>CM048746.1:333403192-334770192 GCA_026315105.1 Locusta migratoria | reverse complement strand
GCAACATTGTTGGTATACAGGAGGTGATTATATGGGTCTACAGGCAGTGTTTTGGGAACTATAATTACTGATGCTATGTTGCATAAAACACTTTTTTAAAAATTAAACAGGCATTTCAATGAAAATTGTATCTCAATTTGCACTCGGTGTACCTTTCCAATTCTAGATCAGTGAACTAAATATAATCTGATGACCAATTAGTAAAAATGTGGTGGTGATATCTTCAATAGTTTTAGAAATAATGGGTTGAATGTGGACAAAAAATAACCACTGTCGGCATAGGGGGTCTGACCTTACTTAAATCGTGATAACCTGTCACTATAGCCGATGTAACCGAGTAAATGCCTGCGCCAGACACAAAAGTCTTATATAAGCTTTGCTGACAGCACGGTGTCCTCTGAGCATTTACATAATATCTCTGTTGGCATACGCATGTCAATACCAGTTTCTTAGTCAATCGTGCCTACATAATCGCTCTTCTTGTGATCCAGGAAAGTATTACTTAACATCTGCTATTCTTCAAACAGAAACATAAATGTCTAAAAGAATCGGCCCCCTTCTCGAGTAATGAAGGAAAAGAAAAGTAGTCTCTTCCTATAGAAACACGTTTCATCGTCAATTCTGAACTCAATGAAACAGTTTTTCCCAGAAAAATCATAGAAATTTAATTAAAAGTTCTAGTTGGTTCAGTCGCTGTTAATGTTGTGAATGCTACCGTTATTAACATTTTGTAAACTAATCACCATCCAAGATGCAACACGAAGGAAGACTATACCACAGCCAAATTTATTTTGCTAATGACAGGTTGTACAAAGATCACACGATTGGAAATAAGAAGTAAGGAAAGTGATAAAAACAGTATTGATTGCTACCGCCATTTCTGGCAGTAAATGCTGCTACACGCATTGGCACTGTATCAAAGAGGCCCTGGAGGTGTTGTTGGGATACATGTTGCTTACATTGATTGCCGAAGTTTATCCGGTATCGGAGCGGCTAGTGTATCCGGGAACAGGGTCGGTTCCAATGGGAGAGGGGGCTATGGGAGCTACAGCCAACACCACCGAAAGAGAAGGCCGCGGCGCGCTGTTTTGTACTCCGTGTGAAGAGAAGGCCTGCGCACTGCCGTGCCACGTCATGCAGAGTAGGTCGCGATCGCATAGCTCACTGGCTGACCGATGTGAGGCAGTGGGCTGTGCCCCATCGACCAGCCAGTGAGCTATGCGATCGCGACCTACTCTGCGTGACGTAGCACGACAGCGCGCAGGCCTTCTCTTCACACGGTGTTGGCTCGTATCACCTCACGCAAAGCGGATCGCTATTGTATAGCTGAGCGCTGTCTGGTGGGGCACAACCCACTACCGGTATATCGCATGTGCGTATGTGGTAACTCGCGTGTGTAATGCAGTAGAAATCTTGTTAACTAAAAATAACAATTGTTTCTGTTAGCAGTGAAAATGCATCCTTGTTCAAACACGTTTTATTTATTATCTATTGCTAGAAATGGTAACAACACCTAATTTGAGCCTCTAAAACTTCGTTTCTCGAATTTCGTCAATCAGCTGCTACCTGTGTGCCACTTGTTGCCTCACTATTTCAGTCATCTTTGTTCAGTCTGTGTTTCGGTACCTGTCGGACGAAAGCAATGTTTCGTGCCGTTCAAGAAGGTTAGAATATTTTCTTTGGTACCGTAAGGGTGAACTACAGACTTCTGCATTTTTGTAGTTCGTGGACAGGATATTTTGTGACTAAAAACTTCACCTTGTCCCAAGAACTTGAAACAATACAATTAAAAATGATTTGTCTCTCTCAAAAGTAATGCAGAAGTAAAGATTTCGGGCCTCTTTTCCTCAAGATAAGAGCCCTGTACTATTAATGTTGATTTTAAAATAAAGCCCTTGTTACTTATAGTTACCTGTCTAATAATTGTTTTAAAATACTAATTTTATAAAACAATTACAATTTATTTTGTAAAACATTACACATGAGTACCTGTATTCAAATACATATTGCAAATTAAACAAAAAATATCGCGACATTATTAACAGAAAATCTTCTCAAGTTTCACGTTAAATGTAACATAGAATTTGTAAAATAATATGAAATAAAATTTTATGTTTTAAACAGATAGTGATGTAAATTTTAATTGGGAAATATAGTTATTTTACGGTATTAAAAATTAAAATGTGGGAATTACTACATTTTGTAAAGAAGTAGGTCATTTTGATATGGTGTCATGAGATGGTAGATCGCCAAGGCTTTGTGGGTGCCTACCTCTGCAGTAGGCCCTAGTGGCCAGCCATTCAGGTAAGCGATAGCGCCGTGCTTTGCTTGACGTGGCGCAAGTGCGCCACGGCTTTCTCTTCCAGTAGTGTTGCTGTAACCCCATCCCTCTAAGTAGTATCATATTACACTGGATAAAATGGCTTCAAAACTCAGAGAATGCATTACCTCACCAGATTCAATTTTATTTATTTAATTTTTTTAAATTTTTATAATCGTTAAAAGTGAAACGCTAAGGTAGCAAAATATTTATTTATTAAGTATCTTACAAGCTGTGATGTTTTAACTTTTGTATTTTCGTATTTAGACTAAGTGCTATGTTATACGTATTATTTAATCTCCATTTTTAAATGAGACAACCAAATTGTGTAATTCGAAATGACCAGAAGATGGTGGCATTGCCAGAGCGTATAAAATGAACATTAACAAGAGCAAAACAAAAATAATGGAATGCGATCTTCGAAAATTAGGCGATGCTGAAGGAATTCGATTAGGTAACGAAACAATGAAGGTGGTAGTTGGGTAGTAAAATAACATGCGATGGTCGCAGTACAGAGGATATAAAATGCACAATGGCAATGGGAAGAAAAGCATTTTTGAAAAAGAGAAATTTGCTAACATCGAATATTAATGTAAGTGCAAGGAAGTCTTTTCTGAAAGCATTTGTGTGGAGTGTTGCCTTGTACGGGAGTGAAACATGGACGATAATCAGTGCGGACAGGAAGAGAATAGAGACTTTTGAAATGTGGTGCTACAGAAGAATGCTGAAGATTAGGAGGGTAGATCACATAACTAATGAAGAGGTACTGAACAGAATTGGCGAGAAAAGGAATTTTTGGCATACCCTGACCAAAAGAAGGGATCGCTTGGTAGGACACATTCTTAGACATCGAGGAATCGTAAATTTAGCATTGGAGGGAAGTGTGTGGGGTAAAAATCGCGGAGGGAGACCAAGAGACGCGTATAGTAAGCAGATTCAAGTGGATGTGGGTTGCCGTTCTTATGAGGAGATGAAAAGGCTGGCTCAGGATAGAGTAGGGTGGAGAGCTGCATCAAACCAGTCTCCGGACTGAAGACCATAACACACACATAACACCGTTTCATGTTTGAAGATTATTCATCTAACAGATCGCCTCCACAACTTGCGGTGCCACGTAATGTCAATTTTTAAAATAATAATATAACAATATCAGTTGCAATATATTTCAAACACACTGTATGTATATTAATTTATCATTCACAATAATCAAGAATGTTAAACATCACTTAACATCACTCAAATTGCTGAACCTAGACAAAAATTTCGCAATCGTCTGACAACTGGATCGAATCGTATTATTTTCCTGAGCATATATAGTAAAGGATAAAGAGGCCACAATGTGCCGGCGGGAGCGGGGTCAGTGAATATATCGTCGCTGGCGTTCCAATGCTGCCAAGGCAAGCCTGTTACCGACAAAATGTAAATTACATGCGAGAGGAACTTAGTACTCGTTGCAGTAATAAATATGAACTAAATTAAGTCATTTTGATTCACGGAATATATGAGATTAACAGTGAATGTGTAAAGTTGAAAATGTGTACCCAGTCGGAATTCGAACCCGGGTGTCCTGCTATCTAGACAGTTGCACTGACTTCTACACCACTAGGGACACAGCGATAACCACACCTACACGGAATTACTCAATTACGCCTCCCGTCAGATACAAATTCTGAACCTTAGCCGGCCGCGGTGGCCGAGGGGACTGAGGCGCTCCAGTCACGGTCTGCACGGCCACTACTGTCGGGGGTTCGAATCCCCCTCGGGCATGGATATTTGTGCCGTCCTTAGTTGTAAGTAGTTCATACGTAGTTTGTAAGTTTAGGGACCGATGACCCCGTAGTTAAGTCCCATAAGCTTTACAAACATTTGAATATTTTTTCTTAGCCTTACTCCTGTCCACCAGAACTCAAACTCGTAGTTATTGTAAACTGTTTCCCGTAAGAGTTAGGGCCTAGGAGTGCCTCGCACTGATGGAAGGATCATTTTACTTCTTTTTCAACACAGAGCGCGTGAAACTCAACGTGCTCTGCAGCAACATTTCTGGATAGCCCGTTTTCCGACCTTGTCTCCGATCGAACACGTGCGAGATATGACGAAATGACAACTGACGCGTAGGACTCGTGAACCCACATGAACTGGTCGAGCGGATGTGAAATAATGTATCGCTTGTCAGTATCCTCCATCTGTGTGATCGGATAGATGCCGAAATAAGTGCCTGCACTTCCATCCAAGGAGGCTACACCGAGTAGTAACACGAATGATTCAGCATGGATCGATATCTGGGACCTAAGTACCGCTTGAGCTATTGCTACTCCATATGAACTGTTATAATAATAAGTCTTGAATTAACTGGGAAACTCTAGGTTTTTATTGAGGACACTTTATAATCATTTTTGTTTGAAACAGTTGTTGAGCCTGTCTTATTCATGCTAAACAACCTACCTCTTATTCTGTCACGGTTGTCTCCCTTCAAGCAAAGCTGCAGTTTTAGGTCGCCAGGGACACTTTTTTCTCCCTCTCACATCTGTTTCGATCAACGCGAGTGCACCATGTTACGACGTAGACGACAAAAGGATTTATTTGCAGAGCTTCTAAGTGGTAGCAGTGGCATTTCGCAAGTATTGAACCTCGTGACTTACTCCGATTTATTCAGGGAACTTTGTACCTTACCAGACGTTACTCAGTTTTAGATTTAACGTCGCAATTTTTTCCGAAGAACTACAGTGGCATGTGTCTGCATTGATGATCTTTGACCTCATTACAACTGAGAAACGTATGTATAAGTGTACGAATATCAGTGACCGTTTTAACGCTAACGTTCGTGTGGGCAATGTGTTAACATGCATTTAAACGTATCGGAACAAATCACAATTTACGTTTGATTGACATTCAATCCGAGAATGCTAAGACGGCCTGCACGAGGTGACTGATGACGAAAGCAATGGACCAGGATTCGAAATACGATCTAACTGACACTTTCATTTCTCACAACGCAAATATGAAAGGAGAAATAGGATTTCATACTTACATTTCATCAATTTGATCTTAGATCCTCGCAATTTATTTATTACGAATGAATTTGATGTTGTTGTTGTTGTTTTAAGGGGACTAAACAGCTAGGTCATCAGTCCCCTATGAATTTGATACAGCTGACGAATATTCCTAAATACGATTGTGTAAATGGTGTCCAGTTTTTGGACAAAATTTTAAATTTACACATTCTAAGTATCGAAACATCCAGACTGTTACAGGGCAATGCAATTTTCTGCAGGGTCGGGATTCGAACCTGGATTTCCTGCTTCGGGCCAGCGGTCACCTTAACGAATTAGTGTATCCAGACAAGCTTCCCGTTCAGCTCAGCTTATCGAATACCGCGATCATACTGCCCTCTACACAATACTTTTTCTTTCTCGCTACTTGATTTGTAATCACGCAAGCGATCGGTACCCCCAAAGAAATTGTCAATTGCCTGTTGGATTATATAAATTATAATAACGTATATTGTGTATTACAGAATGATGGAAAAGCTGGTAGAAGCCGAAATGGGGGAAGATCAGTTTGGGTTCAGGAGAAATGTAGGAACACGGGAGGCAATACTCATTTTACGGCTTATCCTAGAAGGTAGATTAAGGAAAAGACAAACCTACATTTCTAGCTTTTGTAGATTTGGAGAAGGCTTTTGACAATGTTGAATGGAATAAACTCTTTCAAGTTCTGAAGCAAGCAGGAGTAAAATATAGGGAGCGTAAGGTTATTTACAACTTGTACAAAAACCAACACCGGTTGCCAGAGTTGAAGGGCATGAAAGGGATGCAGTGGTTGGAAAGAGAGTAAGACAGGGTTGTAGCCTTTCTCCAATGTTATTCAATTGGTACATTGAGCAAGCTATAAAAGAAAGCAAGGAGAAATTTGGTGAAAGAATTAAAGTTCAAGGAGAAGAATTAAAAACATTGTGCTTTGCCGACAATATAGTAATTCTGTCAGATACAGCAAAGGACTTGGAAGAGCAATTGAACGGAATGGACAGTGTGCTGAAAGGTGCATATAAGATGAACATTAAAAAGAGCAAAACTGGGGTAATGGAGTGCAGGGTAAGAAAATCAGGTGATGCTGAAGGAATTAGATTACGTAAAATAACAAATGATGGTCGCAGTACAGAGGATATAAAATGCAGAATGACAATGGGTAGAAAAGCGTTCTTGAAAAAGAGAAATTTGTTAACATCAAATATTGATTTAAGCCTAAGGAAGTCCTTTCTGAAGGCATTTGTATGGGAGTGAAACATGGACGATAAACAGTGCGGACAGGAAGAGGATTGAGGCTTTTGAAATATGGTGCTACAGAAGAATGCTGAAGATTAGATGGATGGATCGCGTAACTAATGAGGAGGTACTTAACAGAATTGGGGAGGAAAGAAATTTCTGGCATACCTTGACTAAAAAAAGGGATAGATTGGCAGGGCACATTCTTAGACATCAAGGAATTGTGAATTTAGTGTTGGAGGGAAGTGTGTGGGGTAAAAACCGCAGAGGAAGACAAAGAGATGGATACAGTAAGCAGACAGATGTAGATTGCCGTTCTTATGTGGAGATGAAGAGGCTCGCTCAGGATAGGGTATGTGGAGAGCTCCATCAAACCAGTCTCCGGACTGAAGACCACAACAACAACAACATATTGTGTATGTACTTCTGAGAATATGGGAAAGAAGTAGCCTAAGGATCCTGCAAAACGTCTTATAGCGAAAGGCGGGAGTATGGTTGCATGAGAATTGACGTCCTCTACACTTGATGAAGTTTTTGGCCACTATACCTTCGTACCCAAACAGTGAGAGTTATAAGTGGATTGTAACTCACTGGCTTATACCCAATGAACCGCTACGTATTCAACTACTCTGGCTTGATGTCTGTCTCAGCACTGAGTCATTCTGATATACAGTCGCATCACGCTCCAGCTGTACCGGCTGATGAGGTCACTGAAATACCGAGACGTTCCCTGCGTTCAAGTACAGTTTCTCTAATCCCTGCAATTAAGAAAATAACAATCACCCACAAACGGAAACATCCCTCCCCCCCCCCCTCAAAACAGGAACACCATACCGACCTCGTCTCTTGTCTCATGAGTAAAGTTCAGTTCGTAAAATTTATATAGTGAGAATAAACATCAATATTAGGAAATTAAATCACACTTTGATGTGGCTGCTCTGAGATAGTGTGCAGCATAGTATCCCAGAAGGTTCTTCAATTACTGTCGATCTTGAGTTTTCACGTGCAATTTGAATTCAGCTACATTATTTACTCTCTACCGCAACTGACTTTTAGTTTGCCTCTTGTTCCTTTCTAATTCAAGTTCTAATCTAGTAGGGGAGATCGGGGCACGTTGGTCATAGGGGCAGGATGGCCCTGTCGAATTAGTTCATACAATAGACGCTAGATCGTCTTGGGAAAGTAGGTCATTATCGCAGGCGGCGAAGTTTTGGACAGGCTGTAGTCCTTAATTGTTTTTGTGCGTCTTTCAGTAAAATTCTACTCGTCAGTTAATGTTTGTTATTTAACTTTTGCTTGCTTTAGACGCAACGGAGTGAGTAGTGTAATAAAAGGTCATAGTTTAAGGATTATTTCTATATGGCATATTGACTGAATTGCTTCAGTGAGTTTTCTAAAGAACAGAATTTATTGTAAAGATGGAGATGGGGCAGGTTGGCCCAGAGAGGACGGGGCACGATGGCCAGACGAGACAACCTGTCAAGTCAAAACTTTAAACTCGATGAAAGATTTGTTACTTTTAATTATAATAACGTTTGTAGTTCTTCGAGTGTATTAAATTATCAACATGATTGTCGAAGTTGAACATATTTTGATTCGTTTCAGAGGTCAAATAATGGTCATATTCACGAGATTAGAAAGCGTTGAATAAACGCCAAACAGTAAATTTTATTTGAATCTTAAACAGTGATCTGAAAAGTCAGAATTTCGAGCATTTCCTTTTTTCCAAAACATGAGTTACCGCTCTGGTTTAAACCTTTGTTTTATTTGTAGTATCATAAATATGATCCGAAATTATAAAAGAATGAAAGGGGGATGACTTTCGGATTCCAAGAAGATCGTACTAGAGGTACAGACAGACCTCATGTCAGTTTGCACAGGCAATTGAAACTCAGAAATTGAATTTCAACCCTTCCCAATGGACCAAACATTGGAAAGACATACTGAATAAAAATTAGATCACAGTCTAGAAAAGCCGTTTTTCAAAAAGTAAGTGCGGGGAATAGTGGAATGAAATTAACCGAATCAATTGCAGGAGACTTAAAGGGCAAGAAACCAAGGCAAGATGGTGATAATGATGACTATGAGGAAGAGTCACAGTACAGTCAACTGGAGAACAAGGAATTCAGTACACAAACAATAAGCGTTGGGCTCATCAGCAATGCGGAAAAATGAAATCCGTGAACTATTTTATTTTGATCCTTTGGAGATGGACATTGATTAAAGTTGACTGGTTTTTATTAAGACACTATAAATCCTAATAATTTTAACCTGTACTGTTCTCATAGCCATCAATGTTCAGCATTTAACTCAATATTCAACTTGATATAGCACATTAATGTATATTTCTTGATAGCTGTAAGTTTTATTTTGATTTCCTAGTTACACTTACGAAATGACTACATGAGTCAACATGCCCCAGCCTACCCCGAGGTAGGGGCAGATTGACCAATTTTGCATACGTCCAGTAATTAATTTTTTCTAATACTTTAACATATTTTCAAGCTTAATAACTGTCATCCAGATTCAGTAAAGACCTATCTAAAATTTAAAAATAATTATATAAATTTAAATTTGTAAAATACAATAATATTAAGAAAAAAATATGGCCAACATGCCCCCGTCTACCCTACTTGTATCGACTATCTGACATCTTTTGTTCAAACAACATGACCACCCCATTATGTCAGAGGCCTTTGTTAAAGTCTGATATTAACTTCTGTCGTTTGGGTTTTCTTGTTGAATCCAGCATTGCTGTTTTTATTTCTTTTTTGTTACTATATACTTTTAAACACCCAAGTTACTGTTTGCAATATACATTAGTAATCTCTTTTTCTTCGGGTCAGCTGACATCTTAAACAGCAAATAGAAGATCATTTCCGTAAACTTGCCAGTCCAATATAATACGGCGTAATATTATTGTTTTCAAACCTACCTTTAGTGCTTTTCAGCTGAACCAATTAGCCATAGCTTGTAACCCTTTGCAGTAGCGTACTTCCAAAAATTAAACTTTCACTCTGGTTATCATTTTTTGTTCATGATCTTGTTTTGTTTATGTTCATTTTGATATCAACAATGTATTAAAGTGAGTTTGCTAAATTTGAAGCAAATCTCAGGATGCTTAAAATATTTCCGAGGACTTGAATTCCCTTTGTTTCCCAGTTCAATTGAGACATAACTTTTTATCAGAGTGCCGAAAATAGTTGAAGAGAATGGAGTCACCTTCACATCTTTTTCTATGCGAACTTTGTTTCTTCAAGAACGCTCACAAAGTCTGGATTGTTACTGCATGTTGTAATTGATTTTTCTATTCCCTGTTCTATTCCTTGTTTATATGACAAGAAGTATGAATACCGTATTAACAGGAAGTGCAAGACGGTGTCATAACGTTACTGTACGTTTCTTGATCCATTATGCCTGACAGGTCCTGCCATGCATGGACACAAGAAATGTACGTATGTACGGCCAGCACGATGGTTCCACTTAGAAGCGACACACTGCTACTACACAGGAATACAGAAGTTGATCTTACGATGTGACATGTCTTTTTGTTAAATATCTGGAAAAGGAGATAAAAAATTGCTGTTCTGTTACTACTGAAGCCTTTCACGTAACCATGTTGCCTTTATTACTAAAATAAGCAGAAACTTACTTTCTGGATGTGTTGTGTAATAATGATGTTTGTGGTGATGGGGATGATATTGATATCGCGTTGGCCTTACAGTAGTGGAGCAGTCATAATATCGTTAACGTTGCGCAGTCATTTCGCGTATTATTAAGACAATTTTGGGCATCTTACGACGTCATTGTGAAGAAACTGTATTGCCGATGTTACGACCACAATGCAGCGGTCATTTTCAGGGATATTAACTGCTAGATACTGGTGAATGTTTTGCCATGTGAGCTACCAAACGTGCAATATCACTGGACAATTTAAGGGAAGTTTCTATGGAAAGGAGATGCTATTGCTTGTGACTAGGATGATGTGTGGAAAGTAGTTCTAGTAGATGATTGGTAGGCAGTATCCAATGTGCAGACTACTTCCTCTACTGCTCTACGTTACGCGCCTTGGATGAATGAAAACCTGTTTTGCAGAGTGCTGCAACATCTTACACCTGTTGAGGCACACAAAAGGATCATACAGATGCTCTCCACAGTACAGGCGTCTAGGAACTTCGCCTTAAATGCGTCAAAGTCTAAGAGATCTGTTTAAAGATTGAGTAACTCTCTCCACAAATTTTTTACGCTTACCTTTTAATTATTGTTCATTGTCCCTTCGAAATAGTCTCATCCACTATTGATACACTACTCCCAACGACTTTTCCACATTCGTAACAAAACTTCGTAGGTGCCTTACTGAATAGTGCAACGAACGGTCTTGAGAATTTTCTTATAGGAGCGTGGAATCTTGTTCAGTTATGGAGAAAAGGACTTTGGTAAATTTTAATATCGATTTTTCTCAGAAATGGTGAATGTTAGGACAAAAGTCTAAGGGCAATTTTTGAACATAATTGCATGATCTACAATTTTTGTCTGAGCTACTTTTATCATAAAACTGTTTCACTAAAAAATCAAATATATAGACTTACATTTTTGACGCTACAGCTTTCAATGAATGAAATAAATCGCCATTTGCGATCAGTTATGGATTCACTGTACTAGGTTTAGATGGAATACCAAAGGGCGGTGAATGAAAATTTCTGCCCCGCCGGGATTCGAGCCCGGGATCTGCTGCTTACTAGGCAGACGCGTTGACCACTCCGCCACCGAGGACACAGTGACCAGCCCCACTGCAGAGGACAGTTTCCTGCACGTGTGGGAGTGGCGGTAGACGTGCATATATATATAATCTTCCATAAATATTTTTGCACACGTGGTATCGATGGGGACTTTTCACAGTTTCATTGTAATGGTGTCCCTAATGTTCATGCAAATTTTCAGCTTCTTTGGAATTTATGTAAGTAACAATGTCTATTTTGACCGGGCTATACGCACGATCTGTAGGTAATAAAATGTTCAATTGTTTCTTCAGCTTAAGGGACTTAACTGCGGGGTCATCAGTCCCTAAACTTGCAAACTACTTATGAACTACCTTATACTGAAGACGGCACAAACATCCATGCCCGAGGGGGGATTAGAACCCCCGACCATAGTGACCGTGCAGAGTGACTGGCGCGCCGCAGACCGCTCGACCACTGCTGCTGGCATGTAGGTAATAAGCACAACGATATATTTAAATTGTCGATATATCGATAGCATTTCGGGTGTCGCCCTTCCCTACTATATCCAACAGGTCCTACAGTACACCTTTACCTTGAGATCGTTTTTTAACCGCTGTCAGTGCTTATATGCAGTTGAATTTTGAATACATGCTGCTGCAACATTTGTTGTACATCAGCAGTGCATTTGTGGTAAAAAACCGTGCACCGTGTAACCGCTCGCGCGCAGTTGGCACGGGAGTTGAGAACGGACCCTTCGACCGCCGCGCGCCGCTGGTATAGGTAATTAGGATTCATTTGACCGCTGCGCGCAGCTGCTATATATCCCCGTGCGTCACGAGAGAGGAGAATTCGCCGACAGCGGAAGCCCGAGCGGCGCGGCAAGTGAAGAGCTGCAGTAACCCGACCACCGGCTCGTGCTCGTCGCGTTTGTCAACACGGCGACTCAGTGCTGGTGGGAACTGCGTCTGTGGGAGGGGCCCACGTGGGGCGGGGTGGGGAGGGGTCAGGCCGATAGCAGCACAAGGACGCTCGCGGCCGCCGCCCGCTGCGCCGCACGAGGCGCGCTGTCAGTTGACGCTCCGACACTCGACCACCGCCACCGCGACACCTACCGGCCAGAAAGACATTCGTTCCGTCGATAGCCATCAGCTGCGAAGACTTCTTGGGACGAGACAGCTCGTTTTGGAATCTTCATCTGGATTTTCTCAAAGGAGATAATCCCTCACCGAGTTCCCCCTGCCTATCGTCGTTTTGATCGAGCTTCCTAAAGGTACGTACTTTCCTAACATCTGGCATGATGCTTATTGTGGGCCTGCTATACACATTACTAACTCGCGCATACGTTCCCTGGGTTATCTACGTATGGGCACAGGCGTTCTCCAGTTATGTACAGTAAATACTGTACCTATTGACGGTCGACACTGAGACAGATGATAAAATACTGACGTATCGATATTTTTTCAAAAACATGTCGATATGTGTTGGCTATATTTTTTCACATGGATATATCGAACCAACGATATCAGAATGCTTTAAAATCGTTCAAAAAAAAAAAAAAAAAAAAAAAATGTTCAAATGTTTTTTAAGCTTAAGGGACTTAACTACGGGGTCATCAGTCCCTAAACTTACAAACTACTTATGAACTACCTACAACTAAGGACGGCACAAATATCCATACCCGAGGTGGGATTCGAACCTCCGACCGTAGTGGCCGTGCAGACCGTGACTGAAGCGCCTCAGTCCCCTCGGCCACCGCGGCCGGCTTTAAAATCGTGTTCATAGTTTTCTTTAATGTATTTTTGACATTTTTCGATAGATATTTTATACCCTGATGTTGCCACGAAACTAGTTGGTTTAATAAAGGAGTACCAAACAGCTGAAGCGGTTCCCATTCAATATGTCCCAAGTCCACAGCTGCGGATGCCTACAATATATAATTTGTTGTCAACGTAGAAAGTTTTTGCATTTCTTTTTAAAGATGATTTATTTACCTAATTGCATTACAAGCTTTCTGCTGACTAGTTTGAGTGAAATTTAATCTCCCTCCCCTCATCATATAAGGTCACCGATTACTAATTTGTTTCCGCACGACGATGGCGAGGGGTCTAGGGCGTACTACTGCAGATCGCACGGCCGCTAAGGTCGTTGAATGTTCCACCTTCCTCGCGTATAGGTGCATCTGTCATTCTTCGCATAAGTTGAAGTAATCTGTAAGTCTAGGGACTGATTACCTCAGCAGTTTGGTCCTTTACGTTTACAAACATTTCACTTTACTCGCTTTGTCAGATGTAAACTTGTTACAACATACAACTCTTAGAGGAAACATACTTGTGGATTCTCTTGTCATATAATAATAATAATATAATAAAAATAATAATATAAATAAATAAATGCAAGTGTACGCAGTGGATTTTCTTATTTTTTTATACTGGTAAAATAGATTGATATTAAGGTGTTGAAACCAGCTGGGAGACTCATGATTCCAACAGCGTTACAAGGATTTAAATGATATTGAACGCGAACTTTCTACAAATGTATATGTATACGATCACATTTTAACTAGGGGCTTTTAATTCTCAGTTGCTAGTAGGTGCTGTAATCATACAATATGTTCCCATTGAATTTTTATGGGCTGATGGCAGGTGACGTCAAAGAATTTCATTGACAGCTTCACATGCTGAAATGTCTGTGTACTTGAATCAGATTTTTCATACGAATAACTAATTTGTGGCCAGTATTTTTGTGATGTAATTCCAGCTAAGAATGTTTATATCACTGATAAAATATGCACTCTTTGAGCAAAAATGTTTCGAACCAAACCTGACAGGTGCCGCTGTTGTATTTGACCGTGAAACTGATCTGTGCAATGCCCTCAATACATTAAGTATCAACCGTATACAGTATAGGCCAATTTACACAAAGAACCAACGAATAGCTATAAAATTTAGTTGTAATTGACTTAAGTGCTATTTTGACGATTCATATTTTTTCTTAAAATTAAGAGGCATTGAACGCATTAGCGTTTCCACATTATGACTTCATAAAATTCTGTTACTATTACTAAAATGTTGCAGTTCTCATCTCTGAACATCTAAAGTACTCACAGAAAACGTACGGAAAATGCAACTTACTTCAGCTAACACTGCTAGAACACAGGTGAAGCTTCGTTTTACTCTTATGCTGTGATGTCACAAGAACTTTATATCATCGTGACAGAATCTTGATTTAAACATATCATATATGCTAACTGCAAATAATATTCCTTTATTATAATAATTCAGAATAGCAACATATGAACAATATTTTTAACTTAGGAAAATAGTATATTGAAAATTGAAGTAATACTTTCATTTATTTGGATCTGAAAGGTACATTGATTTAGCAAATGTCATGGGATAAGCATATAATGTCGTTAGAGGCCTGCACTAATCCAGCAGACTGCTGTGAACTCCGTAGCGTTCAGTCTCGAAGTCGCTGCGGGGAATGGATGCGCGGTTACGGATTGCAAGGCAGCTCTGGCCGGATTTTCTACATCCACGTACATTACAGTCCACCCAAAGGTGTGTGGAGGGTACTCAGTACCACTACTGACTACTTGTTCAAAATGTTTAAATGTTTGTTAAGCTTAAGTGACTTTACTACGGGGTCATCAGTCCCTAAACTTACAAACTACTTATGAACTACTTACGAACTAGGACGGCACAAATATCCATGCCCGAGGGGGGATTCGAACCCCCGACCGTAGTGGCCGTGCAGACCGTGACTGAAGCGCCTCAGTCCCCTCGGCCACCGCGGCCGGCCTGACTACTTGCTTTCCTGTCCCACGCCCATACAGAACGAGGGAAAAACGGATACTTGTATGCTTCCTTACAGGCCTAAACCTCTCTAATCTTATCATTGTGGTCTTTAAGCGAAATGTAGGTTGGCTGCAGTAGAATCGTTCTGCAGCCCGAATTAAATTCCGCCCCTCACAATTTCTTCGCCAGTTCTTCTCTAAGACAACGTCGTCTTCTCTCCAGCGACTCCCATTTGAGTTCCCGAAGCATTTCGGCAACTCTCGCTCAGTGATCGAATCTACTAGTTACAATCCAAGCCGCCTACCTCTGAACAGCCTCTATGTCCACATTGAAACCGGTCTCGTGATGATCCCAAACACCTGAACAATACTCCAGACGAGGTAGCACAAGCGTTTTATATGTGATCTCCTTTACAGACGATCACATCTTTCCAAAAGTCTCGCAATAAACCGAAGTAGTCCATCTGCCCTCCTAGAACTGTCCATACATGCTCGTTCCATTTCATATCGCTGTGCAGCGTTACACATAGGTATTTAATTAATCCGACACTGTCAGCAGCACACTACTAATGCTGTATTCGAACATCGTTTATCTTACATCTACATCTACATGGGATACTCTGCAAATCACATTTAAGTGCTTGGCAGAGGGTTTATCGAAACACCATTCTACTATTTATCTCCCATTCAATTATCGAATAGCGCGCGGGAATAAAGAACACCTGAATCTCTCTGTTCGAGCTCTGATTTCTCGTATTTTATTCTGATGATCATTTCTACTTATGTAAGTGGGAGTCAACAATATATTTTCGCATTCGGAGGAGAATGTTGGCGATTGGAGTTTCGCAAGTAGCCCACGCCGCAGCGATAAGCGCCGTTGTTGTAATGATTCCCATCCCAGATGCTGTATCATTTCCGTAACGCTGTCTCCCTGTATTGTGACAATACGAAACGAGCTGATCTTCTCGGGACTCTTTCGATATCCCACCTGATAAGGATCCCACACTGCCGGCCTCGGTGGCTGAGGGGACTGAGGCGCTCCAGTCACGGTCTGCACGGCCACAACGGTCGGGGGTTCGAATCCCCCCTCGGGCATGGATATTTGTGCCGTCCTAGTTCGTAAGTAGTTCATAAGTAGTTCATACGTTTAGGGGGACTGATAACCCCGTAGCTTAGTCCCATAAGCTTAACCAACATTTCAACATTTTTACATCCCACACTGGGCTGCAATACTCCAAAAATGGACGGACAAGCGTAGTGTATGCAGTTTTTTTTGTAGTTCTGTTATCTACGTGTTCTTTCCAATTTAAGTATGAAGTAAAAGTAATTCCTAGGTATTTTGTGGAGTTTGCGGCCCTCACTTTTGATTGATTTATCTTGTAATCAAAGTTTAACGGATTTCTTTTCGTACTCATGTTGACGACTTCACAATTCTCATTATTTAGAGTCAATTGTCAATTTTTACACCGTAGTGATATCTTATTCAGATCTTTCCGCAGTTGGTTTTGTTTTCAGATGATTTCACTAGACGGTAAATGACGGCGTCATCTGCAAACAACCTAAGAGAGCTACTTAGATTTTCCCCTAAATCGTTTATGTAAATAAGGAACAGCAGAAGACCAATAACACTACCCTGTGGAACGCCCGATATCACCTCTGTTTTAGTCTATGCCTTACCATCGATTACCATCTTACACATCTGCATCCCTCACACCACCTAGAAAATTGGTTCAAGTTATCCTGCATTCTACTACAGTCATTCGAAGGCGACACCTTCCTATACAGCACAGCATCACCAGAAAACAGACGCAGATTGCCTCTGTCCGTCATATTATTTATATAGACAGGAAATAACAGCGGTCCTATCAAGATTCACTGGGGCGCTCCTGACGATACCCTAGTCTCTGAACACTCAAGGACAGTGACTAGGCAACATTACTTAAGTAGTAATCGTGCTACTCATTCGTGTACTGGTTTCATATGCTCGTACCTTCGTTAGCAATCTTCTGTTTGACGCATTTTGCAGTGTCAGGTTGGACTGGTGATCTATACCCTGGACTGAGATTTCGTCACTCAACCATTCATGATGCAACCCGGATAAGGTTGTACGTGTGAAGTCAAATTCCTATAGAATTCTAAATAACCATCCGTCCGAATCTGACCACCATATTCCGTTCGAACAGCGTTAGCTCACGACGACTCTGCACGTTACACAAGCCGCGCGTGAAGTGCCATGGGTTCTAAGGCACATTACGTCGGGGTATGTGGTTGTTTCCCGTCGGAGATCCGAGTCCTCCCTCGGGCGGTTTGGTGTGTGTGTGTGTGTGTGTGTGTGTGTGTGTGTGTGTTGTCCTTAGTTTAAGTTAAAGTACTTTCTAAGTTTAGAGACTGATAAGCACTACAGATAAATACCATAACTTTACCAACATTTGAACATTTTGAATATGTTGAACGTGTTATACGAATAACTTGCACAACCACCTCTCAGAAGAACTCCCAAACGACTACAGATGGATCAAGTGTAGCGTACGAAGAAACAATTTAGTCAACTCTGTTCCAGTATACGATCACATCTAAGTAACTACGATTCAAAAAAAAGTGTTCAAATGCTTATGAAGCTTAAGGGACTTAACTGCGGCGTCATCAGTCCCTAAACTTACAAACTACTTGTGAACTAATACTACAGACAGCACAAACATCCGTAACTAGTGGCATGTTGGACATGAATTTGAGGCCTTCCCTTACTCTCTGTTATAGAAAACAGTTTCTTCTACAACAAACATTCACGTAAGCTACATACAAAAGAAGTTACTGTAACGGCACGTCATCAATTTTTTATTTTTTTTTTTTTTTATTTTTTTTTATTTTTTTTTTTTTTTTTTTACGTTAGTCAGCTGGTTATCGAAACAACAATGAAACTCGGTCCCAGTCCATCTGACAAAGTCTCTCTTTTTCCCATTCCGTTTAGTTTCAGAGCCCTTAGGTTTCTATGATAACGGCCTTGTGAGAGAAAGTAGTAGTGTATAATACGTTAAGCCGATATAGTTCACCTAGAAAATGAGTATTTCATGAGATTTCGTAATGGCTGGAACATTCATTGACGAGTTCAGAACATCCAGGAAAATTATGACACCAATAAAACATAATACCGTAACCAGCAGCCCGTTGCTGAAGCACTTGATAATTTTATTTGCCAGTAGTATTCACATGTCACTGCATTAAAAAAAAGTTCAAATGTTTGTATAGCTTATGGGGCTTAACTACGGGGTCATCAGTCC
Organism: Locusta migratoria; assembly: GCA_026315105.1. Taxonomy (NCBI): domain Eukaryota; kingdom Metazoa; phylum Arthropoda; class Insecta; order Orthoptera; family Acrididae; genus Locusta; species Locusta migratoria. The sequence goes on along the minus strand of CM048746.1, from coordinate 334,751,815 downwards.
CTAAACTTACAAACTACTTATGACTAAGACTAAGGACAGCGCATATATCCATGCCCGAGGGGGGATTCGAACCCCCGACAGTAGTGGCCGCGCAGACGTGACTGGCGCGCCTCAGTCCCCGCGGCCACCGCGGCCAGCGTCACTGCATTAACCACCGAGACTTACACTGATCTGTTATTACAAACTTTGTGTCATATATTTTTAAATTTTTTCCTCTGTTTGTTCCAATAACATTTTTCATGAAAACATTCTCCTCATACTGAAAAATCATTCAGTGTCATCTTCCTGTTGTTGGTCACCCATGAGGAAGAGTAATTTATGTTTTGTTTGGCGATATACAACTGCGGTATCGACTCGTTAAACCAGCTCTTTTGTTTTTATGCTGACCATGTGTACTCTTGGCAGGGCGCATCTGGCGGCTGGTATCATCAGCTCGGCGCGTGTTTTACTCCACATGTTTATTCTTCTCCACATGATGGCTCGTGTGCTGCTTGGAAATATTTACGCATCGCTCCATGGTCATCAGTGGTCTACTTTTTCCCCCTTTAACCCTATATGAGTAAACAAAACAACCAATTACTAATTTATTTTCGAAAAATAAACGTGACTGATTTGGTATTTATCTAAGCATCCAAATGCTTATAGTGTATTTGCAGATCTATTTTTAGCGTTTTATCAAAACTAACAAACTTATTTCTCCTCTCTCCTCTTCTTCACTGTAATCTTTATTTTCCCAAGCTATTTCATTGCTTTTATAATAATTGATTGATCTAAAGTGCAAAGATTTCTTCTGCTCCCATTAAACTTGGGTGATAATAGATTGGTATCATTATGTACGTTCATGCACGCTGTCAATTTAACGATGATATCATTTTCTTGTCATCTTGCTTTAAGAAGCCAATTGATTCAACTGACATACTATCGTCATGCAAGAACCACAAATATAATTTTGGTTTGTTGAGAATTCTGGTGCACATTTTCTATACAAACCAGAAAGTTTTCGGTAAAATTTTTGGGCTTAGCCCGAACCAGCGATCAATTGTGTTGTTAATCCAACCTCTGTGGTCCATAGATTTTCTTCTGTAAAAGTTAAGGTAGTTAGTTTTGGAATCAGAGCGCTCCTCGTCATAATCTGTTTTCACTGTTTTTATCAATGTGTTGCGCATGTTTCTCTTCTGAACTGGGTGTTGGAAACTCTGTGCTTTGAGATACAAATCAGTATTGGTTGATTTTCTGTACATAGTGGCAGAGACGCCAATATGTTTCTGTTCTGACTCAACTGCTGGATCATTAGCCGGCAGCTTACAAACTACTTAAACTAAGGTAAACTAATTTAAGGACAAACAAACAAACACCCATGTCCGAAGGGGGATTCGAACCCCCGACGACGAACGGACACGCGCTCCGCAGCACGGTGCCTCAGTGCGCACGGCTAATCCGCCGCGGCGATATGTTCCCTATTAATGCATCATGCAATGGTCCCCTGTCTTCACTCTCGTTTCAAAAGTAAACTGGATGCAGCATTTTCGGTAACTTTTGTGCATCTTTAGTTTTTTGTTATTTTCATGATATATTCATGGTTTGATCACATGCCGTGGAAACTTTGTGCTACACGTAAAAATATACACCAAAAGATGTACAAAATGCTACATACATAGTGATATAAAGACAACGTGTTGAATATTTACGCCATGGCAAGTGACTGCGTTTCTTCCTTTCTACGGCGCTACAGCTAGTAAATGAGTTCTGAGGAGACTAGGAATTAGATCGATTTTCCGACCTCCGAGTAAAGTAAAGAATATGTTAAGGATAGTCTCGGCCTCAGGATCCCTGATATTCATAACACGCCGGAAGAGTTCGGGAGTAACTAGATTGGTCCGTCCGTACGCAGTCGCTGAGCAGGGCATCACAAACAAAAACCCTGTTCGAAGAAACTAAAACTGTATCCCAAACCTTCACACAGTGGGATCATATAACTGAAAATGACGAAGAAATAAAAGTGCGATGACAACTTAATGTTGGTTATAATCTCAGCGGTGCATGGAACACTCGTTTCTGAGAAGCAGCTGAGACATCATACACATCGTCAGCAATACGGGAGTTACTTCGCACCAGTGTAAATGTTGACTATCTGTGGTAACATTATGTCATTGCCGACCAGTTAGCTGACCAAGCCGAAGCAGTTCATGGACTATTACGGCCACCACAGCACCAGTATAGACAACCAGTTTGCTCCCGCCGCGCGGGATGGCTATGTGGAATGGGCGTCATTTATCGGATCGCGCGGTCGCTTACGTCGGACGTTCAAGTCCTCCTTTGGCATGTGTGTACGTGTGTGTTATCATTAGGTTACTTTAAGTAAGATTTACAAATATTTGAACATTTTAACGTGCTCCTGACGAAGCCGAAGGAGGCAGAGAATGCTCGAGGTCTTATAAAAACTGATGCAGTAAGAAGTCTAAATATTCATCTTCACGGAATGTATGACATTAACTGCGAATGTTTAAAGTTGAAAATGTATACCCATCCGGGATTCGAACCCTAGTCGCCTAGGGAGCACCACACATGCACAGAATTACTCAAGCATGCCTCCCGTCAGATACAAATTCTCAACATTACCCTGACCACTGTTACTCAAACACGTAGTTATTGTAAAATAATCACCGTAAGAGTAAGGGCCTAGGAATGCCTCCGCACTGAAGAAAGGATCAGTTCCCTTCATTGGCATATTGTATAATTATTAATACGTTACTTTAAAAAAATGTTTTGTCTTACCAACATCTTTGGTCCATAGGCGTTTTTCTGGCAACCTGCAGATAGTTAATGTCGGAATCCGAGTGGTTCTCGTAAGACTCTGTGGTGTCTTAAGGAGGTGACCGAAAGAACACGAACACACACACACACACACACACACACACACACACACATATATATATATATATATATATATATATATATATATATATATATATAAGCAACAACGTCCTCGGAATAGAGTTCGTTTCCAAATACGACCATCTGTCTTACTCTAGCTATGTTACAATATACAGGGTGTTTCACTAAGTGTGTTTGCCTCTGTAACTTCTAAAATAACAGGTGACGGGAAATTTTAATGCGGTAGGTCAACACAAGAGATGTTACACTTTCTGCGGAGCTATGAACATAGTTTATTGTTTCATTTTCCAAGGAGTTACAGCACAAAGATATAATTTTTTAAATAGAACAATAGTTTTTTTTCTATCGTGCATTGGATACGTTGAAACCATCTGCGTCCAAATCAATTTAAACTAAATTCCTAGCACTGTTAGTCTGGGAGATACAACCCTTCAAAGTTAAGGGGGCGGAGGCTACAACAGCGTATCTGACTGGCTGGTGGTCATGAGACAGTGGGCCGTGCCCCAGGGGATAGCCACTCGGCCAGTCAGCTACGCTATCGCAGCCTCCGCCCCCGGAACTTTGAAGGGTTGTAGCTCCCAAACTAACAGTGATAGGAATGTACTTTAAATTGATTTGGACGCAGCTGGTTTCAACGAATCCAATGCACGATAGAAACTATTGTTCCACTTAAAAAAATATCTTTGTGGTGTAACTCTTTGGAAAATGATACAATTAACTATGTTCATAGCTCCGCAGAAAGTGCAACATTTCTTGTGTTGACCTACCGCATTAAAATTTCCCGTCACCTATTATTTTATACGTTACAGAGGCAAACACACTTAGTGAAACCCCCTGTATATGAGTAAAGTCCGAACGACGAACTGGTGCTGGCGTCCAGGAATATTGTGCGAAAAGAAAGGTTACTTATAGAAAAAATTTTTGTTTCGCTGAAATGAACGCTAATCTAATCGCACGAGTTTTGTGTGTGCCAGTCTGATTTTACATGTTGAAATCATCCTTCTCCAGTGCCTGACTGATGGTTAAAATTGAGGCTAAGTGATGGATGGATCCTAGGTGTCTTAATTTTTAACTGTCTGGAAAGAAATTTTGCTTCATTCGGATTTCACAAGCAACAAATCACATTTCCAGGTCTCGGTGGAGTAGCCGAGCGGTCTAAGGCGCCTCGCTGCATAGCGCGCGGTTGCTCGCCGTCGGAGGTTTGAGTCCTCCCTGGAGCATGGGTGTACGTGTTGTCCTTAGGTTAGTTTACCTTAGTTTAAGTTGTTTGTAAGCTACGGACTGATGACCGCAGTTTGGTCCGATAGATTTACAAACATTTAAACATTTGAACTTTTCCACTTAATACTTCTGTGAAGCAGTTCAATTTTTGCCCGACGATAGATAAAAGGATAAAGTCAAAAAGAAAATCAAAGAGGAAATTGGTAAATGTCACGTATATTTCCTTTTCATGTCATAGTTTTAGGTAGAAATTTCAACTACCCTATTAGACAATGGAAACTCAAACATTTAAGAGGATTGGTAAGGATAGTGAATCCAGTGAAAATATGGTAATTTCTTAATCCGCAAATTTCCTTGATCAGTTAAACACACAACAAACTCACTATACATACTGGTGACAGAACCGAACTTTTTGATACAATAAATTAAGAGCTGGGAATCAGAGAACATGTGGCCGTTCCTGAAGCTCTAAATAAGAATAAACAAAAAGCCAGATGACTCGTCTATTTATAAAAATTAAAAAAAATATTCAGTTTTCAGATAATATAATTGTTCAACACGAAATTTGATTTGAAGCACTGTCAATTATGACCATCAAAAGACTAAATCCATGAGTATTGTATATTACTCTTTGGACGATTTATTTCATTTAGGTTTTTAGCACATAACATGATACCACAATTATCTATATCAAGAGAGTACTGATATATATCGCAAAATATATATCCATAATATCTTTAATCTAAAATTTGTACCTAGTGAAAAAGTGGAAGTGGATGCGCAGACCACGTAGAAACACGAAATCTTAGCAGACCCTAAGGGACTGCTGAAGTTGTTGTCCTTGGGGTAGCTCCGGTTCTTTTTGTCCGTGGCAACAGAAACATCCCGTAGACGGCACAAGGTCGAAGTGGCTTGTAATTCAAGTTCATCCGCAGGTTACGCAAGGTGTGTGGAAATTATACAAGTTATAATGCCGGAGTTTCTGTCTTTCGAAATTTCAACATGACACGCAGTCTCAGTATCCTTGTTTTAAGGATTCCTATGTCACCTCCAATTACAATATTCATCGTCACGTGATTACACTTATAGTGCAGTTTTTTAACGAATTGCCGGCAGTCTAGGAGCCGATGTCTTAAATCATTTTGCAAGTAATTATAGGCCTGTGAGACTGGTTAAATGTACGTCTCATTTTAAAGTCTTATTTCCCATATTTAGGATGTGTGCAGTAATTTTCAAAAAACGGACTACAATATTAACCAAGCATGAATGTTTTGTTATAACGCTGACAGTTAATTTTGTGGTCCCACTGTGGAGATATACGTTGGTAATAACCTAAAGGTAACCATTTTCGTGGACACTATAGTTTTATCTCCAAATACATACTTCGCAATCCACCAATCCGAAATGTAACAAGGGGATAAATATGCCTATAGGCCTCTGTACGAGCCCCAATTCTTCTTAACCTTTGTTGCTTTTACGCGAAATGCATGTTGGCGGCAGTAGGAGTGTTCTGTAGTCAGCTTCAAATTACGGCCCTCAAAAGTCCCTCGACATTATTTCTCGAAAGGACCGCCGCCTTCACTGAGTACCATTTGATTTCGGGACTTTTCCTGAATCATACCTGCAAAACTTGCGCCATAATCGACCCTACCAGAAACAAAATTAGTAGCCCACCACTGGATTGCTTCTGTGTCTTCCTTTAAACCGATCTGGTCGGGACCTCAAACACGTAATACTAAAGAGCCGCGGCGGAGAGGCCGAGTGCATTGAAGCGTTATGCTCAGATTCGCAAGGCCGTTCCCCATCCGGGGTTCGAATCCTCCATCGGGTACGGATGTTTGTATTTAAATAGTTTGTAGGTCTAGGGACTGATGACCCCTCAGTTGAGTCCCATAAGCTTATCAAGCATTTGAACATTTGAATACTCAAGAAAGGATCGCACAAACAGTTTATACGGGATCTCCTTTACAGATTAATCACGTCTTCCCAAAAGCCTTCCAATTAACCGACTTCTACGTTCGTCCTCTCCACGATTCCATTTCACATCACTCTGCATTGTTACCGCGTAGATATTTAATCGACGCGACCGTCTCAAGCAAGACATTACTAATTCTGTATTCGGACACTATGAAATTATTTTTCGCCGGCCGCAGTGGCCTAGCGGTCTGCGGCGTGCCAGTCACGGTCTGCACGGCCGCTGCAGACGGGGATTCGAATCCCCCCTCGGGCATGGATGTTTGTGCCGTCTTTAGTATAAGCTAGTTCATAAGTAGTTTGTAAGTTTAGGGACTGATGACCCCGTAGTTAAGTCCCATAAGCTCCTGGTCATATGCGTCACCTCACATTTTCCTATATTTATAAATTTCCTCACAAAAATAAGCAATTTATTCCAAGTGATCCTACATCCTTTTAAAGTCATTCAATAACGACGTATTCACGTTCACGTTAGCATTATCGGCAATCGACAGCTGACTGCTACTCTGTCGCTCAGAGCATTCATGTAAACAGAGCATAATAACGCTCTTAACGCACTTCCCAGGAGCACTTACCATGAAGGAGTACGTAATCGTTTATATTACCTCATAAGTTTTTCAGCTCTCACATATCTGGCTTGGAAAATATTCCATATACTCGTACCTTCGTTAGCAGTCTTCAGTGAGGCACCTCTCAAACGTCTTTCGGTAATCGAAAAATATGCAATCCGCCTGTCCGCCAAGGATAGCTGAATGTCACGTAACAAAAGGGTAAGCTAAACTTCACATTAAAGATTCTTCCTTAAGCGGAATAAAGGATATTTTCTTTTTTCTTACTGAGGAAAATGTTGAATAATTCTACAGCTTACCGATGGTAAATACATTGGTCTGTAATTATGCGTTTCCGTTCATTTAATGTTCATTCCAGCATCTTGAGACTCTGCGCTAGACCAACATTTGCGATTAATTCAAGCTAAGTACGGGTGCAATGTTGCAGAGTACTCTTCCTAAAAATGTGTTGGGATTCTTTTCGGATCTGGCGACATTTTTGTTTTCATCCTTCTCCGTTGCATCTGACACTGGGCGTGCCTGTTACTATGTCTTCCATTTGGACGCCTGCGCGACTAGTCAATATTAGATTCCATTGAGCTCTCCACCCCAATCCACGTCCACCGTTCGGCTTCTGCACTAACTTCACAATAATCACACCTCCTCTTATACTGGCGAATCCCCAACTTCCTATATCTGGTAATCATTCCGCATTTCATAGGAGTGTTCGGTTTCCTTTGCTCAGGCAGTGGGTATAAAGATGTTATACAGTGTATCGGTAAGTTTATGTCGATGTTTCAGAACATCGCTTTGTGAATGAAAGGCAGACAACGGACATGATGCTTCTCCCTGGAGAATTATTACATTATATCAACGGAGGTGTTAATCAGAGACGAGTGTATCGTCAGGCGTGCCTCAGGGGAGTGTGATAGGACCGCTATTATTTTCTATCTATATAAATGATCTGATTGACAGAGTAAGTTGTAATTTGCGGCTGTTTGCTGATGATGCTGTGGTGTATGGAGGGTGTCGTCTGAAACTGACTGTAATAGCATACAGGATGACTTAGACAAAATTTCTAGTTGGTGCGAAGAATGGCAGCTAGCTCTCAATGTAGAAAAATGTAAGGTGATGCGCATGAGTAGAAAAACAATCCTATAATGTTCGAATACAGCATTAGTAGTGAGCTTCTTGATGCTGTCGCGTCGTTCAAATATCTAGGCGTAACCTTACAGAACGATATGAAATGGAACGAGCATGTAAGGACAGTTGTGAGTAAGGCAGACAGCCGACTTCGGTTTATTGGGAGAATTTTGGGAAGATATACTTCACCTGTAAAGGAGACCGTGTATAAAACGCTTGTACGACCACGTCTTGAGTATTGCTTAAGTGTTTGGGACCCGCAGGAGATCAGTTTAAAGGAAGACATAGAGGCGGTTCAGAGGCGAGCAGCTATATTTGTTACCGATAGATTCGACCAATGCGCGAGTGTCACGAAAATGCTCCGGCAACTCAATTGGGGATCGCTGGAAGAAAGACGACGTTCTTTTCGTGAATTTCTGTTAAGTAAATTTAGAGGGCCGGAATTTGAAGCTGAGTGTAGTACGATCTTGCTGCCGCCTACTTACATTTCGCGTAAAAATCACAAAGACAAGATAAGAGAAATTAGGGCATATAGGCGTTCTTTTTTTCCTCGTTCAATTTGGGAATGGAATAGGAAAGAAAATACCTAGTTGTGGTACAGTGTACCCTCCGCCACGCACCTTACGGTGAATTGCGGAGTATGTATGTAGATGTAGATGTAACAGAACAAATTTGGATTGCATCTGAGTCGCATATAGATTGGACGTTAATTCAGCCGCGGCGGAATAGCCGTGCGCACTGAAGCGCTCTGCTACTGTGCACGCGGCCGGTCCACGCCGGAGGTTCGAGTACTCCCTCGAGCGTGTGTGTGTGTGTGTGTGTGTGTGTGTGTGTGTGTGTGTGTGTGTGTGTGTGTGTGTGTCTTGTTCTTAGCATAAGTTAGTTTATGTAACATGACATAAAAGTTTTGTGGGTGTTGTACCGCGTCATGATGTAAGAAGGCTAATACTTAAATAACCCAGATGAAGGCCACTGTAACGTTGGCCGAAACGTCGGTGATTTAAGTAATAGCCTTCTTATATCATGACGCGGTACAACACCCAGAAAACTTATGTCATCTGACTCTGGCCGCGGAAGCCTACGTAATTATATTAGTTTATGTCGTTCGTAAGTTAATGGACCGATGATCATTGCAGTTAGGTCCCATAACTTTACAAACATTGGAACAAACATTAATGTATTCAACTAGTTTTTTTTTTTTTTTTTTTTTTTTTTTTTTTTTTTTTTTTTTTTCAGGTAGACTTTGAACGGTGATACATTAATCCAGATGACACAGGGAGAATGGTTTGTTTGGGGGGGGGGTGGGGTTGTGTGATTCTGGCATATATGACATTGTACATGATCTATTGTTTTCTGAGTTGGTAGGCGCCACACTCGTCAATTAATTTAACGTTGAGATACAGTGTGTACCACCTGAATGCGAAACGTATGTACTTTCTTCAGCGCGTTGTTTTTTTCTGTTGCTATACACTGTCCCTTCACAAGATGCGGAACAACTCACTTGTCTGTTTCCGATATCGAGAACATGTTGGCTTGTCGAAATGGGAATCTACTATCATTAACGTTTAATCCGATATGCGTATTTGGTAAATTTCTGGCTGTCCTACCTGTTTCACAAACTAACGTAGAATATACTGCTATTCGAAGAGATATTCTAGATAAGTATTTTTCCTAATTCCCTCTGAAAGATATATCTCTCATCCCGTATCCGTGCCGTAGCGTTTGAGACACTGCTCTATCGCACGTATTCGAGCTCTACGTGCCTGTTCTAGAGGGTGAGGGGCGGAGAGGTAGATAGAGAGGGCTGAGGGGACGAGGGACGGGATGGAGGTCGGTGGACTGAGCCACCATCAAGGATGGCTGGAGCTGGAGGGAGGAGGGGGAGCATAATATGAATTTTAATTTACTGTAGCACCGAACTATGAAATTAAGACATTGGATGTCTGTGTTGAAATTAAAGGCAGTATAACAACTTTGAGGGTTGCCTACAACGTAATGAAATACACATTTCCCTTTTACAATTAATTATTTCACAAAATGGGAATTACACACACGAAAGAACAATTTTTCATCCATTTTTCCTATTTTTCCACGTAATCTTGCATACAAGGACTATGCTCTGTCGGTATCAATGCTTGGTCTGGTTACGGAGCCATTTCTTCACTTAGTCGTCGTCCTCAAATGTCTTCCCACGAATGGCAACAAAAATCAAACGTTTGTAATGCTGTGGGACGAAACTGCAGGGATCATTTCCCTTAAAAACTACTGAGACTAACTACTGAGACTAGCTCAAAATGTTCAAATGTCTGTATAGCTTATGGGACTTGACTACGGAGTCATCAGTCCCTAAACTTACAAACTACTTATGTACTAGCTAATCCTAAGGACGGCACAAATATCCATGCCCGACCGTAGTGGCCGTGCAGACCGTGACTGGAGCGCCTCAGTCCCTCGGCCACCACGGCCGGCGAGACTAGCTTACAAACTACTGAGACTAGCTTACAAACTACTGAGACTAGCTTACGCTATCGCCAACAACACACATACACACACGCCGGAAAAAGGACTCGAACATCCGATGGGAAATAGCCGCGCAATCCGCAGCAGGCTGCCTTAAAGCGCTCGGCCATTGCGTCACGGGCATCATAGAATGGCCCGGCGGAGAATACAATATCAGCTCGCTGCAGGATGTCTGGTGTGATATACGGTGATAATCTCCTGTAAATACCACTAAACTTTACATATTTGGCACAGTTCCATTCTCTGTATGCTGCTTGTAACATGCATCACTTACTGGCTACATTTCCAGTCGGTGGTGCAGCTATGCTATCCGTCGGAAGAGCAAAGAATTTTAACAAGAACATTCAGTGAACTGCAGATAATTCACACGCTACCGTTCGCATTCTTAATATTAATTTCGGCTGAGAAAAGATAAGTTGAAATACTTATGCAATTCTCGTACCTAATATATATATGTATTGAATAATTTTACTCATATACGCAGTAAGTTTTTACCGTTCATGGCAGCTCGATTTCGACGATTACTGATGATCTACATATGTTAGGGCTGCTGCTGCAATACAACAAAATCATTTATTGACTTTGACGAGATCATATGAAAGCTATGCCAGTAATAAGTAACTTACCAGACTTAGAAATCAGCAACTGTACTGCGATGAGACCTAAGTCAATAAATTCATTACAATATTGTTTGGACACAGAAAAATAGGAATACATCGTCTACAAAAAGATGGAATATGGCTTTATCAAACACCAATATCGGTAAAATCTTTATCTTCTGTTCCGCAAACGAAATTTTCGACAATATGCCGTATGCTATAAAATGAAGAACATGAGGTTAATATTGTTTTATTTGAAAATTATACGTACCATTTTTCATATATTTGCGAGCTTTGGTTAGTATACTTTGGTCTATAAATGCACTTTGAGAAAACGAAGCTCGTGATCAAAGACGGACACCGGAGGAAACTGTATGTGCTGGTAGTACGTAACTGCATTGGTCACAAAAACGTCTGTCTAGGTCAGCCGATTAACATGAAAGGGAATTTAAAAGCAGAGTTATTTCGGCGTATTAAATTGCGGTTAGGAAACTAATAGAGACCCGAAGAGAAATGGAAGATCAATGTTGCGTTACACAAAGACAGAGCAATTGAGATCAGACAACAAAGGTCACCGACATAGTGGAAATTTTAGATTCGCTCATTATAGGGAGCAGTGTTAATATATTGGTATAAAGAGAAATGCCAATATCGCAGTTTCAATTTTTTATTCTTTATTCTTATGGTCTCTGCTGGAATTGGCTTTTAACGGCTTATTAAAGCGCTCCACAGATTTTAAATGCCAATTGTAGCAGAAACCAGAATACATTCTTGAGTGTCGAAACCGATTGTATTGAATAAAAATTAAAATTGCGATTGCGGACTTTCTCTTTCTATAAATAACTAGCTTAACGCCCGCTGCTTCGCATGCGTAGGCTGGTTGATCTTCACCAATTCTTTCTCCCTCTTAATATAAATTTTCATAGATATAGCGTAAGTACTATCATATTTGTGATACTACTTGTAGCCGCGGCTTAATAGCCGTGCGTATTGAGGCGCCATGCTGCGGTACGCGCTGCTGTTCGCCGTCTGGGTTCGATTCGTCCCACGGGCGTTGGTGTTTGTTGTCCTTAGCATAAGTCAGTCTGTTAGTATAATTAGTTTGTATGCCTTAGGGACTGATGAACCCGTAGTGACGTCTCTTAAGATTTACAAACCATTCGATTCTACTACTTTCCTATGGCACCCCTTAATAGTTCAATTTCGAAAAATATCCCAACATGTCTTAAATTTCAACCAAGTATGCTTATAGAATTTTTTGTAATTCTCGGTCAAAATTGACTCAGTAGCAACGTATTTTCAAGAAATGTTTCGTCCCCTATTTTACCCCCTAAATGTTTATTTTCTGAAAATACCGAAACACGTGTCTTTTTAATTCTGACGAAGAAAAAAAAAAAAAACAATTTATGTGGTTGTACATTCAGAATGACCTGAATAGCTAAAGATTTTCGAACAAACATCCCCTCTTCAATTTAACACCCTTGATGGTAGAATTTCCGAAAATACAGAAACACGTATTTAAATTCTAATGAACACTAAAAATACCAATTTTTGCAGTTCTAGCATCGAAATTGTGTTGACAACTGTTCTCGAAAAGAAATTTTGATCCTCTAATTTAACCCCTTAGTTGCTGAATTTCCAAAATTACCGAAACCCGTGTCTTTTTACTTCTGATCAGGAGTCCATATCCTAAGATTAGTAGTTATAGCTTGCAATTTGAGTTAACAGCAACATATTTTTGAAAATCAAGTTTTTGCGTCCCAAATTTTACGCCCCTATTAGTTCAATTTCAAAAAATGCCGAAACAGGTGTCTTTTAAATTCGAATCCTGAAATCCGAAATTTTGTAGGTATACATTCAAAATTGCCTAAATAGCAACGTATATTCAAAAAACGTGTCTTGCACTATTTCACCCCCTTACTGAAGGAATTTCGAACAATCGCTTCTTAAATGACGCCTACAGACTAAGGTCAACAACTTCTACAAATATCAAGTTTCTATCTTCAGTGGTTTGGGTTGGGTGATCATGAGTCAGTCAGTCATTCGGGACATTGCCTTTTATATATAGAGATGGTAAGAGTAAATGCTTAGAAATGGCGTTGCGCTGGCTATGAACATGGGAGATAGTCCCAGACCAATTTACCAAAGTGGACCAAGAAAACGACTACCAAACAGCGTGGGAGTGACCGTGCGCCCTACAGCGCCATGCTACGGACTGCATGTCTGTTCCCCATCGGCGGTTAGAGTCCTCCATCGGGCCTGAATGTGTGTGTGTTTTTGTGTGTTTGTGTGTGTGTTTGTGTGTGTGTTTGTGTGTGTGTTTGTGTGTGTGTGTGTGTGTGTGTTTGTGTGTGTTTGTGTGTGTGTTTGTGTGTGTGTTTGTGTGTGTGTGTGTGTTTGTGTGTGTGTGTGTGTGTGTTTGTGTGTTTGTGTGTGTGTGTGTGTGTGTGTGTGTGTGTGTGTGTTTGTGTGTGTTTGTGTGTGTGTGTTTGTGTGTTTGTGTGTGTGTGTGTGTGTGTGTGTGTGTGTGTGTGTTTGTGTGTGTTTGTGTGTGTGTGTTTGTGTGTGTGTGTGTGTGTTTGTGTGTGTGTGTGTTTGTGTGTGTGTGTTTGTGTGTTTGTGTGTGTGTTTGTGTGTGTGTGTGTGTGTTTTTGTGTGTGTGTGTGTGTTGTCCTTAACATGTGTTAATTTTAAGTAGCTTGCAAGTCTACGGACTGATGACCACTGCGATTTGGTCCTACAGCTTTACCAACATTTGATTTGAGGGTCGGAGATCTGAAAGAAAATAGATTCAACTGGTAAAGCGAATCTAAGGCTCAAAACAAATGAAAGAACCTACTGGGATCTTAGGTAAAACGCCGAATCAGAGACGGCATCACTGATAGAAATGGTAATACGAGGCACGTCCAGAAAGTAAGTTCCGTTTGGTTATATAAAACGAATGGGTACAGATACAGAAAAAATATTGATGGTAAAAAAATCTACAACTGTTAAACTACTTTTCTACATAGCTTCCGAAATTTTGTAGGCAATTGTCATAGCATGGCGCAAGGTTTTGTGTGCCTTTTTCATAGAATGTTGCTGCCTGTGTATTCAAGCATGTTGTAACATGTTCTTTCAGCTCATCATCATCGTTGAAGTGTTGTCCGCCAAGGACAGAATTTAGGTGTAAGAAAAGGATTACTGTCAAAAGATTTTTTTTTCACGATAATGCCTGACCTCACACACCGAATGTGACCAAACAATTCTTACGGAAATTTCAATGGGAGTTGTTTGATCATCCTCCATACAGCTCGGACCTCTCTCCAAGCGACTTTCATCTCTTCTTACACCTAAAATCTGTCCTTGGTGGTCAACACTTCAACAATGATAAAGAGCTGTTACCACATGGTTGAATACACAGGCGGCAACCTTCTGTGAAAGATGCATGCAAAAACTTGTGGCATGCTATGAAAAGTGCCTACAAACTTTCGGCAGTTATGTGTAAAAGAAGTTTAAGAGTTGGAAAATTTTGTGCAATAAAAATTTCTTCTGTATCTGTGTGCAATTTCATTTTATTACCAAACGCCGGCCGCGGTGGCCGATGGGACTGAGGCGCTTCAGTCACGGTCTGCACGGCCACTAAGGTCGGGGGTTCGAATCCCCCCTCGGGCATGGATATTTGTGCCGTCCTAGTTCGTAAGTAGTTCATAAGTAGTTTGTAAGTTTAGGGACTGATGACCCCGTAGTTAAGTCCCATAAGATTAAAAAAAAAAAAAAAAAAAAAAAATTACCAAACGGAACTCACTTTCTGGACGCGCCTCGTATATGACAACACTTTGCATCAGGAGATGGATTCTGTTCCCTGCGTGTGCTGTTCTGTCAGTTGAACCCTCCCGCGTCGTTAAAACATACAGAGAGGCAGAGACCGTTAGCGGAGCACATAAAGGTGAGAGTTGTGTGTCGGCCCAAACGACACAATTCCGCCGCAGGCCGTTTTCGCAGATATGGCGGCATCTGCCCCGATGTGTGTGTGTGTGTGTGTGTGTGTGTGTGTGTGTGTGTGTGTGTGGCCTGCTGACGTGGCATCCCATTATTGGGGGCAGGTCAGACCGCCTCTCGACCTGGGTGGCAGATAGCAGCGGCTGCGGCGGCCTCCGAGAAACTCCAGTCGCCACAACAGCCGAGGTCCCCCCTCCCCCTCCACACTGCCATCTAGCCCCACCTCCCGACCGGCCGTCCAACAGAACGTGACCTCAATGCTTTATTGGAGCACTGCCTACTCATGGACACAAAGGGGGGCCGTATCGCCTCGGCTTCTCATATCGCATCGCACTGCACTACGCGTATTCAGTTAATGGGAAAAGACACCGCACAAACAACTCACGGGGACTCTCACTGGTGGAGGAAATGCTCGGCACGCCGTACAAGAAACGAGCAGCTCAATGACGGTGCTGGAAATGTCGCAACAAGTGCAAGCAGGAAAGCTTAATTTCTACATCTACATACTTAACCGTCGGCCGCGGTGACCGAGGGGACTGAGGCGCTTCAGTCACGGTCTGCACGGCCACTACGGTCGGGGTTCGAATCCCCACTCGGGCATCGATATTTTTTTCGTCCTTAGTATTAGCTAGTTCATAAGTTGTTTGTACGCTTAGGGACTGATGACACCGTAGTTAAGTCCCATAAGTTCTATAAACATTTGAACATACTTAACCCACAATCCTCCGTAACGTGCGTGGCGGACGGTACACTGTACCTCTACTAGGCATTTCCTTTCCTATGCCACACCCAAACAAAAAAATGTTCAAATGTTTGTAAATCTATCGGACCAAACTGTGTGGTCATCAGTCCGTAGCTTACAAACTACTTACACCTAGGTAAACTAACCTAAGGACAAATACACACACCCATGCCCCAGGGAGGACTCGAATCTCCACGGCGACCAACCGCGCGCTCCGCAGCGAGACGCTTTAGACCGCTCGGCTACTCCACCGCGGCCACTCCCAAACAAAAAGAGGAAAAAAAAAGAATGCATATATTCCTCCGCACGAGCCCTAATTTCTCTTATTTTGTCTTTGTTATCACTACGCGAAAAGTAGGTGGCAGCAAGATCGTACTACACTCAGCTTCAAATTCCGGCCCTCTAAATTTCCTCAACAGAATTTCACGAAAAGAACGTCGTCTTTCCTCCAACGATCCCATATTGAGTTGCCGGAGCATTTCCGTGACACTCGAGCATTGGTCGAACGTACCAGTAACAAACCTAGCTGCTCGCCTCTGAACTGCTTCTATGTCTTCCTTTAAACTGATCTGCTGCGGGTCCCAAACACTTGAGCAATACTCAAGACGTTGTCGTATACAAGCGTTTTATACGCGGTCTCCTTTACAGATGAAGTACATCTTCCCCAATTTCTCCCAATAAACCGAACTCGGCTGTCTGCCTTGCTCAAAACTGTCCTTATATGTTCTTTCCATTTCATACTGCTCTACAATGTTACGCCTAGATATTTGAACGACGCGACTGCATCAAGAAGCTCACTAATAATCCTGTAATCGAACATTTTGGCATTGTTTTTCCTACCCGTGCGCATCACCTTACAGTTTTCTACATTGAGAGCTAGCTGCCATTCTTGGCACCAACTAGAAATTCGTCTTAGTCATCCTGTATGCTATTACAGTCAATTAAAGACGTCAACCTCCCATAAACCACAACATCATCAACAAACAGACGCAAATTACAAGTTTGTCTATCAGATCATTTATATAAATAGAAAACAATAGTGGTCCTATCACACTTCCCTGAGGCACGCCATTCATGGCTCACAAGATGTCATGTGAGAAAATGGCAAGCTAAGTTTCACATGAACGATGTTTCCCAAACCCGTGCTGTTTCGTCATAAAACTTGCTAACAGAGGTGAATTTGATTACGTTTGTTCTAAAAACTTAAGATAATGCAGCCTGGTGAGAGGATCGCACAACGCCAATATGTCAACTGGAGCAAAGTTAGGCATTTTCAAGACAATTAATGATATGGTGTCCTTTTATGACACGTCCGAAAGAACAGACAGCCGTATTTGACAGTAACGACCGTAAATTTACGAAATTGAAATAATGAAACATTTCGACCGTTTCCGGAGGGGGGGGAGAGGGGGGGAGGAAGAGATGAGGAGTTGAAATAAATTCAACGACAAAGTTGAAAATATGTGCTGGACGGGGATTCGAACCCGGATTTCCCGCTCCGTGTCAGGTTCGTGACGGAGGATTCACTGTACCACTACTCTTCCCGCCTAGATCCTCGTGATGTGATCATCCAATGGAACTGTAATGGTTACTACCGTCACCTCTTGGAGATTAAACAGCTAATCTCTCTCTCTCTTCTGCGGCCTGTGTCGTCCTGCAGGAATCGAGGTTTATGGATGCACATTCACCGACCCTCCGTGGGTTCCGTGCTTTTTGTCGGAACCGGGTTGGTCCCCTCCAGGCGTCTGGTGGGGTTTGTACTTTGGTCCGGACAGATATTGTCAGTACCTGGATTCCTCTCCAAACTCCATTGGAAGTGGTTGCTGTCCGGGTTCACTTGGACACTCCATTGACCATTTGCAACCTCTACCTTCCACCTGACAGGCCACCTACACTCACGTCCCTAGTGGCCCTCCTTCAGCAACTCCCCCCTCCTTACCTCATCCTTGGGGACTTCAATGCCCACCATCCTTTGTGGGGCAGTGCTTATACATCTAGCCGGGGCCGCCTCATAGACCAGTTTCTTGCTGACCACAATCTGAGCCTTCTCAACGATGGTTCCCCAACTCATTTTAGTGCCGCTCACGGCACCTTTTCTGCCATAGACCTTTCTCTCACTTCTCCTTCTCTCCTTCCTTTATTTCACTGGTCGGCGTATGACGACCTCTGCGATAGCGACCACTTTCCGTTGATCCTTTCACTTCCCTCACGCCTACCACGAGCCAGGGTACCCCGCTGGGTATTCCGTCGTGCTAATTGGCCGCTATATACATCCCAGGTTGTGTTCCCATCTTCCCCCTCAGGCTGTATAGATGATATTATAAGCCAAATGACCAACATGATCACCCAAGCTGCCAACGCCGCTGTTCCCCGGTCGACAGGCCCTCCTACTCGCCGGCCTGTCTCTTGGTGGAATGCAACTGTTGCCGCAGCCATTCGCGAGCGCCGAAGGGCCTTGCAACATCTTAAGCGCCACCCATCGCTCGCTGGTCTAATAAATTTCAAACGTCTGCGTGCCAGAGCTCGTTACTTAATCAAACAAAGTAAGCGGACATGCTGGGAGCATTTTGTCTCCTCGTTGGGTTCTTCTGTCCCTTTGACAAGAGTGTGGGCTATGCTCCGATCTATCCAAGGTAGCTGGCGGCCGTCTTCCGTCCCTGGTCTTGCCCTGCCTGATGGGGTCTCCACGGAGCCATCTGTTGTTGCAGAACATCTTGCAACTCACTTCGCCAATGTCTCGGCGACAACTTCATATCCGGCGACCTTTCTCCTTCAGAAACGCCAGGCCGAAACCTTCAAATTAGGCTTTACGTCTCACCAGGTGGAACCATATAACGAACCTTTTACTGACTGGGAGCTGTCGCTGGCCCTCTCCTCTTCTCGTGATTCAGCACCTGGCCCTGATGATATCCATAATCAATTGCTGAAACACCTTAACCCCTCACAACGACAATTTCTCCTAAACGTTTTTAACCGTATTTGGCTTCAAGGGGTGTTCCCCTCCCAGTGGAGGGAGAGTATTGTGGTCCCTGCCCTCAAGCCTGGCAAGGACCCGTCGGCGCTGGACAGTTATCGGCCAATAAGCCTGACAAGTGTCCCCTGTAAACTACTTGAGCGGATGGTAGCCCGCAGATTATGCTGGGTTCTTGAATCCCGGGGACTTCTCTCACCTTACCAGTGTGGGTTCCGGGAGGGACGATCCCCTATTGACCATTTACTTCGACTGGAGACTGCGATCAGACAGGCCTTCTCTAAAAGACATCATCTGGTAGCAGTCTTCTTCGATCTGCATAAGGCGTACGACACTGCTTGGCGTCATCATATTTTACGTTCTCTTCATGACTGGGGCCTCAGAGGCTCCTTACCAATTTTTATCCGTCAGTTTTTATCCCACCGCCTGTTCCGTGTCAGAGTTGGCTCTTCCTTTAGCTCCCCTCGGATACAGGAGAACGGTGTCCCCCAGGGCTCAGTGTTGAGTGTTACACTTTTTCTAATCGCCATCAATGGGTTGGTGAGCTCTGTTGGGTCACTGGTAACCCCGGCATTGTATGTCGACGACTTTTGCATATGGTACAGCTCCTACTCATTAGCCTCTACTGAACGTCAGCTCCAGAGCGCCATTCGGCGGGCTTCAGTGTGGGCTACGTCCCATGGTTTCCAGTTTTCCTCATCAAAAACGAGGGTGGTGCACTTTTGTCGTCGTACTACAGTTCACCCTGATCCAGAACTGTTCTTGGGTAATCAGCGCCTGGAAGTTGTAGCACAGCATCGTTTCCTGGGTCTTCTCTTTGACAAAAAATTGACTTGGGTGCCCCATATTCGCCACCTAAAGATTAGTTGTATGAGGAAACTCAATGCCCTACGTTTCCTTGCTCATTCATCTTGGGGTGCAGACCGAACAACTATCCTCCGTATCTATCGGGCTCTAATCTTGTCCCGATTGGACTATGGGTGTCAAGTTTATGGCTCGGCAGCTCCTTCTGCCCTGAAATTATTAGACCCGGTTCACCATTATGGTGTCCGCTTGGCTACAGGTGCATTCCCGACTAGCCCGGTCGACAGTCTCCTTGTTGAGGCGGGAATCTGCCCTCTTCAGGTCAGCCGGCATCAGCTTCTGGCGTCTTATGCCATCGCCATCCGGCAATATCCTGCTCATCCCGCTTACCAGGTTCTTTTTGCATATGAAGGGCTTCGACCCCCTGATACCCGGCCGCGGGCGGGCCTTCCCGTCGGACTGCGGCTTGCCTCTCTTTGCCGGGATTTCCATTTCCCTTCGCTAGATTGCGCCCCCCATTTTACTGCACGCACACCTCCGTGGATGGTGCCGCGACCACTAATTCGGACGGATCTCTTCCAGGGCCCAAAAGCTTTAATTTCCCCCATGGTCTTTCGGCGTTTGGTGCGCCCAGTACTAGAAGAGTTTCAGGGAGCCTCTATCTTCTACACTGATGGCTCGAAAACAGCGGGCCACTCCGGATATGCTTTTACGTCTCCTGTTGGGGCGGAATGCCATTCTCTGCCAGAGGCATGCAGTGTGTTTACGGCAGAGCTGATGGCGATTTATAGAACCCTCTGTTTTATTAAACGTTCTGCCGTGGAACGTGGTTTAATCTGTGCTGACTCCATGAGCAGTCTGCAGGCCATTGATCGTTGTTTCCCCTCCCATCCTTTAGTTATTTCCATCCATGAACTCCTTGCTGACCTTCATCGTGCTGCCTGCTCAGTTACCTTTCTCTGGGTGCCAAGCCATGTTGGTATTACAGGGAATGAAGTAGCTGACCAGTTGGCTAGATCGGCAATTACTCGCTGCCCGTCTCCCTTTCAAATTCCGGGTGCGGATCTGCGGGTGCAGATCAGATCTTTGCTTCACTCCTCATGGGATAGCAGTTGGAAAGCTACTGCCCCTTCCAATAAACTCCGCACCATCAAGGATACGACTGCAGCTTGGAGTTCATCTTTACGCCCTTCCTGGAGAGAATCAATTGTCCTCTGTCGCCTCCGTCTTGGACACTGCAGGCTGACCCATGGATTTCTTTTACGAAATGACAATCCACCACATTGTGATTGTGGAGCCGTACAATCCGTGTCTCATATTTTGACTGAATGTCCTCTCCATTCCACACTCCGTGGCGACTATGGCCTACCGCCTGCATTGCCTTCAGTTTTGGCGGATGACCCACGGATGGTTGATCGCGTCCTTGCCTTCCTCCGTGAAAGTAGATTTTATTGTCAGCTCTAGGACTCGCTTGTTCGGGGTGAGTGGGTTTGTGATTCTTGGCTGATTGTGGGGTTTAGAGCCTTATCCCCATCAGCCCCCCCCCCCCAATCTTTTACATTTTAATGTAGTTTTATTTCTCCCTGCTCTGGAGCTATGATACGTTGACCACTGTGCCATTAGTACCTTGTGGTTTAGGCTAGAGGTCGCTTCCAGAGCTGTGGGTTCGGACACTGTAGGATTTGCTGCCCTGGGTTGGTCTTAGTCTTGTTGACGAGTCGATTTTACTTCCTAGTGTAATGGTCTTTTGGCTTTCACCTATTTTTTGTCGAGTTCCATGGCGTATTCAATTTGAGGTTGAAGGGACTGATGACCTCGTTGTTTGGTCCCTCATGTCCACCACCACCCACCCACCCACCCACTGTACCACTACTAGGCATTTCCTTTCCTATTCCAATCCCAAATAGAACGAGGAAAAAAAGAATGCCTATATGCCTTCGTACGAGCTCTAATTTCTCTTGTCTTTGTGATCACTACGCGAAGTGTGAGTAGGCGCCATGAAGATAGTATTACACTCAGCTTCAAATTCCAGCCCTCTAAATTTCCTCGACACAAATTCATGAAAAGAACGGAGTCTTTCCTCCAGCAATTCCCAATTGAGTTTTCGGAGCATTTCCGTGACACTCACGCATTGGTCTTACCTACCAGTAACAAAGATGCTCACCTCTGAACTGCTTCTATGTCTTCCAATTATGATATCCAGACACGCTTCACTTCCAACCCAAATACTCAGCTTCTAGCCTCCTGTCCATTGATCTCATTCTTTCGGACACGTCAGAAAAGTACAGACACCATAACAATAGTATGCCCACAACAGGCAATCACAATTTCAATTGGAAGCGTTCGTAGGCTCGGTCGCTTTCGGAAATCCAGTATAGGTAGCGAGCATGAGGACCTAATGGTCAGGGGGCACTACAATTGTAGTGCGGTGTAAATTGAGCGTGCCTGCATTGCCTAATTGATTAAGGCGACCGCTGGCCCGAAGCGGGACATAAGAATTCGAACCCCGGACCAGCACAAATTTCGAACTTCGTCGTCGAATTTATTTCAATCCCCCGAAACGGTCGGAATGGTTCAGTATTTCGGTTTCGTAATTTTCAAGACAAGTGCAGATCGGAAGAACCGTACAAAGGCATTTAATACCTCTGTTTTCAATGTAAATAAAGTTCAAAGGCAACAGCATAACGATTTACAAATTAAGAAATATACATTATACGAAAGTTAATATTTCATCATAAATAATGAAAAATGTGTAGTCGTCTACATGAGCTCTAAAAGAAGTCCGTTGAAGTTGATTTACACAATAAATCAGTCAAATCTAAATGCCATATGTTGAAATAAATACCGATCTATTACAATTAACAGTGTCTTTCATTGATAACATCGCAGTCACGGCAAAAAGCCGCGCACACTGAGGCGTCTTGCTGTGCTGCGAGCGGCCATTCACAGTCGGAGGTTCGATTCCTCCCTCGATTATGGGTGTATGTGTTGTTCGTAGGTTAGTTTAACTTGATTTAAGTAGTTTGTAAGCTAGGAAATAATAACCAAGCTGTTAAGTAACATAGATTTACAAACTTTTGAACATTTTTGAAAATATAACATTAACATATCGTGGGAAAGCGAACCAAAGGCAACGTTTCATTGGCACTTACATGATACGATAGTTGTACTACAGAAACTGCCTACATTACACTTCTACGACTTATTTCCGAGTACTGCTGAGCAGGCCACGTGGGAATGGCCGTGTCCTTTCCTGCGGTGTGTGTGGCTGCTCCCCGTCGGAGGTTCGAGTGCTCCCTCGGCCATGGGTGAAAGTAAGTTGTCCTTAGCGTAAGTTAGTTTAAGTAGGCTGTAAGTCTAGGGACCGACGACCACTGCAGTGCGGTACCTTATCCTTAAAAGCATTTCAACACTTTATTACTGCATTGTATGGGATCCTAACCAGGTAGAACTGACGGACAATATACATTAAGTTCATAGAAGGGTAGCTCGTTTCATCATATCGCAATAGACGAGAGAGTGTCACAGAAGTTATGCACGACTTGGTATGAAAAATCATTAAAACAATGGCGTTATCCCTTCCAGCGGGATCTATTTGCGAAATTTCTTTCAACAATTTTCTACTTTGAATGTGAAAATATTCTGTTAACACCACCTACATACGGAGACATGATCATTAATAAAAAAGAAATTAGATCGAAATCTGAGAGATATTTTCCCGCGCGCTTTTAGAGAATGGAACGATAGGGAAAATCATTAGAGCGGTCCGATGAACACTCTGACACGCATTTAAATGTTATTTACAACATAAATATGTAGTTGTAGAACTAAGTAAGCGACAGCGCCATCGCATAAAGGAGATATCAAAAATATCGATAGCAAATCGGGTCAGAAGAACTTAATTCTACCCAGAATCTAAGCAAAATACTTTAAATTGCAATCTCAACTGATGGAATTGCATGCCACAATCTCTGTGGTGTTATATTTCGTAGGATGAGATGTGTCTAACTATGTCGTGCTACTGCGGTTGCGTTGTTAAGAATGTTTAATTTAAAAACTACCGAATAAACTCATAAAGAGTTTTAGATTTTTGCTTAATGCATGGTATAATGTTCTCGTTTTTGTCAAAAATCAGAGGAATACATCTAATGTCACGTCGTCCGTTGACCACTGATATTTACTATTATTACCTTGACATTTATCATCTTTGGTTGTCTGAAGTCACTGTTGCTTACGTGTTAGTTGTGTGCTACCTTTCATAGTTCATTGTTAAACAAGGTATTAAATGTTTCTGCATAGTGTATTCTCTCCGCAGTTGAGTTGAAAATGACTGGGTGTGTTCGAAGCGAAATATCGGTGATCGTCGGTACACTCACCTGGCTACATACCCGTGAGTTGTTTATTTACTTATTTTGAAATATTCTATGCGCTGGAAGGAGCTCAGATTTCATATTTTGTACGTATTTGGGCTCTATATGAAGCTAAATTTAGAGCTCAGAGCTGTTAAATATAATAGCATCGCTAGACGGAACTACACTGCAGAGGGGAAGAATAATGTTCAATATCCTGTCGACAATTAAGTCATTAGAGACGGCGCATAAGGTCTGAATATATAAAGGTTGCAGAAGGAAATTATTGTGGCCTTCCTAAGAAAGCGGGCCGGCATTTTCCAGGAGCGATTTAGAAAATTCACGAAATAATCCTGAATATTGATGCCCGGGTGTGGATATGAACCGTCATCCACTCGAATGCGACTTCAGTAGGCTTACCTCTGTTCCATCTTGCTCGGTATATCATATTATTTAGTAGTAGAAAAAGAGCTTGGATGGCATGTACATCCCATAAAGATTCTACGCTATCTGATTTCAACATAAGAGTGGTTCTTTTATGTGAGAGGAACCTTGAATAATAAGTAATATTATAGGCGTTTAAAATGCAGTAGGTGTGATGAAATAATGAACATTTTTGCCGTGGTGCGTTTCCATAAACGACTCATGACCTTTTCAAACTGACATCCTGGCTGTGATCTGGAACTCTGCATAACTGCATTCCATTAACCTCTGATTTGAGTATGTCTAGGACGCAGTAGTAGCGCACGTGGAAGGTAAACGACTAGTCGTCTGTCTGCATCATAAATTATTAACTACTATACATGTGGCAGAGGTATCCGGGTAGTTTCTCGGCAATCTGTCAGCTATACAGATAAGCATTCAAGGCCACAAACACACTTATCGAGATGAGACCTCAACAGAATAAATTGTCATTCCTACTTAATAAAAGTAAGCTGTGATAAACTATCTCGTTATAAAAACCATGATTAAAGTGATTTAAGGCGTATGTTTTGGCTACTTACTCTGTTTTTTCATCAACTTGTAGAGACACAGTATTTCTGCGCATTGTGGGATCCACACCAGGTGCGTCTGACGGACTGTTAGAACATATCTACATAGGAAGACATGACCATCATAATAAAATAAGAGATCATATCTAAAACATAAAGATTTATGTGTTCCTTTTTCCCGCGAGCTATTAGTAGAACTATAGAGGAATATCATAAGTGGTTCGATGAACTCTCTGCCACACACTTCAATGTGATTTGCAGAGTATTGATGTAGATGTAGTAAGACGAAAAAGGTATACAAACTTGGTGAAGTGGTAGAGATCATTGCGCTATGCTCCTATGTGCGAGGCCGTTCCCCATCGGGGGTTCGAATCCTCTCTCGAGCATGGATGTTTGTGTTGTCTTTAGTGTAAGTTAGTGTATAAGTAGTTTGTAAGTTTGGGGACTGATGACCCAGCAGTTAGGTCCCAAAAGCTTCACAAATATTTGATCATTTGAATTCTCAAACATTTGTCCAACTTGGTGACAAACAGGCATTCATACTGATAGCAACGGAAAATGACGAATGAATGAATGAGTGACGCTCCACCGCAATTTGTCCGCTCTTCTGACAAGAATAGTAAATGCGTGAAGTGTTTATTCATGGCATAAAGTGTTTTCGGATTTCATACCACGCAATCCGTTGAGCAGTAACCATGCCTCGCAAATAGGCGCGTGAATAACATGTCACCATTTGTAAGTGAGTGCACTCAGCTGGACAAAGCGAGGCCGGTGACAGTGAGCTGCGGATCGGTCGACATTTTTGACCAGGGTCGATGCCATGACTCGACGAAGTTCGCTGGATTGGGTGGACCATGGCTGAAAGCAGCTATTATTTCCCGTTCAATTTCCAACTGAAAGAGATATTTCAGTTTATAATTGACTTGGAAATCTCAAAAGAAAAAAAAAACTAAGACGATGGCCTTCATGAGGAACGAACCTATTAGAATTATTACAATGGTAGATCAGAAGGCTTTAGAGCAAGTAAACCATTCCAGTTACCTCGGATGTGAGATGTCCTGACTATAACAATGATATAGAAATTAAACGAAGTAAA
The DNA here is from genome assembly GCA_026315105.1 of Locusta migratoria. Lineage (NCBI taxonomy): Eukaryota > Metazoa > Arthropoda > Insecta > Orthoptera > Acrididae > Locusta > Locusta migratoria. The sequence goes on along the minus strand of CM048746.1, from coordinate 334,725,980 downwards.
TTCAGTGGAGTATGTGGATTAATTAACAAAAACCTAAAAAGAAAAAAAAAATGAAAACAGAAAGGACACGCAGCTTAAATTCTACAAAATTGTCGCAGATCCCACATTGCTCTGTGGAAGTGAGACCTGTGTCATTACCAAGAAACACGAAAGCCGTATTCAGGCACAAGAAATGAAATTCCTGAGAGGAGTTAAGGACTGCACAAGAGAAGAGACTCAGAAATCAAGATATTAGATAAGAACTGCAAATCTTCAGCCTAAGTGATAAAATTTGAGAGTACAGAAGAAAATGGAACAAAAATTTGGAAAGAATGGAAAGTGAGAGACTTCTCTTAAAGGCAATAAATTACAAGTTCCATGGAAGGAGAGATAGAGGAAGACCCGACATATATGGGTACCATAACAGGCAACTTGTAACGTTTCTCCTATGTTGCACGCTCCTGGCAAAAAATCAGTTGCCAACATTACAAACACGAAATATCGTACACCTAAAATAAAACTTCGCTATCGGACATGTATAATATCTCATTTTCAGGTTCAGTTTAACACACTATTAGTAAAATGCTTTTAAGAAACAGTATGTTGATTTAAACATAACTTTGGCTGCCCTTTTACGTAATTTTCAATTTTTATACTTTCGTAAATAATAGCTGCAAACACTAAAAATGCATTACACTTAGTTTCAGAAATTGCTGAACCTATAGATACTAATTTGTATAAAAACAACAATATTGCGTGTTATAACTATTGCACAATATGTTTAAATAAATTAGGGCAGACCATGTTTTATATATCACTGGATCCTAAATTAAATACTGATCGTTTTTCATGCTCTAAAATTAATAATCCGTTTGGCACTAAGAAACTATCTTCGAAATTAACAAAACTACGACAACAATATACAAATCCGTATTAATAAAAAATTACACTGCCAACTGAAATACATTAAAATTCCATGTCACAATAATAGTATGCCTCCACAATATTGGCAAAACAAATATGTGTACACTTCGAAAACACAAATAATGTAAATAAGTTAAGCCCTGTAAACACTAGTCAAAGGATGACTTTAAATTTGTGTACCACATTAAATACAAATTTCATGAAACATGTACATGCATTGAGATAAATAGTTAAAGCTTAAATGTAATATTTTAATTTCTGTATTTTGGCATATTTAATGTAAAAGAATATTGGTTAATTGTGAATTATAAAACATTGTCATTAGCCTTATTACGCGGTTATGTTGCAAAAGTTTGAGTGCGAGCCATGTTCTAGTACTCGTTTGGTAGTCACAAAGCTGTAAACACCTATTTCATCTGAGGCTAAATGTTTCTAACATTATAATGTTGCTCAACTAAATAAATTTATTTCCATCATAATGGAACTATCATCAAGAATGTCTGTGATTATTTAATTGAATCTCCTGAAGCATACTCTACTATTTTGCTGAATGCTGAGCAACAACAACGCAGATGTCCGTCTTCAAGGACCAATATAAGTAAAATATTTATGATCGATCTTCCCCATCTAAAGTGAAGTGGATTGCTATAAGACTGTTGAAATGAAATATGTATCCAGTATTTAGGAAACTTCAAATTAAACAGTTAAATCCACATTCTAAAAGAGATGGTTGTCGTTAGAAACTCCTGCCTAATACCTGAAGATAAGAATAACAATCATTGAAAAGTACGTAATTACAAACTCAATGTGTTAGACAAGATGTGGAAAACTTGTCTTACTTGTTTATATCTCTTGTTCAAAAAGTGCAAATGTTTAAGCTTATGGGACTCAACTACGGGGTCATCAGTCCCTAAACTTACAAATTAATACTAAAGACGCCGTGGAGGTTAGTCTTCCCTGAGGCATGGGTGTGTGTGTGTTTGTCCGTAGGCTAGTTTACCTAGGTTTAAGTAGTTTGTAAGCTACGGACTGATGACCACGCACTTTGGTCCGATAGATTTACAAACATTTGAACATTTTAATACTAAAGACAGCACAAAATCCATGCTCGAGGGGCATTTAAGCCCTAGACGGGATACGGCCCCGCTCATCGGAGCATAGCGCCTCAATGCGCTCGGCCGCTCCGCCGCGGCTCTTACTTGTTAAAATCATTGTACCACGTTTGATGTATCGGAACCATTTGCATTAGTTGCTGTTGTAGCATATGTAGTTCCGCTATTCCTTTCTGGGAGTATGTTTTGATGAAACCATCCACATCCACGATGATAATGATCTTCATATGTTCTTGGGAATGTAACACCAGGATCAGGCTGTGAGGAAACAGAGAAACGAAAATTATTTGCTCATGTTCCAGTCGGCGAGTGTCTGCAAAGAGCGTTTCTGTAAAGAATTTAAGTGACATTGTAGCATGTAGGAGATTTTTAAATGGTCGTCATTTATGACGCTCTTTATCCAGCAAACATTTTTTACATTTTGTGGACTGAATAGCACTGATATGAAGAGTCCCAAAATATTGCATCTAAATATGGCAGACGGTGCTCTAGTGGAGAAGGATACTGCCTCCTGGTGAGGAGCAGGAGGGGGGGGGGGGGCAAAAAATATCGATGTATCGAAACCGACATTTTTCATAATCATTATATATGCACATTTAAAATATCGATAAAAGGTTAACCGATATTCACCCTACAAGCACCAAGCATGGGCAAAAATTGCCCGTACAATTTTCTTTTATTAAAAAATCATACTAAAAATATTTGTTTATGGGCCTTTTTTCCATTTGTGTATCACCTTATAAAGTACTACATCGTACATTTATATCGCTACAATTTTAAAAACTGCAAATGAAATAAATGTTATACCCAAGGGCACATTTTGCTCTGGGTTGGTGCCTAGTGTTTTCCCTACAACCACCAACCACGGAGAAAAAAATGTTATTGCAAAAGCAGTGTGCATCACCTCTAATTTCAGTATATCTCAGCTATTTAAAAGTCTAAAAGACCCAATAACTGCTGATATTATGGTAAATAATAGTATATAAACAAAATTTCACAAGACTGCGAAAGTAACTCTTTCGGTCCTATATGTGCAGGTAATCCAAGACGGCAATACTGCAATAAGGATAACGCAATGTACAAATGTTTGACAGAAAACAGCTGATGGCAAAGTCAAAAAAGTAAATGCATTTTTTCAAGATTCACAGCTTATTGTAACACGGCCAAAATTTGCCCTTGCTTGGTGCTTCGTGTAACCTAAAATACATTGGTGCTGCTAGGGTTAAATAATATCGGAAATGATATATTCTTTTTCTTAATAATGAGCATTAGATTTGAATATGAATGCAACTCTACTGCATATTCGTAAACACTAATTAGACCTGTCATTTCTTCCATCCAAATGTTGGGGATAGGGTGCACAAAAGGCACACGTTTCGTAACGACATCTCAGAATTGTGGAAATTTAAAATGATTGCTCTCAAATGTGAGGCAGAACGTGCGCTCCCCTTACTCGCCGAGTGCCTGAATCAATAAAAATCCGATATAAAGTGAAATGAACATGCAATCGGTACAAAAATCACACAAATTTATGTACTGGTATTTAATGCAAAATGTACTGTTCCCAAATATTCCCTCGTCATTACTTTCTATCCTTTTTGTGAAATACAAGGCAACACATAGACGGAATCATTTTCACAATCCATTGAAAGTAGAAGTGATAGTGGAATAGAAATCGTACCATTCTGCCATGTACGAAACATTGATGTCATTTAAAAATTGAAAAAGTCTTTTAGATGGCAACGTCCTGTACGAATACATCCGTGAAATATGCTGTGGAGATTCCCCATTGACCGCAGCTACATCTGAGGTGGGATACTGCGAATTTTTTCCCCAATTCCCTGTTTTAACTCATCTAGGGTTCGTGTAGACTTTGCTTTTGAAAAATTGTTCAATCCACGTATAACGAAAGTTCGTAACATCTCCAAGTAGCGATCGGCATTGACAGCTGTCGTTTTTCCCTGTTCATTTGCGGGGAAAAAATACGATCCGATAATCCCATATGATGAAACACCACACCATACCGTCACTTTACTTCCGTGTGCCGCGCGGGATTAGCCGAGCGATCGGGAGGGCCACGTTACGGGGCGCGCGGCCTCACGCTTTGGAGGTTCGAATCCTCCATAGGGCATGGATACGTGTGTTGTCCTTAGGTTAGTTTAACTTACTTTAAGAAGTTTGGTCATAAGTATCTAGACTTACAAAGTAATTTGGTCCCATAAAATTATGAACATCTGAACAATTGGAACTTGCGTGTCAGGGGGCGCTCATGAATGTCATTAGGATTTGTGTTTGTCCAGTAACGGTAGTTCTGTGTTGTACAGTAGGACGCCATCTAAAGGACGTAACTTTTTTTTTCAATACATTACATCAATGTTTCGTAAATGTCAAGGTTGTAAGATTTGAATTACTATGAATTAAATTTCTTTCCATCATCACCTCTAGATTTATTGGATTGTGGAAATGTTCCCGTTTTTCTGTGTCGCCCTGTATTAATAAACGTAAGGTGTATAACTTTGCTTCCGTCATTTGCCGATAGTTGGCGAAAGAAACGGATCAGACGTCAGGCTGTTAGCTTGGACCTCGATCAACATAACTACATTCAATCATTAGTCGATCTGTGTCTGAATCATAAAGTTGTTCTCGATTGAAAATATCAGTACACGAGCCTAATTATCGTCACTTGCGGGAGGTGTTACTGTTTTCAGTACGGAGAAAACAGCGGATAAGTCTCATCGAATGCTCTCAAACACATATAGTAAGGACGCCGACGGCCGACGGCCAAATCGAATATTTGCGACTCCAAGATCAGGCTCTGCATTTGGTGGGATCAGATCGACCTCGTGTACTGTGAGGTGTTAAAACAAAGTTAAACAATCACTGGTGCTCGTTAGCGCACCCAATTAACGCGTTTGAACAAAGCATTAAAAGACAAACGGCATCAATACAGCAAGAGGCACGATAAAGTTATTTTGTAGCAGAACAAGGCTCGACTCCACGTTGAAAAAGAGGCCGTAACGTACTTTCAAACGTTAAAATGGGAAGTCCTAACCCACCCGCGCCGGCCGCGGTGGCCGAGGAGACTGAGGCGCTTCAGTCACGGTCTGCACGGCCACTACGGTCGGGGGTTCGAATCCCCCCTCGGGCATGGATATTTGTGCCGTCCTTAGGATAAGCTAGTTGATAAGTAGTTTGTAAGTTTAGGGACTGATGACCCCGCAGTTAAGTCCCTTAAGCTTAACAAACATTTGAAACATTAACCCACCCGCCATGTTCTCCAGACATTGCTCCCTCTATCACCTGTTTAGATCAATGGCGCATGGCCTGTCTGACCAACACTTCCGATCTCATGAACACCTCACAAATTAAAGTCGTGGATCGCTTCAAAAGATGAACAATTTTTTCCACGCCGGATTCTCACAGTGACTTAAATATGGGAGAAAGTAGTGGCCAGCGATGGATAACACTTTGAATGATACATATGTAACTATGTAGCTGAAAATCCAGCGTTGCCCTGGTATTTATTTATTTAATCCTGCCTTGATTTAGTACTTTTCCTATGCCTTCTCTCTCGGCATATCTCCTTTATTTTGGAAACATGCCATTTTTATCGGAGAATATATAAGAAATAAGGGTGTTTTGCATAATGTACAAAATCATAAGTGAAGTATCAAAAGAAAAAATAATATTAGTCAAAATACAAATGACATTTAAAATTCGTACGATCTGGTGCTTCCGTGTAGACGTGCAGTCCATAGTGGCTAGCTCTTTCTAAAATAAGTTTTCAAACTTTGTGACGTAACCTTTAGAGCGGAGTTGTAACTTTTATTATATGACTCGTTTTGATTTATAATTTCTGATAAAGGTAATCGTAGTCATTGCCGAAACCAGGTTAAATAATTTTGTTTTTGCGACCGAGGGCTGCATTTTTATCCTTTCACGTTGTAACGGTAGTTGACAATAGCAGCTATGTTCAAATTTAAAATAAAGGTCACATTTATTGAATTATCTGGTTTACAATTGTATACTTTTTCTCGTATATATTCATTTGTATAAGTGTTTTAATCTGTAAAATCTCTAGGGAATACAATTAGTAGTAAAGACGGAGTAAATTAAAACTTGGTGCGTGATGGGACGGTTTTCCATGAACATTACTTTTGTGCTCATATATCACGAACTACGTGTCATACTGTAATACAATTCAAGAGGTTCATTTAACTGTATGTGTGTATACTGTCTGTAAAATTTCCTGCGGCTACAATTTGTAGTGTAGAAATTATAAATTGTAACGCCATACCGAATGCTGTAGTTTTAGTCCATAAACAGCGGGAATGTAGCAAGCGAGAAACTTCCTTCATTTCATAGTTTTGCTATGGTTGTGCGAGAAAAATTTCAATAAAGGTTTCAATTATGTTTAAAGTTGGGTGCATTTCACTACGTAATCTACTTCTCATATACTGTATTCAGTCTCGTAGTATTACGTGGCAGTTTATTGCAACTCCTATTGTTTATGACGTCATATCTGCTGATCAATGTGTCGTATGTGGTTCTTACCATTACACAATTGGTACCTTATAGTAAAGAAGATGTGTATCGAATTTGATTGAAATCTGTCCAGTGGTTTATGAGGAAAAGTGCAACATTGACGCGTGATGCAGCAATTTTTCTCGCATCTTTTTGTTTACGTCATATCTCGTGAACTATGTGTTGTGCGTAACCCTTACACTTACGGCGACCGTCCTCATGGATTTAAGCTTACGTGTGCAAAATTTCATGAACATTGGAAGAAAACTGTAGATTTGTATGTGATACGTTCACACAAACATACGGACACTCTGCTTTATATATTACTAGCCTAAAACCCGGCGTTGCCCGGGTATTTATTTATTTATTTATATATTCAAGCTTTGAGTTAGTACTTCTCTTATCCCTTCTCTAACTGTTTATCTGCTTTTCTTAATAACATTTCATGTTTATGGGAGATCATTCAAGAAAGAAGGCTGTCTTGCACAATGTACAAAATAACTGTAGTATTCAAACAACGAAAGGTAATCATCAAGATGGAAATGGTATGTAACCTTAATAATTCATTTAATTCAAAACCTGATTATAAACAATATTTCTGGTTATTTGTCGCAAATCTAACATGAATAATATTATTTGGGGAGCCCACCCATGAGATAGCGACATGTAGTTGTCTGTGTGAGAAACATGGAGATCTCAAAACCACTCTGCAGTATTTAATAGGTAGCTATGTGATCTATTAATCGTAATAGAATATGGAAGTGTCACTGAAAACTACAGTCTCTTGAAGTTAAAAGCTACATCTGCCGGAAATAACGGGGATCCGGTGGATGTACACTGTTTCATTCTCTTCCTTTCACTGGAGCTGTAAAGACGTGAAAGTTTTTTACCCATCGCAGTATATACAATCTCATATTTATTGAGTTAAATGTTGTAAAATTGTATAATTTTGTAGCTATATATATTAATTTGTATAAGTGCTGCAAGTCGATAAAATGTGTAGAATACAGATAGTAGTAAAAAGTATTAGATTAAAATCCGGTGACCGGCCGCGGTGGCCGAGAGGACTGCGGCGCGCCAGTCACGTTCTGCACGGCCACTACGGTCGGGGGTTCGAATCCCCCCTCGGGCATGGATATTTGTGCCGTCCTTAGTATAAGGTAGTAGATAAGTAGTTTGTAAGTTTAGGGACTGATGACCCCGTAGTTAAGTCCCATAAGCTTCACAAACAAACACAACAAAACTGTAGATTTGTGTGCAATGCGTACACACAAACATATGGACACTCTGCTTTATTTATAAACAAGTAACCAATTTGTCTCGGAAGGAAGGAAGGTTAGTGTTTAAAGTCCTGTTGACACCTTGGTCATTAGAGACGGAGCTAACGCTAGGAGTTTTGGGACAGGATGGGGAAGGAAATCGACCATGCCCTTTGAAAGGAACCATTCCGACATTTGCCTGGAGTGATTTAGGGAAATCACGGCAAACCTAAATCAGGATGGCCGGAGGTGGATTTGAACCACCGTCCTTCCGAATGCGAGTCCAATGCGTTACCACTGCGCCACCTCGCTCGGCCAATTTGTTTCATTAAACATTACCTGACATAGTCTGGTTTGGAGGCGATCTTATAGTTTTATAATTTTGAAAATGAAATGCCAAGATAGCACATTATTAATTTATTCACTGACGACCGGTTTCGGTGAACTGTGTCACCATTATCTGGTCACATACGTATTGCAAGCTGGCCATCTTGTTAAAAATTTGGTATAAAATAACAAGTGCAACATTGCACTTAGTCACTACATTCACTAAACCCTAAAATGTTGGGGAAAAACGATGGAAGCAAAGTAGTACTCCTTGTACTACTGAGCATGATTTTAGTTCAGTTTCAGTGAAAGTAACGTTTAGATACACTTGTTGGAAAAAAACTCGCGCACAAGATTCTGACTACAAATATACAGTATTAAACATAAGGAGAGGCACTGAATTAAAATTTGTGATGTGGCCGGAATTCGAACCCAGGACCTCCTACTTACTAGGTAGGCGCTTTAGCCCACTCAGCTAACACAGGGTTGCAGCCAAAGCGACTACACAAATTAAAATTTGTGCTATGGCCGGGATTCGAACCCGGGACCTCTTACTTACTAGGTAAGCGCTTTAGATTACTCAGCTAACATAGCATTGGAGCCAAAGCGACTACACAGGGAATATGAGGCAGAATTAAGTATGTGGTGTGGAGGGAGACATGTAGTCACGTGTAGTCACTTTGGCTGCAACGCTGTTAGCTGAGTGGTGTAAAGCGCTTACCTAGTAAGTAGGAAGTCCTGGGTTCGAATCCTGGCCAGAGCATAAATTTTAATTCAGTGCTTCTCCTTATGTTTAATACCTTTGGTATAATGAGACAATGTTTTTTCGAGGAATTGTATTATTTGTTGATACAAATCTGTAGTTTTATTCACTGCGCCAACAGATTTTTTACGCAAAACCCAAAGTAAATAACAAATGCTGCTCCCGACATGTTGGGTTGGCATCACATCGGGAGCTCATATGGCCACCTCCAGCATCTAAAACAGCGCATAGGGGGAGGAACGTAGGGCTTTACATCGCACCGGTAGATCACCACCTTGACCTTCTCGGGTAATGAATCACCCTCAAAAGCCAAGATGAAGGCACCGGTGGCGACCCTATTGTCCTTCGGACCCCTACGGATTCGCCGAATAAAATGTACTCCCCGCCGTTCTAGATTGGCACGCAATTCGTCATCTGACTGCAGCAAGAGGTCTTTATGAACGATGATACCCTGTACCATTCTTTCTGAATGTTTGGCTGTGTGGAGCTCCCACTGTCACATTGAAACGGAAAAGCTTCTTTCCATGAATCAGCACGGGTTTAGGAAACATCGTTCATGTGAAACTCAGCTTGCCCTTTTCTCACATGACATCTTGCGAGCCATGGACGAAGGGCAACAGGCGGATTGTGTTTTTCTCGACTTCAAAAAGGAATTCGACGCGGTGCCACACTGCAGACTGCTAACGAAGATACGAGCTTATGGAATAGGTTCACAGATTTGTGACTGGCTGGAAGACTTCCTAAGTAATAGAACGCAGTACGTTGTTCTCGATGGCGAGTGTTCATCAGAGACGAGTGTATCGTCAGGCGTGCCCCAGGAGAGTGTGATAGTACCGCTATTATTTTCTATCTATATAAATGATCTGATGGACAGAGTAAGTTGTAATATGCGGCTGTTTGCTGATGATGCTGTGGTGTATGGGAGGGTGTCGTCTGTAACTGACTGTAATAGCATACAGGTTTTCTTAGACAAAATTTCTAGTTGGTGCGAAGAATGGCAGCTAGCTCTCAATGTAGAAAAAATGTAAGGTGATGCGCATGAGTAGAAAAAACAATCCTATAATGTTCGAATACAGCATTAGTAGTGAGCTTCTTGATGCTGTCGCGTCGTTCAAATATCTAGGCGTAACCTTACAGAGCGATATGAAATGGAACGAGCATGTAAGGACAGTTGTGAGTAAGGCAGACAGCCGACTTCGGTTTATTGGGAGAATTTTGGGAAGATATACTTCACCTGTAAAGGAGACCGCGTATAAAACGCTTGTACGACCACGTCTTGAGTATTGCTCAAGTATTTGGGACCCGCAGCAGATCGGTTTGAAGGAAGACATAGAGGCGGTTCAGAGGCGAGCAGCTAGATTTGTTAGCGGTAGGTTCGACCAATGCGCGAGTGTCACGGAAATGCTCCGGCAACTCAATTGGGGATCGCTGGAAGAAAGACGACGTTCTTTTCGTGAATTTCTGTTAAGTAAATTTAGAGGGCCGGAATTTGAAGCTGAGTGTAGTACGATCTTGCTGCCGCCTACTTACATTTCGCGTAAAGATCACAAAGACAAGATAAGAGAAATTAGGGCTCGTACGGAGGCATATAGGCATTCTCTTTATTTCCTCGTTCAATTTGGGAGTGGAATAGGAAAGGAAATGCCTAGTAGTGGTACAGTGTACCCTTCGCCACGCACCTTACGGTGAATTGCGAAGTATGTATGTAGATTCATTTCTGGACCTCAGCAAATACCATAAATTTGGGCACAATCGATGACGATTAGATGCCCCCACCCATCCGTCAGCTGGACGGCAGATGCGTTGCGCGTGGCGCCTCTGCCGCGACTCCCCGTTGCGGCACGGCAGGAAGTGAGCGCTCGTGGGCGCCTGCCGCCCTCCTCGCCCCGCCCCCTGGCGGCCTCGCCGGCCTCCTGCGCGTGGGCGCGGCGCCAGCCGCAGCACAGCTGCTGTGGGACTGACGGCCAAGCCGGCCGGCCTTCAGCCTGGTCGCCGGCTGCCAGCTGCTCAGCTAGACCCGCGCTCCTCACACAATGCCGCATCCGTGTGATCGCCCAACCGTAGCAGTCGTCAAACGAGTCTTCCTCTATGCTACACTACGGTAAGTGTTCATTATTGCGGCGGTGGTGTCCTCTACATACCCAATCCACCTTGTGGCATATTCGCCAGTATTTCTTCTCTACCGTTCACATCAAAATGGAGGATTACTTCATAGACCGTGGTACTTCCGGCCAGATGACTAGACAACGGTCTAGTTTCCGACCAGCTTCTTCTTTTCGATTACTCGCTTTGGCTAACTTCCTCCGCTGGTGGCGCTGCAGTACTCTTTACTCCCCAGAGGGCGTTCTTCCACTTCTTGCACACGCGCACTGGCCTGTTCCCGCGGTATAAAGGAGCCGCCGTAACTGATGTGTTCTTTACATGTCCGTTTTAGTCTGTCGAAAACTCTGTCTGTCAATGTTTTTAATTTCCGCAATTTTGTTCATCTTTTTTATATTTTATCTCTTCTTTGTCAAATGTTTGTATATCACATGGCTGAAGAGCAGCCACCGCAGCTGCTTCCAGCCTGCCAGCTGTTTCTACGGCTGGCTTTAAAACAACAATAAAGGAAAAAAAAATGATGTGTTCTCAGTTCCGGCGTGATTGTGCACCAGTCATACCTGAAGATGGCGGCCAGGTGGACCGCCGAAATATCGTTTCAGCAGATCGACTTAATCCGGCCGCAAACCCGCGAAGAACAACCATTATTACGCCGGGGAAATCTACATCAGATGACGGAAATCTTGGCCTTATCATGCGAGATAATTGTAATCCATCAACGTTTCTTCAATACCTGTGTTGTCGTTATGGTCATCAGTCCATAGACTGGCTTAATACAGAAATCGACCCCACTCTATCAAGAGCAAGCCTCTTCATCTTCTCATAAGGCGTCAGCCCATATTTATTTCAACCATCTTACTGTATTCGACTTTTGCCATCCCTCTTTGAAATTTACACATCACACTTCCCTCCATTGCTAAATTCACGATTCGTTGATGACTAAGAATGTGACCTACCACCGATCCCTTCTTTTAGTCCAAGTATGCCAGAACTGTTTCTTCTTCCCAATTTTATTCAGTACCTCATTATTTACGCTATCTACCCATCTAATTTTCAACATTCACCTGTAGCACCACTTTTCAAAACCTTCTATTCTCTTCCCGTATAAATTACTGATAGTAAGCAACATTCCACACAAAATCCTTCCAAGAAGACTTTCTAATACTTAAATTGATATTATGTTAACAAATTTCTCTTCTTCAGAAACTCGTTTGTACGCATTGTTATTCTGTTGATTATATTATCTGTGCTCTGTTATATGTTATTTGACTGCCCCCTTTACCGTTGCGTTACCTAATCTAATTCATTCATCTTCTCCTAATTTTATTTGACTGTATTCCAATACCATTATTTTGCTCTTCTTAATGATCATCTACGTTCCTTTCAAGAGCTTACCTTTTGGATATACTTTGGTTGTCTCCGACAGAATTACAATGTCATCGGTAAAACTCAACGTTTTGATTTCTTAGGCCTGAACTGTAATCCCATTTCCCAAATTTTCCTTCCTTGCTTTCAAATCTTGCTTGATGTACAGATTGGAAAACATTGGGGAAAGACAACAACCTTCTCTTCCTAACCAATGTTTCCCTTTCATGCTAATAGACTCTTAAAATTGCTTTCTGTTTTCTATTAAAACTTTAAAAAACTCTCCATTCTATGTATTTTGCCCCTGATGACTTCATATTTCGAACCAGTTAACATTATCAAAATCTTTCTCCAAATCTAAATCAGCTACGAATGTAGATTTCCGTTTTGTTAACCTATCTTCTAAAACGTAATGCTTCCCGCGTTGCTACATTTATTCTACATCCAAACAGATCGTCCCCCACATCAGCTTCCACCAGCTTAACCGCTCTTCTGTAAATAATTCGCGTAAGGATTTCGCAGCCTTACGGGAGTAGCTGAGAGGTCTGGAGCGCCATGTTACGGATCGCGCGGCCTCCCGCAACGGGGGTCGAATCCCCTTCGGGCATGGATATGTGCGTTGTCCTTAGGTTAATCTAATTTAGTTTAAATAGCCTGTAAGCTAGGGACTAATAACCAAGCAGTAAAGTCCCATAGAATTACAAACATTTGAACATTTTTGAAGGATTTTGCAACCAAGATTGATTAAAGTAATGATTCTGTAATTTTGACACCTGTCTGCGTCGGGTTTCTTTGGAATTACATATTTACTCTCCAAAACATATTCAAATAACTCACTTAGGGTTTGTCGAACAGCTTTCCTAATTTCCCTCTATCGTTCCCTTCTCTAATAGCACGCAGGGAAAATTAATAACTAAACCTTTCCGTTCCCGATTTTATTTCTATTTTTTAACTTTTATGAACATTTTCCCTGTATGGGTGGGAGCTAACAACACAATATCCCATTCGGAGGAGAAAGTTGATGAAATTTCGCAAGTAAATGTCGCCGCGACGCGGCGGAGCGGTCGAGCACATTGAGGCGGTATGCTACGATGCGTGAGGCCGTTCCCGGTCGGCGATTCGAATCTCTCTCCCCCCCCCCCCCCCCCACGGGAATGGATGTTTTTGCCGTCTTTAGTATAAGCTAGTTCATAAGTAGCTTGTACGTTTAGGGACTGAAGACACCGCAGTTAGTACCACAAGCTTTACAAACATTTGAACATTTTTGAAATCCTGCCGCAGCTAATTACGGTTTTGTTTCAATGATTTCCACCCCAACTCCTGTATCATTTCCGTGACACTCCTTAACCTATATCGCGATAATCCAAAACGAACTGCCTTTCTCTGAACTTTCTCTGGGTCCTCCATCAGTCCCAATTGGTGGGAAACCCACTATGCTCTGGCAATACTCCAAAATAGGACGGACAAGTGTAGCGTAGTCAGTTTCTTTAGTAGACCTGTTACATCTTCTAATCGTTCTGACACTAACGTAGCCTTTGTTCCCCTTCGCCGTAATATTTCCTATGCGTTCAGTACAATTAAATTTTTTCGTAATTGTGATTCTTTTTCATCTGCTCCTATTTCGCTTTCTTGTATGCTCACTGCTCTTCCACTTCACGACAAAAACAGTAACGTTGATAGTGAATGAAACCACATATGACGAACATGCGATTTTATTGAACTGATTAAAATGTCAACAACTAATCAGATTATAAATCTAATGTCTTGATCGCAATTTCTATTCATTATGGCTACTAGTTTCGGCTTATCTATGAACCACTCTCAAATCATGTTGGTTAGTTCGGTAAACAAGGAATATAAAATTAATCATGATGTTTTATGAATGATTACATTGCCTTTTGGCAAATGTTGACCATCATGATTTGACAATAGCTTCGAGATGAACCAAAATTAGTGATCATAGTAAAAACTGCGATCATGACGTTAGATTTATAATCTGTTCAGTTGAGAAATATTTACAGATCGCCTCCTAAACAAGATGTCTAACAATATAAAACATAAATTATATCAAATTTGTACCACGGCCGGAATATGAACCCTGCACCTCAGGTTTCCTAGGCAAGCGTTAGAAACACTAAGCAACCGAGACGTGAAGGATACGGCGATTGCATGGACTGTCTTAAATCATGTCTCCCTCCACAACAGACGTCAGTTCGGCCTCATGTTCCCTTGTATAATAAATACGTATCATTTTATTATTTCATTACAATATGGCATGAAACAGACCAGGCCGTTGGTAGCTACAGGTGTAACGATTGCACCATATCTGTCCTTATGCGGTTCAGAACCGTGTCAAACAGCGTTTTGGGATCCTTCTGTCAGGCAAGTTTTTCCGACAGCTGTCCTTGCAGTTCAGGTCCCTCCCGAAGTCATCCCATATTTACTCATATATTTAGGGCTCCGGGGATCTTTCTGGCCACGAGAAGACCCCAACGTTCTGTAGGCAGCTCGTAGACACAATTGATGTGTGTGGTCGTGCATTCCATGGTGCTGCGCCATCAGGCATAATATATGCAAAGACAGAATGTTTGTGACACATTGCTGTGCGGTGAACGTCTGCGAAAGCAGGGTTAAAGGTCACAAGAGCGCACTATTATACCAGGATTCACGTCTCAGCGTATCTCTCGACAATATTGGCATCGTGTGCTCTCTGCCCATGACCCTACCAAACCCAAACACGATGTTGACTGGTGTCGCCAAGGAACTGTGAGCAAAGTTAGAGGAAGTAGAATGGTTCCCAGTATATCTTCACTGGTGGCGGGTCCCTTTCGTGCAGTCCTGTAATGTGGATTATGTCAAATGCATTCGTTTCGTGGATAGGTGGTCTGGCGAATGTGCGAGGCATCGTGGGTGCTTCGAACTGTAAGCAAACCTCTTGCTTTACTCACTGGCGGCTGTTGGCCAGTGCCACATTCGCAACAACGGGGTTGTGACATTATGCTCACTAGTGGACGTTCTACGCATTACTGAGCCATGGATATTTTATCATCCACTCGCACATTATTGGAGTATTGTATACTGAAATAGGATAGCCGGCCGCGGTGGCCGAGTAGACTGAGGTGCTTCAGTCACGGTCTGCACGGCCACTACGGTCGGGGGTTCGAATCCCCCCTTGGGCATGGATATTTGTGGCGTCCTAGTTCGTAAGTAGTTCATAAGTAGTTTGTAAGTTTAGGGACTGATGACCCCGTAGTTAAGTTCCATAACTTTACAAACATTTGAACATTTTGAAATAGGATAATACTGGAACACTCTATCTGGGTGTATCTCTGTTTTCGGGCCGAGGTGGAATGGACTATCACTTGCTCGCCGTCGGAGGTTCGAGTCCTCCTTGGTGTGGGTGTGGGTGTGGGTGTGTGTGTGTGTGGGGGGGGGGGAGGGGGATACGTGTTGTTTTAGGGTCGTTTAAATATAATTAAGTAGTTTTTAAGTCTAGGGACATGACGATAGCAGAGTGATCCAATAGGTTTACAAACATTTGATATTAGTGTTTACAGGGTTGGTGGATGCACCACTGACCCACTTCCCTCATCCTGGGGAGGATTAGGGGAGGTGCGAAGTAGGAATTTCATATTTCCAACTGTACGTTTATGTTGTCACACTTATTAAACTGTGTAGTTTGCTGATAACTGACGCGAGATTTGGGTGTCAACCCGATATCCACCAAGTGGGATTGCCTAAAAACCACGTCCAGGATGGCTGCCACACTGGCCATCGTCGTTATCCATTGGGCGGTTTGGAAGCGGGGAGGGCATGCCGGAAGCAAGTGCTTTCACACACTCGGCTATTTGGAGGGCTCCAGTTTACGACTATCCGATAAACATTTACTGCGTCCGTAAATTCGTCCAGTACCAGTTGTTATACACTGCTCTGAGGCCTGATGTACCCTGAACTGGCATGCTCTTTTCACCCCCTACCACTGTTTGCAGAAAAATGGGGAGCAAGGTAATTTCACCGTTAGAATGAGACGGCTCAAGCCATGTTAAGAGAAGGACGCTTTTTCAGCATTCGTCGCTGATCTTAACTTCGGGAAGAAAACTGTGTGGTTCAGATAGAAATCTCACAACTTTTTCGATGCCTTGTTGGTAAAGGGACACTGTTATAAGTTCTTGAGTCTTGCCCTAACGAGTCTGTTTCATGTAGCCAACACAGCGAACCCCGTTCACGAATCCAAAACTTCAGCAATAACTGGAAAACACTTTTCACCTGTGAACGGAGAAGAAATATCAACAAGCCTTGTATAACAATGTCCGGTACACCCACAATTTGACATAACGCATAAATGACAAAAAAAGAATATAATCCTTGACGAAATATGATTTTTATGCCACTGGTTTCAGTGTTCTCGTGGAGTAAATCATTTTAGTGACCTGTAACCTATAAAACGTATTGTCGAGACCCTATAAGCGCTTTAATTTTAATATGAGCATTATTATCGAAGCACTACTTGCATCACATGAACAAGCCTTAGTTTCAATATTCATTGCACAAACATAAATAGGTGTCCAGGGAATAAAGGGCGATGCAGAATGTTGCTCCGTTTTATCTTGTAACCGTTGGCAGTCGTAGTTTTTTTCATGGTATTTATGTGCGATTTTTCTCATTACTAGTCTGATAGCTGTTGTGTGGCAATGGTTTTCCACGTTTCTCCTAAATCACTCCTTGGAAATTCTGTGATTGTTCCTTTGAATGGATCTGTCCAATTCAGTTCCCTATCCATACCCAAACAATCCAAGCTTGAGTGACGTCTCTAATGACCACGCTGTCGGCGGGGTGTTCAACCCTTATCTTCGTTCCCTTTTTAATACACCAACTTAAAGATGAAATTAGAGATTAAGAGCATCCCATCAGACTGATATTTTCATTCTGCAGCGGAGATGGCACAAATCAAAACTGTGTACTGGAACAGGGATTCGATCTTGTGATCTTTGCCTTTCAATGGTAAACGATCTAGCGACTGAGGTACGCGAGGTACTGGCGGAAGTAAAGCTGTGATAACCGACGGTGAAGCGTGCCGAATAGCAACTGTTCAGCGCGAGGAAGTCTTATATGCTAAGGCTCGATGGTCTCAAACGCTTGTCATCGCCGTTTACGATTTTCCGAACGCAGAACCTATTGCAGAAGAACATTCCAAAATTGTACAAACTATTTACCCCGTGATGTGTCCGATGACTAGAAATATCTTTTAAATATTGCTTTATATTGTCCTCGAAGTTTCTCGAACAACTGTGTGGGTTATTCTCTCACGATCTAGAGGCTAAAAACCTTGTCATACATTCTACGGTCCAATGATGAGAATCTTAAGACTGCGTACCCTTGTCGCTTACTGACAACAAACTGGCGAAGGATTCACTACTAAATTGGTACTGATTATCGAGATAACGTTCAGTGCGTATCGTGGCATGAGTGTATTTATGGAGGCCTGAACAATGCCCTAGAGTAAACACGCCTTATTTAACCGGGAAAACCTCTAAATTATGAACGCAGGGGGCAAGAGAAAAGGATTAATCCGAGTCTTGAAGAAAGGCTCTACACACATTCTAGGCGTACATAGCGCGTATCTATCACAGATAACGAGCTTGCTCTGGATGACGGAAGTAAGTTGAAACAGAGCAGTTTTCTATCTGAAGGTAATGTTTTCCTCAGTTTGCTAGTGAAGTGCGTTTACTTCTGCGGCGACAGAAGTACATCAAGAATAAATGATAAGGCTGAGTTTTGTTTTCTTTCTTTATAAATTTGGCCAGTTATGGACAGCATACAGGGTGTTTCTATCCCTTTTTTCCCAGTATTTCCTTCATTTCTTTAATCGCTGGTCTCTTTTTCCGTCCACACTTTCTTTGGACAAGGTTTTAGCTCATCTTCATAGGTTGCGTTTTCTATAAGCTGCATCAAGGGATTCTTTATATTTTCTGTAATACCTATTTCGTTTGCTTCTATCCATCCTAAAGTTTAAAAGTTGTACGTGTTGTTTGATGTTGAATCTATCGTTTAATCAAACAATAAAAGTAGTTTATTTTAAAGTTACCCATTCAAAACCTGATCTGGTATTAGTTCGAGTCCAAATAGTTGTCATATATTGATGTTTAACAGTCAAGATCAGAAAGTTATCAGATAACTTCATCAAAATTTAACTGAACACGTACATTGTTCATTAACACAGTAATTTGGTTTAATTATGGCCCTGATATTGATGTAAATACTGTTAAATAAGAAACAGTGCATTATTGCTTATGTGCATAACGGATCCTTTAACAAAACAACTGACATGTAACCTGCATGAAACACACACTGACTATACTCAAAAAAATTTGACTGAAAGAAAGATATTAAAAATAAAAAAACCACTTTCTTAATGTTCGACTACGAGAATTTTATGCAGATCAGTACCTGATTATCAAAATCCAGTATCATACTCAATTAACTGCAGTGTTGCATAAGAATCATTTACTACGGCTCCAATAACGAGATCTGTTCAACAAGATTACCAAAAGCAATACTGCACTTTAAATCCACAAATAACTAATTATCAAATAAAGGAAGTGGGTTAATCTTCTACCGACGTAAATGAAACAAGAAAGAGAGGTCAAATTTGTTATTATTATACAACCTTTTCATAATTACATGAAATGCTATTACCTTAATTCCAGGTGTGGTACAACGTTTTTCACAATTTTAAGAAACACAATACATTCCAAATACAATCAAATAAACTTGCTGGCACAGCAGCCTCTGCTCTACATCGGAGCCACATACACAACTGCTCTCTAAGCGAGCTGAAACACAAGTCCGACTCTCTCTGCACGAGCTACAATGCTATGCGACACATAATCTTTGCCAAAGGTAAAACTTCTCAGATTTATGTACACATATCGATACACACAGTAGAAGCAATGTATGTTCTTGCTAGCAAGTTACTCGACACAAAATAGGAGGCACAATATTAGACATTTTCTTACGAATTCAACATTTTCTATGGACATGTTTCAAGTTTCCTTTATTTTACTAACGTAATAAGGTTTCTTTATAATCCGTGATTCTTCCATTCAGCCGTCATTTCTTTATTTTGTCTGATTTTATCTGTATTTTATATAAATCTACTTTTTCCCCTCTATTCAAAATATTTTCATTATTTTCCTCGAGATCAGAATATTTCTTAGAATATTCATCTTTCTGTCCCTTATGATTTCTTAGTTCACCTTCATGAAATGTAAGGTATACTGATACCAATGTTGCTTGTGTCGTAATAACTGAATTATAATGTCTAAACTTCACTGATTTCTTATTGTAGTTGTAGTTTTGTGTTAATTTATATGCAAATTCTAACTTTTTTCTTTATTTGTGTGTCTAGTCAGTTTCGTTGGATCCATTCTCCAAGGTATTTAAATTTATCTACTTTTAATTATTTCCGTAGCTTTTTTATATTTTTTCTTTCATTACGTTTTTCTGCTATTTACTCGAGCTTTTCGGAACATTATTTCAGCGCAGTCTTTTCAGCAATCTCGACTAATAGATCAAGTATTACTGTTGAGTCTGTTTTGTTTCTAGTTGTCAATGCAACATCGTCCGCAAAGGCTGAATTGCAGTATTCAATAGCGAATACATTTGAAGTTAATCCTATGTGTTCTGTAAGATTATATAGCTGGTTTCTTCACAGATATTTACCCCAGACAATGAAGGAGCCATAATAATTATACGATCTGCCTACAGTCAGGGTGATAAACAGTTGGCATAATTTTCGTGAAGCCAACGAAATAGGAGGGAATTACTTGAAAGTAACAACCCAGACATTTAAATTAGAATACTGAATGAAAATATTGTACTACACTTCACCAGAATACACTACTGGCCATTAAAATTGCAACACCAGAAGAAATGCAGATGATAAACGGGTATTCATTGGACAAATATATTATACTAGAACTGACATGTGATTACATTTTCACGCAATTTGGGTGTACAGATCCTGATAAATCAGTACCCAGAACAACCTCTGGCCGTAATAACGGCCTTGATACGCCTGGGCATTGAGTCAGAGCTAGGATGGCGTGTACAGGTACAGATGCCCATACAGCTTCAACACGATACCACAGTTCATCAAGAGTAGTCACTGGCGTATTGTGACGAGCCTGTCTATTAAATTTCGCGTCTGTAGCTCGTCATCTTCGGGATGTAGCAATTTTAATGGCCAAGAGTGTATATAGAATGTAATAAGTTCATTCCAAAAATATAAGTTGCTGATAGGTGTGTGTATAAGCAAATTATTTGTACTATACGCCAGAGCTGCAAACCACGCACAGAACACTTCTTGGGACTGTGAAGTGTACACATTCTTATTTTGTATGATTTGACTTGTGTTATAAGATTTCCGTAATTCCCGGAAGTAGTAAGGTGGCCATGAACGATAAATCTCATGTTTGTTTTCTTGTGACCCAGTTTAATCAACGCTTTTATCAGGAGCGAACCGATAGTATTGATTGCCTTCTGGAGAAACCGAGATAAGATTAAGTGCCGGTTAGTAAACAAAAACGGAATCTACTGAATCACAAATAAAAGTAGCGTAAAAACAAGGGACGACTTGTTTGTCGGCCGAATCTCGTGCTTCCTGAATTGTGGACCGGCGCGACGGAGACCAGTTACGAGATTAAATGTCAAAACAGTGGAGAGCTATTCCTGTTTCCCATACGTTCGGATTGACCTTCCTATCGAATGTGCGACAGGCTCTTTTGTAACAAACAAATTGTAATTTAGAGAATGGAAACAATCAAGAAATAATGAAATTTTTGGTACTGACTTTACCCATGTCGACATCTAAAAGTAGACTCTGCAAATCACTGTGAAATATTCCCCATTGTACCAGACATTATTGCTTTTTCGTTTCCTGGAACGTTTGGAACGCAGAGAACTCAGTAATTGTCTTGTTAAGTTCAGCAATTTACAATCAGTTTAATTTTGCTTTTGTGATTTCTACTGGGACGATACGTAAGGGTTGCAATAATCCCTGGATTCACTAAAATTGATTCCAGAAGTATGCATTCAATATCTGCAGTAAATCTCGTATGGTCCAGGTTTCAAGCACTTGTGCGAAAGTCTAGGATCGTTGACGCGAGAGTTATGTATGCAATCTCGTTTCTATACTGATTACAATTTCCTAATTGTATACTAGAACAAAGCACTCACCCTATATTGAGTCCTTGGTTACAATTCAATATCTTCGCAGAACTTAACATGCAGCTTTGTGTATGAATTTATCTATTTTTAACTGTACCTCATTGATACTATAGTCACTTCGTTTTGAATCAGATTTAAATTTCTAAATATTCAAGGCAATAGGACAGTGTTCGCACCACTTTGAAAGATTCTCTACGTTTGACTGAGTAGTAATACAAATTTTCTCATCCAGCACTTCAGTACTGATAAAAACATCTACCTAGCATATGCGAATACAATTTAAATACTGTTCACAACTTTTACTTTAAGTGGAGCTTACCAGCCGAATAAGTGACGTGGTAAATAAAACACACTTTACCAGGTTTCGACACCAACATAGGGTGCCTACAACAGAAGTACTGATAAAACTATAACCAAGAATGAACCATAAAAGGTGTATTAGAAAAGTGGTACTTAAAATAATTCAGCCGGCCGCGATGGCCGAGGGGACTGAGGCGCTCCAGTCACGGTCTGCACGGCCACTACGGTCGGGGGTTCGAATACCCTGTTCCTACTGTTTTGAAGCGTTGGTTGAAGGATTGAAAGATAATGTAAAGGTAGTCCAGTTATTTTAATAACAGTCAATCGTCTCACATCCACAGCAATAAATGTGACCCATGTTCAATGATTGCAGTGTTATCCCCAGGAACTTTAAAATTTTATATCCAATCCACTTTGAATCGTACACGACACGTTCTGATTTTTTACTTTTCTATTTTGATTTTCTCTCACCGGTATTGCAACACGAGAGGCATTGTTTTCTTATCAATTCCACTACTGCCGATACACAGCTCCACAGCAATTTTTGGAGAGAATGAAGTTTATCTCTTATGTTGTGGTATCATGCAAATCGCACGTTCCACAAGCCCTGCTCTTCTGCTTTTACCCTTATATAAGATGGTAAAATTTCCACCTGACACACTCCATCTCGCAGAGCACTCGTAGAGAACACCGACGACTTAATACTCGGATCAGTAGCAAAATGATAACACTAGCGTCTCCTAGCGGCAGTTAGTGGTAGTAGTCCATAGAACATTGTTCCTTTGATATCTACCAACACAGCCCCGGAAGATTATTTTTGTGTTAACAAGAAGTTGTGAACATTGGCAGTCTAGTATAGTGCCTCCCCATTGAAAAAAGGATCACAGCACGTCTTCGGCATATTGAAAGTTATATATATGTCTGTTCTTTCGGACATGTGCGAAACTTATAAATATACCTTGCGCTTGGTATGTGTGATTGACTTGCGAAGGTCAAACCCACTCGAATAAAAAAAAATGCCAAGGCTACGTTGTATATAGGCGTATACCTTGTGCATGGTACGTGTGATTGACTTCCGAAGGTCAAACCCATTCAGATAACAACCACGCCAAGGCTACGTTGTGTTGTACTTCGTGTATGTAGATTAATGTGCCCTTAACTGAACTCAATCAATTACTAATTACTCTAAAGATGTTACATATACATTCGAAATCCGTAAAGCCCAAAAGATGACAACTGCTTAAACTGTGTATCATTTGGACACTCATTCAGACCTCTATTTGGCAGACAAAATAGAGATATTCGTCAGTTTCGGTGGAACGACGCATGCATACATGGCGTAGTACTGTACCCACTAGCGGCACTCGACCTGCACATAATTGAAGTAAAAAAACGATTAAATTTCGATTAAAGATACACAATGTAAATGAACCTTGCACCGAAATATGTACGCGAGGCGTAATACCAGTCAGTCTACAAGATGTTCCCCCGAAAGAAAAACACCCTTACGTTTGAACAAAAGCTTTGTTTAACGAAATCTGTATCACACTACGATTACCAAAACAATCTGAATGCATATAGGGGACTAAATTACGTATTAAATGCCACTGACTTACATTGGTCCACGCCGTAAAGTAAATGTCGAGTTCAAGTTATTTCTACTTGTTAACTGAAAAGCAGTCCATGGTCAAGTCACTTACGTTACAGTTCCAAGTACCCACGGATAACGATAAGCGTGACCTGCCTTTTAACATGAAACAGCCACACAGTAAACACAAAGCGCCTACAGCATTAACACACATTCACTGGTCACCACAAAATTTACTTTCTACGAACTTGTAAATGTTAATCCAGTGTAGTCAGTCACGTGTTAACTGTCACTGACAGAAATCAGTACACACGGTAGAAACAAGGTTTGCATGATAAACAATTACAACGCAAATTAACAGGAAAATTAACTTGACATAAAAGAAATAAAATTTCGACACTCACGGCAATGTAATTACGTGTGAACAGCAATTAACTTACATCTCAGAAATGAGAAATGGGAACTGCATTTTCTTGATTTATCCATTTCGATAGTAAACAATTCATTCAATATCAACATATTCCGCAAAGAAACCTTATTATCCATTCTTACTCATCGCATCCAGAAGCCTAATAACTAGCGTTTTTCCATTCTGCTATACACCGTATGGTAACCACCCGTTTGTCACCTGCCAACCAAGAGAACCAATATTGTGACGTTAAGTCAGCGCTACACGCCAGACGATCGAAAACGATCGTGAAGAAGGCAGCGGACGACCGTCAGCCAATCACACGCTTGCACCGCTCCTCCTGGCGGGAGTAACAGAGATGCGCGCCCTCTACAAACAGCTTTATCTAGGCCGACATGCGTCTGGAAGGGAACCTCTGAACTCGACTCCGAACTAAGCAGTTACTATGATTCAACGCAGCTAGTATCGTGCAAGAAGACGCCGCCACGAGAACAGACATAAATTTTTTTAGGCAAAGATAGGACCCCTCCACGCCCTCACCAACGTGGTGACCATCACAAAAGTTCTACTGTCACCTCCGTAATTAGGTTAGTTTGCTAAGGTGGATCACGGGATGTGGGAACCGCGATGTTATCCGTACGTGTGGGCACGATCACCCATTAATACTGTGCATCTGGAGATAGAATTGTTCGAAAGGTATACGAAGGGTAAAGGTATGTAAGGGCAGAGGAAAAAAAGTGCCAAGGCACGAGCCAAGGGAAAAAAAACCTCTACGACATTGGGGTAGGTTTGAAGGGCAGTAGTGGTATGCTATCCGCGACAGATCATGCAAGGTTTGGTAATGTTAGTAAAGGGTATATCTCAGTACCGTTAACTTTGCTAGGTTCGTCATAAAGAATCAGTCCGTTTGATGCGAGGTTCTGCAGCAGCTGAGCTCCTGTGAAGTCTCCTGGGTCGGCTACGGCAGAATACCTGTGAACATCGGCTGTGGCAATAAACCAAAATTGAGTATTTTATATACCTTAGTAAATAACTCGTATCACTAATCTGTGTAGCTGTTTTAGCTGTCCGCGCATCCCGCGCGTTCTGAGCAGATCCTTTCCAGAAAGGCAGGCCGGCTAGGACAAAACAGATAAAATCCATTGCAATCGGCAATGGGTACGACAGGGTCTGGTAGATCGCATTTTGAGGAAGAAAATCTCTCCAAAATGCTCGACATTGCACAACATTTAAAGCGACAGCGCCAATACTATGAAATTCATTCCATTCCTTTCTTGGGAAATATTTCCTACAAATCAATCGTCTTCTAATGAAAAATTTGAACTGTAATGTTTATTTTTCAACACACAACACTGTAAAGATAAAATTACCTCATTGGCCAAACAGGAATAGCCGTGAAGACATGATACTAAGAGCACCTACTAGGAAAGAAAGGAGCGAACGTACATAACTCTACGTTTGCAGAACACTTACTGATTGCCAGCCATCACTCCGAAAAAGTTAGACGACACAATCATTTTACACGGAGAAGTTAAAGGGCGAAAGCTTGATCTTTGGGAAGAACTTGAGATCTGGAAACATCTAGAAATCAAGGATGGCAATTTACTAAACGATCAGTTAAATCTTGCCTGTAGACAACATTTTGAAGGCTTCAAACCCATACTGCTCGCGAAATCATCTTACAGCTGTCAGTAGCCTTTGCGATTTATTCATTTTCTCAAAAGTCTAAAACCTGCTTAATAATTTTATTCTGATTTGTATTTCACAATGTTTTAGATAATAAGATTCGTATGACGCATATTTCAGGCATAATAATTATGAATTCGTAATTTTGATGTCACATTGTCTATAGGTATAACATGTATTTCTGAAGAAGTAGGGTTTATATCCGTCGAAACCGTGATCCATTTTATTGAACAACTATGATTGCAACTGGTTGGCTGATTATTAATTTGTTACATCAGAAGTTTTTTACGGTCTACATTTCAACGTCGGATAAACACAAGTCGTCCAAGCGCTTTAGGGACGATAACCACAAATTTCATCAGAACGCTTTATGTAGAACGCTCACCGTGGAATCCTGTCTCAGGTAGAATCCGCAAAACTATCCTTACTAGTCGTTTGTACAACTTCAAACGACAGTCTTCTACTAACCGTCACCAATGAAAGGTATTACCTATGAGCTGAACAGTGTGGTTTTACACTTTCAGTTAATGTTGAATGTACGTTTAGCCTCCTCAGATAGACATATGGAGCTCCTTACACAGAAGCACTATCAATGTGACGAAAGTTGCTTGACTATTTTCCTTGACTCGAACAATCTGACTTTGAATTGGACTGGCCATCTCTCTGAAGCTCAGGCTTCTATACAACTTGGTCCTAAAACAGCTACTGGCCAAAATGGTACAAATAAGATCATAGCAGGCCGCGGTGGCCGAAGAGACAGAGGCGCTTCAGTCACGGTCTGCACGGCCACTACGGTCTGGGGTTCGAATCCCCCCTCGGGCATGGATATTTGTGCCGTCCTTAGTTGTAGGTAGTTCACAAGTAGTTTGTAAGTTTAGGGACTGATGACCCCGTAGTTAAGTCCCTTAATCTTCACAAACATTTGAACATTTTTTAAACATAAGATCATATGTTATAACACTCGTCTGACCATTTCCAAAATTTTAATGTATCTTACTTTTTGGCTTTATTTTGTACTTTTATAAAACATTTCTTTACTGTGGAGCACTTGAAAATGATGCCATAGTGCATCGAAACTGGTTGTGCATTACATACGAAGTATTAAAAAATTTCCTTTTTCAACAAGTAACTGTGGCTTAGAATACACCTGTATTCCCTAGTGTATGAAATAGGCATGTGTTCAGTGAGCAGCCTCAGTAGACTTCGTAGAAGACAGCGAGCGAATTTCGACCACGATAAGGATGAATAGTTGGCTACACGGATTCCAGGTTATTCTTAAGAGGAATCGGTTATCGTGTCAGACGAAACCAAGCAACTGCTATACTTTACTGATTAGATGCACTTTCCAGTTGATCCATATTAAGAGATCCCTTTGAGCGTAGAACATGTCATAAGATGAACAATAAATACTTACAAAATGAGACAAGATGTGCTAATCTAGCCTTCACAGACCACCAAATGTAACTTATTACTCTTGTGGTTGTGGAATCGGTCAGAAAAAATCTTCAGAATATTTACATTAGTACACACTAAATAATGAAAATAGTAGGTGCATATGATAATGCTTAGGCTTTATTTTTCTTTTCTACACTGATACACTGCTGCATAAGATTAGTACTAAAATGAGACTGAATACAATATTCACGTTTGTGATTATTGTTTAGAATAACATACATCAACCGTTATGCTAATACTATCAATAACGGAGTAGGAGTTGAGCACGAAAGTCCTTTACAGTATTTTCAAACTGAACTTCATATGAGTTAAATTTCTATGGTTGCTGACATGTTATTGAAAATGTGTATTGCCGACTAGTGGACACATTTCTGGGCCAAGGGAAGGGACTTTGTTCGTGGAAGTTACTCTTATTTCTACCATGAACTGAGCTATTGCTTTTAAAAAAAGATATATTTGATGACCGATTTCATTAGATAATAGATTTATTAGGAATCAGTGGTTAATGATTCATATCGCTCTGAAAACTTCGGCTGATGTGTTCCTGTATGACATTATAGAATGAAAGTACGCACAGTACGCTAGCTTTTCGATTTTAAATGCACTATGACAACATTCGCATGGAAAGTAGGGACGTGTTTAGGCGCTTCAACAGTTGGGTGATATGCTCCTCCCAGTTAAAGTTATTACGGTATCAAGTTGCAATCCCAAGAATATTTTTCATCCCCTTGCCGTTATACTTCAGGCATATACTGGCAGGAAACCTTTTACAAACCATAAACTGTAAATAGCGTATTTTTCAAGATTTAACGACATAGAAATGGCTGTAAACTATTTGTGAATGTCCACGAAAGTTTCGTTAACCGACTATTCTAAAGATTTACTTGATTTATTATTTATTGCATTGTTAGTGTCACGTGAAAATAAAACAAACTTGGCATCCGGTAATGTTGCTGGTGATACGTCATTGATATATACAAGAAAAACAGGGGCCCTACGGTGTAACCTATTGGATAACGCGAGATCGTTCAGAATACGTCTCTTTCGTAAAGAATCTGCAGTCGATGTGTGCAGGAGCGAACGACATACCGACGTGTCCGACGCACTAACCTAGTTGCACTAGAATCCGTCTCCGTTTGACCTATAATCATGACCGTTGGCACAAGTACACTGCGACGCACTATTTGGTGTTTGGCACAGGGTAACTTGGGATAACCTACCGTTTCACAGATGACCATGAACGATTGTTGATGATAGTAATTTTTCTTAGACATGGTATATAGGAGATGTACTGAAGTAGCAGAGGAGGCTATAGAGACTGCAGGCGATGGACGGAGGCTCAGGGACGCGAGATGAGCCGAGAGACGGAGCGAGGAGTAGTAGATTAAAAGGCAGAGAGTAGGATAGACAGAAAGGAAAGGAGATGGATTGTCAGAATATTGGATTAATACACCTGGGCAGCGCCGGGTTTGCAACAAGTCTTGTATATACACATGGGTGTCCCTTTCATTTTGTGTTGGCTTTTGATGCTACAAATCCTCATACCAATAGCTGTAAGGATGATTTTATTAACTCGCAACCAGTTTCAGCAGCTCATTAGTGTCATCTTGAGGCCATCAAGACATCCAGGATAAAAATGTCATCTGTATGGCAGAATTTGACTGGATTCACAACTTCTAAGAGCTGCTGTCTTATATGTGGGCGGTGCACACGTGCCCCTATGTAAGCTGTGAATGCAGTTAAATTCAGCCATATGGATCAAATTTTCATCCAGGATTTCTTGATGGCCTGAAGATGGTACTATTGGGGTGCTGAAACTGGTTGTCAATTAATAACATCATCATTGTTATGGCTGTTGGTTTTTATAAATTTTTGATATACTTCGATCATAACTTCAACCAGCCCATGTCCCACTCTCCGCATTAGTATGGAGCTACATCAGTTAAACAAGAGTGAGGTCACTGTCCACATAAAATTTCGTACACTGCATGTCGGAGGAAACTTTACAACAGACTTCAACAACAGTCAACATTTTTACTCCGATTCTGATGAAATTTTATGACACTTGAGCTTCCAAACAAGGCGATGGTGACTGTCCATATATAATACAGTTCATGGTGTAGTGTACCTCACAACAAATACCGTTTCACCGACCGTGAAGTTGGTGGAAATTTAAAAATTTTCGTAGTGGAGGATAAGGGATGAGATATATTGTAGAGGAAATTGAGTGAGAAGGATGTAAAGGAGGGGGAGGAAATGTAGAGGAGGAGATTGACAAAGACAGTGGGGAAGTAATAGTGGACAAGTCAGAGGAGAACATGAACAGAGAGGGGCTGAGGTCAATAGGAGGAAGGAAGAAGGAAGAGATTGACTAACTGGCTAATGTAATAAATCATTTAGGGACCGCTAAAGTGAATTACATGTACCATCGTAGGAGGGGAGAAAGAAACAAAGCGATAAATAGTGTGGTGGAAGAGGAAAAGGTGAAGAGGTGTTGGTGCTGGTGTGGTAGATGGTATTTTATTTATACACTTCTACACCGATGTACAGTTTTACTGGAATACTGACAAAAAATTTGCACACACGACGATCGATACAAGAGCACGATCTGTCTACTTCACAACTTCATATAGTGCATAACGGAGGGTACTTTATGTATAGATTTCGACACCTACTCATAGTTTTATTTCAATATTGCACTAATTATGCACTCTTGGCCAAGACAACATCGTTTCAATCGGAACATGACAGACGGTACCATACAATAGACTGTTACACCCTTTTATCAGTTACCATGACTGTTGGCTCACATGTGAATGCTTTTATAATCCGCAAGCGTGAAAAATCGTACCTTCTAATAAACTTACTCTTTCACAGATCACCACAAAAGTAGGCATATGTGGAATTCCTGATACGAGCAGCCCGTTACACCAAATAGAAACCCAGAAGTGCAGACGCGAACTCCACACTTTTATTTTCTGTTCTGCCTACACGATGGTAGAGGCGCTGGCAGCAACTCCCGATAGCAAACACTTGTATAGCGCGCCGTCTTTCTTCTCTGAACGACAGCGTAGAAGCACACGTGATACCCCTCAACCGGAAACTATGAGACGTAATAAAACGCAGACCCCGGCGAACAAGGGGAAGTAAAACCTCGGCTATTGAACTGGTGTTTCATTTCTGGTTACGAGCTCTGCGTTTTTGTTTCCGGGAACGTCTCATCAAGTTGCACTCTGTCGATCGGCAGCGCTTTTTACGTACAGCGTAAGCAAACAGAACAGCCCGCCCGCTACCGTCGATTGTTTTTGGCGCTGATTGGCCCATCACTACACGCCCCGAATGTTTTACTTTCTTTTGTTTGTCTGTCCGGCCGGCAGCTGATCACACAACCAGCAAATGTCGGGAAACTGTACACTACTGGCAGAAGCAGCTATGTAATAACACGGGCGTCACGAGTGTTCGCACTATCGGGAGCATTTCAGATCATACGTGAAACTGTACTCCTTGTCATTTGCTGTCTTCTGTTTCCACGAAAAGATGGCGTGGCAGGAAAGACCAAATGAAACGAAAACTAACGACAGTCAAACTGTTTCATCTGGTCTACTAGAGGACCGAATACGTAATTGTTCGACATTGTAATTAGAGTGGAGTTACTATTCGACAGTTCATCTTTTCCTCTTTTAAACCGGAAGTGTGCTGTTGCTCTTCATTTATTAACGTAGTGATTCCAGCACAACTGTGCACTGTAAGTTCAACCAGAATAATAGCCTATCGACGCTATAACCACACATTTTAGACATTAAACTGCTGGGAATTAAATATTCAAAATATACTCTAAAGGTTATTGTTGCTTGTCTGTGCGCCAAAACTTTGAAAAATTTCGCAGCCCCTTGGTGGCTATATGAGGGGCCTGGTATCAAACATGGATAAAAGCCACTTTGTTAATTTTTCAGTAGAGCCATTTTGTTTCTCTGTTAACCTCCCGTGACAAGTGTGATTTATATATATTACCAGCCCTATAAACAAGAAAAACCATGGTCGACACTTAAGAATTTTATTCTAAGGTAATTTAAAACACATTCAAATATGACGATGTCCATTTTCGAAACTAATATTGGGTTTTGTCCATCTTTGAGACAAACATCCATGTAATTGTCCGTGTTTGAATCAAACTATCCCAATAATTGGAAAAAACGTGTTGCAGGACGACACGAAAGTAAACTTCTGTTTTAACTTATAAGAAATATATTGAAAATATGAAGGACACAAAGTTATTCTTATACAGTGTTAACAATTTTAAGATTCATTGCTGTTCTTGCTTCACTGTATTTCTGGGCAAGTAACCTATAGTTCATCACACGGGTCTTCCAAACAATCAGATTCATGGTCATTAATACCTTGTTCATTTTCACTACAACTGTTCTTATTACAGCCTGACGGCTTTTACTGAAGTTTAGCTTAGCTTCTAATTTCTTTTCCATTATGTTTTCTTGGTCCTCCCTTTGTTTCTACTGGTACTAAAGCACCATCCCGCTTAAAGTACTCGAATACTACGATGACTCTATGCCTAGTAATATTTAAAATTGATAAAATGATTTCTCGGCACACTGGCAAATTAGCACATGTTTGATTCACAACAGTGTACTGAAATATTGTAACTTTAGGTTTAATTCATCCACCTTGGATTCTACGCCTTTTTGGCTGACTGGTCTTGCAATACTTCAGGATGAAGGCATCTTGTTGGGCCTTCTCTGGAATTGCATAATATGCGGCATGAAATTCCTTTACGTCAGTCATGGTTAAGTCTATTTAGAACGGTGGTTGCATTTTCGATAGGTAGGAAGATTTTTTGCAGAATACATGTAATAAAATAGGAAAATGTTATCGTAAGATAAACATCATACCTGTAACAATATGCCTAACCTAACATGATATGGGAGTTAGGGGTAACAATTACAGCATCGATATTAACTGATTTCAATCATTATATTAATGCTTAATGCGGTTAAGTTGATGAGATAATTATAATTTACTTACTAAATATGATGGTTGACCCAAGATGGACTGCACGACTTCCAGTTCCTTTAATTGACCTATGAGCTGGATCTGTTCTTCTCAATCAGTTAACATGAGTTTGGACTTTCTGAGGTTGATGTCTGGCATATGGACTAGACATCAACATCAGTAAGTCCAAACTCATGTTAAATGACTGAGAAGACCAGATCCAGCTCACGGGTCAATTAAATAAACTGGAAGTCGTGCAGTCCTTCGTCTTGGGTCAACCAACTGCAGCCCGGGTGGTCGTGAAGATGAGATAAGAAGACGGAAGATAAGAAGACTAGGACGAGTGGCTACGAAGCAGCTCACGAAGATGTGGCAGAGCAATGAAAAATAGCACAAAGATCCGGATAGTTCAAACACTCGTGTTTTCTGACTTCTTTTATGGTTGTGAAACATATACACTGAAGGCCAGAGACACACGGCGCATTGATGCGTTTGAGCTTCGGTGCAGGCGTAGGATGCTAAGCATAAAATGGACCGAAAGAAGAACCAATGTGTCCATTATTGAGCAACTCTATCTCTAGACGTCTTTCTTCTCGAGTCGCCGAAAAAGTTCCCCAGTTCTTTGGCCATATTGTGTGAAGATACAGAGAAAATCGAGAAAAAATAATCTTACAAGGAAAGATCGAGGGCACAAGACCAAGAAGAAGGGCAGTGAGCAGGGCACAAGACCAAGAAGAAGGGCAGTGAGCAGGTGGATAGACCAAATCAAGGTGATCTCCGGTCTACCTCTTCAGCAGGCACTGAGAGAAGCTAACAACCGTCCGGGATGGAGACGCTTGGTTCATGGAGTCACGACGCTCAGCAATGAGCGTAACGACTTATGATGATGAAATATTTAAATACTGATTCTAATAAAAGGTAACACGCAATGGCAACTTAACATAATGTGCTTATAGCCACCGTTTCTCTTTAGCTCATTTCCACTGATCAGGATTTGATTTTCGTTTCCTACCACTTTCAGATGGACACAACGAAACATTGTCCTCCATATTAAAGAAAAATATTTTCCCAAATACTAATCTTATAAGTAAAACACTGGAATAAACATGAACACCAACTTCCTAGCATGCACTGGCAAATGGTCGCCATGACAGTTGTCACTTGTAGCAATCTCATTGGCTGAAACAGTCTTGTCCGTTTTTGATCGAGACTACGTTTGGAGGTGAAAGAAATTGCATAGTTCTAAAAACATTAAGTACAAATGTCCGTTTATGAAAGACATGGGCCACTAATTCCTAGAGAGCATGAAAAATACTAAAAGGATTGATCCTTAACTATACATATATATGGCGCATGTCCGTGTTTGATACTAGGCACCTCATATGGTGTGGTAAGTTGCCGTCGCCCCTCCATAAAGAAAATATTATTTTCTTTTGAAGATTCAGGTAAATGTAAGCATAGCTAGGTGCAATATGTGAGTTTTCTTTCATCAAAATCTATTCGCAAGAGAAGAAAATTTAAAATATTGGAAATCGTCCTGATTTTCTGTTTCACAGAACAATTGCGTTTTATTTCAAATGTTCAAATGTTTGTAGATCTATTGGACCAAATTGCGTGGTCATCAGTCCGTAGCTTACAAACTACTTAAAGCTAGGTAAACTAACCCAAGGACAAAACACACACACACACACACACACACACACACACACACACACACACACACACACACACACACACACACACACACACGCCCCAGGGAGGACTCGAACCTCCACGGCGAGCAACCGCGCGCTCCGCAGCGAGACGCTTTAGACCGCTCGGCTACTCCACCGCGGCTACGTTTTATTTATCTACTATACTTTGTAGTTTCGGTGTGTATGTATTGCATTTTGATTAGAGTTTTATACCCGAAATCCCGCTTATTCCTGACCATATTCCGTTTCGCTTTATATATTTCCCAGTGAGCTTCTGTCATACCATGACCATGTAATCCACGAGTCCATGCGTTGCGTTCTACGGCTGATGTACCTCAGTGTGCCAGTGTCAAGTGCGTACAGTTAGTCAATACTTAACAACATCGACAACGAACATCACATACATATTGAATCCCTGGAATGCACATTAACCCATGATTCGCATTTAATTTTCGCACTGGATGTAAACTTACTACTTACTCCACGATATATCATCTTAGCCAATTGATGTCACTGTTAACGTCATTTCACTATGGAACCTATAAAAGTCCTGTTTCCGTAAAACGTTCTTGTCATAATAATATGGTGTCAATTTTGTTCGTTACCTGAGAACAAAATACGGTATGCTAAGTTTCCTGTTGGTAGCTGCAACCCGTGTAAGACAGAGGTATGCCGCTAGTTATTACCTGAATAAAAGTGAATTTTCAATAAAATACAATACATTAATAAACCAGACTAAAATGTACAAAGAAAAATTTCTACAAAAATATTAAAATGTTTGTAAATCTATGGGACTTAACTTCTTTGGTTAGTCCCTAGGCTTAGAAACTACTTAAACTAAGCTAAAATAATCTAAGGATAACACACAGATACATACACACCCATGCCCGAGGGAGAACTGGAACCTCCGACCAACCGCATGCTCCGCTACAATAATTCCTCCGTATTGATATTCCTCCGAATAAATCGATTGAGGTATTGCAGATGGTTTGTGAGTGAGAATTTTTCAGCAGGAATTGTTATAAGACAGTTTTACCTAAAATAACTTCATAAAAATACAATATGCAAATCAGATTGCTATAGCACTTAATTTACATGTGACACATGAATTTATGAAAAAACTAATGATTTTGTATCCAAAAATGTTTATCAATTTATCTTTGTATAGTGTCGAAAGCTTCGTCAACAGTGAACAACGTCAGGATTTGAGTAGCCACTAGGATAAAGGCAGTTTTGTCGAAAATTAAATGCAAATAAGAGTCTAACAAGGGAACTCAAAATGTTCAAATGTTAGTAGAACTTATGGGACTTAACTACGGGGGTCATCAGTCCCTAAGTTTACAAACTACTTATGAACTACCTTATACTAAAGACGGCACAAATATGCATGCCCGAGGGGGGGGGGGGGATTCGAACCCCCGAACGTAGTGGCCGTGCAGACCGTGACTGGAGCGCCTCAGTCCCCTCGGCCACCGCGGCCGGCAACAAGGGAACTAATTAATCACAAAACAACCAGTATCTTAAGTTTTGCAAAGGGAACAAGGCAACAAGGCAATTAAATTTATCGTCCCCTCGACGTCGTCGATAGTAGAGATGGAGCAAACGCTTTGAGTTTCTCTTCTCCACGGTAATTCATGGTAATTGATGTGAATGTTCCGGTAGAGTGGCCTTTATTTGTAAGGGGGGTGGTCTGACACTTTTCGGAATTTAGTTTTCTCGTATTTGCCAAGGATGGGGAAGGAAGTTGGACTACATTACTACTTACGTCACGATGTGGTATCATCAATGCCAAGTGATGACACTTCTAACATCATTTCGCTATGGAACCTATAAAAATCCTGTTTCAGCAAAACGTTGCTAATAATATTCTCTGTTTCGTTAGTTACCAGCAAAGTACGGTATGGTGTTTCCTGTTGGTAGCTGCGTACAGCTACAGGGAGCGCAACCTTTCCTATTGTTCAAGAATTTATCACAAGTAATACAGTGATTGTCCATGCCTCTACGTCGGTCAGACGGGGCGTACTATTAGAATCGGGTTTAAGGCTCATCGGCACGTTAACAACCTAAGTACGCTCTAGCTAAAATCCTGAAAGTAAACGTGAACTCTACCTAAAACATCTATTCTAAGTTGAGTATCCTACAATATCACCCCAAAGGCCACGTCCGTAATTCGCTTGCGGAAATGAAAATCATACACTGTTTAAAACAGTCCTTCTTGAAATATTCATGAGCAAACAAAGCTGGAAGCACTTGGATTCATTAATAATAAGCTGTAAGCCCGGCCTTGCCTGGTATTTATTTATTTATTTATTTATTCAAGCCTTGAGTCAGTACTTCTCCTATCCCTCCCCTCTCTGTCTGTCCTTTTGGCCCACTTTAGTTTACGGTAGTAACACTAAATGTGTGCCTTTGCCATCGCCTTTCGACAGCTCGATATTGAAATGAAAATAGCGGCTTAACCGTACATCTGACACGAAAATTGAATAAACAAATTTACAAAGGAGAATATTCTCTAAAACTGTGCTCCCTTTCTATATATATAATATATATATATATATATATATATATATATATATATATATATATATATATATATATATATATAATCATCGTTTCAGAGATATAAAGGCGATTGTATTATGTCTGACCGTAACGTGTTCCCACTTTTTTAGGTCGAACCGTTCAACAGATCGGTACCAAATTTTACAGAGAATAGTTGGCCGCCAGAGACCAGAACCTCCCTTTTTCAAATTTTACGGACAAACAAGACGCCAGTAACACTTTTAAAAAAGCCGTTTTAATGCAATTGTAATTGCAAACAAATCGTTCATCTGACACGAAAACTGAATAACCGAATTTGTAGAGGGGAAAATTCTCTACAACTTTTCTCTGTTATGTTATCTTCGTAACTCACACCGTTATGGAGATATTTGCAAAAGTAAAGGCGATTTGACACAGCCTATTGATTTTGCCTATACCAGGCGTTAGGAAATGTCACGTGACATTCCTCGCCTACAATCCTCTCTGGAATACGCCATTTTGGTTCCTGTATTTTATTTTCTTATTATAACTTAAGATTTGACATTTCACAGCAGTAGCACACTGAAGATTAGCTAAAGCACGTCGTTCATAATACGATAAATTATAATCAAGTGTCTAAAATGTCATTTTTGCTGTTTGTAGCTGCCACCAATAGTACGAGAATTAATGGAAATTGTCGCAGTTGTTCGCCGTGGTGTACTGCGTTACGTTGTGATGCATGTGGTCAATAGTTCGAAGCGGCGGCCGCGGTGGCCGAGAGGACTGAGGCGCTCCAGTCACGGTCTGCATGGCCACTACGGTCGGGGGTTAGAATCCCCCCTCGGGCATGGATATTTGTGCCGTCCTTAGTCTTAGTTAGTTCATAAGTAGTTTGTACGTTTAGTCCCATAGACTATACAAAACATTTTTGAGTTCGAAACCCGCTAATAGCATATTTGATTTCACCCGGGCTTCTAAAAGGGTTTTCGGCACTAATGAAATAGAGCTACCGTCTGCAACATTTAGAGTTGTTTTTATGTAAAAGTGATCCCTCTAAAATTTGCGTGTGCTCTATTTTGTTAAAAAAAATGTTCAAATGTTTTGTATAGTCTATGGGACTTAACTACGGGGTCATCAGTCCCTAAACTTGCAATCTACTTATGAACTAACTAAGACTAAGGACGGCACAAATATTCATGCCCGAGGGGGGATTCGAACCCCCGACCGTAGTGGCCGTGCAGACCGTGACTGGAGCGCCTCAGTCCCTTCGGCCACCGCGGCCGGCGCTCTATTTTGTGAACATGCCGTGAAATACGAATTGAACGAATTGAACTCTGGTCTTCTGAAGCATTTGCAGAACAGGGAGGATACTGTGATAATGAATATTTTAACCAACGTGCAGATTCTGGTAGTTTCATATACGAGGTACGTCCGGAGAGTATGTTCCGTTTGGTTATATAAAACAAACGTGTACAGATACAGAAAATATATTTATTGCAAAAAAATATACAACTGTTAAACTATTTTTCTACATAGCTGCAGACATTTTGTAGGCACTTGTCATAGCGTGACACAAGTTTCTGTATGCCTTCTTCATAGAAGGTTGCCGCCTTTGTATTCAGCCATGTGGTAGCATGTTCTTTCAGCTCGTCGTCATTGTTGAAATGTTGACCACCAAGGACAGGACAGATTTTTATGAGTAAGAAGAAGTGAAAGTGGCTATGAACGTCCGAGTGAAATTCCCGTAAGAGTTGTTTGGTCACATTCGCCACACACAAGGTCGGGCACTATCGTGGAAACAAACACCACCTTTTGATGGAAATTTCTTCTTACACCTAAAATTTGTCTTGTCAACACTTCAACGATGACGAGCTGAAAGAACATGCTACCACATGGCTGAATACACAGGCGGCAACCTTCTATGAAGAAGGCTTAAGAAACTTCTGCCACGCTATGATAAGTGCCTACAAAATTTCGGCAGCTATGTAGAAAAGTAGTTTTTCCTTAATGAAACGGAAGGGAAGTGTATACATTGCAACAAATTACCTGTTTGTCTTTCTAAGCAATTTTCACTATTAGTGGAATATGTTAAAATAATTAATTAGAATCAATGCGTTTACTAAAATGATTGTCATGGTTGCTATGGACGCCTTAAACGTAGATTGTATTACCTTTTCTGTATAAGTGTGGTAATATCGTATTCCAGAAAGAAGTCTGACTGCAATTCTTTGGTGTGTATTTCATGATGTTTTCACAAAATAGAACCTATGCACTTTTCAGAGAAAGTACTGTTATCTTCGAACAACTTAGGATCTTGCAGGTTATAGTTGTGTTCCATGAACAAGAGTGCGAAAACCTTTTAGGAAACAAGATGAAAAGAAAGCCAGTGGCAGGTTTTTCATTTATTTTATTTTATTTATTTATATATTTTTTGGTCTTGAGGCAGATCGTTGCTTTGCGATCATTTGTTCACGTTCGTTCAGGGTTGTTCGTTGAGAATTTTCCCCAGTTTATTACAGACGGCGTTGAGCCCTGTTTCTTTTTCTCTCTTGTTATGGGTTCTTCGGTTTGATCGGTTCTTTGGGGGAAGTTGGTTTATTTATTTAATTTTGATCGTTTTGTCATTAACTCAGTTTTATCGCTACAGAGGGAGTCGAATACTCTGACCTAGCACGCTGAGCTACCACGTCAGCCACCGCTCCCGGCATGTTTGGGACCATCGTCTAAGTTGTTTGTTCATCACAAACTAATTCGCTTCCCATTATGCTACACCGATCAGCTGCGGGAGTAATCAGTAATTCCCGTACCATCGAAGGCAGGTGTTATCTTCTAACTCGGCATTTTTAGACATTAGGTTATAATTATTTCTCCTAAGAATTTTTGATAATTTTCAGTGTGCCATTTGATTTGAAATAACAACTCTTGAGTTATAATAAGAAAATCATCAAATACAGACAGCAAGATGGCTTATACAACAGTGTTTCGTGCAAGGTTCCGGGCAACGGATGTCACGCGACTGATTTCCGAACGCCAAATGTTGAGTACCTCCATAAAACCAACCAGACATGTGCACAATGGAGGTAATTATTTTATGTAGCTTTTACAGTTTTAATTTTGGACAGCCGTCCATTTTATATCTGACTGTCCACTAGCACATGATTTTCTATGTAACTGTCATCCATTACACCTACAAGATTTTATATGCAGCACTATAATAAGCAGTTTAATGTCAATGAGACCAGACGATAACACGACAGAGTGTCGAAACCGATCGTCTTGAATAAATAAAATAAAATTACGATCTTTGCATCTATATTTATACAATTAGATCTTTCCCTAAGATGAGTAAATTAAGTGATAATAAAATGTGGGAGACATATTAAAATAATAGTTTAAAGAGATAAAAGTTAAAAGTATTTTTGTCAAAGATAAACCCAAATATCAAATAATTTTTGCTGTTTGATAAAAAAACGGTCAGAAAGAAAATTTAGTGCCGTGGCGGTGCGGCCGAGCGCATTGAGGCGCTATGTTGCGATACGCGAGGCCGTTCTCCATCGGGGATTCGAATACCCCCCTCGGATGTTCGTGCTGTCTTAGTTTAAAGACTGATGACCCCGCAGCTAATTTCCATAAGCTTCACTAACATTTGAATATTAAGTGTTGGGTGCACATATATCACAATAGTAGAGTCCATTAATTTTTATTATTTTTATTGTTCGTGTCCGATATGTTTGCAAAAAATAATAGAACTACGGGAAAACCTAAAGTGGGCCGTAAAACAAGCCAGTGCGATTTTTTCCATTAACATGTTACTTTATCGGAGAATATATACTTAAAGCTGTCTTGTAAAATGTACAAAATTAAAAGTGCAGCACCTAAACAAAGAGAGATAGTAATCAAATTCAAGTGATGTGTAACATTCACAACTTGATTATAAACAATATGTCCAGTGACTTGTCCAGGATCTAATACGAATAATTTCTTTGGTGTGCCCACCCCGGAGCAAGTGACACAAAGTTATCCGTGTGAGAAACATGGCCATATCAAATCCACTTCAACGCAGTGTTAAAAAAAGTCATTCTTACGTGGAAAAGAGAAGTAAAAGGAATTCAACTAGGCTAAAATAAGGGAAAGGTACACACAAAATGCCTCGCATTCGCAGTCGATCACACAATACTCTGGAATACGAGAATGGAAGCACAACATCCCCTACAAAAATCTTCACGACATAGACTTGAAAACCGGTCTACAAATTTCTTATCGAAAAACACAATATTTATACACAATCATCAGGTAATCTCCCACAAAATAATAAGCACAGAAAACTTTCACAAGTCAGTGAGTTTAAATTATTGAGGAGAAATCAAGCAAAATTCTGGCCTGAGCACAATAGCAAACGAAGAAAGAAAATTACAGACAGCTTAAAAACCCACCTGGTCTCACTGCAATAAAAAATGTTGTTCCACGGCCGCAAAACTTACTCTACACACAGTAGTCTTCCCGGAATCTCTGTACACATCGGAAACCACGAGCACCAAAGGAACGTCAAAAATGAAGGTGATTGAAGAACGAGAGACGAAAATTGATATACATCTAAGGTGCAGTTTATAGAGAACATTTCTCGCAGAAACGACCCAAAGGAGAACTACAAAGTCACACTAAAAACATCACGACATACAAAAGAAAAAGCAGAGTAGAAATTTTCATGCATATCGCCAGAATGAATGACACCAGACTAACTAAAAGAATATTCAACATAATTTCTACATCGAAATTGGACTCATCTTCGTACAAAGAAATCACAGGAGACCTGAAAACATTTTAACAGAAGACGTACAAGACCGCAAAACCTGTAACGAAAAAAAAATATCAGAAACAAAAAAGTTGCTTTTAAATCACAAAACACAGACAAAAATGGACAGACCAATAAATGAAAGCACAACGTGAAGGAATGAAAGGTTTTGGGAAGGTGAAGAAAAAAAGACAGGAATAAAAGCTAAATTTTTGTTCTTAGCGCCCACATTAAGGGGAATGTACGTAAATGAAAATAATTTTTTTTAAATGTTTATGTATTGTTGCAGTCCATTTATATTGTGTGATACGCATGGGGTTGCTATCACGAAAAAGTGCCAAAGGTGGTTTAATAAATTTTAATTTATTTTTGTTATTATCGGTGCATAATTCTTCATTCTATAAAACGAAAAAAAAAAATGTTTGAGATTAATTGTACGTTATGAAGTATGAAAGTTTTCGAAAAAAAATTATTTCTGAAACAAGGCATAGAAACCCTTTACTTTGAGAACAACCCACATTTAATAGATTTCAAAAACGTATATCTCTGCACCTTGACAAGTGTTTTTCTTCCCATGTAGCCATTTCTTACAAGTGGAGGGTTCATTTATGTTTTACCCATATGTGGTACTGCTGAACTAAGGCAGCCTTAATTTGATTACGTACCTTCATTTGCCTCTTCATGTCGGCTGTACTGACATAGAGCTGAAGTATTGCACAAATCAAATAAAATATGATTTGGGAATGGAAAATCGCCTTCAAAACTCCTTTAACAGTTAGGTGCTATTAATGATAACACTATGAAGAGGAACCCAAAGTTTAACAATTTATTGGTCCAGTACAATTCTCATTACACAACTTCCTCTCAAGTGCTAATGCAGATACAGTTTTCAACAGTGCTCCGTTCCTACCGCTATATGTGCGAGTTTGAAAGGCGCCAAATTGTGACCTTACTAGTGCCGGAAAGATCATCCCGGAGAATTCCAGATAAGTTGGAGGTTTTGCTCCGTCTGTTTGTAAATCTATGGGACTCGACTGCTTGGTTATTGATTATTAGTCACTAGGTTCCAAACTACTTAAACGAAGTTAAACTAACCTAAGGACAACACATACATCCATGTCCGAGGGAGGATTCGAGCCCCCGACGGCGAAAAGTGGCATGCACCGCAGCACGGCTATTTAGTGCGCACGGCTAATCCGCTCGGACGCGCCATCTGTGCAGTGATGCTAGTTGTAATGGTCTTTTGTAAAATTTGCTCTTCTGTAGTCGAGGCTCTCGACGTGCACGGTGCAAGGTCGTCGCATTGTGAGAGTAGCAGTGATATATCTTACAGCTATCACATCGCAGATATGAGGCTTTGTGAGCTGACAAGTGCCAGCACGAACTGTTTGTTGCCAACCGGTTCCTACCAGTTGGAGGACAGACTCGCACACCGCTCCACAGTCTTCCACTCAGGCCTGAGCACCGTCGTGAACGACCCGGCTGGTGACGTCAGAGGACACTAGGAATGGCGGGCGATGAAAACATGTTCTGCTTGCATGCAAGTGATGGTCATTTACACTTACGATGTACAATTTCAATTTATTGCCACAATATTTAGACCTGTTACCTTGAAACTCTA
This sequence comes from Locusta migratoria, assembly GCA_026315105.1. NCBI lineage: Eukaryota > Metazoa > Arthropoda > Insecta > Orthoptera > Acrididae > Locusta > Locusta migratoria. The sequence goes on along the minus strand of CM048746.1, from coordinate 334,683,330 downwards.
AACAGGTCGTACATAATCATTTCACATTGCCTCATACACTTTTATAAATGTAAATGTAGTTATTACTTATGTTTACTGCAATCGTTTACAACATTAATGTAAATAAAATTAAAAAGAGATTTAAAAGTATTGAAAATTAACGTAAGTAAAAAATTTTGAAATACAATAAATTGTTCCTTGGGTTAAGTAAAGCCTTCTAGACTAATTACCAAAATATGTTCCTAGCAGCCTCTGAAGAACTCGAGATTTGCCACCTAACAAGGGCACTAACTACTTATAGACCTTCTCCAACTACACTATTCTACAGTACCCTCACTTATATGCGTGCCTCGACAAAAATCCTCGAGTCTGCACATGTTCGTGTGACTAATTTGTTTTTAATTTTTGGTAACTAGTGTTTAAATTTTATTTGATCTATAGTGATTTTTGGCATTAGGATCGTCGATTTGGAGCTATAGAGAGAAAGTTAAGCAGTTACCTTTAAGATATTCGTTGGGCAGCAGCATTAACTGTAACCCATACGGTTTGATCCCTTACGACTGCTTTCAGATCAGTCTAGTTGTCTGCATTGCCTCTTTCTGGAAACGGGGGCAACTTAGAACGACGTGACGGAGGACATGGAAAGAGTCCAGAGAAGGGCAGCTCGTTTCGTATTGTCACAATACAGGGAGACAGCGTTACGGAAATGAAACAAGACCTGAGATGGGAATCATTACAACAACGACGCTTATCGCTGCGGCGTGGTCTACCTACGAAACTCCATTTGCTAACATTCTCCTCCGAATGCGAAAATATTTTGTTGACTCCCACTTACATAGGTAGCCTAAAATTTCTACTAAGTCAGAGCTTATTGGGAATATAAGAAAAAGGAAAAAGCAAGACTTACAATATTAACTGCAGCATGACTGAAGTAAACGAATTAATTTAAATAATTAGCTTTTCTTATGGAACGTTTTGTATGTTCGTGACCTCGACTTGCTGATTTAGTTACTATATATTCATTTAATGAATGTGAATATTTTATTACTTAATAATAAAGGAAACTAATTCCTATTATATGTATTGTTTCATTTCGTAATAACAAAATTAAAATTACATTTTTTATCCATTGCAGCTACTGTGTTTCATAGGTTGGAAAGGTAAACACCCACAAGTTGCAAGGTTGCAGATTTATTTAAAACATATAAGTAGGAAAGTTAGTTAGCTGTCGATAAGGAAATATTACGTTCCATGATGCCAGGTCTTTAATATCATCCTCTAGTAGACCGGTTTATGACTCTGTTGGGCAGTTAATATGCTGGTTATGGACACTCACAATTCAGTTTTCTCTTAAGAATACTGTATTATGTGACCCTTACCTCCTACAACTTTATTCTCCTTTTCTCTTTACGCCCACTACATGGTTTATCCAAAGATGCACATATTAACTACTTAGTTTACCAGTTCTAGCATAATTTCTGCATCTGATGTTCAGTGGTATTACTCAGTGCTCTGTATAAATCTATAGGTCACAATTAATGTAACTAATTTTTATATGAAATACACTTCAGCCAAGATCGCTAGTTTATTTGCTGGTTTTTTTACCGTTTTTGATGAGCTATGTCACCACCGTCAGAATTTTTTTTATAATGTTCTATTTTCAATTAAGTTACTTGGGAAAATGTAACGAAATTGAAATTATCTTATTACTTGTGGCAAGAACACACAGTTTTTAAGTGTCCAATACAGATGACTATCCACTTGGTGATGCAAATTTTATTCGTATGATGATGTTCTTTTAGCAATACATTTACACAAGTAACTCTTCATTTTAGTAGCGCGGGAGTAGCCGAGCGGTCTGGAGGGCCACGTTGCGGATCGTACGGCCTCCCGCCTCGGAGATTCGAATCCTCCCACGGGCATGGATGTGTGTGTTTGTCCTTAGGTTAGTTTAACTTATTTTAAATTAGATGAACAACGTAGTTTGGTCCCATAGAATTATGAACATTTGAACATTATATTCATTTTATTGAGAATAGGAGAACATTATAAAAAAATTTCTTATGATGATGACATAGCTCATCGAAATCGGTAAAAGAAACCGGCAAAGAAAATAAACTATCTATCATAGCCGAAGTGTGTTTGATATAAATTTTCGATCGCTCTCCATAGGCGTAATACGCCACTTAACTATAAATGTTTTGGTTTTGTTTATATGAACTTAATACTTTGTACAGTGTGTGCTTGTACGTTGTTTTACACTTCAATGTTTTAATTATCTTACCATATTTTATGATTTTATGTCTGGATATATTCAAGAACCCAACTTTTAGGAAAAGATTTGTATAACAAACAACTGATCAATATAAGACCGCCGGCCGCGGTGGCCGAGGAGACTGAGGCGCTCCAGTCACGGTCTGCACGGCCACTACGGTCGGGGGTTCGAATCCCCCCTCTGGCATGGATATTTGTGCCGTCTTTAGTATAAGGTAGTTGATAATTAGTTTGTAAGTTTAGGGACTGATGACCCCGTAGTTAAGTCCCATAAGCTTAACAAACATTTTTTATACAGTGTACTCCTTGCCCATTTCATCCTGTGAATCTACTGCGAATTTAACATTTGTGTTTGTACATTATTCTTCACTGCTTGCCGTACAGATACCTGAAGAAGGTCGATAATTGCTCGAAACAAATCTACAACCTTTGCAACGTGTGGATGTTTAATTTTCCACCTAAAATCAGAGTGAGAGAGGGGTAGGGTGACCAGACGTCCCCTATTTTACGGGATCGTCCTTTATTTGACCTGTGTCCCGTTGTCCCGACAAAATACGTACGGGACGTATCTTGTCCCGTTTTTTATTAATCGTCCCGTAATTTTGAAACGTCATGTTCTTAAGCAACATGTACCACAATAAAACGGAGGACTCGATATCTCAGCCATGTGGTAAGGAAAAACTTTTTAATTAAATCAAAATGTACGAGGAACGATTTATGAAGTTCTTTGATTGGTACTATAAAATACTTTACATGGGAACATTTGCGCGTTCGTTATTGCTCCAAAAGATATAATATAGATCTGTCGTTTTAAACCATTAAGAGTCACCATTTGCGTTACTTTGTCACGTAGACACCAGAAGGAATTTCGTTTCCGACTTTACAACAGCAAAGCCAGAAATTATTTTTACGTTGAATAAAAGTATCCTACTTTTTCAATCGCCAGTAGACATCGGTTTTACGTTGTAGAACAAGCACGGCCTAGCTCTTGAGAGCAAAACTTGGTAATAAAGTATGCTGTCTTTTCTTGCAAAACGTAAAAACAGTATCATCGTAAATGGGGAAGTGAGCGCCTTGCTGCTGACGAAGGGTTCCTTTCTTGCCATGCAACAAAACATACTGTTTCCTAACTGGAGATCACTAAGTGAACAATGCCAAAAATGTTTGTGAAGCGGTAAAGCACGAATTTCGAAATACTTTCACGGTGAAAAATGTTTCAAAAATGTTCAAATGTTTGTAGAGTCTATGGGACTTAACTACGGGGTCATCAGTCCCTAAACTTACAAACTACTTATGAACTAGCTAATCCTAAGGACGGCACAAATATCCATGCCCAAGGGGGGATTCGAACCCCCGACCGTAGTGGCCGTGCAGACCGTGACTGGAGCGCCTCAGTCCCCTCGGTTACCGCAGCCGGCAAATATGTTTCAATTTATTTCTTGTCATGATATCTGCTGCAAAAAAATTACAGCTCATAATTACCTTTGCACAGTGTTTTAACTGGCGCCATTGCTTTATGGACTGATGAAAAAAACAAGGCTTAGTATTGAAAGTATTCAAGATATAATAATTTAATATTTAGGATACTGCATATCTTAATTTTCATAAAACTTCCATACAATGCTACACCCCAGACAAACGCCTTTAGAAAGGTCTTCCTAACATTTAAACTAATATTGGATGTCACCAATTTTCTTTTCTTCAGAAACGCTTTTCTTCCCATAGCCATTCTGCATTTTATATCTTCTTTACTTCGGCCATCAGAAGTTGTCTTGCTACACAAGTAACGAAGCTCTTCTGTTGTTCTTGTTGTTGTTGTGGTCTTCAGTCCGGAGACTGGTTTGATGCAGCTCTCCACAATACCCTATCCTGAGCAAGCCTCTTCATCTCTACATAAGAACGACAACCTACATCTGTCTGAATCTGCTTACTGTATCCATCTCTTGGTCTTCCTCTGCGGTTTTTGGCCCACACACTTCCCTCCAATGCTAAATTCACAATTCCTTGAAGTCTTAAGAATGTGTCCTACCAACCGATCCCTTCTTTTAGTCAAGGTATGCCAGAAATTCCTTTTCTCCCCAATTCTGTTCAGTACCTCCTCATTAGTTACGCGATCCACCCACCTAATCTTCAGTATTCTTCTGTAGCACCACATTTCAAAAGCCTCAATCCTCTTCCTGTCCGCACTGTTTATCGTCCACGTTTCACTCCCATACAAGGCAACGTTTCCACACAAATGCCTTCAGAAAGGACTTCCTTTCGTCTACTACTTTTATTGCCGCAATATCTAATTTAATTCCTTCATCATCGCCTGATTTTCGGCCGCTACATTCCATTATCCTTGATCGTTGTATAAATTGATATATTGTGTTTGCATGTGGCAACAATAAAACATTTACGCCATTAGTAATGTAGTGTGTTTTTACACCTTTTAAGTGCGAGTCTAGCCAAAAAGGTATGATTATATACATCAGCGTTCAAATGAATGAAATAAATCGCAATTTGCGATTTCATGGGTTCACAGTATTAGGTTTAGATGCAATACCAAACTGTGGCGAATGAAAATTTGTGCCGGCCGGGATTCGAACCCGGGGTCTCCCGCTTACTAGGCAGACGCGTTGACCACTCCGCCACCGAGGACACAGCGACCAGCCCCACTGCAGAGGACTCTTCCCTGCACGTCTCCCGCCACACCCAGTTCTCCATTCGCCACGTTTTCTCTTTCCTATATCACAGCCTATTTATTCTATAATGCTCGCAGCCACAATACTGTATTCCCGCATCAGGGAGAACAGACCATGAGGTATCGAGAGACAATTAATTGTCGTCAGGAGCCCAGCCTCGGCTTGTATACAATTATGTATATATTTTTGACGAATTACAGCGTTCAAATGAATGGTCAATGCGGAGTGGTCAACGAGTCTGCCTAGTAAGCAGGAGATCACGGGTTCGAATCCCGGCCGGGCACAAATTTCCGTTCGCCACAGTTTGGTATTCCATCTAAACCGAATACAGTGAAGCCATGACATCGCAAATTGCGATTTATTTCATTTAAAAAGGTATGATGTTTGTAGCTGTAGTATGGATGAAATATTTGAACTCAAATCTATTATTTTACCAATCAGTATTTACGAAACGTTTTACAAAATGTGGCTTCATTTCGACTTCTAATTTTTGAATTCTGGTCGCCCTAGATTAGGGGCATTTCTGTTGGTGGCTTTTGCACTTGAAAGTGGCTGGGAGCTCCCTTTAAGTGTTGGCAGCACTAGGCGCCCCTTAGAGTGGGGTCGCGGCTGCAGCTGTTGCCCGCGGAAGCCCCAGCCTCAATCGATCGATACTGTGTGCTGCTGTCCGCGGCCGCGGCCGCCGCCTCCGCCGGCGGTAAGCCGCGCCGTCACCCGCAGCCAACAAGCTGACTGCTTCCACCAGGTCGTCACTGCGCGCACCGGCACGGAAAAAAAAAAAAAAAAAAAAAAAAAAAATTCCCATCACGCTACTACGACGCTCGCAGATCAAAAGGGCAATTCGAAACTCTCCCTTTGTAATTCCCAACAGCGACCAACTATTATTTAGAGCAATAACAACTATTACGATTAATGTATAGTTGTATTGTGTATCCATTAGATTTCTATCTGATTATGCTGAAGCGATAGCACCTTACTTAACAGCCATATACAACCGCGTTTTCAAAGAATGATCTGTACCAAAAGATTGGAACGTTGCACAGGTCACACGTATATTCAAGAAAGGCAGTAGGAGTAACCCACTAAACTACAGGCCTATTTCATTGACGTTAATTTTCTGCAGGGTTTTGGAACATATCCTGTATTCAAATATTATGAATTATCTCGAACAGGACGATCTATTGACCCAAGGTCAACACGGATTTAGAAAATATCGTTCATGCTCTTTATTCACACGAAGTGATGGGTGCTATCGACAAGGGTTCGCAAATCGATTCCGTATTCCTTGATTCCCAGAAAGCTTTTGACACCGTACCTCACAAACGGCTTTTAATCAAATTGCGTGGTTATGGTATATCGCACCAAATTTGCGATTGGATAGGGGATTTCTTGCAAGAGAGGACTCAGTTCGTAGTAATCGATGGTAAGGCATGGACTAAAACAGGGTAGTGATATTGGTCCTCTGCTGTTCCTTATTTACATAAACAGGGGAATATCTATGTAGCTCTCTTAGGTTGTTTGCAGATAACGCCGTCATTTACCATCTAGTAAAATCATCTGAAGATCAAAACCAACTGCAGAACTATCTGAATAAGATATCAGTATGGTGTAAAAATTGGCAATTGACTCTAAATAATGAGAAGTGTGAAGTCGTCCACATGAGTACGAAATAAATCCGTTAAACTTCGTTTACAAGATAAATCAATCAAAAGTAAAGGCCGTAAACTCCACAAAATACCTAGGAATTGCTATTACTTCAGACTTAAATTGGAAAGAGCACGTAGATAATATCGTGGGAAAGGCGAACCAGAGACTGCGTTTTATTGGTAGAACCCTTAAAACATGCAACAGAACTACAAAAGAAACTGCGTACACTACGCTCGTCCGTCCATTTTTGGAGTATTGCAGCCCAGTGTGGGATCTTTATCAGGTGGGTTTGTCGGAGGACATCGAAAGAGTCCAAAGAAGGGCAGCTTGTTTCGTATTGTCACGATACAGGGGAGACAGCGTTACGGAAATGATACAGCATCTGGGATGGGAATCATTACAACAACGGCGCTTATCGCTGCGGCGTGGGCTACTTGCGAAACTCCAATCGCCAACATTCTCCTCCGAATGCGAAAATATACTGTCGACTCTCACTTACATAGGTAGAAATGATAATCAGAATAAAATACGAGAAATCAGAGCTCGAATGGAGAGAGTCAGGTGTTTTTTCTTCGCGCGCGCTATTCGAGAATGGAATGGGAGATAAATAGTATAAAAGTATAATGGTGGTTCGATGAACCCTCTGCCAGGCACTTAAATGTGATTTGCAGAGTATCCCTTGTAGATGTATATACTGAGTAAAAAATTGAAAAATTTCCTTAAAATTATTATGCAACTAATAGCGACGAAAAATATTCATAGCTTGTCCGCTGTATAGTGCTTGATTGATATATCCGATATAGTAAATGTCACTATTGTGCCTCTCATCTGTCCGGAAAGTAGATGATAATGCAACAGTAGTAGGTGATTGACTATAGTCGGGCCGAATTTCGATGATCCCTGGCTCCGCCTACTGGGCTGGGAGACCGCGGAGACTGAAAGCAACCGTGTTGCCAAGTAGTTAGTTCGCTGCCGGACAGTTCAGCTACCGGTTGCTGTTGTCTGGCAGAACTCTCAAAAGTGCACAGTGCAGTCGGACGCATGCATGCGCAGAGCAAAGTTCGTGTTTGACTTACTTCAATGGTCTACTGCCGCAGCCGGCGCTCAAAGCCGATTGGCGCAAGCGCCAGGGATCATCGTATTTGGGCTCGACTATAATTTCACATGGCATAGAAGGAATACTTATGTAAAGAAACGCACATGTTAGGAGTAACTCAATGCACATAATTGTCTAAATGATTCAGTAGCACTCTGCAATTTATAATTTCTAGGACAAGCTACTAGAATATGTAACATTATGTATACAGACAGCTACAAAAGAGACAGCTACAAAAGAATATGCGGTAAAATATTGATCAATTTGAGAGATAATGGAAAAAATAAGGTATGTAGCTGATCAGCTACAGGATGCATGAAAGGGTTAAATGCTCCTTTATATTATGCTCATTTCTTGATGATTTTCTTGAAATTAACTTAAAAATGTAAAGAAATTGAAATAATTTAAAATGGCGTTAATAATAATAGTAATTTCGTATGGCTCATTTGCCTGGTGCAAATCTTTCAAATGGATGTCACTTCTGCGACTTGCGTGTCCCTAGGCTACCCCAGTTATCCAACATACCTACAGCTTAACGTGAAATCCGACCCATGTGTCGTTTCTGGCAACTCCTCACATGGTTGAGAGGTGAAGGATAGACTGAAACGCAGTCTGAAAAAAATGCGGGGTGCGATCGTGTTTCGAAGCAGCGATTTCTCGGTTTTTAGTCGAGCGCTGTACCCCAAGACCATCCCCGACGAAATATCGTTAAAGGCTACATTTCACTTATTTGCAATTTGTGGCGTTGCCCAACAGGCTGCTCAATCAGTGATACCTTGTTTCCGTGCAACATTGTACAAACCTATATCTATAAAATCGATGTATGGAGCAATTTTGTTTTCTTGAGCAAACCTTTAGACTACCCTAGCGGGTCATCCCTTGAAGTTTCGCAGCGATCGGATTTTAATAATAAAAAGCGAATCTTGGTTAATAATTACTCTTTGGAAAAGCTATTTACTCTTTGATCTTTCATATTTACCATAGACCAAAGATAACACACGCTGCGTATGATATCATTATAATGAAACCAACATCGAAGTCATTATGAGCTATGTGATAAGGAGCTCATGGTTGCAATTTTTCTCCTTTGTAGTAGAAATTTAGTGTGGATTTTAACAATAAAACTTATTATCATTAACTACACATTTAGTAATACAGTTAGCGTTAGTTCTCTGCAGTCCCAACATTAATGCGATGGTTACAGTTTTTCATGCGCTTACATATAACGTACAAGTAGTTCTTTTTACAAGTTACGGAACTGCGGTTTTTTAGCAAATGATTAGCTTCGTTCTACTGTTGGTCTTTTATTTTGTTGCTTGCACAGGAGTAAAAGTCCCAATAGTTTGACAAGTCCCATAAGTTTAGTTAAGATTGTTGCGATTTGTTGTGCTTTTATATGAATTGAAATCAGTATGCAAACATAATATCCGATTGAAACACAATGCAAGCGCATATATTGTATGAATTTTTTCACATACAGTCAGACTAAAACGTAAGACAAGAAAAATATTGACTATCTACACTATATCATAACACGGTGAGGAAACGTTATCGATGCACTCGACAAGAAGTTGTTTTATAAGTATAATGAACTATCTCTATCCGTATTTAGTTTCAATAACATTATACAAAGCTAGACTTGCAGCAGACATGAGTTACCTGATGACGTAGAAACTCAGTCAAGAGCATCAGAAACATCTCCCCATCGTTAATCACATTCCTCACTTTGAGAAAAGTAAATGCGCAACAAAACAGTGAGTATCTCCAATTCTGTCTTTTGTAAACGGACTAACAATACTTCTCATCTTGATACATGTAAAAACGACAATCACCTCATTAATATTAGTAATGTGCAAAAATTGCGTTATCTTTACTACTTCATGTGTAACAAGGAAGTCATTTTAAAATCAACGCTACATTTCACCTGAAAAAATAGTACTCATGATTGAGAAACTTCAGTCAAGTGACTGGAGGGGGGGGGGGGGGTAGCAACGTTAAACTGTTTTACAGTAGCAAGTCGCATGCAGAAGTTATTGCTGAAAGTTACGGCGATTCACTTGCTTCTGTCTTTACACAACACTCTCAAGACGTAAGCAAGACACTTCCGCAGGTACTTTGACAAGTAACTTCCATAAATAGCTTCACATGTACTTTTAGTGACAGTAAGTAAAATAACGAGTAGGTGCGTCATTTATGCTGTAGCTCCTTTAATTATTACGAAGAACATCAAAAAGGGAAATACTTCGGTTTGAGAGGCTACGTAGAAGGCCACAACACGGAACCTACAATAATTTGTTGCTAGAATTGGATTTCTAGAACTTTATCTTTGAACACTTTTTAAAAATGTCCGTAAATTATCTGGACTGTTTATTAACATCATTTGGACACATCATATCAGAACAAGCCACATATCACGTAGTTACGTCAGCCAAAGAACGGTTTTTACGCTACATTCTGATGAATGACTTATTTTTTACCATTGTTCTCTGTTTGCGAGAAAATTACAACTTTATATTATGCCACTTACTAAAGCCGTTCTTCACAGCGATATCAAATTTATAAGAAGTTTCGTTAAGTTCTCGGTTTATCCTCCACTACTATATATAGGGGGTGTCCCACTCAAGCGAGACTCACGCATGAGCCTCGGACACGCGCTAGCAGCGCGCCTCATGTATTGCAAACGTCCTCTTCGCAGTTTCTCCGGATGTAAATGACGCATCGCGATGCAACCAACGCCATTCTTTTTGTGATTTTTCATTCTTCTTCTTGATTAAGAAAAACATAAGTTTGTGTTGAAAGTAATATTTCTTCACGTTTTAGAGTCTCATAATACCTACTTTCATAAGCCTCAGCCGTACGTTCATGACCGTAAAAAGTCGTTTTTCAGTATCTCTTGTACTTTCAGAGATATCTGGGGTGAAACAGTTGATTGAGACACCCTGTATAGTACGTGGGTAGTTGTATGATATAATGTTAACTGCCTTGTGGGATGAGGTTGTAAAGGCAAGTTTAACTTTTAGTATTTAATCAATTTCGTAAATAGTTTGCAAGATATCAATGGGATTAAATTAGCCACAAATTACGTAATTACTGACTGCAGAGATTGATTCATAAATAAACAGGTGAATTAATTATATTTTTAAATATCTTTGACGATTAAAGAGTAGATGTTGGCGGCAGTTAAATTATAAAAAGATACTGGGCCTACTTTCTGGAACATTTGGCATGGTTTGCTGCAATATAACAATTCATATTTATAAAGGTATGACACCGTCATGATGTGGGGCTGGACTTGTTACGTAATTTGTTCGTGCAGCGGACCGTACATTAATTTTTATTTCAGTATCCAAACGGAGTTACAGGAAAAAATATTATGCGGAACAATATCGAACCTCGAAATTTAACATTAAAAAAAGAAGGAAACGCGATTGCAGGTTCTAAAAGGCCGTTTAATTATTATGAAAAATGATAAAACTTATAACAATCACTGCACGATATCTCATCTGCCGTAATGGCGTCCAAACCCACCACACAAATTCAAGAGGAAAAATTATTTAGGCCAGATTCGTTACCGGAATGATAAATAAAGACCCGTCATATTAAATTTTTAAATATTTCATGATGTATTTAACTCACAAAAGCACTTTACTTACATGCTGGATAAATGAAACAATAGGAGCTGCTATACATACGTCTGTACCCATCAGAGGTCGAACATAGATGAATCGGAACGTTGTTCTTTCTCCCGTCAAACAGAAACAAGGGAAGGTAGCTTAAGATTCAGAGAGAGAAAAATGCTCCTCGATTAAAATATATCTTAGTTCGTTAATTTTTTGTTGTATCGTTTCAATGAAATAAATAGTGAAATTCCATAAAAGGATAAGTATGTGTTGATGCAGACGACATACTTACAAAAAATTACGATTCCTGAAACCTGCAGTTAGTTGCGGAAGATTCTCTCACACTGGAGGTCTGATACTTGCAGCAAGTCACTTGTGCAATAAATTGCAACGACTGCAAGTTCACTTGTGTTTACACTAGCAAGTATTTCCTCAAGATTGTATCTGCAAGTAAATTGCTGCAATAACTAGATACTGTAAACTCAGCTTACGACACTGAAGTGATATGGAAATGCGCATTCTATGTTATCTTTGGTCTATGATCTTTACCATATTTCAGTAAGTGGTTTCATTGGCTGTTACGTTCTACATAATGATTCATAACATTGAATACCATATTTATAAAATCCATAGCATGTTTAATCCATAATTACATTTTAAAATCACGGTCTATTCATAAAATTAACGTCTAGCAATTGAAGACGATAGCGCTCCTAGCGGAGAAAGAGCAAACATTCGCGGGCACTATAAACGATAATAGAAACACCCATGCAGTAACAGAAGAATGGAATGAAATAAACGGAGAACTTATTATTTCTAATGCTGTTTCCTCCCAGGCACTAAATGTAGTGGTGAATTTTTCAATAGGAATACGAAAATTTAATCAAAAGTAATATTCCATCTCCCGTTAATAACAGAATCAATTTTTCATCTCATTGGAACGATTTGGAATGCCACCGCACGTTTTACCATTGAAGGCTGGATCAGCGGTGTTGCTCATTCGCGACTAAACCGCACCAAAGTTGTGCAACGGAATCATATTGACTATTAAAAAAATTCAATCGAGGCAACATTCATCGGCGACAGATTCAAAGGCGAAAACGTACCGTTTCAATCGTTCCAACAATTTAAAAGACGAATTCAAGCGGCCTCAGTTCTCTTTGTACCTTGCCCTTGTTATTACCATCAACGAGGCACAAGACTAATCGTTGACTATTAGAGGCTTAAATTTGTTGTATTCCTACTTGTCAAACGGGAATTTTATGTGCCGTTCTCCCGAGTTGGCGTACCGCAAAATTTATACGTTTCTACTCCAAAGAGAAAAACAAAACAAAAAGTGTCAAACTGCTGGCCTTAATATAGAACCATAATTTCCCATTAGTATATAAATAAGTCTTTTTTTCCTCTCCTAGGACGTAGCAAGGGCCTGATACATATAGCTATTTACTGAAACTTCGTCACACGACGTCCTCCTTCCATTCACCAGAAGTTACCTGACTACGGTAATTGTCAACCGCGAAAATCCGGTTCGGGTCACTGGTACCTCAATAAAAACGTTTGAAAACGAAAAGTTAAGATTTTTAAACATGGTTGTGAAGCAACCGTATAGAAATTTTTAGTCAGTGCGTTACAGTCAAGTGTTTGCGTCAATTAGGGGAAATATACTGACCATGGTTTTTACACCTACTTAAGATTAATATATTTTAATTAGTTGAAACAGATAATAGACAAAATTAAAAATTATGTGATCGACAGCAATCGGTCGTCGTTAAAATATTCATCTTTAATTTGTAGCAATGATTTCGTGATATTGTCTGTACACGTTCAAATTGAAACCTACGTCAGAAAAAGGATGAACTTCAAATTAATGAAAATCGGTTTAACTGCAGAAATTAAATTTTGTAGGGGAGAGGAAAAGCACAACATAAATAAATCCGGCATCAGGAAATAGCAGAAGTTATTGTTGAGTTCATATGAACAAACGGAAATATCACCACAAAGTAAAGTTACCTTTTTATGGAACCTTATCCCGCTGTAACTGATAACTTGGTGCGGATAATTAAGTGAATCATAAATTTCCGCCGTAACGAGATGCATGGTAACTATTACGCCTCGCGGATTGAAGTTTCACGACCGTGCTTAAAAACTGTCACATTAGGCGAACAAATAGGAACAATATCGGAGCTAAACATTGATTGCAGGCTCTGAAATACAGAGTATGAATGAAATGTTGAAAACGACGAAATTGAGCTAAACTTGGATGTAAATGCGAAGCGAACCGCAACGGTAGCCAAGCATCTTTTTACGTTCCGACATGGCTTGCTGAAAACAATGAGAAATTTTTTGTTAGAAAATGATGAGTCATTTCAAAATAAGAAATCTGACTTGATATAAAGAAAGGGGTTTATTTCAATAAAAAAGAGGAGCATAAGTCACACAACTAACTGCAGGGAAGAATAAGAAGAAGAAGAAGAAGAAGAAGAAGAAGAGACGTACGTTTAGTATCGCAGTGTAGGTGTGAAAGACGAAGAGCGCTTCCGTTCTCTCTGCAAGTCGGAGAAAGAATTGACCATGGAAAACAAAAAGTGGGCAGAGAGGTACACTTTGAAGCGAGAAAGGGTCACAGACATACATTACTAGACTGACAATGCCGAATACAGTATCAGTGGTGTCACTGAGGTCTCGTCGCCACATTTCTATACTAAAAACGTGTGAGCAGTCGTGTGTTTAACCACAGAAAACAGTCGTAAAAATACGATAAACTGACGTAATTATGCTGTCTTTACAGTTTTGACATAGTGGTCAGTTCGTGTCTTGTGCATCGCTGTAATTTTTCGTACAAAAAGCGGATGGTACATACAGTAATGGGCAGCACTGATTCGCTGATTTTACTAATCTGTTGCCAATTCCATTAAACCGACACATTCTTTCAGTAGTATGGTAATTATAAAAGAGCTGTCGTAGGTAACACGTATCTTTATTATTTGGAGTTTTGTTACGAAATACGCGGTCCGCTCTGAAAAATACAGTAATGAGTCGCATTAATTTGCTGTTTTTTTTTTTTTTTTTTTTTTTATCTGCTACTAGTTTCGATCGACATACAATTGTACATAATGGCAGAAGTATTGAAACCACAAACGCATGTATTGATTGAGAGGTGTGTTCATTCTCTGATACATGTTGACAGAAGCAATACCGGTAACAATCTGGCAGAGGGAGTGTGTTATATAGGCTATTCTTTTGATTCCTTGTTTTTGCAAATGGAATATATTTTTATGGTTGATATCACTATTTTTACATTTTAAAATTTAGTTGTGACGGCCACCCTATTATCTTAAAAACTGTTGCAACATTTCCGTCTATTATATCACATTAAAGCCGCAAACATCATGTGAGACCCAAGTTTTTTAAAGTATTGCTAATATTTAACTTTATACTTGTTAATTATTATATTACATATAATAGTGATTTTATTTAAGATGTGTACAAGATCTGCTAAAAGAATATTGCAATAAAAGCATGTCAATTGCGCGAACTGTGTATTCTCTTCCACTAGTGTATTACTAAAATATTAATCTTAAATAAATTCCTAGGGATATAATAGTTTGTTCAAACTTAAAACTAAAACTATTAGTGATACATTTAATTAACTTTAATGTTTAAAGACGTGGTTTAATATTTTTTCGCCTGAAGGCGCTGAGAAACCTTAATTTCTTTTTTTAAATAAAGTGTTTGAAGCAGTTATTTCTTTAATTCTGTTTTATTTTGTATCGTCGTCAACTCCTTCCTATGCATTTTAAAGTTTGTTTCTTTTAATAGAAGTTATAAAATTTTTCAAATAAAGAGGACTCCAGGCACCATTTGCCTGCAGGCTTAACTGCTTAGATGACTGTAAGCAGCAAGCTCTGTTAAAGAAAGTAACGCTCACCTGACTGGCCTAATTGTTTTAATTGTAAAAAAAAAAAAAAAAAAAATCACGAACATGAGTCCTCTGGACTCTACACTGGTATGTAATATCTGTAAACAACAGTAATATTCCTGGTATGCTTTCGTAATGTCTGACCCATGGAACTTGCTTATACAGCACTGAATATATTCATTCATCGATGTGCAATATTTTTAAATAAATATTTCAAATCTTATCACTAAGCAGATTTTTTATTGTTATCTCCAAATGCTTGACCATCTCTTAACCATAGACAACGAAAAGCAGTAAAAAAAAAAACGAAATTTCCTCGAGGTAATTCACTTTGTAAATATATTTTAAATCTGCTTGTACTCAGGTATTTTAATGCCACTGTAGAAATGTACATATTTTCTGAAGAATAATCTGTGAAAAACAACTAACTCCGTTTCTCAGCTAATCCAAAATATATGACCATGACATTCATTGATTTATGTATGCTATTCGTGGTATTAGTACAGTTTCATTACCTCTCTGCTGCGCCAGAATGTCGAATAATGCGGTATGCTTCTTTATTATAGGCGAGCATTTTCCATTACGGAAGCGCCGTCATCAGTTATTATATAAAGAACAAGAGACAATTTTCAATTGATTTTTCTTGGTAATTTCGTCGATATTGTGAGAAAAGATTTACAATTACTTTTAATATTCGATCCCCGATTCCAGGACTAGAACAAAAGGCAGATATTAATAATTTACAAAGGCGCAGATTGCCTCACAACTCCCTTTTCTCTGCAACATTATATTACGAAATAACTCTCAAGAAATTTAGTTTGAAACAATTTTTTGACGGCAAAGCGATGCAACCTTTATGAGAAATGACGTGCATCCGCCGAAATCCATTCTCCCGCTTTGTGTTTGTCATTTGGTATATTTCATTGCAACACTATATTTTCGCGTATTTTCAGGCGTATTTTGTAGTCCTGCTGTCAACGGGCGGGCGGTATCCTACGCCTCCGCTAGAGAGAAATTTCTACGGGGAAGGGGTATCGGGCTACAAAAAGCTTCCCGTCAGAGTTTTCCAATTACACGCGGTTGCAGAGGCGTCCGGAACTGGGGCATCACGGTTTGCCTCACAGTGGCGTAACTCGGTTGATTTCGTTCCGCTCGAGCCTCAGTTAACGTAAACAGAAATCTGACACAGAGGCACACACACCCTCTCGCGCACAGACGCACAAAGGTTTTATCTGTATTCGGAGTGTCGGTGCAAATGCTTAGGAGTGGCACCAATGTTGCAAACTAAAAGTGATTTTCTTGTATATCTGTTGTCAGGAAAATACGTGCGCCTGAAAAATTTGCACACGTATGAACTAATAAATTTGAGACATTTACCTCGTCGGAGAGAGAATACATAGAATGAAACCAATCAACGTGTGACAGAAGTGCGGTATTTTTCTTCCTCTTCTTTTCTGGACATAGTTTTCACTAACTGTTGACCTAATTCTGTGATTGTCACAACCTAGCTGAGCAGTCGAACCACTTTCGCTCCTCCGTGTTTACAAAATTTCTTTTATGGTACATCCTTTCCATAGGACCTTAACAAATTCTTTTTTTGTCTTCCTCCAATTGTTTCAATGATCTTCATCTACACATTTGTTCTCTTGTCCCCACTTAGTTACTCCTTGAATTCATGTTCCCAGTTTTATTTCCACTACTGTTAACTTTCATTTTTATGTTTTTCATTTCTAATTTAGTTTCTGCTGGATATGTTATTACTTGGAACTTCATTGTTTTACAAAGCGTTATTTTTTTCTCCTACTTTACCATAGATCTGTTTCTCCGTAAAGTAAATTGCAAGAATCTCACTGTTCTTACTGTATTTGCCTCTTGGTTTTTCCGCGGTTGTTCGTCGTCGGAGGTTGGAGTCCACCCTGGTGTGTGTGTGTGTGTGTGTGTGTGTGTGTGTGTGTGTGTGTTGTCCTTAGGTTAGTTTAACTTAATTAAGTAGTTTGTAAGCCTAGGGACTAATAACCAAAGAAGTTAGGTCCCTCAGATTTACAGACATTTGAATATTTTCGTAGTTTTACGCTTCTATGATTAATTATTAATATCTGGTGATAACTATAACCAGATTTTAAAAGATGAACCCTTGTTCAATTGAGACGCCATATCCTTCTATCGTAGTCCTATTTATATTTTTGATATTATCATACTTTCTGAATTTTTAGGATACAATTTGGGTATTCCACAGTAGTTTTATTGATTAGCGATGTAAACTTTCCAAGTCATCTTCATCATAAACATAATATATTACTTATCGTTTTATTTCCCATTTTATTTCTGGTTTCTTTGTTACGGTATCAATGATGTATTCCATTTATACTCTGGAAGCAGTTTCCTCAGTCTCCCTGCGGCGTTGTCATAAATTATAATTTCTTGGAATGGCAAAGTAGAACAGAGTCGGCGAACAAGGGATTCCATATCGTTGCCAGAACATCGTTGTTCGATGTCATGCAACACGCCTACCCACCCATTACGCCAGAGATTCCGGACACTAAAGCAATGAAACGCTGACAAGTGACAGCCTCATGTTTGGGATATCGCTTGTGTACTGCAGAAATAGACACTACTCCACATTTTTCAGAAAATCATCTTTATTGTTCATAATGCCCTAGTGACCATATTTGTATCTGGTAGCGGACGGTCTGTGTTCTGACCAAACGTTGTTCTGATGCACTCGTCTCAACAATTCCAATTCATCGCCTGCTTCTGATTTCTTCAATACCATCAAAAGTAATTCTTCCTTCCTTCAAATATTGAACCGCGATAGGTAGTCCTATCAGTCTGAGGAGCCAAAGGAGATGAATGACTGCTTCGAGTAATGTGTTGACAATACAACTGTCTTACAATTATTTTACAAAGAGAATCATGTTGTGGGGCATTTTAACCTTGGATTCTTCTTCGTCAGATTTATCATTATTTCTGTGCTTGTCGCAGGGTGCGTGCTTCATTAATAATAACGAGAATCTGAATATTCCTAGTAAACAACATATAATGGTACATAATTGAAAGTCCAGGTTGGAATTAATAATATAGTATAAGGACAGTTTACAACTCACCGCAAAGACGTGGCGACGAGCAGCGACAGGCATATACAAAAGACACACACACACACACACACACACACACACACACACACACACACATCACTTACAGCTATCGGCCATGGCCTCCTTCAGAAAATAGAACATTCACGCATTCACACAGCTCAGTCATACAACCATCACCTCCGGACGGCTGAAAGTGTTGTATGTGTGTGTCTTTTGTATGTAACTGTCTCCATGTCGCAATGTATATGCAGTGAGTTGTAAACGTTCCTTATTACAATATTATGATAGTGTATATACACTTATGCTATTCATTAAAAGCTAGAACATGGTTTGTGCAATGCAGCATATTGTCGCCTTTTTGTCTGTAGGTTAATAACATCAGTACGTAAGAAGGGGAATTCTCATAGGATTACTCCCTATAATTTCGGTTATATCAGTCAATAAATGAAATATGAATAAAATTTATTGAAAGAAGGAAATTTCTTTCCGTTTTTATACACAAAGTGAAATCAATAAATCCGTATAAGTTAGCCAAGTAAATTCAGTATTAGTTTGCAATCGTAAAGGTAACATTGTCCCGGCTAATTCTGACGCTGATACTGTTGAAACTGATTGTAAGTTAAAAAAATAACATCGCCATCTCTTGTTTCTTTGGTGTACTTCGAAATTAATATCATTATCTAATGCTTCGTTGTGACTTTCGTCATATTGCTAATCACAGTGGAGTTCTAAAAGTTTAAATTACTATATATTTTGTTTACATGATCCGACAGAAGTAAATTCTTTATGTAGCCCCAAGCAACGCTCTACTTACTTTAGAACAAACCATCCAAACTCGTCTAGTAGTTTAGATACTTTGAGTGCTCATGCAGACAGACAGACAGACAGACACACGAACACATTCAATCACGATATCTCTTATTTTTACATTCCGATTGTGACGAACTGGAGACTGTATGTTAGCCAATCTGCACTGGATTAAACTGTACAACTTCCTTGGAAATTCCTTGAGTATTCTTAGAAATAACTGTGTGAAAACAGATTAACGACAGACAAGAAAGGATTACATTAGTATATAAATTATTAATTCGTGTAACAAAGCAGTCAAGAACGCAATTTCTGTTCCCCAGTTAACAGGCTTCGGCACTTCTATGACCATAATCAAACCACAACTTTAATGATACACAATATATTATCAGAGAGATAAATTATTTCTAAAGTGAGTGTTTAAATAAGAATAAAATATACCTGTAATGTTGGCCACTGGTTGTTTTCGGCTGGAGCTGCCTACAGGTTTAATGTTGACTGCTGTAGAAGTAGATGCAGTCACCCTTTAAATAATTTAAATGTTGGCCAGTTGGGTATAAGGTCTAACGGAAGTTATACAACAATGGATTCCAATATGCGAGGAAACAAATCATTATCTAGAGTGGTTAATTAGGTGGAAAAATGTAAAAGCATTTAAAACACATTATATACGCTCATATAAAAGACATATGTAGCATATAGAAATATAGAACACCATGTGATGGTTTTGTTATCATTTGAAAAACAGAAATCGGAGGCACCATTCTACCATTGTCAGATTATAAATTGAAACATTGTTGTCATTATGTCAGAAGTAAATATTGAAATCCATTGTTGTATAACTTCCGTTAGAACTTTAATCCGATCGGCTAACATTTTAATTAGAGAGTGGCGCTTCCGGTATCTATAGGATGACAGCACCTACTTCTACAGCAGTCAACATTAAACCTTTAGGTAGCTCCAGATGAGAACATCCAGGGGCCAACATTATGGGTATTTTTATTCTTATTTTAGATATTCACTTTAGAAATAATTCATTCCTCTAATAATATATATTATGTATTATTAAAGGTATGGTCTGATGATGGTCATGTAAGTGACCGAAACCTGTTATCAAGGAAATAAAAGAAATTGCAATCTAGATTACCTTGTTACCGGAATGAATTACTTGTAAGATCGCTGTTACCCATAATGTTCTAAAAATAATTAGGATGGAAGTCGTCGGTTTTGGTACTATGACTGGAGATACCACTTGGTGGATATTTGATGTATCCATTATGGTTTCAACGTCCCCCAAGAAATAGCGTAGTGACAGCTGTCAGAGCCCGGTGTGTATCCTTTAATACAGAAGCCACAAGACCCTGTATGATATCAAACTGCGATGTAAACGCGGAGATGCGTATGTCCCTCCTACTGCCAACCCAACAAGACTTTTAAGAGGTCCATCTGTGTGTGGCCTCTAGAGTGGCGGAATGATCCTTTCAGAGAACTGCCACACATTTTGGACGTCGTTAGTCAGTTGTGCAACAATGCTGATTGCAGTGGTCACGTAAACATTCCCACACCCGTAGAGTACTGGACGATCACGCGGCACAGACTTCCGCCACCATCGTTGTAATGGGAGCAGTTGCAGATGGTACAGTTACCACCCCTCAGATAAGAGGGATTGTGAGCCCGGAAAATTGTTGCCAGCTTGTTGCTCTCAGTGGGACTACGGGCAATCACACCTCGAGGTCGGCTTCCAATCACGACACGGCATCTATATCAACGGCTCGACTGGTCCCGCCACAGAATCACTTGGAAGAAGGACTGGCGGGTCGTGACCACAACGACGAAAGCAGATGCTCCATGCACGCAAGTGATGGTCCACGCGTACGTCGTTGATCTGGCGAGAAATTTCCTGATATACTTTATAAGCTATAAAAATTGTCTCAATAAGTTCGTAGGCTTCCACAACCGGTGTCATTTTGAATAAAACAAATCTGGGTATTAGGCCGCGTCATTTTTTAAAAAAAGGAATTGCCGACGTTTCGATCACTGTGCTGTGGTCCTCTTCAGGGCGGTTAACTATTGGATGGTGGTGAATGTATATCCTTATGTACTATGAAATTTTCATTTATCTGATACTGACATCATACATCTAACATAATGATTGGTTGGCAGTAGCGTATCGCCTTCCAATCAGATACAAGATTTTTCCTACCTATCACTTACCAGGGTAGCGAAGGTAATAGCCTACTTATGGGCTACTGCCAATTAGTCATCATGTTAGATGTATGATGTCGGTATCAGATAAACGAAAATTTCACAGTACATAAGGATTTACATTCAGCAGCATCCACCAGTTACCAGCCCTGAAGAAGACACAGTACAGTAGTCGAGACGTCGAAATTCCTTAGCTAAGTATTTCAAAAAAATGACGCGGCCTAATGCCCAGAATTGTTTTATTCAAAATTATATCAATGGTCCAGCAATGACATGGTCTATCTGCAACACTATTCAACTGTGTGTTTGGATTAGCTAAGGCTTAATAACTACGTTAAACTAGATTGCTCCAAATTATCAGTAAACTGTTTGGCATGTACAGTTAACTTTGTAATACTAGATTAAAACTTATAGAATGCTAATAAGAGTTGAAATGCTGAAAAAACAACGGAAAAAGACGGTCTGCAAGTATTATTCGAAAGAGCGCAATATATCACTAATGAAAAAGATCTACAATAGTTTTAAATACTAAATTTCGCCTTATCAAGAGAATGGCTTATTTCCATTATCTTGAAGAAACCATTAACTTTAAAAATATAAAACAAGAATTAAGCATAAAACTGAAAAATTAGAAGAGCTTATATGAAGTTTATAAATCTATACAGTAAGAAATGTCTATCAAAAGATATTAAATTGAGGCAATACAAGGTACTGTATAAAATTTAAGTCATCTCTGCTGCAGAAACACTTAGTTTAGACAGATGCAAAATGGCTTTAGAAGATCGCGGGGGAAAAAAAGATATTTCGAAAAATTCTAAGCCCAACGAAGAATAATGATGGATAGTGGGATGAATTTTATCCGAAAATTATTGGCGACGTCAGGAGAAGACAGGTTGCATTCCAATTTATCTGGGGAGAATGAGTCAAAAATCAACAATCAAAGTACTTTAATACATTCTTTTAAAATATTAAAATACTTACAATACATGGTTCTCAGAGTGATGAGATGGCAAATAGTCAGGAGAGTATACAATAGATAACTTTACAGCAGCAGACAAGATATAAGTTCTTAAGTCAAAGGTTTTTCAGAAAGATCAAACCAACAAAAGATCTTGAACCAAATTGGCCCGAGGAGAGGAAAGATCTAAAAACAAAACGGAGTTTTAGAGGAAGCTCATAGAGAAGAATAAATAGCGTAGTCGTTAGTTTGTTACCAAACTTCAATATGGCTACCACGAAATGTTCCTACTGCCCGATTGCGTTCTCACGCAAGACTATTACTAATTGTCATAATGTTAAAAACGGGAAATAAATAATCCCTTGTTAAGTAGAGGTCGATGGAAATTTTTTAACCAAATTACAATATGGCGTATGAAGGAGAACCAAAGAACCTGAAGCATGCTATAATTATGTGTACACAGGTCAGAATTCTGAAGTAACTGAATTTTGGAAATCCAGCAATAACGAGGTTGTAACAGTGAATACACAGGGATGTTATTTTATAAACAAATGTTGACAGCATAGCTTTTTGAAGAAATAATACAGTGGAAATGGGGATAAGGCAACAAGTATTACTATGGATGAGCTTAAATGAACTTCATAGACTTCCTGCTGTAGTGTGTCTGGCTGGGTGCGTTTAGCAAGCCCGCTAATTGCAGCCCATTAGTCAACGAGATTTGTAGCGCCTCCCACAACGCCTTTAGCGGCCCACTGCAGTCGTAAATTCAGTTAAATGTCCATCTGCGTGCTCAAACGACACGCAAAAATACCCCGCTATTGTACGAAATGCTGCGTTTGATGTATAAGTTCTCGCCATGTTTTACCTGAAGCTTTCCAGTAGAAAATTAGTTAAGATTATTTAACCGGTGCACACTTTACCGGCCGACGGAAGCTGTCAAATTGCCTGAAATGGCGTCTAGCACTAACAACGAGAAGGTCTCAGACGATGTCAACAGATTTCGCTCATATTTGACAGGTCGCCTGTGTACGAGCAGAAATGAAAGAATGTTTTATAAGCTCGCCGTCTAATTTCATGAGCAACAATCGTCTCGGAGTGTTTGTTTCAGAGCTAAGAATATAGTCACGGTGAAAACTGCAGGTGGTCCGGAATTCGAAGGCTGGTAGTTAAGAGCCCGTCCGTGGCGGGATTTGAACTGGGGACTGTAAGCACAGCGATCTGCTATGCTCACCACTGCACCACGCGTTCCGTCGGAAGACTCGGGGCAATATTTCATGATTGTCTATAGGGTCCACAAGAATACATTTTTCTAGAAATAGAAAAGAAGTCCTGCTTACCCATAAGGTAAACGCTCTTCAACTGAAACACCTTGTCTAGGCTGGCGAGTAGAATACTTGTGATTGGCTTCCAAGTGCATTACACCAAATTTTAAACTATTTTCGTACCGAATTTAAAAGGAACACGAAGATAAGGATAATAAGATAAATAAATCAGAATGGTATATCACAGTAGGCAAAAAACGTTTTCAGAGAACCTTAGTTTGATACTTTTTATGTGCTCTCGTTTTCCTTCGAGCAACTGGATGAGTAATGATACTCTAAAATTTGCATGAAACATTGTTGGTGAAAACTGATTACGAAATACGCTATGGACCAATATTATTTTTCACCACCGTGCAGCTATTTATTGTCAATTAAGTAACGACTTTCCCTAAGGATTAATTCAGTTTCCACTTGCACGTAATGTCTTAAATGTATATGATATTGTTCGAAATGAACTTACAGATGGTCTGAGACGCTGTCTGGGTCGCCATATAATATACTGTGCGGCTGCTGCCGTCGGAAGTTCGACTCCTCCATTGGGCACGGGAGAGCGTCTTGTCTTTAGCGTATGTTAGTGTTAATAGTTTGTAAGAGCAAGCACCGACGACCTCAGCAATTTGGCGCCATAGGTTTGCAAAAATTTGAACGTTTTTTCTGATAACCTGAGCGGTATTGAGGCAGTTTAGATCATACACGTGTGCAGTATAAAATATGAGGGGAATTTGTTCGTTGTGCCTTAGGCGCTTCACTTTTAAGCAGACGGGTCAGCGCTACCATGCTACATAATGAAATCCAATATCACATCTCTTTTACTAAGTAATCTCGGATTTAGTTTACATCCAAAATCGGACTGTATTAATGTGCAAAATTTGTTTGTGTAGACGCTGAAATTAAGCAAGACACGGTCACGAACACTGAGCTTGTTAGAACCAGGATAAGTACTATGACTATGGCCTCAAACACTGTTAAATCGGTTAAATTACGTCTTGAAGTACCTATAGTTCAAATCAGGACCAATTAAATAGGCTAGAATCCCATTAACATGCTGCGAATTCCACATTACAGTTAAGCTACGTAATAAAAGCCGGCTGTTGTTGTTTGCCCTACATACGTTTAGAAAACAAGATATGAAGTGTCTGGTCATGCTCCGTTCCGCGGGTCAATAGCCATCCTCATTGCTGCGACCCCTGGAATTGCTGCCGCTGGATGACGCTATAACCGCCATTCTGCGAGTAGGTTTCCATATGGCTGGTATTGTGATACAGTAAGACAGGTTTTCTTCATTCTCATCGAACACAATAAATATACCATATGTACAATGGTTCATTAACTTCGAATTTGTTAATACCAGATTTAAGGGGGGCAATATAACCTCTCTCCTTGCTTGCGTGCCGGCCGCGGTGGCCGAGGTGACTGAGGCGCTCCAGTCACGGTCAGCACGGCCACTACGGTCGGGGGTTCGAATCCCCCCTCGGGCATGGATATTTGTGCCGTCCTAGTTCGTAAGTAGTTCATAAGTAGTTTGTAAGTTTAGGGACTGATGACCCCGTAGTTAAGTCCCATAAGCTTAACAAACATTTGAACATTTTTTGAACTTGCTTGCGTTGGTGTAGCCTATGTGAAATGTAGAGGGTTGTTCGTCTTGTATCGAATCTCGAGCAAAAGGGCCCAACCCCTTCAAGAGTTGGATTCAGTGGCAGTAATTTGCATTGTTGTTATCAGGAAATTGGTAGGCTTACCATCTTTCGGACCAATCTGTTTCCAAAGTAGTATTTTAGTCGTGGTAATAGTAGTACACGATAAGCCATAAAAACAGTTTTTAAGAAGAGAAACTTCAACTCCATTAATTAAATATTTCTATGTAATTAGGTGCAAAGTTCGATGTCCTATTAACATCATATTCAGGCATCTTTGGAACTGAGGAAACTCTTACCATCAGTTACGCCTAATGAAACGGTACCACTGTTTAACCTGGTATCCGCACATCTTCATCTGTTTGTGGCCCATCAACACATCAATCGATGGGTAGCTCCTGTTACTACAGCTTCTACACCTCCCCCTCCCAAAAAAAATGTTCTAATGTTTGTAGAGTTTATGGGACTTAACTATGGGGACATCAGTCCCTAAACTTACAAACTACTTAATACTAAGGACGGCACAAGTATCAACGCCCGAGGGAGGATTCGAGCCCCCGACCGTAGTGGCCGTGCAGACCGTGACTGGCGCGCCTCAGTCAGCTCGGCCACCGCGGCCGGCCCCCCTCCCTCACCCACAGAGGTGTGCGTCAATTCAAACGAGCAGACGTCTTGTACAACAATCTTATCAGCTGCTTTAAAGAATGCTGAAGTGAAGAAATGCCATACTGATTGCGATGAAAACAACTTTTTGAGTAGTTAGGCCCTTCACACGGCAGATAGGTTATTCCATTCACACCGCCACCCCCAAGTGCTGAGTTCGAAGAAATCTAGTATAGTTGACTATCAAAACAAGAAAGTATCTTCAAACAGACTCTGATACCGTTCTACTAATTATTAGGAGGTGCTCTCAAACGAATTTCTTCTATGTAGATGGTTTTTATAATCGCAAGTCGCCGTATGGTGCACGGCTAAATTGTACCTTCGATCAACTTTGACAGTGTTTCACTGATCACCACGAGAGCTACAAATGTATTTCAGTTTTCATAGGTGGAGGAGGAGATGAAATGAACAAGCAGAATAATCAGAGGACGAAGAGATTTGAAGGAGGGGGGACGGGCATTGAGAGAAGTGTAGGAGGACATGGGCAGAGAGAAGGAAGACATCACTCAGATGCTGAAACACGTGTATATGTCTTTCTTCAAAAGTAGTTAAGTTGGTAGTAGGTTGTTGTTAGCGCCAAAAATGTGCAGATCTGTAAAATGTTCAAATGGTTGCAGAGGTTATGGGACTTAACTACGGGGTCATGAGTCGCTAAACTTACAAACTACTAATGAACTAGCTTATACTAAACACTGCACAAAAATCCATGCCCGAGGGGGGAGGATTCGAACCTCAGAACGCAGCGGCCATGCAGACCGTGACTGGAACGCTGCAACCGCTCGGCCACTGCGGCCGGCTGCAGATGTGTAATACCATTGGTTCGTCTCACGGAGGTCATTGTTTGGCCAGAGACGAACACTGCAGTTTTGGGTGTCGTAGAAAGACGTCGTCTGATTTGCAGTGGCGGCAGACAAATCACTCCAGGTTGATATATTCAATAGTAAAATGGTCTGATCCGCAGGAAAGGAAGAAACTGATTGATATTAATTGTTCCAGCTATAAAATAATGTAACAGGTTTATACTTTAGTAGAAATTTATAGTAGTGAGTGAATCACCGAGTACGTATTATTGTAATAAAAATTATTTTGTACAAGTAACTTCGGATTGACAGTGTAAAGAGGTTTGACAAGGATTGTCAGTTATGTAAAAGTTAGTAAAACAGTGCTTTGAATTTGGGATACTTAATGAAGTAATTAAATACCTATCTGTCTTATTATTCTACTTTGATTTACAAGTGTTGAGATCTGTGCACCTTGCGTGTTTAAGTTGCACCAACAGAGGCGCGTTCTCCCGTATGTCCAGAAATAGTATTAGAATGTGAGTCGTGAAAAAGCAGGAATAATTTTATTTTCTGAATGTGTTTAAGTTTAAAGTTTGTAAGATGCGTTAATTAAGAATAAATTGATAAAAGGTCCAAAAACAGTGAGATTTGTTTAGTAACAATTCTTATGAAATCAGTCTTAAAAATTGAAATGTTTATTTGATTATTAAAGTAATTACAGTTCATTCTACCACTTCCAAACAAGATACTTAGCTTTTCAACATTACGATATATAAGGGTTCTGCTCGCTGCAACATTATTCTCCTGGGGCGTCGTGGCAGAAATAAATACTCGTAGGTACAATTTTTCACTTCTTTAATTTGCAATCAAACTGCTTCTCCACTAAAACATTACAACTTAAAAGTTAAAAACATGCACAATGCGTCAGAACTTAGCTGCTAGTACTTACATTTCAAAACACAGACTGACGTAGCTTCCAGTGCACTTTAGAAAAGCCGAAACTCGAACTCCTCCATGCAAGGCGGTGAGGCAAATATATAACATAGACAATAATTACAGTACATTATGCATTGTTCATAACAATTGAATATCTGATTTACAATTAACGAACACAATAGTAAAACACACAAGAATAATCACAATATAGAATGAAACCTATACATACAATAATTTTAGATGGCGCGTAGCTTCTTAAGTTATAATCGCGGTCGTTTGTGTATGACAACAAAGTGCGATGTTAAATGTCAATTAATTACTTAATGAGTACATCATTCATGTTCCTAACATACATTGAACTATCAAATATCTTCGCAAATCTGAAAATAGGATCAAAATCACACGTCAGTCAATATATACAATCACAATATTGAAATTTCGACTATTACATTAATTAACTCAATTAACTGGTCAACACAACTTGTTTATGTGCCTAACATATATACAATGCTATTTATTTTTATTTACATAATGTTTCAGAAATTCGTCTATCTGGTTCTTGAAATAATGTACAATGACAAAACTATTGTTTATAGAACTGTCTGGAAAGCATCTAAACAAATCTCTTAATTAATGAAATCTATCACTTGTTTTAATCACAGTATCACTGAGACACTGTCCTACACTGATTCCTAGACTGGTTATTTCGTTTGTAACTTCACACGCAAAATATATCACTATTACACCATACGATTCCGGGTCCGACGTAGACGGTATCGTACGATAACTTTGAGATGAAAGAACCAGCAGTACCATTACAAAGTGCAGTTACAATATTATCAGAAGGATTTTAGAGAGTAAAAGAGCAACTTGCGTATTCCTTTAAACTACGTTCCACTGCGGAAATCCTATGGGACCAAACTACGTTAGTCATCAGTCACTAGTCCTACAAACTACTTAAACAAAGTTAAACTAACCTAACGACAACACACACATATCCATGCCCGAGGGAGGATTCGAACCTCCGACGCGGGAGGCCGGGCGATCCGTAACGTGGCGCTCCAGACCGTGAAATGTTTAAATGTTCGTAAAGTTATGAGACCTAACTGCAGTGGTCATCGGTCCCTAAACTTACAAACTACTTAAAATGCTGCTGAAAACAAAGTGCGTGCACACACACACACACACACACACACACACGAGATCGAGGGAGGGCTCGAACCTCCGGTGGCGAACGGCAGTGGACACCGCAGCATGGCTCTTTAGTGCGCACGGCTCTTCTGTCACTGCAACTGTCGAAAAGCTGAATTATATGACGAGGCACTGACTTGAACTCTTCCTTGAGCGGCTACGAAACTAACGTGTCGGGCTTAACGTCTCCTTTAAATGCTTAAAGGCAACCGTGCAAATAATGGAGACGTCTCTAAAAGCCACAAAAATTAAATTATGGTTACTTGATTCACAAGATATTTAATTGGTTATTTGCATGTATGAAAATTGCTTAATGTATATTTATTGCAACAGAGACTTCGATTAAATTATTCAACACTGTTGTTGTACCAGCCGCCACCGCCACCATAATGGAATGGAATGAAATGTATATTTTTAGGATTTATTAAACTGTTTAGTCAAGGCTCAGAAATACATATAATATAACAGTATTACTGTTACTGAAAGAAAAATATTCCAGAAAATCTTGGGGCCAGTTAAAGAGCAGACACAATAGTGAAATTCCTAATAATTTTGAAAAAAAAAAATTGAAAAAAAAATTGATGTAATTAGGAAAAGAACAGCTTTCTACGCTCACATACAAAGAACGGATCCCAACAGACTGATGTAATGACTGTTCTGTTACTTCCATAAATTAAAAATGGATAATACATGGTGCAAAGAAGTTTGAAAGGACATGGACGAACTCCAAATCAGCCAACAAGATATTGAGAAATGACTACCACTCAGAAAGAAATTAAAGGATGCCAAATGTTTCAAGGAAGGAACCGAAGGAAAAGACTGGGGCCAAGAAGACTGAAGAAAGAAGAGAGAAACATCGGAAAATGACGAGACAAATATGGAGGAAAAGAAAGGAGAAACAAAAAATGTTCAAATGTTTGTATAGTCTATGGGACTTAACTACGGGGTCATCAGTCCCTAAACTTACAAACTACTTATGAACTACTTACGAACTAGGACGGCACAAATATCCATGCCCGAGGGGGGATTCGAACCCCCAACCGATGGAGAAACAGTTGAATAATCTAAGTCCATAGTGGCTCATACGTAAAAGAAGAATAACAGTATACCCTATACATATTGTTGAACAACAGTCTTTGGAATAGATTTCAGCACGACGTAACTATATATTTAAAAGATAATTTCCGTCGAACTCAGAGTTTCAGAACGAAGTTAGGCAGGAGAAATCGACAGGCGAATTTCAATGCTTGTAGGGAAGATGGACTGCAACAGTAGCGAATAAATAAATATTCAGGTCATAACAGGCTTCCAGCTAGTCTATATCTATAAATGTGAATGTTACTAATATTTAAAGGTGTGGAAGGTTTTAGGCACGGTTTTATAGCGATCTGATAGATATCTAGTAGAATATAACGCGAATTGCGGAACAATAATTACTCTTTGAAAATTATATATACTCTTTGAAAATGGTTTTATTGGTTGCATTGTTGCTTGAGGGTTGATAATGACAAAAGGGTGGAGTATTTTGGGATAGAAAGTTATCGGTGTATATAAAATTCTACTTGCATGTGTGTTAATATTTCGCTCTGCAGCGAAAACTAAAGAACGCCAACGAATGGTCTGTAATTGTTGTCCGAAGTCTCCGGTTGTTCACCATAGCAGTTCCATGCCGATATCTATAAGGGGGTGGAAGATATGGTGGTTGATAGTCGTCAGATTATAAGAAAATTCGGACTGAAGACAAACGATGACGTTTGCGACTCTATAGCATGGAGGTTACATACAGCGAAACGTGATGCCACAGACCATATCTTTGGTCTATGCGTGCTACAATGTCTTCAGCTCTTTCTCTGTAAGGATAAGCATACGAATAAGGAAATATAAGAATAAATTAAAAAAGCAGTAAAAAAGAAATTTCTTTAATAAATCTCTTTAAAAAAAATCGATTTGACGTTTCGCGCATTACATCGAGTGATCGATCTGTGATATTATAAACGGTAAGTGCAATCTGATAGGAATAGTTTTCAGTTTGTTTCTAAATAAGGTATTGTATTTCACTTCAACCTTCAAAACCAGTCTCATGGCACGCTACTGAAAGATAGCTTGTCTATCATAGTCAACCAACGAGCGAGCGGAGCCGCGGGTTTAGGCCAGTATCAAATAAAAATATCAAGACTCGATAGTGCTATTCAGAAGTCGATGTATCGGTGAAATGTACCGGAAATAATCGTTTTTTTTTTTTTTTTTTTTTTTTTTAATGGCTCGGGTGTGTGGAGACAATGGCTTGATATAAAGATATTTCATCTACACCTGCATGAAGATTCGCACTTACATCTTTGGAGAAAGGTATGATCATGGTACTGGGAGTACTGGTATATATATATTATAGGAGACTTTCCAGGTATAAAATAAAGATTTTTGACTTACCTAAAGTACAGGCTCGTCGACAGAAACATAAAACACACACAAAAACACTCAAATATTCGAGCTTTCGCCACCACTGGTGGCTTCTTCAGGAAAAAGAGGAAGGAAGGAGAGGAGAAAGGGAAGGATACGGGTTTTAAGGAAGTGGAAAAGGAGCCATTCCAATCCCAGGAGTGGAAGGACTTACCCTAGGGGACAAAAAGGAAGGTAAACAAATACACACACACTCACACATATCCACATGCAAACACACCTAGGCAGACATTTGTGTTTGCACACATATCCTACATGCAAACACAAATGTCTGCCTAGGTGTGTTTGCATGTGGATATGTGTGAGTGTGTGTGTGTTTGTTTACCTTCCTTTTTGTCCACTAGGGTAAGTCCTTCCACTCCTGGGATTGGAATGGCTCCTTTCCCACTTCCTTAAAACCCTTATCCTTCCGTTTCTCCTCTCCTTCCTTCTTCTTTTTCCCGAAGAAGCTACCAGTGGTGGCGAAAGCTCGAATGTTTCTGTGTTTTGTGTTTCTGTCGACGATCCTGTACTTTAGGTAAGTCAAAAATCTTATATGTGTGTGTGTGTGTGTGTGTGTGAGAGAGAGAGAGAGAGAGAGAGAGAGAGAGAGAGAGAGAGAGAGAGAGAGAGAGAGAGAGAGAGAGTGAGAGAGAGACTGCTGTTATAGTATGTGCTCACCTGTTGCAGGCGCGCCATGTCCCTGCAGCTGGAGCAGTTGACGGAGCCTGCGGCGCTGCAGCTAGCAGCGGCGTGCCGCAGCAGGGTGTACCCGCCGGGCGCGTACCGCGTGCGGCCCAGCGGCTGCATCGTCACCGACCTCTACCCGCAGCACGCGCAGGCGCTCCGAGACTTCGAAGTCTACGAGGACGACGTCTGGATTGCTTCCTACCCCAAGTGCGGTGAGTACTCTGTTTCGTGTCTCGTTGTCGCCGGTTGTCCTATGTGTCTGTGGCTAAGTAGAGAGAGACCGACACAGGGAAATAGGATGCACGCGTGTGCGGGTACAGAGTCCGAGATGACCAGCCAGTGGGACATCAGAAACTAAAAACACTACGCTAGATTAGTATAATATATGTATTTCGTAGAGATAGTACAATACTTAATTTTGTTAACTAAAGACTAATGGAATGCAGATACATAGTTTATCTAGGTAGAGGCCTGTCCTATTTCCAAGTAATTGATCCAGTTCAGTCGCGGCCACGAGCGGAGTTGAGGTAGAGGGCGCTCGTGGCTGACGTCTTAAGAACGCCGCGCCGTGCTTGCATGGCGGCGCGTGGCGCAAGTACGTGGCGCGCACTTCAGACTTGTGCGACACCACACACTGCAACAAATTAAAGATACGAGCGTCAACGGACACATCGATTCCGTAGACTTACCGAATCATCGCCTCCCCTGTAGGAGACATGAAACATAACAATTATGATGGGTCATATTCAAATTTCGTCGCTGCGCTAGGCTACTCAACACATAAACGGGAGATGGCAGCATATTTCGTAACGAAAAAAAAAAAGGCACACTAGCTTGCAACTTGTTCTCTCTACAGCAGTGTTAAAAAAGGCAGACTGAATGGAAAGTCGATTTATTGGAAATGTGTGCACTTAAATTTTCATAGATCTCTTAATCTAATGTAAAATCGTCCTATAGTGCTATTAACACAAATAAGTAATGACATATTAACATAAACTGCATTTTCTTGTTGTTGCGGTATTCAGTCCGCAGAGTGGTTTGATGCAGCTCTCCACGCTATCCTGTCCTGTGCAAGTCTCTTCATCTGAGAATACGTTCGGCAACCTATATTCTTTTGAATCTGCTTATTGTATTCGTTCCTCGGTCTCCCTCTACTATTTTTACCCCACACACTTGCTTCTAATGCTAAGTTGACAATTCCTTAATGTCTCAGAATGTGTCCAACCAATCTATCCCTTCTCTTAGTCAGGATACTCCTTTTCTCCCGAATTCGGTTCAACACCTCATTAGTTACGTAATTTTCATCATTCGTCTGCAGTACTACATTTCAAAAGCTTCTATCATCTTTTTGTCTGAACTCATTATCGTCCACGTTTCACTCTTACACAATGCTACACCCCAGATAAATGCTTTCAGAAAGAACTTCCTCACATTTAAATTAATATGGGATGCAAAAAACTTCAATTTCTTTAGAAACGTTTTTCTTGCCATAGTCATTCTGCATTTTATATCTTCTCTACTTCGGCTATCGGAAGTTTTTTTGATACCCAAATAACAAAACTGATCTACTACTTTTCCTCTCTCATTCCCTAATCTAATTCCCTCAGAGCCGGCCGCAGTGGCCGAGGGGACTGAGGCGCTCCAGTCACGATCTGCACGGCCACTACGGTCGGGGGTTCGAATCCCCCCTCGGGCATGGATATTTGTGCCGTCCTTAGTCTTATCTAGTTCATAAGTAGTTTGTAAGCTTAGGGACTGATGACCCCGTAGTTAAGTCCCATAAGTTCTACAAACATTTGAACATTTTGAATTCCCTCACATCGCCTGACTTTCTGACGCTACATTCCATTATCCTTGTTTTACTCTTGTTGATGTTAACCTTACACCCTCTGAGCACATTTATTGATCTTCCAGATCCTCTGCGGTCTCCAACAGAATTACTATCTTATCAACAAACCGCAAGGTTTTTTTCCCTCTCCCTGGACTTTAATTCCCTTACCAAATTTCTCCTTGCATTCCTGCACTCCTTGCTCAATATACAGATTGAAAAACATTGGAGAAAGGCTACAACCCTTTCTTACTCCCTTCCCAACCTATGCGTCCCTTTCTTGCCCTTCGACTCCAGTAAATCCTGTCTGGTTTTTGTACAGGTTGAATATAAGTCTTCGCTCCCAATATTTTACCCCTGCTACCTTCATAATTTCAAAGAGTGTATTACAGTCGACATTGTCAAAAGCTTTCTCCAAATCTACAAAAACTAAAACCTTAGGTTTGCCTTTCCTTAGCCTATCTTCCAAGATAAGTCGTAATGTGAGTATTGCCTGCCGTGTTCCTAAATTTCTCCTAATTCCAAACTGATCCTCCCCGAGGTCGGATTCCACAAGTTTTTCCATTCGTTTGTAAATAATTCTTGTTAGTATTTTGCAACCATGACTTATTAAACGGATACTTCTTTAAATTTTACACTTATCTTCACTTGCTTTATTTGGAATTGGAATTACCCTCCGACTTTAAAAAGAATATTGTATTTCTCCTGTCTCCTACATCTTGCATAGCAGGTGGAACAAATTTTTCATGACGGACTCTCCTAGACGATATCAGCAGTTCAGACGGAATATCATCTACTCTAGGGGTCTTCTTTCGAATAATATCTTCCAGCGGTCTATCAAATTCTTCTCGCAGCATCTTATTCCTATCTCATATTCTTCCTTTTCGTGTTCCATTTCCATATTGAAAAGAATCTCAGGACTAAGGAGGTTATATCACTGAAGAAAAGAACTGTAGGTCATTGTTGAATGTTGAGGTCCGGTTTATAGAGGAAAGTATTAACAGAAAATTATAACAATTTTTTTTTTATTTTTTTCTGAATGTTTCATGTCACCTATACGGAAACGTAGGTGGCAAAAATAGAATATACTGACATGTTGAATAATCGGGACGTGTACTGCAGTACAAAAGGTTTCAACAACATCCCCAAGCTACACCATTCGGCCATAAATACTGGACTTGATTGATCCAATGACCATCGTCGATAGCGGCGCGGGCGGGTTATGGAGTGCCTGGGATTTATGCTGGGATAAATACTGGACTCGATCCACAAAAAGACTATTCTTGTCTAGCACCTGGAAGCGAGTCACGCCTTAGAAATACGGCGGAGGTACGAGACGAACAGCCGGCAGAAGTCCCGATTATTCAACATGTCAACAGATTGCTGGAAGAGTCTGAAGGATTTCATCTACTATATTGATTCTCGCTGCGTAATTGTAATGAAACAACGCTATAAAACATTCCTTTATTTTTATACACTTGTCTTGGAATGTAGCAGGGTAATTTTTGTGTACTAATACTTTTTTAATTGGAAGGCAAATGAAATAACCCCTTGCGTATGATGAATTAAACCACTGGGGGAAAGTAATTGCTTTAACATGCTATTCTTTAATTGAGCTGTAGTCCTGTACCCAGTCCGTCAATATACGCCAACACTTTCAGATACAGATTGAAAATATTGTTAATTGTATCTTGCAGACGCCGGCCGCGGTGGCCGAGGAGACTGAGGCGCTGAGTGTAGTACGATTTTGCTACCGCCTACTTACATTTCGCGTAAAGATCACAAAGACAAGATAAGAGAAATTAGGGCTCGTACGGAGGCATATAGGCATTCTTTTTTTCCTCGTTCAATTTGGGAGTGGAATAGGAAAGGAAATTCCTAGTAGTGTACAGTGTACCCTCCGCCACGCACCTTACGGTGAATTGCGGAGTATGTATGTAGATGTAGAGTAAAACGTAACATCTGGCACTGGTCAGGGAGGTGCTGTACGGCCCCAGCTGTTCCTTGTCCTTATAAACGATTTAGGAGACAATCTGAAGAATATTAGACTGTTCGCAGATGATGTTCTAATTAGTGATTACTAAGGTCACCATAAGATTAAAGGCAATTGAAAAATTTATTAGACTATGTATGTGATTGGTGTAAAAACTTGCAGTTGACCCTTTGTAACGATGTGTAAAGTCATCCACATGAGCACTAAATGCGTTAGACGTTATTTACACGGTAAATCAGTCAAATCGTCACTCCGTAATTTCGAATAAATTCCTAGGAATAACAATTACGAACAAGTTTCAAAAGAACACACATAATGTATATTGTATGGAAGGCGAACTAATAGCTACGTTTCATTGGTAAACACTTAAAAGACGCAACGGATCTACTAAAGAAACTGCCTACACTACTGCGTCCTATTTTGTAGTATTGCTGCGTATTGTGGGATCGTCACGAAGTGGTATTGGTGGAGGGTAAAGTGCAGAGAAGAGCCCTCGTTTTGTACTATCGCGATATAGTGGAATGAGTGTCACGGAAATGATCCACGGTTTGAGGTGGAAATCACTAAAAGAACGGCGTTATTCTTTGCGGTGATATTTATTTGCGAAATTTCCTTCACCAATTTCTCTTCCGAACGCGAATATATTTTGTTACCATCCACTTACAAATGGAGATATGATTATCATAATAAAAAAAGAGAAATAAAATCGAAAACAGATTCAGGTGTTCCCTTTTCCCCGCTCTCTAATAGAGAATGAAACAGTAGTGAAATATCATAAAAGCGATTCGATGAACCATTTGCCATACATTGCAACGTGAACTGCAGAGTATTTATGGAGATGTAGATACTACACAACAAGACACATTCTGAAATTACGTGATTGGAATGCTAATCATTTACTCATACTAATGAAAATGTCCTGTGATACGAAATTCTTATCTCGTAGTCTTTGTAGGTGTTCTGCTTTTTCTGAACATAGGTGTATTGTCAATTTATCACTGTGAAAATTCGAGCATTAATCCACTGTGTAATTTCTAGGAAATATTGATTTTGCTCCACTGGAAAATATGATCAAACAGGTTTCATTAGAAATGCGCGAGTTTTTAGAGTTTATGAACCACCTCACTGGTGTGCCAGACGCTACATCGCACTATATATCACGGCTAAGTATCTTACCTCGGTTAAACTTGGACCACAAGCAGAAAGAACAGCCACATGTGGGACGGAACGTAATGCAAATACGTAGGTAATGAGAAGAACAAGAACTACATTTTTATGTAGACAGTTTTTACACTGAATTCAGCGCAGTTTATTATGTCCTCCTAAACGTTACAGAAGGCAGAACATTGGCCTTAACCTCTTGACCCGGCTTTTTCTTATGCCGCTATCTGTTTACTCTCGTGTAATTATTCCAGAGCCTCGCGGGCATTTCTTAGAGTACAGCGTAATCTGACACGAGTCAGTGCGCCTTTCTTAAATAAATTATTTTTGCGATTGTAACTTGTCAACAAGCGGAAGCTTTTCATGCCAGTAAAGTGTAATATGGAAAAGGCCACATTAGGAGAGAAAGACTACATCACCGCTGTTCCACAAATGTTGTGTCCCCTCAATTCAACACCCTGAACGAAGTATCGAAATAAAGTGAAATTTTCAGGCTGAGTATGCGGTGAAGGGGATCGTGGGATTATTATGTAATATCAGGAGCATGTTATTGGCGTCAGTAGCGTCACCGACCAAACGTTATTATAAAGGGGAAAAGATGATTGTGTGGACATAATGGAATTATAATTTCGTGTTATTGTTGTACGTAAGTACTTCCAGTATGATTTGAAGAAGACAGCGCGTATATTTCGAGCACGTTTCGGAAGAACAGTTATTTATAGGGATTGGGGTTTATCCTCCAGAGAAGTCGTGTAGAACATAACCAAGCAACTGTCAATCGGTAGTCGCTGGCTGTAGGAGGGAACGTAGGGCAGACGGGAGCCATTGCATCGACCTCGATGCACCACTGCACCTGACAGATGGTCTTTACAGAACTAAGCAAATGCCCTTCAGGCGGACATTCCTCATCCAATTTAATGAGGCGGAGCAAGGCTTGCGACAAATTCAGTAAACGTCTCTCTCTGTGTGGAAATCACATCATAGGCAATGTGTGTAAAATAGGACTTAGGATCGATCGGCGAGGCGTGAGTGGGTATCGTAATGGGGAAATGCGGGAAATCCGGATTCGGGTCCCAGATCGACAGAAAATTTCATACGCTACCATTAAATCATATAGCTCACGCTGATTCATATTCGCAATTTCGAATAAATTTCTTGTTGTCGGCGCAGTATCTGTTCCAGCCGACATGCATGCATGTCTGAGCCGACATGCATGCATGTCTGAGAGACAGTTGCTTATTTTTGTCCATAAACGCGGACACGCATAAAATATCCTGGAATATTTTGGTCGCCTATATTTTAACTATACGCTTTTCGAAAACATCATCAGATAATTTTTTGAAAAAGATTGGACAGTTTGTCATGTCGAGACTAGTCGACAAGACTTCCACATTTGTGTTTTATACTTTTATTTCCACTAAGATTTGTTTTTATAGCCGGCCGCGGTGGCCGAGGAGACTGAGGCACTCCAGTCACGGTCTGCACGGCCACTATGGTCGGGGGTTCGAGTCCCCCCTCGGGCATGGATATTTGTGCCGTCCTAGTTCGTAAGTAGTTCATAAGTAGTTTGTAAGTTTAGGGACTGATGACCCTGTAGTTAAGTCCCATAGACTGTACAAACATTTGATTTGAACATTTGTTTTTATATCAAAGCTTTCTCAAAAAAAAAAAAAAAAAGAAAAAAAAAAAAAAAAGAAAAAAAAATAAAAAAAAAAAGAAAAAGAAAAAAAGAAAAGAAAAGTAAATTAATAAAAAACTGATGATTATGTTTTCGAAACCAGAAATATTAAAATAAAAAGGCGATCAAGACATTCCATGAAATTTTATGCATGCCTACTTACGGTCGCTTGTCCAGAAAAAAATGGATGAATTTATCAGCCTAGTGGAAAACACGGACCCTGTACATCGGAACATTTATTTCGCCGTTCGTTCCCAACACAGCCTGTACCACCACGATTGTCATTTCATAATCTGGACACAACGGGCTAACAGACTTGCATTATTGCTTGATACAACGTCATACTGTTTTTGCACCTATATTGGGTTTGGATGGTGTTAGATTCCCCTCCAGCACCACTATATACGCAGTGTCGATAGACTAATCAGTGAACATTAGATCTCTGACGTGTTTGTTGTTATTCGGAGCTTGGCTTGGCCACACTTCAATATGATGTGTTGACCACCTGTGAACCAGTATGGCAACGATTGCTTCGTCGCCCATGAGTCTGTTGCTTCCTTGACATCTCTTTCCTCCGGAATACCCACCCGCTTTCACACGAGGTTAACTTCGGCAATGTGTGCAACCAGAGTGTACTTACACCACAGTAACATTTCCGAGGCCTCCTCGAACGACTGCAAAGATGTTGTAGTAGCGGTAACGTTTATAGTTAGTAATGGCGACTACACTCAATACTGATTTCAACATCATCTTCACTTTTGTCGGTGCTTTATTTTCAATAGCGTGAACCCTTCCGCCAGCCTACATAACTACCGTTCCCTTATGCGTCCTTTCATGTGCAGTTTCCACACCGTCTAGTTTTCCGCCTCCCTGCCTATTACCATTCCCTCCAGATCCTTGAGCGCCACGCCCTCGCCGTGGCGGATTGGGCGGGAGCATTGAGGCGTTATGCTCCGACACACGATGCCGTTCCCCGTCGGGGGTTCGAATCTTCCCGCGGACATGGTTGTTTGTCCTGTTTTACGTTATTTTATAAATAGTGTGTAAGTTTAGGAGCTGATGACCCCACAGTTAAGTCCCATATGCTTAGCAAATGAACATTTTACAAAGCCCTCCGTCTCACTTAGCGCATCGTTCTCCCTTCTCACACGTGGGTCCTATACGATCTTATTCCTTCCCCACACCTCCATAAATCCCTGGAGCATGTCCGTATCCTCTACGTCTAACGCAAAATAGAATCCCGTCACTCTCCGCTTTCTCCACTCCTCTTGCATTCCAACCCCTACCGCAACGTTGCCAACTTATCCCTGCTTTCTTCCACCTCCGCACTCCACATTGTTTCGGACGGCAGTTTCCACCAGCTTCCTCACTCTGATGACTCCCTCCGTCCCGAAATTTATCCCTCGAATCAGACCTAACCCTTTCCTGTGTATGAAGCGGCCCATCTCTCCCCCTCCCATTCTTTAACCTACCTCGCTTGGATCGCCCTTTTCCGTCCTCCTGGCGTCCTTAAGCTTCCCCTTTCTCTCCTCCCACCTTTTTTCCACCACCTCCCCCCGCTCTTCCTTTTCCTACCCCAAGCCCCGGCGAGGTTCGGTGCTCGTATTTTTTGTGTGCGAGTGACAAGTGTCGTTCGAAGTGTTGTGTCTCTCTGTTTTTAATATATTAGCAACCGCGGAACAGACAGAACAGTGGTTTCTCGTTTTTCATTTTATTTTATTTTATTTATTTATTTATTTTTTCAGTGTATTCCGTTTTCGGCGTCGTTTCTTGTGTGTTACGTCAGTGTCTTTCAGCCAACGAGGCAGTTTTAGAATAGGTTAATTTTTAAGTCGCCGTAATGTATTTTATTCACCCTGTTCACCAGTCTATATTTTAAATTCTCCTTTCTTCTCCTTTACTAGGGCGCTGTCAGCCTGCCCACCAGGGCTTTAAAATAATATATGTTGTTGTTGCGGTCTTCAATCCGAAGACTGGTTCGATGCAGCTCTCCACAATACCCTATCCTGAGCAAGCCTCTTCAACTCCACATAAGAACGGCAACCTACATCTGAATCTGCTTACTGTATCCATCTCTTGGTCTTCCTCTGCGATTTTTACCCCACATACTTTCCTCCAACGCTAGATTCACAATTCCTTGATGTCTAAGAATGTGTCCTACCAATAGATCCCTTCTTTTAGTCAAGGTATGCCAGAAATTCCTTTTCTCCCCAATTCTGTTCAGTACCTCCCCATTAGTTACGCGATCCACCCATCTAATCTTCAGCATTGTTGTGTAGCACCACATTGCAAAAGCCTCTATCCTCTTCCTGTCCGCACTGTTTATCGTCCATGTCTCACTCCCATACAAGGCAACACTCCACACAAATGCCTTCAGAAATGGCCAAGCATTCTGAGCCGCGCCAGTCACAGTCTGCACGGCCACTACGGTCGGGGGTTCGAATCCCTCCTCGGGCCTGGAAATTTGTGCCGTCCTTAGTATTAGCTAGTTCGTAAGTAGTTTGTAAGTTTAGGGACTGATGACACCGTAGTTAAGTCCCATAAGCTCTACAAACATCTGGACATCCTTCATAAAGGACTTCCTTAGGCTTAAATCAATATTCGATATTAACAAATTTCTCTTTTTCAAGAACGTTTTTTTCTACCCATTGCCATTCTGCATTTTATATCCTCTGTACTGCGACCATCATTTATTTTACTGCCTAAGTAAGAAAACTCAACGATCTTTATTGTTTCGTTACCAAATCGGATTCCTTCAGCATCACCTGATTTTCTTATAATGCACTCCAATACCCTAGTTTTGCTCTTGTTAATGTTCATCTTTATGCACCTTTAATCACATTGTCCAAAATAGTATAAAAAATAAAAGATGTTAAAAAAGCTCATGCTTTAGTAACCGACCTGGACGCTACTTACAGGTTTTTTCCAGAATACTAACGAAAATTAGCTGCCGGATCCAGTTCAAACACTGCCTGAGACGAAAACCTGTGCTAAAGAATGCAAACATTTTCGACTGTGAGCCTGGCCCGAGAGCAGTACATGCTGGAGTTTCCACTTATTTGAAACTCTGTTTTGGTGCAGAGGATCTGCGAAACACGGCTGGGGCTCGCAATAACGGAATTCCTACCTGCCAGGGAGATGCTGCCGGCTGGAACTTGAAGCATCACGCTACTCGTTCGTTGTGTAGAAGCACGGTCGCTGCAGATGCAGAAGTCCCATACATGTAGTGCCGCAAGGATTTTTTATTGCTTGGGAGCAACTATCGATAGTGTCTGCACTATCGTCAGTGTTTGGTATGGGTGCACTATTCATAATCATATATTTTTTAATGCAGTTCTTAAACAGGCACGTGAAAAATTGTTGGAACCTGTCACCTCCAAAGCGTGTGAAATACAGAGAGGAAAGCAATTGTAGGAGGTATTTAAAGAACGGTTAAGATGATGGCGCCTTAGCCAATCTATACTTAACGTACTATGTTGTTGATAAAATTCAAATCTTTTTAATCCTATGTAACCGAACGTCTGTTGTCATCAGGTCCTAGACATACAAACTACTTTAACTATTGCTAAGAACAATACACACAATCCTGTCCAAGGAAGGACTCGAACAACAGACGGGGAACGGCCGTTTAGTCCCTGAAATGGCGCCTAGAACCTCACGGCCACTTCCACGCGAATACATTGCTAATACATTGAGTGCTACAGGGAAAGAGATGTGAGAGAGGAAACCTCTTATTTGTCTTACAGTAATGATAACTCACGGTTGTGGGCACGTCGTACCGGTCACACTCTTATTGTAAAAAATTAGACACACACAAGATATGGATTCATTAATGCACATTGTAGTGACGCTCATATTCTAACACGCAAATTTGTAGCAAGAAATATAAATGTAATTAAAGCTCTTGTAGTGTAACGCAGTCAATAGAGGAAAAAATGGTATTTTAAAGATGTATCAAGCGGTTGCCAATGTATTGTACAACGTATTTAAAAACAAATACGTTTATTATACTTGTAACACACACGTTATTTCCGACCTATTTCATAGTTCTGCTTCTACTTTAGTGCAAGAAGGAAATGAAACAAACAACAGGGCTTATTCGATGGAGCAGCTCATAGTACATCGTCAAAGGAATTTTGTTAATTATGAAGGGGCCTTGCTATTTCGATCAAAGAAAGGTTCAAATTACCGCCTACCCACACAATAGAAAATAATTTAGTTTCACCTGAGAAAATATGTCTTCTTAAATCTTTCGAGGAAGCAGTAACAACTACTTCGAGGGGGAACATACGTCACTTCTTCCTTAATTATACTAGGTAGTATTAGAAAACTGACATACCTGAGGAGCACCTTAACAACGAAACACGAAGTGTTCCGAATTCCTTGATTAAATCAGTCGCCGGTCGCGGTGGCCGAGGGGACTGAGGCGCTCCACTCATGGTCTGCACGGCCACTATGGTCGGGGGTTTGAATCCCCCCTCGGGCATGGATATTTGTGCCATCCTTAGTATAAGGTAGTAGATAAGTAGTTTGTAAGTTTAGGGACTGATAACCCCGTAGTTAAGTCCCATAAGCTTAACAAACATTTGAACAATTTTAAATCAGTCAATGCAAGACTGAAACCGTTGAATATACGAAATTTTAATGTTTACGATGTGGTTAAATCATAGGCTTAAAAAACATGGAAGAACGCTGCACAGTTACATCAGAAAGGTTATACTGCTATCATCGCACGAAGAATAATATATGAAACAGAAGCATTCATAAGCAGTGCCAAAAATCGGTCAGTCTGTTCAAATGTTTGTAAAGCTTATGGGACTTAACTGCAGGGTCATCAGTCCCTAAACTTACAAACTACTTATAAACTATCTTACACTAAGCAGAAACATCCACGCCCGAGGGAGGGATTCGAACCCCCGACGCGGAATGGCCTCGCGCATCGCAGCACGGCGCCTCAACGCGCTCGGCCACGCCGCCACGGCACACCAGTCTGTGATTTCATAATTTACCTATATCTATATTTTGAGGATTCTGTTACTGAAAGCATTCTTATGTTCCAGAATATTGGGGAAAATTTGATAGCTTGTTGCTCGTAATGATTACTAAATATTTATTCTGTCCAATGACTTTATTTCCTGCAGTTATGGTTTTCTCCAAGCCATCAGAAATAATTAAAGCAAAACGCAACAGACTAAAGGACAAAATATAAATTCCTTCTTAGGATGTTATTTGCCTGAAACATTCAATAGCCAATCGATATATCAACAGTATTTAAAAATACTATCGATAGCATCATATATGTGTTGGCTATTATATTTAAGTAACACTGCTGTCGCCTCTCCCAACTCCAGCTCCCCGTATAGTTAAAATGGGATCAGTTAGGAACTATTACTAAACCGAAATCGTATATAGAGTAACTGTCTCTTTCACCTAGTAGTAAATTTCAGAAAGTAATTATGGTCAATGGTCATTAACTTTGTAATCTATCATTTTCAACAATGGGACAGTTTGGCAGATGCGATCATTTTTTACCAAAGCCACGTGAATTACACCCGTCTAAAATTATAAAGTGAGAGACGATACTCAACATAACATGAATGTTAATCAGAATATAAATTCATGACGCGTATTAACCTAGCTCGAGCATGTGCCATGATACAGATGTTTGAAAATGTGTAGAAGGAGAAGAAGCGAATCTGACCACACATATTTCGAGCAAAAAAGAACTAATAACATTATGGCAAATAAGAGATATTGATTAAAGTCAAGCGATATTCCTTAAATAGAGGCCAGATGTTCCCGTACAAGACAGCTGTTAGCGTTCTACGAAACCGGCGATTGATATAGTCAAAATGTGAATATGAGGTCTTCCAGTCAATGGTTGAAGAAAGGAATGTTGGAGAAGATTACGAAGTGATAAATGCGATGTCCCAATAAACAACTCCACGAAATGTAAATCACATTTTTAATATGATACGAATTGCCGTATAAAAACACGAAGCTACGA
Organism: Locusta migratoria; assembly: GCA_026315105.1. NCBI lineage: Eukaryota > Metazoa > Arthropoda > Insecta > Orthoptera > Acrididae > Locusta > Locusta migratoria. The sequence continues at coordinate 334,638,725 of CM048746.1, read as the reverse complement.
GAGACATACTGATTTGCTTACATCTCAATTCTATAGGTCCCAGGAAGAATTAAAAGAACCCAACTCTCTCCTGAAACGCGGATGGACCACTATGAAACCCGTTTTTTTCGACCACGAGCTTAACTACCTTTCAGATACTCAATCACAAATGCCTAGAAGAAAAACGATGACGATTTATTGAATAATATTTTCAGAGAATACTGGCGCAATCCGTAGTACACATGTTGGTGCAAGACAATCATAGACTATATACCAATGTCATTTAACAAAGATATAGAGGAGATTACTTGTTGTTAGGAAGATGAGTGCGGTTTATGTAATGAAAAATCAGTTACCTCAAAGACATTTTCTGATAATAGGTAATTCCATTGTATTCTGTCATGTTGATGTCAATGTAAATAAGTATGAAGCAACAACAATGCACAGCTTGTCGTAGAACGTTAACACTAATATAAATGATTCACTTGCCAATCTGTATTATTTATCATGATACATTTTTAAAATACGTAATGTGATAAATTAATATAAGTATTACACAATAAGACATTATTTTGTATAGAAAATATTTGTTTATTCAAAAAAAAATGTTCAAATGTTTGTATAGTCTATGGGACTTAACTACGGGGTCATCAGTCCCTAAACTTACAAACTACTTATGAACTACTTACGAACTAGGACGGCACAAATATCCATGCCCGAGGGGGGATGCGAACCCCCGACCGTAGTGGCCATGCATACCGTGACTGAAGCGCGCCGGCCGTGGTGGCCGAGGTGACTGAGGCGCTCCAGTCCCGGTCAGCACGGCCGCTACGGTCGGGGGTTCGAATCCCCCCTCGGGCATGGATATTTGTGCCGTCTTTAGTATAAGGTAGTTCATAAGTAGTTTGTAAGTTTAGGGACTGATGACCCCGTAGTTAAGTCCCATAAGCTTAACAAACATTTGAACATTTGACTGAAGCGCCTCAGTCCCCGCGGCCACCGCGGTCGGCTTTGTTTATTCAATCATTTCAAGTCAGACATGGTCAAACGTTTCACGCAAATGTGAATGTATTCGTATTTATATGTACTTGGTAAAGGCATATTTTCATTCAAGATCTGGTTAACAGACATCAACTGTCTTTAGCCAGGGAAGTAAAATGTTCTGAAATGCATATTGTAATTTTTATGAATTTATTTGCTAAAACCTGTACTTCATGAACATGTTCTTGTTTGGATGTATCGAGACTGGTGACGGGATATGGCCGTAAGATGTAGTGCCTATAGAAATATGGTCTCATAAATCAGATGTATCATTTGCACCAACATCTTAATGCACCAAACTGGCGTAACTCTTCCTTGTTAGCAAGGTAGATATTCGATATCACTCACCTTTTCGTACATCACGTCTGAAGACCTGTGAATAATAGCAAGAAATTGAGTTGTAATCGAGCGTATCCGTGGGAAATATTATGAAGAGTAATACATTATAAAACAGATATATCGTGTTACCTTTAATGAAATAGCCCATTACAATAATACTCCTGTGGTAAAAGGCGTTTTCATAATTAGCCTCTCGGATTAATACAAATTCAATAGACTTTGCAGAGAATAAGTATATGACACGCGCATTCACTAACATTAAAAATAGTGCGAAATGCCACAGAATCAATACTGTTTCGCTTTATGTTTCCGCACCAGTTTGAATATAATCTTCTTTGCTCTTTCGGTTCATTTGATAATCCCTCGGTTGACTGCGACCATTGAGTGATAAATATTGACGGACGTGTTGTCAGATTAATAGCAACCAATAATGTGGTCTGTTTGATTACCCTCTTCGGCGTCGCGTGATACAAGGCAAACCTGTGTTTTCAAAAGTTAACACATAATCTGGAGTGATTTACACGCGCCGACGGCTATTATGAAGCAGGAGGGAGCCTATAGAGGCGCACTATTAGATTAACTGGATAATTTATGGTGTATCAAGGCCAAATAAGCCGGACATTTTCTACTGTGCTATAGTGTAAGCCAAGCCGTAAAACACACACACACACACACACACACACACACACACACACACACACACACACAAGCAAGCATACACACACATATATATATACAAAAGTACGCATAAACCTGAGCTACAACAACGTAAGAAAGAAATATATGTCCCATTCAAAAGTTTTATTGATTGGTGTTTCGTAACTGCTAGGTCTACATCATGTAGCTAATAACACATTTCATGCAGTCCTTTCCACGATAAGATATAGGCCTATCATCGTCAGTGTTCATCTGCATCTGTATTCCGCAAGCCAAGTTACGGTGTGTCGCTGAGGGTACTTTGTACTTCTTTACCTGTTACAGCCTGTAAGCTTCCGTGTGGACTCTTCCCTTAGTAATATTAATCCTCATGGTAGGAGGGAGCAATACAGTGATTGTGTCTTTTAAAAACGTATACTGTCGGAAATTTAAGAAAAGCACACACAATGATGCAGAAAGCCTCTATTGCAGCGTCTGCCACCGAGGTTTGTCAATCGTCTTCACTCTCGCGCTTACAAAATGAACCACTGACAAAGAATGCTCGTCTCCTTTGGATCTTGTCTACCTCCACAAACAATGTTGTACGGATCCTACTCTTAGGAGCAATGATCAAGTGTTGGTCGAAAGCGTGTTTTGCATACTGTGTCGTTTGTTGATAGATTGCACTTCCTGGGTGTTATACCAACGAATCTCTAGCTGCGAGGAAAGATGGAAGATCAGGCTTTAATGTCCCTTCGACAGCGTGGTCATCATAGGTGGAGCACACACACCGATTCAAATTTGCGAAGGATGGGAGAACATAACGTTTCTTCTGGAGTGATTAAGGGAAATTAGGAAAAACGTAAATCAATAAGGCTGGAGGCAGGTTTGAATTTGTCGATCTGGAGTCACCCGTCCCTACGATTGTATTTATTTCGTCTTTCCATTTCAAATCACTTCTTATACCTATTTACATTTTTCTTATGTAAAGACTTGAATCCTGTTATTGGTGTGTGTGAGTAGTTCAGTGAAGAATCTTTGTTCCTATGTATTCATAGTACGCTACATTTATTTATGTTCTTGGTCAATTGCACTCCCTGCACCACAACGCACTACGCTGTAGATCCTTAATCTTTTTGCTACAGTTTTCCAATAATATTATAGCATGGAGGAAGTACTGCGCAAAATTCGTTGTGAACATATTTCTCAGAACTTAATGTCACATATTAAGTATCTCCAAAACTGTTCAATTTAATAACACTTAAATTATATGTGAATGATGTATTTAGTTAAAAAAACCTCTATGAAAACTTTATTTAACACTTCCTATCTATTTTTTGTGCAAATATTTATTGCACAGAAACCTCCTGTAAAAAAAAAAAAAAAAAAAAAAAAAAAAAAAAAAAAAAAAATTTGTCCTTCGTCCAGTTTCTTTCAGAAAAATGTTAAAGCACGTTACTGATTGTTATCAATTTTACTGGTCGAGGAATAATATTGCATTATTGCGTTGATTCAAGGAAACCCTAATCGCTGGCATAGCTTTATAGTCAAATGAGCTACCAAAAATAAACAAGTTTCTTTCAGTTTCAGAATGCCTTCGATGCAATCCAATCATCCTTCTAATAAATCAAGTATGTACAGCATCTGTCGGACAGACTGAGCGGCAACCTGCGTGTGTTTGCTGCTGATGATGTGGTGTACAGGTGGGTGTCGACTTTGTAGTAGGATACAGGATGGCGTGGAACTTGGTGTGAGGAATGACAACTAGCGCTAAACGTAGAAAAATGTTAGGTGATGCAGACGAGTAGGAGAATCAATCCCGTAATGTTCGGTTACCCATTAGTAGTGTGGTACTTGACAAAGTCATGTCTATTAAATATCTAGGCGTAGCTCTGCACAGCGATATGAAATATAACTAGGATAAATGACACTCTTGGGTAAAGCGAATCGGATAAATTTTTGGGAAGGTGTGATTCGACTGTCAAGGAGATCGCATATAAAACGCTTGTACGACCCCGTTTTGGGAATTTTTCAAGTGTTTGAGATCCCTCCTCCCCTCCCAGATCACTTTAATGGAACGCATAGAGGCAGTTCAGAGGCGGGCGGCTAAGTTTGTAACTTGTAGATTCGCTCAATACGCGTTACTGAAATTCTCCGTGAACTCTGATGGGAGTCGCTGATGAGATGGCGACGTTCTTTTCGGGAAACACTCTTGAAGAAATTTAGAGGGCCGGAATCTGAGGCGCACTGCAGAACGATTCTACTGCCGTCAGCCACAAAGATAAGGAGAAATTAGGGTCTGTACGGATGCACACAAGCATTCTTTTTCCATTTCCTCTATATGGGAGCAGGAAAGCAACTAACCAGTAGTGGTACTGAGTACCCTCCGCCATGCACCTTTGGGTGGATTGTGGGGTATATATGTAAATGTAGATGTAGGATGTAGTATGTTACTTGACTGATTAGCTTTGTAGCCAACGGAACGCAGTATATCATTCTGATCGGACGTAAACATAATTTCGTGCTTGCCCCAAAGGAGTGTTACAAGAAAACAGCCTTTTACCCAACAACAAAAGACCTAGTAGACAAAGTCGAAAGTTCTATAAGGCATTTCGCATTTGACAAGGAAGTCGCGGCGCTTGAAATCTGTAACGAAATGTGTGAATAGATGCAGAGAAGCGAAGCTTGCTGCAAGAACAGGCACATGTACCTCACTGAAATAGATGCACCTATTTCGAAAATTATACTGTTGCCGAAACTTTACTGGAAAGAGTCACCTCCATAAAATATCTACGAGTTTGTGTACGGTGTGATTAAGAGTAATGGAATGACCGCATAAACTTAATTCATGACAAGACTGATAGCGTTCTAAGATTCATTGAACGATTTTTTTTTCCGAAAATATAACTCGTTATTAATTGATGTACCTTACAGAACACTCGTCCTGACTAACAATTCAGTATTGCTTTTCGGCCTGTAAACCGTAACAGATAGCGCTGATAGAGGAAATTGAGAATAATCTAACAATAACAGTAAGGTTCGTTACAGGCTTCTGTAGTAAGCGCGAGAGCGTTGCGGAGATGCTGAGACAGTTCCAGCTGCAAGAAGAGTGGCCTTCTGTGACAGAGTGTGGATCAGTGTTAAAAATTTCGCGAATATATGTTTCTACAAGAGCCAACCAATCTATTGATTTCTCTTACTTAGACCACGAAGAAAAGTTAGTGATTCTAGCCCGTACAGGTTTACCAACAGTAGCTCTTCCCTCAAACTCTTTGCTGCTGGGACAGGAAAGGAGGAAAGCAAGTGGTACGGAAAGTTTCCCCTGCCATAACCGTAACATTGCTTGCGGCATACGGTGATATTTAATGTTCTGGCCTTGGCATTTTATAATTCGCTCTATTGCTTTCTTGTGTACCTTTTTCGGAATGCTGTTCTGCGAACGGTAGGTTCGGGAGATGGCCTGTGACTAGCTAGGTTGTAGACAATGTCTGCAACTGAAAGAAGCGGTTAGTTCACAGATTACTACGAACGGGCGGAATACTCAGCTTTTAGGTGGTGCTTGTGGTATTACAGTTATGTCGATACATCAGTCGATAGTAGTGTTCTTACTTGAGCTGGCTCGCTGTGGACGGAATCGTTGCTGCTAGACTGCTCTGGTACTGACGGTAGTTGGTCGTAGTCCTCAGATATTCTCCTTATCGTTGCTGTGATGCACCGGCCTATCTAGCCGAGACCTCTTCTTCTGATTGGCCGACGCGCAAAGCAAGGCAGAGAGGTACGAGACTTACGGCGCCCCCGGCGGATGAAGTACTGTGGGGCGACTTATCGCTCGTCGGCTACTTGCGCTGCGACTTACAAAAAATGTTATAAGAGGATGAGAAAACTGTTCAATAAAAGTAGCACATATGTAATCTACCGCAGAATTTTTCTTTAGAATTGCTTTGAGGACCCCAGGATGTCAGGTCTTACCCTCGCAGTTTCCCCCCTTCATCGATACCCCCCACGAACGACAAAACCTGCCGAGGTGCAACCACAGCGCAGGGGTATCTGTGAAGAGGCAAGGAGGCTTTTCAGTAGCTGCAATGACACCAGTGTGGATGATTGCGCTGACTTGTAACATCAGCTAATATGGCCTTGCCATATAGTTATTGGGAAGGGTTGAAAGCAAGGGGAAGTGACATCCAGCTGTACTATACAAATATGACATCCTCTCGGTTAAAATATTCCGGAGGGAAAATAGTCCCCCATTCGGATATCCGGACGGGACTACTCGAAAGTAAGACTCCTATCAACCCGAGCTGAAGTATCCACCATTTTTTCCCTAAGCTATAGAAGTTGTCACCTTCCGGACGAAGCTCACGCTTTATCTTGCGTACCACTTAACTCGCTCACACTTGCAAACTACTCACTGTATGTACGCGGAATTTTGATCATTGTGTTCGTGAAGAACTACACTACATTTTCTAATTACCTCGATACAGTGTGCTTTATTTTGTGAGGAAATGAGAACAAGTTAGTTCATTGGCTAATGAAGAGACCCTTGATATCTGTTATTTTCTAGTATTCTCGCATAAAATCCTCGTTAAATTTAGTAACTTAAGTTCTGTTAGTGCTAGGCGATAAACTGAAGGAAATGTAACGCCGATTAGTTTCTGAGAATGGAGTTGTAGCTGCGAAACGCATTGCGTAACAAAGTAATAAACTTTTGCAAATGATAAAGGGAAGGAAGAAGGATAGGAAAGAAAGGATTGACAGTGGCCGCATTTGGGCATTGATATTAAGCAATGGCGGCAAGTGAAAATGTGAGCCGGACCGGATATCGAACCCGGGTCTCCCGCTTCGGGCCAGCGGTCGCCTTAACCACTTGGCCACCCGTGCTCGCCTCCCGTCCGTCTCAAATTCCCACATGTCGCACGCTATGTTGGTAGCGCCCCTATCGTCCATGCCCTCTTACACTCGCCATTACGGATTCCCGTGCGAGGTCGGACGTATGACCGCATCTGCGGTGAAATAACTGATTCTAACGCCGTGGTCGCGTTTAATATTGTATTGACGTCCGAAAGAACAGACATCACACCAATACAATAAAGAAATAAACATTTGTGACTCATGAAGGAAAACCTGTACTTCAATTAAAAAAATCCCTAACTTTCATTCAAAAAATCCATACGTCCTTGATTAACGTGATAGTTAATGAAGTTTTGCATAGCAAACATATGGCAAAATACGTCCCTCTTTGCATGTTCTCATAGGCCAAAATATCCTATTGATACCTCTAACCGTGTATATGATACGCTATATTTGATTGTGGCCTTTCCGCCACCCCCAAGGGGATATCCTTCTTTCGTGAGTACCTGTGTAGCGAGCACGGAGCTCCGAGCTAATGCAGTCTTCCTTCTTTCTTTACTTCTCGGACTGCATTTCCCTTCCATCTCCCCTCCTTTCCTATACTCACTCCTTTCCCTCCCCACTGTGGGACTGATATCCTTAGCAGTTCACTCCCCCTACCCCAACCAAGCAACCTAACCGAACCTTTATCGCCATCGGAAATAAGTTCGCTACAGAAAATAAATTTTAGCAATGTGGGTGAAAGGTAGAGATCTCCTCCTAAGTCGAAAATGAAATTTAATCCGTTAGGAAAATTTCATCCTCAACAACGTACAGTGTAACATGCAGCAAACGGTATATCATAGCAGCCCCTATTTATCATTGTAAACTTTTCCTAACAGCACAGTCTGTTACTTCGAAGCATGAAACTGTTCAAATGTTTGTTAAGCTTATGGGACTTAACTACGGGGTCATCAGTCCCTAAACTTACAAACTACTTATCAACTACCTTATACTAAGGACGGCACAAATATCCATGCCCGAGGGGGGGGATTAGAACCCGCGACCGTAGTGACCGTGCAGACCGTGACTGGAGCGCCTCAGTCCCCTCGGCCACCGCGGCCGGCTCGAAGCCTGAATGTGACCATTAAGGAAATGATGCGTATTTCTTCACAATGTAGGTATATAAAGATTTAAGTAACAACAAAATTAAATTTTTCCAGCAATTAGTTTTTGCGGAATCGATTGTGAATGATGGCAGGACATGTGCCTCTCTGCTGTTAGCGCAGCGCGATTCCAACCATGTTGGAGAAAACATGGCGGACGATCAGCTTGGGTATTTAGGAGCTCTGCTCAGGAGGGTCGTCATCAGGCAACATGTTAGGAAGTGTTATCTGAAAGCATTTTTATGGATTGTTGCCTAGTCCCGTAGTGAAACATCGACGATACGTAGCTCAGACAGGAAGAGGATACAGGCAGTTGCGGAAGAATTTCTGGCGTTTGTAGAACTTTTCAGATATAGAGTAATTTAACTTTGGCGGGAAGTGTGGGGGGGAGGGGGTAAAAATCGCGGAGGGTGATCAATAACGTTCAAGTGTTTGTAGAACTTGTGCGACTTAACTACGGGATCATCAAATGTTCAAATGTTTGTTATGCTTGTGGGACTTAACTGCGGGGTCATCAGTCCCTAAACTTACAAACTACTTATGAACTACCTTTACTAAAGACGGCACAAATATCCGTGCCCGAGGGGGGATACGAACCCCCGACCGTAGTGGCCGTGTAGACCGTGACTGAAGCGCCTCAGTCTCCTCGGCCACCGCGGCCGGTCGGGATCATCAGTCCCAAAACTTAGAAACTACTTATGAACTAGCTAATACTAAGGTCGGCACAAATGTCCATGCCCGAGGGGGATTCGAACCGCCGACCGTAGTGGCCGTGCAGACTGTGACTGGCGCGCCGCAGCACGCTCGGCCACCGCGGCCGGCGCGGCGGGTGATCAAGAGAGGAGAAAATACGCAGGTTCAAATGGATGTGGGTTGCCGTTTGTTATGACGAAATGAAGAGGCTTGCTCAGGAAGACCAAAACAACATTAGTCACGGCTGCCATGGTAGGGAATGGTCCCTGCTGTTAGGACATTCGCGATATTGCAGTCGGGCCTGCCGTACCACCGAGCGAGGTGGCGCAGTGGTAGCACACTGGATTCACATTCGGAAGGATGGTGGTTCAAATCTACCTCCGGCCATCCAGATTTAGGTTTTCCGTGATTTCCCTACATCACTCCAGGCAGATGTCGGGAGGGTTCCTTTCAAAGAGCGTGGCCGATTTCCTTCCACATCCTTATCCAAACATCCGAGCGTAAGCTCCGTCTCTAATGACCACGCTGTCGATGAGACGCTAAACACCAAGCTTCCTTCCTCACCTTCCTTGCCGTGCCACTATGCAACTACTGCCAAATAACACGAGGTAGCATTGTGTGACGCTGCGGTACAGCAGTAGAAGAATCGTTATTACAATTATGAATGACCTATTGTTATTATACTACCTTCTTAAACTGTTTTGTGATACAAAGAAATCTTGCATCTATAACCGTAGTGTGCGTATTGCCATGAGTTTACATGTGTTACATGTGACTGTTGTCAAAGTGATGTGAAGTGATTGCGATTTAAGTTTCCATGAAACAATTATTCACTGCTACAACCACGAACATTGCTCCTAAAAATCTAAATTATCACCTAACTGAGAGTATGTTGAAAGCTATTTACAATGGGGACTTACAGTAAACGCAGGTAGATAAACCGATGCAAAGCCAATTCCCCAATGCTTTGTATGCTTAGAAATGTTTTCAGTTCAGTGTATTAAATATTCTTCATTTTAAGAAAATCATCAGTTTTCTATGATCCTCATTTTTACGAAGTATAGCTGCGTTTTCTGTAAAAGAAAAGTTTACCATCACCGATTTACCTTGATAGACACATTCTCAGATAGTTGTAGAATTGCCGAGGAACGAAAACTCTCACAATTTGTGACCCTCATTTCCTACCTTCGACCATAACATGGTTCAAGAAGTTTTAAGGGACAAAGCTTCCAAAGAAATAAAAAAAATTTCTTTATCCCACAATACGGTAGAAAGAGGAATTGTAGATACAGCTTCCAACATTGAAGAATCGTTATTACGATTGTATGTGTGCACTTACTTGGCTGCGCAAATAGATGATTCTACAGCTGTCACACATACGGCGTAATCACTCGTTTTTGTACCTTTTCATATCACAAAAATATATTTCATGAGGTTTAATTTGCAGACCACTCGAGTGAGGTTCCATAGCAGAAAAGATTTTCCGTGTGATTGTTTTTTATTTGTTAAAAGTAGGTATTATTTGGCAAAAATATGTTGGGATTGGACCAACGAAATTTATGATCATTTTACAGGACTGGCAACAAAATCTAAGTAATTTATTAAAGACAAAAGCCAAGATAGCTTTTTATTTTTTATTAAGATTACCGGTTTCGGAACTTTAACTACCATCTTCTGATCTTAGTTTACATTCTTCACAACATTATTATTAAAAGCTTTTCAAACCGCATTTACTCGCTTTTAATAATAATGTTATGAAGAATGTAATTTAAGATACGAAGATGGCAGTTAAACTACCGAAACCGGTAATGTTAATAAAAAAATAAAAAGCTATATTGGCTCTTGTCTTCAATAAATTGATTAAAAGATCACCCCCAATCATGAAAAGAACGTTGCAGCAAATTGTCATAGCACACACTGTCAGGAACACAAAGAATTATAGGCTTTTACGGATATATACTAAGCTATTCATATTCTTTTGACACATGATATCACAGTTATAAACTTCATCAAATGAAGGGCCATACAGTTACTGCTATTTACGATGTTACATAAAGATATTGGAGGTGAATTTAAAAAGTTTGCTTCTTCATACTGAGGAATGATACTGCAGCTCTCTCGCTGCAAGATGTTAAAACGAATATTTGAATGAGATCAGAATGTATTTGGTTATTATTGTCAAAATAATTTCACGATGAGTTTCTCCTCTGACATTCCTTAGTTACCTAGGTTGCAATTTTAGTTGATATTCTTGACGCATTTCACAGTTAGAATGTCAGCCTACAAGGACGTTATACAACAGCTTTCTTAGTTGGTATTAAAACATCGTCTTTTTAGTGCACAACTATTAAACAATTTCTTTTCCTCAATTCCTACTCTTACTTTATTTTTGGCATACAGGAAACTAACTCCCACGGAAGATTTAGTTGAAGTTACACATTAATAAAATATTGTAAACTGTATACTCTGTCCCACAGGCCTCTCCAATCCCAAAGGTACCGATTACTAATTTGTTGCCGCGCGGGGATAGCCGCGGGTCTGAGGCGCACTGCTGAAGATCGCGCGGCCGCTGGCCGCTACTGTCGGGGATTCGAATCTTCCCTCCCCCCTCGAGTATGGGTGCATCTGTCGTTCTTCGCAGAAGTTGATCTGTAAGTCTAGGGACTGGTTACCTCAGCAGTTTCGTCCTTTACGTTTACAAACTTTTCATTTTACTCGCTTTGTCAGATGTAAACTTGTTACCACATGTTCACTAACAAAAACAGAATAAATTTCACATTCAAAACAAGCAATCAGATTTTCCGTGAGGTTTGTTGCTACTTATGTATGTGATAGTTGGTTCTTCGAGTTTCTCTATATTAAAAATAAGTTCAAAAATTGAGTTAATAGTGTCCTGTTGAAAGGGAAGCAGGCTTGAGTTCGAAGACAAATGAACACAGCACTTATACTGAAAGCAGGTTTATTACGAACTTAACATACATGCAGCAGTAACTGCCTCTCGGACAGAGTGCTCTGCTGTTCATACACAGACAGAATTTGCCAGAAATTAGAAGAACAGTTAACATAAGAAACAAGTAGAATTTACAAGTGAACATAAGAAAGGTGTAAAAACTTCTGGGATTGTTAATTACAAGGAAATAAATTTTTGCCGATAGGCGGGATTGAACGAACGATCTTCAGCACCGGAGTCAGTGACGCTATCCCCTGCGTCATGCCGGCAGTCTGTATATATGGTGTCGGTATATATGGTGCTCCCTCTCCTGGAAAACCGGCGACCCGCTGTTATGTTCCCTGTTTAGCCAGCTGCAATGTCCTGGATCTTGACCTTGTCATGGGTCCTCTGTATGACAGTTCTGGAGGATCCTTCCCTTCTCGCGATTATCGACGACAGACGGTGCAGTCGTGGCTTCTTCAGTAACATTAACGTCCTTAGTCCTTGAACAAGAACCCATTATCGTCTACCTGCTCTTCAGGATCGTAGTAAGGCTTCATGCGCAATTCATGAACAATGTCACTTCGGTTTTGTCGTTTCGACGACGGCTCATAATCCTCAATTTCGTATGTGACGTCTGACAGGCGGCGTATAACACGATACGGACCAAAGTATCTCTTCAATAACTTTTGACACTCCAACCTTCTGTACAGGGGTAAAAATCCATACCAGATCTCCTGGGCTGTACACAACAGGTCGGTGCTTGTCGTTATACCGCTGACGGTCCTTCTCCTGGGCGTCCAGTGTCTGTATGCCAGCCAGCCGTCTTGCTTCTTCGACCCTGGTGATAAGCTGTTTCACATAGTCAACCTGAATGTCGTCCGGTTGGAACGGGAACAGCGTATCCATTGTCGTCTCAGCTTCACGGCCATGTAGCAGGAAAATCAGCGTGAAGCCTGTGGTGTCTTGTCTTGCGGTATTGTAAGCAAATGACACGACTGGCAGAATTGTATCCCAATCCTTTTACTCAACATCGACGTACATCGACAGCATATCGGCTAAAGTCTCTTTAAAACGTTCCCTAAGACCATTTGTCTGAGTATGGTATGCAGTTGTCATTCTGTGGACAATGTCGCACCGTGACATTACCTCTGATACTGTTTTTGACTGGAATACTTTTCCACGATCAGATATCATGACACGTGGTGCTCCATGCTTCAAAATAATGTCTTTTACAAGGAATTTTGCGATCTCTAGAGCTTCTGTAGTCAGTACAGATTTGGTTACAGCGTAACGTGTGAGGTAGTCAGTGTAGACTATTATCCAACGGTTACCGGTTGTCGACTTCGGGAACCTCCCTAAAAGATCGATCCCAACTCGGTGGAATGGAGCTGCTGCCGGCGGAATCGGTACGAGATGTCCTGGAGGTAATTGCGGCATATGCTTCCGTCGCTGACACTCTTTACAGTGACTCACATAGTGCTTGACAGATCGGTAGAGACCTTTCCAGTAATACCTGCGTCTGATTCTGTCTAGGGTCTTCACGAATCCCAGATGACCGGATATTGGAGCATCGTGGAAATATTTGAGAATAGCTGGCTGGAGATGAGCTAGAACAACCAGTAGTTTTGGGGCCCAGTGGATTGTAGTTGCTCTTATACAATGTTCCGTTTATAAGTTGGAACTCTCCATTGGTCGGTTCTCCTTTCTCCAAGGCCTCTATCGTTTTTAATAGCTGGTCAGCTGTAACATCTAATTCAGTGGGGGGTGAAATTTCATTCATGCTGCTGTGTTCCACTAATGGATTCCTCGAAAGGCAGTCGGCATCCTTGTGTTTGCGCCCGTTCTTGAATACCACTGTGACATCGTGCTCTTGGAGTCTTAGTGCCCATCTTGTTCGTCGACCTGATGGATCCTTCAAGCTAGTCAGCCAACACAAAGAATGGTGGTCTGTCACGACGGTGAATGGTTTGCCGAATAAATACGGCCGGAACTTGATGATAGCCCAGATAACTGCGAGACATTCTTTCTCAGTTGTAGAGTTATTTGTCTCAGACTTTGAGAGTACTCTTGATGCATAGGCTATCACTTTTTCAGCACCTTCCTGAACTTGTACAAGCACTGCACCAATCCCATAACCACTGGCGTCTGTATAGAGTTCCGTTTCCGCATTCTCGTCGTACAAGGCTAGCACTGGTGCGGAAGTTAGAGCCTCCTTAAGTGCCCGGAAAGCTCTTTCTTTTGCTTCATCTCAGTAAAACTTGGCGTCTCCATGCAGAAGATCTTGTAATGGACGTGCCTCGTTACATAATACTTTTATGAAACGTCGGTAGTATGAGCACAGCCCGAGAAAACTTCTCACATCACGAATGTGATGAGGAGATGGAAATTCTGTGGCTGCCCTTAATTTATCTGGATCAGGACGGACACTATATCCGTTGACTAGGTGCCCCAGGATTTTTCTCTCTTTGGCGACGAAGAGGCACTTCTTTGGAGTCCTGCAGCCTGAACACACTTCAACACAGTTGACAGGCGACTCAGATGTTCTTCAAATGTTTTCGAGAAAACATAGCAAAAACACGTCGTCCACTTAAGGTGTCGAAGCAAGTTGTCCATCATGTGTTAGAGTGTGGCCGGAACATTACATAATCCAAACGGCATTCCTTTGAATTCATAAAGGCCGTCAGGTGTAATAAAAGCCACGTGCCATCCTTCTTCTTTACAAGGACCACCGGAGACGACCAAGGACTCTCCGAAGGTTGAATAATATCATGCATCATCATCTTCACTTCCCCCCGAATTATGCGTCTTTCAGCTGGCGACACTCTATAGGAACGCTGGCTAATTGGCGGATGATCCCCAGTATTGATACGGTACTTTATCGTGGGCCGTTTCGCCTTACATTTCCCCTGCTGAGGTGTGAATGCACCCGAAAATTGGCGTGTGACCTAACACCCGCTGGCGTTGTTCCTTGGTTAGTCCAGGCCCTATTGGCAGTTCCACGTTTGTTTCCTCCAGCGTGTTGTCTGTATTAACAGCAGGGCATGGGTCTTCATTGATGACGTTGAGCTCACCGTTCTGAATTGGTTCAGCTGCCCCGATACACATTCCCTTGGAGATAAGTTGTGACTGCTCGTGACAATATGTGATCCAAATCTCTCCTTGACCACCGGTAATGCTTATGCCTAGTAAAGCACTGTGGTGTTCAAACCAATCTTCGGATTGTTGACTGCTTTACCTTTAGCCGTTGGTATGTAAATTTCTTTTGTGAGCCTGATAAGCTTTTTACTATCAACAAGAACTTCACAGTTTAACCAGTCATCTGTGTTTGTGACTGCAACTCTTCTCATTGTCAACGACGGTATCGTCACATTGTCAACGACGAATAAGTTCCCAGAAAATTCTGTATTGCGTGTATCCGGCGGAACAACTTCTTCAATTTGCAGCTCAGATCTTCCACAGTCAATGATAGCTTGGGATGCCTGAAGGAAGTCCCATTCGAGGATGACATTGTGACTACTTTCTGTTAACACGACAAATTCAAACGGCTGGGTCCTGGTTTGATGGTTATTCTTGCGACACAAGTTCCTGCTGGATGGACGTACTTTCCATTCCCGACATTCAACACAGTTGCCACCGTATCACAGAACATTGTCTTCTTTAGTGTGCGGCGGTAATTATCCGACAATACATAGAAAGACGCTCCTGAGTCAACAAGTGCCCGGACAGGTTGGCCGTCGATTATGACGTCGATGAGATTTCCCGACATTTTAGCGACTGTCGTCCATGGAGGATTTTCATCTGCAGCGGCCTCACCTCCGTAGATGGTCGCCTCGCTTAGTTTTCCTCGGCGCGGCGGCTTGGGGAACGGCTTGTACCTCTGTACAGTGACGGTGAACGGCTGCGGCGCGTCGGGGAGCGATCTCATCTAGGATACGGCGATGGGCTTCTTCCCATAGGTCGACTGAACTCATCAGCAGGTGATTGCCTGGGATAGAACTGCTCTGATGGCCGATGTCTTGCGGCAAAATAATCGTCGAATACTCGCCTTACCCTCTCTGTAGTAGCGTACGACATGTCCAGGGCGCCCACAGTGGAAACACAATGGCGTGTTGTCTTCTTGTCCTCCAAACATCTGTTCTTCTGCGGGGCGTCATGGTTACCGGGGGAGTTGGTTGTGGCCGCGTCGGCGTAAGTTATTACCGGACGACGCCATTCTTCACGTCGGGAGCGATTGACGGGGCAGACAGGAGGTAATGTCTAAAATACCTCTTCCTCAACGGCGTCGGCTTCCTCATGACTTACAGGACTTACATCCATGGCCATAATCTGAGGATCGCTCGATCTCATAGTCCCGGCTGCCATAAACTGTTGTAAGTCTTCTCTCACAATTTCGCGTATGAGAGAAGCAAAGTCAAGCTGGTCTTCCACAAAGGCCGTAGGGACTACATTAGGGAGTCGGTCATACTTCTTTCGCCAACCCTTCTTTGTTGCATCTCTTCAATACGCTGGCAACAGTTAATGAACTCTTCCGTCGTGGCGAAGTCTTTTATCAGAAGAGCTTGGTACATGTCTTCTGCAATACCCTTCATCAGGTGCGTGATTTTGTCCGCCTCAGTCATGTTCGGATTGATTATGTTACACAGGGCCAAAACATTCTGTATGTACGAGGGTGTCGGCTCACCATGTCGTTGGGCCCGGTTTTTCAGTTGTTCTTCCGCCGAGCGGATTTGTCGCTGGCAGTCTCCAAACGTCTTCTTAAGTTCCGCCTGGAACGTTTCCCAGATTCGTTGTTCTCGAATCATTGCTGGGCTGTTCCGTCCAGGTAGAGATAAACGTTGGCCAAGCACATTGTATGATCCCACCTTTTGTACTTGGCGACTCGGTCGAACCCTCTTTGCCATTTGTTGGGATCCTGTCCAGCATCTCCAGAGAACACCGACGGGTGTCTGATGTGCAGCTGGCTTACCGCTGGTTTCGTTTCCATCGTTCTTCTGATAATACGGACTTTCGGAAGGATGTACCCGGTATATTCCTTGCATTCCGGTTTTAGTCCGTGTAAGCGACGGCTTCTACGTTGACTAATCGGGGCCACGGCGATATAGGTGTTGCACAGGATACCCGGCGCCTCCACCAAACAATGTCGCGTTGAAAGAGAAGCAGGTTTGTTACGAACTTAACATACACGCAGCACCAACTGCCTCTCGGACAGAGTGCTCTGCTATTTATACACAGACAGAATGTACCAGAAATAAGAACAGTTTATATAAGAAACAAGTAAAATTTACAAGTGGACATAAAGTTGTAGAAACTTATGGGATTGTTAATTGGAAAAGAAATAAATTTTTGCCGATGGGCGGGATTGAACCGACGACCTTAAGTACCGGAGTCGGTGACGCTATCCCCTGCGCCACCCCGGCAGTCGGTGTACGTGGTGTCTCGCGGCAATAATGAGGATGACTTAAGAGTGAACTTGAGCATAACGTGTTAATTTTTTAATCTCTAATTGAAGGTAAAAACAAACATGCATCCAAAAGAACATGAGAACCTATATTTTGAAAAATAATTACCGATTTTGAAGTGTGATTTGCCGTAACGTCTAATTTGGTTTCAGTTTTTTTTCTGTAATTTTCAATACTCCCCCTCTGTATTATTACTGTTTTGCATTATTATTAATTGAGATGTAAAACTTCAATAAATAAGTCAAATGTCATCCCTCTATTTCTCATAGAATATCTGTATCAGTCATGACTCAATTTAAATTCCTATTATTTGCTACAAGGAAATACCAAGTGTGAACATTAACAATTTTGTATAAAAGTGCATCCACCAAACTTTATTTTGTTGTTTTCCATATTTCTAGAACATGTAGTAATTTACTTACCCACCATCTTAAAGTTCTCTGACAACTGAACAAGCTAAGTATGCCAAAAAGTCTGGAAATGTCAAGTAGTACGCAGTGACAAAACTCTGGGAACCGTTGCTGTGGAAAAATGTAGTCGACTCGTCTTGGCTGACAAGTATAATTAATGTGTTGTTTTCAGAGTAGAATAATCGAGCATTTTACAATTTCGACTTTGTATATTTTGGTCCACATCAAACAATATTAATTATTACCATGTCGATATTTACTGATTATTTGCACCAACGTTGCCTCGGTAGTATAAGCATTCATGATAAGAACTAGCAACCTCTTCAATGTGAAATAAATAATGCTCGCTAGTGAAAACATTATAACATTACATCAGTGATACTAAAACAGCCTCCAGTCCTCAGAACGTAAGGAAGAGGCAAGGAAAATGCCTAGGAGGTTTACATTTCTTTAACTGTGTGATGTACAAATAGCCTTCTGCATAGTTATTTGCTGTCAGTGAAAAGAAGAGGGGGAGAAAGAGAGAGAGAGAGAGAGAGAGAGAAGAAAGATACTCGGACTTTTCTCTTTATGTGCCTCAGTGGTTTCACGTTACAGAATGTATGTGGATGCTGCAAATGTTGTTATCCACTGTAACATTTTATTCACATTAGGCAGCATCGACGCTGGATTATCATTATCGCAAAGGCTACTATAAAGTTTATTTAATTTTATTTTTTATATTAGCAATATCATGTTGTATAGAGTCGCGATGTAAATTTAGCGTGTGTATATACACTCTCGTGGTATCTGTTTTGTTTGTCACCAACTGCTGCTGTTTCATTTGCGAGAGAATTCAACAGCTGCTTTCCAGATTTACATAATTCCAAACTATTTGTAGAAACTTTAAACCATTTTTATTTAATTTTCAGAAGTATTCTTAACATTTCTATAAGCAGTTTCAAAAGAAACAGTGCCATAATATAAATTTCAATTTCCGTACTTTCCAAGTTTAATTTCTCACTATAATCACTGCAAAGATATAGAATTTTAACAGTTAGGACAGTTTAGTTTACTGTTATCTTTGTTTTAGCAATATTTCATCAATAAATGATGCTGCACGGCCACTATGGTCGGGAGTTCGAATCCCCCCATCAAGCAATCTGTGCCGTCCTTAGTATTAGCTATTTCATAAGTAGTTTGTAAGTTTAGGGACTGATGACGACGTAGCTAAGTCCCATAAGCTCTACAAACATTTTAATTTTGAATAAATGATACTGTGATATTGTACCCGTCCTCCTAATGTTCATCACCCACTTTATCATGTGTATAGGGCTGGTATAGGCTAGTCGACTTAGTTAATGGAGAAGTGTGTAGCTGCATGTAACGTAGAATTACGAACTATAACACATTAGGTCTGCTTGCGTTTGTCAGTTAGCAAGCTTACCGCAGTACTCAGCGAAGCAAAGTTTAATAATGTATTAGTTTTGAAGCTCATCTCCATGGCCCGCCGCGGTGGCTGAGGGGACTGAGGCGCTTCAGTCACGGTCTGCACGGCCACTACGGTCGGGGGTTCGAATCCTCCCTCGGGCATGGATATTTGTGCCGTCCTAGTTCGTAAGTAGTTCATAAGTAGTTTGTAAGTTTAGGGACTGATGACCCCGTAGTTAAGTGCCATAAGCTGTACAAACATTTGAACATTTTTGAAGCTCATCTCACGTAACTAATCAGAAACTAGGTTGTGTTCGGTCTGTCGCATTATGTCCAAGGCTGCTCTAGATATAATTCGTGTCCTTCAGCAAAATTGCATTTTATTAGTGCTCTAATATCACATAAATGTTCCAGTATATTGCCTTTTTCAGTCAAATTGCATTAGATACTCAATAAAAAGTGTGCAGTTAGCAAAAAATTGAGCGATACGAAAGAGTAATATAATTCCTTTCTCACGGTTTCGCTGACAATGCCTTACAACAAAATGTTCACAGTTGGTTGATAAACATCACTTCGTAAGTAATTTTTGCTGACAATTGAAATAAATATTCATATGTCAAAACAGTCCATCTAAGCTAAACTGGACTTCAACGCTGGTAGGATAATTATTCACTTACTACAGTCGGTTTAACGTACGAAGGCGCTCTAGTTTCAGCCGTTCTGCGCATCTCCCTCCATTACCGTATTGGCAGCCAATAATAATGTTCACTATGTTTTAGGCGCGTGGTTGGCCGCGAGTTAAGCAGTGCTACCATTGGCGTTCGACCGTAGCCAATCCCCTCAACGCTTCCCCTCTCGCTCCGCTTCTGTGAACGGAAGCGCCATGCTATATGACGCCAACTACAACAATGATAAATTTTATTTGACAACGTTTTGAACATTCGTACTGGCGGCTAAAACTCGTAGGTTAGATCAGTGAGTGACACTGGTTAGCCGCTGTGGAGCAGCTGAGCGGTCTAAGGCGCTTCGCTGCGGAGCGCGCGATTGTTCGCCGTCCGGAGGTTCGAGTCCTCCCTGGGAAACGGGTGTGTGTATTGTCCTTAGGTTAGTTTTCCTTAAAGTAGTTTGTAAGCTACGGTTTGATGACCACGCAGTTTGGTCCGATAGATTTACAGACATTTGATTTGATTTGACACTGGTTAAGCTTCAAAACGCTGTATTTTTTCTGTATCTCCAACAACAATAATAATTTAGAAACATCGTAAGTACGCTCTGACAATTATTTTAAGCACACGGGATCAAACCCAAAGACAAATATCTGCAATGTTCATCATCAAACAATACAGCGACCCCCGTAGAAGTTCTTAACCCTTTGATCTGATTTTTATTTAAATTTAATAAATTGCATTAAATAAAAGAGAAACTTTCAAAATAATTTTTCTTGTGTGATTTGCTTTCAATGAAAGTGACAGTATTGTCCATGTGCTTACTAACGCTATTCCGACAAAGGTTGAAGGGGAATTACTGGCACTTGCTGTGTTCCATTGTGAAAGTTTATGCTTCCTTGGGCCGCCTATTTCACTGTCCAGGTAGTTGGTTTATTGATGAATATTATCTACATCTACAACCATACTCCGCAAGCCACCTGACGGTGTGTGGCGGAGGGTACCTTGAGTACCACTATCGGTTTTCCCTCTTATTCCAGTCACGGATTGTTCGCGGAAAGAAGGATTGTCGGTATGCCTCTTTGTGGGCTCTAATCTCTCTGATTTTATCCTCACGGTCTCTTCGCGAGATATATGTAGGAGGGAGCAATATACTGCTAGACTCCTCGGTAAAGGTATGTTCTCGAAACTTCGACAAAAGCCCGTAGCGAGCGACAGAGCGTCTCTCCTGCAGAGTCTTCCACTGGAGTTTATCGATCATCTCCGTAACGCTTTCACGATTACCAAATGATCCTGTAACTAAGCGCGTTGCTCTCCGTTGGATCTTCTCTACCTCCTCTATCAATCCCACCTAGTACGGATCCCACACCGGTGAGCAGTATTCAAGCTTTGGGCGAACAAGTGTACTGTAACCTACTTCCTTTGTTTTCGGACTGCATTTCCTTAGTATTCTTCCAATGAATCTAAGTTTGGCATCTGCTTTACCGACGATTGATTTTATATGGTCGTTCCATTTTAAATCCCTCCTAATGACTACTCCCAGATACTTTATGGAATTAGCTGCTTCCAGTTGCTGCCCTGCTATAGTGTAGCTAAATGACAAAGGATCTTTCTTTATGTGTATTCGCAGTACATTACACTTGTCTACATTGAGATTTAATTGCCATTCCCTGCACCATGCGTCAATTCTATGCAGATCCTCCTGCATCTCAATACAGTGTATTGCTAAGAAGTTTATTGTTCGTTGTACTGACACTGATTCCGTTCGCAGACTAAGCATTCTATAACCAACGTTCAATTTCACACTATGATTACACGCCCGCTCCAGCGTTAATGTTAGACTTTCATTTCCAGAATCGATCATAAACTCGACTCAGTCTAGATCCCACACACTGAGTTTGCTGGCTTGTTTGTAAATAAACGAGGATTGTAGGTTGTGCTTTACGTCCCAACAACACCGTGATCAGTAGAGACGGAGCATAAATTTCGAGAAGGAAATCTGTTGTGAACTCTTAAGAGAAACACTCAGCCTTTGCCTAAAGTTATTTAAGGAATGTGCGGTAACACAAAACTGGATGAAAGCAGGCGGTCTGAATCGCCGTCTTCTTGACTGAAAGTCAACGTGCTAATCGGAGCGTCAGCTGTGGTCTCACCCACTCTACACACGGAGAAATCCTTTACCTTTGGCTGCCTTCGTTTGTTTACGTGTAGCTGTTTTAAATGAGAGAAGTACACAAAATAGAAATAAGTAATAATGACTGTCCAGCACTGTAACGATGACCATGTTGAATGCAAATCATTCCATAAATAACTTCCCCAATTACGATTCATTTATGATTCAATTCAGTTTATTGTTCTTTTCAATTACAATCAGTTGACTGGTGATCAACTCAGTCCCTGTCAGGCATAAATAATTGCTTGAGTCCTAGTGAACACAACTCATTATGCGAAATTGTGATTACAGCTATTATTTATAGAAGTAATAATAAAACAGAGCCACCACTGTTGTGCCAGAGACGAAGTTCAATAATGTCCGAAAATATTCGAAGTTAAAAGTGCACCGGAATGTAGTAGTTCATATTGGACGTGATATATTTTAAACTCCCAGTTATTAGCAAAGGCTCTTTCGCTGCTCGCGCCTACTCCCCAACTTCTTCCCAAACCATCTCTAATAAAGTCTTCACCAAACATGTTTACCTGATCCACTGACTAACTTTATAAATCCTCGGTTACTCCCGTCAGAATACTGACTCCCTTCTCCAAATTTTTCTCCCATGTACTCATAAGTGCGTCAGTTGTTGTCACTTAATTATCTCAAGTCACCGCCAGTTCACATACAAAAATTTAAATAGTGGTTGACTAAAAATTCTGTTTAAGTCATTTGTTGCGTGGTAAAATTCTATCTCAGAAACATTTTGTGAACGCATAGTAAATATTTGACAAAGTTCAGCCCAACCAGTTCCAAAATTTGATAAAATACCTTGATCTAGATTTCTGCATCATCTAAGGGTGCTTTCATCAGCAGAATAAAAACTAAAACGTAAGACGTGCAATTACGAGCAGCTTGCTTAAGTCCAAACTTATAACATTATGCAACATAATCGTAATTGCATGTCTTACGTTTTAACTTTTATTTTGCTGATGAAGGCACCCTTAGATGGTGCAGAAATCTAGATCAAGGAATTTTATCAAATTTTACAACTGTATGGGCCTTATTTTTCTAATATTTGTAAACCTACAGTTGCTGCAGTCGACGAGTTATGTTTTAAAATGAACGCATAGTGTTTTTCTTTAATAAAAGTTTAAATATTTGAAATTTATTATCGCAATAGCGAAAATGTAAATTTCATAACATTCTTATTCCATGTTCCATTGCTGTTAAGTGTTACTAGAAATTATGTATCTTTACTGCAACTTAAAGTTTTTAAACTATGAAAATTTCATATAAGGCAAAAGATGTGTGCAATAAAAATAAATAATCTTAGCATTAATATAGTGTGCTGTTTTTGTAACCATGTAAAATACATACTGCCATGCCATTAGTGATTCCGTTTTCGTCCAAAGTGAATGCTCATTTAGTTCAATTAAATTCTCTCTCTCAGTTAATTTATTCAAGTTACTGAACATGCCTGTTACAAAAGCTGTAATGAGTGGTCGTCTCCGTTGATATGATGAATACTTACCAAAATATAAATTATTTAACCCTGCGGAAGGCGCGCTTAAGATTGTTACGTCAGCGGGCGCGTGCGGCACTCAGCGCCGTCTACGTTTAAATATATAGAAAAGCTATTTCTTTTTAATTTTCGGATGGAATTAATTATTTATTGTGTATAACATCATTCTTAACAACAACTTTTAATATGATCTGTATACACGTATAGACGGTGCATGGGAAAATTAAAATTGTTACAGAATATCTGACATAAGTTTCCACGATATTTCGTAAGCGCTACTTTAATAACAAATTCTAAATAAATTATAACCACAGATATGATTCGATCGTTTACCATTGTTAAAGCATTTTTTACAAAAAAGTGTAATATGTATAAAATCTTTGTAGTAATAATAAAGAAAAACCACAACTTCCGCGAAATGGGACAAGCATTTCGTCTATGGTTGTGAACTCCCCTGGACTGTAGTTATTTCTGCAGTTGTTCAGAAATGCTGAGTGCAGATTGCGGATGGCAGCAAGTTTATCAGTTGCTAATTGTTCTTTTCTTGTAGAAGAATCATCAAACCTGAGTGGTCGGAGCAAGAACAGAAAGTTCTAGTAGCTAAATGCTGCCCTTAGAATAATCATTCCCGTTCCATTTGATGCCCACAGTTCTAATACATTTGTGCGTCCTCCTTTTTGTACAGCAATGAGAAACAGTGCTCCTAAAAGAGCCATTATTTCAGAAGCAGAAGTAGTTTTGCAATCTCTAGCCCTTGAGTAATTCACAGATGATCTCTTGTTATATATGTACTTTTTTGTGTTTTCAACAACATAATCAATTATCTCAGGATCAAAAAAATTTGAGAAAACTTTCAGTTTCAGTTTTAGCTTCTCTACCATTCAGATTCGGGCCATGTAGGATTTTGATTATATTCTTACGTTTTGTTTTCCCTGGTAGTGCTAACGGATTATTTATCCACAAAGTTTCTTGGTCCTTACAAATATAAAAATGGCAGTCATCATATGGCATTCCTATCACTTCATTCTCGTCAACGCATGACTGCTCAGATTCGCTAGAATGATCTGCAGTTTCAAGTATTTCTGCTTCCTCGTCGCTGTCAGAGAAATCAGCGTAATCTTCTTCGTCAGATGATTGCAGAAGAAGACGCTCAATTTCTTCTGGTGTTAGTCCTTTGCTTTGTGTGGACCTGGGAGACAATAAAATAATTATAATACCAAAGCAATGTTAATAACTAAATCATCATACAGCCACAGAGTTGTAAAAAAAGCTTTTAATCATCAAAACATCCGACAGTGGTACGGCTACATGTACTTACATTACCGTCTCGGTGCAGTCGTCCACTCCACAGGTCAGTCACAGCTGTTACGGTGAGTATATTGGTGGCGCAGTAATGTAGTTTGGCGCGTGACTAAACAATCGAAGCATATCTAGCACCATTGTTGCGTGCTCGGCACGCTGACGTAATTATTGAAAGAAAACAAAATTGGAGGCACTGTATGCCGCCACGCGCCCGCTGCAGGGTTAAACATTTCGCATTGAACTTCCCGGCCATACATACATCTTGCAAAATAGGACTTTTATTTCATTTATATATTATTTGCCCCAAGTATTCTACATTAATTTCCCTCTAATCGCTGGAGTATTAAAAACAGTGGTTCTGTTATTCCCAAACCGCAATAGTAACTGAGCTCACTGGTGCGTTGAAATAACCCCGGACTTGTGCAGTCCAAGGGATGCCGGCCACTGCCATGCTACGTCTCGCATGAGAGGCGCAATACGTTCAATCACGTCGTGCGTAATCCAAACTTGGCGGTCTGCCATACAGCAAGCCAATGCGCCAATATGACGTGTTACTGGGAATAACACAGCGTTCGATCGCAATAAATCTGTTTAATAATCACATATCGATTTCGGCTAGGTTACTTGCCATCATCAGTGTCATGTCGTAGTTATGTTTCGTAAGCTGTCGTTTAAATTCACTTGTACTAGGAATATCATTTGGATATGAATAGAGCGACAACTGGAAGCCACACTGAACAAAACTAAACAGGTGGGCAAACTTGGAGAGATTCTCTTTCATTCGGGGAAGGTTTCACATTGTCATCTTGTTCCGTTGCATTTGACTTATTAAAACTGCAACATAATATTATTTACACACGGTATATCGTTCCAACAGGAGCATTATTCTGCGTTTCCTGCTCTGCACTGGTGAACACAAACGTTCAGAGCGAGAAAGGGAGGCTCTCAAACGCTACCGGTTCAGTTTCAGAATAACTTTGACTCGAATTTAACACATAAAAAGATTCATAACTTACATGTTGAAGTTCGTCTCTCTCTCTGCAATAAATACATTGACGCCACTACGGACTTTATTAACTGAGAAGTCCTGGAATGGTTACGCAGGTCACATCCTCCCCCAAAGTGAGAATTTCACGCTGTCAGCCGTATCTGCAACTTTGCTTTACAGTAATACATGTAACCGAAAACTACAAATGCACTGAAACGAAGTGTGGCTTTGTTCTGGTATCATAAATCGTAACAATAGTCTGTCAGGAAACCGGCCTGCAATTTCAGGGAAATGTAATATATTCATGTCCTCAAAATTAGTCACGTGGTAGCCATATTCTGTGGGATCTATAGGATTTTTCTGAAGTTTGTCACTAGACATACAAACTACTTAATCTAACCTAAGGCCAACACACACACACACACACACACACACACACACACACACACACACACACACATGCCCGAGGGACGACTCGAACCTCCGACGAGGAGAAATCTCGCGCTCCGTAGCAAAGCGCCTTAAAGCGCTGGGCCATTCCACCGCGGCGCAATAAGGAATAGTATTTTATGGTACATTCCATCATACCTTACTACTAGTAATTTACGCTTAAGGGGAGACGGAAGGCAATTTTTTATTCCTATTCTGCCAATGCTATTTTACCCTTTGAATAGGTACACTTTTCAACGGAATTATAAGTGATAAAACAACGAAATTTTTACTATATATATATATATATATATATATATATATATATATATATATATATATATATATATATGTTTCAATTTACAAGTAAAATGAACATAATAACTCTAATGGTTTTGAAGAAAAAAATTATTCTTTCACCAGTAAAATTTAACTTTTTAGTACATTAATTATTATAAAACAGTTGATGATAGTTCTGTGGTTCCCAATTTACTTGTAATGATTTAGTACCATCTTCAGTACAAAAAAAAACCAAATTTCATCTTTCTAACCCCATTCCTTTATCAAATAATGGTACCTGAAAGTAAAAAAAAGTATTTTTGAGAAAAAGCAATTTAATGTTTAATATTGCAGTTCTAGTACAGTTATTGATGAGAATTACTTACCACTAATGTTTTCCTGCACCATATTGAGCGTCATCTGAATCATACTGATCTTTTCTTCTCTTGGCCCTCTTCTTTTCTGTGTAGCTTCTTTTGTGCATTTTAAATTAGCAATATCGACTTTGTGGATTCTCTCTTTATCTATTTGCACCAAGGATTTTGCAGTATTTCCACTGATTGTATGCCCAATAATTCCAAAACATCCAATTTTCTAGTTACACCACCATTGAAGCATAAAATAACATCATAAACACCAAATTTGAGGGTTTTAATCTGAACAAATACAGTTTTGGTAACATTCGAAAGCAATAACAAACACGATCGGAACAAAAAGTATCGATAGTAGATACAGGGTAGGAAACATCAAAGCGATAAGAACAGTAGAAGCATGAAATAATATACAAGGAGTAAAAGAATGCTGTGTGCATTTTCTCCGCATGGCGCAAAACGGAAGGCGTGGCCAGATTGCACAAAGCGTCAAAAAACTATCACATGAAAAAATTGTCGGATTTATATAAAACAGACTGTTTTATACCAGGCATTTCAAATACGCTAAAATCTAAAAATCGAATTTTTGAGCCCAATTGCCTTCCGTCTTCCCTTAACTAAAAATACCTGCGTAAAACTAGTTAACACAGGTAAAAAGCTATAAATATTGAAAATTGTGATACACATCTTTCTATTGCCACAGGTTATTAAATGGAGGGCGATACGCCGCTGTGTGAGAAATTGAGACCATCTTCTGCTCATGTGCCGCGTGGAGTGCCGCGTGCTGCAGTCGTCTTTTAATGGATGCTGACGTCACTTAATTGCAGCCCCTTTTAGTTGCTGCTTAAGGCGCTCTGTTTCCGTCGCAGCATTACTGGCATTCAGACCGAGCTACCTGAAGGCGCAGCTTACAGAATAGGCTTGTCGACGATATGAGCTGCTCATTTCGAGTCGGTGAACATAGTGGAGGAGATTTCCAGTTTGGGGAATGGCTAATTTTCTAGCACTGAGGTCCTGAATTGAAGGCTAATATGCCTCATCTGCAACCAAACACCAATGTTATTCACTGTATAAAAAATTATCGTTTAAAACACCAATGAACGCGCTCATTTTCATCGCTTAACCTTCTCATGTCAGTATTCAAACAGTTTTTGTCCGTTGTGTGTGGAATAAGAGGAAATGGAAATGTTTGTAAACCTATTGGACCAAACGGCTGTGGTCATCAATTCCTAGACTTCAAAACTAGTTCAACTAACTTACACTAAGGGCAACACACGCACGCATGCACGCACGCGCGCGTCTTCTAACTTGATGATTGATATATTGGTCATGAATGAATTCAAAATCAAATGTTCAAATAGTTGTAAATCTAATTTCGAGTTTCTATAAACCGTTGTCAATCTTTAGGATTTAGTGAGCGTTTAAATTTGGCATATTTTCCGCAGGTTATGCAACATTATTCTGACCTGTTTTGCGTACTATGGAATGTCAGCCCCTCTATTGTTAATTTTATCTGGTATGAATTTATCATTGTTATCGATATTACTTCTTTCAATTTGTCACATGTGATCGACACTCACAATGTTACATTAGAATTAGTAGAAGTCCTATAAGGAAAATGTTTAAGGAATTTTTACTTGCTTCTTCGAGTAGATTTACATGGTATCCATAGTTATAGTCTCACCTTCCAAATGTTGTACTACAAAAACCTCGTGGCAGAACGATTGCAGCTTTGAACTGAACATACTTGAAGGAAGGTGGAAATGCAATTTCATAAACAAAAAATAAAAAGTTCTAACTTTGAAAATAGATGGCTCTGCAAGATGCCTAAGGGCAGTGGGTGCCGACAGATGCACAACTTGTGGTGCTGTTAATGGGAAGCCCATCCACCAAGGCGAGCTGCTAGAACATCGAATGGGAAAAAAGGTTTTCAATTGTTTTTGGGCCAAAACCCTAATAAAATACTCGTAATGTTTCGATTTTTAATTGTCCTTGAGCAAAAACCCGCAAGAATGGATGTAATGTAAAACCTGTCAATTATCATGGGATTTTCGCAAGCGCCGGCCGCGATGGCCGAGAGGACTGAGGCGCTTCAGTCACGGTCAACACGGCCACTACGGTCGGGGGTTCGAATCCCCCCTCGGGCATAGATATTTGTGCCGTCCTAGTTCGTAAGTAGTTCATTAGTAGTTTGTAAGTTTAGGGATTGGTGGCCCCGTAGTTAAGTCCCATAAGCTTTACAAACATTTGAACATTTTCGAAAGTAATGTTCAGTATGCTGCCCACCATTTACCGCTAGAAGTTACATCAGTAAAAACAGCCTGTTCTACAACAAACCGCAGTGTGTCAGGGGTCACAGTACGAATGTGTTGTGTAATACGTACTTTCAATTCAGCCAAATTCTCCATGTGGCCACTGAACACAACACTTTTCGAATAATTGCTCAGCCAGAAATCACTCGGATTGATGTCTGGTACCTTGAAGTTCAGGCTATAGGAAAATGACGGCTGGTAATTCTGTTATTTGGAAAATGGATCTTTAGGAATTGCTTCACTAGCTTTACAATGTGTGGAGGTGTGCCATCGCTAATTAAAATAATACTATCCAGATATCCACGCTGTCGGAGACTTACAATGTCTTGTGTGTGTGTGTGTGTGTGTGTGTGTGTGTGTGTGTGTGTGTGTTTATAGATGATGTTTATGCCGGTTAGCAGTGTGGGTAGAGGTAACAGGACCCGCAGGACTCATCTCCTCGGAAAAAAATGGGCTCTTTGATAAACAATGCTGTGAACCAGCACCACGCAGCTACCTTTGCAGAATGAAGGGGCACTGTTTTCTTTTTATGCGACTGGATTTTGCGTTACCCATATCCTGCAATTTTTCTATTAACATAGCCTTTTAGGTGGAAATATCCACAAAATGTTCGGCTTTTGTTATCCACTTCCAGACTGCGTGATAGAAATGTAGAGCGTCTCACTGGCAGATCAGCAGGAAGAAACTCATTCAGATGCGTATTTATTTGAATTAGAATGCGGAATATTGTGTAGAATTTTATGTACCGTTTCTAATGATAGGGCAATTCCACGTGCACTGCAGTCTTGAGCATCAGTGCTCGACGTTTCCTCTAACGCCATGACCACTTCTATAAAAGTCGAAGGGAATGATTTCCTCTCTCTGCAACGTTGCAACGGAAACGATCCTGTTTCTTCGAAATTCTTCACTATATATTTGAGAGACTTCACATCATCGGACCACCAACTTTTCTGATGGTCTTTAATGATCGGAATTTCCTTAAAGCTGCAACCACATAGAGGGCTTTCCCGTAAAAAAAAAAAAAAAAAAAAAAAAAAAAAAAAAAAAAAAAAAAAAAAAAAAAAACACTTCTTAAAGCTTCAAAAACATTGTGAGACCCATGAAAATATGCGAAAGAGCAGGTGAAACGTGAAGCGAAAAGTCACGTTTAAGCCGAGTGTAATGTATCGGGCGCATGTTCCTAGATTTGTAATCGTACGTGGCGTACAGCGCCAACTTTTGTTAAAATTAGGAACCCTTTTGTATTTTTGTTTATCCCAATTGCCCCTTCAAGTATGTTTCTACCACGTGGAAATATGATTATGGGCACACTGTAAATTTCTTTTAATAGTGGAGCATTTTGGACTTTAGACATTCTGTCTCGCTACGACAGCCCTGTATTCACTTATCCCCATATCCTTTTTCGTGCTGGTTATTAGCTTCGCTTTATTTGTTGCAAGGAGGCTGTGTGTTTCTACAAACACTATACAACTGCGTTCAATTACTAGTTCTTTGAAATAATTGGCCAATCTAGCGTCAGGAAAGGTACATTTATCTTTACCTTGAAACTGTTCAAAGGTTTGTGTAAACCGTGAGGCCACTTTAAGGAGGACATAGATTCAGTTCAGCGATGGACTTTTAGATTTGATACCATTAGGTTTGATTGACCAGTGAGTATTTCGGAAATACTTTGAGAACTAAATTTCCGTGTTGGGTTCTTAGTTGACTATTTTGCCCGTAAACCGTAACTCATGTTTTAGTGAATATTCCGATTGTAATTCATTTCTACAAAGTCATCGAATTGGTTTATTGTGAAAAAATCTTCCTGTATTGGCAGTAAAATAATTTTCTTGTCCTTGTTCAAATGGTAACTCTGTTAAGACCTTCTATAATCGATAACATAACTTGCATAAACAATATGTGCACTAATTCAGTTCTAATAAGAATAGTTAAAACTATTAATTAATATCAAAAAGGAACATCTTCCCGATGTTCTGCAAAAGTTTTGAAGAACATCAGGAAGTTGTTCCTTTTTGATATTATTATCATGTTCTGTCAATTAACTATTAATTAGTACATCAATCACAGATAACACCACTCATGCAAGAGGTGACTGGTTTCAACTTTTAACCAACCAACTTCAGCTCCATGTGACCCTGGTTCAGTTCCATTAAACAACGTCCCATTGTCCCGTTCAGTAACTCCGAAAGGGATAACGTCACGTCTTAATCCTGGAATATGGCCGGAGGCTGATGGATCTGAAGATGACCTGCCAAGAGCTGAAACCGGGCATCATTTGAATAAATGATTAATGAAATAAGACTAACTTAATAATTAGTAAGTACCAACCATGCTGTTAAAAACTTTCTAACGGTTTAACAACATAACGATACTTAGATTAAATATCAAATACTACTACGGTTTTTAACATCTAGCACACGCTTGTTACAGGAACGACATGGACACAGGAAATGGTCTGGCTGATTGCTAACGGCTGCGACTTCAAAACAGCCAAGGAGAAGACTCTGAACGACCGAGTGCCATTTTTCGAGTGAGTACTTGTCCTGTATAACAGAGGACAGCGCGCTTTGCACTTTCTATGGGCCTGGATTTAACGTTAAGCGCATGCGTCTGCCGGCGACGCGTTGGCGAGAAATGCTCTCGAGTACAGAGGACTCTGCCGTAAATCTGAACTTGGTGAGCTCGCTGGTGGGCACTCACCGTGGTAACTGCACTCTGCCGAAGTTGGCACTAACTGCTTCCCTCCCATTTAGCAGGATTGTCCTACGGAAAACTGCGCTAGTCATCTGCATCTGCTCGGTATGCACACCCTTACGAAAGATGGCGAGCTGAATATTTCGTCTTGAATGCAATTGTCCACCTAATTCCACAAGTGAAACACTTACCAACATTTTACAAAAATGTCGTTTCGCTTAGACTCAGTGGCAAAGACTACGTAGAAGCGTATTTATTTCCGTAATTCACATTTGTACCAAACAAGCGGTATTTGCAACGATATCGCAATTCTCAGTTATTTCTTTTTTGTTTCTCTTCTTTCTTTCCATTTTATTTCACTAGGATTTCGTGCAATTCGGGTTTACAGTACAGATCTATTTTTCGTGCATTCCTTGAAGCAGTTATCTACAGTGTTTCGGAATATCTTGGTACATTGGTAAAAAATGAGGAATACCATAGTGGTATTTTGAAGAACGTTGGAATTTCTCTTGAATGAAGAGGTCTATTAATCCGTTGCAAAAGTGTCTGGCCCTTTTTTATTCAACCCGATTATAAACAACTTCAGTAATCATTTTTAACCGGATACTGTTCATCCCATTTGTAAGTCATCACGTCAAAATCCAGTCTAATTTATACCATCAACGACTTTAAGTTTCTTAATAATCAATATGCCATGATCGCCC
Source organism: Locusta migratoria (assembly GCA_026315105.1). NCBI lineage: Eukaryota > Metazoa > Arthropoda > Insecta > Orthoptera > Acrididae > Locusta > Locusta migratoria. The sequence continues at coordinate 334,606,412 of CM048746.1, read as the reverse complement.
ACCGCGGCGGAGTGGTGAAGCACATTTAGGCGCTGTGCTACGATGCGCGAGGCCGCTCCCCTTCAGGGGTTCGAATCGCCTTTCGGGCATGGATGTTTGTGTCGTCCTTTGTATAAGGTAGTTCATAAATAGTTTGTAAGTTAAGGGTCTGATGATCCCACAGTTAAGTCCTTTAAGTTGAACAAACATTTGAACATTTCATTTTTGAACAAGATCGCTTGTTGAATATTTTATTTTAGATGACCTGTTTCGACAGTCTTACTTGTAATCTTCAGATCTGTCTCAAAACTTTTACAAAATAACATTTCATGTGACATAGTGCTTCATATCTGTTATAATAATCACTTACATATCCTAAATGTACTGTGTTAAATATATACTAACTAGATTTGTCAAATATAAAATTATTTGCCATAGCTCCTCACTTAAGGAACAAAGTCAGACAACAAGGGACATTTTCTGATTTGTTCACACTGAAGTCCTTAGGGCTTTTTCCTTTTTATATTTCATTCTTCTTGTTTCGATATCAGTGTGGTCTCCGGGATGTATTGTCTGGACCTTTATATAAGAAAGTCAGTTATTTGAACGATAAGCTTCACGAAATGAAAAGTGATGACCGTGCATATCCAATGACGCGAAAACACACAAATAGAAAGTTGGGTTCGACGTGACTGCTTTGAACGGGGTTCAATTTATGTCTGGAAGGAGATTTTATTCGTTCGGAAACTGGTTCTTGTATTCATATGAGAGTCGTCTTGTTTCAAAACCAGATACGTCACCTTTTCCTAATTTTTCAGGAACAACAAACAACTAAATATTTAAACAAATTTACTCTTACCCGAATTTTTCATTTAAGATGATAGAAGGTGGTTAAATTATCATTCTGAATGTCACGTTCTAACAAATACTAAGTTTTGAGAAAAACATATTTAATTTTGGATCATTCTGGTTTTGAAACCGAAGTAAGTGAGCTATATTGTTTTGAAACCAAAGTTTTTGATTGGCCTGGTTTTGAAACCACCATTTATGACTTAACAGTTTTTGAAACTAAGTTGGAATGAAGTTTTTGTGCTATATGCTTGGAGTGTATTACATTTTAGTATGCCATTATTACTTATTCATCTATATTTCAAATTAAGATAAAGAAAAATAATATAATTACATATGTGATTACAGTTTTTATTTTTTTTACAAATTTAGTACAGATGAAATATTAGAAGCAGTAGAATTAAACCGTATTGTCAAATAGAATAAATTGGCTAATATTAATTTTGAAACTGAATTTGTGAATCTATTTTGAAGGGTCATCAATGATATTCTTGTACCACTGAAGAACATTAAGAGATTTCAACTCCTGTCCAAAGTGTTCTCCTAGCAAGTTGCTTAAAGCTTTTGCTTTTAGTACTGAATCTTTGCCTGTATAGTAGGAATTAGCTCTGGATTATTGATGATAACGAACTTCACTCCTCTTTTACAAAATCTCCTGTAGCGACAAACATCAGTATCGTAGTTGACCTCTCCTTTTATTAAAACGCTATGGATTTTTGAGCTTCTTTTGAAGTGGAACATCTTTGCACGACTGAATTGGAAACGCCATTGCGCAGGATGGCGTACGGTTTGAAAGATTTTATTTCCAATTCCGGTTGATTCCATGAATTGTAATTACAGTCTTATTGTGAGAAAAAAACCTCAATATATCCGGCTGTTTCAACAAAGAAAGGTAGCTATTTTACATCTTATTTCACTTCGACTAAAACTCGATCAGATGGTAAAAAAGAATGGCCTACCATAGGGAAAATATAATAAACCTTCTTGACACTGCTAGGGGCCTTCTTCAAAGACTGCGATGCTCATCATCTAATAATTATTTTGGCCACCGTACCCTTCAGAAGCAAGACGGATTATATTCACAGTATCACAGATACTGAGATTGCTTAAGCAATAAAAACAGCTGATGCTATTTCATTAGTAATTTTTGGATTGTGGTTTTCTGTCTATTGGTATATAAATACATTTTCTTTAGTTTGCTTGCACTTAGAATTCCCTACTACAATTTTCAACATTGTAGATATACAGTTGTCTGGCGTATTATGCACTCTGATCCGGAACTTTCGGTAGGACTTGATTCGTTTGGCAATCAAAAGGTAGCATATCATCACTTTTGTATTTCAGAAGCTGATAAAAAGCTTTTGAATTTATCTGTTGTACTTATTTCTCGGCCATCAATGTCGACCTAGTTTGTGTGTCAATATAAATTTCCATCCTTTCATTTAATGAGATACAAGTGCAACATTCATCAATTCTCAAGATTCCAAATCTCAGATCAAAAGTGGTGTTAAAATTACATCGAAAATATGATTATTGGGCTTTGTTCTCATCTTTTGTCTCAGATTGGCACATGCGACTCCTTCAGCAAAGCTGGTCGCAGGTGATGCTCCAACAACGAACAGTGCATTGATGATCTGCCGCGGAAAATATAATGCTTTAGGATAACAGCATCACAGTCGTACGCGAATGGCACCGTAACTTTCACTATACTGGAGCTCTGACACACTTTCAACTTTTGAAGCATCACCTGCGACCAGCTTTGCGAAAGAAGCGACAACTTTCTGCGCAGTCTACCCTTCATTTCGCACAATGTACAGGCGCATACAGTGCAAGCTGTAGGGAAGTACTGTACCATTCACCATTCTCCCCGGACCTAACTCGTTGTGACTTTGATTTGATTCCGAAGATGAAGGAACTATTTCGTCACATTCGCTTCAGAACTATGCCAGAGATTAGACAGGCAGTAAATCGCTCCATTCGCACTAACAACAGAGCAGCCTCTAACGGTATTCTACGCCTTCCACATCGTTGGCGGCGGGTTCTACACAACGCTGGTGATTACTTTGAAGGACAGTAACAGGAGAAAACGTGTAACTATTTTGTATCGGTTGTAAATAAATATTTGCAAATCTTAAAGGAAGGGAAGGATGAAGGATAGGAAAGAAAGGATTGACAATGGCCTCATTTGGGCATTGATATTAAGCAGTGGCGACAAGTGAAAATGTGAGTCGGACCGGGATTCGAACCCGGGACTCCCGCTTCGGGCCAGCGGTCGCCTTAACCACTTGGCGACCCGTGCTCGCCTCCCGTCCGTCTCAAATTCCCAAATGTCGCACGCTATGTTTGTAACGCCCCTATCGTCCATGCCCTCTTACACTCGCCATTACGGATTACCGTGCGAGGTCGGGCGTATGACCGCATCTGCGGTGAAACAACTGAAGCTAACGCCGTCGTCGCGTTTAAATACTTATTGTATTGGTGTGGTGTCTGTTCTTTCGGACATCCGGAAGAACAGACACCACACCAATACAAAATAAATATTTGCCACTATTTAAGTTTCAACCCTGATATATTTCTACACCACCCATAGAGAAGACATGGTATTATCCTTGGATGTCAGAGTTCCAACTTTCATCTTAGAGGCACCAAAAGAAGATCTGAAACATGAATAAGAGAGGATGACCTTCCCACCTATGTGCACAGTGACGCTGAACAGAATTGTGATGTGATTTTTTGGGATCGTGGCATCGGTAACCCACCTTAAATCTCTCAGGGCATTCTGAACACTGACTTTCTTGCCGCTTGAACTGTCGCCAGTCGCAAGAGTGACGTCTAAGGGCGCATCACTTTTCCACCCTCACGGAGGAAGATTTTAGGCACCATTGAGCCTAACCTTAAACTTCCACGTTGCAATGGGAGACAATTAATAGATTTCGGAAAAGTTATTTTTCATGCAGGGTGTATTTGTATTAAAATTTAGAGCCAAAGTGGCTTCTACATGAGACTTCAGTTTGCAGATACACGGCATGAGCGCAGAACCATTAATCTTCTATTAATCTGGCAAGTATTACTTGAGTTACCTGATGGTAGCTGTCACGTAACAGGTTAACCCTTATTAGTAACTGTGATTGTCATTACTGAACAGAAATGGTGCTGATGATGATTAGTTACGGGTAACAGAGTTACCCTCGAATTTGTCTCACTGGAACCTGCTGATATTTGGAAAAGATTGTGGCGCTTCACATGAATAGCTGCTACTATACTGCATTACATCCATGCCCGTTGTTTCGCAGTTTCTATGGTTCACACTAGGAATTCATGTATTATCTGTGACGAATATGTGGTGCGGTGTATTGTACGTTTCTCTACAGTCTGGCTACCTAATTTTGCATTGTCACACTCCATTCGGTCTAAGGATTTTCTAAGTATATGACGTTAAGGGGTTTCGCATAACAGACGTAATGATCACACTAGCGGAGAATAAGCAACACGTGTACGCCACAGAAAGCTTCTCCGTAGTCGGGTTCTTCGTACACATATATAGAGACCTTTGGAAATGGTTAAACGTAGCGTAGCGTGGTCTACCAACTACTAACGTTCCTGGAGAGATCGGTACGCCTCGTCGACACCAAAGGATGCCGCATTATCAAGTTACGGTCTTTGACCTGTGGGTGAATATTCCGCCTAGATGAACGTGCTTTCGCCGTCTGACGTTATTAAGACCTCCAGGCAGTTCCACCATGCGCGGGAAGTTTATGTAGTGCGCATTGAAATGTTCCGTTGTAGCACATTGACAACATCCCTCTCTAAATGCCGGAGCTTCGAGTCTCTATACGCAGACGCTACAGGCTACTGCTTCAAATCTCGATTTAGTACTTAATTTACGACGGCAAGACACAAATGAATTCATGACTTGCTACCAGCAGTTATGGCATTAATGGAGAAAATTGGGAACCACAATCCTAGTGGAAAATTTAACGCAGCCAAATTCGCAATGCACGGCAATTAACAGTAATGACAAAGTATGTATAAAATCACACTGTTGTTATATGAAAATAATCTGCTGAGTAAGACATTCTGAACTAGTGAAGGAAACATTTTTGTGGAAAGAAACAATATTTTCTCAAAAGTAATTGTACAAGCAGTAAAATTTTATGAAATATGTGGTAGTATACAAGGTGGTGACCAGACCAAATATTTCACGAAATAAGCATCAAACGAAAAAAACTACAAAGAACACTATTTTTCTAGATTGATGGGAGAAAACAGATAGCGCTATGGTTGGCCCGCTAGATGGCGCTGCCTTTGGTCAAACGGAAATCAACTGCATTTTTAAAATAAATATCTCCATTTTTCATTACGTATTCGTCAAGTACGTAAATAAATAGGGATGTTTCATTTGGAACACTTTTTTCGATTTGTAATAGATGACGCTGTAATATCTACAATCATATTGTTCACAATTTTAGATGGACAGTGAGTACCAGGTAGATTTTTTAAATTAAACCACAGAATGTAGGTATGTTTGAACTATATTTCGATTGTTCCAATGCGATACATGTACCGGGTGATCAAAAAGCCAATATATACTTGAAAACTTAATAAATCAAAGAATAATATAGATATAGAGGTAAAAATTGTCTCACCTGCTTGGAATGACATGGGTTTTTATTAGAACCAAACAAACTTTCACGAAAGTCCAACTGTTGGCGCTTTATCTGACTAGAAAAGCAATATTTAGCATAAAAATTTAAGACAAAGCAAATATGATGTTCTTCACAGGAAATTCTCAATATGTTCACCATCATTCCTCAACAACACCTGTAGTCGAGGAATAATGTTGTGAACAGCACTGTAAAGCATGTACGGAGTTATGATGAGACATTGGCGTCGGATACACTTGCGACTTCAGGTAACCCCAAGGCCGATAATGGCACGGACTGAGATCTGGGGACCTAAGAGGCTAAGAGTGACGGAAGTGGCGGCTGAGCACACGATCATCACCAAACGACACACGCAAGAGATCTTTCACGTGTCTAGCTAAAATGTTCAAATGTTTGTATAGCTTATGGGACATAACTACGGGGTCATCAGTACCTAATCTTACAAACTACTTATGAACTAGCTAATCCTAAGGACGGCACAAATATCCATGCCCGAGGGGAGATTCGAACCCCCGACCGTAGTGGCCGTGCAGACCGTGACTGGAGCGCCTCAGTCCCCTCGGCCACCGCGGCCGGCACGCGTCTAGCAATTTTTTGTTCTAATAAAACCCCATGTCATTCCAAGCATGTGTGTCAATTTTTACCTCTCTAACTACATTATTCCGTGATTTATTAAGTTTTAAAATTTATACTGACTATTTGATCACACCGTACTTTTGTGAACCTATCATACATTATGGGAACGCATGCTGTTACTGCGTGATTACCTGTAATTACCTCATGACTTCAATAAATGCTCAAAATGATGCCCTTCAATTTCAATGCATTTGGCAATACGCGTAACGAAATTCCGAAACAGTGAGTAGTTCGCCTTCTGTAATGTTCTCACGTGCATTGACAATCATTCAATTTACCTCACAGAAAGAAATCCGGGGATGTAAGATCCGTTGAACGTGCTTCTACGACCAATCCACGAGTCATTAAATATTCCATTTAAGACCGCTTCACATGCACGAGAACCATGTGCCGGACATCCATCGTGTTGAAAGTACATCGCCATTGTGTCATGCACTGAAACGTCTTGTAGTAAAATCAGTAGAACATTATGTAAGAAATCAGTATACATTGCAACATTTAGATCGCCATCGATAAAATAGGAACTAGTTATCTTTTCTCCCATAATGCCGCACCATAAATTAACCCTCCAAGGTCGGTGATGTTGCACTTATCGCAGCCATCGTGGATTTTTTGCCGGTTTACCTCTGTTTGTGTATGACGCTTCGTCACTAAACAGAACACGGGAAAAAAATCTGTTATCGTCCCGTAATTTATTTTGTGCCCAGTGGAAAAACTGTACTCGACGTTCATAGACTTCCCCATGGAAAGCCTGGTGCATAGAAATATTGTACAGGCGAAATTTATGTTGATGTATAATTCTCAACATCGACGTTTTTTAGATTCCCGATTCAATTGGTCTGCTACTGATGTTCGGATTAGCCGCAACTGCACCTAAAACACTTAATTTGGCATCATTATTTGTTTCAGGTCGTGGTTGACGTTTCACTTGTGGCTGAACACTTCCTGTTTCTTTAAATGACGTAACTGTCCGACGACAGGTCCCGAAACTAGGATGATGTCTTCCAGGATAACGATCAACATACATAACACAGGTCCGTTGGGCATTTTAACTACAATAGCCATACATAAATACCACATCGACCTTTCCTGCAATTGGTAAACGGTCCATTTTAACAGGAATTATGTATCACGAATCAAATACCGTCCGCAGTAGCGAAATGTTACGCGATACCACGTAATTACACGTTTGTGACTATTACAGCGCCATCTATCACAAAGCGAAAAAATGTTCAAAATAAAACATTCTTATTTATTTACGTACTAGACGAATATGTCATAAAAAGGTGGAGACATATGTAAAAAAAAAAAAAAAATGCAGTTGATATCCGTTTGACCTATGGCAGCGCCGTCTAGCGGCCCAATCCCCTTCAAGGAGGAAAAGCTTTGTTCTTTGTGGTTTTTTCGTTTGATGATTATTTCGTGAGATATTTGCCCAGATCACTATCAATTGACCCTGTATAGTGTCGGTATTTTGGACACTTTGTCTGGACCGAAAGTTATTGGTTTTAGACGTAAATAATGTTTCCTTTTATTATTATCATGCATATTAAAGAAGAAAATAGAAAATGCAGGTTCGCATAGCTAAGTGGTAGTAGTTGTTGTTGTGGTGGTCTCCAGTCCGCAGACTGGTTTGATGCATCTCTACACGCTACCCTGTCCTGTGCAAGTCTCTTCATCTGAGAATATGTTCGACAACCTACATCCTTTTGAATCTGCTGACTATATTCGTCCCTCGGTCTCCCTCTACGATTTTTACCCCTTACGCTTCCTTCTAATGCTAAGTTGACAATTCCTTGATGTCTCAGAATGTGTCCAACCAGTCTATCCCTTCTCTTAGTCAGTATATGCCAGAAACTCCTTTTCTCCCAGATTCGGTTAAGTACCTCCTCATTAGTTACGTCATCTACACATCTAATTTTCATCATTCGTCTGTAGCACCACATTTCAAAAGCTTCTATCATCTTTTTATCGCCCACGTTTCACTCCCATACAATACTACAATCATGACAAATGCTTTCAGAAAGGACTTCCTAACATTTAAATTAATATTGGATGTTAAAAAGTTTCGCTTCTTTAGAAAGGCTTTTCTTCCCATAGCCATTCTGCATTTTATATCTTATTTACTTCGGCCATCAGAAGTATAATGCGTTCACTATGCTGTTCATAGTAACTTACCCGCATTACTATTTTCTTATTCATTATCAGTCCTGCGTTAGCACCAACTGATTTTGTATTGATAACCCTGTACCTACCTGACCAGAAATCGTGTTCATCCTGCCACCGAACTTCACTAATCCCTACCATATCTAACTTTAACCTATCCATCTCTCTTTTCAAATTTTCTAGATTACCTACGCGGTTAAGGGTTAGAACATTCCACGCTCCGACCCGTAGAATGCCTGTTTTGCTTTTCTTGATGACGACATCCTCCTGAGTAGTCCCCGCCCGGAGATCCGAATGGGGGACTAGGGCCCATTAATACCTTGAAAGCTCGATAGTCTCCCTCCGTACTCGATTTAGAATGAGGTATTCTTAGTCCTTAGTCTTATTGTGAAATAAATGAGTTCCAGCATGGTGTGATGGTGTGCATGTTGTGTCCTCGTCTTAATTAATAGATTTGCCGGCTGTCTGTTGTTTTAGGTATTTTCGACGGGAGGCACCCTGGTCTTATTGGTACGGTGTCGTAATTACAGTGTCCCAGTGGCTTAGTGAACAGTTCAACTGCCTACCAAGTAATAGATCCCAGTTCGAATCCTGGCCCCATCAAAAATTTTCCAGGTGTCTCACTGATTTACCCATTAATGACGTAAATTCATTTTGGTCTCGATTCTTAGTGGCTTCATGGAACGTCCGCAAGAAAATCATATTTTCTATAAGAGCTGGATGAAAAGTAATAGGAAGACAGCATTATTTTAGACTGAAATGACTTTTTCTCAGTAGTTTCATCTGTACACATTGTTAGTCTGTAACGAAAGAATTTCCACATTTGTAATAGTTTAAATAATTTTTAAGAAATACCAACTACATGATGGAATATGGAAGGGCTTTTAAAAACAATCACAATATTTTATTATAAGTTAGACATTGCTGTACTCAGTAAAAATAGTATCTTATTGGCTTTGCTGTAAAATGTCTTGACGATTTCCTGTTCATGGCAGCAACTGCCGAAAGCGGTAGAATATAAGAAATAAAAATATTTGGCAGCCTTGGCGTAAGAAAGATTAAAAAAAATTCAATATAGCCTAATGTCCCCCGTAATTTATAACATTTTGCCAAATGTCCGTAATTTTCGTATACCATGGGCGGGGTTATTTCTGATTATATTCCGTGTTGACCGCCTTGTTGCATGGATAATAACTTGTGCGCTGTTGTGCCGGTTCCCTGGCAGTGGTTATTTCACTTTTCAAAAGACATTATAATCACAGGGCCTCATGTGGGTGACTATGGTTCCTGTGCCAGAACCTCCCACTGACAGAGCAGCAGAAGTTCCTAAACACCACCAGATACGTCTTGCATTGTCAAGCAGAATAGTGAACTGACGTTCCATGAAATGTCGTCGCTTTCGCATGAGGGCTGGACGAGGTGATGTTCATCACCTCATCGTTCTGCACGACAACGCATGATCTCTATGACGCGAAAACGTCTATGAAGTCCAACGAACGTTTGTAAGAGTCCATATTATCAGAGTCTAGTACCGATACTCTCACAAACTGCAATAACAGCAATAAACAAATCCGATGTGCAATTCAGCGAAATAAGGTTGTATCACAATAGTAACTCTTGCTAAAAAAAAGCTTTTCATACTGTTGCAGATGACATGCCGTACGCCGCAAAAAAGGAAACAGTGTGGTGCGAATAGCTTAAAGATAAAAGGTACTAAAATGATTTTTGTAAAATGGTACAACGGAAAAAAAGAAGTGCATATCTTATACTGCAATATGTTTCCAGGTTTCGTATCCATGTTATTTTGTGCATATTTTAGAATAAATTCAAAACGCACTCTTGTTGGGATTTCTGCCGAAACTACTTTGGGTACAAAAATAATAAGTGTTTTGCATCAAGGCGGATCCCCAACCCCACATTTGTAACGCAAATACGGAACGATAGAACTGATTCACATCAAAATAATTTTTAGCCATGATACAGGGCAGGACAGCTGTCGAAGTAGACGCGCAGATGATAGTCAACGCATTCGTGACATTCGGTAAAAAGTCATAAATAGCCGTGGAGATTATATTTAAGATGTAAACGTACTTCTGTCAATAAAGTCATTTCAGGGAAAAATAATACTGCCCATTACCTTTCTTGCAATCCATGTTTGTAAATACAAATCTACAGTTTCATTACGATACTGATGAAATTTTGCAGACTTGACGTTCGAAACAAGAGAAATATCACTGGCTACATTATACTTGACACGGTGTATGGCGGAGGAGATCTTACAAGAGGTTTTCACATGATTTTTCCGATCACAGTGAAAGCTTAATGTTTGTTTTCGTGGTGAAGATTTTTCGCAAGCCACCGTATGAGACATCGCAGTCAGTATACTACAGTAGACGTCTACTCCATTCGATCGATAATCCTCAAATAGTACATGTATCAATGTTTTCATGAAGAATGTTTATACTTATTAAACTATCGTTTAATTAGTCCCCATAGAAGTAGCAGATGTCTTTTTTTCATAGACATGAGCTATAGGAGGAGAAGAAAGTGGAGGAAGATGTAGATAGAGAGAAATTGAGATGAGTAGAGGGAGGAAATGACGGACCGATAGGTTGGATCAGTGGATAAATAGCGATAATGGGGAGCTGGAGGTTGAAAGAACGAAGGGAGGAAGTCATATACAAGTGAAACGATAAGATGGACAGAAAAGGAGCAAAGCAGGAGTACAGAAAGAGCGCGAAGGAGTAGAAATAGTAATGAAATACTATTACGTACAAAATTTTATTTTCAAGTACATAAACTAAGAGGAGGTGGAGGGAATCAGACGAAGGGGGTGGACATAGCGTAGGAGGGGGAGGAAGCGGCAGAGGTAGAGGAAGACATGGGCAGAGTTGGGAGGAGGAGGAGGAGGAGGAGGAGGAGGAGGAGGAGGAGGGAGGGAGGGAGGAAGGAAGGAAGGAAGGAAGCTTAGGGTTTAACGTCCCATCGACAGCTTGGTCATTAGATACGGAGCTAACGCTCGGAGTTTTGGGTAAGGATGGGGAGGTAAATCGGCCGTGCACTTTTGAAACGAGCCATCCCAGAATTTGTATGGAGTGATTTAGCGAAATCACGGAAAACCTAAATAAGGATGGCCGGAGGTGGATTTGAACCACCATCCTCCCGAATGAGAGTCCAGTGTGTTACCCAAGCCCCTACAATTCCGTAACCGGCCGACTGCTAACAGCGGGCAAATTGAAGAGCGCCTCGGCGGCCATTATGGTGGCAAATTTCCGCGCGAACTTTAAATGTGCGTAAGACTCTTTGATTAGCGTATCTATTCATTCGAGTTAAGTCACGAAAACTATTTCTCATTAAAATATATAGAAAACAGCTTCAGACTCTTTCAATATACAGCAATTATCGGATATGTGTAAATTTATCACACATACGATGTAAGAAATCCGCCAACAGCGTTTCTTTTTCCTGATTAAACCGAATCATAACATTTAGCTTTTTAGAATTCTAAGTGCAGCATATAACTGGAACTTATCGTCAATTTTTGGCACTCTATCAGTATATTCTACGATGGTCAAACTTTTGTAGCCGGCCGCGGTGGCCGAGGAGACTGAGGCGCTCCAGTCACGGTCTACACGGCCACTACGGTCGGGGGTTCGAATCCCTCCTCGGGCATGGATATTTGTGCCGTCCTAGTTCGTAAGTAGTTCATAAGTAGTTTGTAAGTTTAGGGACTAATGACCCCGTAGTTAAGTCCATAAGCTGTACAAACATTTGAACATTTTTTGAAACTTTTTTACAAACATTCATTTCGGAAGAGTTTCACAAAACTTTACGTCTTCCCTTGGGTACCTGCTGTATTCTCCAATATGTAGATATTTTATAGCATCAAAAATGAAACATGGCTGTCTTTAACGGCTAATGTTCAAAATTGACTGTGAAAATGAAATATCCCATCGGATACGTAACTGTAAAATAGCGTCTTGTGAATACAGCAATCAGCCACTATCAATTTTATAAGAACACGATGTATAACATTTTTTCTTAACGAAGTGCATCTAACATATTACTATTTTTAATGCTGTAGGCCAAATACTAAACAGTAGTGTGAACTGCTCAAAAGTCAGCAACTATCGTCATAGGGTTCATATTCACAATGTGCTTCCATTGTGACTATCTGTCATTGATACAAGGAACTATACACTATTCTGCAAACACCTTTCAGTTCTTATAACGATACGTAAAGCAGGTCAACTTTAAATTCTTTGTTACAAGTTGCTAATATAATAACAAAAATTCGAACCGCAGAGAGGCAACTGATCTCGCCCCCAATAGTTACAATCATAAAATGAAACTTCCTGTCCACCAGTACTGCCTAAAGTAGTTCGTTTTTAAGAGCTACCAGTATTGTAATACTCTGATATTTCATTCACTCCTGTATTGTCTTGACTAAACGCCTGTTAAGCAAGAGTAACTATCTTTGAAGACAAGTAGTAGGGCTACTTGCATTCCTGAGAAATATAAATGGGAAGAAAGTATTCATTCTTTTTATTTCTTTCTCAAAACAATTTGTGCAGTTTAACGCTGAGCAGCTCTTCACCATCGTGCTTCATGTATACTGCAACAGTCAAACAATACAGACGTGACTACCAACTGAGTATAAATACCACAGTAGCTATATAACGCACGATTTATCTCCTAACAACACTCGAATTTATCTATCGCTTGCCACTATAATGGCGGCCGGCTGAAGGTTCAAATTATCCCGCGACAGCAGTGCCGTTAGGGAGACTAGTTATTTTTACAAGGTCTTTGGTGTTACCACTGCGCCACCTCGCTCAGAGAGTTTGGAGGAATAAGGGGATGGATAGAGGGAGGAGCAGATGGTGAGGGCGAGGGGGGAAGGAGACATGTTTTAACAGAAGATTTTTAAAAAAGGCACTGACCAGCCAGAACATTATCATCACCTATCTAATAGCGGGTATGTTCCTACGGCATGGATAACAGTGGTGACACGTCTTCACATGGGCGCACAGAGGCCTTGGTAGGACGCTGGAAGGACTCGGCACCGTACTTTTTCACCAAAGTTACGCAATTTCCATACATTTCTGCAGGGAAGCAAAGAGCACTGTCCAACGTTGAATCACATTCCAAATGTGTTCGATCGGCTTCAGATCGGCTACGTTTGGGGGGCCATCACATCAACAGCATCTCGCCTCAGTGTACCTCGAACCACTCCATCACACTGCTATTTGTGCAGCTATTTCTGACCGAAGTGGAGAGGATATTAAGCGCAATATGAGTACAGCACAAAATAATATTATTAAAGAAGCAGCAAACCGTAAACTTCTACTTGGATTTTCAGGTGTAGGAAGTGCTTCCTGAAGGTATTTGTGTGGAGTGAGTGTGAAAGTGACACTTGGATGACAAGTAATTCAGAAAAATTAGATTAGAAGTTATTCTTTTAATGTGTTTTAATGTGATGCTACAGAAAAATGAAGCAGCTTACATGGGTAGAACAAGGAAATAATGAGCAGCTACTGAATCTAATACAGAAAAAAATTAATACAAGGTACAACATAATCTCAGGAACATAATAAAGTCTTACTGACACATTCCGAGCAAAACGCTGATCATTAACTGGAAATTAGTGTGATTCTTTGATCTGCCCCTAGATTGATCGGAAAATGCTACATCTTAATGAAATCAGTAGCAATGCTTTAAAAATAAATTTACGTCGGACGTAAATGTATGTGATAAGCTGTAACAACCATGAGAGACACTAGGGTCTATATTTTCAACTAGCTGCAAGAACCCGTCTTTGCCCGGGTTTAAAATAAGGTTTTCCAACAAATGCGTCTTATATGTATAGAGATTGCAATCGAAGTCTGTAAGTAAAGTACTTTCCCCCATGCACCGAACGAAATTTTATGTAGACAGTAACCTTCATCTAGTTTTCAAAGTCAATTGTACAAAATTTCATCAAGATCGGAGCAAAACTGTGGATTTTGGAAATTCATTAGTACGCTTCACCATGCACTGAACGAAGTTTTATGTAGACAATGCCCTTCCTCTTGTTATGAAGGTCAATTGTGCAAAATTTCATCAAAATCAGTGCGAAGATGTAGATTTACACGGACACCTTGATACACACTTTCACTTTTTCTCAGATATTCCGGTTGGTTTTCCAAAATAATAATAAAAAAAGGAACTAAACCTGTTTAAGAACCTCCCCCACATGATTTTGTGTACGTGTACCAAGTTTCACATTATTTGGTTTTCTGGATCTTGAGTTATAAGAGAACAGACAGACAGACAACAATTGCGTGTTATAAGTATGCAGATTGATCGCATTCCTAAGATGGAGATGCGTTCACGCCATCTTAAAACATTCAGTATATGAGCAACTTGTGGGATGTCGTTTCTAACAAATAAACACTTTCATGCTTTCTCAGTAATGGTGGTGTGTGTAGAATAGCTATCTGATGTTATACTGGAAAAAATGTACACGGAAACTCCTAAGAACCAAACCTTAATGCATCACTTATTGTCTTAATTATATCCACAATGGATGTGAGGTCGTGGTTGTATTACTTATTTTGCCAAACAAGTAGAAACAACCGCAGATATCGTGTAAAAACACTAAAATATGACGCGTTTCAAGAGTCAAGCCCTCATCATCGGATAATCTGTACAAGAATCTTAAAACGTAAAACCATAAACATATAAAACGTAATAAAAGAAAACGTGGTTACGTCTCTTGTAACCGTGTCTACGAAGGAAGGTCCTCAGCATAGTGTGTTAAGTCAGAATTCAAACTAGACCGCAGCACTAGCGGCGCATAGTTGTTGTTGTGGTCTTCAGTCCGCAGACTGGTTTGAAGCAGCTCTCCATGCTATCCTGTCCTGTGCAAGTCTCTTCATCTGAGAATATGTACGGCAACCTACATCCTTTTTAATCTGCTTAATGTATTCGTCCCTCGGTCTCCCTCTACGATTTTTACCCCACACGCTTCCTTCTTATGCTAAGTTGACAATAACTTGATGTCTCAGAATGTGTCCAACCAATCTATCCCTTCTCTTAGTCAGGATATACCTGAAAATCCTTTTCTCCCCGATTCGGTTAAGCACCTCATTAGTTACGTGATCTACCCATCTAATTTTCATCATTCGTCTGTAGCACCAAATTTCAAAAGCTTCTCTCATCTTTTTATCTGAACTCCTTATCGTTCACGTTTCACTCCCATACAGTGCTACACTCCAGACAAATGCTTTCAGAAAAGACTTTCTAACATTTAAATTAATATTGGATGTTAAGAAATTTCGCTTCTTCAGAAACGCTTTTCTTCCCATAGCCATTCTGAATTTTATATCTTCTTTACTTCGGCCATCAGAAGTTATCTTGCTACCCAAATAACAAAATTATTGTCTCATTACCTAATCTAATTCCTTCAGCATCGCCTGATTTTCTGACATTGCGTTCCATTACCTTAGTTTTACTCTTGTTAATGTTCATCTTATATCTTCCTTTCAAGACACTGTCCATTCCATTCAATTGCTCTTCTAGATCTTTTGCTGTCTCTGACAGAATTAGTATGGCATCGGCAAACCGCAATGTTTTTATTTAATCTCCCTGCACTTCAATGCCCTCTCCAAATTTCTCCTTCCACTCCTTCACTGCCTGCTCAATGTACAGATTGAACAACATTGGGGAAAAGCTACAACCCTGTCTTACTCCCTTCCCAACCTCTGCGTCCCTTTCTTGCCCTTCGACTCTAATAACCGCCGTCTGGTTTTTGTATAGGTTGATTATAACTCTTCGCGCCCTATATTTTACCCCTGATACCTTCAGAATTTGGAAGAGTGTATTCCAGTCGACATTGTCAAAAGCTTTCTCCATATCGACAAATGCTAAAAACGTAGGTATCCCTTTCCTTAGCCTATCTGCTAAGATAAGTCTAATGTAAGTATTGCCTCCCGAGTTTCTACATTTTTCCTGAATCCAAACTGATCTTTCCCGAGGTCGGATTCCACAAGTTTTTCTATTCGTCTGTAAATAATTCATGTTAGAATTTTGCAACCATGACTGAACTGATAGTTCTGTAATTTCCACACTTGTCTGCACTTACTTTCTTTGGAATTGGAATTACGATATTCTTCTTGAAGTCTGAGTGTATTTCCCATGTCTCATACACCTTGCATACCAGGTGATACAATTTTTGCATGACTGGCCCTCCTAACGATATCAGCAGTTCAGACGGAATATCATCTACTCCTGGGGCCTTGTTTCGACTCAAGTCCTTCAGCGCTCTGTCAAATTCTTCTCGCAGTTTCATATCTCCTATCTCATCTTCCTCCACTTCGTCTTCCATTTCTAGAATACTGCTCTCAAGTTTATTTCCTTTGTATAGGCCCTCTATATATTCCTTCCACAGTTCAGTTTTCCCCTCTTTGCTTAGTACTGGTTTTCCGTCTGAGTTCTTGATATTCATTACAGCTGCTTTTCTTGTCTCTAAATATCTCTTTTATTTGTCTGTAGGCGGTATCTATTTTTCCCCTAGTTCCCCGGCGCATAACACAACCGAAATGCACCGAGTCAACAACACGACTGGGCGCACGTATGCAGGTGTCGTGAAATCATTTGCACAGTATGACAGAGGTTGAAACTTAAACGACTTATTGTATTCACAATGTGTAACCATAACTATTGTGAAATATTTCTTTGTTGGTTAGTCACGTGTGGAAACACTGAAGATTAACAAGTTTGTAGTTTTTCTGGGATTAATTTGGCATTTACTTCTTTCTGGAGATGTACTTGATTGAGGTGTTTATCCCGCTAACGCAAGACGTGAATGCGCAGGATGATGACGGTGCTGGAGCTGCCGCCAGAGATTAAGGACGAGGCGCTGAAGGGTGCCTACAGCGGCAACATCAAGCGGCCTCGCTACTTCAAGACGCACCTGCCCAGGGACCTGCTACCCAAGCAGATATGGACCAAAAAACCCAAGGTGAGTGCCGTCCCCACTTTCCCTTCATCATCACTGCTCAGCCTTGCATAACAGGTTACCAGTGGCTACTGATTTACCTCGGTTTCAGCCTTCAGCAACCTATGATTGTATTAAGGCCATGAACATCGTGAAATAAACAAGTTCCGTTTACATTTACGACAGCGCTTATTAGGTTTCGGAATTTATATAACGATCAAAAATTCAGTGCCAATAGGCTTAACAGATGTACCATTAGTAAGTGAAGAACGTGTGTTCCAGTTCCAGAATAAAACTCACTCTGCAGTGGAGTGTGCGCTGATATGAAACTTCCTGGCAGATTAAAATTTTGTGCCCGAACCGGGACTCTAACCTGGGACCTTTGCCTTTCGTGGGCAATTTCTCAGGGGGAATCCCACCGAAATTCAATCAGACAACAGCTGCCTATAAGGAAGGACACATTTTCTGTGGATCTCCGTACAAAACATACGTTTCTACGTAAAACGTGATGTGCAAAATTTTGTTGCTTTTACTACTATACTGAATCTCTTCATATCTTTTAAGTTATTTTCGCTGAAAATTCTTTATTATCATGTCAAATATAATGTTGGTACCCTCTTACAGAGAGAACCCCCTGTATATCGACATATACACTCCAGAATCCACCAACTGAAGCTTGGCAGAGGAACCTTGGACCCCTATTGCATTTTTAAAAGGCGAGTGGAAAAGCAAATTGCCATGCTAACGCAAGAGCACCGATTTGTCTTCGTTATCGTTATGGTTCTTGAGGTAGATGTATATTGATACCTCTACAACCATCGTTCTGCAGACTGCTGGCATTCGTTGAAATGTGTTTTCCCGCGTGTTACACGGCTGCCGGCTGTGTAGCAGTCGATTTGGCTCATATAGATACTGCAGCAGTCAATGTTTACCTTGTATGAGACGTATAAACGAGCTTTGTGTGATAATATCAATTGACTTCCTGTACACAGTATCACTTGAAGTGCATTATAATTAGTAATTCCTTAAGAGCGTGTACAATGAAAATGCCGAGAAAGACCTTAGAGTTCTCAACATTTTACCTGACGAACGTGATTATGATACCAATGATAAGGACAGTAATGACGAAACAGGAAGTGGTGAATTCCACAGTTTTACAAATGTAAATATCGTTTCGTCTATTTAATTTTTTATTACATGAATAGCAGTAAGGAGCAACAGCCCACAATATCAACTGTGAAGTAGATAATCATTGCTGGTGTTATTCTTGATTTTATTTCTGTTTGAAGTAGTTGTGAGTAAAGCTAAAAGGTCTTTCATCTGTTAGTTTCTTCATGTTTTTGGCTCTGTAATAATCGGAATAATTCTGATGTAGTAGCAAACACAGGGTGCTTTTCCTATGTCACGTAAAATTCTGCGTTTGAAAAATCTCTTTGAGTGGATTATAAAACAACACTGGGCGTCGCATGAAATACTAAAGACAATATTTGTTTGCTCTCACTCCAGTTACACACTGCAAAAATATTACAGATATCTGCAGAAGCAACAATGTGCCAGTCAACTTTTTACCCGCGCGGAATGGTCTAAGGCGTAATGCTATGGACTGGGTGGTCGTTCCCGCCGGAGGTTCGTGTCGTCTCTTGGGAAAGTGTGTGTGTGTGTGTGTGTGTGTGTGTGTGTGTGTGTGTGTGTGTGTGTGTGGTCCTTAGTGCCAGTTTAAGCAGATTGTAAGTCTATTGATTGTCGACCATTTGCAGTTTAGTCCAATAGTTTTACAAACATATGAACATTTGAATTTTGACAACTTAAAAATAAATCAAATAGGCTGTCACAAAATAAACTATGTAGTTTACTGTTAGGTTTTATTTATTAGAAAGTAGTAGGTTTACCAAATTGACGGCAGTGTTGAATGGGAATCTCTGATCTGGTAGGTATATCAGATATTCAAGCAGCATCGAAGAATGGGCCACTGAATTATTCTGTAAGTCGTCTTCTATATGGATGAACTACAGATTCGTCTCATGCTCCAGATATACCGAAGTTGACTTCCCTGCGACCGTGTTAACGTACTACTTCCGATTAATGTTCTTTTATGTCGTCAGGCCAAAACAAACACAGAAAATGTCGTAACTATTCAGCGCTTTTCCTAAATTCCTGAGCGACTACATAACCTCGTACATTACAGCGTCTTGAACAGAGATTTCTGCTGACTCTATCAGTCAGATCATTTATCTATAGAGAAGAGCGATGGAATCATGAACACCTTAGGACCTCTGGACAGTAGCGTTGTTCGTGATAAACAATCGCTCTCCAGAACAACGTATTCTACTACTCGAAAAGTCTTCGACCTACTGACATATCTCTGAACTTCTTCTGTACTCAGGTACCATGGAAAAATTTTGTCATTGTTGAATATGGCCAACTAACTGACCACAGTATACCAAATACCCCGCTAATTCACTGCTTGACAACACATGGCGTATGGGGCTAGAGTACTGCTCTGCAAAAACTAATGAACCGTCATTTTGTTGTTCAAATGTTTGTATAGCTTATGGGACTTAACCACGGGGTCATCAGTCCCTAAACTTACAAACTACTTATGGACTAGCTAATACTAAGGACGACACAAATATCCATGCCCGAGGGGGATTCGAACCCCCGACAGTAGTGGCCGTGCAGACCGTGACTGGAGCGCTTCAGTCCCCTCGGCCACCGCTGCCGGCCCATCATTTTCGTACAAAGCATAAATGACTTCGTAAATTGACGAATAACGGTAGCCGGCCGCGGTGGCCGAGGAGACTAAGGCGCTCCAGTCACGGTCTCCACGGCCACTACGGTCGGGGGTTCGAATCCCCCCTCGGGCATGGATATTTGTGCCGTCCTAGTTCGTAAGTAGTTCATAAGTAGTTTGTAAGTTTAGGGACTGATGACCCCGTAGTTAAGTCCCATAAGCATTACAAACATTTGAACAATTTTTTGAACAGAAACATTAATCCTTTAATTTTTTTCACTGTTAAAATTTAGCGTGTGATTGGCAATGGGAAGATATCTAGACATGGTTGCCACATTCATTTTTAAGGTGCACAACAGATATACGCAGATCAGGTTGTTTCCGGAAATGTGTTGGGCTTAGAGGGTTCTTTCCCATTTTATTCTACCACTTGTCATTGTTGAACTTTTCTGATTATGCTTCAGGAGGTCGCGAAACAGGACGGCTCAAAATGCAAAACAGCCTTTGTTAGTTTGAAACACTGCCGGCCGCGGTGGCCGAGGAGACTGAGGCGCTTCAGTCACGGTCTGCAGGGCCACTACGGTCGGGGGTTCGAATCCCCCCTCGGGCATGGATATTTGTGCCGTCCTAGTTCGTAAGTAGTTCATAAGTAGTTTGTAAGTTTAGGGACTGATGACCCCGTAGTTAAGTCCCATAAGCTTTACAAACATTTGAACATTTGAAACACTTCAAAATAGCGTCAAATTGTTTCTAACTGTCTATAGATGTTGCGCCTTGCGTGTCAGAACTGCTAGAAGTTGTAAAGAAAGTTATATCGTTGCTTATTACATTGCGAACAAACTCAAATGTTCGAAAGCAAATGAGTGAGTCCAAGGAGTGGTTCCACTGACGCTATTAATGTCACTCACTGATGCCTTTCGTACCGACTCCAAGATACTGCGTGTCTTACACAAATCGATGGTGTTTAACAGCAACCTCGTTTACCAAAAAAATTCAGTTTTACAGGAGAGTGAAATAATCATTATTATTTTTCAGATATCTCGATATCAAATGACTAAAACAATTGTTATTGCTATAAATTATTTTATTAATAAAATATTCCATGAAAACATGAACATAACTTTCAAACCATATATTAGATAAAAATTGTAAACGGTGTTCTTACATGAAAAAACCGACATAGGAGGTTGCAGTTCAACACCATCGAAATATATCTTGTAAATTAAGCCCAGGATGTCGCGGTTCTCATCTACGTTACGAAGGCGTCAGAATTTTTTCCTTTTAATTATTTAATTTTTATTTTATTATTTTTTTAATTTTTGTAGGTTTTGGTTATTATTTAATTCTAGAAGAGACCATCCTGAAAAATTGCACTTAAAAATAAATAAAGCTTACACTTTTATTTCGTGTATCTCGGAAATCTCGCAAACGATTTGTATATTCACGTAGCTCTTTGAGAGAAATTCGTATTCAACTAGGTGCGTGTATGATTTCATTTTCCTCTTTGAGGTTCATATGTCAAATAGAAGCATATTCTTCGAAATACCAGAATATTACAGAAAAGAAATTATAGAGCAACATTCGTTCAAACAGTACCGTGAAATTATTTTCCAGCGCTACACCTCTTATGAACACGAGAGGACTTACCTTTTTTACCGCATATATACACACTTTCCTCTTTGACGCGGCGCAGAGGAAAGATGCACGAAACCGTGCTTTTGCACTACTACAGATGGGGGTTTCATACACGCCTGAATCTAATTTTATACTTCTCTATTCGAACGGAAAACAGTTACGGGATTTCAAAAAAATTGCGTTTCCCAGTGTAGTTATACATTGTTCTTTCACGTATTGCTAATAGATCTACATTCATACTCCGAAAGTTCCTCACGGTATGTGGCTATGAAAATTAAGTAGTAAGTCCGATATTTATCCAACACACCAAACGTACAAGAAACGCGGGTAGCATCATAACTAGCCAGTTCTACAGACAAATCAGCAGTAGCTAGTACAATAGTCATCTAATCGATTGGACACCGATCTTTGACTGTTTGCTGATTACGCAATTGCGCACGGAAAAGTTTCGTCTCTGCGTGACTCAAGAGGCAGCGCTTTCCTGTGCCTCTTTATGCTCGATCTCTTGTCTAACGAAAGTATTTCGAAAAGACGGAAAAGGAACTGACAGAGAAGGTCGATATCAAGGAAGGCGAAACTGTTTATTGCGTGATTTGTCGGAATGTGCCTCGCACTTCTAAATCAGACCGTAAACGGAACACTCGGACGACTCGTTTTAGAGAAGTCGTCGAGTGGTTACAAAAGTAAGTTTGCAAATTATTTATTAAAGAGGGGAAGGACGAAGGATTAGGAAGGAAAGGATTGGTGTTAGCTGCATTGGCCCTTGTACAATGGCGATAAGTGAAAATATGAGCCTGACTGGGACTCGAACCCGGGACTCGCGTTTAGAGCCAACGGTTGACTTAACCACTTGGCTACCCACGCTCGCCTCCCGCCCGTTTGAAAACTTCCACGCAACGGCTGTAGCGCTACCATCGTCCATTACGGATTCTCATGCGAAATCGAACGTATGATAGCATCTGTGGTAAATTAAATCAACCAAACGCCGACTTCCCATGTAAATACTTATCACAGTTTCATGTGGTATCTCTTCTTGTAGACAAGTATAACATGTAACCTTATCGGATCAATAGATAAGATTATCTTACACATTCCCGCACTGGTGTTATTTTTCTAATATATAAATACGTATACAGAGTGAAAAGTATTTAAACTGACAAACTCTGAGATGTTGTTGGGGACATCAAAACGAATATTTTTTTCTAATCTTATATTTTCCTATGAGGAGTATTTAAACAGGTAGAGGAAGATTTTTCTGGTAGCAAATAAATTAAACCAACAAACCAATTTTCCATTTTTAATTACCAGGAAACAATACATAACCACAACCCAATTTCAATTAAAGTAGATTTTCAGAAATGCCCCCATTGACACGTAAACAAAGTTTACACCGTCGGATCATGTTTGACACGGCCAAAATCCCCAGGAGTATCCTGAATTGTTCCTGCTGTTGCTACCATCCGGGCAACCAGATCCTCTTCTGATGCAATAGGAGTTATGTAAACAAGGTTGTGCATCTTTCCCCACAAAAAAAAAAAGTCAAGAAGCGACATATCTGGGAATCGAGCAGGCCATGCTACGGGACCACCACTGCCAATCCACGTTTCTGGGAACCGTCGGTCCAGGAATCGACGCACACGACGAATGAAAAGTGCCGGCGCCCCGTCATGTTGGAACCACATGCGTTGTCTTATAGGGAGCGGGACGTCTTGCAGCAATTCTGGCAATGGCCTGGTTAAAACATTGTAATAGTGCCTGCCATGTAATAAGGCCTCGACCGGTATAAATATTTCTTTTAGGAAAAAATGACGTTAGGAAAAAAAATATTTGTTTTGGTGTCCCCTACAACCTCCCAGAGTTTGTCGGTTTAAATACTTTTCACCCTGTATACGTGATAGATAAATGTTATTGTTCCTGGTTCTGTAGCAGGATAATGTCGTCGTATTGGCACAATATTTCAGCTGATTAACTGCCTGCCCTCTCCAGGTGACTTAAGTCGAATGCACTGACTCACAAGAAAGTCAGTTTTCGCAGCATTGATGTATGCCATGGGGTTATAAGGCAAAAACTGTGAGTCATTCCAAAACTTAAAGAAACTACAGAAACTTATAACTTTTCTTGGACACCCCATGTAACTTTTTATGCAATCATCAGCATGTAAAATCATAAGAATGGCGTTGGCAGCATCACATACACCAATTGCATCCCGATAAACTGTAAAGCGAATCGGGCGCATGAACTACATTACGTGAACGCCCAGAACATGTCCCGAGACGTGAGCGTGCACCCACGATACATGTGAGCTTGCACTCTCTGCAATCTTCAGTTAGTTCAACTGTCAAACTGGTGTCGTATTTTATCGTGATGTTATTCTATTACGATATTACCGACGACATTATTTTAATGAACTTTCATGCTATTTATTTTTCATACAGTAATTGCAAATAAATATAAACAAAATCTTTAAAAATAATTTATACGTTTCCTGTTAAAACCCATTGCAATGGAACCAAATGATGCACAGTACTCTGAACATGTTCTGTTTAGATTCCTACCCAGCAGTCACTTTCAAGTACAAGAGCAAAACTTTCTCTCTCCGTCTCTCTCTTTATTTATCCTATTGTGTTTATCGTTTATTTTATTATGATTACAGTTTACTACGGAATCTGAAGTGCTGTGACCATTTGCACATTAAAATTATGCATCGCCAAAACTTCGGTCATCACAGAACTAGTATCTGCTGATTTCTGAAGCATACGCCATATAGCATCCATACCATATGTTGTAAGCGATTTTAGTTCCCAGTCAAGGCTTCGTTCTTAAAACAATAGGCAAGGGGAAAGCTCGGAGAGAGGTCAGAAAGGAATGAGAAGACAACGAGGGAAAATGGATACAAACAGGAGAAAGGAGAAGATAAACAGAGAGAGAGAGAGAGAGAGAGAGAGAGAGGATAAAGTGCTGTTTTTAGCAAGTCGGGTGATTTTTTTTTTTTTTTTTTTTTTTTGGCGGGGGGGGGGGGGTGGAGAATAAGAGGGCAAAGAGAGGTGGAGGGAGAAGATGGGTACGGAGAGGGGTAAGTATATGGGTTTTATAAATATATAGAAACTGGGAATTATTACCAGGTTTGGTTTTGTGTTAATGTATTAAATTACATATGACATAGCTTATATCCATCCAAATGATAATTGGGGCCCTGAAAAATCGGCTAAACACGATAATTTGTATAACAATATTGTACTTTATATAGTAGTATGGGATACAGTGTCAAAATTAACATATGTATATTCATACCACAGCTATCGAAACGTTCAAGTGACGTACTGACACAGCAGTAATCCTGTTAGTTGAAACAATGTTTTTCGTTCACTTTGGAATTTATTTCAACAACTAGTGTGGTGAAAAATGAACGAACAACAACATCCAGCTCATCACTTGCCTTTGGATGTTTGATATCTGTATTTACGAGCACGATTCATTGTCCATGGCGACGGCTGGGAGGAGAGGTGCGGGGAAAAATATCTGAGGGAGAAATTGATAACTCCTGTTTCCGAAGTTTGGGTCGAGAAGGTGGAAGGCTATCAGATGAGTCAATAGCCAAACAATTCGATTTGTTCTTGAATAGTGTGGATCTTTGTGTACTGGAGGTCTGAATAACGAAGCCCTAAGACTTTTCAGATTGAGTCGTGTCAGTTGTTTATTACTTCGCTGCTCACAAGGCAAGTAATAGACAAACTGCTTTATTTAAACTTTTACCCGCAGTAGCCTTCTTGGAAGAACTGTTAGTCCAGTAAATTACACTGAGCAGTATAAATTAGTTTTCTCATAAGGTAAAGCATTTGTCTTGTTACACAGTAGTAAAAAGTACCATAGAGTAGATAAACACATGTACACGCTGCGTTTCCATTATGTCTAATGCTGTACATATATTTCGGAAATGTTCTGTCACTTCTTAGAAGTAGCATTTCTCCTGAAGATCTACCTTTCTGTTCGAAGTAATATGAAATACAATGTAAGCTTTCACGGCCGGCGTCAACTTCATTTAAAACTTCCGGCCTCATAAGCCGTGGTCGATTTATAAAACTTTCCCCTAACGTTTCATCTTCGGCTGCGGAAGACCTCTTCAGAGGTAGAATGGCGAACTGCAGTCTTCCGCAGCCGAAGATGAAACGTTAGGGGAAAGTTTTATAAATCGACCACGGCTTATGAGCCCGGAAGTTTTAAATGAAGTAATATGAAATAATTCGATTCATTTCCATATGAGTAAAATGACTTGCAACTGAATAATCAGAGAAGTAAGAAAAATCACATATAATCACCGAGAACATCGGTTTAAAAACAAGACAAATTTTCTGCAATAAAAATTATTACTGTCAACGAAAGATTAATATTCTAGAAGAAGATTCTTTACGTTATTGTTGGAAATTTAAAGGAAACCACCAAACTGAGAGATCGGCACTCCCCCTGTATTAATTGAACAATCCTTGACGATGTTTGAGGTCAGCAATTATATGACCTACATCTACATAAATACTTTGCAAGTCACATTGAAGTTCAAATGTTTGTGAAGCTTAAGGGACTTACCCGCTTGGTCATTAGTCCCTAAACTTACAAAGTACTTATAAACTACCTTATACTAAAGACGACACAAACATCTATGCCCTAGAGGGAATTCGAAACCCCGACGGGGAACGGACTCGCACATCGCAGAATAGCGCCTCAATGCGCTCGGCCGCTACGCCGCGGCCACATTGAAGTGCATGGCAGAGGATTCATTGAACCGCTTTTATGATGTTTCTCTACAGTTCCATTCAGGGTAGCCAACGAGGTCATGATAAACACCACCGAAATGACTGTAAAATCCCACCAAAAACCACCGAACTTTCCGAAGTTCCCATGCAAAAAAAACCACTGTCTATTCGTTTGTTCTTGACCGATTGATTTGAAATTTGAACGCAACTATGCATTTTAAAGGAATAGTTTTTATGTACCTGATTTATCTGTAAACACACTAGGCGGAAATACAAAAAAAATATTGTTTATTCAAAAGTACTTCAGTAAACATGTTATATATAAAAACAAACAATAATTATTTTGAGTCATTGCAATGCTTGGCGAGTACAGACAGCAAATTGTGAAATATTTGAACTTTAAAACAGAAAGTAATCGAAGCTGGAAAGGTCAGCGTCAGTCATACTTTTGTCTTTATTTTATGTCAGAAGATCTAGATTGCAGCTTTATTCCAATGTAATCACACCTGAGAAAAACGAAATTTAACAATGAAAGTACAGTCACATATTAAGTGTCTGCAATGTTCAGTCATTTTCACAACAAGAAAAACCTGATAAAGTGCTGTAGAGACAAATACATACCATTAACACAATGTCAGTTCTTCGTCCTCGACTTCATCACAATCATCTTCGACAGGATCGGCGCCCGAAGTATATGCAGCTGTAGTCATATCAGCGATATCTTTTAAAACATTGTCAGGCGATTCATGATCTCGACAGCATTTCCCAAATCTTCTTAAGGCTGGTCAGAATGGCATTAATGGCCGCGGTGGCCAAGGGGACTGAGGCGCTTCAGTCACGGTCTGCACGGCCACTACGGTCGGGGGTTCGAATCCCCCCTCGGGCATGGATATTTGTGCCGTCCTAGTTCGTAAGTAGTTCATAAGTAGTTTGTAAGTATAGGGACTGATGACCCCGTAGTTAAGTCCCATAAGCCCCACAAACATTTGAACATTTTTAATGGCATTAATCATTCTGTTCCCCATCCTGTTTCTAAGTGTTGTCTTCATCAAATTTAGCTGACTGAATGCCCTCTCTACTTCAGCGTTCGCTTGACCATAGCAATACTAGTAAACACATGGCAAGATTACACAGTTCTTGAAAGGGATTTTCGCCACTCGCATCTTTGTATTGTAACACTTCACTCCAGAATGATACAGTGTTGTTAACATTTTTCCACTCAAATTTAACTTAGCCCACCAGTTCTGAAAGGAGGACGATTGACTCTTTATGCACTTTCAGTTTTCTGGTGCTAGGTTGGAGATCTTGCTCAAAACATCTACATTTGATGGCAAGAGCTGTTGCAGCTTGTGTTACAAGAGCTACTAAAAAAAATCCACTCATCTTTCTATGAGGACAGCTTCTATTTCCGATGACACACTTCTCGACGTTTTTAGTTCCTCCAGTTTTGTTTCGGCGTCGTAACCCAAATATGGTTTAGTAAAAAGAAATTTTGTGACGTTTTTCCTTAACAAATTTGCGCTACAGCCAGGAAGAACTACTCTCTTGGCTAAACCCTGAGTTAAAAGGATGAGATCATTAAGCAGTTTACTGGGATCGGCCGACTGAGCTTGAAACGCTTTGTTAACACGTTGCACCTCACCTAGCACTGGCTTTAAGAATAACAAATAAAATTCATTTGTCTCATCTTTGTACATTTGATACAACAGTTCAGTAGTGTAACACCTTTCACTATTTCTCACAGTTTGAAAACGAGTCTTTAGTTCCAAATACTGTGAAAGAACGCGTCTGACTGCCAGTTTAATTGATAGCCATCTTGTCGTGGAGGCCCGAACACGTTTGAGCGAGTCAGCAACTTCGTTAATTGTTCTGAACAGAGTGTTATACAGTTTCTGACGTGTACTTGACTTTGAAAACCAATTGTATGATTCACTTGTCATAAATTCTAAGGTTCTAGGTAATGTATCAGCTGCTGCAGCCGACACAGTCAGTTGTAAGGATTAGCAAACACATTTAACCAAAATAAGATGACCTACATCTGCTTTAAGTTTTTTGTAAATCCCATTATTGTTCCTACATTAACAGAAGCATTATCTGTTACCAAACCTCTAAATTTTTTTTCTTTCAGTCCATAATCAGAAACAGCTAATTTTATGACCTTCACAATTGAATCTGCATCGCCTGATTCCAACTCATACAAACTCAAATATGTCGATACTATCCTCTTTTGAGTCTCAGAAAAGTAAATGATGCACAACCCCAACTCCTATATCGGTTGATTCATCAGATAACAGACTAAAAGTACTTTCTGTAAATAACGCACATGAAGCTTCAGCTCTTGCTTGATTCAGATCAACACTTGCACTCGGGAAATCAATTTTTCTTTTGTGTCTGAGACTGAAGCGCTTCAGCGGCACGCGCGTGTTTCTTGGTTTTTGATGGTCTGTAAGATCAGCATATCTTGCCTTCAGATTAGTACCACAGTAACGACAACGAGCAACTGTGTTGTCACCTGGCACTTCTAAAATACAGTTCTTTATTTCCGGATCATTTTTCCACTCAGACCGAAACAGCCTACAACAATGAGCGATGAGTCATACCATTGTCAATATCTTTGAATTCTTAAGAATTTTACATGTTATCCAATAATGTGATACATTTCCTAGTTATTTATCTGTCCATATTCGTTAATAATTTCAAATTAGGATTATATTACTTCTGAAACCTTTTTATTTTTATTTTTAGAAAACGATTTCATTAAAATCCACCAACTTTCCCACCTCCCACTGACTCAGATTTTTTCCCACCGTCGGATTTAAAAAAACATCAGATTCGGTGAAAAACCACTGACGTTGTCAACCCTGGTTCCATTATCTAATAGCTCTGGAAAAAAAGAACACCTCAGTCTTTCAGTTTTCGGTCTGATTTTGTTTTATTTATATTTTTTAAATTTTTTATTTATTATTTTTATTTTACTATTTCGTGTCTTCCTACGTAGATTGGCGCTAACAAAATCTGTTCGCATTGGAAAGAGAAAGTTGGTGAAAGAAATTTCGCAAATATATTTCGTCGAAACGAGTAAGGCCTTTGTGTTAATGATTTCCACCCCAACTGATGCATCATTTCCATGATAATCTTCCCTATATCGCGATAGAACAAAAGGAGCTGCCCTTCGCTAAATCGTCTGTTAATCCCACTTGGTGGGGATATCACAATGCGGAACAATAATGCAAAATAGGACGCAGTAGTCAGTTTCTTTAGAAGGACTGTTGCATCTTCTAAGTGTTCTGCAAAAGAAACGTTGTCTTTGGTTCAATTTCCCTACGATATTTGTACTTTTTAATTTAAGTTGTTTGTAATTGTTACACCTAGGTATTAGTTGAATTTACTGCGTGTGGATTTGACTCATTTATCGTGTAAGTGTAGTTTAACGGGTTTCTTTTAGAAGGCATGTGAATGACTTCACAGTTCTCATTATTAAGGGTTACTTGCCATTTTTTTGCACCAATCTAAATGATTTTTTCAGTTGCTTTTCATTTTCTGGTGACTTCACTAATATGTGACAGCATCATCCGCGAACAGTCTGATGGAGCTAGTAAGATTGTCTCCTAAATCGTTTATAAAAACCAGGAACAGTAATGGCCCTGTAACACTTACCTTGGGAACGCCATATGTCACTTCAGTTCTGCTGGATAACTTTCCGTCAATTACAACGTACTGCCGGCCGCGGTGGCCGAGGGGACTGAGGCGCTCCAGTCACGGTCTGCACGGCCACTACGGTCGGGTGTTCTAATCCCCCCTCGGGCATGGATATTTGTGCCGTCCTTAGTCTTAGCTAGTTCATAAGTAGTTTGTAAGCTTAGGGACTGATGACCCCGTAATTAAGTCCCATAATTTCTACAAACATTTGAACATTTTTTACAACGTACTGTGTCACGTCTGACAGGAAGTCACGAATCCAATCGCACAATTGTGACGGTATCCCATAAGCACGGCGTAATCTGTCTCTGTGCAATACCGTGCTATAAACATATTTGTCTTTCAGAAACTGCTTCAGTTGTGCTGCTGAGGGTGAAAAGAGTTGTCGTCGAATTTCTTTTCCGTATCCCTAGTCCAGCCAATAACTTTTGCGAGAGACTTATGCAACAATAAAACTAGAAGCTATAACGTAACTATTATCCAGAAAAGAACTTACACAGGTTTTTGGTAATTTTTGTAGCATATATTGAAGCACTGACCTTTAACTAAATTCTCATTAATAATACTATGTAGGGAGGCAGGAAGCACCTTGCATTATGTTCGGATATCGTAATGAAACATTTCATCCGGGCCAAAGGTCATCTGCTGTCTCATCGTTCCATAAATTACATAGTATGCCGTAAGCCACTTATCTTTTGTCAGTGAAGGTTAGCAGGTCCGCTGGAGAGGATCCTTTCCGTCGTCAATAATACGAACTAATGAACTATTCACCTTACCGGATGGCGAATATTGCAGATAACTCTTTCATAAAACAAAAAGCTTTCATGTTGCTCCTATACGTTGTTATTGAAACGCATCCGACAGCAAAGCAGCGAAAACGTACATTTAAATATTTGCTCGGTACCAATTATCTTTTAATGAGCAGTAAAAAACTAATCACCAAAAAATGAATAAATTTCATGGACACGAACATGCTAGAATATCGCCTTAGGAAAGCGTTTTTGTGAATATAGAGAGCTGATAATACAAATTAATTTTATCATTGTTTTATTTGGACTCATTAATAAATAATTTCCACCTTCTAATGGAAGGAAAGTCACTTCCTGAATTGAAGTAACCACTATATCAAACAGAAGTAATCTGAGTATTTTATGTGCTATAACTTCTGATCGACGGTCCCGCCTTCAAGTTCATATAGTGAGCCCAGTATCTTCGACGTATTCTCCTTGCATCCTCAAGAGTTCATAGGCAGCCGTTTCTCCCTCTGTCTGTTTGACTGTGGAGCCTGTATGGAGATGACCACAAGTGGTACGAAAGACCTCGCGCCCTACACCAATTGCTGGCTTTCGAAAAATTTAGGTACATGGGGATGTAGATCTAGATCTTCGACGCTAGCATTATCAATGAATTCCCTTAGTTTAATACAATATATGCACTTATTGGCCATTACAATTACTACACGAAGAAGATATGCAGATGATAAACGGATATTAATTGGACAAATATATTATACTACAATTAACATGTGATTACATTTTCACGAAATTTGGGTGAACAGATCCTGAGAAATCAGTAGCCAGAAAAACTACCTCTGGCCGTAATAGCGGATTTGATTCACCTGGGCATTGAGTAAAACAGTGCTTGAATAGTGTGTACAGGTACAGATACCCATGCAGCCTCAACACGATACCACAGTTCATCAAGAGTAGTTACTGGCATATTGTGACGAGCCAGATGTTCGGTCACCATTAAAAAGACGTTTTCAGTTGGTGAGATATCTGGAGAATGTGCTGGCCAGGGCAGCACTAGAACATTTTCTGTGTCCAGGAAAGCCCGTACAGGACCTGCAATATGCGGTCGTGCATTATCCTGCTGAAATGTAGGGTTTCGCAGGAATCGAATGAAAGGTAGAGCAACGGGTCGTAACTCATATGAAATGTAACGACCACTGTCCCGTAGATGCGAACAAGAAATGGCCGAGACGTAAATGAATGTCACCCCATACCATCACGCCGGGTGATACGCCAGTATGACGATGACGAATACACGCTTCCAATGTGAGTTCACCGCGATATTGCCAAATACGAATGCGACCATCATGATGCTGTAAACATGACGTTTTGCCATTCGTGCACCCAGGTTCGTCGTTGAGTACACCATCGCAGCCGCTTCTGTATGTGATGCAGCGTCAAGGGTAACCGCATCCAGGATCTCAGAGCTGATAGTCCATGCTGCTGCAAACCTTGTCGAACTGTTCGTGCAGATGGTTGGTGTCTTGCAAACTCCCCATCTGTTGACTCAGGGATCGAGTCTTGACTCCACGATCCGTTACAGCCAAGCGGATAAGATGCCTGTCAACTCGACTGCTAGTGATACGAGGCCTTTGGGATCCAGCATGGCGATCCATAGTGCCCTCCTGAACCTACCGATTCCATATTCTGCTAAAAGTCATTGGATCGCGACCAACGCAAGCAGCAATTCGCGATACGATAACTCGCAATCGCGGTAGGCTACAATCCGACCTTTATCAAAGTCGGAAACATGATGGTACGCATTTCTCGTCCTTACACGAGGCGTCAACAACAACGCCGGTCAACTGCTGTTTGTGTATGAGAAATCGTTTGGAAACTTTCCTCATGTCAGCACGTTGTAGGTGTCGCCACCGGCGCCAACTTAGTTTGAATGCTCTGAAAAGCTAATCATTTGCATATCACAGCATCTTCTTCCTGTCGGTTAAATTTCGCATCTGTAGCACGTCATCTTCGTGGTGCAGCAAGGAGTGCATAACTTACGTGAAAAAATTAAGGGAAACTTTTCATTGAGGAACTGAGACCGTTATCAAGGTAAGAAGCAGTATCGAAACTATTGTGATAGTGTTTCATGGAGGTGATAATCTTTTGTTCGTTTTGATGAACAGTAATGCTCACAGTTACAGCATCAGAAAACACATATGGCATTCATTACTCATACCTAAAGATGTTAGTTGCTCCTAACGCTTATCAGTATACGGTCATGAGCGACTTCGGTAATTTCGTCATCAACATGAAATATCTGATAGCAAACCAGATTTAACATAGTCGAAGCTGTATCACATAACGGTAACGATTACGCGGTTCTTACTCAAATAGTGGAACTGAGAGGATTCTTAATAGTACTTTCCAATTTTTTTATCGTTTCAATCCGTTTGTGTATATTATAATATTCTCTTCGACAACTCAAGTATCATGTATCTGATGGCTTTTTGCACATGGTACCAGATTCTAATGAATTTTGATGTGGCAGAAAGAGATACGAAAACACTGTTATTGATTTTATGAAAAATAAATAAATAAATTTCGTATATATAACAGAATCATAGAACAAAGTGATGTATCATATAAACTAAAATCAGTAAATAGGGTACAATAATCCAAATATTTGGTATACGAGGAATGTCCACAAAGTAAGTTCCATTTGGTTGTATAAAACAAACGTGTACATATACAGAAAAAAAATATGTATTGTAAAAAAAAATATAACTGTTAAACTACTTTTCTATATAGCTTCCGAAATTTTGTAAGCACTTGTCATAGCATGGCACAAGTTTATGTATGCCTTCTTGATAGACGGTTGCCGCGCCCGTGGTAACATGTTCAGCTCATCATCATCATCGTTGAGGTGTTGACCAGCAAGGACAGATTTTAGGTGTAAGAAGAAAGTCGCTAAGAGCGAGGTCCGTGCTGTATGGAATGATCAAACATGACCCAGTGGAATTCCCGTAAGAGTTATTTGGTCACATTCGCCGTGTGAGGTCGGACATTATCGTAGAAAGAAGCAACACCTTTTGGCAGTAATTATCGACGCTTTTTCTATGTTGCTTAGCGCAATTTCTCAGTGGTATCGCAGTAACAGTGTGCATTGATTCTTTGGCCTTATGGTAAGAATTCAATTAGTAAAATGCCTTTTCTGTCCCAAAATACGGTGTACATGACTTTTAGAGGTGCCAAGAATTTTTAACCTTATTTTCACCCCCTGTGACTTCTTCATCGTAGCGTGTCAAAAACAAATTCACTGCCCATCCGTTGTTTTTTTTGTGTTGTCCAGTAAGAATTTTGGGTACCTACCGAGAGCAAACTTTCCGAAATTTCATTTCTTCAGAAACAATTACGTGAATTAATGATCGTGAGATTTGCAGAACTTCTATAGCAAGGGCACTAAGTGTAAACTCACGATGGTGCTTAATATTCTCTGCAATTGCGTGAACCAGTCCATCAGTGAGTCAGTAACAACAGGCAGGCATCCACTTCATTCTCCATCGTGCACTTGATCACGTCCTTCATAGAGTTGTCTGACCCATCTTATGACCATTGAATTACTCATAACATTTTGTCCGTAAACCTCGAAAATTTGCCAATTCTTTGCACTTAGACAATGAATGACAAATCTGATTGCACACGCGGCGGCATTTTCAATTACGGCACTTATATTAAGAAGCACTACAAAGCACACGTCGGAAGCAGCGATCTGAAAATGGCGTAAATGTCTTCACCTTGAGATAGAGTAACTCCCGCGCATGCTCGGAACTGCGATAGTAGCGCTGCCGCGGATAAAAATAGAAACGGAACTTACTTTGTGGACGACCCTTTACACATTGATTGTAACTTGAACTGCAAGTAGCATATTATGGAAATTCTCAACTTAACGCCGTGGCATATTTTGAAAAATT
Source organism: Locusta migratoria (assembly GCA_026315105.1). Classification (NCBI taxonomy): domain Eukaryota; kingdom Metazoa; phylum Arthropoda; class Insecta; order Orthoptera; family Acrididae; genus Locusta; species Locusta migratoria. The sequence goes on along the minus strand of CM048746.1, from coordinate 334,571,620 downwards.
CTGATCAATCATTTTATTTGGAATCTTTCTTTAATAATACATCACTTACAAAAACTATATATTGCACAAAACCGGCCAGTAAGATTAATATGTCGTAATTTCCCACGAACGTCATGTGAATAACTCTTGAAGGAGTTATTGCCGCGCGGGAGTAGCCGAGCGGTCTGGAGCGCCATGTTGCGGATCGTGCGGCCTCCGCGTCGGAGGTTCGAATCCTCCCTCGGGCATGCATGTGTGTGTTGTCGTTAGCTTAGTTTAAGTACTTTGTAAGTCTAGGGACTGATGACCAACGTAGTTTGTTCCCATTAGAATTAAGAACATTTGAAGATTTGAAGGAGATATTTATTTTAACTGCACCAAACGAAAACATGTATTAGTGATGAAATTTATCGTAAATAATGGTTGATAACTTTATAACAATAATATCAATATCCACCACGCTATGGTAAAAATAACAATTATTTTCCATTATTTATCAATTATTTACTGAAAGTGTTACGCCAAATAGACACTTGAACTTTCACAATCCTTACTTCGAAGTGATGTGCAGACTGTCCTGATATGCAGGTTAGGATACTTGAATTGTATGGAAATGCGCATTCCTTACCTACTGCTGTTAAGGTGCCTAATATCATTGGCTCAGAAAGAAATTAAAAATTCAACAGAAATTTTATTGCTCATTAATGTCGACACTAATCATCTATTTATATCCTGTAAACTAACTAGTTTCACAACATTCGATAAAAGAAACAAAACATTAGTGCAACATGTAAATAAGTAGTAAAGAAACCCGGATCAGCTATTATCGTTGCGAAAGTAATTTCACATGGAAGTGTTTGCTATAATTAGCAGTTTCTTCGCCTCTCTATTTCATACTCATTGTATATTCTTACAGATCGTGTACGTGTCACGTGATCCGAAGGACGCGGCAGTGTCTTACTACCACCACCACAGACTCTGGAACGGATACACTGGCACATTCAACGAGTTCATGGACGCTTTCCTAGACGACTTGGGTAAGTTGTATGTGGTGGTTTGTTCGCTGTAGTAGGCCTTTTTACGAACAATTATCTGCTTATTTAACTTCCTGTAATTCACTGATAACAGCATACTTCAAGATGTATCTTGCCCATTAAGACACAAAGGAATTAACGATATTAGATGCCAGTGGGCATTGAAATAAATCATTGAAAATTTGTGCCAACCTGGGATTCTAACCCAGGTCTCCTGCTTAGTAGGCAGCTGCAATGACCAGTCACGGCAATGGGACACAGTGATCGCTAAGACTGCACAGAGCACCATAGTACATTTGTCGTAAAATGAAAAGTTTCATTTCTTGGCTGTCATGGTGCCTTGCACGAGCTCCTGTGGACCCAGAGCACGTCTGAGCCTCCACCAGCTTCTTCTCGCAGTAAAGGTATCAAGAAGCTGTTCGCACGGAAGTCGAGAGATTCGCACCTCACTCGCATGGTCAAGAAGATGGTAATTATCGACAATGAAACCTTCTGCCACTGGGCCAACTTGAAGTGACGATGAACGCTTGGCCAGTACAGGTCAAGTTGCCGATGCCGTGGTGTTAATTTCGGCTCATGCATTGGTAGTCAGCTGTAGAGACCCATCTTTACGGGAGTTCTTGCACTGTGTGTTTAGATACCCTTGTACTCTCTGCCCAACATTAACATCGTGGGTTCTTCGCTTGTCCTGTTTTACCAGTCTGCTCAGACTGAGACCTGCTACTTCTGTTACGGACGTGGCCACTCAATCCCTCGATGTTTGACCTTGGTTTCATCTTGGTTTCGCAACTTGTTAACACTACCAAAGCACACCTCAACATCCGACAAATCGTGAATTTTTTGGAAATGGTCGTACCAAGCCTCTAGGACTTCACAATATGCCTTCGGCCAAATTCAGATCGCGTGCCTATCCCATTCTACACATGAACAGCACGATCGTTCATACTACATGCATACTGCGTGTGTCGGAATTGCTGTCATTGCCGCCAGGTGATGACGATCTCGTCTGAATGGGTTTATAGGGTTAGTCAGAAGGTGGCAATAACGTTCTGGCTGGTGTGTAACATCCGGTGCCTGTTCTTTGCGACATGTCAAAGAGGAATATATTATTTTGAGTATAATCGCAGATACTTTTTAAAACCAGCTATACTACACAGTCTAACTGTAATTTTTGACGAAGCAACATTGTTGTTGTTGTTTTAAGGGGACTAAACATCTAGGTCATCAGTCCCCACAACATTGAGCTTTTGAATGACACACGTTTGTAGTGGTCTGGTAGCAAAAGTTACTTGGCATGGCTCGAACTAGAGAAGATAGTTGCACCGTCTCGCCACAATGGTTCTTCATTCTCGTCGGTTTTTGCCAGTTAACTTCAGGTTTCGCCTATGTGTTTCACCTTGTTTTATGTACGCTGTCGTAACCTAGTATACCGAACTGTCACCAGAAAAACTTTAAAACATTGCAGCATGCTTCCACTAACCACTCACCATCGAAGGAAGGGAAGGAAAGAAGTTTAGGTTATAAAGTCCCCTAGACAGCATGGTCATTTGAGACGGAGCTCACGCTCGGAGTTTGGGTAATAACGCAGAAGAAAATCGGCCGTGCCATTTGAAAACTAATATCGCGGCATTCGCCTGGAGTGATTCAGGAAAATTACAGACACCCTAATTGAAGATGGCGGAACGTGGATGTGAACCACCAACTTTCCGAATGCGCTACCTCGCCCAACTACACCATCGAATTAGCATCTTTGTAAATCTGAAAGATCACGCATTTCACTTATCATTTGTGTTCACCGTCGCAGATCATAGCTATTGTATAATATTGGCTACTGAAAGGTATCGTGCAAGAGGTCGTATGTCAACTGTGCACTGCAGTATCATCATACTATTAACAAGGTGACTAACAGAAGTGTAAATAACGGATCCCGATGGGTCTCGGATATGTTGTAGAGGGACATACTATAAATATGAAGACATCCGCTGTTTTAGTGATGCGCATTGGATTTCGAGAAAACTGATGTTCAAGTTCACTGCGCGATAGAAGACGCGTAACATTAATCATGTTCCTTCGGGTCTACTCTGTAGTTTTCCTCTTTTGTAAATCATAATAGTCCGACATTTTCCCGTTTTATTTTACTGAATATCAACAAACAGCGCACTTTACCTGAAATTAGTAAGAAATATTCCATTTTACCGTGTTAATTTAATATTCATGCCATATTATAAAATAGTACAGGTTTATATGCCAATTAGCTCTGCCGATGATGATGATGATATCGAAGAAATTTATGAGGAAGTAAAGGAAATTATTCAGACAAAGGGAGTGGAAAACTTAATTGTGATGGGAGCCTGGAATTCGGTCGTAGGAAAAGGAAGGAAAAATAATAGATGAATATGGACTGGGAAAAAGGAGTGAAAGAGGAAGCCACCTGGTAGAATTTTGTACAAAGCATAATTTAATCATAGCAAACACCTGGTTGAGAATCACAAAAGGTTGTATTCGTGCAAGAGACCAGAAGACACCGGAAGGTACCAGGTAGATTTTATAATGTTAAGACATAGATTCCGGAAAAAAAGGTTTTAACTGTAAACTGTAAGAATCATACTGGCATCTCATCAGATTACGTTTTGTTGCGCACAAAAAGTATTCGAGATACTCGCTTGCGAAGGAAATCGAAAAAGGCGGAACTGTTAAAAAAGGATGCTTTATATGTGACAGACGGTTACGTAGAGTCACAGTACAGTAGGCCGATGATAAAGTTGTTTCCGACACTGAAGGTTGTGGGATTGTGATAAGTCTAATCAACGGTGAGCTTTCAAAATGATTTTTTCGTTCTTTCATCTCATGCTAGAAACTTGAAAGATCTTAGATCTACGTACTTCCCAGCAACTTTGTGCAAGATATGTAGTTATGATACTTGTTACTGAGGAGAATGATCTCATCTATTTTTGAAACGTGACAAGGAAATATCCACCTAACACGCCAGACCACTCACGTATTTAGTGAAATACAACTACCGCGAATTTTGACTGCCGAGCTGTCTGTGATGCAAGGAGAAGAACTGCAAAAGTAAACGGAATCATATACTGCCTAACTTATGATTCTGAAACATTGGCTGTTGGAAGTTAGTGAAGAATAACATCTACGAAGGAATTACTGAAATCATGTATAGCATGACGTCACGCAGAGACATGATTAATTCTTTACGTTTAACGTATGTATCGAGACTGAATGGAAAGTTTAGTCCATTCCAACAGTGTAGGAGCTAGTTTTTTCTCATTTGCTAGGAAAGTGGACAAGTGTTTCAAAGACTCAAGACGTTGCACACTAAACACGAAGTCCCTACAAAGAAATGCTATGGGAGTCGTTCGTTATCGTTTATTACTATCTCCATTGTAGTAACTAGGACAATGAGGACAAACCCCGCCTTTTCACACCCATCCTCCGCCGCCGCCTCCTCCTCCTCCTCCTCCTCGCTGATAATATCACTCCAGATTTTGATTCTAATCGCCTTCGCCGCAGTGTTTTCAATGTTAGTGTAGTGTCCTTTATGTTTTGAATTGCCGACTGGTACTAAAACATAGTAGAAAAGAAAAATAAACAAACTAGAAACGTTATCGTCCGCAGTTAACGCAATATTTGCTAATTCTGTTTTTATCTGTTTTTCTTAAGGGGACCTCGACGTCATGAGGGTTCAAAAATGCCTTTTTATTTTTTGCCTAATAAAATTATTTGAGTCTTCCTGATTTAAAAAATGTATACTTTATTCTCATCATTAACGTGCTTAAATATCTTTCTAAAGCAGATGCGACGAGTGAATGCCTTGCTGGACACCACTTTCAAACATAAAATCAAATGGACAAAATGTCAGACATGCACAGCCCGTGCCAGCAACTGTTACTGCACAGCTAAAGCCAATATACAGAGACCTTTCAGAGTCTAAATTCCTACGAAAATGTGCACATGGCAAAACATAGAATTCGAATGAAAGTTTTGAGAGTTACATTTCAGAACGATTTACAAACGTGTTTTTGTTGTCATTTCAGTTTCTCAGAATGGTGTGACTGTTGCCATACTATGTTTTAATGATGGAGTAACAAGAAGACTAAAAACCATGAGCAGACTAGGCATAAAAATTGTGCACATCGTGAAAAATGTTCTGCTACGAACGATCAGGTAAAGTGCCTTCAGTTGAAAAACCTGCTGAAAGCATGACAAAGGAAGCAATAATAATACAGACAAGAAAGAAAACTGAAGAAAATAAAAAGGAACCTTATAAGCAACACGACTATAGATCAGGAATGTTTGGAAAAGTTATCATTGAGAGAAGACTACAATCAAATTTTTAGTTTCAATTTCTCATAATTCAACGTTTTTGCATACTTTATTATTATGACATCGAATAATAAAGCTACAAAAACAAAATTTTGCAAGAATTACAAAGTAGTGCTTGTCTACACACTGAACCACATTATTCAACGATGCATTAAATATTTTGAGCCTGTCATACGTTCTTAATTCACTATGAGAAAAACTTGAGCTGTAAAGTGGCATTTGTTTAAAACTATTAAAAATATGATATTTATTATTATTACTGTTTTACAGGTTCAACAGGTTAATAATTAAAAGAATAAAATTTGTTTTACCTTTTATTTTGAATAGTTTGTAACTACAGTGTACCTACAATTATTATAATTACACGTAATTCAGTATGCCCAAAAAAATCAGTACTCACTTTTCTATGTCTTTTAATAGTTCTCATTTCTCCTCAAAGAGGTCATAATATACTAATTTTTGGGATAAAGTTTCATTCCCATATCTCCAAGTTTTTGTGTTATAATATATCAAAATACTAATAAAAACCACCCGTTAAGGTGGTCTACTGTTTTTTGAAAACTGAAAACTTGCGGCGGACCGGAACTTGTTACTAATCACAGCTAGTACTGCTTACGTATTTTTTTTATCTTAACACATCTCCAGTCAGACTTTTGTTTGTCACTTTCCCTTTGTCATTCTCCTCACTATTGAAGTTGAGTACCTCATTACTAATCAGACTACCTGTTTTTCAACATCTTTTTGTAGCACCGATTATCAAACACTCTCATTCACTCGCATAGAGTGCAGATTTCATTCTCAGTAATTTAGTCCCCAAATTAAGGAAGATGTTAGTAGACTTCTTTGAGTCAGCAAAGCCATTTTGCCTGAACTGGTCTGCGTTATTTGTCCTATTTGGTTGGCGCTTCGTGTGTTGTTTTGCTTGCACATTAGCAAGACGTTTTCATCTTATCTGTTCCGGGTCCCCGATTCTGATCCTACGCTTATCTCTTATCTCATTTCTGCTACTCGTCAGTACATTCGTGTTTCTCCGATATCTTCTCGCGAGAAAACCCATGATAGTGAGGTCGCAAGTTCAGTCTCTAGTAAGGCTCATTTGGAAGTGTTTATTTACAATTATGATTAGAAAAATAGTAGCTCGTGGTGACTAATAAAGTGCATAACGAGGGTGACTGGAAATGAGTGTTTGGGGAGGTGCAGACATCAGCATTCAAAGGGATATATGTATCCAAAATTCAACACAGTTTCAGCCGACCAGTTGCATAAAATGGTTTACATGTATAAACCTTTACCTAGGTTTCGGCAAAAGTAATTTTGCCTTCTTCAGAAGTATACCTAATGAAACGTAACACACAAATATGAAAAATAGTAAAATGCAAAAGTGTTTCTAAAATAAGAAATTAAAATTACGCATAGGTGAAAATGTACTTACATAAAGCTCACATTAAAAAAGTTGTTAAATAAAATATGGCTGACTCCATGTCAATAGATAAAAAAGTAAAATTTAAAAACAATGTCACATCATAAAATTGTAGAGCCCGTCCACACACAGGTCGAGTGAGCACTGCGTACTGACAGAGGCGTAGGAACCCTAGGGACGTGCGCCCGCACTAGGCGGCACCAGGAGGGCTGATGGGCGTGCGCGCAGTCGCGGACGCGAATGAATTTGACAAGCAGAAACTATGTGTAATATGATACTGACATAAAACATAAAATAAATAAAGATGGGAAATAAGATTCAAAGAAATCTAGAGCCGAGCTATGTGGGTGGCAGAATATATATACGTGCGTACACGCAAAAATTGGAGAAAGAAAAGTTAGAAAATATTCAGCGGCCAGACATAGTGCATGAAAGACATACTAAAACAAACAGCAAGCACCCGGTGGAAGGGAACGGTACAAACACCACGCATCACGACACCATAAAACTATAAACAAGGGCGCCACTAGAAATTTGAGGATAAACATTATGCACCACAACAGTATAAAACTATAAACAAGTTGAATTAAAGGCATTTTTCTTAGGCGGATGATATGTCTCTGGTCATTTAGAACTTACTCACCAGTATGAACTGTCTAATGGATGTCAATGCCCTCAATGTCATTTCAGATTTCGAAGGAATGTTTCTATGCCTCTTGCATCACTTGCTTACAAATTTCCCAAACCCATGTGACACGCGCTATAATCAATCCATTATGCCTACTTCTATGACGGCTGCCGACTCCTTATCCAATATAGAAGCCAAAAGTGATGTACAACCATCTCTGAACAGGTAAGATGTAGGCATTGTTCAGCGCTTCTCAGTTTTAGTTTATTTGTCTATTTGTTTATTTTTATCATGTTCCACAGGAAAGAATTTAGGAGCAAGCCTCCGCGATCATGGAACGAGTCAGTATACCAGATTGTAACAAAAGTGTAGCAATTGATAAAGTGAATTGTATAGCAGTTGTACAAAGAAGTTCGCTTAATTTTTTGTCTTCCAGGAATTCCTTGAGAGAATAGAAAAATTAAGCTAAGAGGGCACTTTAGTGTAATATTTAAAGTGGTGGATTATTGTTAAGCTCTTTGAATTCTTGTGGCAGCTTATTAAAATGGATGGGGCAGAATACTGCACACCTTTCTGAACAAGGGTCAAGGAGGTGTGATCCTAATACAGATTCGATTTATATCTTGTCTTAACTGAATCAAAGCTGCAAACTCTTGGGAATATTCAAATATTATTAACAACAAATGATATTAAAGGAAATACGCATTGAGAGGCCAATGTTATAATTCCCAGTCTACCAAACAGGAGTCGACAAGAGGTACGCGAGCTTACACCACATATTGCTCGAACAGCCCGTTTCAGCACAATAAATATTCTTTATGATACAGAGGATTTGTCCCCAAAAAATTTTACCATACATAATTACCGAATGAAAATACGCAAGGTAGACTACATTTCGTGTTCAACTATCACTTATTTCAGAAACTGTTGTAATGATAAACAACATAGCATTTTGTATTTGAAATAGATCCGAACATAGGCTTTCCACGACAGGTTACTATCTGTCTGAACGCCTAGAAATTTAATCTGCTCAGTCTCACATATCATATTCCAATTATGTGTAATACAAATGTCAGTTTTGTGTGCTAGAAACTATGGAAACGGAGTGCTACTGTCGTTTAGCATCTATTTGTTTTGTACAAGCCATTAACTTATTTCTTTGACTGCATTATTTGATGCTGCATCAATATTGCAAACTGCATCCTCCACTACCCTACGAATGTCATCAGCAAATTGAAATATCTTAGAACCACACGTTATACTTCAAGAAATACCATGTTTATAAACTAGATGTAACAGTGGACCCTGATAAGAGCCCTGGGGCAACCCCATCTGTGTCCATTGAAAATGCGTATCGTAACCGTTTTTCAACATTGGAGAGGATCACCTTCAGCTGGTTTCCCTTCAAACACCAGAGCTCTTCCTCAATTTAGATTCTGATTTATATTCCTGTTCCTTCTGGCAGGTGTTAACTAAGATAGCAGACAGTCCTCCTATTTGGGAGTAAGACTGTTGAAATTTCCGTCTAGTGACAAATAGATTCCTCCGATTTACCCAAATCTATTAAGGCGATGTCCAGGCTGGTCCATCCATAGAATCGGCAAAGTGCAGCAACGGAACGTGGTAAATTGAAAATCGCCTACTGGAATATTCAAACCTATTGCATCTGCAGTTATCCATAATTGCAAACGTGTCGTCATTGCCGGATTATCTGTACGAACTGACCCTTCAATTATGTCCCATAAGTGTACGGTTGTATTAATGTTGGACTATTTGAGTGGTCAAATCAATTGCCGGATGTGTCTAGAATGTTCGTCAAAGTGACTGCTAACAACTGTTGCCCGATGCCGTGACGATTGTCCTCCATAAAATAGTCTATCAAGTAGGCGATCATCATCATTTCTATTCAAAGATCGGTTCATTTGGAGTCCATTCAATGTAAAATCGGCTCATATTATTTAGGAACAACATCCAGGTTGCAGGGTGCCTTGTTCACAAGCCCTGGAACTGGAAGTGGTGCATTCGATGATGTGCTCTTATCAAACGTACTTGCGTCGCTCTTCTGCTGTCGTAGCCTATTACCGCTAAATTGGGCCGCACTCAGACAACGTATACGTTTGTCGTACGATTCACGTTGTTTACTGAGATCACGCAGTGTTATTTCTCTGTTACCCATGACAACTCTACTCGCAGACATTACTGTTTTCAGTCATTCAGCGAAGGCCGTCGGTTACTGCCTTGTTTGTAGTGAGAGGTAATGCCTCAATTTTGGTACCTCAGCACAGACGCTGTGGACGTCGGAGTATTAAATACCATAAATATCTTCTAAACACATGCGACCAAGGCCAACTTTTCTCGTTCCCACCCTTCACCCATAATCATGACGATAATCAATCAACGACAATGCAAATCACAGGTTTGCAATTGTGCCAACCTTGTGTACGCGATATGTGTTTCTGCATATCGATATCCCATGACTTTTCGCACCTCAGTATTTAGGTACCCTTTTCATTTTCTCCATTTCGGCGAATATTAATTTATTATTCTCCCCAAATATCAAAGATCTTCTACTATTCTCCGCGTAGCATTCCTATCTGGTTCTTTCAGAATCATCAGATCACATTAAAACTCATTACATAGCCCTAGTTGAACTTACATCCCAATTTTCAGACCCTGTGCATTCCATTTGTTTTAGAGTTCTCAGCCGTCTCTGAAAGCATTACAGTTAAACTGACAAATCGCAGAGTTGTCTGTCCTCTCCGGGAACTTAAATTATTTTCCCAAAATATTTCTTCGAATCTTTTACATCTTGCTTAATTTTCAAATTGGATATAGTCAGGGATATGACTTTTCTTTCATATTTGTCTTCTGCAATCTGATTCATGCACAAGTTATATAAACTCTCTCTACCGTTCTATTTTATTCCTTTTGCTTTCACAGTTTCGAAGAGGTATTCCAGTTGACATTTTCAAAACCCTTCTCCAACTATATAAAAACAAAATATCTCAATAATTCGCAGAAAATGTCGTTTACACCAGAGCCTTGCTCTGAAAATCATCTTCAGTCTTACCTACACTAATGGTTCTATATTACCGTCATAAAGTCTGTTTCCCTTATATACGAGTAGTCCCTCCGCATAGCCTTTCTAGGTTTCGGCTTTCCTTTCTTTGCGCAGTATTGGCTTCTTAACGAAGCCCTTGATAGTAACATTCATTTCCCCGATTGTCTCATTAATATTCCTATTGTCTTTGAAGTTGCCCTTTAGGTGTTCTTGATTGGGCCTCCCAAAAAACGAAAATATTCTTTACTCCCTCCTCCACACTTAGACTGCTGCTGATCGTTCTGGAATAAATTCTCCAGTGCTCTGTTGACAATTTAAGACTGTGTCCCTTATAATAAAATGATTAAGCACTTTATTTTGTAATCGTTCCATTTTTCTAAAAAATTCTAGAGATTAGTTTTTCTTTGACATCTTCTGTAAGTCACTATTAAGAATGTATTAGTTTCAGACGCTAGATCCGTTACCGCATTTATCGTTAATAGTGATATACTTGCTCTACGCCTCCTTATCACGCCTGCAAGTACTCGTGTTTGTAATGTATTACTGGAAGGTTATCTATATTCTTACTTTCCAGAAACAAAAATAAGCTGTTTATCTCTCTGCTGTTCTATTGCTGCTTCCCACAATTGTACCGCTACAGTATTTTTAAGTTCCATATTAGATGTAAAACCTCGAACAATATATGTACCATAATGAAGGTCATGTAATGTCTCTGAAAATATAACAGTCAATGCAAGGGATCACTTAAATTTTGCAGTTGAGTCCGATAGGTTTATAAACATTTGAACATTTTTGAACTTAAATTATTAGCTGATCGTCGAAAATTTTAAATAACGTGGTATGCTTTTCTTTTACAGTGCTCTTCAGCCCTTTCTGGAGTCATGTGCTGGACTACTGGAGTCTCCGCCACGAACCAAACATTCTCTTCAACACCTATGAAGAAATGAAGAAGGTGAGGCTCGGTAGAAGACTACCATTCTCATTATGAACAATCAACAGAATAAATCACAGCTATTTTACGTCAACTTACCGCGTGAGGAAGATAATTATTTAATGAATGGTATGAGGTTCCATGATTTTAGATTCTTTTATAGTATTTTCGTTTTATTAATCGAAATAAGTCATTACCAAGTATGCGATACCAATTCATACAATAGCACCGATAGATGTTTCCGGTTGCTGCATTCTATTTTCTAGGTTGATAACTGACACGTTCATCATCTCGTACAATACGTTTCCTCTAAGGCGAATGGTCGTCTATTCCCGAATATTTGACGTAATACTCTGTTACTAAGAACGGTAGTCTTAAATAGACTCAAAATGTTTCAAATGTTTGTATAGATTATGGGACTTAACTACGGGGTCATCAGTCCCTAAACTTACAAACTACTTATGAACTAACTAATACTAACGACGGCACAAATATCCATGCCAGAGGGGGGATTCGAACCCCCGATCCTAGTAGTCGTGCAGACCGTGATTGGAGCGCCTCAGTCCCCTCGGCCACCGCTGTCGGCTCCGAGAGACTCCGTAAGTTCATTTAAACCATTTATCTACCCATATATGCACTCATTACTCATTTTACCGCCATCATAACTCCACGCAAAGTATACTTCCATCATTGATAATGACTGATCATGTATTTAGTAAGGATTTCCTACGACGGAACTATTCATCATTTCTGGTAGGCCCGAGGTCTGCTGTCCATTCAGTCCAGTGTATGCTTGATACGTCCACATGAGCTTTTCATTCGTGAACAATAGCCATCCTTTCAGTAGAATGCTGACTTCATCCGCAGGAACTCTTAATTCATAGAAAACTGCCACCATCTTAGTCAATTGTTTACTTGGAGAAACAATGTAACTTCTCTTGGGGTATAACACGGATAGTGGAGAAGACGCACTGATATCATGAATTCTTCCACCGCAGTTCATTCCGAATTTGCACCGCATTACGGGAGCATTGCAATGAGCAATGTGCGCAGCTCCCTCTGCGACGTGCAGTCGGTAATGTGCTACAAACCACAGCATTACGAAAACATCTTCAGTGCCGGTGATAAGGTTTTAAAAACTTCAGTGAAGATAAACTAACCTATGGTCTAACTGTATCATATGTCCCCGCATATTCGGTTGGTAATTCGTCTTCTTCCGTCACTAGAAATGCCCGCCTCAACAGCTCGAGGAGTTGTGGCATTATTTCTCCATCGATATTTTTGCTGGTTGGACGGCATTGCCACAAATTCCTCTCCTGTGACATCCTCTTTTTTTTTCAGGCTGTCACTTTCACCCTATATTATTTTATTTGTCTTCCCATACAGGTTTGTCCACGATAAAAACCCGCATCTCGCCTCAGTTACTGTGAAATCATGTGATACTTTTGGTGGCTTACACGTCCATGATATGTGAACGATAAACAAGATGATTCTTCTCTCACCAGACACAACACACAATTCTATAGCAGAATCACAGATCGCCATCACTTAACTCTTCGTGTACAATTAAGACATAACCTCCCATGCCACTGTAAGGACACCTTTCGTATCACACATCATAGTGCCATACTAACCTCTCTTTTGTCTTCTGTAATATTGCCAGTCAAGTGGTTACATGCGACTATTTTTATTAGTATCGCTTTGCTCTAAGAAATAATGCAATATACCACGTACCGGTATATCAAAATAAACGGACAAACTGGTTAAAAGGGCATGTGCTACATATTTATTTGCATATAGAATACATCAGACGTATTTTCCTGCGGACGAATCACCTTGCGATGAAATGTTTTAGGTTCCCATTGGAGCGGCACTTCCTTTCATCAGCTAATCGCACGGTCTTACGATGCGGTCGCAAAACATAGACACTAAAATGATTACAGCGAATAAAGACGTCAATGAACGGACGGACAGATAAAAATTTTGCGAAAATAAAAATAAATTAAAATTTCGTTTGATGAAAGGCTTCAACCAAGGGCCTCTCGCTCCACAGCTCCTCAAACTACCCACAGGGCCACAGCACTACCATGCTGGCATTGTGCTCGACGTTGCCTATTTTTCGCATGGACCGTTCAGTTTTCAATATAATTTGACATAATGTTAGTTAGGAGTGCAACCAGAATATTTCATATAATAAGGAATATAAGTGTATTCTAAGCCACATTTGCTTGTTAAAAAAGAAAATTTTATAATACTTCATGTGTAATGCACAACCAGTTTTGATGCACTATGGCATCATTTTCAAGTGCTCCACAGTAAAGAAATGTTTTATAAAAGTACAAAGTAAAGACAAAAAGTAAGATGAATTACAATTTTGGAAATTTTCAAACGAGTGTTACAACATGTAAGATCATATGTATCATTTTGGCCAGCAGCTATTTTAGGACCAAGTTGTACAGAAGCCTGAGCTTGAGAGAGATGATCAGTCCAATTCAACCTAAAAATAAAATAAATCTTTCTATTATTTAACTGGTAATGCACAGTCATATTTAAAAAAAATTACCTCCCCTTATTATATATGTTTATAAAACTGGATAAGAGTCAAAAATTTAAAATTACCTAGAAGTCAGATTGTTCCAATCAAGGAAAATAGTCGAGCAACCTTCGTCATATTGATAGTGCTGTCTAAGGAGCTCCATATGTCTATCTGTAATTAAGTACAAAGTACTATTTAAAATGCTGAGAGTAACTAATATATCTCATTTTAGCATGTGAATTTACTTTCATACCTGAGGAAGCTGAACATACATTCAACAGTAATTGTAACACAGTGGAAAACCGCACTGTGTTCAGTTCATAGGTAATGACTTTCATTGGTGACGGTTAGTAGAAGACTGGTCAGCTAATTTGCAGCTATACCTCATATTTACAATATAAGCCACCAGATAGCACCATCGTTCTATAAGCTTTTGTTTACAATGTACTTCCGATTTTAAACCCTATATGGCACTCCCTTACAGTTTTAATCCATGTTTACGTTTGTGCCCTAAAACTATTATTTTTGTGTCCACATACATTCACAAATCGTTTAGCAAAAGTAATAAAAAGATGGAGAAGTGTATATAATGTGGATTATGTCCTAACCTATAAATTTACGAATTATTCTTCCTCAAAATCTTGACATATGCTAAACAGACAAGTTACATGTTCATCATGCCTAATTCAGAGGAACAACATGTAAACAGAAGAAACAGGGCAGCAAATAAGAATATCCATTAATAAACAAAACAGACAACCTAGCACATATTATTATACTTATGTACAACAAGGTCATATACTAAAGACCTAGAAACGTTATCTTAGCTGACCAGTTATACAATATATAGGAAAAAAATCGCACTGACGTGTTTTACGGCCCACTTTAGATTTGTAGTTTTATAAGCTTTTGCAAACATTTTGGACCAAAATAATAAAGTAAACAATATAAAATTAATAAATGTCTGAAACCCTTTTAGGAAAATAATCTTTTTAGGTAGTGGCGGGTTTTGAACCACTGACCATCAGCGTCACAGTCCAACGCACTACCCGCTATGCTAAGGCCAAGACTTAGAAATTGTGTTCTTTAATCTCTTTAACTGATGCTAATATGGCATTTGTAGACAATAGATTATCATTTATCGTACGAAGAACGATGTGTTGTTTTAATTCTTCAGTGCGGTATTGCTTTGAAATGAAAACGTGTAAGTTAAAATAAAAATAACATCAAATTCGCAACGGGTTACGCCAGAGAGAGTTGTGGGCGAGGAATGTCACGTGATATCTGCGGACGGCTGGTTTTCGTTAATTCAATAGAGGGTGTCAAAACTCTGTTATTTTTGCAAATATCTCTTAAACAATACGGGATATCGTGCTGCGAATACACAGAAAGAAAGATCCTTTATCATTTAGCTACACTATAGCAGGGCAGCAACTGGAAGCAGTTAATTCCATAAAGTATCTGGGAGTAGTCATTAGGAGGGATTTAAAATGGAACGACCATATAAAATCAATCGTCAGTAAAGCAGCTGCCAGACTCAGATTCATTGGAAGAATACTAAGGAAATGCAGTCCGAAAACAAAGGAAGTAGGTTACAGTACACTTGTTCGCCCACAGCTTGAATACTGCTCACCGGTGTGGGATCCGTACCAGGTGGGATTGATAGAGGAGGTAGAGAAGATCCAACGGAGAGCAGCGCGCTTCGTTACAGGATCATTTGGTAATCGTGAAAGCGTTACGGAGATGATCGTAAACTCCAGTGGAAGACTCTGCAGGAGAGACGCTCTGTCGCTCGCTACGGGCTTTTGTCGAAGTTTTGAGAACATACCTTTACCGAGGAGTCTAGCAGTACATTGCTCCGGCCTACGTATATCTCGCGAAGAGACTGTGAGGATAAAATCATAGAGATTAAGGCCCACACAGAGGCATACCGACAATCCTTCTTTCAGTGAACAATACGTGACTGGAATAGGAGGGAAAATCGATAGTGGTACTCAAGTTACCTTCTGCCACACACCGTCAGGTGGCTTGCGGAGTATGGTTGTAGATGTAGATATGAAAAAAAAAAAAAAAAAAAAAAAGGAGCTGAGTTGTAGAGAATTTTCTCCTCTACAAATACGGTTATTCAATTTTCGTGCCAGATGAATGGTTAAGACGTTATTTTTATTTAAATTTCGAGCTGTCAAAAAAACGATCGCAAAGGCCCACTTTTAGTGTTACTACCGTAACCTAAAGTGGACCAAAATAACTTAAGAAATAGGATGAAAATGAATTGTATGTATCCTAAGGACTAGGTAGTGCAGTTTTCATATTTTGCTTAATTTTTTGATAATTCTACACTTCTTCGAATTTTCTCGATTGATCCGTGTTCAGTTTCTCACGGGCTATCCATTGCGCCAACACATAACTAAATCTGAGGGGGCCGGCCGCGCTGGCCGAGGGGGACTAAGGCGCTCCAGTCACGGTCTGCACGCCCACTACGGTCGGGGGTTCGAATCCCCCCTCGGGCATGGATATTTGTGCCGTCCTTAGTGTTAGCTAGTTCATAAGTAGTTTGTAAGTTTAGAGCCTGATGACCCCATAGTTAAGTTCCATAGACTATATAAACATTTGAACTTTTTTTGTTTTATATTTTCTGATGAAGGCAATCTTAGTCATTGCCGAAACCAGGTCAAATAATTAGTAATTTGCGACCAAGGGCTGATTGTTTATCCATATACAATTTAAAATTCATTCTAAACTTGATGAAATATTTCACACAAGACATTCAAATCCAGAGGAAGATGACTGCCTATACGGCGTTTATAGAACGTTACCTTACTCCAAACCAGCAGCCGTGCCGCAATGGATACACCGGTTTCCGTTAGATCGACGTTAAGTACTGTCGGGCTTGGATAGCACTTTGATGGGTAACCGTCTGGGTCTGCCGAGCGCTGTTGGTAAGCGGGATGCTTTCAGCCCTTGTGAGGCTAATTGTGAAGCTACGTGATTGAGAAGTTGTGGCTCCAGTCTGGCAAACCGGGAGTAGCATAGCGGCCTGCGGTGTGTCAGTCACGGTCTGCACGGTGTGAGATTACCGCCCAATAGAAATATTGGTAATTAATAGCATTTGATAATTAAACAGAATGAAGTTCACTGCTAACATTGACTATGCCAATGCACTAAATGTTACACCATTTTATTCTTATTAATTATGGTAGCAATGTATGTACGCAGTTGGGTGACAACATTTATAGTTAGGCCAAAGGTAGAAATTCTCCACGTTGAGATTTGCTGTGTGCTTCTAGCTGACGGGAGGCCAGCGAGCAGGCCGACGTTGGTGGCTTGTTCCAGCTTAGGATTTTCCAGGCTTCGTTTCCGGTGAGGGGAGAGAGGGACAATGGCGAGTGCCAAGTGCAGTGCAGTGCACAGCGTGAAATAAAATATTCTAATACTACTTGCATTTGAAGTAATACGTTGCAATTAGGAACCTTTAAGGCCCTCGTTACAAAATAGCCTGTTGACAAATAAACAATACATTAGCTGATACAGTCACATCTGGCGTAATATGTTTAATTGACAATGAAAAGTTATAAATTACCAATGAATACAAGACAGTTACACAAGTAGCATGGGAATGTTTGTTTATAAAAGTAATATATTAACTATTTCTCATTTTATTTTCAATTAATCTTGTGTATTTTATCTTGAAATATTCAGTTAAATCCCTTATCTGTGATATAAGAAATTGCACGATTGTAACAAATAGTGCAAAGGATGTGTATACCAGTATAAAAACCATAAGAAATTTGTTTAATGTGTAGTGTAATTATTTTGATTTTAGAAATGTATTGGCTGAGCGCTGTACGTTGGAAGGGAAAAAACCCGGGCAGTTGGGCTATTGTGGCGCGCGCAAGCGAGGGCAGGAAGTGACAAGTCGGGAGCAAGTAGGGTAGCTGGCCGGGCGGCGTCGCTCTGCAATCAGTCGGCATGTGGATCGCCAGGTGGAGACTATAGATTTTGTGTGGCAATTGCCAAGTGTGGTTGCTCGTCGTAGACTGCACCAAGTTGTATCGAGTCCTACTGTGTGTTGTGAATATTTAGCCGGTGTAACAAGGTGTGCATCGCTCTAAATTAAAGTGACTGTGTTTTGTTAATGTAACACGTGTCGTTGCATAGGCATGAACATAAACGGTGTTTGAGACAGGCACATGGTATGAAAACAATTTGCGACAAATATTCATGTTGTCTGGGGGCTCACGAGCTATAACTTTATTTGATAAATGTGTCGACGTACAGACGTATCAGCCACAGGGTTTTAATATGGTGTAATAAACAACATAAAGTGAACTTTCATGTGTTTTCAAAAATAGTAGTTAGTACACCCTTTTCTCACATGAACTTACTTTATTATGAATTTTGTTGTTAATCATATGCAGGGAAGGAAAGCTGCGAACGTGTGATATCACCCCCTAGAAAACGAGTCAAATAGTAGCAATCACAGTTCCAGTGTTTTTGCATGTTTAGGAATTTGGTTCTCAGTTGGTGGTTGTGAGTTTCAAAAATTAAAGTTTCCCTATTTTAAACTTTCACCCTGACCTTCACCCTCGCAACAGCCACTACGGTCAGGCATGGATATTTGTGCCGTCCTTAGTAAAAGGTAGCTGATAAGTAGTTTGTAAGTTTAGGGACTGATGACCCCGTAGTTAAGTCCCATAAGCTATACAAACATTTGAACATTTGAATCTGAGGGGTGTGCTATAGGGAGGTTCCCTTGTGAGTGTCCAGTAATAAGTCGAACCACGTGTATTCAATATAGAACTCGTATGCAAAATTTGAACAATATCTGTAACGCACGCGTGAGGGCCTCTCCTTGTAAGCCTTCAGCCATGCCCCACAGACTGACCACATACCTCGTCCCCGTTGTGTGTGCAGGACCTGCCCGCGGTGATCCGTCGCACGGCGCGCTTCCTGGAGCGGCCGCTGAGCGACGAGCAGGTGGAGCAGCTGTCGCAGCACCTCAGCTTCTCCAGCATGAAGGACAACCCGGCCGTCAACAACGAGAAGTACGTGCAGGCCGAGATCCGGCGCAACCAGATGGACGACAGCGACGGCCAGCTGCGCTTCGTGCGCCGCGGCGAGGCGGGCGGCTGGCGCGCCGAGATGACGCCCGAGCTGGCCGCGCGCTTCGAGCGCTGGACCACCAGACACCTCGAGGGCACCGACTACCGCGTCGGAGTCTCCGGGGGGCACTGACGGCCCGGGCGCCGCGAAGTAGTTCTATCAATGAGGAGACTTCCATACTGTTTACTTATCTACAGTTGGTATGAGGTCCGCCTGAATTGCAAAACAGTTTTTAGTTCTTACGTAAACATGTATCAGCATCTGTGCGTCATCATCATTTACAGTTGTTAAGTGTTCTTAGTGCAAACACGGGATATTCAAGAGCTACAAAACCAAAACCAGTTGAATTTCCTTGTGCCATAAATCACTAACTTATTACAGGGTGCAGTAACTGGATTAGCCAGTGATATAAGCTGCCACGGCGTTACCATTATCTTATCAAACAGAAATCCCTATATCAAAACAGAGAAGGTTAAAGACGTAACCTACCAGAGGACAATGAATTATATCCCTGCGAGAATATTATTTGTGCTGAAATGGAATTCAGAAATTTTCAAATGTTACCAAATCTGTGGGACTTAACTACTCCAGTTATCAGTCCGTAGGCTTACAAACTAACCTAAGGACAATATACTCATGATCTAGTGAGGACTCGAACCTCCGACGGGAGCAGTAGCGTACTCGGAGGCAAGGCGCACCGCCACTCCCGTGCACCGAAACGTGATTCGAAACGGAGTTTCTACTTAATAGGCAGTTACTCTAAGCACTACACTAGCCGTACACAGTGATGACCACGTCTGCTTGGACTATCCTACTGTCAGACAGAAATTCTCAACTTATCCTCACAGTATTGACGTGAAGCCCCTGGCCATTAACGTCACCACTCGCGGCATCTCGCCAATTTCCGTAAGCGTTCCGGCGTGTTGTGCATCCGCACTGAAGCGATCACTGACCGGATTTGCTTAACTGTGCTGTCTATTCACCCGGACATGTCCCAAATCATCGACATCACATGTACATTTAAATGCTCAATATATAACAATTTACAAACAATAGATACTAACTAACATTATGTTTCCCACTTTGACGGATTCTAGGAGGCAATAAACCTGCAACTAAAACTAATTTGGACGACGTAGTTAATGTGTTGTCAACCTGATATGCATCTGTCGACAACGCATCGAGGTACATTAGGTAGGTGCCAATCAGAGATGTCAGTTATCGATTGAAACTCGGCTATAGGTTGTACCGACCCATGTCGTCTTTAGTTTAACCCAACCACTAAAATGCTTATCGGTAATTTATTGCTGTAATTTCCAGTTACCTAGACTCCGAAGAAAGATTGAAAACCTTAAATGGACCTAAAGCGGCAGATTCTCTCTGTCGAAATGGAATTGCGGATGCGTTAAAAAAGCTATGTCACTTTCTCATGGGAACCTAAGGCTAGTCGAGGACACAACTGCGGGTTTAGTGGGAGCTGAAGATCACTTGTTAACGACTTTCGGAAAGTATCAATTTTTCACTCTGAAGCAACCATAAAATTAAGTTTATTTATTACTCAAAGTTTTCAGAACATCGACAAAATATAGATACATCAATCACATTAATAAAATAGCAAATCTATATGGTGTGCTATTGATATCGCACGTTATAAAATACATCCAAACTTGGGATCGTGTCATACTGGAATACAACCAACGTCCGACGATGAGATCAAGAAAAGTGGGAACAAGTATTAAATACTGAACATTCTCGAGTAGAGGACTGATAATTATCACAGCAAACCTGTGTGGATTTTCTTATATTTGTTGCCAGAGCACAATGTCTGCACTGTTATTAATGTGGGAGTAATTGTTTTGCCCATTTTCTGTAACTACCTCATATAACAAATCAATTGCAATTTTATGAATATACATTACTCGTTTATTCAAACAAACAAACAAACAAAAAATTATTAAAAGAGAAAAAATCTGAGCTGCTGCTTTGGCAAATTGAGAGGTCGCTGTTTTTCCCGGGTTATCGTTTTTGGTGGTCGGTTTTTCCCATTCTTTCGGCTAGCAGCCTGCGATTTGGATGAGAAAACTTCTGGTCGGTCCTGCTGGTTACTGCATTTTGAAATATTTTTTTGGGATTGCTGTTATCAGGAAGTAGAAGCCAATCAATCACATATATCCATTCTTTTCCAGCAAACCCTAAATTTCCTCCAGTTTCTATGTATCTGACCACTATCAGAAAGCATACTATATTTTATGAGGTACTCTCAATGGTTGAAGAGGCCTCGGCGTCCACCTTATGATGGAAAGATGATCAGAAATTACTTTCGAACACGCAATTGCTGGAGTTTCCAGTACGTCGCTATTTCAGCTCATGATCCTACATAAATGTTATCGAGCTCATTCAGGTCAAGAAACGGCCACAGTTTACCTGTTTGTTGTGCGGCAGGCGCACGCTAAAAATATTGCTGCCGAGGTTGCATAGTTTTTTAGAACGTGATAGTCATACATAGATAATTCGTATCCTCGATATATGGTCTATTCTTACGGAAGTTCACAGCAATTTACCAAAGATAAACGACTAATAAAGTAGATAAAACATGAAATAGGGAGACAAATATACTACTCTAGTGAAGCCTGTGCAGTACTTCTAGTCCCTTTCTTCAGTATTTATTTAGTCGCCACATTTAAAGTGCTATTTGTACTCCAAATATCTGAGTACTGTTTCTAAAACCGCTGCATTTATTAATGAAATCTAGCAGTCATCGTGTCAAACAAACCTACTGCTAGTTTTGCTTTGAACAGTAGTTACAAATAGCCAGCTGTATATTTTCACGCGTCACAAAAGGAAGAAGAAAGGACATACCAATGACAGTAAATAATTTGTTTGAATGTTTCGCTTACAATAACACTGACTCATTATACATTTAAAAGTTATTTTTTCACTATATAAATTTCACAGCCACAGCAAAATTTTACAATAATTTTAGAAGTTCATATTTCATTTATGTTTCATTCAAGTGTTACTATGTCCGAACAAGTTGCGGTTTCTGGAACGCATGGCGGACAAAAGGTGCGAAATTCACAAGTAGAAACATGTTCTGAGCATTGTCATTTGCAATGTGTCTATGTCAGTGCAAAATTTCATGTTTTCTTTTTATATCAACATTAACTGCAATCAGGTACAAATTATACGTGCAAATATATCTTTAATCATGTCACATTTCACTTTCACATACAGCGAAGATATGATTCATTGACATTACACAGTATGTAACGGCGAAAAAAAAAGTTTTGCTGTAGGTACTGAAGAATTCGATCACTGGAACTATTTCTCTTTTATAACCAAAGTATAGACCATATACGAACGTCTATCACAAACCTAGCGTACTGTCAAGAGTGGATAAATTCATAAGTCGTAGGTTACTCTCACCTTTGTGGTAGAATACTTTTACTGACAAACTTTTACTGAGTGAGAGGTTTATGAAACGATACAACCGCGTATTTCCGAGAGGCGGGTAAAAATTTACTCTATATTTCACAGAGGATGAAAAGTCAACCATGTTGTGTTTGTGGCTTTTTGTTCGCAAAACGAACAATATGCTGGAACGATGTGGAAACGTAAATTTCAGGCGAGCTCGTTCAAAAAACGTGCTGGAATAAATCATTTGTGACGCCAAGCTGTATATATCAACAGTTCTATAAATTGCTCTACCCATTAAATCCAAGTACCATTGTTCCTTAGCAATAAACCATCTGAGCTCATTTAGTATTTACGGGTCACTGAAATCATAAATCTGTTGATCAGTTTAACAGAAGTTTCATGTGTATGATGGGTACATGTATCTATCAATCACGAACTGTGTGCAGAGAACGTACTAAATGTTTTTCTGTTTTAGAGTGTATGCCTTTCTTTACAGGTCGAATATCTAATACAGGTAATACTTTAATGATAAAGAGGGTTTATTACTTTGCCCTACAGTTTTCACTTTGTTTTAATGAAAATTTAGTTGTAAGTCTGGATATTTGCGTTATAAAAAACACATAAAACCGGTCTTCTGATGGTGTACTTTATACCACTGACGAAAATAAAAAATATGTAAATAAACAAAAAAAGGTTTGTAATTCTAAAGAACCCCCGTTAATTCTGCGTCTACTTTCGCTATTCAATAAAACAAAAGATATTTGTGCAACCATATCACTTCACATTTTTATTCGGAACGGCGACAAACTAAATTTGAAATTAAATTATAAGTAATTACAGTTGTCAGCACTGACACCATACTTCAGTAAATCTATTTTGCATGCGGTTCTTACACAATCACAGTGCCGTTATGCCAGAAAATTATCTATGGAGATTAAGGTCTCGTATTATACGATGACAAGAAATGAGAATTTCGTCATGGAATTTCTAGCTCTACAGGCATTGTCTCCTATGGTTGCCTGTATGATAATAAACACCTCATGAAACGAAGTGTCAGAGTTCTAATTTTTAGGGCAAATGTGTTGCTGTTACAGACGTTAAACATAATTTTGTAAATCAAAAATCATTATCGACAAAAGATGTGATCCCTCTTTGGTTGTTATTATTACACAGCCACAATGTACTCCCCTGTTATTGCTATGTTTATATTATTAAATGCGTAGTGTCTTAGTACAATGTATAGAATGATTAACACATGGTTATTTACTTTGTTGTTATAAATGCTCATACAACATTTGTTACCATGTAAAACTTATTTGAAAGTCTCAAATAACTAGGATTATTGAATAAATTGTATAATATATAGAGTTACAATTTTAAAATAAAGAACAGGGGTGTGTGTACACAATTCCTAACCTCGATCCAGATATATGTCCGTATTTTATGTTAAAAATACAATAACATCTTTCTAGTTTCAGCTGATACGCCAATTGTGCCAAATATGGACCAGTGTCAGAAGACCCTGGTGAGGGACATTGCCGATAGGCACTGCTAGAAACTTTTTAGCGTCCAGCGACTGCCAGTAATTCAATTTCTTTGTTAGTACATTATTCGTATATTTCTGCTTCATTCGACAATTTCTTCGAATGCTTAATTACATAAATATGGCCAGTGATTAGTGAACGATGCTTTCCTTTTCTCTGTATTATGATATGTTGTACTATTTAATTTCTACACGAAAACAGTTCAGCTTCAAATATGCTGATGCACATCAGGAGAAGTAGCGGTTGTAATTACTTTAGTAAGTATTGAAGACATCTTTCCACTCCAGACCCATGTTCTCTTTTGTAACAAAGTAAAGCAACGCCACTTTGGGATACACAGGTATATTTGAAAGCAATAAATACATTTCCATAACTGTTTGTTGAACAACGGAAAATCTGCGATGGTCTTCTGATTTTTGGTGTTGATTAAACTATGCTCTATTGAAGAAACAACTAACTATGTATGATTATTTTCAAGAAATTTGAGTCGATGTGGTCTCTGGTCGAACCGTACACGTCTGCTCCCATGCCCAGAAATTACATTAGCTACATACAGCATCTTGTGCATGTGATCCTACTGTCAAAACATCTATGCTGCGTCTATCATTTGCTAAGACTTTAATATAAAATGTGTAATTAATAAAAGCAGTTTCATTTTAAAGTTTTCCAATGACGTAGTCAACGCCAGAAAACTCGAAGATTATTTACTTGGTAAGGGGGGGGGGGTCAAATCGGAAAGTTCAGCAATTGTAAACAGTGTGAGTAAGAAATAAAAATACAACACATATACATTCAACGCAGGCACAACTCACGCACACGTGAACAATGCCGCGCCCAGACATGAAGACCAATGACTGAGGAAGGCTGTGACCGATGGACAAGTTCTTTGGGTGTGTTTGTCATTTCTAGTGCTTGTGAACGGCTCTGCAATTGTCTTTCCAGTGAATTGTAACTTATCCTCATATTTATGTAAATAAAAATCAGTTGCGGCATGTATGAAACATTATTTCTTGAAAATTACTTTGACGTGATTGGCCAGATTTGTTTCAACTTCGTAAGTATCAGGACGAGGTTTCGATGGAAGAATAATTTGCCCAGAAAATTGGAAAATCCGAAAAAAAACTAAAGAACGTTTTTCCCTACTTTTGTATGAACTCATGAAATGAAGGCCGTAATTCACAATTCAAACGATGGATGTATAAGACACTTTTTCCATTACGGTTCAGGAATAAGTTTTAGGAAAAATATCGAACATATACGAATGAAAGTCTGAAGAGCCAGATAAACGACAAAACTCATGTTTTGAATGCAGTCTCGATAATACGTGATGATATGAATGACATATTTGACAGATCACCATGATATTTCGTATGCATAAATAATTTTTCAAGGAAAAGTTTAAGACATCATTTGGTTCATGGCAGCGCCTGTCTTCAACTCTGTTTGACCAATAACCATGAAACATGGGAGATAAATGTTATTTTTAGCTGATAGTGGAATAGGCGATAGACAAATACAGGGGTCAAAACGAGATGCACTTAACAGAAGACAAATAATACCCGAACGTAAAGTAAAAAATGTCATTCATCACCAAACGTTGCGATGAATGAATTAAAAACATCAACGAATGACTGTGAATTACGACATAATTCCATTGCATTCTGTCAGACACAGTGGATGTCATATGAGCATACAGTCTTGGTTGCATCATACACTAACCATTAATGTGAAATCCGATTTATTTAGGTCCAAGACATACGTTATCGAACAGAAATTGTTTCGTTTCAGTTCAAAGAATCGGTTCGATGAATTCATTTTGACGAACTGAATGACTGAAGGCCAGAAAACGGAAAAAACACTGTTTATAATAGTTTATGATCTTAACACAGATAGCCAATAGACGTAAAATAAGGATTAAATGATTCCCATCACTCACAATAATTCCAATGATTGAATATGCTGCGTATCAGTACAGTTAAAGAAAGGATGCACATTATTTGATGTGTTGGCATATCTGCCTTCTTCATTGAAAATTTACTTCCATTAACTAACTCGGACGAAGGTGTCTTTGTTGAAAATTTCCTAATTACTTGACTTCGAGCTACTGTCATCACTTCGTTATGTGTTTGAAGATTTTTAATATGATTGGAAAGGGGCTTAAATTTCTCTCTCGATATGATAATCCTACCAAGGTCGGGGATATCTTAAAAAAAATTATGGTTTAGGACACCGTTACTTTTTTCTGAAATACAACTTTGTTACACATATTACAGTTGTTACTATTACCTACATACGTTTCTCCATTGTCGGTTGGAAGTCCAGAAAGAAAAATCTAAGGTGGTATCTTGGATATAAAGGAGCATTGGTTGGCTGAAAGGAAGCCTTACAGAAAGTAAACAATTCTCAAAATTAAAAGCTCAAATAAAGTGAAGACATTTGAATAAACAACTTCACTCCATCGAAAAAGACGTCCGAGGTTACAACACTCGATGCATCCACAAGATATCCGTAGGAAAGTTTATTGGGTAAGTCCCATAAAACATGCGCTTCCAACAACAAAATGCAAGACTTGAACTGAATAACCAAGAAATCTACGTAGAGGTGTTTATGTATTTATCAAAGCTACTGAAAGGCTGGAAATTTACACTCATTCATCCAAAATAAGATATTAATGCACTATTAGCATTTGCAGTTTCCATAGTTCAGATCATTTTCAAGAGACTCAGCGTGTCTTCGTCAGAGAACTGAAGGGAATCTCCGTCAGAAGGCTGGATAAGCGATCTTACGACCAGGGCGATCCTGCGCAGAGGTAAATGTCAACCTGAAAACAATAATTATAAAGCAACACGAAAGTATCAGCTCGTTTGAATGTTTGTCGATTTCGAAAAGGTGTATGGTTTTCATAAATCTACAGTGCCTCTTTAATGTCGTACAATATAACAGAATTGACCTAAAGAATATTCCTCATATATATATATATATATATATATATATATATATAAAAATTTAAAAAACTTATATACTTAAATACGGCACTGAGACTGGAGACAAGAATACAATTTCTGTAATGTCAGGAAACGCATCACCGTCTATTCTGCTTTAAAAAAGTTGAACCCTCATATACGCCTCGTTTTCGATCAACTTCTTTACACCTGCAACTTGTGGTTTAGTCATCATGAATGTATGTTACAAAGAAATCACTTCATAAGTAAATAAAATTCCGTTGTCCCCACCCACTCGCTTATATGCGGACCTGAGTGATGCTGCAACGGTAATAAAAAGAAATAAGCCTTAAAAATACGCAGAACTCATTCGTTAACTACGTTATGAGCCTGAAGGCAAAATCTTTAATTAAATACTCTTCGACGACTCTCAAACACAAACCAATTTCGCGACACGCTACACGAATTAATCATCATTTCAAAGAGTTCAAATCTTATTCTGCCAAATAGCGTGTTCGGTTAGAATTTCGTGATGAAATCGGAATAACTTTAAACTCATAGCCCTCTTTTCACCTCAATGTGGCCATTTGCCCCGAAAATTCTAACAATATCACAAATCAATCACTTCAGGTACACTGGCAGGTACTACTCCGTCTAAGACGAGACATTAAGTGTTCCTATAGCCCCCAAAGAGATCTCCACCGAACAGCCGATGTATTTCACTTCACCAAAGCTATTTTATTTTCTAACTTTTGTTCATTGGCAGATAGTCATCTAATCCTAATGATGTGTTACTTAACATAAAAATTTGCTTTAATTTTCACGACTTCAATAGGTAATTTATAAACAGTCACGTTGAGGCTCTTTATCAGCCCTACAAATAATCTATCGATGGAGTTTTGACAGGTAACTAGAGCGTAATTCTGGAAAACACATAGACTTCGTTTCATAAAAAACTGGCACGGAAAAAAACAATATCGTAATTTGAAATTTATCTACGATCGTCATGTCTATCTGTCTCTTTGAACATGTTTATCTTCAAAACTACCAAACAAATTTTCATAGGGTATTCACACGTTACTTGAACACATCGTGCAGTTACGTAAATGCTTAAATAATTAAAATCGGATCTGAGAAATAAAGATATAATTTAATCATTTGTTTAAAAGCCATCGTGTATACATATTTGTTGAAGAAATCTCCAAAAATACTACACGAACTTTTATGGGTTTCCACAGGTAAATTGAGAATAGTTTGGAGAGAACATAGTTTTCATTTCATCAAAAAAAAAAAAAAAAAAAAAAAAAAAAAGAAAAAAAAAATTTCAAATTTTCAATTGTTTGTAGAACTTATGGGACTTAACGACGGGGTTATCAGTCCCTAAGCTTACAAACTACTTATGAACTAGCTAAGACTAAGGACGGCACAAATATCCATGCCCGAGGGGGGATTCGAACCCCCGACCGTAGTAGCCGTGCAGACCGTGACTGGAGCGCCTCAGTCTCCTCGGCCACCGCGACCGGCTCATCAAAATCGGATCAGAGGAAGGAAAGATTTCGTAATTAGTAGGCTAGTTCCTGGTGTATGCTACGCTTTAATTGCAGCGTAGTACAGCAAAGATCCGATAGAGGCGCTGTTACTTAGGCATAGTATACCAAATAACTTACACATGGCGATGCTGCGTGTTTATTCACATAATTAAGGTGTAATACAGTTAAACAAGGGCTACAATTTTCCTTACGGCAGCGGTGTAGTGTATTGATGTTGGCAAAGGCCGTTGAATCCTTTTTGAAAAATCAGTTACGTACAATGAAGGGAATAATTCTTTGTGTTGATAATGAAAAAAAGTAATGTTGTTCCAGTCAGTAAATGAATTACCCAAAAACCGAATATTTCGTTGTCAACGTTAACATACTATACCTCTGCCACTGCAAGTAAAATTTAACCGAGGTACGACACAGCTGTATCCCGCATGCCTTGCAATGCCATGGAAAGAAAAAAAAGTGCTTCTTCCCGCGGGTATCATTTGGAATTAAAAGCATAACGACGCTTCTTCGCGTCTATCGATGTTTTCATTTACTAAGAATTCTTTGCAAGGAAACATGAATTTATGTAGTTTCCTTTCTGATTGCGGTGCATACTTATTACATCTGGAGTCCATTCTGATTAGGAATGCCTCGTACAGAACAAATAGAGGCCCTGTTAGTAACGTAGTGCACCAAAGAACAAATATTTGGTGCTGCTGCTTTTCTTTTCTTTCTTTCTTTTTTCTTTCGATAGTTATACCATGGATTACCAGACTTTCAACATTCGTCGAGTTTTCGATAACAGGGGGCACTTCATACAGAATAACTACATTGTCCCCAGTGCAACACTGCAACATGCTAATACTTCAGCATACCCTTACTGTGAGACGTCACCAGCTTAGTGGTACACCATAGAACCAATATATGGCACTGTTATTATTACTGTACCTCATCTCAACGAGAGAAGTGTTTTCAGAAGTTTACGCACACCGCAGTCTTTATGAACACAACCTAACACTGAATTTACATCGTTCCGGTGTACGGACGTAAACGATTTCACTTTTAGTATGAAAAACTTTATGAACATTCATCGTTTTCGACAATTACTTCTACTTAAATTTGACGTCTTGGCTAGGAGAACTGAGTTTATTAACAGAGCGCTCCAACAAGGATTCTGTTTTTGCTGACCTAGGTCCGGAACCCTAAAAAAACCATGATAGCCTATACAAAGGTCTTTCTTTAACATCCGTTGCGAAGCACAGGCATATAAGCTAGTGTATGAAATAAATAAATAAGCAAGCCAGCTTTCACGAGTTTTACTGCTCATACTACACAATATGTAAGTAAAGCTACTGCAAAAGAGACACAAATTTATTAAATATTTACGTGAACATGAGGACAGGAAGGGCACATTATGCCGCTTGCAAGAGTTACGTTACTGTGCAGGATAATACGATTGACAATATTTTGATAATAAATTAGATACAAGAAGTGTAATCAATCCTTAAGTAAATAGATAAAAGTGAGTTTCTTTCAAGATGATAATTGAGATATTAATCCACCATCTATGACATAGTTCGGCGAAGTCTCGTGTTGCATTAAAAAATTGGTAACTTTAAGTTTCAGTTTGCTATATTCAGATATTGCGTACTTTTGTAGTTTTGAAGATATTAAAATATTGTTGGTACCTGAGATGTGCCAGAGTTTTCCTGTCGTCTCAAATGCTGATAGGAGCCTAACACCGAGATTATTTATTGCTAAGAGAGTGTCTATTTTTGAAGTATCTGCCGGAGCATCCGTAATGGTATTCCTCTGTGACTGGCCATCATTACTCAGACCATCTTCTGCACGGGAATAACCCTTCGTCTTTCCATTGTTTACTACTATCCTCCGCGGTCTTTAGCGGTTGCTGGGGACAAACCCAGGCTACCCTAATCCCTTACCTGTTCCTCCTAAAACAGAAGCTGCTTTCCTAGGCACGTCTGCTGCCCTGGCTCCCATGCAATTCCAGAAATTTGAGTAATTATGTGAGATACCAAAACATACCAATATATGTAGTCTGCAAAATGACTTCTTTGGACAAGGTGTATAGCAAAAATTAATTTGTGTAGTTTGTTACGACGGAGTGCGTCCATGCGTCCTGTCCGGTTTCTGACATCTTCTTCTCCAGCATTTATAGTTAACATTGAAAATTAAATTATCTACCCCAATAACTTAAAGCGCTCTAACTCTTCCACAAATTCACTTTAAACTGGAACGCTGAAGTTAGATATTGAAACACTGTGTAATATCGTGCAGTTGGCAAACGAATGGGGAAACGGACACTCACAGCGCCTTTGGATAAAGTTTTTCAAGTTCCATTATGCTTTCTACAATATGAAGTAATGTGGAGACACTGAAACCTTAAAATTATCTCCTGCTCTCTTCACTGTATACAACCTTCTTCCATGATTCCTACACTAAATGCTCGTGATAATTAAAATATATTCTCTACAAAATTCTACCACACGTCCTACTCCTTCGTCCCTTTTTCCTGGTTCATATTCGCGTATTATTGTTCCATCTCTTCTTTTACTCACCATGGAATCCCACTCACACGTCACAGTCACGTTATTTACCTGAGTAATTTATTTTACTCCATCATCAAGGTACAATAAAGTGCCATTCAGAATCGTAAGAACTACCTGTTGCGTCGCAGATTAAAGAAAATGTTGTATGAGTTGATAATACTCAATTTGCTTATATCAGTGTGTAATAAAACTGTCAATGAAAAACATAAATTCAAATGAGAATAAAATATTATTTAGTTGACTGCAAGTTAAAATGTTTTACTATATTTTTGAGTAATTACAGTTTCATTCTACCACTTTCAATCAGAATACTCATCTTTTCAAAATTACGCTGTATGGAGGTTCTGCTCGCTGCAAAATTATTCTCCTGGGGCGTCGTGGTAGAAATAAATACTCGTAGGTACACTTTTTCACTTCTTCTTTAATTTGAATCAAACTTCTTCTCCACCAAAACAATACAAATTCTAAACATATACAAAGCACAGAGTGACATAGCTTCCAGAACACTTGACAAACGACTGAAATTTGAACTCCCCCACGCAAGGCGGTGAGACAAATATATAACATCGGCAATAATGACCTTACATTGCGCATTGTTCATAACAATTGAATATACTAATTTACAATTAACATACATAACAGAAAAACATTTCATGTACACAAAAATAATCACAATATAAAATGAAAACTATACATACAAAAATTTTGGATGGCGTAAATCTTTTTAAGACGAAATCGCGGAACTATTTGTTTCACAACAAAGAATAATGATAAATGTCAATTAATTTGTTAATGAGTATATCATACATGTTCATAACATATATTGAACTATCAAATCTCATGGCCATTCACAAAATATACTCAAAATCTCACGTCAGCCAATATATACAAAGAATAACAATATTCAAATCTCGACTTTACATTAAAACAATTAGCTGATCAACACAACTCGTTTATGAGCCTTACATATATACAATGCTATTTATTTTCATTTCTTTATTTTTTCATAGGTTTGTACCCTTCGTCTGTCTATTTATTGAAATAATGTACAATGACAAAAGTATTGTTTATAGAGTTACCTGGAAACGTCTTATACAAATCTCTTAATTAATGAAATCTATCACTTGTTTTAATCACAGTATCACCGGGACACTGTTCTACTCTGATTCCTAGACTGGCTATTTCGCTTGTAACTTCACACGCAACTTGTATCACTATTGAAGCACACGATTCCGGGTCCGACGGTATCGTAGGATGACATTGAGATGAGAGGACACGGCAGACGGTATCATACGGTAACATTGAGATGAGAGGTCCAGCAGTATCGTCACAAAGTATAGATGAATCACATAACGTTCATTATGAAATCATAAATACTGACGATGAAGCAATGCAGAAACATTTCAAGTTTCAACAATGCGCTCTTCTGGTAAGTAAACGGCCTCGGCAGTATGGTCAAATGCTTAAAACTTTGTAAATCTATTCGACCAATTGCTATGGTCATCAGTCCCTAGACATAGAAACTAGTTAAACTAACCAAAGGACAGCACACACAACCATGTCTGAGGGAGGACTCGAACCTCCGACGGTGAGCAACCGCGCGCTCCATATAAAGGCGCCTTAGAGCGCTCGGCAACTCCACCACGGCTCAAATATGTTACCAATACATTCTTGCAAATTCGTAATGGTTCAGTTCGCGTGACACCACAATTCAATTAAATATTTCAGTTGTGAATTCAACTGCCCACCATCTTGTTTTCATAACATAAACATTGAGTGAAAGTGAAAGTGACACAGTGCCTGTCCACAACACGTAAAACAGCGGATATCCACCAAAGTAAGTGACAAAAACTTGTTATAAACACTTAGACATTTTGTTATAGAAGCAGTAGCTACAATAAAATCAAACCAAAACACAAAAACTACGCCCAGCATTTTCGTAAAAATCCCGATATTTACAATTGAACTATTCACCTCATTAAATACACACGTTTTGGTTTGCAGATGACAAACTGTCAAAACCTATCAGAGACATTTTGTGAGTGGAAAAACCACAAACATAACAACATGTGGTATTAAGGTAGGCCTAGCATACCTATGAAAATAATAAACTATGTATAGTAGTCTCACAATTATCTGTAGTTTTCACTGTTAATGTAAAAAGTAATAATCATTCTACTGTTAATTTGACAGATAATAAACATCCCACTGATGATGCTGCAACGCCAGCGAAACATGTCTGGGAAAAATTAAAAACATTTGTGTTTGCTCAAGGCGGACAAAACGTGTAAAGCAAATTTACCTGAATATTATTTAACAAGCATTACATACAAACAAATCATACAAATAAATTGCATTTTCATTCAAAGCTTAAGCAAAAGTATATCAGGCAATAATATTTAGGCATAATCGATTTTTAAAATATATTTGTATGCCTAACTGATGACAAAGAAGGAAACATTGGAAAATGTCAATAAAATTTTGTTGCCTTTCTTCGCGATTTTCAATACTTCACAATGTATATCGATCTATGTTATAGATCTCCCTTCGGACATTCCGCCCTTGGCTTCTGGAAACTATTCTTGTTGATAGATTTATGTAGTATATGAAATTGTAGCTAGTACGAATTCGTAGTATTGAGTTATCCCAATGTCCTAAGGAAGATTTTAGACCCGATATTGCAATTTTATGCGTTATGTGTACTCCCTTGGAGGATCTAAGGGCTGTCCCCCTTACTTAAGTTTATTCCTGTAGGTTAAATGTGTTTTCAGCCGTTCCTTATCCCTCTATGGGTTATAATTTTAGGTTACACAAAAAGCTCCACGTACCTCACATTACGTAAGTTCACTTGGATAAAATTTTGTAGCATTCAAGTTTGACGTAATCGCCAGCGACATTGAAAAGCATTCATTCAGAAAAATTCCAGTTTATATTTACGTACTCTTTCACATTCAGTTCGAATTGCTATGAAACTACGTTATTTCCGAGACCTTTCTATTGGTTTATGTTTATTTATTAGTTAGGAAAAACGTCCGTAAAAGCGTAACTCTCTTCCACCCTTTTGTGAGAAGTGCATTCGACTGCTACGGTGTTCTCTCCGCTCTATTTAAGATACAGTGTATTCCAATACGCCCACAAGAAAATCCTGTTAAGTCCTCTAAAGTAGAGGCGCTCACTATTCAAATGTATATAGCCCTGTATTCTGCAGAATGTAACTTCATGTTATCGGAAAATTTCGGCGGCTCTTCTGGAATGATGTAATATAGCTAGGGTGACAGCAACCTCTTCAGACAGATGCAAATTTTTAAATAAAGTAATTATTCTTCATGAACCCTGAAACATTTCAAAATGAAGGTTTCTAATAAGTGTGAGAGTTGGCGCAAAAAAAATCTGACTTGCGTCTAATATACCCCAATGTCGCTTCCTAAGTACCTACTTAAAAAAGAAAACTGATCAATTTAAGGCAGTAAAAAATAACAGCCATTGGCAATGTTAAGATACATCGGTATCGCACTAATACGCCATGGAACACAAAAAAAAACCGAAGTGGAAACGACTCGTTTTGCGGAGATTTTTGAGGCGTTTTACCATTTGGTGGTCATTATTCGTAAAATGGAAGTATAAATAGGAAGTTCTCCAAATACGGTATGAGAGCTTTGTGAATTGTGAAACAGAAGTTACTCGGTGCGATATGATTTTGTTATCCAATGAAAGCACAGGAGTGTGATGTGAATTATAGACTAAATATAGCATACACTGCGCGTGTCCCTATCTCTGCCGTGTTGTGGCTTGAAACCAACATCTAACATTGCCCCTAGTCACGTGACTGAGTTTTCCTCATTAGGTTCGTTTAAGCAGCTACTAATTACCAGATTCCTGTAAACTGAGCATGCGCAGAGGTGTTATCGAGGTACTGCAACAGCTCTGCGCCTGCTCAGTGTACTGGAATATGGTAACTGGTACCTGCTTAAACGAACCTCTTATGAGAAACAGTATTTATAGTTTTCAGCTGAAGTCAAGTATTGATTTTAACAATAAAACGACTTTTGTACGCTTGTTACACATGTAGAACTAAAGGTAATATAGTTTTCTGCACAGTTATAATGATATTAATGCTATGATCCTTTTTATATGTGACGAATTGACACTTATTCAGTTCTTTTCACAAGGAATAGAATTACAGATAGTATTTGTGCAGCATTTTTTTCTCTTTTACTGAAGAGTGTAATTATCGACGGGAGGACAATTCTAAATGATCTTGACTAAATTTATATTTCATCAATTAAGTCATTTCTAGTGCAGATATGCTTTTAATAGAGGTGTACATAGCTATATTTGAATACAGAACATTCAGTATAGCTATAAAACTAATTTTTGTTGTGTTTGCACATCACTTATTCTAATGTAAATAGCGAGTACTTTGCAAGGTTTACGTATTGGCATATTCATATGCAGAAGTCGTAAAATAGAAATGCTTTTATTGTGTAAAAAATCTGATATTATGGATATAGACCGTTTTTAGTTCCTATAAAAGCATGACACGTATTGTTGAGAAAACATAAGAAAACTAATGCTGTTTATAAAACTGATTGTTATCTGCGGAGAAATAACGTTAACTGTACTGACAAAAGCGTTATAGGGATATGATTAGATGTTTTGTTGTTACAATCAAAGCTACATTTCAGTTATTAATGGGAAAAAAACTACATCTGTCAGCTCCACTCCACATTTCTCGTTATGACGAATACGGCTTGTTACCCCGAGTCACGTGACTTAGATGTTGGTTTCAGTGTAATGACGTCGCGCGCAGTCTATATTATCTATGGTCTATGATTTTAATAACCCATGGAGGTAAGAATAAACGGAGGCGCCCTGACGTCACAGCTGTGAAGCCAACGGTAGCCATCTTGATGCGACCAAATCACTGGTGAACTAACTTTGTTTGCATGTGCTTGTCGCTTTGCTTTTATTAAATGTTTCACTGTTGTGGTGACTTCTGTGCTGTTCAGGTGTACGAATATTTCTGATTGTGACGAGAAATCAAAGGGAATAACTTATGATGTGTAAATTGTCTAGCTAACAAAAGATTTTTACCATTTTATAATTGTGCACAATTCTGTATTACATCTTCACTTGTACTGTAGCATATTTTTCTCTCTTATTATTTCCTACAGATGAAAGTCATTCCCCCCAGTTAACATATTATTTACGAATGAATATGGAATAGACATATATTTTTTTTTATTAAGTCAATAACTTCAAAAGCAAAACCTAGTTTCATCGTTAGTAAAACTTACTATACAAAGCTGTCCAGTTCAGGAAAATAAAATAGGTTTATTTAAGAGATTTTTTTGTAATATATAATGTAACATATTCCAAATAAAACATATTTGCATAAGTAGATGTCAGATAACCACTTTTTCTTTCTCTTCCTGTTTTACATTCGCCTCTCCTATCATGTCAACTTCATTTGTGTCAATGGCAGGAAATAAAGCTTCTGACACTTTCCACAATTTTCAGATTGTGATATAGGGTTTTCGTCCATGATCTCAAATATCTTCATCATATCATTTTGTACCTCTAGATGAAAAAGGATTTGTTTTAAAAGCCTATGAATTTTTAAAGTAAGTACTAGTAGGTAACAAAATAAACAAAACTCAGTGTCAAGCTATACATACCTAACTGACCTAAAAACACTGTGCACTGCTACCCTGTTAAGAAAACTATTTCATACCTAAATAAGAAATTGATTTTAGACATCAACCAAAGATAATGAACCAATAATAAGAACTCATTACTAATTTTAAAATGATTTCCATAACAGATGAAAATCAGAACACTGTTATACTGTCTTGGCTAATACACATGTCATGTAGCAATTACTGCTGCAGCAATAGATTTATCAGTTACTGAGACAGTGCACTAGCCCCGTACTAGAGCTACTGCATACCACTAAAAAGAAGGAACAAAGATATCTGTTGATGTATGTACGAAATGTATGTCAAAGAATTTCGTTTTCTTCCTCAGTGTCAATATTATCCAAATTGAAAGTAGCTTTTTTGTGTATAACAATCTCACAATTTATATTGCACGTGATTATTTACAGTTCTATTCTATTTGACAAAAGAATAAAGTTGTCTACAATAAAACATAGGTTCATGGCTAAGCCCTATCACTCACATTGCATTACATTATTAGAACGTAATTTACCTGCTTCTTCATTATTTAATACTTAGCAATAAAGACAAATTATTTTCGTTACCTCTTCAGATATATGTGTGGTTAGAGCTGTAGTCAGTTTATAACACATTCTTAGATAACTGCCTCAGTACATCATTCTGAAGTCAAACAATTGAAAAGTATTGTTTTGCATTTCACAAAAATTGGAAAAGACATCGTCACTGTGCTCGTAAATCTGACGTTGATTCACTCAATAGAATTGTTTTATCAGACGATCGTAAGAATAGCTAAAGAAAGAGCCCACGTTTGTGATACATATTTATTACTAAATTTACAAAACTGTAACATTTATGTTGAAGACTGTCATTTAGTAGCTATTCGTGATATTGCATTAAAAACAATTTTTAAACAATAAACGCGAGATTTTTTGCTTTGACATTTTATTTGATACAAAACTTGAAACAATCAGTTTGAAGACGTGACATGCGTTTATGGTGCAATTAGAGACTGTTAATACAGTCAGTGCTGTACCTCACTGTCAGTGTTTTGGTACGTAGCGCCATCTCCCTTTATTCTTATCTCCATGGAATAATTCGAGTAGAGTATATCAGCTGTTGCAAGCTGTCACAACACTTTCACAGCATAGAAAAGCCGAAATTTGAGACGTCACCCGTGCTTTCGCGCGTGCGTTTAAGTAGAGCGTAATTATTCCTGTTTCGGTTAGTTTTAAAAGAGTCTTATAGGGAGCGTAAAAATCTATGATTTATTTAACTCACAGAGATACCCAGATCATTGTGTTGGTGTTTCTTAAACAAAAATCTCATTGGAGACTGTGGCGATGCAACCGCTGTATCCAGTCGATCGCCAACATACCAAGCCCAGATTGAATAATGTTATCTATATAAGTAAATGTTATTGTAACTTCATAAAAGTTTGGAGATGGGTAGAGATGTAAGCAAGAGGTTTCGTGGTAAAGTTTTGTGACGACACCCCCTAGTATTTTGGTCGTAAATCCAAGATTTTCAATGCACGTGATATGAAGGGTACAAACCTGGAAATTTGCATGTAGAGGCTAATAGATATAAAAAAAATACATTGAGGACAAGTTAGCGATATATCTAATAGTTTTCTGATTATTCAACAAAATCTGCTTTTGGCCTGAAATCTTCCAGAATGTTCTAGATTAAGTACCGTTAAAAATTACCGTACAATATTGAAATGTCAATACTAAGATCAACATAATAAATAAGGCAGATTTGTCAATTTCGAAAGTGATCTGATATA
The DNA here is from genome assembly GCA_026315105.1 of Locusta migratoria. NCBI lineage: Eukaryota > Metazoa > Arthropoda > Insecta > Orthoptera > Acrididae > Locusta > Locusta migratoria. Next base: position 334,533,127 of record CM048746.1, on the reverse strand, counting down.
TAACAAAAAGTACAGAAGCCAGAAACAAAGCAATCTACATCTACATACACTGTACCACTACTAGGCATTTCCTTTCCTATTCCACTCCCAAATTGAACGAGGAAACAAAGAATGCCTATATGCCTCCGTACGAGCCCTAATTTCTCTTATCTTGTCTTTGTGATCTTTACGCGAAATGTAATTAGGCGGCAGCAAGATCGTACTACACTCAGCTTCAAATCCGGTCCTCTAAATTTAGTCAACAGAAATTCACGAAATAAACGTCGTCCTTCTTCCAGCGATCCCCAATTGAGTTGCCGGAGCATTTCCGTGACACTCGCGCATTGGTCAAATCTACCGGTAACAAATCTAGCTGCTCGTCTCTGAACCGCCTCTATGTCTTCCTTTAAACTGATCTGCTGCGGGTCCCAAACACTTGAGCAATACTCAAGATGTGGTCGTACAAGCGTTTTATACGCGGTCTCCTTTACAGGTGAAGTGCATCTTCCCAAAATTCTCCCAATAAACCGAAGTCGGCTGTCCGCCCTACTCACAACTGTCCTTACATGCTCGTTCCATTTCATATCGCTCTGCAATGTTACGCCTAGATATTTGAACGACGCGACAGCATCAAGAAGCTCATTACTAATGCTGTATTCGAACATTATGGGATTGTTTTTCTACTCTTGCGCATCACCTTACATTTTTCCACATTGAGAGCTAGCTGCCAATATTCGCACCAACTAGAAATTTTGTCTAAGTCATCCTGCATGCTATTACAGTCAGTTACAGACGACACCCTCCCATACACCACAGCATCATCAGCAAACAGCCGCATATTACAACTTACTCTGTCCATCAGATCATTTATATAGGTAGAAAATAATAGCGGTCCTACACTAGTCTAGTCTCTGATGAACACTCGCCATCGAGAACAACGTAATGCGTCATATTACTTAGGAAGTCTTCCAGCCAGTCACAAATCTGTGAACCTATTCCATAAGCTCGTATCTTCGTTAGCAGTCTGCAGTCTGCAGAGTGGCACCGCGTCGAACGCGTTTTTGAAGTCGAGAAAAACACAATCCGTCTTTTGCCCTTCAGAGGCCAGCCCAGTGGTTCCAATTTAAAAATTCTAGAAGGAAATTTTCTTAAGAACATCAACTTCATAATATTTCTGTGGGTACTGTTCACCAAGACCTATTTCAAGAAAAATTTTTCAAACTCGTAGGTTTTATAGAAAAGACACAACAAATTTTAAGTAGCATGGGCCACCTAAGGGCTGAGTCGAGGATTTTTTGGCGAGGAACTGCGCGGCAATAGTGGTGGGGGTATATAAAGCGCATTACTGTGGCAGCTGAGGGTCACTGTGCGACCAAGCTACGCCGAATCTACGTCGCTCTCCGGAGTGCTTAACAACTTAACAGCGTCGCGCGTTTAGCCTCAGAACAGAAGTGATAGTTTTCCTGAACCGACACGACGACTGTTGGAGAACGGAAGCGCGAGTGTACGTACAGTGAAAAGAGAAGTGATTTCGCAAGGGCTGTACACCGCCCTGGATCGCCTAATTGACTGAAGTACTAGTTTCGTGTGCTTTCCGTATGGATGTTTGAAGAAAGACGCGTGGGAAGTGGGTTGATAAGTCTTCACTTTAAAGGCGAGCATAACTAAATAACTGTCGTGATTAGTCTACTTGGAACTTGGGGTAAACATGGCCTTTGAACTGCGTCTATGGCCGATCACGTTAGATGAATTCACATGCGGTAACCAGACTTCTAAAGTGCGTGTTTAATAACAATTAAAATAACAAACTTTCATTTGAATTCAAAACTTTTATTTGTAGACTTCCATCTTGCTCCCTTTTGTTACAGTAGAGCAAGTGACAGTTTAATTACAGATAGTCGGTAGTAAAGTGGGCACAGAGCCTGCGGAATATAGAATAGCAACTTCTCCATCGCTTCCGGCTCTTCAAGTACACACTTCGCTGACACGTGTGACCGGCTAAAGGTAGGTGAAATTCACGCCCAATTAAGGACCTTTTAGAAACCAATCTGCCACCCTACATATGGTGCAGACTGTGGAAACAGTTACAACAGATTAGCAGAACAAATACGAAAGTTACGACCAAAACCCACCCTGCCACCTCACAATACGAACAGATCTAATCCTTATTGCGTACACGGGTAGGCACAGAACAATTTTTTTTTTTTTTTTTTTTTTTTTTTTCAATCCTACAGGAAGGTGTCAGATTTACACTTCACTGCACTCGTAGAGACGCCAAGATCAGTGTGCTGTTTAGAAAAAAAAAATTATCACTGGATTTAGCCAGATTAGCTAAATCCTAGTTTCGCTGACGCTAGCTTCTCGTTTATCTGCAGTTGTGGGAGCGAAAGGCAGTCAATTAGAGGTGTCGTTGAGAGAACCAATAAAAATGCGTCTTTCATACCATTAAGGAATAAAGCGTGTAAATTAAATGTCGTAACGACGTTTAAGTGAGTCGTAGGTTTGAGTACAATATATAATTTTTCATTATGGAATACGAAATAATTATGGTAAATTATATTTGACGTTCAGTTTTAGAGACTGTGGAATACAAATAGCTACGAGATGCTGAATGGAAAAAGTACAATGAGAACCAATGTGGGTGTGCAAGTTTTTATTAATTAATGGAAATTGAGTGCATTCGTCAATCATATAGATTTTTTAACATTTCAAATACTTTTCAGCCAAAGCTACATAAAAGAAACAAAGTGTCATGCATGCTTGACTGGTTCTCGAAGTAGTTCTCTAAAATCCCTAACGAAGAACTTCAAGGAAGTACATTGACAACCAGTCAGTACATGGATGTGACAGTTTTGTTTCTTTTACGAAGCCGTTATTGGAAAGTATTTCAAATGTTAAGAATATCATTCAATTTTCATAAATTACAAATAAACTATCATTTCCATGTACCTTTCGAGTACCTTTCTGATGATATTCTGCAGCGACAATGACAGATGAAGCAAGGATATTTACACCGAAATTCGCCAAAAAGCTTTTAGCTGTTTCCTACGAATGTGTCAGTATTCTGCTATCAAAATACTCATGTCATCGCAGATTTACAGTACCATTCGTCAAAAACATTGACATAGATGACGAATTCCGGATAAATACATTTATATGCCACTCCCATGAACCACAGACATTGCCGAGGTGGGGTGGCTTGCGTGCCTCAACGGTACAGATAGCCGTACCGTAGGTGCAACCACAGCGGAGGGGTATCTGCGGAGAGGTCAGACAAACGTGTGGTTCCTGAAGAGGGGCAGAAGCCTTTTCAGTAGTTACAGGGGCAACAGTCTGGATGATTGACTGAGCTGGCCTTGTAACATCAGCTAATGCGGCTTTGCCACACAGCTATTGCGAACGGCTGAAAGCAAGGGGAAACTACAGCCGTTACCTTTCCCGAGGACATGCAGCTCTACTTTATGAACATATGATGATGATATCCTCTCGGGTAAAATATTCCGGAGGTAAAATAGTCCCCCATTCGGATCTCCGGGCGGGGACTACTCAGGAGGATGTGATCATCAGGAAAGACAATACTGGCATTCTACGGGTCGGAGCGTGGAATGTTAGATTCGTTAATAGAGTAGGAAAATTAGAAAATTTAAAAAGCGAAATGGATAGGTTGAAGTTAGATATAGTAGGGATTAGTGAAGTTCGGTGGCAGGATGAACAGGATTTCTGGTCAGGTGAGTACAGGATTATAAATACAAAATCAATTGGGGGTATCACAGGAGTAGGATTGATAATGAATAAGAAAATAGGAATGCGGGTAAACTACTATGACCAGCACAGTGATCGCATTATCATTGTCAAGATAGATACGAAGCCAACACTGACAACAGTAGTACAGGTTTATATGCCAACTAGCGCTCTGCCGATGATGAGGCAATCGAAGAAATATATGAGGAGCTAAAGGAAATTATCCAGACAATTAAGGGATAGGAAAAATTACTTGTTATGGGAGACTGGAATTCGGAAGTAGGACATGGAAGGGAAGGGAAGATAGTAGGTGAATATGGTCTGGGCAAAAGGAATGAAAGAGGAAGCCGCCTGGTAGAATTTTGCACGGAACATAATTTAGTTATAACAAACGCCTGGTTCAAGAATCACAAAAGAAGGTTGTATACGTGGAAGAGACCAGGAGACACCGGAAGATACTAGATAGATTTTATAATGGTAAGACATAGATTTCGGAACCAGGTTTCACAGTGTAAGACATACCCAGGGGCAGATATAGACTCTGACCATAACTTGTTGCTTATGAACTGTAGGCTGAAACTGTAGAAACTACAAAAAGGTAGGAAAATAAGGAGATGGAATAAGTTGAAGGAACCTGAAGTTCTTAAGAATTTCAGAGGGAGCTTTAGGCAACAATTGACAGAAACAAGGGAAAATAAAACAGTAGAGGAGGAATGGGTAAAATTGAGAAATGAAATAGTGAAAGTAGCAGAGGACAAAATAGGTAGGAAGGCAAGACCTACAAAAAATCCTTAGATATCACAGGAGATACTAAATTTAATCGATGAAAGGAGAAAATATAAAAATGCAGTAAATGAAACAGGCAAAATGGAGTACAGACGACTAAGAAATTAGATTGACAGGAAGTGCGAAATGGCTAAGCAGGAGTACTTTGTCTAATTACCTAATCTAATTCCTTCAATATCACCTGATTTTCTTAGACTACATTCCATTACCCTCGTTTTACTCTAGTTAATGTTTATTTATACCTTCCTTTCTAGAAACTTTCAATTACTCGTCCAGGTCCTCGGTTGTCTCTAACAGAATTACTATGTCATCGGCAACCGCAAAGTTTTTATTCCCTCTCCCTGAACTTTAATTCCGTCTCCAAATTTATCCTTGCATTCCTTCACAGCTTTTCCATTGTATAGACTGAACAACATTTAATATACTCGAAGTAAGCAAACAGACGCCATTTTTCTAAGTTATGACAACTAGTTTGTTAGACATACATTTTAAAACTATCTTACAAATAACTAGCAAAACACAAACACCATTAAATTAAAGAAATGAAATATGTATATTGTTTACTACTTTTACGTAATATGTAAATAACATTTACCTTGCTTTAAAATTTTAAGTGGATAAAGACATACTTGTGAACCTCAGAGTGGAAACAAAAGCATCGAACTCTCAGACGCTGGGGCACTCTCACTCTCGCAGGACACTTGCAGTGACACACTGACTCTTGCTCTGAGGCCATGTATCTGATATTGTGTTATTTATAATTGTGAAAGTTTGCGCAAGAGAAGAAGTGCAGTAATAGTTAATAAAAAAAGTGTCAACTCTACTACGCGTTTTCATTTCAACCAATATTTCCTGAAAAATATTTACAGTGAAATAACAAGACAGCTAATGGTACACAACGCAAGAATATCGTAGCAAGCAACGCAACCGGCCAAGATAAAAGATAAGTGCAAGGTTTTATTTGACGTGTGTTTAACAGTAACTGAGTGGACTCCTCTCTATAACAGCCATCCAGCAGATACTTAATTGTCCAATCCTACGTCTCTGTAGAGGACAAAAAGATATCTGTTGGAGGAAGAACAAAAAGGGAGAGAGACGTCGCAATTTCCGCATCAAGACAAATATCTCTGTTGTGTTACGAATCACATAGCACACACGAATGACTCTGGCAACAAATTCCATCTCCGTATCCACTGGAAACTCATACAGAAGTAAGAAATAACGTGAAGAGTATTAAGGACAGGTGACTTCGCAGGTTATGGAATACGACCTAGCCCTCCAGTCCAGCGACCAGGAAATGCAGCATTGAGATAGTTGCGGAGAAGTGAGATGGTGCACTGTCATATTGTATCCACATACTCTCACGAACACTGAACAGCGAAGCTCTCAAACAACTGAGATAGAAGTAATCAAACTTTTAAGGGGCAGCCCTCAGTCGCAAAGTACGAATATAATCGCAACCAGGTTTCAATTTCTTCAGACGAAGATGAATATGTTATCAATATATTTCAAAATCTAAAATAATACAAAAATATCTGACATAATCAGATAGTCATACCTAAAAAGTAAATAATTGCGGCCAGGCGGAGCAGTCACTAGGGGCTGCGATGTCTCCGCGGCTTGACATGTATTTTTAACATATTCATCTTCGTCTGAAGAAGGTGCCCAAAGCGTCATTGAAACTTGGTTACGATTATATTCGTACTTTGCGACTGAGGGCTGCCCCTTAAAAGTTTGTTTTGTAACAGTCGCTTATTCACAGGCATGCACAAAACTGAGATAGAAGTCTTAGCATGAACTTCAAGTAAACAAAACCTAAACTCGATCTCCTTGTTTCCTTGTAAGAAATAATCATTGCACATGTAAATAAATTGAACAGTACACGTTAACTTGCACGCATATTCGTTGTAAACAATAAACAAAACAGTAATGAGAGACAGATCGGTAGACAAGTTTATTTCTGTTAAATTTTCGCACGATGTTACGGAAACGACCTTTACAGTATCTGCGCGACCAGTTATTGAGTACTTTTCGGATGTTTGCGGTCCATACCAGGTCGGATTAAGGAAGGCCATCGAAGATAGAAAGGGGTTTACTGCTAAACGGTCGTTTCGATCAGTACACGAGTTTCCGGAGACTTTTTGCGAACGGAAATTAAAAAGCCATATAGCCGAAAGGGTGCAAATAATTTTTTCTTCAGTTCTTTTCTTGGAAGGGTTGAGCTCTCAGTTCAAAACAAACAACAGCTACATTGTGGGCGACTAAAGATGAATACAAACGACTTTAGCGTTAATACGTTCCTTTGTGTGGCATTCTTCCGCAGCAAGTATGGAAATATTTGTTTTCGGAAATGAAAGAGCCGTTTTCGTGCCACAGCCTTTTTTTTATCTCCATAGGCGTTTCGCCCTTTATTTTAGGGTAATATCAGTGCATTCTACACATGGAAATTACATTTTTACATACTGACGTAACCTCAACAGATTACAAACAGTGTCCTTTGTTTTAATCGATATAATATAGGCTACTCACGTTTTATAGTCTTGCGATTTTCATGGTGTTTTTTCTCCTCGTCACTGCATGAATTAACACAGCTTCGCCATAATTTGCATATTCATTTCTTCACTTTATCACTCACTGTTTCAATGGTATTGTTTCACACGTTTGAAGGTGAACCTCGTTTACGAATTCGTTTGTTTACATCATGTGTTGCTAACTTAACTGAGTTTGTGTTTTGTGTGTGTGTATAAAAAAGATGGCTTGTGTGTGTTTGTTTGTGTTTGTGTGTGTGTGTGTGTGTGTGTGTGTGTGTGTGTGTGTGTGTGTGTGTGTCTGTCTGTCTAATGTCAGATAATAGTGGGACTTATTGCGGTTTACTGTTACGCTACATACACACATTCATTTAATTTGGCAACACATGATGTACACAAATGAATTCGTAAGCGAGGTACACCTTCAGGCCTGTGAAGTACACGAACCCCACGAAAATCCATACATTATTTTGATTAAAACAAAGTGAACTGTTTGTAATCTGTTGAGGCTTGTTGTTTCCACAACGAAATCCTGTCTCGTAATCTTGCAGAAAATCCAAAGAAATTCTGGTCATATGTGAAGTACACTAGCGGCAAAACACAAACAATACCTTCACTACGCGATAGCAATGGTAATACTACCGACGACAGTACTGCTAAGGCAGAATTACTAAACACAGCTTTCCGAAATTCTTTCACCAAAGAAGACGAAGTGAACACTCCAGTATTCAAGCCAAGAACAGCTGCCAGCATGCGAAACTTAGAAGTAGATGTTCCTGGAGTAGTAGAACAACTTAAGTCACTAAACAAAAATAAATCTTCCGGGCCAGATTGTATACCAACTAGATTCCTCTCAGAGTATGCTGATGAAATAGCTCCGTACTTAGCTATAATTTACAACCGATCACTCAGCGAAAGATCCGTACCCAAAGACTGGAAAGTTGCCCAAATTACTCCAATATTCAAGAAAGGCAATAGGAGTGATCCCCAAAATTACAGGCCTATCTCATTGACGTCGATTTGCAGTAGGATTTTGGAACATATACTTTGTTCGAATATTATGTACTACCTCGAAGAGAACGACCTATTAACCAATAGTCAACACGGATTCAGAAAGTATCGCTCTTGCGAAACACAGCTTGCCCTTTATTCACATGAAGTGTTAAGTGCCATCGACAAGGGATCTCAAATCGATTCCATATTTCTGGATTTCCGGAAGGCTTTTGATACTGTACCCCACAAGCGGCTTCTAATGAAATTGCGTGCTTATGGAATATCTCCCCAATTGTGCGATTGGATTCACGATTTCCTATCAGAAAGGACACAGTTCGTTGTAATTGACGGTAAGTCATCGAGTAAAACAGAAGTGATATCTGGCGTTCCACAGGGAAGCGTTATTGGTCCCCTACTCTTCCACGTGTTTATAAACGATTTAGGAGATAATCTGAATAGCTCCCTTAGACTGCTCGCGGATGATGCTGTCGTTTATCGGTTAGTGAAGTCAACAGAGGATCAAAAGCAACTGCAAAGCGATTTAGACAAAATTTCTACTTGGTGCGAAAATTGGCAATTGACACTAAATAAAGAAAAGTGTGAAGTAATACACATGACCACTAAAAGAAATCCGCTGAACTTCAATTACGCGATAAATCAGTCAAACCTTAAGGTCGTAAATTCTACCAAATACCTAGGAGTTACAATTACGAACAACTTTGACTGGAGAGAACACATAGAAAATATTGTGGGGAAGGCGAACCAAAGGTTACGTTTCATTGGCAGAACGCTTAGACGATGTACCAGCTCCACCAAAGAGACTGCCTACATCACACTTGTGCGTCCTCTCTTGGAGTACTGTTGCCCCTTGTGGGACCCTCACCAGGTGGGACTGACGGAAGATATTGAGAAGGTTCAGAGAAGGGCAGCTCGTTTTGTTTTATCACGTTACGGGGGGGGAAAGCGTCACGGAAATATTGCACGAATTGGGGTGGAAATCATTAAAAGAAAGACGTTATTCATTGCGGCGTGATCTGTTTGCGAAGTTTCAATCACCGACTTTTAGTTCTGAATGTGAAAATATTTTGCTAGCACCCACCTACTTAGGGAGATATGACCATCCCAATAAAATAAGAGAAATCAGATCGAAAACGGAACGATTTAGGTGTTCTTTCTTCCCGCGCGCTATTAGAGAATGGAACGGTAGAGAAAAGTTATGAAGGTGGTTAATGAACCCTCTGCCAGGCACTTAAATGTGATTTGCAGAGTATCGATGTAGATGTAGATGTAGATGTAGATCAGTAAAAAAAATTTAATTATTAGGTGTAGATCAACTGATTATGCTCTAAAACAAAAGGGCGAAATGAAGAAAATAGAAGATTTTCAGCAAGAAAACGACCGTTTAATTTCCGAAAACAAATATAACTTTAGCGTTATAGACGTTCAATTCCATTACTGTCGCAATACAGTGTCAATGCAGAGCAAACGCATATTTTGAAGCACTGTTCCACGTGACGTGGTACTTTGTCGTGCATTATAGAACTCTGTGTAGTGGATTGTAGCGCTGCTGACTCGATGTACAGATGATGAACACGATGCACAGTCTACCTAACAGCAGTATGCAGCGATTATTTAACTAATCTCCGACCAATCAGGTTTTTCACAAGTGGTTGAGTTCGTACCGCGCGGTGTCTTACGGTATTGTACCAACTCGGGTTAGCAGATGTCTACGTTCCCGTGGCCGTATAGATGTTGGCGTAGTAGTCTTTAATTGCTACACAATACACTATACTACAAGACACCATCCCGACAGATGCCTAAAGTGTCTTATGAAATCACGGAAATCCTAAATCAGGATGACCAGACAACAGTCACAGCAAGCGTTTCTGGAACACGAGCCCAACGTGTTAAACACTACGCTACTCCACTAGCTGCGGAAGAATGGGCAATCAGCTCTTTGTAAGGCAAACATTTCCCTGACCAATGCTAAGCGACGAGATCGTGTAAATAGCGACGCCATTGACAGTGGATGATGGAAATCATGTGGCCACCACAGCATCGCGAACCATACCTGTTTTCATGTGATACCTCATCAGTGAGGTACAAAGTTGGGGAAGGGGGAGGAGTCGTGGTCAGGGTGTGGTCCCCTTCTTCTGCTTAAAGAAAACAACAGGGAAAAGTTTGAAATCATTTGACTGGATTCTTTACTACGTACTATAGAGGACCAGTTCAAAAGCGATTTTTTAACATCAGCATGAGAATTGTAGCGCTCTGCTAGTAACAAAACCAAATAAATAATCTCGAAATAAAATTAAAATATCTGTGTCAAGCTATATTATTCAGGTATAAATCTCACAGAGTTAAATGAATAGAACGGAACGTACGTTATCAGTGTAGACGTAAATACTCATCCGCTTTTAGTTGACTCAGTCCTCCGAATCAGGTTGAAATCTTACAACTGCTTGGAATAATCAGTGTGGATTAGGTATTTGCTAAATAACGTCTCCAGACACTAGATTTTACTTGCATGAATTCCAGAATACTTATTATGGTCCATGACGTACATCACAGGTAAAAAGTTGATCAAACACTGGAACTCTAGATGAGCGCAGCAGCCTTTTACTTATATTAAACGAACAACAATTATTTTTATATTACATTACTTAAAATTTTTACAGATTAAAGTTACAATTATTACAATTTATGAAGTTAAGAAAAAGAAAACAGTAAATTGAGACGATCGTTCTGAAATATTAAAATGTTCAAATGTATGTAAACCTAAGGGACGTCCAACTGGAGTTGCCGAGTACTCTGTAAATCGCACACTTAATAATTTTGAACTTTGAATTATACAGATAATAACTCAGTAACTATTGCATTTCGTAACTAACAATTCCTCAGCATTTGGACTTTATGTACGAAAAAAGGCCTTGCTATCTCGCATAATAGGGAGAAACTTCTGCAGACTGTGACAATACTGCTGGACCTCTCATCTCAATGTTATTCTACGATACCGTCTGCGTCGGACCCGGAATTGTGTGGTGTAATAGTGATATATTTTGCGTGTGAAGTTACAAACGAAATAGCCGGTCTAGGAATCAGTGTAGGACAGTGTCTCGGTGATACTGTGACCAAAACAAGTGATAGATTTCATTAATTAAGAGATTTGTATAAGACGTTTCCAGACAGTTCTATAAACAATACTTTTGTCATCGTACATTATTTCAATAAATAGACAGACGAAGGGTACAAACTTTTGTAAAACATAAAGACATTAAAATAAATAGCATTGTATATATGTTAGGCTCATAAAAAAGTTGTATTGACCAGCTAATTGTGTTAATTAATGTAATAGTCGAAATTCCTATATTGTATTTCTTTGTATATATTGATTGATGTGAGATTTTGAACCTATTTTCAGAGTGGTCGAGATATGTGAGAGTTCAATATATGTTAGGAACATGTAACATGTACTCATTAACTAATTAACTGACATTTAACATCGCACTTTGTTGTCAACAGAAAGATCGGAAATTACGACTTAAAAATATTTGCGCCATCTAAAATTATTGTAGGAATAGTTTTCATTTTATATTGTGATTATTTTTGTGTACATGAAATGTTTTCTTTGTGTGCTTGTTCGTTGTAAATTAGTATATTCAATTGTTATGAACAATGCATAATGTAAGGTGATTATTGTCGATGTTATATATTTGCCTCACCGCCTTGCGTGGCGGAGGTGGAGTTCGAGTTCTGGCTTTCGCAAAGTTCTTTGGAATCAATGTCAGTCTGTGTTGTTGTTGTTGTTGTTGTACGCAAGTTTGAATTTGTATTGTTTTGGTGGAGAAGCAGTTTGGTTTCAAATTAAAGAAGAAGTGAAAAATTGTACATAACGAGTATTTATTTCTACCACGACGCCCCAGGAGAATAATCTTGCAGCGAGCAGAACCCCCATACATCGTAATGTTGAAAAGCTGAGTATCGGTAGAATAAACTGTAATTACTTAAAATCTATTAAAACATATCAAGACTGACCTTTCCTATTTCAAGAATGTAATATTTTATAAATGTCTGTCATTTTTGCCGGACAGACGGAAATGCAACACTGCAGGAAATTTCTACAGCCTCGCTTCTTATGGTTTCACAATGAACAAAATTTGTAATTTAAATTAGACGGGATTGATAATTGGTGTAGTATATTACAGTATAAGAAAGGTATCGTATAATTCTATGGTCTCAGCCTGGATTATCACGTTAAAGAATATATCATGTCATAAAGAATGAAGAATTGGTCGATCCGGGTTCACTGAACGCAACGAAAGCGCTGTGTATCGATTATCTGTACGGCACCGCAACCACGTCCCAGGTTCATCATTCTTTGCTGTGTGTTTTACATTTTTCTGACTGTGTATTACAAAGATTTTCACTATTGCGACGCTATTTTTCAGTTAATGTGTAAACGCTGTAGACACAGTCAAGTATGTCTGAAGTTTATTAGTCGCATAGGCAAAGTAATTAAAATGATCGTCCAGATCTCGACGTTTAAATCCGGCAGTCTCCAGTGAGGTGTGAATGATTATTAACTACCTTCACAAAGAATGAGAGGTAGAATTTAATTTCGTATCCGGTGACAGGAGAGGTTGTCAGTGTAAACGAAAGAGGGCCCTCACATGTTAAACGCCTGTATGTAAGCACTAAATGCTGCCTGCTGACAAAGTGAAGCAGTAAAATTTTTTATGTTAACTATTACTTCTTTGTAATAGATGAACTTCCCTCTAATGTGTCACTTTTTATATCATGAAATGTGTATGCAATAATATGTTTTATATTAACCCACGATTTTCTTGTAATAAATTTACGACTTCCCTGTAATAAAACGGTTTGGTAATGTCATTTTTTATATCATGAAATGTTCATGAAAAAAATATTGTTTAATATATGAAATGTTTTGTTTTTATCAAACTTTAGAATCACACCACTCTAATTTTGAAGGTGAGGTTGAAGCCATCAGTACTGCAGTATTATTCAGCTAAATAGCTATTTGCACACATTTGACAAAGCAGTCATTTTCTATGACTCCAAAGCAGCAATATCAGCAATTGTTAACTTATGAGATCCAAAAATTGCTCAAGTCAAAGATATCCAAGAAGTAATTAAGTCCCTACAACAACACAAAAAGGAAATTGCGGTTCTGTGGATACCATCTCACTGTAGCATAGTTGGTAATGAGAAAGCTGATTTTCTAGGCAAAAGGGGCACAAAAATTAAACAAACTGGAAAAACTACCCCGTCATATTTTCCAATAAAACGTGTTATAACAACATATTTAAAGGATAATTGAGAAAATTAAACATAATCTCATGTGAGGGGAAGATCTGGGAACCATCTTGGATAAACAACTAATTCCAGAGGGACCAAGAAGACAGGCAGTAGCAAAATTCTGCCTGACTACTGGACATGACATTTTGGCAGCCTACCTGCACAAGATCTCCATCCTGCCGTCTCCATAACGTGTTCTGTGTCACAAGAGTGGGACCATAATGAACAGTGATCATTTAGAAGTTTATTCAGAATTGTCCAATTGTAATTTAGACCTAACAGCATTGTACTGGAAAGAAAAAAGGCGAATGACGTTAAGTCAAGTGCCGAAACATTAATATAATGATAATAATAATAATATATGAAAATACTACGAACGAAAATAATGAGGCTCCACGTGTGACTTGTTGACAAGGTATGACGCTTCACCAGCACATTACACTTGTTTGACAAATATTTGAGTATTGTTCATCAGTCTGAAATTTGCCCACATATGATTGATAGAGTAGATTGAGAAGCACCAAAGACGTTTAGTGTGATTCATTACAACTTAAAAGTGTCACAGAGATGATCAGGTAACTCCAGTGGCAGACGATGTAAGAAAGCGTTATCTATCATCGTTTCGCCTATTCTTAGAATTCCAGTGGAATACGTTCCTAGAAAGTCAAATACTATAAATTGTTTGGACCTACGTATATCGGGCGAAGGCCATGAAAATAAAATTAGAAACTTTTCAGCGCTATATGGACGTATACCAGGAACTGTTACAGTGAAGGAAGAAAACTGAAATGGGGCTAAGAGTGGTGGTTGTTCATCTATACAACTAGTCACCTACAAGAAGTCACGAGTCTCGAGAAGGATTGTGATTGCTTTGGTTAATGAAACATAATCACATACCGAATCTCTGTAGACCCAAAATTATTATGTTGTGAAATAAATGTTGTGGTAGAAGGCTCTATTAGTCACGCCCAGGAAATTTTCTCCATGTCTCTTATCACTCATGGAACATGTGTTCCATTATAGAGAATTTGATCTACTGAATGGAAGACATAATTACTCCCGAATGTTAACAAAATTGATTTTTTTGCCAAGATCGCTTCTTACGAAGACCGGTTTCGCTGCTCGCAAGAATCATCATCTGATCACATAATTACGTGTTACAATATCATTTCATGTAGTATAGCAATACAATAGTATTGTCACAGAAATTGAAATGTATGTTTAGAGTTACTTTTGTGTGTTGTTCAAACACTTCACGGTGTACACACCGTTGATGGTAACATATAAAGAGGATGAATACCATGAAGTGTTAGCACAGTTCACAAACGTGTATTGTACACGTATATTAAATTCTATGACAAAACTATTTCATTGGTGTACTGCATGACATGTAATTTGTAAAACGTAATTATCAGATCAGATGATGTTGCGCTGTGTCCATTGGTACCGGTCATCATTATAAAAGAAACGATGTTGGCAGAAAATTCATTGCTTTAATAACTGTAGTAGATCGCCCCAATGCACCCAGCAAGTCCCCCATACTCTTGAGTGTCTTATTGATTGCATTAATAGACATAACATAAGATAAAGGTGGACGCGGTGGCGTAGCCGAGCGATCTAATGCGTCTCGCTGCGGAGCGCGCTGTTGCTCGCCGTGGAGTTTCGAGTCCTCCCTGGATCATGGGTGTGTGTGTGTTGTCTGTAGGTTAGTTTACCTACGCTGATGACCACGCAGTTTGGTCCGATAGATTTACAAATATTTGAACTTTTTTTTTTAAGATAAAGTTTAAAATACAGGCACGTTACAATATGTGAAAATGTTTCGCTTTCTAGAGTATAAAGAAGACCTAGCAAAATTTCGGCTTGGGATGATAGTAGAAATTTGTAATATCGGATAATGCATCAGAATATGTAACTCAAGTTAGTCGATGAAGTTTACAGTGGCGACTGCCAAAGATTTCAAAATAGCCGCTTGTGAAGTACAATGTGAATCGGATGACTGAATCAAAAATCGTCGATAGTGCATTGGATGCAATACTTTGATCCAGTGGTTCAAACCTGAGGGTCCAGACCCACTAGTGGGTCGTGAGATTTCTTGAGGTGGATCACCGGACGATTTTAAAACATGTGAGTAAAATTTGTTACCAACTGAAAAAAGTATGAACGCTTATTTCATGACGAAAGTTTTATAAAGTGAAAAGTAATCAATAAAACCTGTCCTAAACAAGATACCAATGTCGCAAATAACATACTAATGGTGATACGACAACAATGCAGTCGTAACATTCCTTCGTAATTACGTTATGACAACGCAGCGTCCTCTTTGAGATGCGACTAGAATCATATGAATAACTTTTCAATGATTCTTTCAGTCTCTAACTGCAATATCCTACTTTTTTTTGTTTAGTGTGTGCACGTGTTTGTAGTAGCAGTTTGTTGTATTTTATACTATGATTCTACTTTTATTTACTTCTCTAATGGCGAGTTGATAAAGATTAAATTGTCCCTTATCGAGCAGGGATTGAGAATTTAGAAATAGAGCTTAGAAGAAATTAATGGCATCCACAGCTACGTAGTTGTGCGAGGGTCATTTTGTAATTTATCTTTTGCCAGAAAATAGAAAGAAATTTGCATAGTAAACCATTTAAGTCTAAAACAAGTTTCAATGCTGATATACAAACTTTCATTAACACCAAGACTAAACACCTCCACAAATCTCATTGAGCTTACCTTTTAACTGGTACTAAATAATTGATTTATTTGAGAAATTAAAGTTTCTGTTATATTTACAAGTAACGTGTGGAAACTTTAAGAAATTTCATCAGGTAGTTTGAAGATAAACGTGTTCAAAGAATCAGACAGACATGACGCTCAGAGATACAAAATTTCAAATGACGATTTTTTTCCGTGATCCGATTTTTATGAAACGAAGTCTGTATGTTGTTCAGAGTTACGCTCAAGTTACCTGTTACCCATGGAAATTGGTTAAGTAGTTGTGGAGATAAGAAGCTTTTAATAGTTGAACAAACACACACGACGGTTACTAGAAACACTTAAAATGACGATTATCTTCTATCTTTTTTTTTCATAATCCGATTTTGATAAAATTATGCCTTTTTGTTGACCCAATTGTTTCTCATGTTTCCTGTGAAAACCGTGACGGCCGCGGTGGGACTGAGGCGTGCCAGTCACGGTCTGCACGGCCACTACGGTCGGGGGTTCGAATCTCCCCTCTGGCATGGATATTTGTGCCGTCCTTAGTGTTAGCTAGCTCATAAGTAGTTTGTAAGTTTAGGGATTGATGTCCCCGTAGTTACGTCCCATAAGCTCTACAAACATTTGACCATTTTTGTGAAAACCGCATCAAGATTCGTCCAGTAGTTTTGGAGATTGAAGTGAACAGCGTCAGGCTTACATTTACAGATTCATTATTAGTATAGATATATATGTTATTCTATAAGTAAAAATAAAGAGGAAAGTTATATAAACGTATTAGATTCACCGGATCAATAACTACAAATTAATGCAAATCGTGCTTTTGCGATAGCTTCACGTTACAAAGTTGCTACATTTCAAGCAAAATCTTTTATTAGCCATAATCCGCAACTGCGCATATGCGGAGCTATGTTTACAATAACTTATTTTCTTTAGTTTTACTTTAAGAATAATATAATATTTACATGTGTTCGTGTATACGATATGTAATGGGTCGCGAAATCTCTTAGAGATAGATCGCGGGTCGCACTACAGAAAAGATTGGGAATTACAGTTTCAACCTTTTTCAATCTGATTTCTCTTATTTTATTGGGATGGTCATGTATCCCTATGTAGGTGGGTGGTAGCAAAATATTTTCACATTAAGAAGTTAACGACGGTGATTGAAATTTCGCAAATAGCTCTCGCCGTAACGAATGACGTCGCTCTTTTAATAAATTCTGTTCGTGATAATTCATAATTATCTGCAATTACTGCCTTTCTTGAATATTGGAGTGATATGGGCAAATTTCCAGTCTTTGGGTACTGATCTTTCGCTGAATGATGGCTTGTATATGGTAGCTAAGTATGGAGCTATTGCATCAGCAAACTAGTTGGTATACAATCTGGCCCGAAAGATTTGTTTTTGTTTAGTGACTTAAGATGTTTTACTGCTCCAGGAACATCTAAATTTCGCGTGCTGACAGCTGTTAATGGTTCGAATTATAGAGTGTTCACTTCGTCTTCTTTGATGAAAGAATTTCGGAAAGCTGTATTTAGCAATTCTACTTTAGCAGTACTGTCATGTGTAATATTACCATTGCTATGACGTAGTGAAGGTATTGTTTGTGTTTTTTCGCTAGTGTACTTCATATATGACCAGAATGTCTTTGGATTTTCTGTCAGATTACGATACAGGATTTCGTTGTGGAAACTATTATAAGGTTCTCGCATTGAGGTCCGCGCTAGATTGCAAATTTCTGTAAAAGATTGGGGATTCTGTATCTATTTTAATTTGGCGTGTGTCTTTCTTTGCTTTTGCAACATTGATCTGAACTGTTTTGTGTACCACAGGGGCAGCCCCCTCTGTTATTAATTTATTTGGTATACAAATGTTCAAATGTTTGTAAATCTATCTGACCAAACTGCGTGTTCATCAGCCCGCAGCTTACAAACTGCTTCAACTACGGTAAACTAACCTAAGGACAACACACAAACCCATGCCTAGGGAGGATTCAAACCTCCGACAGCGAGCAACCTTGCGCTCCGCAGCGAGGCGCTTTAGACCGTTCGGCTACTCCACCGCGACTATTTGGTATAAATCTCTCGATTTCTACTGATGTTATGTGTTTGAAAGTAAGCCACAAATGATCTACACTAGCAGTTTTAGTTTTGAAAGACTGGAGACTATCATTCAGGAAAGCGTGACGCGAATTTTTATCTGCTGTTTCGAATAGACATATTGTTTGTTTGTTTTGGTGCATTGGAAATTTCGATATTCAGTCTCGCTACTACAACTTTATGTTGGCTAGTCCTTGTATCTGTTTTGAGCTGTTTACTAGCTCACGATTATTTGTTGGTAGGAGATCAAGGGTATTTTCGCAACCATTTACTATTCTAGTAGTTTTATGAACTAACTGTTCGAAGTAGTTGTCAGCAAAAGCATTCAGTACTACTTTGGAAGATGTTTTATATTTGTCTCCGGTTTTGAATATGTATTTATGCCAACATACCGAGGGTAAATTAAAGTTGCCACCGATTATAACTGGATGCTTCGGGTACCTGTCTGAAAAGTGATTCAAGCTTTCTTTGAACATTTCGGCAATTGAATCGTCTGAGTCAGAAGGCCGATAAAAAGATCCAATTATTAACCTCCACCCATACTAACTCACAGGAAGTATCTGCCTCAATTTCGCTGCAGGATAAACCGTTTGTAACAGCAATAAATACGCCACACCTTTTTTTATATAATCTACTGGGCCTTTGTAAAAATTTCGGCCTAACTTATCTATGGTGTCAGCCAGCTTTCAGAACCTATAACGGTTTTCTGTCAGGGCTTGGAGCTTTGAAACAACAACTACGACAGTTTACAACTGTTACACCAATGGTTCCTAGTTCTGCATTCGTCCTGTGTTCGACCTGCACCCTTTGAGACTGAAACCGATTTTGTGTGTTCCCAAGGCCTTCTAACCTAAACAACGCCCAGTCAACGCCACACAGCCCCCGCTCCCCGTGTAGCCGTTTCCTGAGCGTAGTGGGCTCGTGACCTACTTAGCGGAGCTCGAAAACCCACCACCCTACGGCGCAAATCGAGTAATCTGCAGCCTATACGAACTGTACGAGTCTCTGATTCAGACCCTTCACTCGGCTGTGAATCAGAGGTCCACTGTCAGTAATGTCGATTATGTATGCTGCAGATGGTGAGCTCTGCCTTCTTCTTGCAAGCAAGACTGGCGCCTCTGATAGCCGCTCCAAACCAGAGAGAATCTCTTCCGATCCAAAGAGACACACATCGTTGGTCCTGACACGAGCCACTACCTGCAGCTCTTCATGGCATCCGGAAGGACCCATTCCACATTTGGAATGACTCCCCCCGGAGTGCACATTGGACTTCTTATCCTCCGTAGCAGCCATTTTCCTAAGGGGCCACATCACCCGCCTAACGTTGGAGCTCCCTACTACTAACAAACCCACTCTCTTTGAGTGCAGGGATCTTGCAGGCAGAGAGCTGAATATAGGACAAGCGACACCCTCTGGGTCAGGAACATCCTCTGCCACAGAAAGTGTCTCGAATCTGTCCGTAAGACTAACCAGGGAGGCCTCCAGTTCGGTCCTCCGGGAAGTCTTACGCCGCCTGACACGCGCTTAGGAGACCTCCCAATGCACCACGGATTGGAGGGCGACCCCCTCGCTGGCAGTGACCGGACTGGCCACAGCCGCAGGCCAATCGGAAGGCACGACAGACGCACAGGGCGTCTGCTGTACCCCCGCGAGCGGCCCACGACAGCGGCGCCCACCCACCGCAGTCTCAAGCGTTGCCAGCGAAGCCAACGCCGCCGGAAGCTGCGAGCGAAGAGTCACCAACTCGGCCTGCATCCGTACACAGCAGTTAATTCCTAGCCATTCTAAACACCTATTTATGTTCCAAATAAGTACGACTGTTGTGATTTAAACTGTGGGAGAATACACCAAACTGTGGAAATCTATGTACAGCCTACTAGTGATGGGACAACCGACTGTTTTTAACAACCGATTGGTCAATTGGTTGTTTTTTCGTTCAGTCGATTTTTTCAGTCGAATGAAACAACCGAATGAAAATAGTCTCTGTGGCCGTATGAATGTTTTCACTCACTGGCGGGGTTTGAGTGGTTTCAGTCGATGCGCGACCACCGAATGAAACAAGTCTCTGTCCTTTATATGAATGTTCTCGGCATTAAGTGATTCCACTTAATGTGATACAACCGGCTGGAAAAAGGCTCTGCGGTTTCTGCAGTTATATGGATGTTTTTATTAATTCACCGACTTTGTGTGACTTCATTTGCATACTCCTTCAGTCTTCTGGGGTATAAATGAACCGTGATTCAGCATGAAACTTTCTTAGAGACAAATCTTATAAATATAGCACTGTGTCCGTGTGTGTGTTTCTATTGCATGCAAATCTACAGTTTTGTTCCAATCTTGATGAAATTTTGCACACTTGACCTTCAAAACAAGGGGAAAGTCACTGTCTACATCAAATTTTATTCGGTGCATGGCGGCGGGTACTTTACATACTGACTTCGACAAAAACCACAATTTGGCTGCGATCTTGATGAAATTTTGCACACTTGACCTTTAAAACAAGTCGAAGGTAATTGTGTACAATAAATTTCGTGGGTGCATGGAGGAGGGTACTTTAGCTACTAACTTCGACAAATTCCGTTTGTATTCGAATTTTAATGATATATTTCACTCTTCACCTTGAAAGAAAGAGAATAGTCACCGTCTACATCTACTTCAGTTCGATGCATGACAGAAGGTATTCCATACTTTGTCGCCAATATAGTTTTATTCCGATCTTGATGAAATTTTGCACACTTGACTTTCAAAACAAGTGGCAGTTTACTGTTCATCTAAGATTTTGTATGGTACATGTCGGAGGGATGGAATAAACCTCCACACCGTTTCACCGATAACCACAGAAATATCTGTAACAAGAGTTCAAATATTCAAATGTTTGTAAATCTATCGGACAAAACTGCGTAGTCATCAAAATGTTCAAATGTTTGTAAAGCTTATGGGACTTAACTACGGGGTCATCAGTCCCTAAACTTACAAACTACTTATGTACTACTTACGAACTAGGACGGCACAAATATCCATGCCCGAGGGGGGATTCGAACCCCCAGACCGTGACTGAAGCGCCTCAGTCCCCTCGGCCACCGCAGACTGCTGCGTGGTCATCAGTCCGTAGCTTACAAACTACATAAACTAAGGTAAACTAACCTAAGGACAACACACACACACACCAATGCTCCAGGGAGGACTCGAAACTCCGACGGCGAGCAACCGCGCGCTCCGCAGCGAGGTGCCTTAGACCGCTGGGCTACTCCACCCCGGCGTGATAAGAGCGAATAATTATGAAACTTGATATGAATGTTTTTATATACTGTTGATGAATACAGACACGATGAAGAAAATTTACAGCATTGATGTCTTCTCGTACTCTTTCAAATTAGATGGAATTAACAAAAATATTTTTATACAAAATACTTTAATGAAGGCTTTTTTTACCATACCTAATGTTTTAGTGATCTTAGAATTTGGATCTAGCAAATATGCTCAAAGTTAACATACTTAATTCTGTCCTGCTAGAACCTTAGATTTGTATTAACAAGACGCCGCAAACCGCACGTTTCTACCTGTTCCCGCTTCGGAGACACAGTATGAGAGATTAAACTTGTAGAGATCATTTTGAAACACCCTGTAGTTTCCACGCTTCTTTATTGAGACAGTAAGAAACCGACAACAATGGGCGATGGCACGCCCCGCCCCCCTGGCCAGACACTGTTGTGTGGAGTTTGGCGCGCGCCTGCTAGCGCTGTCAGCAGTGAAAACGCAAGCGAGGCGGTACCCCCTCTCGTGTCCCCGCGGTACTTCGTGGTCATCGGCCACTTATCTTCTACAGATTGTGGGTGTCTGCGAATTTAATCTGATCGGGTCCAGATGATCGGCGTTTTTGAAGTCTGGGGTGGGCAATTAAAGTGAGGCCTGCTCCAGCGATATGACAAAACTTACTGCATGTTTTCACTTGAAAAGAAAGTATGAGTAATTCAGTCAATGTACAATACTGCAAAAGTTCCGCATGTTTTCATTCAGTTGTTCCCACAGACTACTTTCATTCGAAAAAAAAAACGTATATTAATCCAATATAGGAAAACTACGACCGACTGACTGTTTCATTCGGTTGCTCCCACTGACTGGTTTCACTCAAAAGAACTAATGAAGAGGCCAACGTACTGTGTCAATTTTTTCATTCGGTTGGTCCCATCGACTGAATTAACTCAAAAGAAAAGGAATGAGCGGTCCAACCGACTGTGTCCATTTTATTCGGTTGCTCCGACCGACTGATTTCACTCAAAAGAAGGAATGAGCAGGCTAACCGACTGCGTCGATTTTTTCATTCGGTTGATCCCACCGACTGGTTTCACTTTAAAGAACGAATGAATAGTCCAACCGACTGAATCGGTTGTTTCATTCGGTTGGTCCCACCGACTGGTTTCACTCAGAAGAATGAATGAATAATTCAACCGATACGAGAAACTACAACCGAATGATCGATTTTTTCCCAACAACCGAATGAATCGATTGTTTTCATTCGATTGTTCCCATCACTACAGCCTACGCAGTGAACACTAAACTGTTCCTTTGAAGCGATGTTGACAAAATATATGTTCGTAGACACACAAGTTTGTTAAACAGTGAGCTTCGAAAAATATGTACCTAACACTAAACTGTTTATTAACGGCGAATCTGAAAAAGATATGCGCGAGCTAATAAATCAAAATATAAACACAGATCTGTCAATTATACGCGATTCTGAATAAATAAACCCGCGAGCACACAAAAGTCTGATGAACTGTAAGAGAAAGCACTCACGAAATGAAAATAAATCGTTTCTACTAAGAAGTCGGTTAACTTACTGTGAAGAGCTGCTGCTGCTGCGCGACATGTGTGTACTCGCCGGCGGTCACTGAGCGAAACATGTTTGTGTATAGGAAGAAAAATCAAAATTTTGCGCATGGCAGATCCTCATAGCGAGAACCAAAATATTTTTTAAACAAACACGGATCAAAAGAGTTTCACCATCATGCTGATTAACACTTTACCCATCTGCTACGTTGGTCAAAGGGACGGTTGATAAAGGTATCGTTCTTGTGAAACTCAGCTAGCTGTTTACTCAATTGATGTGTTGAGTACTATTGACAAGGGATGTCAAACACATTCCGTTTTTCTAGATTTCTGGAAGGCTTTTAACACTCTTCTAATCAAATTGCGTGCTTATGGAATATCGCCACAGTTGCGCGACTGCATTCCTGATTTTCTGCGAGAAAAAAACACAGTACGTTGTAACTGAAGGTAACGCATCTAGCAGATCAGAGGTAACATCTGGCGTCCCTCAGGGAAGTGTTATAGAGCCCCTACTCTTCCTTATTTTTATAAACGACTAGCTGAACCCCCGCTGCTTCGCATGCGTAGGCTGGTTGGTCTGCACCAGTTCTTTCTTTTTAATCCTGATGAAGAATCCATATTTTAAGTTTCGTAGTTATAGCTTGAAATTTGAGTTAACAGCAACATATTTTTGTAAATCAATTTTTGCATCCCGTATTTCACCCCCTTATTAGTCTAATTTCCAAAAATACGGAAACACCTGTCTTTTAAATTTGAACCCCGAATCCAAATATGAAAATTTGTAGTTCTAACTTCAAAATTGCCTAAATAGCGTCAGATTTTCGAAAAACACCCCCTCTTCAATTTAACCCCCTTGATGGTTGAATTTCCAAAAATACCGAAACACGTATTTTTTAAATCATAACGAATAATACAAATACCAATTTTTGTAGCTGTAGCTTCAAAATTGTCTTGACGACAATGTGTTTTCGAAAAGAATTTTTGATCCCCTCTTTTACCCCCTTAGTTGTTGAATTTCCAAAAATACCGAAACACGTGTCTTTTTAATCATGATCAAGAGTCCATATCCTCAGTTTCGTAGTTATAGCTCTAAATTTGAGTTAACAGCAACATATCCTTGAAAATCAATATTTGCATCCCGTATTTCACCCCCTTATTAGTCTAATTTTCAAAAAATACGGAAACACCTGTCTTTAAATTTGAACCCCGAATCCAAATATGAAAATTAGTAGTTCTAACTTCAAAATTGCCTAAATAGCAACCTATTTTCGATAAACATCCCCTCTCCAATTTAACCCCCTTGATTGTTGAATTTCCATAAATACCGAAACCCGTATTTTTTAAATCATAACGAACAATACAAACACCAATTTTTCCAGCTATAGATTCATAATTGTCTTGACAACAAAGTTTTTTCGAAAAGAATTTTTGATCTCCTCTTTTACCACCTTAGTTTTTGAATTTCCAAAAATACCGAAACTCGTGTCTTTTTAATCCTGATCGAGAGTCCATATCCTAAGTTTCCTAGTTATAACTTGAAGTTTGAGTTAACAGCAACATATTTTTGAAAATCAATTTTTTGTGTCACATATTTTACCCCCTTATTTGTTGAATCTCAAAAAAATGCCGAAACACGTGCCTTTTAAATTCGAACCCTGAATTAAAATCCGAAATGTTGTAGCTCTAGCTTCAAAATTGCCTAAATAGCTACGTATTTTAAAAAAACTTTTTATCTCCTATTTCATCCCCTTACGGACGGAATATCGAAAAATCACTTCTTAAATGACGCCTACAGAGTAAGATCAACACCCTCCACAAATTTCAAGTTTCTATCTTCAGTGGTTTGGGCTGGGCGATGATGAGTCAGTCAGTCAGTCAATCGGGACACTTCCTTTTATATATAGAGATTTAGGAGAAACTCTGAGTAGCTCTCTTAGACTGTTTGTGGCTGATGCTGTAGTTTATCTGTTGGTAAGGTCACCAGAAGATCAAAAGCAACTGCATGGGTGAGTTAGATATCTGCATCGTGCAACAATTGGCAGTTGACTCTTAATAATGATAAGTGTGAAGTCATCTATATGACCACTAAAAGAAATTTATTAAACTTCATTTACACAATAAATCAGTCACATATACAAGCGTCAATTTATCTAAATACCTAGGAATAACAATTGGAAAGATAGAGAATATTGTAGGGAAGGTGAACCAGTTCCACTAAAATTAAATAAACTTCCTATACTACACTTATGCGTCCTATTTTGCAATATTCTTGTGAACTGTGCGTTTCACACCAGATGGGCTGACGGACAATGTAGATAAAGTTCAGAGAAGGGCAACTCGTTTTGTATTATCGCAATGTAAGGGACAGAGTAACATGGGAATGATACAAGAGTTGGGGTGGAAATCATTAAAGGAAAGGCGTTATTCGTTGCCGCGAGATCTATTTGCGAAATTTTTTCCACGAATTTTCTGTTCCGAATGTGATCATATTTTGTTAGCACATAATCATCTTAATTAAATAAGAGATATCCGATCGAAAACAGGAATGTTTAGGGGTTCCTTTTTCCCGAGAGCTATTAGAGGATGTAACTGTAGAGAAACTTCATTAAATAGGTTCGATGAACCCTTTGCCATGCACTTCAATGTGACTTGACGAATTTTCATGGGGTTTTTACACCTATCGTGCGGTTATAGAAAGGCTTCAATAATTAAAATCGGATCAGAGAAAATGAAGATATCATAATTTAATCATTTTTTTAAAAGCCTTCATGTATGTCTATTTGTTTAAGGTAATCTCCAAAAGTATTACACGAACTTTCATGGGTTTCCACAGATAAATTGGAAATAGTTCGGAGAGTAACATAGGTTACGTTTCATGAAAATCTGATCAGATTAAGGAAAGATATCCTAATTTGATTTTTTATGTGTATACTATGCTTATAAGTATGGTGTAGGTCAGCAAATCTCCAAGAATACTATATGAACTTTCCTGGGGTTTCATAGGCCAACTGAGAACACCTTGGGGCAACATATAAGCTTCATTTAATCAAAATCGGATCAGGTGAAGAAGATATATTGTAATTTGTAGTTTCTGGTGTATGCTGTGCTATAATTACAGCGTAGTATAGCAAAGATCCGATAGAGGCGCTGTTCGTATTTATGTGATTGTAGATACAGATGTAGATTAGCCCTGCAGCTGTGGCTCTGTTGCACCTCCTTTTGGTGGCGCCGAATTATCGTAAGCCCAATCATCAAACTTCGTGATCCTCAGGAACTCACCAGCAATTAAGTGAATTCTAAAAGCTCCGACTTGGTTAATTTCCCAGTCTGTGTAGAAATAAAGTCCTACGTCCTGACAGCCAAGTGAAACTGACTAGTCACAATAAGAGGGCCAGACACACACCGTTCGCAAGGACAAATTCCAAGACCCGAGACTTGCCTGATTGAATCCCCGGTGCATTCAACGGGTATATGAATCACCAGTGCGACACAGAATGAAAAGCCTGATTAAACTGATGCCTTGATCCTGGATGACCTTCTGGCGTATATGTAGCTACTTACATTCCTGCGAAGGTTCACGATGAGTTCAGTCGCTGTAAGTTGATCCGTGACAGCTGCAGTAATTCGTAAATAGAACTTTCACGTGACTACTGTCACCAGTCGTGATATGCTCTGTTGTAAATCTGTGAATGGCAACGCTATGGCATGTTTTTCGTCTGATGCCACTGGCGCTACATTGGAGAAGGCGTACAACAGGAATGACAGTTGCCAGGGATCAAATTACGCCGATACGACTATAGAGTGAGACAATCAGGCACGTGTTATTCGCTGCCAATGCTAGTAAAGTTATCTCCGCCCATTATGAGTGGGACAGTGCACAAATGGTTTAAATCATACTTAACTGGAAGCGTGCAGAAAGTTGAAATAAGCAGTTCACATGATATAGATAAAAAAATTAATTCCTCTAACTGGGGAGTTATCAAAAATGGGGTCCCACAAGGTTCGGTCTTGGGTCCTTTGCTGTTCTTAATATTTATTAATGGCTTTCCATTCTACATTCACGATGATGCTAAGCTAGTCCTTTTTGCTAGTGACATGAGTATAGCTATCACACCTCACTAACAGGAATTAACTGATGAAATAGTAAATTATATCTTTCAGAAAGTTATTAAGTGGTTCTCTGCAAATGGACTCTCATTAAACTTTGATAAAACCCAGTATATGCAGTTTCGTACAGTAAATGGCATGGCACCATTAATAAATTTAGACTTTGAACATAAATCTATAGCTAAGATAGAATATTCAAAAATTTTAGATGTTTGCATTGATGAGGGACTGAATTGAAGAAACATATTGAAGATCTCCTGAAACGTTTGAGTTCAGCTACCTGTGCTATCAGAGTCATTGCAAAATTTGGTGATATACATCTCAGTAAATTAGCTTACTACGCCCATTTTCATTCACTGCTTTCATCTTGTTGTTATGGTCTTCCGTCCGGAGACTGGTTTGATGCAGCTCTCCACCCTACTCTATCATGGGCAAGCCTTTTCATCTCCTCATAAGAACGGCAACCCACATCCACTTGAATCTGCTTACTGTACGCGTCTCTTGGTCTCCCTCTGCGATTTTCACCCCACACACTTCCCTCCAATGCTAAATTTACGATTCCCCGATGTCTAAGAATGTGTCCTACCAAGCGATCCCTTCTTTTAGTCAGGGTATGCTAAAAATTCCTTTTCTCACCAATTCTGTTCAGTACCACTTTATTAGTTATGTGATCTACCCACCTAATCTTCAGCATTCTTCTGTAGCACTTCATTTCAAAAGCCTCTATTCTCTTCCTGTCCGCACTGCTTACCGTCCATGTTTCACTCCCGTACAAGGCAACACTCCACACAAATGGCTTCAGAAAAGACTTCCTTACCCTTAAATTAATATTCGATGTTAGCAAATTTCTCTTTTTCAAAAATGCTTTTCTTCCCATTGCCATTCTGCATTTTATATCCTCTGTTCTGCGACCATCGCATGTTATTTTACTACCCAAGTAACAAAACTCATCTACCACCTTCATTGTTTCGTTACCTAATCTAATTCCTTCAGCATCGCCTGATTTTCTAAGACCGCATTCCATTATTTTTGTTTTGCTCTTGTTAATGTTCATTTTATATGCTCTCTTCAGCACGCTGTCCATTCCATTCAACTGCTCTTCCAGGTCCTTTGCTGTCTCTGACAGAATTACAATGTCATCAGCAAAACGCAATGTTTTTATTTCTTCTCCCTGAACTTTAAACCCTAGTCCAAATTTTTCCTTGCTTTCCTTCACCGCCTGCTGGATGTACAAATTGAATAACATCGGAGAAAGGCTACAACCCTGTCTTACTCCCTTACCAACTGACGCTTCCCTTTCATGCCCTTCGAGTCTAATAACTGCGGTCTGGCTCTTGTACAAGTTGTAAATAACTCTTCTTTCCCTGTATTTTACCCCTGCTGACTTCAGCATTTGAAATAGTTTATTCCAGTCAACATTATCAAATGCTTTCTCCAAATCTACAAAAGCTAAAAATGTAGGTTTGCCTTTCCTTAATCTATCTTCTAAGATAAGACGTAAAGTGAGTATTGCCTCCCGGGTTCCTATGTTCCATCTGAATCCAAACTGATCTTCCCTTAGGTCAGCTTCTACCAGCTTTTCCATTCTCCTGTAGATAATTCGTGTTAAAATTTTGCAACCATGACTTATCCAACTGATGGTTCTGTAATTTTCACACCTGTCTGCGCCTGATTTCTTTGGAAAGGGGATTATTACATTTTTTTTAAAGTCTGAGGGCATTTCGCCTGTTTCATACATCCTACACACTAGTTCAAATAGTCTTTCATATGGGATCATATTCTGAGGCAATTCAACATTGCGTAAAAAAGTATTCATTGCACAAAAGCGTGTAATCAAAATAATTGCTGGAGCCCTACCAAGAGCATCCTGCAGACATTTATTTAGGGATCTAGGGATCTTCACTGTATCTTCACACACACACACACACACACACACACATACATATATATATATATATATATATATATATATATATATATATATATATATATATATATATATATATATATACTCTTGAAGTTTGTTATTAACAATCCGAGCCAATTCAAAACTAATAAGCAGTGTACATAGCTACAACAGTAGGAGAAAGGATCATATTCACTATTCAAGGTTAAATCTAAGTGTCTCAGAAAGGGGTGAATTATGCTGCCATAAAAGTCTTTGGTCGCTTACCAAGTAGCTTCAAAAGTCTGACAGATAGCCAACAACTATTTAAAAAGAAATTAAAGAAATTTCTGAATGGCACCTCCTTTTACAATGTAGATGAATTTTTTAGATAAAACTTTAATTAAAAAATAAATAAAACTAAAAAATACTTTAAAAATCTAATAAAAATCCTTAAAATATTGATTGTCAAGTGTAGACAACATTTACTAAACTGACACGTTCCACATCAATATGAAATGTCGTATATATGATCTATGGAACAAGTATTAATCTAATCTAATCCAATAAATTTTAACCAGTTTCTCCTCCTATCACAAGCTGTCACGCCTGCCAGAATAGCAGGGATTCAAAGAGTGTCTCCACATTTCTGACTGTAGCCATTGGTTTTCTCCAGTTTCCGAGTGCATCAGAAGCCGACAAAAATGGAGTATGTTGAAACGAGTAAACGTAATAAAATTAATTAAAGTATGTGGATCAGTATGTGTGTATGAATTAGGTGCGAATGTATGGAACGTACCTTTGTGCTATATTAGGATGAAACACAATTCTTGTATATCGACAAATACCGTAAAATCGAAATGTAATCCCACTTGCAAACAATTTACTGTTTTTAATCAGGCGATGTAATTAATAGTGAGATACAGAAAAAGTATTGAAACTTTTAAGAGCACTGTGTAGCATTGTAGTTATATAGCAAAGCCAGTAAGTACCAGTAAAAGGCATTACCCGAGTAATAGGAACTTTAATTGCACATTTAAAGTGCGCATTTAATCGCCAAATAGATTCGTCACCTATAAATAAAATATTTACGTCCCTTTGGTAATAAGTAGTACGATTTAGTGCCGTAACAGCATTTGAGCACGCTATGCTTTGCCGATCACTGGTACGAATGGTGCATTTTACGAATGCAATTACTTTAAACCGAACTGATTGTTATTACAAGGACTTGCACATATGAATACGACACCAGTTGGATTTATGTGGCATGTCACGATAAGCCACATCCAATATTGTAGAAGTAAATAGGATTTACTCGTGATATTTAATGTAAATCCCTTTAAGATGGTGACAATTGCTACCCTTACATAGTTGGTTACGTTTTCGTTGGAAAGTATAGCAGCAAATTAAACGATAAAACGCCGTGTGTTCAGTTGATTAAATGGAGAAGTGAATAATCTGTCGTCCTACTCGAATGTCAGGAGCATATAAAATGATTTTCATTCACATTTGTCTAAAGGGAAGAACACCTTCACATCCAGATTCAATACGACAAATTTTCAATGAAGTATGATTTAAGAAATGTTGTTCCATTATCTAACATAAGTGATATAAGTCTACAACACAGGTTCTAGTTTCAGTGTGTGCTTGAAAACTTTCAGCTTATATCATTTTGCAAATATTGTTTTAAAGTTAAGGTTATTTAAAACAGACAGGCAAACGTAAACCATGTTGAGGGAATAATTTACAAATTAGAGGTAACAGAGATCTTGATAGTAGGTATGGCATTCTTCAGACAATGCATTGTTCGACACATCCACAAGAAAACGTATTTTGAACAAATGAGAAAAGTTTGCATCTGCCTGTTAAATAATGTCTCTCTCTCTCTCGTCAATATGCATGAGAAAATAACTATTTTAAAACAACAAACGAAAAATGTATTGAAACTTAAACTTTATTTTCTAAATAATAGCTAGAGATATTAAACAAATCTTTACATTTTACTTTCAAGATCAAATATAAATTGTTCGTCATTTTTACTGGTACTGAAATCCCAAGTCAATTGTTGGACGCCGAACTAAGAAATCCGAAGTGCCTAGAAAAAGAATCTTACGATTGCTTTGCAGAGGATACTTGTCACTCGTTGATGGCAGTCGAAGATAACGTGTGAATGCGCGACACCAAGTAAAGAAGCTCACCTAGACATGGGACCACTGTTTGTTTTTAGTGACTAAAGATGATTTTACTGCGATGCCGGAAATGGTACCATAATGAATTACAAAGTTTTATGACTCTTCGTTCCACTCAGTTTAAGAGTCCGTAGAACAATTTCCTGAGTTTTTTTTCTCATATTTCTTCGAATACCGCGTATGAATTTTTAAAATCCGCTAATGCACGTATTGTATTAAGAGTGAAAATACCGAGATTATCAACTGCCATGATCTCTCTGCAGACATTATAGCATACTTGGATTAATGTAACATATGTGATGCATGTGGAAAACAAAATAAAATAAACAAAAACTCAAATAACATCAGAAACGTACGTATATGAATACAAACTGTCATATTTGAAGAATCAGCCGTAAGCGAAATAAAAAGAGCACTGATTCTTCAAAACGAATTAAAGAAGTTGAAACACGAAAACAAAAACCGTTTCATTAGGACAGAGGAAGCACATTTACTTTCTATATAAGACGGAGATACAAAACCAAACGAAAAACAACGTTTTCTCTCCGACAATGAAGAATTCCTGGCCATTAAAATTGTTACACCACGGAGATAGCGTGTTACAGACGCGAAATAATAACCGACAGGAATAAGATGCTGTGATAGGCAAATGATTAGCTTTCCACACCATTCACACAAATTTGGCGCCGGTGGCGACAGCTACAACGTACTGACATCAGAAAAATTTTCAACCGATTTCTCATACACAAACAGCAGTCGACCGGCGTTGCCTGGTGAAACATTGTTGTGATGCCTCGTGTAAGGAAAAGAAATGCGTATCATCACGTTTACGACTTTGATAAAGGTCGAATTGTAGCCTATCGCGATTGCGGTTTATCGTATTGCGACATTGCTGCTTGCGTTCGTCGCGATACAATGACTGTTAGCAGAATATGGAATCGATTGGTTCAGGAGGGCAATGCGGAAGGCCGTGCTGGATCCCAACGGTCTCGTATCACTAGCAGTCGACAGGCGTCTTATCCGCATGGCTGTAACGGATCGTGCAGCCACGTCTCGATCCCTGAGTCAATAGAAGGAAACGTTTGCAAGACAATAACCATCTGCACGAACAGTTCGACGACATTTGCAGCAGCAAGGACTATCACCTAGCGGGTCATGGCTGCGGTTAGCCTTGACGTTGCATCACAGACAGTAGCCCCTGCGATGGTGTACCCAACGACGAACTTGGATGCACGAATGGCAAAACGTCATTTTTTCGGATGAATACCTCTTTTTACAGCATCTTGGTGGTCGCATCCGTGTTTGGCGACATCGCGGTGAACCCACATTGGAAGCGTGAAGGTATGGGGTGCCATTGGTTAGACGTCTCGGTCACCTCTTGTTCGCATCGACGGCACTTTGAACAGTGGCCGTTACATTTCATATGTGTGGCTCTACTCTTCATTCGATCCCTGCGAAACCCTACATTTCACTACTATAATACGCAACCACATGTTGCATGTCCTGTACGAGCCTTTCTGGATACGGAAAGTGTTAGACTGTTGCCCTGGCCAGCTCATTCTCCAGATCTCTCACCAATTGGAAACGTCTGGTCAATGGTGGTGGAGCAACTGGCTCGTGACAATAAGCCAGTCACTATCCTAAATGAACTGTGGTATCGTGTTGGAGCTGCATGGGCATCTGTACCTGTACACGCCATCCATGCTCTGTTTGACTGAATGCCGAGGCGTATCAAGGCCGTTATTACGGCCAGAGTTGGTTGTTCTGGGCATTGATTTCTCGGTATCTATGCACCCAAATTGAGTGAAAAGTAATCACATCTCGGTTCTAGAATAATATATTTGTCCAATGAATATCCGTTTATCATCTGCATATCTTCTTGGTGTAGCAAGCTTAATGGCCAGTAGTGTAGAATATTCTAGAAGCAGCAGTCTACAGAATGAGCTGGAACATTATTGCAACTTCCACGCTCAACGAGAACGAGTCTGTCTGTGGTGGCACACCGACCTACGCGTTCTTCATGGCATCGCGGCGTCGGCGGCGTGGTGTAGCTGTTGAATCAGAAGTCCTGGTTCGGAGCCAACTGGTACAGAAAGGTTGTGCGACAGCTTAAACACTGTCCGGCGGCCAGTCAAACGTGTCGCGTCTGTGAATCCTGGCGGCGCACACTGGGGCGGAATTCCCAAAACGTGGCCGAAACACTGAAGAAATGAATTGATTTGATTCTCGGAATTTTGTTGGGTGTGTTGGGTAGGGGAAGGATTGGTGCATCACATTCCAGAAGAAGAGGTCGCCACCATCGATACCTGTCGAGTCACGTCAGTTCAAAAGTGATCTTCGTCGAGAACACACGCGGCGCTGTGAAACCAAGGCATACTTACTCTCGGTTTGTGAGTGAATACTTTTGGAGTGAAGTGAAGAATTTCAGTTTTATAAGACGAAAACGGTCGCTACAAGTATGAACAAAATGTTCGTTCACTAAATTGGTATAAATTTTATGGTTATCCTGTTTATATTGTACTAGCTGTAAATCCAGCGTTGCCCGGTTGTTTATTTATCCTAAAGTCTCGCAATCCACATCCTCGCCCCCCCCCCTCTGCATCCTCCTCCTTCTCTCCTATCTCTCTGTTCGTCTCCACCTTTCCCTCTCTCTGCAAAGTGTACCACACAAACATTTATTATGTATCATCTTCCTCTTGGTTTAAAGGTTATGTGTACAAAAATTCATAAAGATTAGAGCCAAACTATGCATTTTGTAAAATTCCGTAAGTAAAGTATCCTCCACCATGCATCGAACGAAATTTTATACAGTGACATACCTCTTGTTTTTAACGTACAGTGTGCAAAATTGCATCAGTATCGGAAACAAAGCTATAGGTTTTTATGCAATAGAAACACATGGTCACATTGAAAAACACGCTTTGTTGTTTTTAAATATTCCAGTTTTATTTCATAAAACTCTTGTTCTGAGAATAACGAAGACAACAAAAAAGGCTCTGTGAAATCGGTCGAGCCGTTCTCAAGTTATGGCGCGACCAAGGTATTCAGGGATTCATTTTTATGTTGCAAAGTACCCTCTCCCGTGTGCCGTCTGGAACGTAAGGTAGACAGTGTTTTGAAATTTCATGAATATCGGAATGAAACTGCAGATTTCGTGAGTCTGTAGGAGAAGTATGTTCTGCCATTCACCTGTGACAAAATACTTTCTTAGCTGACGTTTTCTACCTATAAGCTACATTCCTGCCAAATTTGAGCTTCATAGGTGTAGTAGTTTTCGAGATTCCGTGTTTAGTCAGTGAGTGAGTGAGTGTCCTGTCGCTTTTATATATACAGAGGTTAAGAAAACAGATTGCTAAATTTTTGGATGCAAGAGAATTAAGGGAGACTTGAAGACAAAAATTTCATGCTAAGACATGCCTAATGCGACAGTTTTACGCCATTTTCAGCGAAATTGCTATCAGCGAAAGACTTCTTTTTGTTTCATTATTTTGTAGGTTGGGGGGTGAGGGGGATGGTCAATTACAAAACGCTTCATAAATGTCGAAATTACATGCTCTTTTTATTATTATTATTATTTTTTTTTTTTGCAGGCCAATAATTGACGCATAAATCTGGGTATTCTCACATGATGGCCTCTCATTATCTATGACGTCATATCTCATGAGCTATGTGGCGTACTTTTTTTTTGGGGGGGGGGGGGGGTCTGGAACCTTCGCTTACGGTGAACAGTTCACCAAAGTTTCATTGCAATCGAATGAATAGTTTATGAACGCATAGAGGACATACAGACAAACATTCATGTTTATATATACAGATTTTGTCTAATGCCCGGGCAAAGCGAACATGCTTTGCGGAACTTGCATTTTCAACTACGAAAAAAGTAGCATATACCGCAATATATCACGGAATCTCAACTCCCAGACTACAGATTGATCATTTATATGATGAAATTGACAAGTATCAGCTGGATAATCTGCAATTTTTCTTGTATAATAAATAAAGTGCTCGTGCGGCGGACATTTCGTAGCACAACATGGTCGATGTAGCGTTGAATTTTAAGAACGATTGTCTTTATTAGCTAGACTTATTACTTCTATCCTTGATTATATTATTACATTTACTATTTGTGTTCTGCCAACGACTTTGAAGATTGTTTCATTATATTATTGAATTGCAATGTGTGTGGAATCGAAGAAGTTTTTCCGATATATTTTCGAGAAATAATCTGATAATTTTTTTTATAATAAACAAATCACGTTAGCATTGTATTAATTATTAGTGTGTAAATACTATATATACGCTATTATGCATAAATTATTGTGGATTTTCTTGTGTCACGTTGCTGTAATAGCTCCGCCTTTTTGTTTAGACCATTTTTCCCATCTTATTCATAGTCAGCTGTAGTGGGACATGTATTTAACCGTACACTGTTTATTTTTTTTCTTTCCTTTTTTTTTCCATAAAGCTCAATTTCGCAGTTGTTCAGTACTTACGGAATATATTGTTTTGAATGTTATTAATGTTTGAGAACATATACTTGTGTGAATTTTATTTGATTTTGTTTGTTTTATGTGTAACGACGGTGCTGCAGCAGTAAGCAGTGGCGAGTTCTCCGCTGACGTCAGCGAGAAAAAGCTGGTCGCTATCGTTGATTAGCCGAAGGTCGGCGCGCTCAACTAGAAGACATTGCCTGCTACTGCGGACTGCGACAGACTTTTTTTAAATATTAACAATGAACATGAAGAAAAATGTAAATGAAAAAGTAGCGAGTCGTTTCTTGTATTCCGTATTGAGAGGAATCTTGATTTGTAATACTGAATTGTGTGTGATGAATTACGTCAGATATATTTAAAATAAAAGTTTTTTTTTTAAGTTTCTCTGGAAACTTTTTTTAAAAAAGAAAGAAAAAAAAGGAAGTTATTGATGAGAATCTAAGATTTCTAAAAAAAATTGAATCAGGATATGTAAATGATTTTATTTGAAGTGAAGTTTGAATGTGGTTTGAAAGACTTACACAATAATGACATGTCACTAAAGTTGCACGAAAGTTGATATGGTTTTATCTAATGCAGATATATGAGTGCTGTGAAACAAAAAACTCTCGTAGAGCCCTCAACTAAAATTTTACTCAGGGTTTACGAACTTATAGAATCTGAATGTAGAAGGCAATCCTGAAATATGTTAAATAT
Organism: Locusta migratoria; assembly: GCA_026315105.1. Lineage (NCBI taxonomy): Eukaryota > Metazoa > Arthropoda > Insecta > Orthoptera > Acrididae > Locusta > Locusta migratoria. The sequence goes on along the minus strand of CM048746.1, from coordinate 334,496,766 downwards.
TTAAGTCAAGAAATTTAATATGAATAATTTGAAAACTAAATATTATGGTCAGTGTTAATTATTGTGAGTTGGTACGAGCTAACTTAGGACACGAAGTCACAGTCATTTAAAGAGTTGTTTGTTAATGAAATCAGAGTTCATTAAAAAACTGGTACCACCACACAGCGACCTCGAAAGCCGTCGTGTGATGAGTTTTGTGCGAAATTAAACGTCTTCTTGGCGTTTTGGCCACGTTTTGCGAACTCCGTCCCATTGTGCAGTGCAGCTTCGGCAGGCTGTTAGAGACGCCGGCATTCTGTGTTTCTGTGCGGTGGCTGCTAAGAAAGCTGGCAACTTGCTCTCCTTCGGCGCTAAGTGCGTTGCCGACCGCCTAGGCGTAAAGCCGCAACATAACTTCATTTCCCCCCGCAACTCAGTGAAATGTAGCGTGAACTAAGCTGATTTTGAGGTTTTCCGGTAAAACGTGATCGAAGGTAGGCTGTTCAAGATCAAGAACCACTTCTACCTCCACTGGCTTTAGGAAGCATCGATCATAAGAAACCCAGCCTGACCCTTTCTCTCATCTTGCGTGCTATGGATGAAGGGCAACATGCAGACAGCATATGTCATGATTTTCGTAAGGCGTTTGACGCGGTACCGCATTACAGACTGCTAACGTATGGAAGGTATGGAATACGTATCCAAATATTTGAGTAGCTCGAAGAACCCAGTACGTTATCCTCGATGGCGAGTGTTCATCTGAGACTAGGGCATCGTCAGGGGTGCCCCAGGGAAGTGTGGTAGGACCTCTATTACTTTCTATCTGTCTAAATGATCTAACGGACAGAGTGAGAGATATCTGGGGCTGTTTTCTTATGATTCTGTGGTGTACACGCGGATGTCAACTTTGAATGACTGTAGTAGGATGCAGGATGACTTGGACCAAATTTCTAGGTGATGATTGGAAAGGCAAAAATGCAGACAAATGTATGAGAATCAGTCCCATAATGTTCGATTACAGAATTAGTACTGTGCTGCTTGACAAAGTTCCGACAGTTAAATATCTAGGTACAACGCTGCACAGCGATATGAAATGGAACGAGCATATAAGGACAGTCATGGGCAAGGTGAATGGTCGACTTCGTTTTATTGGGAGAGTTATGGGAAGATGTGATACGCCAGTAAAGGAGATCTCATATAAAACGCTTGTTCGACCCCGGGTGAGTATTGCTCAAGTGTATTTGCCCTTTGTCCATAGAACACGCGGCCGGTATAAGCCCTCAGCTTACTCCATCACACTAAGTGCACGAGTTGTTAACTATAACCTTGCTTAGATGTTGTAATTTCTGGTACGTGTAACGTAGTAATTTTCCCCGAATTTTGGTACTTCTAAACTTGTAACATTCGTACTCGCTGCCCCCACGTGTTCTATTCCGTAATCATTCCTTTTAGATTTTTTCCCCTGAATAGAGTGTATCGTTACACGACGTATCTCGATTTTTTATTTTTTTCGAAATTTTAATTTCTCCCGTTTCCAACTTTTGCGGTCCAATCCCGCGAAGTAACGTAGGATTCTGAAACTTGCTTATTAGCTAGATATCATTTCCCTAAGTAGATCGAATGGTTATAATACCTATCTCGCGATCTTATTTCTTACGAAATTGAATTTTTTCAACTTGTTCAAATTTCACGATCTGACCCCGTACCATGTCGTATCATTCTGTAATCTTACCTACTATCTATATCATTTCCCTGAGTACAACGAATTATTATTATTATTATTTTAATTTTTGGGATTCTAAGATCCGACCCTGCACAGTGCTGTTTTTACCTGAAACCTTTAGCATTCAGTAGTTCTCTTTCCCCTGTGCAAAACGAACAGCAGAAGACCGTTTTCAAGTATTATTTATCGCATTTTCCTATTTAATCGATATCTTGAATTTCTCTGGAAACTTATACTTTGCGACTGTATCGCGGACCACGTGGTCTTCTATCACGTGCATTTGTTCCCGCTGATAACTACCCTGAGCCTAAGCCACTATACCATACACTGCGGAACAAAGTTTTTCTTTTATTTGTGCGCGAGTGAACCTGCTGTTCCGTACAGCATCCTGCTGCTGGTGTTGCTTTCTTTTTGTGTTCGGCGCTGGTAAGTACCTGCATGGCTTGGCGCATATATCTGTGTGATAACATGTACCAATTCCTCCCTTCTCCCCTCTGAAAAATAATCCTTATTAATTACACTAGTACTACTTTTGCTGGTGGACTGTATTTGGGCCTTATAAGCTTATGTAAATGTGGTGTCTCTTGTAAGGTGTGTGTTTATTATATTTCAATTGGTCTCTCCCCCTTTGTTGTTTATGCCTTGGACAATAAATCATGTTGTTAAAAGATAACCCCTTGTCCTAATTTAAATTCTCCAACATTGGATATTTTGTGTATTCAGATGAAATATCTTGTCTCTTACTCCCTTCTGAAGGAGAGAAAAGTAACTTGCACTTCCGTTGCCACCATTTATTATTTGATTTAAGATCCGTAGCTGGGGTTTGTCAATTAATTAAGTGGAGTTCCATTATGAAAAAATGGCTATCAGAGTCAGAATTTTTGTTTAGAGAATTGCAAGCTACTTTAAACTTCGAGATTGAACCATTGGCTAACTACGTCGTCAGGATGAAACAACATTTCTTGGTACATGGCATCTCTGGTAATAAGGGTTACCAGAGGTACCGTGAACCAGGAAATGCTGCTCCATCCTAGCAACGTATGACACAAGCCCAGTTTTTGAGTATTCTTAAAGCATAGTACTGACTTAGTCACGAGGTATAATCGGAGAATAATTCGCAATAATTTTCTCCCCTGGTACTGCAGCTATAATGTTCAAATTTCATGACGATATAGTTTGCAGTTTATGCTATAGAAGTATTTAGTCTACACGTGTAATTCGAGTGCGAGTATTCAAAACAAGTGAAACAGGTGAAATATCGTATACAACTTACATACAGTAACATGTTTTATGCAGATAATGGTTACAATTGTAATTTGTTCGTGATACAGTACAATATTTTGCTTCCTCAACTGTTTATTTAAGATTTACATGTCATTTATTTAGAGAGGGTCACAATCGTGGAAAAGTCATTTACGTTGCCCTCTAATATGGTGTGCTATCGACTCGGACGGTCAGTACAGTTGCACTCCGCGTGGCATGGACAGTATTATGTTATCAATTAGCTCTTGAGGGATAGTTGGGCGCTCTTCCATAAGTGCAGTATCCAGCTCTGGAACCGTCCGCTGGGTAGTCTGAATTGTTAACAACTCAGAATCAATTTTAGAATCCAGTTGGACGTTATCCATGCTTACTCATTCTTCCTATACTTCACGAATGTCTGTCTTAGGTCCTTACCTTGGATAGAGACGTACAATTCATATGGTGGAACAAACTATCATGACTTCAATTTGGCCACAAGGGAATTTCGATGTTACTGGACGATTCACAAGCATTTTGAGACAAATATATTGTTCTTATATATAGAGGGAAAGTCACCATTGTGGGCATTCTCGACCGACATCCTGATAAGTCACAATTTTGACCCTATTTTGAAAAGTACCGGTACGAGGTTGGATGAAGTAGTAAGTAACAGCATCGGTTAGTGCAACTTGTAAATGAAGCCGCAGTTGTATGTTTATGTTGACAAGGCTGGATCACATAATATGTGCTTTGCATCTTTGGTGCTACAAGCAGACTTTCACGGAGTTGTGTAAATACCTAAAAGAAGTAAAATCATACTGAGAAAGGAGAAACATTGCAATAACAAAAATAAATAAATAAATAAATAAAAATAGAAAACCAAGTATTTCTGCTGCAAGAAATTATATGTAAATGTCTTTTTTTATGAAAAGTAATTATCGTACATCAATTTTACTTCATTTATACATCCCCATCACAAAATAAGCCAACGATGACCGAGATAAATATGTCAAACCTATTCGGGTATCACAGTGAACTGTGTAGAGACTAATTTGTTGACACAGCTGTATGAAATAAGTAAGATTTGTGTTAACGCTTTGTATCTTTCTCAAGATGCTTTCACTGATGTAATCTATATACATTGCAACAATGAATGACGCCTGTTTTTTTTAAGTGAGTATCGTTTTGAAATTTAAGAAAAAACGTGTTAATATATCTCAATAATTCCATTTTTACATCAAAACCTGTACCTTAATCTACTTTTCTACATAATTTCCGTCAATACTGAAGCACTTGTTATAACTAAGTTAGCTTATGTTTTAGGAGGCGATCCAATTATGATATTGTAGAAAGATATAAAAAAGCCAAGATCGCGGAACATCAATTTTTTATTTATGACGATCGTTTTCGCTGAACTATGTCAGCATCATCTGATCCAATAAAATCATTTTACAAGGCCATAATCTGTTAAAAAGGGAATGACAAAAATTTAAAACATACATGTCATTATAATAAAACGAGAAGATAAATCAGTTAAATTCATAAGAGCAAGATCGGCCATAGTTAGAGATGAGACATACCTTGTAATGTCAATCAGTTGCTACATAATATAATTTACAGTGCATAGGTGCACTATATCATTATAATAAAACATAATTATCACTGTAAGTAACAATAGCAAACTGATACATGATACAAGTCAAAGAAAAAAGAATATGACGCCAGATGGCAGCATACACCAATGTAATATTAAAACCACAATGAGGTATTTGTTGTACAGATTATAAAAATAATTAGAAGTCATTTGAAAAAAAAGAGACTAATATCTTCGTTGATGGCGTAATTTATAATACTTGTTTGTGCATTCCACAAAAATATCTGTATAAACTGACAGTCAGTTATAAACGAAAAAACAACACAGTTACAATGTAGCGGTCATACACTATTGGTTTGTGCATACCATAAGAATATTTGTATAAAACGACAGTCGATTGAAAACTATACAACATTGGCTACAATGTAGCGGTGATACAATATTGGTTTATGCGTATCACAAAAATATTTGTGTAAAACGACAGTCATGTGTAAAAGCATATACAATAATAACTACAGTGTAGCAGTCATACAATATTGGTTGTGCATAAAACAAAAATTTCTGTATGAAACTACCATCCATTTAGTGGTCAATAATGCCGGTTTGTGCATACCATAAAAAGATCTAAATAAAACGACAGTTAATTATAGAAGTATAGAAAAGTAGTTACAATGCACCGGTCATGCAATATTGATTTGTGCATATCACAAAAATCTGTATAAAACGCCAGTCAATTATAAAAGAATATACAACAGTGTCTACAATGTATCAGTCATACAATATTGGATTGTACATAAAACACAAACATCTGTATAAAAAGACAGTCAATTATAAAAGAATACATGATAGAAGTCACAATGCAGCAGTTGTGATATATAGATATGGATGCAACACCATAATAGGTCAACCAACATAGCACAAGGTTTTGGCTAAGGATCAAATGCTTTTAAAGGGGGAGCAGCTGAAGATTTAGGTAGGAAATTGCACCAGGTCTAGGTTTTAAATATGATGTTTAAGGTTTAGGTTGGAGATGTGACTTAATGTCTAGTATTTGGATATGAAACTGAATGTTCGGGTTAAGGATGTGATATACTATGAAGTATGTGATATGGTATTCAAGGTTGAGGATGAAGTGTGGTATAATGTTCAGATATCAGATAGAACTTTAAAGATTTTGGGTGGCAATGTGGAATACCAATAGGTGATTGTTAAACACAGATAGCATTACAATCTATTAATAAAAAACTAAATGACCAAAAAGCCCTTATAACAAAAGCTGATAAGGGTAATGCTATTGTCATCATTCATGATCATGAATATATAAGCGAAATTGAAGAATTCTTTGTTTCTAATAATATTAGAGAAGTCAAGAAAGACCCCACAGTCAAATTTCAAAACAGCCTTAAAAAGAAGATAGATAATATTATGTTCCTATTTACTGAAAGGAAAAAGAAATATCTGAAAATGATGAATGTATTACTCCCATAGCTACGTTCACAAGTTAAGACCCATAAACCTAATAGAAGCATACGACCGATTGTAGATAACAGGTCATCTCCTAACTACGAACTTAATAAAATGCTTAACAGTAAACTTAAAGAATTGTTTACTTTTACAAACCCAACTAATGTCAAAAATAGCTATGAACTTACACAAATCCTAGACAAAATTGACATCCCAAACGAATCTACACTTGCATCTCTAGATATAACAAATCTATACAGTAATGTCCCTGTCACAGAATGTTTAGAAGTAATTATAGCTAATCTGATTAATTCTAAAAAGATGCAACTTGGTGAAGTCATTGAAATAATAGAATTGTTAGAATTGTCTCTTAGTTACAATTATTTTGAATTCAATGGTAAGATCTATTATCAATCTAAACGTCTTGCCATGGGCAATAGCTTAGCAGGCACATGCTGAAATTTTTATTAATGATTTAGAAAACCGATACTTTGAGACCCATAAAAACCTTGCTGAGAAAATCATCTACTACAGATGATATGTAGATGATATAATAGTGATGATTAAGGGAACTGATATGATCAATTAACAAGCAGGAATGAACAGTATGCACCACAAAATTACCTTCACATTAGAACTAGAACAGAACAACTCAATGAACTTTCTTGATCTTACCATTAAAAAATAGAATAAAAAACATGTATACAGCATATACAGGAAACCAACTACATGCGATACCATCATTCATGCTTCCTCTTGCCACCCTCTAGGATACAAGTTAAGCTTTTTCAATTCTATGATATACTGTCTTCTAAAGATCCCACTTAAACCAGCACAAGTTAAAAAAGAACTAAACATCCTTAAACAAATTGCTGTTTATAATGGATATAATGATGATGTCGTAATGAAAACTGATAAAAAATTAAAAACAAATCTACACAAAAAAATGTGAAAAAAAGGAATCAATAATGAAAAGGTTAAACATGTCTCAATGTCCTACAAAGGTAACCTGTCAGACAAAATAGAATACAAGTTTCGGAAAGCCAATGTTAAGCTATCCTTCAAAACGTCAAACACCCTCAAACTAAGGTTACGTCACAACATGAAACAGCAAAAGAATGATTATAGTAAATCCGGAGTGTGCAGATTAAAATGTAATGATTGTGAATGTTTTTATATAGGACCAACACGACGATCTCTCACCACAAGGTTCCGAGAACATACATACTCTCAAAACAAAACTGCTTTTGACACACATTTAAAAGATGCAAAGCATAATGTCAATAATATTAACCATAATATAAAAATATTATACAAAACAGTAAAAGGGAGAAAACTAGACTTACTAGAAAATATGCATATTTATAGTAGCAACAATAAAGCCCCAGATAAAATGCACAATGACCAGCTTGACTTTTGTCCAAAATAAAAAATTTTACCATCTTTGATTATCTACTTTAAAGAATATTTACTCCTAACAATTTACCCTTGTTCTGTTGCCTAATATACATTTAAGCAATAGTCATATCCTTCCAGCAAATCAACTTCTCCATACTATAATAAATCTCAGTCATTTTTAGAGTGTATAATTAACATTGAAAAATTGTATGTAGCATTTCATTCACTTTTACTATCTTTTACCTTAGATCTTTAACCTAGACACTGTGTATAACAATAACATAGACTGTGTACTACATTGCCGCCCTAAAACCTAGACACTGTGTTTAACAATCACCTATTGGTATTCCACATTGCCATCCAAAATCGTTAAAGTTCTAATATCTAAACATTATACCACACTTCATCCTCAACCTCTTTTTACGGTATGCAGAAACCGGCAATGTTGACCACAAAATCGATGGTTGTTTTATAGAGATATTTTTGTTTTATGCACAACCAGTATTGTATGACTGCTACACTTTAATTACTGTTGACTGTCGTTTTATACAAATATTTTTGTGATATGCATAAACCAATATTGTAACACCGCTACATTGTAGCCACTGTTGTATACTTTTCAATCGACTGTCGTTTTATACAAATATTCTTATGGTATGCACAAACCAATATTGTATGACCGCTACCTTGTAACTGTGCTGTTTTTTCGTTTATAACAGACTGTCAGTTTATACAGATATTTTGTGGTATGCACAAACCAGTATTATAAATTACGCCATCAACGTAGATATTAGTCTCTTTTTTCAAATGACTTCTAATTATTTTATAATCTGTACAATACCTCATTGTGGTTTTAATATTACATTGGTGTGTGCTGCCATCTGGCGTCATATTCTTTTTTCTTTGACTTGTATCATGTATCAGTTTGCTATTGTCACTCACAGTGATAATTATGTTTTATTATAATGACATGGTGCACCTATGCACTGTAAATTATGATATGTAGCAACTGATTGACATTACAAGGTATGTCTCATCTCTAAGTATGGCCGATCTTGCTCTTATAAATTTAACTGATGTATCTTCTCGTTTTATTATAATGACATGTATGTTTTAAAATTTGTCATTCCCTTTCTAACAGATTTTGGACTTGTAAAATGATTTTATTGGACCATATAATGCTGACAGTTCAGCGAAACCCGTCGTCATACATAAAAATTGATGATCAGCGATCTTGGCTTTTTTTATATCTTTCTACAATACTTGTCGTAACGTTGTACCAGATTTTAAATACCATTCTGATAGAAGTCTGCCGCTTGACTTGTTAACCAGTGCATCACAATTGTTTTGACTTCGTCATTGTGTTGCTCGGTCACAATGCCACACAAAATACTACGAGAAACATTAGGAATGTCATATCGAAAGGAGGAAATCGTAAAACGTCTGTTTTCTCTCACCTTATTGTCCACTTCCTGCACCAAACTTTAATTAACGATCGAAGGACGCCCACTCCTTTGCTCATTTGTGCGACCATCTTTAAATCCTCCCACCCACTTTCTTACCATTCCATCACTCATGTTTTCTCCGTAAACTGTACAGATCTCACGATGAATATCGATCCCGTTTAGGCCTTTAGCACTAAGAAATCTTATAACAGGACTGTAATGGCGTCGGTATATAGACAACAGATGTAGGTACCCAGTGCGCATGAAATTATCGAGGTATCTTAGCATGCCTTTTTCTAAATTTCAAAACGGTAATTACTTTAAAAACGCGCCTCTTATGTATGTACATATGTGGGTGTTTTTTAACACATCTCCTCCAGACCTACTAGACCTAAATAAATTAAAAAAAAAGGAACAGAAAAATGTACACAAACTAAGAACCACCCATGACGTATACTTAAGGATATATGACATAATAAAAAATGAAAATCTGCTGCTCAGCGCCACAGTATTCCACATCTCCTCCTAAACTGTTGAATGATACGAAAGAACTTGGTACAATTAATTCTTAGGTTCAAGCAAAAATCGCTGTCGGAGAAAGATCCACCTGCGATGCATATTTCATAATCTATGACATAATAAACAAAAATTGATGCATGAAAAACCGCCCCGTACACGCAACACATTATTACTCCTTAACCATTAATCCTCTTCTCAATACAAGCAAACAGTTTGCTAATATACTGTTGTACCAACCTAGAAAACTGTATTGTTCTTGGACACTTTGTTCACAGATATGACGTAATAACAGAAGTTTCATTATAGTCACTGCACTTCATACAATATTTATAAAAACTATATGACCGGTCGTTTTTAGATGCACGTATATCACGAAGATTTTATTTATTTATTTATTTGGTTTTTTAAACTGACAAAATTATGGCCATAGGGCCCTCTCTTACACCTGACCAGCAACAACATAAACAAAGAATTTACAAACAATAAACCACAGTATTAATAATAACAATATATGCTAATACTAATAATAATAATGATAATAATAACACAAAAATCACAGTAATAATAATAACAATAAGAGATATTTACATGGAGATAGATGTTTAACACATTTGAATTAAGTTTAATGTAAACAGAAGGGAAAGAATGATTAATGAAAGAGGACAAGATTGAAAAACGACAGTGCCTGTGGTTGTTATGAAGTGGAGACTTACGGGATATGAATAGAGATCTCTGCTGGTGAAAGGGAAGGGAAACAATTTGGGGCGTGAGAGGGGAGGACGAATTGACAACAGTGAGCTACAGACTGGTAAGTGGAGAAAAAGATGGCTATTGTGACAGAAGGTGGAGAGGTCTAGAATTAATGAACACACCGTAATAGAAAGCTGAATATTCTTCGAAATCGTCGCAAAATACTTAGTAATTAAGGGAATTAATAGTAAGTATGAAAGTATCAGCAAAAAAAAGTTCCACCCTTTGCTTTGTGCGTCATTAAAAGTAGCAATGTCCAGACAGTGTCTGATAGAGCACTCCAGACAGCCATCGATAAAAAAGAAACCCCTGGCGTCACAGAAGACTTACAAAGCGGAGGGGTGCACGGTCGCCACGTGTTCTACTGTGCCAGTCGCGGCAGTGCAAGAGTAAAAAGAGACACAGTTCATTTGGAAGCGAGCAGAGTGGTGACCAAGTCACCAGGTGATGAATGGAGCTGTGGAGCCAAAGGAAAAAAACAGCTCGTGTGGAAGCAATATACCTGATACACTATACAGGTACGTATTCTGTCAATATTGTCGTAATCGCGAATAGCAAGATAGAAAACACGTGTCATGGGTGTCACCTGATTGTTAGGAGGTTGACACTATATGCTGGTAGTAAGACGAGTAAATTTTCCTCGGAATTGACTATAGTGCTGGTGTTGCCGAAACTACCTTGTTTGTAAACGTGAAGAGGATAATTTAGTGCAAAAATGGGTAGTGCACAACAATATCTGTTTATCAATAGTTATGTAGCATTCTTTCATACATTACTTTTTTCAAATAACAAAAAAATGTGAACATAATTAACGCTTAACATGTAAGTGACATGGAGTGAAGAACAGCATGTCACGTAATACACTTTGGTAATTGCAATAACTCATACCAGTGGATTTTTAATAACTATAATGAAATAACAGGTTTTCGCTTGGTAGGCGATGTGAGATGTTTCTTTTATTTAGCTTTAAAACATATCGATTTCATCCCTATGATGGGACATCATCAGTGCTGTTAAAAACAAGGTACCTTGGTCAGACATTGAAATTACAATAAGATTACATACACCAAGAATGTTATAAAATAGAATTACATACCAGAATTGCAAGTCATGATGACCTATGTGCTCTGCTTAAAACATTTAAAGGTCTTGCCGGTACAAGTCACAACAATAAAATGTTTTAAGCAGAGCACATAGGTCATCATGACTTGCAATTCTGGTATGTAATTCTATTTTATAACATTCTTGGTGTATGTAATCTTATTGTAATTTCAATGTCTGACCAAGGTACCTTGTTTTTAACAGCACTGATGATGTCCCATCATAGGGATGAAATCGATATGTTTTAAAGCTAAATAAAAGAAACATCTCACATCGCCTACCAAGCGAAAACCTGTTATTTCATTATAATTCTGTGGTGGGCTGGCACACAAAATGGAATCTAGTTACATTTAATAACTATGTTTTGATATGTTCGTTAAACCGACAAGCATTGTACGAAGTATCAGTCCGGGGTAAACTTTGTAAGTTCTTTGGAAGGCTAAGCCTCGTCTGATAGTATTTTTTTTTTTTTTTTTTTTTTTTTTTTTTTTAAACAGGCGAACTGAGTAGCATGGCAATATAAATTAATATTTAAAATACTATTGCGTAAGTCATTACATTTGGTTACATAATGGAATATAAGTTGTTGTCGTTTCATGTGGACGTGCATTTACCATAACATTGTATTTATTCTTATATCGATATTACGGTGCGATTACCAAGTAATTATATTTATTATAACAAGTAAAGATGTATAATGTTGATATAGTCGCCATAAATGTTGGTAGATAATTTATCAGATAACAAATTATGGCAATGTGTTGCGTAGGAGGTGCCATTAACACTAACTAAAATAACGGACTTGGCTACACGTGAGATCTCACAACGTTTTACGGTGGAAGCAATTCGATGCGAGACTTGTAATTTTGTACATTTTATGTTTTTAATGGGATTTCATTTCGTTTTGTTGCTTTCGGTAGAGTTACATCAAACACAGTCTGCGTTAACTTTCGTCTGCAGTCTGTGGCTTTGAGGATTTCTTATGTCCCAAGTAAAAATTTCTTTCCCGCCAACGAAATTCTCTGTGACATTAGCCAATGCGCGACTGCCTAGAAAGTGACGCAAAAACGACATTCACTTGTTGCTTCTACGTGTCAGATGCCAACTATATCTGCCGTGTATCTCACAGTTCTGCAATCATAACTCGCAGTAAGCTGTATCACGGCAATAGAATTAAAGGTGAGTGAAAAAAGTCATCTTTGTCTCAATTTCGTAGAAATAAATGTAAATAAAAATAACCCTGTGAGTACGATATTATAAAAATGTTAAAAAATATCAAGGTCAGTAAGTAGTTTTACGACTTTTTTTCATCTTGTCGTGTGCAACACATTGTGGTAGTTGCTTATTCATAACACAATGTGGGAGTTTCTTATTTATGTAACAGTAGTATGTTAGCCAGTTCTCTATGTTACATGTAAGAGAGTGCTGGCACAGGAATTCGTAACATCGATTTGATGATTTCTGTGTGATTGTAAAACGGAGAGTGAAGTTGCTGCAAATCATAGACCAGCAATTATATTAGTGAACTTCTTCGTCACAAAACATTTTTTCTATACGTGTTGCCATTTCCGACAATGTGGTGAGGCAAACGATATCTAAGAATAAGGCTAGAAACAAACTTATGGGAAACTTTTAAATTGTTAGTAAGTGAAGTGAGTATCAATAACATTTACAATATTCGCTAGTCATAAATATTTCTCTGTTGATTTCCGAATATATTTAATAGGGTGTGGTTACGGCGATGTTTCTTGCTTCTCCCCAATATTTGGCTGCTTATTTTCGAATATATTGTGATTTCCGATATCCCTTACTTGTCACCATTATTTGGTAGTTTATTGCGGATAGTATGATTAACGAAGATCCTAAAAAGATAACTTTCTTTTGCAAATGTTGTCAACATGGTCAGAACAGCGTCTTCCGCTGTCATCTCTAAATCCGTACTCCATGAACGATTTAGATCTTTGCCTAATGGCAACATGTAGGATCTCTGGGAAAGATTTTATTGTTAGGGATATAAGATCACGTATGGCTTCGACCATTCGACCCTTTAGACCATAAAGTAGGATTATCTCTGAAGTGTTCATTGTGTTCAGCGTGGATAAATCCTGTTGATCACGATCGGCATTGTTTGCTGAAAGAAGCCCCACCACCTTTTCCTAGAGCAGCGAATTTATGGTTTTAAAAGAACAAACATCAAACGGAATGCTACGTCCCAGAAGAAACACTAAATGTGATAGTTATTCGCTGTTAATGGATAAGAACAGTCACTTCGCTCATTTTTGTAAATAGTATCATCAGTCACTACGCAAAACACCACATAGTTATCAACAATATATTCACAACATAACTTATTGCGTTTTTAATACGTTGCGTGAACATTTCGAATCTACAGAAAGTCTGCTGACAAACACACATCACAGAATAGCCAAGAAAAAGTGTGAAGACAGTATATTTGTCCCAAAAGTACGTGACATGTTCAAATGTTTGTTAAGCTTCAGGGTCTTAACTACAGGGTCATCAGTCCCTAAACTTACAAACTACTTATGAACTACCTACAACTAAGGACGGCAGAAATATCCATGCCCGAGGGGGGATTCGAACCCCCGACCGTAGTGGCCGTGCAGACCGTGACTGAAGCGCCTCAGTCCCCTCGGCCACCGCGACCGGCGTACGTGACATTTCCAGCTTAATGTTTAGAACATCTGGTTATCACTCCAGAGATATTTCTACTGTATGGGTCAGTGAGCCGATGTTATCAGTCCAAGTTTAATCGAACGTGTCGTCAATGTGACGTAAATAAGCAATGTCGACTATCGGCTATAGTGATTGGCGTTCGCCAACACAGTTAAATAAACAAATAACGTACTTACTACAAGTCACAGACGAGCGGTCTAAAGCGTCTCGCTGCGGAACGCGCGGTTGCTCGCCGTGGAGGTTCGAGTCCTCCCTGGGGCATGGGTGTGTGTGTTGTCCTTAGGTTAATTTACCTAGGTTTAAGTAGTTTGTAAGCTACGGACTGATGACCACGCAATTTGGTCCGATAGATTTACAAACATTTGAACTAGAAGTCACACTATAGTTGTCATTGCCTCTGTTTCAGTTGTTGCAATTTAAGCTGTACTCTTTTTTGATTAAAGCGTAACCACACCCTTTAAAATATGGACATATCCGTAAAAACTGTGAATAGCCTACTATTGACACCCGGAATATAGGCCGAGTTGCCATAATCCGGGATATAAATGTTATAGATGTTATTGCTGTTGGTTTCACTCGGGGTAATTTATGGTGTAATCTTATGTTCCTGTCCACAAACATGTATTCCCGAATAACCACATCCTTTAAAATAATGACAAATTAGTAATAAACATCAAAGTACTTTTGGCATGATAGAATGTAGATGCTGGTTAAATTTGCAACAATTTAAGCTATATCTCACGCACGAAAAAGTATAAAATCAGTTCCCAGTTCAGAAATTACCATCTCAGTCAATGTGCGTGATTCAGAGACTTTACCCATCTGAGAAACGAACTTCAATGCATACACGTCAGTATTTTATTATTAACTGTTGCTTACTGTGTAAAGTAAAGACACTCGCAAATCGCCACGAGTTTGAAAATAAATAGCCAAATTATTAGTTGATTCTCCATTCTCTTACCACGTACAAATATCATTTCTGATGACTCGTTACATCGTAAGAAGACGACGGATAGGTTAAAATGAAAAGTGAAACAAGGAAGATACGATGACATAAAACACTTACACACAATACCATTTCCTACTGTTATTCACACTGAAAGGTTAGTAGATAGTCTTTCATCACGAGAAAATGCCTAAGAAAACGAGATTGATATTTATCCATGTTTCAATTTTTCCTAAATTTGACGTTTCTATGTCTGCTAGATGTTCCTTAGAATTTTGATGATCGGTGAGTGATAGAAGTAGCGATTTTCGACTGCCAATATTTCGGAAACTATAAGGTGTAGAACAGTATTCTTTGGAAATATTGCTAGTTACAGTTGCTACTCTTTGTCATCTAAAATTCAGGATTTTATCTTTATCCAACAAGGACGAAACAAAGGAGTCAAAAGTGTTGTGAACGGCTTCGAGAAAAGAATGGTACGGCTGTGACTACTCAACTTGGAGGGGGCACTGCCCTGCCGGCAGATAAGTAGTCTTTTGATACAGCTTCACAGCAGTACTACCTAGTCAAATGTTCAAATGTTTGTTAAGATTATGGGACTTAACTACGGGGTCATCAGTCCCTAAACTTACAAACTACTTATGAACTACCTTATACTAAAGACGGCACAAATATCCATGCCCGACGGGGGATTCGAACCCCCGACCGTAGTGGCCGTGCAGACCGTGACTGAAGCGCCTCAGTCCCCTCGGCCACAGCGGCCGGCCTCACTAATTTTTTAAGATAATATCATAATTAATACTAGCCGCTATTTCGGCTTCAATTGATGGTACGACAACGCAGAGTCTTTCTTGGCTCATTGTGCTTCTCAAGTAAGTCTTAACCAATTTTAACTTTGTGAAATTTCTCTCGGCCGAAGCTGTACTGACTGTAACTGTTAGCAGGATTCTGATTGTTATATAAACATTTGGATATACTTCTTCCAAATTGTTTTCTAAAATGTACTGAAGAAGTTGTCTTGCAAGTATTTAACTAACAATTGCATCACTGCTGCACTCATACGGAAATAAATACGGACGAGCGCACAAAGGCGTCATACCACGGTGAACGAGATCGCTGTCGTTCGTTGGGGGTCGAATCCCACCCTTAGGTACTGAAATTGTGTTCGTCCTTTGGTTAAGCTAGTGTAATATAGATGTAGGTCGTCGCTACATAACCTAGCAATTGAAAACCGCCGACTTACACGACGTTATCGTGAATAATGCGTCTTGTGCGATATGGTCCGTTGAACAGCAGAAAAAATTTATATAGAAGTGATTTACCCTTGTGAGATAGTTGGTGGGCTTTTATAACAATGTTTTTTTAACAATGTTTTCGAGGCCCACACAGGCGCGAGGCCGTCGGCGGATAGTGACGTCCCCGAAGCCTAGCGCCGCCACTGTTGCTGGCTATACTGGATTCCCGCAAGGGATCGAGCGTTTGACTGTTCCGCATTGAAGTTATTATTACCTGATGTGGGCGTATTTAAAATTATTGCTCTGGAGTCTATTACTGCGGGCATGTCCGAAAAAAAACAATCTCAATAATTATAAATATGCCCACAAGAGGCAATGACAATTTCAGTCGCTGCTTGTCAAATACGGCCCCATTCGCTACCACCAGTAGTTGCATGTGCGTAATAGTGCCCTCATAACATTAATTTCGTAAGGTCATTCAGCAGTCGGTACTTCGAGAAAACTTAGGTAAATCATCCCTGATCCTTGCTTTGCCATTCGCTGAGACACAAAATTGAATGCTTATTCTATATTTTCCAATTGTAGTTTTATAACCTGTGTTTTAAAGCACAATAAATACATCGTTGTTTAAACTTAGCCCATTTTTCATTTCAGGCACGCATTCATTTAGTTATAATTATCTATTCTAATAATAAATCTGTAAATGTAGGCCTGTCGCTGTTCCCGCTGTTCCCTTCAAAACTACTGGACGAATCTTCATGCGGCTTTCACAGGAAACATGAGAAAAGTTTAGGCCAACATATAGGCATAATTTTATCAAAATAAGATCAAGGAAAAAAAATATATCGTAAATTTAAGTGTTTTCAGTAACCGCCATGTCTGTTTGTTCAACTATTAAAAACCTCTTATTTCCAAAACTACTTCACCAATTTGCATGGGGTTTTCACAGGTAACTTGAGCGTAACTCGGGATAACATATAGACTTCGTTTCATAAAAATCGAATCACGGAAAAAAGAAAAGCCTAATTTGAATTTTTTTTATCTTCAACCGTCATGTATGTCTGTCTCTTTGAACACGTTTATCTCCAAAACTACTTGACGAATTTCTTGGGGTTTTCACACGTAACTTGAGCATATCGTGCGGTTACATAAAGGCTTCAATAAATAAAATCGGATCAGAGAAAATGAAGATATCATAATTTAATCATTTCTTTAAAAGCCTTCGTGTATGTCTATTTGTTTAAGGTAATCTCCAAAAGTAGTACACAAACTTTCATGGGTTTCCACAGATAAATTTGGAATAGTTTGGAGAGTAACATAGGTTACGTTTCATGAAAATTGGATCACAGGACGGAAAGATATCGTAATTTGAAGTTTTATGTGTATACTATGCTTATAAGTATGGTGTAGGTCAGCAAATCTCAAAGAATACTAAATGAACTTTCGTGGGGTTTCATAGGTCAACTGAGAGTACCTTGAGGCAACATATAAGATTCATTTCATCAAAATCTGATCAGGGGAAGAAGATATATTATAATTTGTAGTTTCTGGTGTATGCTGTGCTTGAATTACAGCTTAGAATAGCAAAGATCCGATAGAGGTGCTGTTCGTAACATAGTATACCATATAACTAATAGATGGCGATGTTGCGTTTTTTTATTCACATAACTTAGGTGTACTGCACTCGCACAAGGGTACGATTTTCCTTTCGTCAGCGGTCTTGTGTATTGATGTTGGCAACGGCCGTTGAATCCTCTTTGAAAAATCAGTCACATACAATCAGGGGAATAATTCATTGTGTTGATGATGAAATAAATAATGTTGTTCCGATCAGTAAATGGTCCCCTAAAGCGAATATTTAGTTACCAACGTTAACATACGAAACTGCTCCCACTGCAAGTAAAATTTAACCCAGTTACGACTAAAAAAAATTATTTTTTTTACTAGCTGTATCCCGCAGGCCTTGCAACGTCATGGAAAGAAAAAAGTGTTTCTTTCCGCGGGTATCATTTTCATTTAAAACATAAAGACGTTCCTTCGCGTCTATCGATGTTTTCATTTACTAAGAACTCTTTGCGAGGAAACACGAATTTATGTAGTTAACTATCTGATTTCGGTGCGTACTTATTACATATTGAGCCCATTCTGTTTAGTAATGCCTAGAAAACTGGATAGTACAGTACAGAACAGAGGCCCGTTAGTTACGTAGTGCACCAAAGAACTAATAGTTGACGCTGCTAAATTTTTCAATTTTTTTAAATGTCTTACTTCTTTTCGATGATTACGCCATAGAACAGCAACGAACCACTAAAGGTGCTGTTGGTTTTGTAGTGCTGCAAAGAAACAATTCATGATTGTGTAGTGTATATTCTCTCCATGTCAGACGTATTTTGAATTAAGAGCCACTATCTTATCTCTGCAAATACAAACTAACATTGAACAGCGAGTTGATGATTACACTTTGTACATTCACAGCTTAAGACGTTTCTTTGCATCTTTTGACAGGGAACATTTGAATTAAAAACATAACGACACTCCTTCACGTCTATCGATACTCTAATTTACATAAGAATTCTTTGCAAGAAAAATCTAATTTATGTAGTCCCCTTTTTGATTTCGGTGTATCCTCATTACATTTTGAGTGCGTTCTCTTTAGGAATGCCTCGAAAACACCATAGTACAGGAAAGAACAACATGAGGTGATTTTAATTACATAGTACACGAAAGAACTAATTATGGCGTTGCTGCGATTTTCAATTTCATTCTCATGACTATGGTTTAATACGCTACAAGAAGGGGTACAATTTTACTTATGACAGCGGCATTGTGTGCTGATGTTGACAAGAACCGTTGAATGCTTTTAAAAAACTCAGTCATGTAGAATGAGGGGAATAATTCTTTATGTTCCCGATGAAATAAATAATTTATGCTGTCCTGGTCAGTAAATTAATCATCCTCCTAAAGCGAATAGTTAGTTGCCAACGATAGCAAACTAAATCGCTGCCACTGAAAGTAAAATTTAACCCAGGTAGGGCACAAATTTATTTTTTATTCCTAACTGTATACCATATGCTTTTCAATGTCATGGAAAGGAAAAAAGTGCATCTTTCGACGGGTATAACCACTAAATAGTGCATGGAAGAAATATCTATGGAGTGAGCATTACGTTCTAAGCATCTTCTCAACATTAAGTTGGAATTACCAAGTGATATGGAGACATATCCACTCTTTCCACGCTTTCATTTGCTATTACGATTGGTTTCACCGCATTGTATGCAAAGAAGCCCCACCTCCCTTTCGCAGAGCAACCAAGTAACATGATATAATATTTAAATAAATGCGTCACAGAAGCAACAAGAAAGTTGAGGAAGCGTCGCTAAAAGAGCCATTTACACATAGTCATCCGTCTTAACCGAACAAAAAAAAGAAGACCAAGATAAAGTCAACGATTAATATATTTTTCCCAATGTTACGTGACATTTAATGTTCAGGACACGAAAACTGTTCTGCGCATTTAAATGCTCACTCCAGAGTTATTTCTTCTCTGTGCCTGCACTAAATATACACACGCAATTAACAAACTCATCAGAAACCTCCTTGCTTTCATAATTGTTCGGTACAATATTGAGATTAAAATTTGAAATGACTTACTTTTGGTGCGCACTATATTTAGATACAGACGTCTTCTTATGTAGAGAAAATTGTACTTAGTGTTCTAAATATATAGTTCTATTATAGAAGGTTGACTTCAATTTCGCGCTTTACGAAGTTATCACTGCAGGGTGTGGGGACAAGTATTAGGTGAAAGAGTGGCCATGCTGCTAACACGTCAAGACAATTCACTGGAAATACTATATTTAATGGAAAATTCTATACAGACGATCAGCTGACGGCATTTCTTCAACGATTACCCAGACTTACTTTGTCGCACATTGACACCACCATGACGTCTTATTTAAACAGACATGAACAGCTCTGTTGATTAAATTACCAGACTTTCAGAATTCGTCGAGTTTTCGATAATAGGAAGCACTACATACAGAATAACTATATTGTCCCCAGTGCAACACTGCAACATACTAATACTTCAGCATACACTTACAGTTTAGTACTGCACCATAGAACCAATACATGGCGCTGTTATTACTATTACTATTTTTCATCTCAACGATAGAAGTGTTTTCAGAAGTTTGCACCAAATAGACAATTTCACACCGCAGTCTTAACTTTATGAACACAAACTAACATTAAATTTAAATCGTTCCGGAGTACGGACTTTTTGTATGAAAAACTTTATGAACATTCAGCGTTTTCGACAATGACTTCTTCTTAAATTTGACATCTTGGCTAATAATACTGAGTTTAGTGACAAAGCGATCCAACAAGGATTCTGTTTTTGCTGACCTAGGTCCGGAACCCTAAAAACCATGATATACGCAGGTTACTCTTTAACAACCGTTGCGAAGCACGGACATATAAGCTAGTTATTTAATATTTTTGAAAAGGGCAATTAATTAATTAATTAAATACAGAGACGAGCTTAGCCGAAGTCTATCAGGAAACTAAATCTGCTAGATATCAACTTTAAGTTTTAATAAACCAGATGCATTACCGTTGCTATGCACGGGCATGTAAGCTAGTTAATTAATATTTTTGGAAAAGGCAATTAATTAATTAAATAGAGAGACGAGCTTAGCCGAAGTCTATCAGGAAACTAAATCTGCTAATATCAACTTTAAGTTTTAATAAGCTAGATGCATTACCGTTTACAGGCCACCAGCTGTATAATAATAAAAATTATGACTTCCAACAAGATTTTATCACCCTTTTAATTAACACCCCTTTTCGGGAGACATCCTGCCCATTTCATCAGATGCAAGTGATGTACCGATCGTCGCTGCCCATGACACCACCAGACGAGCATTCCTTGCACCGCATGTGCGCAGGTACACCAAGAAAATATTCTTCTTCCTCTTGGTTTGAATTCTGATGGTTAAGCTTTATGAATAAGCCTCAGTTGGAGTGATATAATATTTTATTACAGGGCGGCTCCGTAGCTCAATGGTAAAGTGCCAGACAACAAAGGTCCCGGGTTCGATCCTCGCTAGGTCCTAGAATTTTTATCTGTCACTTTCCACTTCTTTCACCTCCGGCAATGTTGCTGACGTGAAAAATACCGAGTAACACCGTGGTTCGGAACCCACTTTAAACTGTAGGTCCCCCCCCCCTCCTATAACTGGCTGGGTAAGTGATTTCGAAGGTCGGAGGATGGCAATGGCATACCACCTCCAAACAGGACCATGCCTAGTAAAGCACTATGGTGTTCAAACCAATCTTCGGATTGTTTTCCGCTTTACCTTACTTACCTTTAGGCTTTTACATGTTAATCACGTAGCACAGAAACCTGTGGTGTAGTTGGTGGTCCAATTCCAGAATAAAACGACACAGGAATTTCCCACCTTCTCGTAGAAAGCAAGAGTAGCCTGCTGGAATCTTTCCCGCAGCAACAGAATTCCAGTATTTTCCTGCACCACACGAGTAAAAATTTTTAAAGAAAAGGATGGTGTCCCCCCACACCCAAACCAGCGTGGTGACCAACTCACTAGTTCTGTCATCTCCGTATTTTATTCGTTTCGTTATGTTGGATCAAGGGATGTGAGAGCCGCGATCACCCATTAATACGGTGCATCTGGAGATAGTTGTGGTCGCAAAGTAAACGAAGGGTAGGTAAGTAAGGGCAGAGGAAAGAAAGTACCAAGGCAAGAGCCAAGGGAAAGAAACCTCTGCGACAATGGGGTACGTTGCAAGGGCAGTAGAGGTGTCTTGCTATCTGTGACAAATCATGCAACGTTTGGTATTGTTAGTAGTTGGTATATCTCGGCACCATTAACTTTGCTAGGTTTGTCATAATGAATCAGTTCTGACTGTTGCGAGGTTCCGCTGCAGCTGAACTCTTATGATGACTCCTGGGTCGGTTGTAACGTAGCCAGTTAAAGTAGTTAGAAAATTCGGTAATTGAACTGGCTAAGTATGTAGGACTGTATAGGTCTGTTTGTGTTCAGTGCGCTGAATATGATTTCCTTGCCTTGACTGTTGGTCGGCAGTGAGCTCAGCTGGCAACGCCAGTCAGTTTGCTGTTCTGCAGGGGTTCGCGATATTCATCGTGTCTGTGAGTTGGTGGACCCTATGACCGTAGGTGGCTAGTCTCTGAGGAGTAGTTTTCCAGACGTGACAAAGTCGTTCATGAGGTATGCGCCCATATCAGTATTAATTGATAAACAGTACTATTAGGACGCTGCGTAAAATTATAGATAGTAATGTGGTCATGCGTTTATTGACGCGTTTCGATAAAAATCATCTTCAGAATCGTGGAAAGGGGTTTACATAATAAAATTGTATGGCGTCAATGCCCTGTTGAAAATTACTGCATACAATTTTATTATGTAAACCCCTTTCCACGATTCTGAAGATGATTTTTATCGAAACGCGTCAATAAACGCATGACCACATCACTATCTGTGGCTCTATAATTTTACACAGCGTCCTAATAGCACTGTTTATCATTTAATCTGAGGAGTAGTGTTTTTGGGCGCTTATTTTTCCACCTATGGTTGTGATCGTAGTTCCCCAACCGTATTATAAAGGGATTGTTCGAGTGTCTCGAGTTTTTGTACAGTCGTGTGGCAAGTTTCTTGAACACCACCGAGAGACGCTCTAGGCGGTATTCATTGTGAGGATCCACGGTACGTGTGTATCGTGGAGCGTTGCTTATGATGCGTAGTATATTGCTCTGTATGAGCTGCAGGCGGCACAGCCGTGTTGGCGCCGCGTATGCCCAGCACGGAGCACCGTACGTCATCAGAGGTCTAATATATGTCATGTATATCTTCCTCAAAGCGAAGTTCAGTGATAGGTTCTGCACCGCCCGCAGCCTCGGGATGTGTGATTCGGCGGCCTTCCACCGCTCCTGGCAAGTGTTTGGTAGAGTGTAATGCCGCGCGGTGTGGCCAGCGTTCACATAGGCGTCCACCTGCTTTGCCTTTGATGTCGCGTCGTCGGCGCTTACGTGGAAGATCCTCCTCTGGAGGTAGGAGCGAAGTAGCACGCCGTGTGACGTCGGAATCCCCAGATCAAAGAGACTGCACACGAGCCGTTGTGCCACACGGAATGAAACGCCATGGATTAGCCGAGAAGCACCGCTCCAAGCTACTGCCTTGCTTCTGGTGCTCTCGTCGCCGGGTCAGCCAGCTTTAGCAGCCGATGAGAGCCGCGTGGCCGCTCCGAAAACCAAACTGGTGTGATTTTCTCTCGAGTGACGTGTTCTAGCAGTACTAACGCTCGGGGAAACTCTTTCGGGAGGGACGAGAGATATTTGACGGGACAGCAATTGACGATGCTCCTTGCGATACTTTGCGATAACGACAGTCTTTCCACATGGTTACAAAGACCCCCAGTTTGGCTGAAGATTCTCGATAAGAGCCAGTGTACTCCCTGAGGCAGGTAATGTAGCAGGACGTTATTGATGTCGTTGCTGCCGCATGCCTTCCTGATATTGAGACACTGGAGCTACGTGGCGACATCTTAATCTGTAATATCTGAAATTACGTCATGTTCTTCCCTGGCCATTTGCTCTTCGTCGCAACGTTTGCTCATGTCGTGTATATGGTCGATTACTGCTTTTGTCTCTGGTCCCTGGCAGCCGCGGAATGCAGTGTTGGCGACGCTGGAAGCTCTTTACGACTCTCGAAGCACTACCTGTTTACCAACTCGCTTCATTCCAAGTATAGCGAGTGATGGAGCGCAGTGGTAGCACACTGGAATCGGATTCGGGAAAACGGTCACAATTTGTAATTCATTTTTTTAATTTTATTTTATTGTCTGTAAACTGCTCTCTTAATAAACCTGCAACCACAAGGGAAAAAAAACTTTGTCCCCTTCCCCAATCATCCATCCGACTCTCCCATAAATCAACGCTTACCAGTGTCCCTCTACGTAATGCCAATCGTCATGCAAATTTTTTTATGTAATAATAATTCTTTATGTTTTAAATGTGAAGCACAATGCAATCTTGTGTGTTTTGGAAACCACCCACAACTGATCTTTGCAGACTGTATAGTGCTTGGTGGTTACTCTTCCTTTACAATTCTGTCTGCTCACCGGTTTCTTTCCATTTTCCTTCTCCCTTCCCCCTCCATTTCCTTCGGCTTGATTTCTGTCAGGAGACTGTAATTTTAATATTTATGAAATGTTTGTACTTATTGCAGTCTGCACTGAAAAATATAAAAGTACAACGCAACATGAAGCTATTTTGTATAGTACTCAAACATTTAAAATTGTTTGAAATTTGTAAAGTTATTATAATATTATTTACAAAGGAGAGAGACAGGGAGGAACAGAGACATTAATTCCATCTGGAGGAGGCTCGGCCAGGCAGACGTCTGGGGATATATATTTAAACATCAGTTTTATGTTTATGTCTGTGGCACTAATTATTTTCAAGGGGAATTTTTTAACAAAAAGTATAACGTTATTTATTATTTGTGATGCGAAGGAATACTGACACCAGTGTCCTATTTTAGCCTTCGCAAAGAACAAAACTCAGTACGCCTAAGGCATAAAAAAAAGTGATGACTGTGATCAAGCCATACATGTTTTTTCAAGTGTATCAAAACTGCCACTAACTCTGAGCTGAGTCTGATTCAGACAGCAAGGAATTTAATTACAGTGTTAACTGGTGATTTATTTTCGTAAAAATGTGCAAGCAGCTACTTTTATGGATGTATTTTATTCGCCCATAACTAGCTTCCAAACCACTGCAGGCTCAGGATATTGAAGGCGATTATATTTTCTGGCACCTGAACTTTGATTGTAGTTTGTGCTTTTATTCTTGGTAAGTGCATTTCCACATAGCAACTGAACACTGTAAACATTTACGCATCATATTAT
Organism: Locusta migratoria; assembly: GCA_026315105.1. Classification (NCBI taxonomy): domain Eukaryota; kingdom Metazoa; phylum Arthropoda; class Insecta; order Orthoptera; family Acrididae; genus Locusta; species Locusta migratoria. The sequence goes on along the minus strand of CM048746.1, from coordinate 334,471,730 downwards.
GTAAATGGTCACTGTCAAAATTTACAGATCACAATATGTAACGCCAGGTGTAGTATCATATTTTCATATACAAATATTGATGTTCCCAGTGACGGCCTCCATAACAAGTGTCTGAAGTTGACTTGAGAGACTTCTTTGCAGCTGTGACCGCCTCGCACTGGCTGCACGGGCTGCTGGGAGAAGTCCGGTAGAAAGTCAGTGCTGCGTCTGTCCATACCTCATCAAGTCTCGGAATGGCATTGACTATGTGCTCGAATACCATGTTACGATCTTTTGTATGTCTGGTTGGCAGCTAAGGACGCCGATCCACCCTTTATATCTGCCCCCTACTTTCGCCTCTACCATCAGTGATCCAACCGGCGGCGCTGGCTCAGCCGATTATCGGTCAGGTCAGCGTCTTCGTATGCCCAACATCCGCAGTCACACTCGCCAGTGTTTACTTCTTCTCACCCCCCGCTAACAAAAGATGCAAAGAAAAAGTACTACTTTCGTATTCACGATCTTCGACGCTGTTGAATGCGTACTGCTGATAGTGTTCCACATTCAATGAATTGAGAATGAGGTCCACACCTTGTGGATTTGGTATATAACATCGCCATTGATGAGGTTTCTCATAGCTATATTTTAGTCACCTTGACACCGCAAGTGTACCTCAACGAGAGATTCTGCGCCACTTTTTATTTAATTATTAGTTTTTCCTTTTCTACAACTTGGCTTGCTTCCATAGCAGACTGACTGAAGTGGCGGTCATTGCGAATCTACTCACCCAAATTCCATCATTACGGCTGGTTGTTTAACGATATACTTACAAGGGATGTTGCAGTGTCTGGCCTTGGTCTTAGCACGGTAAAGTAGATTGCTTCTCTTGACGTCTAGACAGGTTACACATTAGACACTAAAATTTCTTCAGAATTATGTTGGTTTCAGGAAGATGATACCTGTATCCGGTATACACGCTAAGCCTACAGTTTATCTACATCGACATCGACATCGACATGAAAAATTCTGCAAATCATATTTAAGTGTCTGGCAGAGGGTTCATCGAACCACCTTTATATTACTTATCTCCCATTCCATTCCAGAATAGCGCGCGGGAAGAAAGAACACCTGAATCTTTCCGTTCGAACTTTGATATCTCGCATTTTATTCTGATAATCGTTTCTACCTGAGTAAGTAGCTGTTAACAACATATTTTCGCATTCGGAGGAGAATGTTGGCGTTTGGAGTTTCGTAAGTAGCCCACGCCGCAACGATAACCGCCGTTGTTGTAATGTTTCCCATCCCACATCCTGTGTCATTTCCGTAACGCTGTCTCCCCTGTATCGTGACAACACAAAACAAGCTGCCCTTCTTTGGACTCTTTCGATGTCCTCCGTCAAACCCACCTGATAAGGATCGCACACTGAGCAGCAATAGTCCAGAAAAGGACGAACAAGCAGTTTCTTTAGCACTTCATGGCATCTTTTAAGGGTTCTGTCAATAAAACGCAGTCTCTGGGTCGCCTTTCCCACAACATTATCTACGTGTTCTTTTCAGTTTATGTCTATTCCTAGGTATTTGTGGAGTTTACGGCCTTCACGTTTGATTTATCTTGTAAACAAAGTTTAACGGATTTCCTTTCGTACTCATGTGGACGACTTCACATTTCTCATTATTTAGATTCAATTGAAAATTTTTACACCATAGTGATATCTTATTTAGATCATTCTGCAGTTGGTTTTGATCTTCAGATGATTTTACTGGACGATAAATGACAGCGTCATCTGCAAACAACCTAAGAGAGCTGCTTTCAATTTCTCCCAAATCGTTTACGTAAATAAGGAACAGTAGAGAACCAATAACACTACCCTGTGGAACTCTCGATATCACCTCTGTTTTAATCGAAGCCTAGCCAGTCGCAAATTTGGGGCGATATACCATAACCACGCAAATTGATAAAAGCCGTTTGTGACGTACGGTGTAAAAAGCCTTCTGGAAAACATGAAATACGGAATCAATACGAGATCCATTGTCGATAGCACTCATCACTTCGTGTGAGTAAAGCGCTAGCTGTGTTCCACATGAACGATATTTTCTAAATCCGTCTTGACCTTGGGTCAGTAGATCATTCTGTTCAAGATAATTCACAATATTTAAATGCTGCAAATTGACGTCAATGAAATTAATCTGTAGTTTAGGGAGTAACTCCTATTGCCTTTCTTGAATATAGGTGTGACCTATGAAAATTTCCAGAATTTTGGAACGCATCCTTCTTTGAGCGAGCGGTTGTATAAGGCTGTTGAGTAAGGAGCTATCGCTTCAGCATAATTAAATAGAAATCTAATGGGTATACAGTCCGGACTAGAAGACTTTTTCTTGTTAAGTGATTTAAGTTGCTCCAAGGATATCTACTTCAACGTTACTCATTCTGGCATCTGTTTGTAATTCCAAATCTGGAATATTGGTTTCGTCTTCTTTGGTGACTGAGTCTCGAAAAGGTGTGTTTAGTAACTCTGTCTTAGTAGCGCTATCATCGGCAGGGTCGCCATTACTATCATGTAGTGATGGTATTGTTTGTGGTTTGGCCCTAGCATATTTTACTTTTTTAGCAAAATCTCTTTGGGTTTTCAGTCATATTTAGAGAAAGAGTTTTGTTGTGGAAAGTATTGTAGGCATTGAACTCAATGCCAAATTTCGAGCTTCTATGCAGTATCGCCAAACCCGGGGATTTTGTGTTCGTTTGAATTTAGCACGTCTTTTCCGTTGTTTTAGCAACAGTGTGGTTATCTGTTTTGTGTACCAAGCGAGATCATGACCTTCTTTTATTAATTTATTTCATATAAAACTGTGAATTGCTGTCGATACCACTTCTTTGAATTAGAGGCACATCTGGTCTACGCTTACGATTAGTGTTTGGAATGAATGGAAACCGTCTTCCAAGAAGTATTGTTTTGTTTTTTCTATCTGCTTCCCGGAACAAACATACTTTTAGTTTGTATTTGGTAACTTTGGGACTTTTGATACAATGTCTAGCTACGACAGCTCTGTGTTCACTAATACCAGTATCCATTTTGATGCTCGTTATTAGCTCAGGATAATTTTTTTGATGAGAGATCAAGTGTGTTTCGACATCCATTTACTATTCTAGTTGGATCATGAACTAATTATTCAACGTAATTCTCAAAGTAAGCGTTGAGTACAGTTTCGCACGATGTTTAATGCGTTCCTCCTGATTTCAAAATATAATTTCTTTTACAGATTGAGGGTAAATTAAAATCATCGCCTACTATTATTGTGTTAGTCGGGAACATGTTTCCAAATTGAGTTTGGAAAGTAGGAGGCGAGGTACTGGCGGAAGTAAAGTTATGAGGCGGCATCGCGAGTCGTGTCGGGATAGCACAGGTGGTAGTGCGGTTGCCCGCGAAAGGCAAAGTTCCCAGGTTCGGATCCCGGTTCCGGCACACAATTTTAATCTGCCAGGAAGTTTCATATCAGCGAACACTCCGCTGCAGAGTGAAAGTTTCATTCTAGTTCGACGATGTTTGAAGCAGCATGGAATATCAGCTCGGACTTCATGGCTGCAGTTACCCTTGACACCGCATCACAGACAAGAGCGCCTGCGATGGTGTACGCAACGACGAACCTGGGTGCACGAATGGCAAAATGTCATTTTTTCGGATGAATTCAGGTTCTGTTTACAGAATCACGATGGTCGCATCCGTGTTTGGCAACATCGCGGGAACGCACATTAGAAGCATGTATTCGTCATCTCCATACTGGCGTATCACCCGGCGTGATGGTATGGGGTGCCATTGGTTACACGTCTCGGTCACCTGTTGTTCGCATCGACGGCACTTTGAACAGTGGCCGTTACATTTCGGATGTTTTATGTTACGTGGCTCTACCCTTCATTCCATCCCTGCGAAACCCTACATTTCAGCATGAGAATGCACGACCGCATGTTGCAGGTCCTGTACGTGCCTTTCTGGATACGGAAAATGTTAGACTGCTGATTTCTCACCAATTGAAAACGTCTGGGCAATGTAGGCCGAGCAATTGGCTCGTCACAATATGTCAGTTACTACTCTTGATGAACTGTGGTATCGTGTTGAAGCTGCATGGGCATCTGTACCTGTACACGCCTTCCAAGCTCTGTTTGACTCAATGCCCTGGCGTATCAGGACCGTTACTGGGGAAGGAGGTGGTTGTTCTGGGTACTGATTTTTCAGAATCTATGCATCCAAATTGCGTGAAAATGTAATCACATGTCAATTCTAGTGTAATATGTTTGTCCAATAATACCAGTTTATCACCTACATTTCTTCTTAGTGTGACAATTTTAATGACCAGTAGTGTATTTAGGTTCGGTGGTTTCAAGCATACGAACTTCACAATATGTTACTAGAGCATGAACTTTAATTTGGAACTTAAATTAGGAAAACTACGAAGAATGCCGCATCGACTGCACACCCCTAGCAGTTTCGGCAAACACCGACAGACTGTCATGATATCGCCTCTAGTGGAAGCCTGACCACAGTAAGTTTATCTTGTGTTAGATAAAGTTTCACGTAAGCTCTGATAAAGATCACTGTTAAGTCTTTGTATATGCTAAATACTCACTTTGATTGCAATGTCTGAATGGCACTATTACCAACAAGTTGTAACGGGTGTAGTTTTGAAACTTGTGCGAACTTATTCGCTATCAGGATGTATAATATATAAGGTAGGAGATCTCTCCCGTTAGCCTTCTCAAACTCCTCTCCCGCCAGACGTGGCTCCTCAACCCATTCACCTATATATCTAGAGATTCATCTCACGTCCCGTCCTCTGCAGCTTCCACCCCGCCTGGGTTTCCGCTCCCCCTACCTATTACAAGACCCTTCAACTCCTCGAACGCCACGCCCTCCGCCTCGCCTACGGTATCCGCCTCCCCTGTACGACCTCATTCCGTTCCCATACCTTCTACAGTTCCTCGAAAATATTCGACTCCTATACATATATCGCAAGATAGACTCCCGCAACGTCCTGTTTTGTCCCATCCTGACCAATCTTGGGCATTTGCCATTCCTACACCACTGAATCCCTCCTTCCCTTCTGTTTCACACACTCCACATCCTTCCCTATGGTAACATGTGTCAACTCCCCCTCCCGGATGACGCTCTCCGTCTCGACATCTACCCTTCCTATTAACCCTGACCCTCTCCCCGTGGACTAACGCCCCCTCCCCCCCCCCCCACCTTCCTCTTCCCTACCCCCTTCTCTGTAGTGCCTACATCTTCATTTACATGGGATACTCTGCAATCATGTTTAGGTACCTGGCAGAAGGTTTATCCAACCATCTTTATACTATCATCTACCATTCCATTCTCCAGTAGCGCGCGGGAAGAAAGAACATCTAAATCTCTCCGTTCGAGCTCTGATTTCTCGTGTTTTATTCTGATGATCATTTCTATCCATATTCTCGCATGTTGGCGATTGGACTTTCGTAAATAGCCTACGCCGCGGCGATAAACGCCATTGTTGTAATGATTCCCATCCCTGATCCTGCATCATTTCCGTAACGCTGTCTCCCCTGTATCGTGACAACACAAAACAAGCTGCCCTTCTTTGGACTCTTTCGATGTCCTCCGTCAAACCCACCTGATAAGGATCGCACACTGAGCAGCAATAGTCCAGAAAAGGACGAACAAGCAGTTTCTTTAGCACTTCATGGCATCTTTTAAGGGTTCTGTCAATAAAACGCAGTCTCTGGGTCGCCTTTCCCACAACATTATCTACGTGTTCTTTTCAGTTTATGTCTATTCCTAGGTATTTGTGGAGTTTACGGCCTTCACGTTTGATTTATCTTGTAAACAAAGTTTAACGGATTTCCTTTCGTACTCATGTGGACGACTTCACACTTCTCATTATTTAGATTCAATTGAAAATTTTTACACCATAGTGATATCTTATTTAGATCATTCTGCAGTTGGTTTTGATCTTCAGATGATTTTACTGGATGATAAATGACAGCGTCATCTGCAAACAACCTAAGAGAGCTGCTTACAATTTCTCCCAAATCGTTTACGTAAATAAGAAACAGTAGAGAACCAATAACACTACCCTGTGGAACTCTCGATATCACCTCTGTTTCAATCCATGCCTAGCCAGTCGCAAATTTGGGGCGATATACCATAACCACGCAAATTGATAAAAGCCGTTTGTGACGTACGGTGTAAAAAGCCTTCTGGAAAACAAGAAATACGGAATCAATATGAAATTTGTTTTCGTACTCATTTGGACACTTCACACTTCTCTTTATATAGACTCATTTGCCAATTTTTACACCATAGTGATATCTTAAAAATGTTCAAATGTTTGTATTGCTTATGGGACTTAACTACGTGGTCATCAGTCCCTAAACTTACAAACTACTTATGAACTAGATAACACTAAGGACGGCACAAATATCCATGCCCGAGGGTGTTCGAAACCCCGACCGTAGTGGCCGTGCAGACCATGACTGGCGCGCCTCAGTTCCCTCGGCCACCGCGGCCGGCGTGTTATCTTATTCAGATCGTTCTGAAGTTAGTTTGGATCTTCTTATGATTTTACTAGACAGTAAATGACGGCGTAATCTGCATACAACCTAAGAAAGCTACTTAGATTTTCCCCTAAATCGTTTATCTAAATAAGAAACGAAATCGCTTGCATATTTTTTCGCCTTGTGTGTTGTTCCACATTTCCTCTTTACTTTCCTGTTAGCAAACGACTAACTGATGATTGCAGCTTTCTTCAAGTTTGACCAATTGTTCATAAATATGTTTTTTTGGTAGCGTAAGACCATCAATGAAGGCACTTCGTCCTCCTCCTTTCTTCGCATCGTCAGGTGCAAAACAGATGCAGGCTGTACAAATTATCTTATTTAATTCTAGCGAACAAGAGACAGATTCTCGTCGAATTAAAGCTCCGGTTGGAGACTTTAGGTAATAAACTCGACTTCCACCAAAAGGCAAGCTGTTTTTATCACCCGAGGGCTGGATAGGGTGGACAGACAAGAAACTCATTTTTTATTTTTTTCTGCAGTGTTTCCATTTTTCCTTGGTGGAGCAAAATTAGAAAGTTTTTGAATTTCACGGCAACCGTCGCCTGTCAGTGTAAATAGTGCAGGTATGATGCTGTCGAAATTTGTACTAGCTGAGGGAGTTGTTAATTTAGGGTCAGAAATACATTCGTTTGTTTCTTGTGCTTTGTCGTGATTGATATGTAAAACAGCCGTTGCTGCCACGCTCTCTTCTGAACTACTTCTATGAGAAACAAAATCGGGTATTTTTTGTGACTTCATATTGATGATGAAGATCGTGCCCCAATAAAAATAAATTATATGAACCACAGACATTGCCGAGGTGGGGTGGCTTGCGTGCCTCAACGATACAGATAGCCGTACCGTAGGTGCAACCACAGCGGAGGGGTATCTGTGGAGAGGCCAGACAAACGTGTGGTTCCTGAAGAGGGGCAGCAGCCTTTTCAGTAGTTACAGGGGCAACAGTCTGGATGATTGACTGAGCTGGCCTTGTAACATTAGCTCATGTGGCTTTGCCACACAGCTACTGCGAACGGCTGAAAGCAAGGGGAAACTACAGCCGTTACTTTTCCCGAGGACATGCAGCTCTACTGTATGAACATATGATGATGGCATCCTCTCGGGTAAAATATTCCGGAGGTAAAATAGTCCCCCATTCGGATCTCCGGGCGGGGACTACTCAGGAGGATGTTGTCATCAGGAAAGACAATACTGGCATTCTACGGATCGGAGCGTGGAATGTTAGATCCCTTAATCGGGTAGGAAAATTAGAAAATTTAAAAAGGGAAATTGATAGGTTGAAGTTAGATATAGTGGGGATTAGTGAAGTTCGGTGGCAGGATGAACAGGATTTCTGGTCAGGTGAGTACAGGATTATAAATACAAAATCAGTTGGGGGTATCACAGGAGTAGGACTGATAATGAATAAGAAAATAGGAATGCGGGTAAACTACTATGAGCAGCACAGTGATCGCATTATCATTGTCAAGATAGATACGAAGCCAACACCGACAACAGTAGTACAGGTTTATATGCCAACCAGCTCTGCTGATGATGAGGAGATCGAAGAAATATATGAGGAGCTAAAGGAAATTATTCAGACAGTTAAGGGAGAGGAAAACTTAATTGTGATGGGAGACTGGAATTCGGTTGTAGGAAAAGGAAGAGAAGGAAAAATAGTAGGTGAATATGGACTGGGCAGGAGGAATGAAAGAGGAAGCCGCCTGGTAGAATTTTGCACGGAACATGATTTAATCGTAACAAACACCTGGTTTAAGAATCACAAAAGAAGGTTGTATACATGGAAGAGACCAGGAGACATAGGAAGGTATCAGATAGATTTTATAATGGTAAGACATAGATTCCGGAACCAGGTTATAAACTGCAAGACGTACCCAGGGGCAGATATAGACTCTGACCATAACTTGTTAGTCATGAACTGTAGGCTGAAACTGAAAAAATTGCAGAAACGTAGGAAAATACAGAGATGGGACTTAGATAAATTGAAGGAAAGTGAAGTTCTGGAGAATTTCAGAGGGAGATTTAGGCAACAATTGACAGAAACAGGGGGAAATAAAACAGTAGAAGAGGAATGGGTAGCACTGAGAGATGAAATAGTGAAGGCAGCAGAGGACAAAATAGGTAGAAAGTCAAGACCTACAAAAAATCCTTGGATATCACAGGAAATACTAGATTTAATCGATGAAAGGAGAAAATATAAAAATGCAGTAAATGAAACAGGCAAAATGGAGTACAGACGATTAAAAAATGAGATTGACAGGAAGTGCAAAATGGCTAAGCAGGAGTGGCTAGAAGCCAAATGCAAATCTGTAGAAGAATGTATAGCAAGGGGAAAAGTAGATACCGCCTACAGGAAAATAAGAGAGACATTTGGGGACAATAAAAGCAACGCTACGAATATCAAGAACTCAGATGGGAAACCAGTTCTCAGCAAAGAAGGGAAAGCTGAAAGGTGGAAAGAGTACATAGAGCAGCTCTACAAAGGAAATGAACTTACAGACAATGTGGTAGGAAGGGAAGAGGAAGTAGATCAAGATGAAATAGGAGATGCTATACTGAGAGATGAATTTGATAGAGCCTTGAAAGACCTAGGTCGGAACAAGGCCCCAGGAGTAGATGACATACCCTCAGAGCTACTAAAGTCTCTGGGAGAGCCAGCCACGACAAGACTATTTGAACTGGTGTGTAGGATTTATGAGACAGGCGAAATACCCTCAGACTTTAAGAAAAATGTAATAATCCCCATTCCAAAGAAATCAGGCGCAGACAGGTGTGAAAATTACAGAACCATTAGTTTGATAAGTCATGGTTGCAAAATTTTAACACGAATTATCTACAGGAGAATGGAAAAGCTGGTAGAAGCTGACCTCGGGGAAGATCAGTTTGGATTCAGGAGGAACGTAGGAACCAGGGAGGCAATACTCACTTTACGTCTTATCTTAGAAGATAGATTAAGGAAAGGCAAACCTACATTTTTAGCTTTTGTAGATTTGGAGAAAGCATTTGACAATGTTGACTGGAATACACTGTTTCAAATTCTGAAGTCAGCAGGGGTAAAATATAGGGAAAGGAGAGTTATTTATAACTTGTACAAAAGCCAGACCGCAGTTATTAGACTCGAAGGGCATGAAAGGGAAGCATCAGTTGGGAAAGGAGTAAGACAGGGTTGTAGCCTTTCACCGATGTTATTCAATTTGTACATCGAGCAGGCGGTGAAGGAAAGCAAGGAAAAATTTGGAATAGGGATTAAAGTTCAGGGGGAAGAAATAAAAACATTGCGTTTTGCTGATGACATTGTAATTCTGTCAGAGACAGCAAACGACCTGGAAGAGCAGTTGAATGGAATGGACAGTGTGTTGAAGAGAGCGTATAAAATGAACATTAACAAGAGCAAAACAAAAATAATGGAATGCGGTCTTAGAAAATCGGGCGATGCTGAAGGAATTAGATTAGGTAACGAAACAATGAAGGTGGTAGATGAGTTTTGTTACTTGGGTAGTAAAATAACATGTGATGGTCGCAGTACAGAGGATATAAAATGCAGAATGGCAATGGGAAGAAAAGCATTTTTGAAAAAGAGAAATTTGCTAACATCGAATATTAAGGTAAGTGTAAGGAAGTCTTTTCTGAAGGCATTTGTGTGGAGTGTTGCCTTGTACGGGAGTGAAACATGGACGATAAGCAGTGCGGACAGGAAGAGAATAGAGGCTTTTGAAATGTGGTGCTACAGAAGAATGCTGAAGATTAGGTGGGTAGATCGCATAACCAATGAAGAAGTACTGAACAGAATTGGTGAGAAAAGGAATTTTTGGCATACCCTGGCTAAAAGGAGGGATCGCTTGGTAGGACACATTCTTAGACATCGAGGAATCGTAAATTTAGCATTGGAGGGAAGTGTGTGGGGTAAAAATCGCAGAGGGAGACCAAGAGCCGCTTATAGTAATCAGATTCAAGTGGATGTGGGTTGCCGTTCTTATGAGGAGATGAAAAGGCTTGCTCAGGATAGAGTAGGGTGGAGAGCTGCATCAAACCAGTCTCCGGACTGAAGACCATAACAACAACAAATAAGAAACAGCAGAGGACCAATAACACTATCCTGTGGAACGCCCGATATTACCTCAGTTTTAGCCGATGTCTACGAACTGTGTCCTCTCTGACAGGAAATCCCCTATCCAGTCGCAAATGTGGGGGCGATATACCATTGATTAAAAGCCGTTTGTGAGGTACGGTGTCAAACGCCCTATGGAAATCAAAGAATATGGAATCGATTTGCAACCATTGTCGATAGCACTCATCACTTAGTATCAGTAAAGAGCTAGTTGTGTTTCGCAAGAACGATATTTTCTAAATCCGTGTTGTCCTTGGGTCAATTGCTCATTCTGTTCGAGATAATTCATAATATATGAATACAGGGTAGGTTCCAAAACCCTGCTGCAAATTTACGTCAATGAAATAGCCCTGTAGTTTAGTGGGTTACTCCTACTGCCTTCTTGAATATAGGTGTGACCTGTGCAACTTTCCAATCTTTTGGTAAAGATCCTTCTTAGCCGACCGAGCCGTCTGCGGCGCGTCAGTCACGTTCTGAACGGCCACTACTGTCGGGGGTTTCGAATCCCCCCTTGGGCATGGATATTTGAGCCGTCCTTAGTATTAGGTAGTTCATAAGTAGTTTGTAAGTTTAGGGACTGATGACCCAGTAGTTAAGTCCCATAAGGTCTACAAACATTTGAACATTTTTTTTTCTCTTTGAGAGAGCGGGTGTGTATGGCTGTTACGTAAGGAGCTATTGCTTCAGCATAATCAGAAATCTAATGGGTACACAGTCCGGACCAGAAGACTTGTTCTTGTGAAGTTATTTCTGTTGTTTCATTACTTCGATGATATCTACTTCTACGTTACTCATTCTGGCCTCTGTTTTTAATTCGAAATCTGGAATATTGGTTTCGTCTTCTTTGGTGAATGAGTTTCTAGAAGCTATGTTTAGTAACTCTGCTTTAGTAGCGCTGTCATCGGCAAGGTCGCCGTTACTATCATTTAGTGAGGGTATTGTTGGTGTCTCTACTGTATCGTGACAGTACAAAACAAGCGTCCCTTCTTTGGACTGCCTCCTCTCTACCAGCCCCCCCCCCTCCCACCGTGTTTCCGTTCCCCCACCCTCCCTCTCCTGCGGAACCTTCAGTGCTGTCAGTTTTAAACAGTGCATCGTTTCGTGTTCTGCGTCTCAGTGTGCAGTTTTAACAGTGCATGAACCACCACAATACAAACAAGTGTCGACGCCAGAGTTTGTAACAGTGACTTCAGTGTTTTTTCGTCGTTCCAGTGTTGTGTTTCTTACTGTGTTTCTTATTGTATCACCCATTTACCCCTCTGTGTCAACACTGTTTTAATATTGCATGTTTTCATCGTAATGTCATTGGTCTTTTTAAAATATTCATGCCCGTGGTATATAATCAGTAGGCTGAAGAGCAGCGTAAGGCCGGCCGCGGTGGACGAGGTGACTGAGGCGCTCCAGTCACGGTCAGCACGGCCACTACGGTCGGGGGTTTGAATCCCCCCTCGGGCATGGATATTTGTGCCGTCCTAGTTCGTAAGTAGTTCATAAGTAGTTTGTAAGTTTAGGGACTGATGACCCAGTAGTTAAGTCCCATAAGCTTAACAAACATTGGAACATTGGAACATTAGAAGCAGCGTAAGTGGCTGCTGCCAGCTTGCCCGTATTCTGTACATTGGCATGAAATAACAATAAAGGAGAAAAAGAATCTTCCCTCCGCAACAAATTTGTATACATAGCACAATAAAATACGGTACATATGCACCACATCAAATAAAGGTAATGGAATGTGCAAGTTATCTAACTTCAAAAACACCGAAAATAATTACGAAGAAGTTAGCCAGAAGGACTGAAGAGGAATTGAAACAAAAATCGTCAGATGGGAAATTCATGCTGAGAAAACAAATATACATATGTATTCAAAACAACTATCAGATCCCGACGATATAGATGATGCCACAAAAGAATGAAAAAAGGTACCTCTACATATAATGTAACGCGTAGGAAGAAATGAACTCAAAAACTAAGATAAAGTACTTGGTTGCGTTATACAACTTGTAAATTTTGGTTACACGAAGATTGCACTATTTTGACACTCTTTTGTGGATTGTGGCAGACCAAATAAAAAGAAAATCTATTGACCTAAGTATGTAAATCGTACTTTTGTTTTTGATTCCATATTACGCTGAAACATATTACTAATGTATCACTAAACAATTCGATGTAAAAAAGAGGGTTACTTGGCAAGTTTATAGCATAAGGGATAGACGCCGCAATGCAACTATTCTATCATTGTTAAATAATGCGTTTAAATGTATTAGTAAGAAACAAAAATTGAAAATTGTATATCATTAAATACTGGTGTGTTCAGTTGTATAAAAACTGTTGCTCAGATTCTCCCACGCCACTTTATATATGCGATTTTAAACATGTACGCCTTGACAATGTTGATTAGAATAAACTCTTTCAAGTTCTGAAGCAAGCAGGAGTAAAATATAGGGAACGTAAGGTTATTTACAACTTGTACAAAAACCAGACAGCGGTTGTCAGAGTTGAAGGGCATGAAAGGGATGCAGTGGTTGGAAAGGGAGTAAGACAGGTTTGTAGTCTTTCTCCATTGTTGTTCAATTTGTACATTGAGCAAGCTATAAAGGAAAGCAAAGTGAAATTTGGTGAAGGAATTAAAGTTCAGGGTGAAGAATTAAAAACATTTCGTTTTGCCGACGACATAGTAATTCTGTCAGAGACAGCAAACGACCTGGAAGAGCAGTTGAACGGAATGGACAGTGTGCTGCAAGGTGCATATAAGATGAACATTAACAAGAGCAAAACTAGGGTAATGGAGTGCAGTGTAAGAAAATCAGGTTGATGCTGAAGGAATTAGATTGGGAAACGAAGCCATAAAGGAGGTAGATGAGTTTTGTTACTTGGGCAGTATAATAACAAATGATGGTCGCAGTACAAAGGATATAAAATGCAGAATGGCAATGGGTAGAAAAGCGTTCTTGAAAAAGAGAAATTTGTTACCATCGAATATTGATTTAAGCCTAAGGAAGCCCTTTCTTAAGGCATTTGTATGGAGTGTTGCCTTGTATGGGAGTGAGACATGGACGATAAACAGTGTGGACAGGACGAGGATAGAGGCTTTTGAAATATGGTGCTACAGAAGAGTTCTGAAGATTAGGTGGGTGGATCGCGTAACTAATGAGGAGGTACTGAACAGAATTGGGGAGAAAAGAAATTTCTGGCATACCTTGACTAAAAGAAGGGATAGATTGGTAGGACACATTCTTAGACATCAAGGAATTGCGAATTTAGCGTTGGAGGGAAGTATATGGGGAAAAAATCGCAGTGGAAGACCAAGAGATGGATACAGTAAGCAGATTCAGACAGATGTAGGTTGTCGCTCTATGTGGAGATGAAGAGGCTCAGGATAGGGTATTGTGGAGATCTGCATCAAACCAGTCTCCGGACTGAAGAACACAACAATAACAACGCCATCTCTCCCGGATTCATCCTATTGCACTCCCCAGTATGGCCGTGAAGATCTATATTTGAAGAAAAACAGTCGTAGATGCTGCAGGTCAGGGGCCTCTTAGTCTGACAGGGCGCGTGCCTTGCTGCTCTATGTCTTCACCACTCTTTTCAGCAGGACGATGGCATTTGTCAGACTAAGATATTAGTTATGTGGATTGTCGTAATCATTGTTCGCAAGTTACCCATCAGCATCACAACTAACAAAAAACGATCCAAAACGTCATCTACCCTCATCCTCAAATTCCACATAGAGTCTGATTCAAATATTCAAATGTTTGTAAATATATGGGACGTAACTATTATGGTTATCGGACCCTAGACTTACAAAATAAAGTAAGTGAAATTAATACAACACACACAGAGCCAAACCAAAAGGAGCACTCGAACCTCCGACGGATAGCAGCCGCTCCTCCGCTGAAAGGCGCCTTAGAGCACTCGGATATTCAATCGGAGCGGGCGTCTTATTTTATTTTATTTATTTATTTATTTTCCAGATGAATAAGACATTCACTATGAGTTACAAAGATATGTAATACCTCAGATGACTCTTGGTCGAGCTGGTAGGGATTAAGAAAATTCTGTTAAGTTTAACATAAAAGATTTATTACTTCCACATGAATAAATAATCAAAAACTCGATTATCATAAACATCATCCTTCTACCCTACTTCATTACGGACCTTACTACCGAAAGATAGCCGTGGAATTCCCTATGTCAACTGATGATTGTGACAACAGCAAGATCATCCAGCCAGAATGTGAATTAATTTGCCAAATTATGAAAACAATGGATTTCCGATGACAGGAGACACTCTAGGAGATGGATGCCTAAACTTGTGACCCAAACCAACGTCGTCCGAATTTTCAGCGATTGTCTTCTTCTTCTAGTGTTTCCCTTGAACCTCGGTGATTTTCCATGCAACGTCTTCAAATCCCCTAATTAAATCAAACTTGCACCATGCATCAGAAAATATTAGGAATGGGTAAGTATAGAGACAGGAACACAATTAATGATAATTATGCAAGTTTTTTTCTTGAAGTAGCCTCCTTATACCACCTCATACTAAATGAAATTGTAACACGATGAAAGTACCAAATATTTGCGATTGGCGTTAAGACCGGCGGTAACTAATGTGATGATTATTTTAAGGATGTCTACTTTAATTATTTTCAGGGGCAGTTTCTGTTTGTCCTTATAAAAGTAGCTATCAGACTACAACGCAAATATTACTGTAGCTCTTAGACATGCAAACGTTCATGTCGCCGTAGATTACATGGAAGGCTTTAGGGGCATAACACATATTGTGTGAAGAAAAACGTATCCCGGCATTTCTTTTAATTTCTTCGTACTATGGCTACAAAAATATTTCTTGCTTCCACGGTGATGGCATGTTTCCATAACATCGGTAAAGGCGGAGTGTAATGCATATGACTGCTTTGTGCCATGCCTGGAAAGAGGTGAAAGGGATAATACATTAATACGTCGCTTCAAATTCCACTCTACCTATGCTAATTTTGTTTTTCTTGGCTCGCCGACTTTTATAAAGAACACGATAGAAATATCTCTCCTGTTTGCAGTGTACCCCCTTCTCTAATTTAGTTAGCTCATCCTAACAGAAAAATACGTTTTCTGTGGTTTGTACTCTTTCACAATCACAGCCCAACGTCACATAAAACGCGTACAACAATATATAAACAGGCTTTAGGATATGCAAAACGTTTAAGGACGCATTAATTACTAATAGCGTTCGTTAGTGAGTAAAAGCATTTTCAATACAATCACTCCAAATCTTAAAATCTCTATAGCAAAGTTGCTATTAACATATAAAGTAGGATTTGATTTGCGGATAATGTAATGGAAGAAGGTGAAAGTTTTGATAAAGAACACTAAACGCAACATTTATGAGGTGAGGAATCATGAATATTCAAATGTAAAAGCGGAGAAGTTTGGTCCTTAAAACCGCGGCGCTTCGGATTGTGTAATGACGTATTGCTAAGCTACGTTACTTGATAATGGATACAATGAAATAAATGGAAAAAATAGGTATTTTATGGACAGAACATGTAAGCATTCTTTCAAAGAGACAACAACAGTGCGCGATGGGCACTATTCTGAAAAGTAACCAACTCTTAAATCTTTCGAAATAAAACAAACTTGATTAACGTTTTCATACATATTCTTTACGTCTACATATTTATTTCTCAACACGTCGCCCTGTGGTAACGAATACATTTATCCAGCGAGAGGCAAGTTTGCTGCTATCGTCACTTGTTTGACTTAGTTGACAGAGCCCCAATTTCACCTTCGCTTCTACCGCTTCATCACTACCAAAGTGAAGTTCTGGACGGTCAGAAACCCGATTACAGCGGATTGATTCTCCTTTACGTTACACGCGCCACGATACACGATACAGTTGGGAGCCATCTAGAGTAAAGGGTTGCCTTTACCGCCAGAGAAGCGAGATAATCCACCCAGTAGTGTTGATGAGGTGTAATAACTCAACCGATGCTGAGAAGAGAATATAAAAATTCGGAAGCATTACTTTACAGTACACTCTCGTAAATATCGTGGTATGTAAATTGAAAGATTTCCATACCAAGAAACAATGCATGCGATACAGTGCATTGCAAGCACCCTCCTCTGTAAAGAGTCAGAACTTTCCATGTAAGCCGCGGTGGAGTAGCCGAGCGGTGTAAGGCACCTCGCTGAGGAGCGCGCGGTTGCTCGCCGTCGGAGGTTCGATTCCTCCCTGGGGCATGAGTGTTGTCTTTAAGTTAGTTTACCTTAGTGTAAGTAGTTTGTAAGCTACGGAATGATGACCATACAGTTTGGTCCCATAGATTTACAAACATTTGAATATTTTGAATTTTCCATGTATATCGAGGAAGTGAGGTCGGCCACCTGCTTATTCCCAATAACATGGAAGGACCCATGACCCATTACCAAATAAAAAATGTCTCAAAGAACCCTAGGACTCTAATCCCATTTGTCATATAACTGTATTTTCTAATGTTTAATACAGTACACTGGTTACGATAAGGTTTCTGATAACTTGCCGAAAAAATATCCTTTAGCACGAATCATGTTCCAACATAAATCGTTGCATTACGACTACTTCCATAAATCGTTGGACGAACTGCAACATGTTATGGACATGGACGAGAAATTGCATATCTCAAGAAGCAGCAGGCAGTTGCACACTTGCAATGGGTTGAAAAATGTTCAAATGTTTGTAAATCTATGTGACTTAATTTCTTTGGTTATTAGTCCCTAGGCTTACAAACTACTTTAACGAAGTTAAACTAACCTAAGGACAACACACACACACACACACACACACACACACACACACACACACACTCACTCTCTCTCACACACACACACATACACACACACTCACACATGCCAGAGGGAGGACTCGAAACTCCGACGGCGAGCAAACGCGCGCTCCGCAGCAAGGCGCCTTAGAACGCTCGGCCTGTCTACCGGGGCTCAACGGTTTCCTCATTAATTTCCTGAATTTAGTTTTCGTTCAAGAATTGTTTCTCAATCCAAATGTTCAAATGTTTGTAGAGTCTATGGGAATTAACTACAAACTACTTACAACTAAGGGCGGCACAAATATCCATGCCCGAGGGGGGATTCGAACCCCCGACCGTAGTGGCCGTGCAGGCCTTGACTGGATCGCCTCAGTCCCCTCGGCCACCGCGGCCAGCGTTTCTCAATCCATTTTTCTTTATGTTTATAACCCTATGATACGATTTGCACTTCATTTTTATTGACAGATGCTCTGATAGAGTCCCACTACATAACTATAAATCGAGATTCGATTTCATTTCATGGATCGGTGTGCACCTCGACCACAATATGGTTAATATAACACCTGGAATGAGCAGCATTGGTTGCAATCCTCGTTTTATTAATAGCAAATAGTTACAGAGTGATCATCAACAGAGTACATCATCAAGCTCAATACAAGAAGAAAACGATGTATTCAAAATCAGAGCTGTGTTCAAAGAAATAAAGAAAAAAGTATATTATACATATATAAATTATGGCTCATACATACCACTCACATGAAGTTGGTTACATATAGTAGTAAGCTTTAGGACTATATAAATTTTACTGATTTGATTGTGTCAGGAAACAAGTATAAACTAAGCTTGCTGTATATAGATTTCACGTAGCTGAGCTCGGTATATGGGTATCATTAGCGCCCGATTTATTCGACTAAAATTATTATAAGTCCTTTAATGACAGAGTATACTGAAGGTATACTCTGTTTTGAATAAAAAAATTGTTTTATGGTTTAGAGGTAAGGCAAGTACTACAAAAAAAAAATTGACGACACTTAAGGTGCTGCATGGGTTTAGGAAGTCCTGATGATACAGTTATTATATGATTGGGAAAGTAACATTGAAATAAATGAAATTTGGCTAAGTAATTAATAAGATATTAATAATTTAGCAAATTATACAGTGGTCTTATGTAGGACCTTTTTTTTTTTTTTTTTAATTTAGCGACGTGAAGGTCGTATACAGCGTCATCTGGTATGTCGTGCTTGAAGCACGATATAAGAGTTATAGTACCATTACAGAGAAAACACACTATTTGCTTAAGTAGTTATAATGGTTTTTATAGGTGTAGTTTTTATGAATTCGTTACTAAATTTAGGAGAATATGTTAAGAATTTATTAGTGGCATACAAACCATATATATCAATTTAAATTTTCCATGGTAGTACGGGCGATCTTCTTACTTTAAAGTATTAAAATACCAAGGTGACGGATATGCTCCAGGAACTCAAATGGGGATTTCTTTTCAAGAAATTCTGTTGAAGAAATTTAGAGCTCCGGAATTTGAAGCTGAGTTACAACAATCTTCCTCCCGCCGACTTACATTTCGCGTAATGATCACAAAGACAAAAGAAATTAGTGCTTCTCTGGAGGCATATTCTTTCCCCCCTCGTTCTATTTGGTAGTGGACTAGGAAAGGAAACGCCTAGTAATGGTACGCCTAGTAATGGTACAGTGTACCCTCATCCACGAACTTCACGGTGGATTGCGAAGTATATATGTAGATGTAGATTATTTTTCGACGGCCAGTTTCGGTACAGTTAGGGTACCACCATTTGGTCACTAGTGGCCAATGCTTTTTCCTTCACGAAATGGAAAGCATAGGACACAAGAGACCAGATGATGGTACTCTAAGTGTACCGAAACGGGTCGTCGAATAACAAATAAATTAATTGCAATCTTGGCATTTCAATACTTTGAACATACATATAAAATGCCACAAAGGCGACAGGATACGCAGGGTTTTCTTTTTTCTTTTTTTTCTTTTTTTTTCCCACAAGATTGATTTTTACTTCTACTCTATTCTGAGACTCACACCAAGACACAAGGCGCTTCTGAAAAGTTCGAAATACAAACGAAATACCTCTAACAGCCTTCAAAGTAGTCGCCATTGTCTACAATACATCGGTTGTACAGCTGTCAGCAAAAGCTTCTTGCGGAATCGGTCAAAGCACCGTTTTCACGCGTTGTTGGAACTTCGCAACCGTTACGAAACATAATCCTTTCAGGGTTCACTCTCGAAGGCAGCCGCAAGCATCCTTTGCACTCGTACGATGTTTTCTGGTACTGCGATAGTGGCCGATCGATCCAATTGTGGCTTTCCGCCAATAAAGGGTTTAAAGCTCTTAAAAACACAGCTTTTACGCACAGCTTCAACACCATACATGTGCACTGACATCCCATGGGTCTCCTAATTTTAAGCAAAAATGTTAACGCGTTGCTCCATTTTGCTCTCCATGTTTCGATGACACGAGTTCCCACACTGACGTTGTTAGCTGGGTCGCAGCGAGTACGAGTACCACCGCTTCACTGCAGTGCTTTGTACAATAGGGGATACTTGTTGACATGGTCCTCAATGACTATGGGCGCAAAACTCACACACGCCACCGCGGTTTGTAAAATATAATACCATTCGCTCATATTTTCAGACGCTCCTTGTATACTAATCAAGAACAGGTCAGTTGGTATATACGACAACTTGCTGCTTTACATTAAGTCCATCACATTGTAACGACGATGATGAGTTGTCATGTAGTCTAATTAATACAAAAGACCAAAACTATCAGTCCTCTTTCCTATAAATGTAGCAATCACCTTCAAAAATATTAACTGCGTTCATATATCGTTAAATGTCTATTTTTAAGAATAGCATCGAACTTAAAAGATTGCCTGACATAGTCGGGTGTGGAGGCGATCTGATCGTTTTATAGTTTGAAATTCAAAGATCGCACATTAATAATTTATTCATTGATGACCGGTTTCGGTGAACTGTGTCACCATCATCTGGGCACATATATATTACAAGCTGCTCATCTGTCAAAAATATAAAAGACATGCAAGAAAAAACGTAAAAACATAAAAATAACATACATTTGGGATTATGTGGCACTTATCCTACCTTGTTAAAACTTGAGTATAAAATAACAAGTCACTATTTTTCTTTTTTAATATAGTGACTAAGTGCAATGTCGCACTTGTTACTTTATACCCAATTTTTTAACAAGATAGGATAAGTGCCTTTTAATCCCAAATTATGTTATTTTTTATGTTTTTACGTTATTTCTTGCATGTCTTTTATATTTTTGACAGATGACCAGCTTGTAATACATATGTGACAAGATGATGGTGATACAGTTCACCGAAACCGGTCGTCAATGAATAAATTATTAATGTCCGATCTTGGCATTTCAATTTGAAAACTCCATTCTCAAAATTCTTGCGCGTCACACAAACTCCACGTATTTTAAAATTTTCGTTTTCTAGTCTTCAGTCAATTAATTATTTCAAACTTTACCATGTTCTGATAGATTCGTTAATAATATAAAGAAATGTTGTATCACTAACTTCAACTCAAAGAAATGTCAAAAATTTTAGCTTGAATGCATAACATCGTTCTTCATTTGTTGACACAAACTATCATCTAGATTGAGTAATACGATCGACTGTTAATAATCGATATATAACTATAAAATTCTGTTAATCAGTAAAAAGTCTAATATTTCAGACAGGATATCATTCAGTACTTTCAGAACACACCAAGAAATATTTCTTCCAATAATAATGTTCTCGACACTCGTGAATACATTTTTATTACCGATAGTCGTAGGGTAATACACGTAACTTGGACCTGAATTCCTAGACATGTGATCATTATGAAGTCTCACTACAAACCAAAGTTGAAATGGTTGAACATTTACAATTACTTTTTATTGATACTTATATTGATAACTCATATCTTTTTTCTATTTATTTGTCGAATTCAGAGACGGAGAATGTCCTTTTTCTTCTCTTCAGCGAAGGCCGTCAGATAACGCCAGGTAGTGGCGAGCTAAGAACCTCTCTGACGCTGCCCAGGAAAGTGTATAGACGACACCCCGCGTCATCAGTAGCAAACATGAAATAGAAAAAAGAACAAACATTTCAGTATATCAATATTAATTATTATGTTAATATTCCTGCACTTGACTTACCGTCATTCATCTTCTTGCTTCCCAATTCAATGTTGCTTAATCTAAATTACAACTGTACAATTCTGAACAAACTTTTAAATCATCACTGTTCAATATGGTATCACTCTTGTGACACAGAACACATTCTGGAGACGGCAGGATGGACATATTGTGCAGGTGCGCGGCCAGACAGTCATATCCAGTTGTCAGGAGGAATATTGTTACTACCCCTCTTCTTCGTACATTTGGTATTAGTTCGTTATCCAAGAAGATTTTCCAGATCTTCCCATTAGATTTTATTCATTCTTCTCAATTCTTTTTTTAAATATGTTGTTAATCGTGCGTTTTACTGCAACGACAAAGAAGTTGTTCCAATTTGTTTAATTTTTGCGCCCATTTTTCTAGAAAACCAGCTTTCTCATTACCATCTATGCCACAGTGAAAGGGCATCCACTGAAATGCAAATTTCTTGTTCTTTTGTTGTAGGGACTTAATTATTTCTTGGCTGTCTTTGGCTTGAGCAACTTTTGGATCTCTTAAGTTATTAATTGCTGATATTTTTGCTTTGGAGTCACAGAATACGACTACTTTGTCAATGTATGGAGTAGCATCTTAGCTGATTTCCTACAGTTCTGGTGGCTTCACCTTCATAATTAGAGGGGTGTTACCCTAAAGTTTGATACAAACAAAAAATTTTGCTGTGAATGCCTACACCAACGTTTCTCTCTTTTTACATTAGTGACCCATCTGTGTGAATGTGGAGGCACTGATCTTCGGGGGAATCTCTTACTGATTGTTTCTAATGCTGTAGGTTTCGTTGTTGACGGATCTGCTTCATTTTTCTTATTATTATCATTTATATCTAGATGATACTGTAAATGGGGAAGAAGAATTGGACAGAGTGGTAAAATAAATTTCTCAGCAGTGACTTCTGGTAGGCAATACTATAATCTTATATTTTCCACTTTTTCGATGAAGGTTATCTGTGTTTTTAACTGTCTACTATTATTGTTACGTGACTTTCTATGTTTTGTCCATTGATCGTCATTAGAAAGACGAATACGTTTTTCATACTGAATACTTTTTCCAATGTGTTCTACTCCAGTCTAGAATTCTGATTGATGCTAGAGAACTCCACCCGTTATGATTCTTAATGCTTGATTCTGGACTATTTCCAACATTTTGTACTTTAATATGTTAACATTTTGGGTGGAGAAGTAACAGTTGCTTCGCTACCATATGTTACAATTGGTCTTATGTAGATTTTGTAAGTATTTCTGAACACAGGACTTTTGAAATACATGAAGCGCGCAGCTATTGCGTCGCGAGAATCACAGCTTTGCGATGCAACCGACACAATTCTTTTTGTTATTCTTTGTGCTATGTATTGAGTAAGAAATAATATGCGGCATCTATTGAAAAAATCGTTAATTTGTGTTGTAAATAATTTTTGTTTACGTGTTAGACTTTCTCACTGTACGTACTTTGGTAATCTGATTCCATCATACGTTCATGACCGTGAAAGTCGGTTTTCAATATCTATTCTAGTTCCAGATACATCTGGGAATATGGGAATGTAAATCTAACATTATTTCAGACTTTGTTGGTGATCTATTTTTTTTTTCTTATGGACTAGTTTGATACAGTTCTCCACCCAACTCTATCCTGAGCAAGCTTCTTCATCTCTACATAAGAACGGCAACCTACATCTGTTTCAATCTGCTCACTGTATCCATCTCTTGATCTGCCTCTACGATTTTTACCCCAAACACTTCCCTTCAATGCTAAATTCATGATTCCTTGATGACTAAGAATGTGTCCTACCTATCGATCCCTTATTTTAGTCAATATATTCGTCGAGGAACTACGTGATTCTGGTTTTGTAGCTGCTACCGTCATGGGTGAGAGGTACACCGAAATGCTACAGAATCGCATCAGCCCCAGCCTGGCTAATAAACACCTGCTGGAAAGTATGATTTTTATGCATGATGGCGCTCCACCCCATATTGTTAGACGCGTGAAAGATCTCTTGCGCGCGTCGTTTGGTGATGATTGTGTGCTCAGCGGCCACTTTCGTCATGCTTGGCCTCCCAGGTCCCCAGACCTCAGTTCGTCCGATTATTGGCTTTGGGGTTACCTGAAGTCGCAAGTGTATCGTTATAGACCGACATCTCTAGGGATGCTGAAAGACAACATCCGACATGCTTTACAGTGCTGTTCACAACATTATTTCTCGACTACAGCTATTGTTGTTGACGAATGATGGTGAACATAATGAGCATTTGGTGTAAAGAGCATCATTTTTGATTTGTCTTAATTTATTATGCTAATTTTTCTGCTTTTCTGATCTGATGAAGCGCAATCTGTCAGATATTTTTAAACCCCTTTTTTTTTCTAATACACCCCATGTCATTCTAAGCATGTGTGTCCGTTTTTACCTCTCTATCTACATTATTCCGTGATTTATCATCAAATTTCTACTGACTTTTTGATCATATATATATATATATATATATATATATATATATATATATATATATATATATATATATATGTATGTTGTTGTGGTCTTCAGTCCGGAGACTGGTTTGATGCAGCTCTCCACAATACCCTATCCTGAGCAAGCCTCTTCATCTCTACATAAGAACGGCAACCTACATCTGTCTCAATCTGCTTACTGTATCCATCTCTTGGTCTTCCTCTGCGATTTTTACCCCACACACTTCCCTCCAATGCTAAATTCACAATTCTTTGATGTCTAAGAAAGTGTCCTACCAATCTATCCCTTCTTTTAGTCAAGGTATGCCAGAAATTTCTTTTCTCCCCAATTCTGTTCAGTACCTCCTCATTAGTTACGCGATCCACCCACCTAATCTTCAGCATTCTTCTGTAGCACCACATTTCAAAAACCTCTATCCTCTTTCTGTCCGCACTGTTTACCGTCCATGTCTCACTCCCATACAAGGCAACACTCCATACAAATGCCTTCAGAAAGGACTTCCTTAGGCTTAAATCAATATTCGATGTTAACAAATTTCTCTTTTTCAAAAACGCTTTTCTACCCATTGTCATTCTGCACTTTATATCCTTTGTAGTGTGACCATCATTTGTTATTTTACTGCCCAAGTAACAAAACTCATCTACCTCCTTTATTGCTTCGTTTCCCAATTTAATTCCTTCAGCATCACATGAGTTTCTTACGCTGCACTCCATTACCCTAGTTTTACTCTTGTTAATGTTCATCTTATATGCACCTTTCAGCACACTGTCCATTCCGTTCAATTGCTCTTCCAGGTCCTTTGCTGTATCTGACATAATTACTATGTCGTCGGCAAAACGCAATGTTTTAAATTCTTCACCCTGAACTTTAATTCCTTCTCCAAATTTCTCCTTGTTTTCCTTTATAGCTTGTTCAATGTACAAATTGAATAACATGGGAGAAAGGCTACAACCCTGTCTTACTCCCCTTCCAACCACTGCATCCCTTTCATGCCCTTCAACTCTGACAACCGCTGGCTGGTTTTTGTACAAGTTGTAAATAACCTTACGCTCCTTATATTTTACTCCTGCTTGCTTCAGAACTTGAAAGAGTTTATTCCAATCAACATTGTCAAAAGCCTTCTCCAAATCTACCAAAGCTAGAAATGTAGGTTTGCCTTTTCTTAATCTATCTTCCAGGATAAGCCGTAAAGTGAGTATTGCCTCCCGTGTTCCTACATTTCTCCTGAACCCAAACTGATGTTCCCCGAGGTCGACTTCTACCAGCTTTTCCATCCTTCTGTATATAATTCGTGTTAATATTTTGCAACCATGACTTATTAAACTGATGGTTCTGTAGTTTTCACACCGTCTGCACCTGCTTTCTTTGGAATGGGGATTGTACCATTTTTCTTCTGAGGGTACTTCGCCTGTCTCATACATCTTACACACCAGGTGAAACAGGTTTGTCATGGCTGGTTCTCCCAGACACTTCAGTAGCTCTGAGGGAATATCATCTACTCCAGGGGCCTTGTTTCGACTTAGGTCTTTCAGGGCTCTGTCAAATTCTTCTCTCAGTACAGTATCTCCTATTTCATTTTCATCTACATCCTCTTCCCTTCCTACAATATTGTCTCGAAGTTCATTTCCTTTGTAGAGCCCCTCTATATACTCTTTCCACCTTTCAGCTTTCCCTTGTTTGCTGAGAACTGGTTTTCCATCAGTGTCCTTGATATTCATAGAGCTGTTTTTCTTATCTCCAAATGTTTCTTTTATTTTCCTGTAGGCTGTATCTATTTTTCCCCTATTTATACATTCTTCTACATCCTTGCATTTGCCTTCTAGCCACTCCTGCTTAGCCATTTTGCACTTCCTGTCAATCTCATTTCTTAGTCGTCTGTACTCCAGTTTTCCTGTTTCATTTACTGCATTTTATATTTTCTCCTTTCATCAATTAAATTTAGTATCTCCTGTGATATCCAAGGATTTTTTGTAGGTCTTGCCTTCCTACCTATTTTGTCCTCAGCTACCTTCACTATTTCATCTCACAATTTTACCCATTCCTCCTCTACTGTTTTATTTTCCCCTGTTTCTGACAATTGTTGCCTAAAGCTCCCTCTGAAATTCTTAAGAACCTCAGGTTCCTTCAATTTATCCAGGTCCCATCTCCTTATTTTCCTACCTTTTTGTAGTTTCTTCAGTTTCAGCCTACTGTTCATAACCAACAAGTTATGGTCAGAGTCTATATCTGCCCCTGGGTATGTCTTCCACTGTAAAACCTGGTTCCGAAATCTATGTCTTACCATTATAAAATCTATCTGGTATCTCCCCGTGTCTCCTGGTCTCTTCTACGTATACAACCTTCTTTTGTGATTCCTGAACCAGGTGTTTGTTATAACTAAATTATGTTCTGTGCAAAATTCTACTAGGCGGCTTCCTCTTTCATTCCTTTTGCCCAGACCATATTCACCTACTATCTTCCCTTCCCTTCCTTGTACTACTACTGAATTCCAGTCTCCCATAACAATTAAGTTTTCCTCTCCCTTAATTGTCTGAATAATTTCCTTTAGCTCCTCATATTTTTCTTCGATTTCCTTATCATCGGCAGAGCTAGTTGGCATATAAACCTGTACTGCTGTTGTCGGTGTTGGCTTCATATCTATCTTGACAATGATAATGCGATCACTGTGCAGGTCATAGTAGTTTACCCGCATGCCTATTTTCTTATTCATTATCAATCCTACTCCTGTGATACACCCAATTGATTTTGTATTTATAATCCTGTACTCACCTGACCAGAAATCCTGTTCATCCTGCCACCGAACTTCACTAATCCCCACTATATCTAACTACAACCTATCCATTTCCCTTTTTAAATTTTCTAATTTTCCTACTCTATTAAGGGATCTAACATTCACGCTCCGACCCGTAGAATGCCAGTATTGTCTTTCCTGATGATCACATCCTCCTGAGTAGTCCCCGGCCGGAGATCCGAATGGGGGACTATTTTACCTCCGGAATATTTTACCCGAGAGGATGCCATCATCATATGTTCATACAGTAGAGCTGCATCTCCTCGGTAAAGGTAACGGCTGTAGTTTCCCCTTGCTCTCAGCCGTTCGCAGTAGCTGTGTGGCAAAGCCACATTAGCTGATGTTACAAGGCCATCTCAGTCAATCATCCAGTCTGTTGCCCCTGTAACTACTGAAAAGGCTGCTGCTCCTCTTCAGGAACCACACGTTTGTCTGGCCTCTCCACAGATACCCCGCCGCTGTCGTTGCACCTACGGTACGGCTATCTGTATCGTTGAGGCACGCAAGCCACCCTTCCTCGGCTATGTCTGTGGTTCATGGGAGTGGAAATTACTTAGATTACGAACTAGCAGCCCAGGTCGCTACCCCTACGCTATATATATATATATATATATATATATATATATATATATATATATATATATATATATAATGTCCAGTCTGGTTTTCCATCTCATAAATATGCTCTCTTTAGTACGGCGCGTAATGCGATCACGTGAGTATATCTTAGAAGCTGATTTACAAACTAAAAAGTTCACAGTCTTTTAAGTCATGGTAAAAATCTTGCACACTAGGCAGCTCCAGCAGAAAACAACCGGTGGCCAGCATTACGGGTATATTTTATTAGTATTTTAAATACTAAATTTACAAATAATTTATCCCTCTAATAATATATTATGTATCATTACAGTTGTGATCTGATGATGATCATGTAAGTGACCGAAACTGGTCACCAATGAAATAAAAGAAACTACGATCTAGACTGCCTAGTTACTTGAATTATTAATACCCGAGTAGTGCCCCAGTTTTAGCTAATATATGAGTTCGTTCCACTCAGTTGTTTACTGATTGGCACTGAACAGTTCATACTACAACAACACCGTACGATTCGCAGCACATTGTAGGTGTTTTGTATGTCCATTATAAAAAGCACAGAATTAAAACGGTTCAACGTTTTGTCAAAAATAGGTCACTTGTTAAACGTGAATATTACGCTGACTGCGGAGGACGTGTGGTTACTCTCTGTTCGGCTTCGTATTGTCGCCCACAACAGTACCTTCACATTTTCCACCAGCCTTCGCTCGACCCTCTTATCTCGCGCCCGCGCGCACACGCACACACACACATACATACGCACACACACACACACACACACACACACACACACACACACACACACACACAGAATTATCGACAAACTCTTTTTCTCACTCCACACTGAACGGAACCAAAAATTTACATACAGTATAAGACCAAGTAAACATGAAGAATTTATCATTAAATACACTAAATAACATTATACACCATGAAACAAAGAAAATATTTAGTAATTTATTATAAATAAATGAACATAAAATTTTTTACACCTTCTATGCCAGTGATGCCTTCACATAGTGAGAAAAGTCGTATCGACCACATATACATGTGAGGCACATGACTATTAGATTCCGCAGAACTAACGGTTATGAATATTCATGCGCCGCATATGCTCTATGAGACCGTCACTGCTCATAGACGGCCACAACCCTGCAATACAGCTTGCACATCATAGAGACCATCGCAAATTTACTCTTATCAGTGAAATTATACGATTGCTTGTGATGTACGTTAAACATATGAGACTGAATTTTCGTCGCTGCTGCGTGTTCGTAACTTCATTACCTCCCCACATTGCAAATGGGCAACGGACTGAAAGACGCTCTATTTAATAAGAGTTAATGATCGGAAAGTACCGATAAGAGCACATCTCTCCATGTTCATTTCGTCTGTCAAGTAACCACACACAGTTTACTGTAGTTGTGAAAGGTTCCCATTTGTAAGACACAACTAAACTATATATGTGAATAAACAAATCCTATGCTTACTCGTTGTCTTCATACTTTTGCATCATGTAAATTAGAATGCTCGCGGTTGTAACACCTGACGTCACACACACTGTATAGAGGTAAGGCTTACAAGCAACAAAAAAAAAAAAAAAATAAATAAAAATAAAAATAAAAAAAAATAAAAAAAAATTGCAGCTAAAACTTTACTCTGTGGCCTTCTTTAATAAAGCACTTTCCTAATGGCAAAATTGAATCCTGCCTTTTACCAATTTGCAGCAAACGAACTTTGGTGTAACAGAGAAACACTGATGGGAAAAGAAACAGATGAGATTTCATACCTGTGAATATTCTGATTGAACTTCATTTACTCTGACAATGCCAAAACCCTGCAATAACTAGTATTGTCCCTGAAATTGAGGGAGAAAACTCATAACTATGGGAATAAATCTCAATAAAAATAAAGGCAGAACAAATGGCATAAGATTTAAATTTCTGTATCGATTCATTGTTGGACATAACTTACAGAAATGAGTTACAAAATTTCTTTACAAACGGCCTTCCTATTTCACAAAATATATTATAAAACTGTACTATGCATGACTTCCTACCATCTTTCCTACCATGCACTATACAAAAAAAGAATTACAAATAAGAATTTGCGCAAGCAGTAACATTACCTCCAGGAGTTCCTTCCCCTGTGGCGGCAGCTCAACAACTCTCTCTCCTCTCCTACCACTACTGCCGGTATTACCACTGGCGTCGCAGCGCCAGAGATACCATTACACGCAGCACAGCTGCTCACAGATGTTGCTGCGTACTTGTTACATCCATGTGTAACAAATATCGACTTTCTCAGTGAAACGTCAAATGACAAACAATGTTTACAAAGGGCATCTTATGTAGAATTTCTTATAATACATAAAAACATGGACCTTACAGTTGTTCTGGTCTTCAGTCAAAAGACTGGTTTGAAGCAGCTCTCCACTCTACCATAATAGGCGCAAGTCTCTTCGTCTCTGAATAAGTACAAAAAACAATATCTTTTTCTAGCTGCTTACTCGTCTCTCGGTCTCCGTCTCCGAATTTTACCCCACACACTACCCCCTAAATGCTAAACTGAATACTTGATTGTATGTATCCTACGAATCGATCCCTTCTTTTAGTCAAATACACCTTTTCTCTTCAATTCTGTTCAGTATATCCTCCTCATACATGGTGTTCACAACTACCGCGCAATCTCACTTCTGACAGCTTGAACCAAAATTTTTGAAAAAGTAATGTACGCACGAGTAGCTTCACATATTAGCAGAAGTAACGTTACAACAAAATGTCAGTTTGGTTTTAAGAAAAGCTTTTCAACAGTAAATGCTAAATAATCATTCACTGGTGTAATATTAAAATCTCTGAATAACCAGAAATCTCCAGTTGAGATTTTTTTGTGATCCCTCAAAGGCTTTTGATTGTATAAATCATGGAATTCTTCTAGATAAACTTAAGTATTGTGGTATGAGTGGAACAATACACAAATGGTTTAAATCATACTTAACTCTAAATGTGCAGGAAGTTGAAATTAGTAGTTCACATAATGTGCACAAAACAGATAATCCCTCCAACTGTGGAGTTATCAGAAATGGGGTACCACAAGGTTCGGTCTTGAGTCCTTTGCTGTTCTTATTATACAATGACGTGTCAGTCTACATTCACGAAGATGCTGAGCTAGTTCGTTCTGCTGACGATTGAAGTATAGCTATCACGCCTGACAAACAGGAATTAACTAATGAAATTTTAAGTGATGTCTTTCAGAAAACTATTGAGTGGTTCTCTACAAATGTACTCTCATAAAAATGTTATAAAACCCAGTATATACAGCAGAGAAAGACAACTCCACTGTTTTAATCTCAAAGGACGATTATGTGAGTAAGATGGAAGATTTACCTAAGGATCCATCGTATTTGGTATTGCTGAAATCTTACGCATCGCATAAAGCGGGCGACGAATTCACTTCTGATGATGATTACTATACCCGAAGATACTTTTAAAAAAACTTCGTCCTGGTGCAACTCTAACACATAGATTATACGGATTCCCGAATGTTCACAAAGGTGGGATTCCATTACGACCAATTATTAGTAAGTCGAGTGCACCAACTTACAATTTGGCAAAATTTTTGGCGTTGGTCCTCAGCCCTCAAGTAGGGAAATTTGAACACCATATATCTAATACCATGGATTTTATTCAGCGCTTGAAGTCTCTTCGTCTTGATCCCTCTGATTTACTTGTGAGTTTCGATGTGGTGTCTCGTGTTCCTCTTTAAGAGTCATTGATCTTAATTAACGAGAAACTAGATATGGAAATGACGAAGCTTTGCGAAATGTATTGACGTCCACGTATTTATTATTAATTGACAAGTGTTTTGAACAGACTGACGGTGTGGCTATGGGGAGTCCTCTGTCCCCCAGTCGCCAACCTTTTATGGAGGACTTCGAGGAAATGCCACTGAAAACATCTTTTTTGAAGCCGACTTGCTTTTTTTTAGATATGTTTCTTGTTAGGCCCCATGGAATAGATTCTCTGCGCCGATTATTAGATCATTTTAACTGTCTCCATCCTAAGATCAAATTCACGATGGAAATTGATAAAGGACGGCAAGTTACCATTTTTGGATGTGTTGGTCTATAAAAAAGAAGACGGAACTCTTGGACATAGAGTTTACAGGAAACCGACGCGTAGTGATAGGTATTTACATGTGACCAGCTGTCACCATCCTTTTCAACGTGCAGGAGTTCTACGGACCTTGGTAAAAAGAGCATATGCCGTCTCGGTTGCTGAAAATTTACCTCAAGAGCTGAAACATCTCAAGAATGTGTTTCAACAAAATGGCTATACAGACAGGCAGATTCTACGGGCATTTGAGTTCGGACCTCCACGTGAACCACCTGAAAACACTTCCACTTCTGATGCTTTCCTTCCTTATGCTTGTAACGTGTCTCCCAAGATAGGAAGTATTTTAAAGAATCACAAAATAATGTGTATTTTTCGTCCTCCAGCTAAGACTAGAGCACTTCTTGGCTCTGTCAAAGATGATTTAGGCCTAAGAAAGCCTGGCGCTCATAAAATACCTTGTGAGTGCGGCAAAACGTACATTGACCAGACTGTTGGTACCGTCAGTGACAGATGTGTTGAACCACCGCCATCCGCGATTCATGCAACCTGAAAAATCCCCGGTGGCTGAACACTGTCTCTCAGAGATACACAAGATGCTATACGATGACACACAAGTTGTTGGAAACACCTCACGTTACTGGGATTGTGTTTTGAAAGAAGCAATTGAAATAAGATTAACAGATTACACAATTAATCGTGACTGTGGTTATTTTCTGAGTAAATCGCGGAATCCTGTGTTTTCAGACCTGAAGAAACTTGGCATCTACATCAAATAGCAACTAATGACAATAAATAACGATCAATCATTTTTGACATTACCCTCCACTGGAGGCGCTACAACTTCTCTCGCGCCAGGGGTCAGCAGCTACGAATAAACTCACGCCCTCTGTACTTAACGCATGCGCCTTCGTACTTTCGTTGCATATGTAGAGCCAGCCGTTCCACAGTTTCAGGCAATTACTGCGAGAGCGGCTTAGCTTCCTCATCTGATGATGACGGCCAGTTGGACGAACGCGGAAATATTGTGTACAAATGTCAGAATGATCCGTCTGGAAACCCGCGAAGAATTTGATTAATTAATACACCGGGAAAGTCTACATAGTCATTTCCTTGCTTTCCTTCACTTTTTGATCAATGATCAATGTACAGAATGAATAACACTGAGGAAAGTCTAAAATTCTTACTCCCTTTCCAACCACTGAATCTCTTTCAAGCCCATTGACTCTTATAGCTGCTTTCTGGTTTCTGTACAAGTTCTGTTTAACTTTTCGTTCCCTTTGTTGACCTCGGCTACCTTGGGAATTTTAAAGTGTGTGTGCTAGTCAACATCATTAAAAGCTTTCTCCATATCTATCAAGGCTACAAACATAAGTTTGCTTTTCCTTAACATAAGATGAATCTACTGCTTGGTACCTCATTGTGGAGTAACAGAAATATTGTCCAGATTTTATTAGATACAGTGAAACAAATGCCATTTAATAACTATTGAAGGTTAATTTACATGTGCTAAAAATTGATATTTTCTAAAATGACTTAACTCAAGAACATGGGAGGCTAATAATATTCCGGTCTACAGCTAATTTTAGTGCCTCCTTATTCTTTTTGGTGCCGTTGTCACCCATCAGGCACCAAGGAAAATGAATTCAGAGCGCAAGGGACTGGCTGTGGGGCTTAATTTGTAGCGGCGGCCTGAAAAGGACTACCCTAATGAGATTATAGCCAGCCGCAGGGCGGCACTGTTATTAAGTTAAGGGCCTTCTCGGTTCCGGCGGTGGCTCTTGGAATCTTGTACTACAAGGAAGCAGCGCATCGTTGAGTCTCCAGACACTTGTCGTAGTCCACCAAGGATAAAAAGTAACAGCTGCCTTTAATGATTTCTTAGAAAATATTCAGTACAAAAAGCGCTATCCATCGGATCAATATTATATACCAACTAGCGGCCCACTCTGCTTCGCACGGATGGAATTTATTTTCTACAGCTATAAAAACTGATGTGGCTATGTATTTTATTTGTTACTAAGTTCTGTGTAACATGATTGACCACAATGGCAACTATGCTTATACGATATTTTCTTTTTACTATGTTCTACGTAACATGATTAAACTCAATGCATACTATGCTTATACAATCTTCAACGTGTTTTCTCCATATTTGCATACTGCGAGGGTAAAGGTCGGGATGAGAGTTTAAAATAGGGAAAGTTTAATTTTTAAAATTCACAACCACCAACTGTGAACCATATTCCTAAACATGCAAAAACACTGGAACTGTGATTGCTACTGTATGACTCATTTTCTAGGGGATGATATCACACATTCGCAGCTTTCCTTCCCTGCATATAATTAACAAAAAAATTCATAATAAAGTAAGTTCATGTGAGAAAAGGGTGTACTAACTACTATTTTTGAAAACATGTGAAAGGTCACTTTATGTTCTTTATTACACCATATTAAAACCCTGTGGCTGATACGTCTGTACGTCGACACATTTATCAAATAGTTATAGCTCGTGAGCCCCCAGACGAAATGAATATTTGTCGCAAATTGTTTTCACGCCATGTGCCTGTCTCAAACACCATTGATGTTCATGCCTATGCGACGACACGTGTTACATTAACAAAACACAGTCACTTTAATTTAGTGCGATGCACACCTTGTTCCACCTGCTAAATATTCACAACACACAGTAGCACTCGATACAACTTGGTGCAGTCTACGACGAGCAACCACACTTGGCAACTGCCACACAAAAATCTATAGTCTCCACCTGGAGATCCACATGCCGACTGTCTGAGCGATGCCGCCCGGCCAGATACACCACTCGCTCCCAACTCCTCACTTCCTGGGCCGAGCGCGCGCGCGCGCCAAAAGCCCAACTGCCGTGTTTTTTCCCTACGTCATCAACTTCCCCATGTGAGCTGTTCTAACCGACTTGCCAACGTACAGCGCTCAGCCAATACATTTCTAAAACTTTACTAAAAATCAAAATAATTACACTACACATTAAACAAATGTCTTCTTAGGTTTTTATATTGGTATAAACATCCTTTGTACTATTTATTATAATCGTGCAATTTCTTATAACACAGATAAGTGATTTAACTGAATACTTCAAGATAAAATACACAAGATTAATTGAAAATAAAATGATAAATAGTCAATATATTATTTTTATAAAGAAACATTGCCATGCTAGTTGTGTAACTGTCTTGTATTCATTGGTAATTTATTACTTTTCATTGTCAATTAAACATATTACGCCAGCTGTGACTATATCAGCTAATGTATTGTTTATTTGTCAACAGGCTATTTTGTAATGAGGGCCTTAAAGGTTCCTAACTGCATCGTATTACTTCAAATGCAAGTAGTATTAGAATATTTTATTTCACGCTGTGCACTGCACTGTGCCTGGCACTCGCCATTGTCTCTCTCTCCCCTCACCGGAAACGAACCTGGAAAATCCTAAGCTGGAACAAGCCACCAACGTCGGCCTGCTCGCCGGCCTCCCGTCAGCTACAAGCACACAGCAAACCTCAACGTGGAGAATTTCTACCTATGGCCTAACTATAAATGTTGTTACCTAACTGCGTACATACATTGCTACCATAATTAATAAGATTAAAATTGTGTAACATTTAGTGCATTGGCATGGTCAATGTTTGCAGTGAACTTCATACTGTTTAATTATCAAATGCTATTAATTGCCAATATTTGTATTGGGCGGTAGTCTCACAATACCAATATCAAACTATGACGTATATTAAAAAGTTTACGGGCCGACTGTATAAACATCGCTGACTGGGTATCCCGTCAACGTCCGTGCCGAGGTGGCTACGCCGGTTCCCGGTAGAGCGTCGTCTGGCGTGGCCAGTTCTTGTATGGGTTACCGTCCGGGTATGTTATGTGTTGCTGAAAATTTTTTCTCACCTTTACGACAGAGGAGACAGGAGGGTTGGTGGTGCAAAGTCGTTCATCAGCAGTATTCCCACCAATGTCGGATTAAATTTCAAACCTCTCCGCAGTGTCTCATGGAGTGTAAGCATGGTGTACTGTTGAGGGTGATCCATACGTCTGATGGCGACGTTAATATCGATGGCCCCCTTGGTGCTTTGCGAGAGGAGTAAGCTACGTGCCGGTAAAGTTCCGTATAGGTAAAGTATAGCCAGCCATTCCCGCGCCACTTGCCGCCTTCTGCAACTCGTGATTGGCTGAAATCCAATCACATGATTTTTTTTTTCGCCATGTTGGCTTTCCTGCCATAAGAAGTCTTGTGAATATTCGTATGTTTCGGTTTAAATAATGCCACAGTGTGGCAATTGACAGGTGATGGTTGCTCGTCGTAGACTGCACCAAGTTGAATCGAGTGCTACTGTGTGTTGCGAATGTTTGGCCGATGGAAGAAGGTGTGCATCGCACTGAATTAAAGTGACTGTGTTTTGTTAATGTAACACGTGACGTCGTTTGAGACAGGCACATGGTGTGAAAACTATTTGTGACAAATATTCATTTTGTCTGGGGGCTCACGAGCTATAACTTTATTTGATAAATGTGTCGACATACAGACGTATCAGCCACAGGGTTTTAATATGGTGTAATAAACAACATAAAGTGAACTTCCACGTGTTTTCAAAGACAGTAGTTAGCACACCCTTTCTCTCACTTGAACTTACTTTATTATGAATTTCTTTTTTTAACCATATGCAGGGAAGGAAAGCTGGGAACGTGTGATATCATCCCCTAGAAAACGAGTGAAACAATAGCAATCACAGTTCCAGTGTTTTTGCTTGTTTAGGAATATGGTTCGCAGTTGGTGGTTGTGAGTTTTAAAAATTAAACTTTCCCAATTTAAACTCTCACTCCGACCTTCACTCTCGCATTTGGAGGCTCGTTACGGGATATGTTCACGTCCGACTTGCTCGGACGGAGGGATTAAGGTATGTATAGGACAGTGAATAGTTACGAACAGTTGCAAACAAGTGCGCGGACGCGACGGACAATTTCAAGTGTGTGTGGCGGCTGGCAGCAGAGAGCGGGATAAATTCACACTGGTCTCGGACAGAGAGGTAGGTTGGGCTTAGGACAGTGACAGAGGACAAAACAGCATAATCGTGGACGGTACGCGAACGCGTCGCGCGGTTAACGACGGTTGGTGGCTGGCTGAGTTCGGGCGCGGACATCCGTAACCGGCGATCGACGGCGCATCGGCCCGGCAGCAGTGAGCGGCGGCGCGTGGGATCCACGCACTCAAATTACATCTTCTGCAACGGACGGCAGTGACTGCGGGGACTTCGCAAATCGCCAACGGAGCGTCGGGACCCAGCAGCTTCGATTCTACAAAGGATAAGGGATGCAGTGAGGACATATTCCAGCCACAGCTTCTACAACAGACGGCAGCGAGCGTTGGGGACGTCGCAGCTCGTTGCAACAACTTCTGGATTAAAAGATAAGTAAAGCAGCTGGCGCTATAAATTCTCGTATGTTAATCAAGCTTTCTTGTGGTACCGAAAATGGAGCACGTTTTTAAAAAGTCGCCAAGTGACTTAGATTCAGAGAGTAGTATACCAGAAAGTCCAGAGAGGGTAAATACTGGGGGAGTGTTATTGACACCGGAGATGATCGCAGCCATGTTAGCGAGTTTTAGCTCAAATTTAGAATCAAAAATATAAAATTCAAACTCAAATTTAGAATCAAATTTAAGATCAGAAATAGGAACTGTAAAATCAGAAATAGAAACTCAGAATTGAAAGTAGACTTTAAGGCAGACATTGGGGCACTACAAAA
Source organism: Locusta migratoria (assembly GCA_026315105.1). Classification (NCBI taxonomy): domain Eukaryota; kingdom Metazoa; phylum Arthropoda; class Insecta; order Orthoptera; family Acrididae; genus Locusta; species Locusta migratoria. The sequence goes on along the minus strand of CM048746.1, from coordinate 334,434,274 downwards.
TACAATGCTTGGATTAAAGGCAGAAATAATCACAGATATTGACAAAAAGATAGGAAGTCTAACAGAACGATTTGAAAATAGGAAAAAGGAGATACATGCCAGAATTTGTGCTATTGAGATTGAGGTAGGAGGCAAGTTAGATGATGTGAAACAAATATGTGATCACAGGATTGAGGGCACTATGCAGGCATTGGCTGAGGTGACAAGAAGATGGTGACAGGTATTGAGGGAACAAAAACTTTGTTGTCAGGAAAATTAGATAATACAGAATGTAACTTTAGGAAAAGGATAGAAGAAGTAGTGACAGTAAACAGTACTGAGATTGAGAAAGTGAACACTAGAATAAATAATCTGGAATTGTGTACTGCATCAGGAAACACTAATTGGTCCATGGTACAGACATCTCATGGCAAAAAGCTTTCAGGAGTGGGTAATTATCATCCAGTAGATTTTTTGGCTGCATGCAAGGACCAATTTGTGCTTGGTATGTCAGACCAGTGTAAAGTTAAGTTAGCAAAGAGAATGCTTGACTGTTCTGCTCAAACTTGGGCAAATCAGTGTGCTGATAAATTTGTTACTTTTGAGGCGTTTGAAAAATTGTTTTTAATTAAGTATTGGGGGGGGAGGCCAAGCAAGCTAAGATACAAAATGAATTCTTGAACGGGTCAAACTATGTGAAAGGGAAACAGAGCATGAAGGAATTTTGTCAGGAGGAACTTGAGCAACTAGTGCATTTAGATACACCTTTGAGTCTTTTAGCAGTAATTTCCACTTTGTGTAGGTTACCTGCAGATTTGCATTGGCAGTTAATTCACCATCCCACAGATTCAGCTGAGAATTTCATTGAATTTGTAGAAAAGATAAACCAGGGTTAGTTATGGAACGACAGCTCAGGGGAACACAGCATGTGAACCACAATGAAAACAGAGGCAGTAGAAATGAGGGTCACAACCAGGGAAACCACAATAGAGAGAGGAATTTAAATGAAAAGAGAGGTAACAATAACAGAGGAGACAACTGGGATAATAGAAGCCAGAGGGAAACATGGGAAAATGATAGGAAAAATCAAAGGCAGGATGGTGGAAATAGGAATGGGGATAACAGTAGGAGAGAAAATCAGAGAAAGAATCAGGGAAACTAAGATTTGTTCCAAATGAGGTCCGTTTTGGGACAAGGAGCTATTCTAATAACATGACCAGAAGATGGGATAACAGGGGATCAAATGACCATAATTACAGTAGGAATAGAGATGGGGAGAGAAGGGAGGAAAAACTATGTCACATGGACAGAGATGATGATAGGAAAGAGGAAGTAGGAGTTCACAAGGGCAAGGATAAAGAAAAGAGGGAAGAAAACATAAATAGAGTAAACAAGGAAAGGGAGAAAAGAGAGGAAAGTATGTGTCAGATGGATGCTGTTATAGGTAGTGAGGAAATTTTTGGGGATTGGTTCATGCAACATGACAAAAGAAAGGCAAACAGGAGGAGAAAGGATAGGAATGAGGACAGTAAAGGGGAATATGATGTGCGAAATTTATTTGATAATAACATTAAAGAGGATAAAAACAGTGTTGGGTTAGCATAAGTTTTGGATAGGTCAGAGGCACAAGAGTTGACTGAATGTGAAAGTATGAATGTAAATATTGATAGTACTGGAGCCAGCATAGATGTTGTGGAATGTATGAATGAGAGTGAATGTTTTTCTAAATTAAATGTAAATAAATGTGGTCCAGAAGGGACAATAAATGATACTGGACCTACTGTAAATGTTAATATAAATGTGAAGATCTCTGAGGAAGGCCAAGTTGACAGTGTAGATACACAAACCAGAAATTTAATTGGGAAAATAAACTGGATTAGGAAGTGGGCACCAGATGATTGGCTATTGCACAAATATGATTACTTGGACGGTTTAGGCAAACAATATAATAGGGACCAGACTTATTACAAAGTGTTGAAAGAGTTTGTGAATGGGGACAATGAGCATGATCAATTAAGGGGATTAGGCATGTGTACCCTAGATCATGATTCATGATGAGATAACTGAGGGACTGAGAGTTGTACAGGAGGGGTTAGGTGATGAGGAGGAGAAAATACAATTTTTTTATGATTCATAATAATGAACAGTGTCATGAAATGGATATTGATGGGTTAAAGTCAGGTTGGTTTAATAAAGAAGTACATGAGTATGGGCAAGATGATTGGATCCAATTCCTCAAATATTTAAAAAACAGTAGAGCCAGTGGCATGGGAAAAAGAAAATTATGCTTTTGCAGGAAAAATAGGGGTGTTAAATGCAGGGAACTCAGAATTTGAAGTAATCATTGAGGAGGAGCTGTTTATTCAAGATTTATTGGTGATGAAAGGTCTATGTTTAAATCTAATGTTAGGAAGTAATTTTCTGTGCAAATATAAACCTCAGTTGGAATATAAGGATAAAGTGCTACAATTAATTCTGGAGGGATGCATGAAGAGGGTGAAATTCAAAAATGTTGTAAGTGATAGATTTAATGGCATGTTTACACAAGCAACTGCCATAAACCACTATAAATCATGAAGTATGAGATCCAAAGCAGTGTACATAGTAGTTTAAGAATTTGTTTATATTTATTCTGTGGTCGGTGTTAGTATTTATGTATGTGTTTAGATTTGAGCATTGGGGTCACGTTTACATGCTTTCTTTATATATATTCTTTTTCTTGTTGTTGTTTGTGTTACAACATGTGCTTCTATCAGATTTGCAGTTCAATAGTGGTACATGAGGTAAATATGTATATGTGTTGGTAAAAGGTGCAATTGTTGCCAGGACTCATGCCTGAAACAGCAGCTGAGAGGGATAGTTTGTTTATTGTGTCATCATAATTTATGTATGAGTAGTGAAAGTATTTAGTTAGGTTATTCTATGAATGATAATTAAATTGTTTTTATTTTTGTCTATTTCTACTAATATGGAATCAGGACTAGAGGACGCATATATATTGTTTTCAATTGATGCTCACAGGCTGCAGGAGTTGTAGTTACTGTGAAGTATAGATGTGAGAGGATTAACTTAGGATAGTATGGGCCAATTAAATCTCACACCAGCAAAAATAATTTTTTTTTTTTTTTTTTTTTTTTTTTTTTTTTTTTTTTTTTTTTTTTTTTTTTGTGCGAGGGGGTAGGATTTGTATTTATGCTTCTAGGTGTCATTTTGATAGACGAGAAAATTCTCTATGATAACATTCTTTTGGTAGTTTTATTTGAGCTTTAAGATATATTTTTGACACAGGCAGGTTGTTGATGTTTTATTTCTCTTGTCTGTTTCATCTGAAGCTATGGCTGATGAAGAGTGCAGCCATGTGGTTTTGGGTTAATCTGATCATGACAAACACAAGCTACTGTGAGTTCTTAATGCTGTTGATTTGCATGTTACTGTACATGTCTCAGTGCTTAGTTTCAATTGCACCAAGTCTGGATGGCAGAGGGGTGGGATACAAATCCAACCGAATCCTGGTGTCCAAACAAACTTTTGTCTATGTTGACACATGGGTGCTTTCTGCTCTTCCTGTTCCATGTAAGGTGCATATGACGTGTGTGAACAAGAACGCTTGATCCATTGGCATGAATCTAAGCTGCAACAGCATGTTGGTTGAAATGACGGAGACGTAGGACCATGGGCAAGAGTTGCTGCAACGATGACTCTGGTGTTCTCAGTGTCAAAGTAGTGAGAGATTTCCATTAAGCAAGTGGAGTGTACACCGTCGAAAGTTTTTATAGTGATAATTTTGGTTTTTCCATGAAGGACAAGGTCTTATAAAGACTAAAGGTTAATACTATTGTAAATTTGGTGCCAATTCTGTATATAAACAACAGGCCCACTTAAATTTGATTGATGTAATTAGTTATAAGGATTCTTTTCTTAAAAATATGCACACACTATGATAATTATTGTATAATTTATAAGTGGTCTTAGTGGTACAAATATTGGGAAATTTTCTCACTGCCATGTTTATTTTTTTATTTATTTTTTTATTTTGTTTATTTATTTATTTTTTTGCCTTAGTTGAGGTCATATTTGGTATAGTGTTTGAGTCAATCCGATTCAATAATTCTGTAATTTTAAATTTTGCTCATTTGAAAGTATTAATTTTGGTGCTACTTGCGCCATCTTGCACATGGTTTTGATGGCGCAAGTGGGGGTATTGTGAGATTACCGCCCATTAGAAATATTGGTAAGTAATAGCATTTGTAATTAAACAGTATGAAGTTCACTGCAGACATTGACCATGCCAATGCATCAAATGTTACAAAATTTTAATCTTAATAATTATGGTAGGAATGTATGTACGGAGTTGGGTGACAACATTTATAGTTAGGCCATAGGTAGAAATTCTCCACGTTGAGATTTGCTGTGTGCTTGTAGCTCACGGGAGGCCAGCGAGCAGGCCGACGTTGGTGGCTTGTTCCAACTTAGGATTTTCCAGGTTCGTTTCTGGTGAGGGGAGAGAGGGACAATGGCGAGTGCTAGGTGCAGTGCAGTGCACAGCGTGAAATAAAATATTCTAATACTACTTGCATTTGAAGTAATACGATACAGTTAGGAACCTTTAAGGCCCTCATTACAAAATAGCCTGTTGATAAATACACAATACATTAGCTGATATAGTCACATCTGGCGTAATATGTTTAATTGACAATGAAAAGTAATAAATTACCAATGAATACAAGACAGTTACACAACCAGCATGGCAATGTTTGTTTATAAAAATAATATATTAACTATTTCTCATTTTATTTTAAATTAATCTTGTGTATTTTATCTTGAAGTATTCAGTTAAATCACTTATCTGTGATATAAGAAATTGCACTATTATAATAAATAGTACAAAGGATGTTAGAACAGAGCACATGGGGAAGTTGATGACGTAGGGAAAAAACCCGGCAGTTGGGCTTTCGGCGCGCGCGCGCGGCAGGAAGTGACGAGTCGGGAGCGAGTGGTGTAGCTGGCCGGGCGGCATCGCTCAGACAGTCGGCATGTGGATCTCCAGGTGGAGACTAGAAGGTTTTTGTGTGTGACAATTGCCAGGTGATGGTTGCTCGTCGTAGACTGCAGCAAGTTGAATCGAGTGCTACTGAGTGTTGTGAATATTTGGCCGGTGGAAGAAGGTGTGCATCGCACTGAATTAAAGTGACTGTGTTTTGTTAATGTAACACGTGTCGTCGTTTGAGGTAGGCACATGGTGTGAAAACTATTTGTGACAAATATTCATTTTGTCTGGGGGCTCACGAGCTATAACTTTATTTTATAAATGTGTCGACATACAGACGTATCAGCCACAGGGTTTTAATATGGTGTAATAAACAACATAAAGTGAACTTCCACGTGTTTTCAAAGACAGTAGTTAGCACACCCTTTTTCTCACTTGAACTTACTTTATTATGAATTATTTGTTAATCATATGCAGGGAAGGAAAGCTGCAAACGTGTGATATAATCCCCTAGAAAACGAGTGAAACAATAGCAATCACAGTTCCAGTGTTTTTGCATGTTTAGGAATTTGGTTCGCAGTTGGTGGTTGTGAGTTTTAAAAATTAAACTTTCCCAATTTAAACTCTCACCCTGACCTTCACTCTCGCAACCTACAGTTTAACGTGGATTCCGAATCACAGTTTAGCCTTTGTTAAAGCAAGGAATTTTGAAATTTACCGGCATTGGAATTTCAAGTAAATAAACGGGGAAACATAAAAAATTGTATTTATATTGTTGTAACAGACTTGATCGCAGAAGATGAAACATTTTTTTAACCGGTTTCAACCTGATATATGTCTTCTTTAGAAATAATGATGCAGCCCATGTGGCCGGTACTGAGCACTGCAGGCCTGCCGAGGCTGTATTCTGGCCGTAAGTTGGTAGGTCACTGTCTTCTCCTAGGACAATGTTATCCAAATTAATATGAAACATTGTGCCCGGCCGCGCTTCCAACCAAAGTTTCCTGCTTGGCAGGCAGTCGCACTGACTACTACATCACCTACACACATTGACTACTCTAGCTCGTCTCCTGACAGACCACACACACTATTGACGTAGTTCAAATCTTCAAATGTTTGTGAAGCTTATGGGACATAGCTGCGGGTTCATCAGTCCCTAAACTTACAAACTACTTATAAACCAGCTTGTACTTAAGACAACACAAACAGTCATTCCCGAGGGAGGATTCGAACCCCCGACGGGCAACGGACTCGCTCATCAAAGCACAGCGCCTCACTGTGCCCTGCCACTCCGCCGCAGCTACTGACGTAGTGCCCCTGCCTATTATCACTCAGTACTCTTGGTATTTCATCGATTTCCATTAGAGTTCGAGCCTGGTGGCCAGCAACACCGAAGAGAGGATCACTGGCACACATATTTTCGAACGGTCCATGCTCATTAAAACCTTTTATGAGTAGTGTTCCACCTGTTAAAAAATAAATTCGGTCAAAACATAATTTATTTATTATTTATTTATTTAATTATTACGATGTTCAAGTTCCAAGTATTGCTTGCCGACAGTATTTTATTTATTGTAATGTAACGGCATCATATACTCTTTCCTGACTAGACGACATTCATTGTACGTCAACGAATCTGAAACGCTGTCCGCGGTGGCCGAGGGGACTGAGGCGCTCCATTCATGTTCTGCACGGCCACTACGGTCGGGGGTTCGAATCCCCCCTTGGGCATGGATATTCGTGCCGTCCTTAGCTAGATCGTAAGTAGTTTGTGTTTTGGGACTGATGACCGCGTAGTTAAGTCCCATAAGCTATACAAACGTTTGAATATTTTTGAATCTGAAACGCGATTACAAGTAAGAAAGGGGCACGATACCTCATCCTAAAGTATGGAAGCAACGAGCTTGCAGGAGAAGTATTTTTTTTTCCATAATGACAAAAAAATAAAGAAGTGCTCCTAGTCACTGGATGACATTTCCTAGCGTGAGTCCTAATCAAAATGTGTACTAAATCTCCTGTGCGGATCTTAGAAATAACAGGAGTTTGCTAAAACCACTCAAATTCCTTACGAATATCGTGGAAACATTTGTAATAAGTCGGTAATGAACCATTTGGGTTTTTTGCTAAAAAAAATTTCCCTCCATTTCGGTCTAAAAATGTAATTCCATCCTTGAATTTTTAATGAAAACATGTGACAGTAGAACTCTCACAGAAAAAAACTGACTGAGTTTAAACAACAGTCTAACAAACACAGTAGGGACACTCACTGCCGTGAAAGTTGTTACCAACTGACAGTTGTAACGACACTAGCGCCCCTAGTGGTGGGCAAAGTGGCATAATACAAACTTTTGTTTGTAATTACTTTTCTACGCAAGTAACCAAATATTTTCTGTAACTTTTGCGTTCCAAACATTTGTAAAACATCGAGAGACATAAATAATTGTGATATAAATGTAAAAACAGCCTAATTTCGCTAATTCGGTGATATAAACAACAACTTATTCCTCAGGAAATACTTACGAATATGTGTAGGCCTATATTTTGTACTCCTCCACTGAAAGTGAGAGAATGTTTCTATATGACGGGAACTTTCTTTGACGTGTAAATATTCGATATGGAGTCAAATAATTCGAACACTTTTACACTTCACTCGTCTTTATTATAAACCCGTATACTTTTCATTATATCACGAATATCTTGCAAATTCTTGCCGTTTGTGGTTCAGATGTAGTAACAATTGTGAAATTGGTTACTGCTTTGTTGGTAATCGGTGTTTTTGCTTTCGAAGTTTTATTGTCACATTTGTGAGGCTTTCTCTTCAGATACAGCTGTTGTGACTATTCTGGTACATTCAATAACGTGGATAATGCATCCCACATAAGGTTCTTTACTGCTTTGGCTGGAATTGTAGTGGAGAAATCCTGACGTTTCTGAGTAGAAAACCGTCGAATTTCTGCAGAAAGTTAGGTCTTCCGTTGTTTATTGGAAACTTTTGCTTTATATGGAAACTGAAATTCTGTATTAAAAAGTCGTAGATTTCAAGATGATCTCAAATAGTCCATTAAAGTACCGTTTCATACCTTCCAGTGGTTCTTAGGAAACCTTAGAAAGACAAATGTGGACTATATAACTTATCCGTTGTAAAAAGGTATGTTATATAATTTAGAAATGTACCTTGCTAGCAGTGGCGTAGCTGTATCACCAAGGGCCCCGGGGCAAAAATGACATTGGGGCCCTCTAAACTAAAACTATACAGATAAAAAAATACTTCATCATCAGCTTCTTACGCCCACTGGAAGACATAATAAGGCAAACCTAAATACTACTAAGTAAAGTATTACGTGCTATGCGCCAGATAATTATTAATCGTACACTCTAATATAACTGTGTAAGTTTGTTTGTTATGGTTTCAAGCAAAAATTAATGGATGAATTTCGATGAAATTTTGCAGAGGAGTAGAGTTCGACCTAGATAGGACACACAGATAAAACGACCCCATGAGATAGTTTTGGAAGGTGCTCCAAACTAGGCGAATGAAGTTGCAGGCAGAAGCTTCACTGATGACGCGCCGATCAGTAATACAGTCCACCTATCCACTATCCATACTTTTTCTTCTTCTTGCACAAATTTCAGAGTGCAATTGGTTACAGCACTTATTCGGATTTATGAATAAGGAGCACTGCCTTGGTATTCACTACACAAAGAGGAGTCAGTATAACAATACTGTTCTGTAATAATACACTATAGAGACTTCATATTCAAATGTGGTCACATCTTGTTTTGTCAAACACACTGCTCGTAATTCAGCTCCATTGACTTATTTCGCAACTCCGACTTCAACCGACAACACGCTAATAGTGACACGGTACACGTCTTAGCGGACAAGCAATAGACCTTGTTATGGTTATATAGTGAGGTGGGAATAATTTTGGATTTCACTTCGTGCCTTTGATGTTTGTTCGTCTAGGGTAAAGTCGAAAATCCTTCATTCAACTAAAATATTTTATAGAGTAGAACGTCAATTGTACAAAGTTTTTGGGAGACATGGATGTTCGAAAAACCGATTTATACAGTTAATCGTACTGTACAGTTCTATTTACCAACAAGGAGTGTATATAGTATTTGGAGGCGCGCGATCCTTCACACTGCGCCAAGCGGCACGCCGCAACACTTCGAAGTCTCAGCTGTTGCTGTGAACAGCTTTGATGCTGCCGCTACTTCTGCAGCTACACGGAATGAAGTGTGCCGATTGTTGGCACACAGCGAGTGGCGGCTTGGCCGGTAAGCTGCGCTTCCGAATGGCGTCGTGTGAAGTGAAGGCCCCAATAGGAAGCTTTGCATCGCCACGCGGTGGCCCAATGCGGTTACTATTGGAAATTTGGTGGGAGGGGAGGGAGAGGTGATGGACGTTAGGGCGGGAGAGTAAAAAAAAAAAAAACATTCGACGCTGTATTTAACTTTTACCGGAGGCAGCTCACGAAGGCCGAGGGGCCCCTTAAGCTCGGGGGCCCCGGGGCACTGCCCCGCCCAGCCCTATGATAGCTACGCCACTGCTTGCTAGTCGCTTGCAGTGTGCTGTCGTGGCGTATAACAAAAAGCAGTGGAAGTGTCGTGACTGTATGTGTTATACTGTGATTTAACATTACGCAAGGTTTACTTTCTTTGTTTTTAATGAGGGGCGGCAATTTAGCAATTCTCACGGGCCGGCAGTTAGGTTTGCCCCGGCCGTGACTATACACGCATTACGCTTTACAGTCACCTACACTTCACATAGACACAGTTCTCACACTTCGCGAAGGAAAGGTGCCTGTGGGCGCGAAGGATAGGGAAAACTTTTCCAATTAGCCGGCTCATCCTACCCTCTGGGGTCTCCCCGCCATTCATGTAATACGACTTTACTTTACTGGATATGAGATCTGACGTTAGTTCAGAAATTAAGCTCCGTTCGTGGGTCCGCTCTATTGTGTGAAGCTTAACCCAGATCCGTGAAGCTGGTTCCATGCTGGTCTCAGTTAGCAAGGAAGATGCCTGGCAAAATCGCTAAAATCGGCTTTCAACATGTTTACTGCGCCGCGGCTGCAGCTATTGATCGATGCACCACGTTCTAAAGGAAGACAAAGGTAAATATGAAAAAGAGCTATAATGAAATTTATCCCTACATGAAAAAGATTTACTTCTAGAAATCGTTTTGGGGCAATAGGACACAATAATAAGGGAAAAAAGACGGATCAAGTTTCTACGGCGTAGAGTGTAAAAGCATGGAAAAATTTTCTGTTGATTTTAATTCGCACAATATCGGAACGGACAGAGTTTGAAACTGTGAATTGAAAATAATAAGAAAAGGACCACGAAAGCACTTTCACATGAACATAAAAATCAAATGTTTGTACAGCTTATGGGACTTAACTACGGGATCATCAGTCCCTAAACTTCCAAACTACTTATGAACTTAGTAACTCTAAGGACGGCACAAATATCCTTGCCCGAGGGGAGATTCGAACCGTCGACCGTAGTGGCCGTGCAGACCGTGACTGGCGCGCCGCAGTCCCCTCGGCCACCGCGGCCGGTCACATTAACATATATTATTTTTAGACTCACTCTCTACAATTAGTGATTTTGTATGTATCTTGGGCATCAGTCATGTAAAACTTTTAACAGAAATCCACTGCCATTTGACTGAAATAATTGTTTATTTCCACAACCTGTATTCAGCATTAGGCCATTATAAAGTGATAAAATTCTTCAGGCCGAAACATGGTTGTGGAAATAAACAATTATTTCAGTCAAATGGCGGTGAATTCCTTTAATTATCTCTTTACAGTTATTAACGTGTATTTGTTTTTCTTTCAGTAAGCCGTGCATATGCGAAAACAATAATGTGAAGTAGTTCGGTTGCTCAACAGTTGCCTATAATGTTCTGAAAACTGTCAGTATATACTAATTGGTTGTTGAACCTCAACTGTCTGAGCGCGCCAACCATAAATGCTAATATTTTCTTTCTTGCAATATTTCAAGATGCCTGCTACCAAATGTTACTAGAATACAAAAAGAATATAAGTTTCGATTCTGTTCTAATACCAACGTATTTCTTTAGATATTGAAGTAAATTTCCAAAGAAGAAGCAAGTAAGTAATAATTTGTTACATACAGAAGATGGAAATTCGTTGATTTTTTTTTTCTTTTTTCTTCTGTTTTGGATTTCATCGCCCCTGATGGGACAGGCTATCAGCGGCTTCGGCGACGCTCCACAACCAAGTGCATTAATAATTAGCGGAGGTCAATCATTACATAAAAGGTGATAAAAACGGAGATAGTGACACACAAAGGAGACAAGGGAGAAAATTAATTAAAACAGTGCGAAGTATATATATATTCAGTTAAAAGTGCCACGATGCTTGAAATCACTGAAGTGAAAAACTAACACTCAAACGGGACAAAAAACGAAGACACTGAATAAAATCCAAAAGCAACTCTGCTTCCGCCATTAACGACGGTTTTGGGCACTTAAAAACACAGAAGTGATAACACTACATCACTGTACCCTGATAAAATCGGAGAAGATTGAAATACCGGGCACAAGAAGAGGCACATATGGACGGGAATAGGTTTGGGAGGCAGCGGGATAGGAAGGGTGCAAAAACTCTAGGAAAGAGGGGGGATGGGGGGCAGGGAGAGGGGGTTTAACAGGAGAGGACAAACCAGAGGCTAACAGGATTCTATTTTGCGAATGATGTACAAGATGCGGATTTGTTCCATGAACTTCAGAAGGTGCGGGAGAGTATTAAGATCATAAAAGAGCCGAGTGGGGGGAGGGAGGTGTATGCAGTAAGTGAAGCACAGGGCGTGGCTCTCCAGGATCTGGAGAGATTTATAATAGGCAGGGGAGGGTCGGTTATCCAAGCTCCGTGGAAGCTACGGAGGACGGGACATCAACAAAAGGTCTGAGGAGAACTGTGGAAGGGCTGAGACTCCAAGTCCTGCCAGAGAGGAGTTTGAGATGGAAAGGGCTTTCTGGCGCAGTATTGAGGTTGAGAGTCCAGGAAAGGGGACGGTCGAGGGTGAGGCCTAGGTATTTGAGGGAGGGAGTTTGCGGCATGGAAAGTAAGGTAAAGGTCGTGGTGGCAGAAGGAGCGAAAGGTACGACTTATGGTGATTCCCTGGGACTCGACGGGTTGACGGAAAGGAACCACTGGCTACACCAGGTCGCCCCCTGGCATAGGTGAGACAGGAGAAGGTGTCGGTAATGGGCATGGGAAGGGGCGAGGGCGAGGAAGGCGATGTCGTCAGAATAAGGAGATGGACTGTGGTTGTTGCATATTGATCGAGTAAATGGTATAAAAGGGGGAAGCTGCGGCGGTGATGGGCGGGAGAGGTCTCGGAATATATAGGGGACACACATACATATACAAATACATTGTTATAGATAAGAAGAAAACCAGTACCAGCATGAATGTTTTACATCCCCAGTAAACGCCTTTACATAAAAGTATTATCAATATCAGTCATTTCACTGATATAATGATGAATTTTTATAATATCGTCGTAAAGGAGTTTATAAAGAAATGAGGCATTCAAAGGCTGCGACAGTGTAGTGTAGTGCATAAAGAGTTGGACTCTAAAGCAAGGGATAATATGTTAGAGACCCGCCATGTTTGTGCACTTTCATTTGAATATGTAGTTCCTCCTAGATATATTGGGAAATAATTCTCCACAAATTTCTGCTTGTGTTGATATACTCTGTACACCTCTATCCGAAACTAGTTCATTCTCAGTAAATGTTTGGGACCAAACTCCTTAATTTAACTGAAACTAAAATAAGGAGAACTCTCTCTCTCTCTCTCTCTCTCTCTCTCTCTCTCTCTCCCTCCCTCTCTCTCTCTCTCTCTCTCTCTCTCTCTCTCTCTCTCTCTCTCTCTCTCTCTCACACACACACACACACACACACACACACAAATACAAACACGCGCGCGCATGAGCGAGAGCGCAGTTCCTGACATCGTACCAAGAATCGCACGGCCATTTTGGCACGGCGCACGATGTTGTCTTGTTCGTGTGTGACAAGTCCTTAATAAACATTCGCTGCGTGCAAACCAGTGCTCTTTAAACAACTAGCTATCGCTACGCTACCGCCATGCTACCGCCACCTTGATATTATTCTGTGCATCGATTAAAACAGAGGTGATATCGGGCGTTCCACAGGATAGTGTTATTGGTCCTCTGCTGTTTCTTACTTACATGAACGATTTAGGGGAAAATCTAAGTAGTTCTCTTAGGTTGTTTGTACACAACGCCGTCATTTAACGTTTAGTAACTCATCTGAAGATCAAAACCAATTGCAGAACGATCTGAATAAGATACCACTATGGTGTAAAAAGTGGCAATTGATTCTAAATAATGAGAAACGTGAAGTCGTCCACACGAGTACGAAAACAAATCCTTTAAACTTTGGTTGCAAGATAAATCAGTCAAAAGTGAAGGCCGTAAACTCCAGAAAATACCTAGGAATAGACGACCACACCCTATTGTGGGAATGTTTTAACAAGGTACCCTGAAAGCTGGATGCTGTTCCAATTATTATGTAATCATTTTCTTATGTCATCCATCTGAAGATGCATCTTTACCGATGAGAAACCGGTAGTGTCGGAATAAACATATCTTGACAGCTGTTGCGATTTCATTCTTTACACACCTCCACCTAAGACATCATCGAAGTTCAAAATGTTCAAATGTTTGTTAATCTTATGGGATTTAACTACGGGGTCATCAGTGACCTAAACTTACAAACTACTTATCAAATGCCTTATATTAAGGACGGCACAAATATTCATGCCCGAGGGGGGATTCGAACCCCCGACCGTAGTGGTCGTGCAGACCGTGACTGGAGCGCCTCAGTCCCCTCGGCCACCGCGGCCGGCATCATCGAAGTCAATTTTAATTTTCAATCTTTATTTTTTGTGGTGATTGTGTAGAGGATTCCATAAATTTTCATTTACAATTATAAACTAATTCCGATCCCAATATATTTATGTGTGCCGTGACGATTTTAAGTAGGTTACGTTCTACCCATTGTGTGTCGGGCCATCCCATACCCCCAGCCTTATCATCTGTAGCTCCTAACAACTAGTAAGGGGGTTTCCAGGTAGGCGTTACGGCAGTAATGCCAGAAGAAAGAGGTGTACAGGGCTGAATGACTAAATTGCTATCATTCTTCACCATTGTGTAGGTGTACAGAAAAATAAGACGCCTCTTTAGCTAGTCTAGTCTGGTCAGGTCAACATACTTTAATTTCAGAGCCAGAGGAAATTAACAGACATGATTAGCAAGCCACATAGTATATTCAGAATAAAGGGAATTGCGTGGCGTCGGTTCGGTTCACTGATAATCACCGAAGTTAAGTCAATAAGAGTGAGAAACATTTGAAAACTTGATTTTCTTCGCTTGCCACCGTGAGCGGGCATTCTGCTGTGCTTCACTCTGCGGCTGCTTTGTTTACACCCGCAAGGTAAGTCCGTGTGAATGCGACTTCGCTTTTCAATACTGTAAACTTTCAGTAAACATTGAAGGTTTGTTTAGTAGAAATGATTTATTTAGATTTTCTTTCGACCTGAATTTTGCTAGACCTAAGTCATTAGAAGTCGAGGAATGGTTACAGTAAGTTGTCAAATTTCCATCTGGAGAAATAATATGTTATCACTTTTCGATCATCGACAACGTCATGTACGGAACAACCCGGAATTATGTGAGAAGATGGCAAAACGTACGGGTGGTTCAGTCTCATGGGATTCGGCGAGGTTACAGTTGATCACGCTTCATTTGGCGTTAGAACTATCAGAATCGTCGAGTCACAAAGTTCCTGTGGTGCAGATAAATCAAGTTATTGCTCATTATATGACAATTATAAACGAATTCGCTGGAAAATGGTTCACTTTACTCAAGTTTCCGGTTTTGATACCATCATATATTAATGTCTGTAGCTGCAGAGGAATTGTAATTTATTATGGAGAACCTAGAACATGTGTCGCCTCAACAGTAGTTTCGAGATGTTGTCCGCTGCTGATAATATCTCTGTGTCAGCACAGGCTGCCTCGCCTGTTGCAACGATGATGAAATACTGACGTGATAAGAACTGCTGATGTAAGAGAAGCGTAGTATTTTACTTTCAGCGTCTTAGAGAATTATATGCACTTGACGCCAAAATGATTGATAATTACACAAGAATTACGAACAAATTACAAAGAATCAGAGTTATACTTTATCATATAGTAGAAGATGACAAGCCATCCGTATATCATCTCATACGACAGTCTAAAAGGACAACAACGAAATTATTTACTGGCTTAAGAGATGAAGATGTCAAAATTTTAACTAGGTGCAAAGATATTAGAATCACCATTCAGTAGAAGACGAGCTGGAAGATACAGTGTTTCGCTGTCCTACACACAAATCTCCTAGACGGTATCTCTGCAGAAATTTATCAGGCATTCCGACCACAAGTGAAGACTAAACTGATGTCAATTTACAATGAAATAAAGAAGCCGAATACAAACATTCCGCAGGAAGTTAAAGAAGCTCTCGTGTTTTTAAGGATGAAAAATGTCACGAACATTGTAACTGGAGCACATCAGATGAGTGTTTGAAGAGGCAAAGTGATGTATCATGCATTGGTGGATTATAGGTATATAATATCTATTGCAGACGTTTGCAAGTTAAAATGTACTGAAGTAAGTTTACTTTAAATAACGCGTTTGACGGAGTGAACCATCCTTACCTTTTGAAAGTCATGAAGACTTTGGACTTTCCCCAACATTTCATAAATATAATATGGAACTTATTACAGAAATCAGAATAATAATAAAAGATCAAACATGCAGTGTAATTGCTGTAAACAGATCAGTGAGACAGCGGTGTCCCATGTCAGCGGGACTCTTTACCAGAACCATACAGCCAGTACTTGTCAGTATGGCGAAACAAATAGATATACGAAAGGGTGTCGTGCATACACTGATGATACTGGATATTGCATTTCTGGCAAAAGATGCACATGAGTTTGAGCTGGCTCTTCAGACAATAACAAAGTATGGATGAGCATTCAGTGCACAACTGAATTGAGCAAAATCAGGGATAATGTTCAATGGACGAGGAATAGGTGCATCATTTCAAGGTAAGATTGGTAAGTTGAAATGTCTAGGAATTCAGTTAAGGAAAACAATACGTCACACAATAGCTAAACATCGTACAAGAAAATTAGATCATATTTGGATTGGCTAACTGGTACATAACTATTAAATCAACTATATTGCACAAATTCTGCGTGAATTTTTCAATATAGGAAGATATATGTTGTCAGCTCTTAGCCATTTTGTATATCATGGATAGATTTGTAAAGTAAAATATTACACCTCGACCCTCCAAACACAAAATGGAGGGTTAAATCTGACTAAATGTAGAAAAAGTCACATGCTCTTCATGTAGGAATATCGTATAAACTGTGCAAAACTTTACCAAACAGTCTTACCGCTAATCTCCTGAACGAAATTGGATCAACTGACGTCCAGCCACTGACTATGGCGACAACTTTACGTCAATTCCGGTATTTCATTAATGAATAGCGTTATATCCTTACAATACTCTAGAACTACACAAGACTGTGATGAAAAATAAATCAAAGAATATCATAGAACGAACATTTTTTAACGTTGCTATGCAATTCGGGAAAATGTCTCTAATGTGTACATACCTTCCAATGTGAAAGCCATGTGTTACACTCTGGTTAATAGAAAAATCCCAGCTTAGACTCAATAAAATACATTTAACAGATTCCCCCTTGTGTCTAACTTGTAACATTGTTGACAATGACGAGCATATATTTGTATGCAGTACTGTTTTTATTATGTAAGGCAGAAATTTGCAAGTATGAAGAGGACATCGCCGAATTCAATGGTGCCAGATGATTTTCTCAACTCTGATGAAATACTATTTTTAAAAGAAGAACAGTACACCGTGTGAACGGTGTTTGGTAAAAATTTTATATGTAACTAACGACCATCTCCGGCTCTGCAAGAGTGTAATTTGCATTCCATATCCTATTATCTTGGTTACTACGTTCAACGTAATATGATTACACACAATATATGCCACGTCTATACAATCCTCAGTGCGTATAATACGTATTTACATACTAATATCAACGTCGAAAGTATTTGTACATATAGAGCCCCTAGCAGCACTGTAAACGCGAATAGTAATGGAAACGAGCCGCGGAGGAATGACCGAGGGCTACAAGGCGCCTTGCTGCGGAGCGCGCGCTTGCTTCACGTCTAAGGTTCAAGTCCTCCCTCGGGCATGGATGTGTGTGTTGCCCTTAGGTTCGTTTAAGATAATTTATCTAATTTGAAAGTCTAGAGACTGATACCGGCAGTAGTTAAATTCCATAAATCTACAAACATTTGAACATTTTCAATTGAAATTATACTAGCGTTTCAAACGGCAGCACGACAGTTACAGAAGAATGGCGTAGTACAAACAGTTGGCTCTAGCTCTGCTAAATGGGCTACTGTCATTCCAAATGCCATACGTAAACCTTTAGGTTTGCGTTAGTAGGCTAAATATGTTGAGCCGATTGCTACTAAACTTCATATGATTACCCACTGGTAATAAATTAATAAAATTCATCAACCAGTTGCTTGTAATTATTTATTTTAGACGACCGGTTTCGGACCTTGAGTGCCCTTCTTCTGGTGTCTATACAGACTATTTGTCTGTATAGAGACCAGAAGAAGGGCACTCAAGCTTCCGAAACCGGTCGTCTAAAATAAATAATTACAAGCATCTGGTTGCTGAATTTTATTAATTTATAACCTGAACAGTTGCTGAAATGGATAAAGTACTTCATTATCCACTGGGATAATCTGAAGATTTAATCAAGATTTCATCAAAATTGCTCTGGCCGTCTCGACGACCGTAGTGAACATACATACATAATACATACATCAAATTTATAAATAAATAGATAGATCTAATGCAGTGGCCGGATTCCTACACTTCATGACCAACATCAGTAATGTTTGCGTCGAATTTTCGGAGCTAACAGACAATCAATACTGTGCGGAAGGGTCAGAGAAATACATCTGGCACGTACGATCATATCCGTTATGACAATGCGGGCAGTTTTAGATCAAGAACTATGGTAACAGACGAGCGATACTGTTACCTTCGCCGAAAGCGGGACATGGCATGCCGGCCGCGGTGGCCGAGCGTACTGCGGCGCTCCAGTCACGGTCTGCACGGCCACTACGGTGGGGGGTTCGAATACCCCGTCGGGCATGGATATTTGTGCCGTCCTTAGTATTAGCTAGTTCATGTTTGTAAGTTGAGGGACTGATGACCCCGTAGTTAAGTCCCATAATACATATTTAGGAGGAGTCCAGATTCAGTCGCTAAGGACTGATGGTAATGTTCCAGTGAGGTGCAATCACAGACCCAAGTTGTCAGTATGCAACTGTTCATGTTGCTGCTCCAGCCATTCATAGAAAATGTTCAAATGTTTGTTAAGCTTATGGGACTTAACTACGGGGTCATCAGTCCCTAAACTTGCAAACTACTTATGAACTACTTACGAACTAGGACGGCACAAATATCCATGACCGAGGGGGGGATTCGAACCCCAGACCGTAGTGGCTGTGCTGACCGTGACTGGAGCGCCTCAGTCACCTCGACCACCGCGGCCGGCCATTCATAGACTACATGCTCCTAAACAAAGATGGAATTTTTACGAATGACAATGTGCCATGTCACAGGGCCACAATTTTTCACGACCGGTTTCAAGAACATTCACAACAGTTCCAACGACTAATTTCAAACGACTGATTTGGTCACCCAGATCGCCGGACATAAACATTAATGGGACTTAATCGAGAGGTCATTCAGTGGACAAAATCTACTGCGGCAACACTTTTGCAGTTATGGTGGTTATAGAATTAATGAGGCTGAATATTCCTGCAGAGGACTCGCACGAATTGATAAGTCAAATTCACTATGGAAGTCGAACTCGATATTGTGAGATTTCTCGTGACCTTTTTCACCTCCGTAATATATAGAAGAATTACATTTCACTTAAGTGGGGTGGTTAAAGCGATATATTCTTCGACACACATATCAATCTACGTTGTGACGAACACTTCCACTGTAGCGGTTCTATTTCTGTCATTTTACATCGTCGTTCCTCTACGTCCAGCTCCAATAGGACCCTCTACATCCACACACATACTCTGCAAGTCACATTGAAGTGCATGGTACAAGGTTCATTGAACTACTTTTATGATATTTCTCTTTAGTTCCATTCTTTTATAGCACGAGGGGAAAAAGGAACATCTAAATCTCTCTGTGTTCGATCTGATTTATATTATTATAACGATCATGTCTCCGTTTATAAGTGGGTATTAACAACATATGTTCGCATTCCGAAGAGAAAGTAGGTGAAAAAATTCGCAAATAGATCTCGCCACAACAAATAACGCTTTTCTTTTAATGATTTCCACTCGTGCAACATATCCGTGACACTCTCCCCCCTACATCTCTGTAATACAAATGGAGCTGCCCTTCTTTGAACTTTCTCTAAATGGTCCGTAGGACTCACCTGGTGTCGATACCACAATGCGCTGCAATACTGCAAAATAGGTCGCACTAGTGTTGTGTAGGCAGTTTCTTTAGTAGAACTGTTGCATCGTGTATGTCTTCTGCCAAGTAACGTAGTCTTTCGTTCGCCTTCCCTACAATATTTACAATCTGTTCTTTCCTACTTAAGTTGTTCGTAATTGTTATTCCTAGGTATGGAATTGACGGCTTACAGATTTGATTGATTTATCGTGTAAATGAAGTCTTACAAATTTCTTTTAGTGGTCATGTGGCTGAACTCACGCTTATCATTATTAAGGGTCAATTGCCAATTTTTGCGCCATGCAGATATCTTATTTAAATCATTTTGCAGTTGCTTTTGATAATCTGGTGACTTTACTAACCGATAACTGACATCTTCCGCGAACAGTTTGAGAGAGCTATTCAAATCGTATCCTAAGTCGTTTATAAAAATAAGGAACGCTATGGAAAGGCAAGACTGAAAACTGATCAAGTAAGACAAAAAAAGAATATAATTATATTTGGGAGGAAGACATTCACCCAAAATCAGTTTCTTTGGACGGTATGAAGAAAAAGCCTTCTTGTCACTTTTATTTACGAAAGCACTAACATTTACAATCCAAAACAAACGGGGCGTATAGACAGCAGGAGTAGTATGCTAATGTTTTGGAGCATCTATCAAGACAAGACTGATTTCAAGCAATGCGCAATGTAATCTAAAACAGCCTTTATTATACCTCCATGCGACTGTCAGCGGTTTTGTTGTCTTTTCACTGTGGTGTTACTGGCTCACATACAGCAAAGCTACGGTACAGCAACTGTCCACGACAGCCCAGATGCATGTAACGCTCCCAAATTTGTGACCTCTAAAGGTACAAGGGCAATAAAACAAACTTATAGTATCATATCCATGTTGTGGTGATGTGATGGTAAAATGACTGCGTAGTGCTGTATCGACAATTAAAGGGTATTCAAAAAATGTCTAATACTTCGAGAGGTGATAGTACTCATCGAAAGAAGAAAATCAATTCTTATAAACATCCATACTTTCTGAGATCAATACATGTCTATAGGAAATGTTCGCTCATTCAAGTGCATCCGTCTTCAGCGTAACGAATGACTCATCTTTTGAAGTGCACTCGGTGGTTGTTTAAGTACTTGTTGACACGCTTTGAAGATGCGACCCTCTACTGTCTGCAAATCTTTGATCGCAGTTGCGTAGGCCACTTCCTTCATGTGTCTCCATAATCAAACTTCTAGAGGATTGTAGTCTGGGGAGCGAACAGGCAAGGGTGGCCGGCGCTACAGTCACGGTCTGCACGGCCACTACGGTCGGGGGTTCGAATCCCCCCTCGGGCATGGATATTTGTGCCGTCTTAGTTCGTAAGTAGTTCATAAGTAGTTTGTAAGTTTAGGGACTGATGACCCCGTAGTTAAGTCCCATAGACTATACAAACATTTGAAGAAGGCAAGGGTGTCTCTCCTCCCCGACCACTCCAGCGGTGCTGAAATGCCCCAGTCGGATGTGACGAAAGACTGGGTGTGCCACCATGGGTGAACCACATCTACACCTCGAACAAGGTAATCAATGTTATTGGTAGCACGTATGACCCTATTAATCTAAATACAAGTACGCCTGCCCATATTTGGTCGAGAATCACTTTTGATGCGCTCCTTCCCCAATTGATGCGGATTTACATCTCCCAACAGCAGCTGGTTATGGAAATTCGCAACACCATCTCTTGTAAATTCTTCGTCATCAGTAAATAAAATCGTGGATATAAACGTTGTATCTGTGACACAGTTCTCCACCAGCCTGGTAGAACCGGCTTCTCCCACTATTAGCTTGTGGCTAAAATAGGCTCAAAACATAATCTAATGTCTGCGTTTATTTTTCGTGGAAATATTTTTAAGACATTCAATTTCAGAACCCATATGACTACGACAGATAATCTACTGTGGTAGAATAAAAATTGGAAACCGGAATGGAAAGTTTTAATTTCACAGTACATCAAAAGACGAATATGTCTTGTCCAAAGAAGTGAAAGAGGAGAACTGGCTACACTATTAACCTCGCAACTGTCAAAAAATACTGAACAGTGATTTTCCTAATTTATCTGATTCTAAAGAAATCACATTAAGATCACAGGATGAATTAGGACTGAATCAGGAAGGGTGGGCCCACCTACACATCTTTCCTTGCTACACTTGTTAAAATACTAAACTAACTTTAATGTTGGATTGCCGATTATTAGATTCCAAACAGTCTCTTTAAATCCAACAAGAAGTGCTCAGTGTAGGAAAATGTTCAAATGTTTGTAAAGTCTATGGGACTTAACTACGGGGTCATCAGTCCCTAAACTTACAAACTACTTATGAACTACTTACGAACTAGGACGTCACAAATATCCATGCCCGAGGGGGGATTCGAACCCCCGACCGTAGTGACCGTGCAGACCGTGACTGGAGCGCCTTAGTCTCCTCGGCCACCGCGGCCGGCTCAGTGTAGGACAGACCAACTTCAATTAACTGAATTGCCTTGCCAACAAACACAGGAACAATTTTACGGTAAAATAAGTTTAAACGTACAGCACTGTGATTAATAAACAAGGTATTAACAAACAGATAACAGATTAACAAACAGATAAGCTTAGCTTCCTCAAGGTATACCCAAATTTTCAAATTATCATCCAAAACAAGATCAATAATTGATCACTATAATTTGCCCATTGAAAATTTACACATTATAGTTAGGTAAACACCACCTTAATTAACTAAATTAAAGGGGTTAAACAACTTGACATAATTTTCTTGTTTGGAGAAGTACAACAATTTTTCATTAAGACCAAATTTTAAGGCAACCAACTTGAAACTAGCTTAAGGAGGCTGAGGAAAATCAAATAGGGAAGCACTCAGTTAGGAAATTTGACGCAAGGGACGCTATGTCCCTCACTCGACGACAACTTAACATGAAGGAGAAAGCAGTCCCACGGCGGACACGTGGACATTGGGCTACGACGGAGACACCGCCCGCCGCGTTCGGCTCTCCTGGGCGGAGTCGCTCCGAAACAAGGTGTTACCGTCAGTCGTTGCTGTTATTACTACTCCAGTGTCCCAGTTCACTCGGGTAAACAACCCCTAAGGAACACTAAATCACACAGGCCAATAACTGCTTCTGCAACACAATCATTTAGCACGAACATTCATTACTCTTTCAACACAAGAACTCCACTAACTGTGTGCCTTTGCACACCAAAATATAGACAGAGGCTCCACTGGAGTGCACTTCCTGAATTAGTGCTTGAACAGACATAATTCACGGGCACAAATGTCCAGGGTTTCTTCAAACAACGTAAGGAGCTAGAAGAACACTAGGCCCCTTTCTTTGACGAGATATGACAGTTACTGTCCACACCATGGGCTCTAGCAACACCATGCAAGTCGCCACGCAGCCAAAAAAAAAAAAAAATTACTATTGAGCACACGGGCCGTTACTAACCGCCGCTGGCAGCTACACCCCCTTTCTCGCGGCCTCGCTCGATTGCCAGTCCTCTCACTTCAACTATCAACCTCCAAGGCGCATCATATCAGAGGCCAAGGAATTTACAAAACCAAAGATAAACTACTCCTGGCAAGCGGAGATATCGAACCTCACGGTTCAAATACTTATTAGTTATTACGAGTTACCATAATTCGCCGGCGCAGAGAGCTCCCCAGGATGGTGCACATTTAATAGCAAGTATCCCTGAAATGGGATACGTGCATGCATCCTAGTATTCAACAGAATGTTGTGTCAGCTACCACGACATGATAAGCTGTGCCGTATGACGTTGTTCAAATGTTTGTTAAGCTTATGGGACTTAACTACGGGGTCATCAGTCCCTAAGCTTACAAACTACTTACGAACTAGCTAAGACTAAGGACGGCACAAATATCCATGCCCGAGGGAGGGATTCGAACCCCCGACCGCAGTGGCCGTGCAGACCGTGACTGGAGCGCCTCAGTCTCCTCGGCCACCGCGGCCGGCCCGTATGACGTTGTCATATGTCGTCCTATACGACATGACTTACGTATCGTATTACTTTACATATCAGCGAAAGGTAAGAGATTTTAATAATTAAAAAGCTACTTCCCTTCTTTTTCATCTCTCGTCATGACTTATTCACTTGTTTATGTGCTTCGAAGGAGGATGTATCCTTCTGTCCATATTATACTTTTACAGCGTTTACTAAGTCTTTTTTTTTCCGGAGAGCTTAATACCCTGGAGTGTTTGGAACAGTACCAGCGCTAACAGCGAAGTGTGCTCACGCTTTTGCTCTGTAGTTTCCCGACTGGCTGGCTAACTAAGAGATTTAGTGTTCGGGAGAGACGAACTACGTCTAATTGAAGCAACCCGTGGAGGATCTCCAGCCAGCCTGATTACTCGACCTAGTTGGGACCCTGCCAGCTGTTCCTCGCTTTCAAGGCCATCATACGCTCTCTCGCTCGCTCTCTCTCTCTCTCTCTCTCTCTCTCTCTTACACACAGATATAAGCACACACACACACACACACACACACACACACACACACATAGACAGACAATACGAAAGTTCTACTAACTAGATTCAATCATTCCAACGCTCTGACCGGAGTTTACAAAGATGAGACTCCCATCTGAGAAGACGACGGTTCAAACCCGCCTGCAATCATCAGGTTTATGGTGTATTTCCGCTTACTTATGTAGACAACCAGAACTCGTGTTCACTCCCTAATAACGTTATCAATGGTGTGTTAAAAATTAATATCACTTCCTTCTTCCTTTTTCTGTTTTCCGAAGTGTTTCATACGTTTTATTTGATCCACCATGTATGATTGTCCGACTTGGAATGGTCGTAATACGTTGACATAATAACGGCAGACGTGCGCTTGTAAGTTTAATTTATTTACCAATCAGTTACGGCTCAATATTTGCTTTTAGGGAAACAGTCGCAATTTCAAGTTTTTACTTACATAAGCAAGCTAGTCTGGTCCCGAACTGACACCATCTTTAGAAGCCCACTCACAAAGTCATATGAGCGTCTGATCAGTTACAATTTATTATAATTGGGAGCCACAATGTTTCTCGTAAACAAGTTGCCCCTCCACAGATATCGGTTAATATATGTGAAGGAAAGTCTGATCAGTTATGGCGAAGTCGTGATACTGTGTTGCACAGAAGACTAAATGCAGTAGAAATTAAATATCTTAACCCACCAAACCAAGGAGTTTGGCCGAAACATGAGCAGCAGGGAAAGATTAAGCACAAACGTTATGCTGGAGGCAACAGTACTGAAACAAGTAAATATTTACAATACCATGACAGCATTGTTGTGACGTAAGACCGCTTTTATTTAGCTGAAATCATCGTGTCTAAAAACAATCACACAGCCGTGGTTTACGACCGACTTTAGGTTGCCCGGAAAATTATAATAAAAATGTAATTAATACACAATGAAAAATGTAAAATTAATTATATAATATTTTTATGTATTTAATTTTACCCTACATATGAGGCGGTGAGTTGCAAAATCAGCTTGTCCAAAAATCTAAAATCAAGATATCCCTTGTTCTAGTGTTTGTGACATTCCCTATAATATCGCAAAATAGATTTTCCGCTTCCTACATCCCGTAGATATTAAACATTGATATTTACAATCAATTTTAAAACTTACAAGAAGATATTCCGGTCCAGGAAATTCAGCTCGTGACGGAATTGGCAGAATAGTAGTATATATTAAGGGTGTCAATCAGACAAGTCCTAATGCGCACTATCCAGAAAATTCCCAGAAAAGGGGCTTTGAAGTTTCATCGCGGCACATATGCAACTGAAGAACTTACCAGTGGAGGTTGTTGCAGCATGGTAGAATGGTGTAGGTGGTAGCGTGTTCGCCTGTTCTGTGCAAGTTTCCAATTCGCACCTACCTTCAAGGAACATTTTTATTATTTATATGATCATCCAGGCTACTTGTTTGTATACATACAATAGGATATATAACTATATTCTGCTTTCCCACGAAGACACCGGTTCCACAACATTTAAATGAACATTTATAATCTTTCCACAGCTTACAATATCGCCAAATTTTGTAATAAAATTGTAACGACAATTATATTTAACGCTTTAGTCTATCGACATCAATTGTACTTTAATGACATTATGTAAGATAAATCCCAAACGCAAATATTTATTTTCTTTATTTATACTATACGCCTATTTCGAAAATACTTCCATCATCAGGTATCTGTAAGTAACACAAGATATATTTAGTATTCCTTATGTAAAATTTTGAAATACGAGTTATTTTATGTGCGTAGATTTTCTTATCATACATACCTTATCGCCAGTCTATCTATGGTTTTGTTATTAAAGTAATCCCAATGCGTTAACAACATTTAGTTTTTTGCTGGCTTAAACTTCCTATGTAAATTTCGGATATACAGGCAACGATCATACAAATTTTCCGTTATCTCTGATAAAGTTCATCATAATCAACATAATAAACAAAACAGCCTGTAACCATACAATATCGCTGTCATCTGTCAAACAAGCTGCCACGTGAACAACAACGTAAAAATACACAATAAAAATCGGAAAATTACATCCGAATACTAAGCCAGCAACAAACTAACTGTTGTTAACGCATTGGGATTGCATTAATAAGAAAACCATTGACAGACCGGCGATAAGAAAATCTATGTACATAAAATAACTCGTGTTTAAAAATTATGCATAAGGAATACTTAATAGATAATTCATCTGCTTTCATGAGAAGAACGTCGAAACATCTTATTTATTTAGACGTTTCCACCGTGATGTGAACGTTTTTAAAATTCGTTTATTGTTTAATTGTGGATTAATATTTCGTATTTTTATACGGTATTTAATGTGACAGCAATTTCACAGCACACCTAAGATCATCTTTAATTTTTATACATTTAGGTACACCACCAAGAGGTGTAATGGTTTTTCCTTTTCTGAAAACACCTATTGGCACTCCAAGATCTGTAAGATGGATTCACCTTGACTGCTGGCTCGATTTACTCGCGTAGAGTCAGTAAGTTCAATCCCCGTTACTGAGGACCATGTACCATTGTAAGAGTATTGGGTTGAAGTAACCTTTTGGACCGGCCGCGGTGGCCGAGGAGACTGAGGCGTTTCAGTCACGGTCTGCACGGCCACTACGGTCGGGGTTCGAATTCCCCCTCGGGCATGGATATTTGTGCCGTCATTAGTATTAGCTAGTTCATAAGTATTTTGTAAGCTTAGGGACTGATGACCCCGTAGTTAAGTCCCATAAGTTCTACAAACATTTGAATTTGAACATTTAACCTTTTGCTGAGGGAAGAGGCTACAGGTAAGACCCATTGTGTCCATCTTAATTAAATTAAATTTTCGCCTAGTAACTAACTACCCCTAGGTCATTGATGAGGGGGGGGGCGATGATCCGTGATGGTTCGATTTATTTGTATTGGCAACAGTTGCTTCACTCCAACTCTTCGTTGCCGGCCGCGGTGGCCGAGGTGACTGAGGCGCTCCAGTCACGGTCAGCACGGCCACTACGGTCGGGGGTTCGAATCCCCCTCGGGCATGGATATTTGTGCCGTCCTAGTTCGTAAGTAGTTCATAAGTAGTTTGTAAGTTTAGGGACTGATGACCCCGTAGTTAAGTCCCATAAGCTTAACAAACATTTGAACATTTTGAACAACTCTTCGTTACTTCGCCGCGGGTATCATGGCTTGTTTTGCTTGTCATATGTCTCGCGGCTGGCGCTAGTTGCGCTGATCGGCGGGTATAGCTGGACGGGATATTTGAGTGGAGCCCCAGTGAAGGTTGGGTTGGTGTATGGTTGTTTGGTTGGGATAGGGGGATACTGAGGTTATTTCCCCGGTGAGGAGGGGAAGGAGTGAGTATAGGAAAGGAAGGATGGGGGGAATGAAATGCAGTCCTCGAAGTAAAGAAGGAAGAAAGACTGCATTAGCTCGGGGCCTTGTGCTCGCCACACACGTACTCACGAAAGAGCCGTGAGCCCCCTGGGGGCCCCAGCGAAGAAGTCAGCAGTTTGGATCTGCTGACAGTGTGTGTGTTGGTGTGCGGCGGTGTGGTTTTGGCGGTGCAAGTGGAACCAAGGAGTACGAGGGAGTCCACGCTATGTTTTTATTGGTACTTTAGCGGGCAGCAAGTAAGGCCGGGCCAGGCTGCGACGTTTGGTCAATGTGGTGACGTCCTCAGTCTGGACTGTGGGTATTTACCTGCAACTTTGATGTCAACCATCACCGAGCACCAGCTGTGGGATTCAGTACTGGTACTGAAGATCGTTTAGTTACGTCTCCCCAGGAAGATTATGATGGATGAATGCATGTTATTGGAGTTGTTCACCTAACTCGCCTGTTTACACAGCTCTTGAGGAGATCGCGGTGTTCCGCTCCTGAGACACATTTGAGATAAGTACCTCTCATACGCCGTTCACTTGGCTGTTGTCTATTCCATTTGTGGTTGTCGCGTCTTGAAGTTCTTCCCTGCGTGTGTCCGTGATTTTGGTGTTGTGCTTATGATTGATTAGAGTTTGTGCGGTAGACCCCCAGTTGTCGACTTTCATTAACGTCTACGTCCTATTCATTACTTTTTGTATTACTAAGAATTCAATGTTGAGAGTGAGTGAGTTGTCTTGTTCGATGTCACTCGTCTATTTCAAATAGCTAAAGCGTTGATCATTTGGTCTCTAAGGGTATCAGGGGTTTTATCTGGTGTGTGCCCGTCTACTACTTCATTTCCTACCCAGGGAGCAGACGTATATTAAGGCAGTGCCATTTTCCCTCCGCCGGGTATCCTGACTACCCTGCGACAGCATTGCAGCAGTCCCTGAAATTCTCATTTGTTTTCCACCTGAACTTTATCCTTTCATTCCATACTTGCATCTGTTTGACCGTGGTAACACAGTGTGTGTTATTTCCAGCCTGAGCCAATGTTGCTTCATTTGTAACAAGGGGCCCTGAAGGTTATACAAGTTCGACGCTCATTTTAATGTAAACAGTCTTGTTACTTGCAAGTCATTATTTGAGAATTATATTGTGCCTTAGGTCTAGGTTTCATATTGCAAGGCAAGCATTTGAAGTGGTATCTGTACTTGAGGGGCGCTTGAATTTTAACATGTACTTGTAATTTTTAGCTTCCTTACCCCAAGTAGCATTTTAAGATTACATCTCCTCTCAAGTAGCATTTCTGTTAAATTTAGATTGTATGATAATCTCTGACTTCTAATTGGAATGGGGAAAATATCTAGGAAAAAAATTCTTAAACTCTGTTTGGAAGAATGACTTCAGCAAATAAATTTATCTTGCGTTTATTTTTGCCTCTGTTAAATAACAGAGTGATCGTAAACACGGACTATCATTGGTGTACCCATTAAGTCCTTCCACGCCCTCCCAGTTTTATTATTAAATAAAATAATGTTAATATTTTAAAACTCTACCAATCGCATCCCAAGTTGTTACTTATAATGAATGGTTTTGTTGGGGCTGATATTATGCGCTAATTTGTTAGAGATTTCTTTACATCAGTTAGTGCCTCCTTTACAGTTACGGAATTCATCCTGATGGATAACAGTTCAAAATTACTTAAACATCCTATGTAGCTTTACGGGGTTTAGGGCTATTTACAGTATTCGAATTTTGCATGATATAACCATTATTTCGGTGTGGTAACATAAGAGTGGTTAGAAACTAGAAAAATTAACTGTGAGTTACTGTCATTCTTAAAAATTGGTTTGTTCCACCCCCTAACCTCTCCCTACCACCCAGCCTCACAAGAATCCATCGGCAAAACGGCGTGCAGTGCGCACCACTCGAGGAAAAGTGTATTTCCTAGTTAATGATGCACTCTAGAAGTTGTTTTATTATGTTTCAGTTGTTGTTGTGGTCTGGATTGATGCAGATCTCCACAATACCCTATCCTAAGCAAGCGTCTTCAACTCCACATAAGAACGGCAACCTACATCTGTCTTAATCTGCTTACTGTATCCACCTCTTGGTCTTCCTCTGCGGTTTTTACCCCACACACTTCCCTCCAATGCTAAATTCACGATTCCTTTTATGTCTAAGCATATGTCCTACCAATCTATCCCTTCTTTTAGTCAAGGTATGCCAGAAATTTCTTTTCTCCCCAATTCTGTTCAGTACCTCATCATTAGTTACGCGATCCACCCACCGAATCTTTAGCATTCTTCTGTAGCGCCACATTTCAAAAGCCTCTATCCTCTTCCTGTCCGCATTGTTTATCGTCCATGTTTCACTCCCATACAAGGCAACACTCCACACAAATGCCTTTAGAAAGGATTTCCTTAGGCTTAAATCAATATTCGATGTTAACAAATTTCTCTTTTTCAAGAACGCTTTTCTACCCATTGACATTCTACATTTAATATTCTCTGTACTGCGACTATCATTTTTATTTTACTGCCCAAGTAACAATACTCATCTACCTCCTTTATTGTTACCAAATCTAATTCCTTCAGCTTTACCTGATTTTCTTAGACTGCACACAGTTACCCTTGTTTTCCTCTTGTTAATGATAATCTTATATGCACCTTTCAGCACACTGTCCATACCTTTCAAATTCTCCTCCAGGTCCTTTGCTGTCTCTGATAGAATGATAATGTCATTAGCAAAACGCAGTGTTTTTAATTCTTCGCCCTGAACTTTAATTCCTTCTCCAACGTTCTCCTTGCTTTCCTTTATAGCTTGCTCAATGTTCTTGAACAGCATTAGAGGAAGGCTACAACCCTGTCTTACTCCCATTCCAACCACTGCATCCCTTTCATGCCCTTCAACTCTGACACCTGCTTTCTGGTTTTTGTACAAGTTGTAAATAACCTTACGCTCCCTATATTTTAATCCTGCCTGATTCAGAACTTGAAAGAGTTTATTCCAATCAACATTGTCAAAAGCCTTCTCCAAATCTACAAAAGCTAGAAATGTAGGTTACCTTTGCTTTATCTTCTAGGATAAGCTGTATAGTGAGTATTGCCTTCCGTGTTCCTAAATTTCTCTTTAAAAGAAACTGATCTTCCCCGAGGTCGGCTTCTACCAACTTTCCCATCCGTCTATAAATAATTCGTGTTCATATTTTGCAACAATGACTTACTAAATTGATGTTTCTGTAGCTTTCACATCTGTCTGCACCTGCTTTCTTTGTAATGGGGATTATTGCATTTTTCTTAAAGTCTGAGGGTTCTTCGCCTGTCTCATACATCTTACACACTAGATGAAACAGTTTTGTCATGACTAGTTCTCCCAGAGATTTCAGTAGCTTTGAGGGAATGCCAGCTACTCCAAGGGCCTTGTTTCGATTTAGGTCTTTCAGTGCTCTGTCAAATTCATCTCTCAGTATAGAATTTCCTATGTCATCCTCATCTACTCCCCTTCTTAGAATATTGCATCTATTTCCTTCATAGACCTACTCTATATACTCTTTCCACCTTTCAGCTTTCCTTTCTTTCCTGAGAACTGGTTTTTCATCTGTGTTCCTGATATTCATAGAGTTGTTTTCCTCATCTCCAAATATCTCTTTTATTTTCTTATAGGCTGTATCTATTTTTCCCCTATTTATAGGATGTAGATCCTTGTATTTGCCTTCTAGCCACTCTTTCTTAGCCATTTTGCACTTCTTCTCAATCTCATTTCTTAGTCGTCTGTACTCTATTTTGCCTGTTTCATTTACTGCATTTTTATATTTTCTCCTTTCATCGATTAAATTTAGTATGTCCTGTGATATCCAAGGATTTTTTGTAGGTCTCGCCTTCCTACCTATTTTGTCCTCTGCTGCCTTCACTATTCCATCTCTCAGTGCTACTCATTCTTCTTCTAATGTTTTATTTCCCTTCGTTTCTGTTAATTGTTGCCTAAAGCTCCCTCTGAAATTCTCAAGAATTCCAGGTTCCTTCAATTTATCCAGGTCCCATCCACTTATTTTCCTACTTTTTTGCAATTTTTTCAGTTTCAGCCTACATTTCATGACCAATAAGTTATGGTCAGAGTTAATATCTGCCCCTGGGTATGTCTTGCAGTTTAAAACCTGGTTTCGAAATCTATGTCTTACCATTATAAAATCTCTCTGGTATCTCCCGATGTCTCCTGGTCTCTTCCGCGTATACAACCTTCTTTCGTTATTCTTAAACCAGGTGTTAGTTATAACTAAATTATGTTCCGTTCTAAATTCTACCAGGCGGCTTCCTCACATTCCTTTAACCCAGACTATATTCACCTATTATCTTCCATTCCTTGACTTGTCCTAAAAATGTTTGTAAAGCTTATGGGACTTAACTACGGGGTCATCAGTCCCTAAACTTACAAATTACTTATGAACTACTTACGAACTAGGACGGCACAAATATCCATGCCCAAGGGGGGGATTCGAACCCCCGACCGTAGTGGCCGTGCAAATCGTGACTGAAGCGCCTCAGCCTTGTCCTACTACCGTATTCCAGTCTCCCATGAAAATTAATTTTTTGTCTCCCTTGATTGTCTGAATAATTTCCTTTAGCTACTCATATATTTCTTCGATCTTCTTATCATCGGCAGAGATAGTTGGCATATAAACCAGTACTACTGTGGTCGGTGGTGGCTTCGTATCTATCTTCACTACGATAATGCGATCACTGTGTTGCTCATAGTAGTTTACACGCATTCCTATTTTCTTATTCATTATCAGAGTTACTCCTGTAATACCCCCAAACTGATTTTGTATTTATAATCCTGTACTCACCTGACCAGAAATTCTGTTCCGCTTTCACCGAACTTCATTAATCCCCACTATATCTAATTTCAACCAATCCATTAACCTTTTTTAATTTTCTAACTTCCCGACCGTAATGGCCGTGCAGACCGTGACTGACGCGCCTCAGTCCCTTCGGTCACCGCGCCCGGCCTGAATAATCAGACGGATTTTAAACATAATTGAATTCTGGCCAATTATGACTACCTGCAACCAATGTAATTATATTAAGAAAACATGCATGTGTACCATTAAAACATTAAGTACTATAACATCTCGCCGCCCTTCCCAACCACTCCTTTTAGTTTATGACTTGTGGCTCGTTTCGTTCATGTGGCCCTGTATAGATGAGGTATTATCCCCGCATTTAATAAGTTATTATGTTTCTTATTATCTAGCATATACAGAATTGTAATCCAAACCGTTTTATTTTAAGTCCAGTATTGATGCATTTTTATTTAACAAATTTCTTATTTTTCTCATTTTATGTCATTGTAACCGTGATGTCAACACAACTTCAGAGTTTACCACATAATCATTAGTCTAAATTAGTATACATACTTGTGTAATATAGTTAACGAGTCTACCGGTCGGTTACCACCGCAACTAGCCTCGACCTAGCTCCCCCTCGAAGCACAGCCAGTCGGCTTCAGTTTAGCGGCCGATACACTTGGTGATCTGTCACTTCAGTTGTATTCGCACTTCCACCCAGCACGTATATGCAATTTTTGATCACCTTGATGGATCTGTTGAACCTCATTACACTGACCACAATCTGTATGTTTAAATAATTATGTATTCTCATTCTACGTGAAAATCTGATTTACCAACAACATCCGTGGTTCTCACTAATCATTATAATTGTTGTCTATTGTAGGGCTACCCATCGCGTCTCCGTTTGTCACAGGCCAAACAAATTTTACCGATTTCCGACTTTTCTATTCTTTTATCAAAAAAGACAAGAACCGCACGGTAGACTTCTTTTTATGTTTCAAATGTTTGTATAGCTTATGGGACTTAACTACGGGGTCATCAGTCCCTAAACTTACAAACTACTTATGAACTAGCTAATACTAAGGACGGCACAAATATCCATTCCCGAGGGGGGATTCGAACCCCCGACCGTAGTGGCCGTGCAGACCGTGACTGGAGCGCCTCAGTCGCCTCGGCCACCGCGGCCGGCTCCTTTTATGCTTCTGACGAAAAGATTCAAGGTGCTTGCGGTACGACCTCACCATTAATCCCGTTATCCATCACAAATGACTTATAAGGACAACTTTGTAAGTAACATAAAAAGTATTTATTGAAATTAATAGCCTACTGGCTTCTATATAAAATAAATTTTTGCATATAACTTCCTCATACATATCTAGTTCGGATTGTTTGTTTTTAATATGTAATTTCCAGTCTAAATATTCAATTTATTAAAACAATTATCATCCTGTACAGTAAAAAAAGTGCCTGAAGATGCTACTGTAGGTTGCGAAACTTGTTGTGTTGGTCTTCACGACTCCAATAAAATAACAGCTCAAGTGGACCAAGGACATTCATTCAGACTCTCACAATTTTAACACCTAATTTTTAACTGTGTGAAAGTTTCTTAATTATGTATAGTAAACACTCTGGAACAAGCGATATCGTGATTTTAGATTTTTTGACCTGCTGAATTTTGCAACTCACTGCTTCATATGGAGGGTGTGTGAGAGAGAGAGAGGATGAACTACCATTCTCCGCGAAAGACCAGGCCTTAATGCTGCTGCAGTGATGAGTGTGTCAAAGCTATACGTGCTTTAGCAGCTACAATCGTTTGCGAAACACGGCGCAATTGCATAGTAACATTTCATTATTCCACCCAGCGGCCTCGGACAGAAGATCGCGGTCGCGTTTGTTAGAAAAAGGTCAGAATCCTGCGGCAGGCTGTGTGTGTCCTCACAGCTGGCCGACTACAGATGCACAGTGCGCCACCCACGTGCAAAGCATAGGAACCAGAACAGATATCCCACCAGCCGCAGAAGCCTTGTCGACAGTGGCTACCGTGATTCAAGAGTCAACAACACCCCTCTGGCGGAGAGTCCATGTTTTTCTTGCATCAAAGCGATAGCCAAGTGTGCGTGTGAGATGTTAACAGAGATGAAAGCTCCGTTCATTGCGTTATGAGTGCTTCCTGAGAACAGGACAGATGTAGTTTACATACTTCCTGGAATACCGCATTCCGTTCGAGACGTCCAGCTACGCCAGCTATGTTGTGTGTCTATTAATATCTCTTCATGGTTACCCAGTACTTTGAAACTCCTGCAATGGAAAATGGATATCTGGAATATTACTTGACAGTGTACTTTGTTTCTGAATTATTCGTTTCCTCTACCTGTGGAGGTGCTGGAGTAAGTGGAGTTTTAGCAAATTACTGACCTTTGCAAAGCCTTTCCTTTAGTTTTTCTACAGGATTAAAAATTCCTGCGAAAAGCAGAGTTAAGGAAGTTTAATTAATTGCAGATGGTTTCAACTTTGCACTTTTCACTGATTTTATTTATTTTGTATGGCATTAAATACAGCATCAGTAATTCAGCATCGGAATACATTTGGTACAATTTTAAGACAAAATTTATATGTACAATACAGACAGGATAAAGATAAAATACTGACAATAAAAATGTTTATAATATTGAGTCACATGGAATAAAGTAATAAGTGATATGATACCGCAAGGTGATCATGTATTTGGTGTCACTTTACTGCTCAGTGGTGGATGTCCAGTCCTTTCAGTGATAGCTTCTCCCTTAAGCGAATGTAGATCCTGTCCTCGAAGGTGCCTTGGAATTTCCTTAAAGGGCATTCAGTAGTGGTGTGCTGTAGTAACTGTTTTGTCCATAGTTACAGTAAGATCTATCAAGAGATTTATGCCTCCAGTAGTGACAATTTCCATGCCCATTTCGGAACCGCTTGAGTGATGTCCAGTATCTCCTTGGTGGTTCGCATCGGGCATGGCGTTGTGTAGGGTCTTTGATTAGATTATTTCCGTCTGGGTTGGCGGTAGACCATTCTAGGCGCCAAGCATCATCAATGTTAAAATTGTCTCTTACTAAACCATCTCCCATGATGGTTTACAAGTCCTTAGTCGAGATTGTGAGATGAGGTCTGGATAGATTGGAAGTTCACAGTTGAGTAGGCATTTTGCCCCTCCTTCTTCAGTGCTAACTATGGAGGATGAATTATGTACAAAACAGGGAGCCACTGGGTTGCTGTTCCCGATATCAGCCACAATTGTGTTATTGAGTTAAGTACCTGCCGCTCTTGTATGGGCGCTATAAAATCACGAAGAGGGCGGGCGTTAATGCGGCAGAAGACCCTCCCCCAGCTACTCCAAACGATTTTTTAAATTTTGTTATTTTTTTTTTTTATTTTTTTTTATTTTTTTTTTTTTTATTTTTTTTTTTTTTTAATTGGTCGGTACCGGAAATTTGAAAAAGTATACATGTAATAAACCACAAAGTAACTATAATTTGCCAGGCACAAGTGAACGTGACAATGGGTCGCCAACGTGATGTCGCCTCTGAGAACGTGTGCTGCTGTTACTGCGAGCGGTTTTAATGCCGCCGCGAGCAGCTTTGACGCTGCCGCTATTGTTACTGCTATGCTGATGTTACAAGCCGGTTGTTCATATGCAGCGACCCGCGGCGTAGCAAGTCAGCGGCGCCACCGAGTGGAATCTTACGAACAACAATAGTGTCATTCTAGTTCCAGTTTTACACACCTTAATTAATTACGAGCTGATTATATACACTCCATTTCCACCACGCTGCTCCTCTTCCACTTTCAAATTAATGCGAACCTACTCATTTTATTTCTTGTAATGTTGTTTTCGTAGTATAATTGGTGAAATTATAAAAAGTGTGAAAATATAAGTCATAGATTAATAAATTCAATAGATTTTATTTTTTAAAAATGAGGCCCGCCCTCAGAACCAAATCCTGGCTGCTTCACTGGGCTGCCAGATAGACAAGAGTAAGTGCTGATGTCCTTAGGGTTATCGCATTCGTTCCCCAGCCATTTCATTTCAGTTTGTGGAGTGTGTTATTTCTACTTTTGATTTCCATGCTTTCTAGAAATACAGCACAGTGGATACGTAAACAAATGTTACAACAAACAGTTTTTATCAGCACCAGCCGACGACGGATACTGGAGGTATTGAAACTATTACAACTGTGGATAGAAGATGCAAGTAGATCAAAACTAGTTTCCCCTGACGTATTGTCGTAATATGTCCTGTGAAATTTCACTGGAGAAAAATTTATGAAAACAAGTATCGAAATAATAAATGAGTTGATCAATTTATATACCTCGTGCAATGAGCCCAAGCCAACAGAAGAGTTAACGCAACAAATAAAGAAAGAATAAAGAAGTTAGAATTCGTATTCAAATTAACACGTTAGGACCAGAGTGCCTAACGTTGAATAAGAAAGGTGAACAAAGCCAACTAGAAAAAATAGAAGTAAATATTAAGAAGACTAAAGATAAAAATAACTGTCTAGTTCGCAAAATTTGACAATTTATTTACAGGTAACCGGTTTCGATCTAATATTAGATCATCTACAGCGAGAGGTCTGAAGATGATCTAATCTTAGATCGAAAACGGTTACCTGTAGTAATAAAGTGTCAAATTTTGCGAACTAGATTGTTATTTTTATCTTTAAATAATTATCAGTTGGCTGTTTCTCCAAATAAGGAAACCATGTTTTACAAACTGATTATTAAGAAGACTAGTAGGTCTCGAGAGAAACAATGAAAGGAGATCGATTAAACTAGAAATGAATAGACCGAATCACATACACAATGATGAAATGACGATTAAAATAGTATAGATAATTTAAATCAATGGAAGAATCATGGCTACAAAGAAAAAATTTAATTAAGTTAATGAACTGAAGAATAAAGTAGGATAGATAGAAGAAGTGAAGAAACATGCAAAAAAATTAAGCGTTATAGAAGAAATAATACGTGACAGGAATCACTTCAGGCTACTATTAGAAAACAAAACGTATAACAAAGATAAGCCAAAACTCATTCAAAGAGAATGTGGACGGATGAGCAGACAGGTGCTGTTAGATTGAAAATGAAAAAGTACTGCGAAGACAGCAAGATCATGTAATACATTAGTACACGGCGTTGCCGGGTAATTATTGAAATAAATATTCTGTCAAACTCTCCCCCCTTCTCTCTTAGTCCATCTCCTCATCGCTTCTTTCTCTGTTCATCTCCTCTCCACGTCTCAGCCCATCCCCTCTTCCCCTCTCTCCACTCTTTTGATCCATTGCATCCTTTCGCAGTCCACCTCCTACTTTAACACTTCACTTTGTCCATATCCTCCACTCCTCTATCTACCTCTACCTCATTCTGCTCCTCCTAGATCATTATCTCTGACTTCTCACCCCACTCTTTACACCCCCCCCCCTGCATCTGTGCGTCTCATACTACATTACACAATAACCTCTCCTGTGTCTGGTATTTATTACAACTTTCCACTGGTTCACGTACTCCTTCCCCCTCTTTTCACCTGCTCTAACCTCTCGTACACCTATCGTGTTAGCTGTGCGTCACTTCTTTCCCCCACTTTTCATCAGTCTCCTCCTCTTCCCTCTCTCTTTTCATTTCCCCCTGCCCCGCTCTCGTCCAATCCTCTTACCTTCTGTCGGAACGCCTCCTCCCTCTTTCGTGTCCCACCTTCTACTCACCATTCTCCCTGTCCCTCCCCCCATGTCGATGAAAAATTAAGTATATCTGACTGCTGAATCGGTCGACGCTGATTTCAGTGTACTCGCACCGTACGGTGTCTTCCAGGATAAAGAACCTCTTCTGCATGGAAACATACACGCATGTGACAACTTAAACGGTGATCGGTCAAACGCTGTCAATGGGGACGTCCTCTTGATGTTAAGGTAAGGAGTACAAGATCGGAATAAAACTGTAGAGTGGTGTACACTTCTGCAAATAAATTACCCTTCGCCAGGTACCATATGCAATTTTATGTGGACGGTAAAACTCCTCTTGTTTTACAGCTTGTTTTAAATCCCAAGTGTGAAAAATATCATCAAAATCGGAATGAAGTTGTAGATATGTAAGAATTACAAACAAACAAACGTACATTATTGTTATTTATCTTCGCAACATTTTATTGAAAATAATACACAACACTACTAGGAAAAATTCAATATACGAAAAATGAAAGGGAAGCATCAGTTGGGAAGGGTGTAAGACAGGGTTGTAGCCTTTCTCCGATGTTATTCAATTTGTACATTGAGCAGGCGGTGAAGGAAAGCAAGGAAAAATTTGGAATAGGGATTAAAGTTCAGGGGGAAGAAATAAAAACATTGCGTTTTGCTGATGACATTGTAATTCTGTCAGAGACAGCAAAGGATCTGGAAGAGCAGTTGAATGGAATGGACAGTGTGTTGAAGAGAGCGTATAAAATGAACATTAACAAGAGCAAAACAAAAATAATGGAATGCGGTCTTAGAAAATCAGGCGATGCTGAAGGAATTATTAGGTACGAAACAATGAAGGTGGTAGATGAGTTTTGTTACTTGGGTAGTAAAATAACATGCGATGGTCGCAGTACAGAGGATATAAAATGCAGAATGACAATGGGAAGAAAAGCATTTTTGAAAAAGAGAAATATGCTAACATCGAATATTAATTTAAGGGTAAGGAAGTCTTTTCTGAAAGCATTTGTGTGGAGTGTTTCCTTGTACGGGAGTGAAACATGGACGATAAGCAGTGCGGACAGGAAGAGAATAGAGGCTTTTGAAATGTGGGGCTACAGAAGAATGCTGAAGATTAGGTGGGTAGATCGCATAACTAATGAAGAGGTACTGAACAGAATTGGTGAGAAAAGGAATT
Organism: Locusta migratoria; assembly: GCA_026315105.1. Taxonomy (NCBI): domain Eukaryota; kingdom Metazoa; phylum Arthropoda; class Insecta; order Orthoptera; family Acrididae; genus Locusta; species Locusta migratoria. The sequence continues at coordinate 334,394,991 of CM048746.1, read as the reverse complement.
TTTGGCATACCCTGATTAAAAGAAGGGATCGCTTGGTAGGACACATTCTTAGACATGGGGGAATCGTAAATTTAGTATTGGAGGGAAGTGTGTGGGGTAAAAATCGCAGAGGGAGACCAAGAGACGCGTACAGTAAGCAGATTCAAAGGGATGTGGGTTGCCGTTCTTATGAGGAGATGAAAAGGCTTGCTCAGGATAGAGTAGGGTGGAGAGCTGCATCAAACCAGTCTCCGGACTGAAGACCATAACAACAACAACAACGAAAAATATAAAGGACAAGGTTATGTGTTATGTGAATTCGGAAATAACATGTACAGTAATGTGAAAAACAAAGTAGCTTGAATGAAACTTTTGAAATCGAATTTAATAATCATTTCCTGTGACACATAGGCCTGGTGGAAGTCTATTAACTTCTCGCGTATTCCAGTTGTCCAAGCAGGAAAATAACCTAAATTTAATTCGAACCACTGGCGACTTCTCACATCGACTTGAAGGGTAGGTTAAACCCGACTGAGAACAGTTCCTTGAACATAGCGAGTATCGAACCCTTACTATCCGAGCACTTTGTCGCTAGCCCAGAAGCAAGTTGGAGTTCAAACCTAGTTTTTAATATTTAACCAACAAAGACAAGACATTTCATTTACAATTAACATAATATTGAGGTTATTACTTGAGATAAAACCTATGCTATCTTTCAGCTGGATCAAACACAAACACTGTGCTAAATACTATGACTTCTGTAGTTTCTATAAAGTAAAGGGACAATGGGCAACAATGCAGACGACGGTCAATCTCTTTACGGAATCCGTTAACTAAGGCCGCAAATAAACACGAATAATGAGCAAAGGACACAACAATAGTAGTGTTCAGAATTTTCGTCTTGGAGCTGTAATATCCAGGTGGCTCAGCGGATGTTCTGCCTTACTGATGTGTAAATTCAGTGTCGTATTATTTCGTTGGTATTATGTGGTTTAACAGATGTAGACGTATACGTTTTTTACCCTGCCCTATTAGCAGTTTGCTCGAGACTTAATAAGAAGCATTATTTAATGTGTTTTGTCTTCGTGCACATTCCATGTTTTCTAATGTCGCCCACGAAAGCTTTGCCGCTATGGCCTTGTTTTATGGAGATGGAATGCCGCTGACAGACTTTGAAACGCTGCATGATGGTCGGAGTATACGGTGCAGTTTTTACGATATCACCTTAATTTTCCTTTATGCCCCCTCTAGATCCAGTCGTCCAGCCTACCGTGCGAAAGTTTATGAGGAGGATGAAATCCTGGAATCCTTGGAAAATCCTGCTGCGTGGGCAGGGGCGAGGAACGGGAGGGGGGGGGGGGAGATGAGGAGAGATGACGTTAACTGCAAATCAAATGTTCAAATGTTTGTAAATATAAGGAACGTAACTACGTTGGTCACTTACAATGACTTAAAGTGACTTATGCTAAGGACAACACAAACACCCATGCACGAGGGATGACTCGAATCCCCCCCCCTCCAACCCTCCACATTACCTGCGTTCTTCGTCATCCACATAACTCTCCGAATTATAACTACTGTCATAGGCTACATTATATGGTGACGTCGTTGCATCTCCAGGATGTTTTAATTTACAGACATCCTACATTGGTGCGGTTCATGTATTTTACAGCTACCTCTAGTAGCCAGTTGGAGCGTTTCTATTTCTCTGCCCTTATACGTCAGCTTTTGTCAAATGACGTCATTCCTGCCAGCTTTATTGTGTCCAGGACACGCCCGACAATGCATTGTTTCATACCTTGTGTGGAAGCTAAACACTTCATATCTCATGGATTCCTCTCTGTGACATTATCATTGGTGCGTGAAAGCGGGAAATCCTTTTAATAAGTGCTATGTCCCATAATTGTAAAAGGGGATTGCCATTTCTAAAACCCAGCTTCTATCTGCACACATGAGTTTCGGCGCTGAAAAGGCAGTTGAAATAAGGTGGCGGACTAGGGAACTTTATTTTCTTGTTGTTCGCGATCTTTACGATATGCTGCGAATGCCCCTTTGTGCGTTACAGGTGTCCACGGACTAAAGGTGATACACCCAAGAGATAAATGAAAGCAATTTGTATGGTGCTCGGTTGCGTTCCTATCCTCCTTCCCTCCTGCAGAATGTGCTATACTCCCTGTGTCGTTTGTTTCCGATTTCGAAAGCTATATTTCAAAGGAGGCTTCTTATTATCATTCATTCACTCGATGGATTTGATGGGACTTTATGTTACCTCCTTATATACGCGGACGGAATAGGTATTGTTGACATTTAGTATTGAAATAATTGCGTATTCAAATGTTACAAGGTCGTAACGAAGCGGAGTTTGAATAAAACAATTATAAAAAAGGGGAGGGAATATGCAAGTCGTAATTCTTTTAACCGTTTAATGCATAGTGTAGCTGATCAGCTACATACCTTATTTTTCCATTATCTCCCAAACTATTCAAAATTTTACCACACATTCATTTGTTGCTGCTGCTATACATAGTGTTACATATGCAAGTTGCTCGCCCTGGAAATTATAAATTGCAGAGTGCTACTGAATCAGTTCGACAGTTAACGGCATTCAGTTACTCCTAACATGTGCATTTGTTTACTTTAGTATTCCTCATTTGCCGTGTGAAGGAAGTGAATCACATTCTACTGTTGCATTATGGGTTACTTCCTGGAGAGATTAGAGGCACAAACTGACATCGGGTAAATAATGTAAGCACTATATGGCTGACCAACTATGAACTTTTTGTTGCTAGTAGTGCATAATAATAGTAAGGAATTTTTTTCAAGATTTGTCTCAGTATTTATGCACTACACAATAATCATGGTAGTTTTTATAGCTTCAAATAAAAAGTCATGCATTAAAGGATTAAGTAAGTTCTCCGTATGAATAGTGGCCTACTACACCAACTACTAAGCTTGCAAAGCAAGTACATAATCCGCTTCTACAATATAGATGTGATATAAGAGATAAGGATTAGGTTCAGTACCTGTGACAATACGTATAGTGGGTAAAGGCTGCATTACGTCACAATGTACATCGCAATATTCAATAGAATCGGACAACGTAACATAAGAAGGACAAGATTGTAGGTTCTAAAAACAGATAATGTGAGCAAAAGAGTATAACAGATTTCATCTTTAATGGCGGCATTAAAACAAAGAGCAATATAGCTTCCAAATCGTAACTACAGCTGAAAAGCATACAGAATTACTAAAAGGGTTAGGATAGATTGACTCAAAAAAAGACAGTTATAGCAAACTCACAGAAATTTATGAATGTCGAAGATATCACAAGGCACATATTTTTCCAGACAATATGTAGAATCAAAACGAAGTGAAAAAGAAAGGCCTTCCGCCCATGTCCAGTCATGACAAAAGAAGAACAAGAATTAATCGCTGACCAGAGAGGAAGAGGAAATAATGCATCGTTTAATCTTCTCGACAGCGCGTATGAAATGTATCATATTTTTCTGAATTTTACGCAAATGTAGAATCCAAGTGGCGTCCGCAGATTTCGCTTCGCTGCTTGATAAACACTTTATGCCAGCTACGCAGGTGGAGAATTTCTCAGTAATCTGATATATATTTGATGTTGTCGTTCCTACCTTTCATAATGGCCTTCAAAAAGAATTTGATGTTGTTTCTAACCTTGGATAAGGGATAAGATAATGATTGAATGAATAGTGCAGAGGGTCTATATATCACCCACCTTTAAAGTCGCTAAAATAATGTTGATAGCAATAAAGACGGTACATCAAGTCCGACCAACAACGCGTCGTATAAATGATTATAAAATATTTGTGCATACAGTAAACAGTTTACTATGGGACACTACTTGGTAGCTGTCTTCCAGCTATAACTCCCATTGCTGAACGTCGTGATCGTATGAGGTTTTTATCCATACATCAGACGTTCCATGGCGTTAACCATGAGTTTCAGATGCAGCTTTGTCGGCTGTGGGTTTTAACGATGCCTCACGACTCTGATTTCTGGTATTCTGGCTCCACTGTTGTAAATTGTCGTCTTACGACCCCCAAGAGGTGTGTGGGCTTGTCATTCAAGGGACAGTCCATTACCTAAGGTGTTATTCACGCTTTTTCTGCAACCCTTACTGAGATATTTAGGTACTCGTTTGGGTGGATGGTCAATATTGGGAGAAAAATTTACCTTCTGCATACATGTATCATATTCATGATATAACGGCGCTCAAAGACGTTCTGAATACTCTTTGTCACGGAGGATTAATGTTCAGTAATGCCTTTTACTAAATCTGCGAGGAATTAAAGTTGTTCCAGAACCATGGTTATTCAGGGTTAAATATCGTTCTTTCGTTACTTTCGTGGGAAGATTCACTCTCAAATAAATCGCACTTCTGTAGACGCAGCTGAAGAGCTGTTTCAGTTCAGCCTGTCGGCTGCTGCGTTCTACGCTTTGTTGTATTACTGTCATGCAGCGCTTCCATATTTACGTTGGCAAAGCTGAATCAGAAGGCCCACTGGCTAATTTGCCAAATGCAATGCTGTTTCGTCGCGTAGAAAACGGTGAATCAAGTGGACTGCTGTTTGTCATCCTCTTCTCAGAACCTCTGTAATTTTCAGTAGGCGTAGCAATAATTATTGTTAAATGATAGTTCGGAGAATTGTCAGAGGGACATCGGGCATACAACAAAGCCCTGAAATCGTTTTTCTGCCGCTTACAAAGGATGCATTTGATGTACAGCGCTCGGGGAAACCACATGTACCATTTCAATTGAGAGAGAAACAGGGAAATAACATCCGGATTTAGCGTCATGTCGACAGCATGGTCTTTAGTCACATAATAAGTAATCACTACGATACAAAAGAAATTATACGTAATATGAATTTTTCCATACAATGGGCCCTCAGCACAGAACATTTTTCTTATAGACATTATATAAATATGCCAATGAGCTGCTATTTTTTACAGTTTTTACTATATTGTGATGGATCCATTGCAGCTACAGTGCAATCTTCAGACAATCTGCGAAATATACATAAAAATTTTATATAACATTTACCGCTTCGTTTTCATGATGATATATTTCTAGTGATAGGCCTATCTCTCGATACACAAATTTTGTATTTACTCCATATCACATCAGTGGTCAATGTCACGCTGTCATATAACAATAAGGTGAACTTTAGTTTCTCACTTATCTTCCGTAATATTTTATTTGACGTTTTATCAACGGATTTCACACCTTGCTATTTTGGCAGTTGGCCAAAGGTGTTATACGGTTACAGTCACTATTTTTTATTATCTTCGACTTTATGATCTTTCTGGTGAGATTGGCAAATTTGCTTCTGTGACTGAAACCTGAGGTCGCCATCTTGCTTTACAAAGTTTCTGTACTGTACTGCTATGATCTTCCGAAATAAAATAACGTTCTAAGCTTTACTAGTCGGCTTAAACATGTTTTTTATCTAAGCTAATACTTTCGCAATTATGGAACTTAACACATACATTATAGAATCGTAAAATCTGCTGTTATAGAATCGTGTTATGAGATGATGTTACATACAGTTTAAGCAAACTGTAGTTATCGAAAAAATACTCAGAACAATAAAGATACGTTTCGTCCAGGACAAATAACACTTTTATAACGATCATACTCTTTAAAATTAGATAGAACCTGGTAAGATTAATACAAACATCAAATTAACACGACTCATTATTGTATGTGTGAAACCACACTGTACACTTCGTAACAACACTTAAATGAATAGAGATACTTGTTAAGCACGATAAATGGGAATTTTAGAATTATCATTGAAAAAAAAGCCGATGTTGAATGAAATTAGTAACATATTTTTAAAAAAGCAGCATGGATTGAAACATGTTCTATTCATTGTATCTTCAGTTTGCTGTACGATTTATTACAGCCATATACAACACACGAATTGACCAGCAAGTCAATCCTCTAAAGACAGTGAAGTTACATCAGTTCATCCATGTTTTACGACTGCTTCAGGTAATTACACATACCGCTGTTGGACGTTTATAGTTTAGAAATGTGGCGGCGAGACTTCTATGAAACCAATGATACTGTTGTAAGAAAATTGCCTGTTGGAGGTCGTCAAATAATCTCAAAATTTAGAATGCGTAATAACATACTCTAGTAATAATAATTTCGTTATTGAATGTTGCAGCAAATCACAACTAATGGGTCGCAACAACACTTTCGCAGTGAAAGTTAAAAATTTTGAATAAAAAAAGATATTAATTAACTTGAAACAGTCACTGTGGTAAATTAATTAAGCTTGGCCCTATCTGACTTAGCATTGACTACAGCCTCCAACTAGCACCTCTTACGATTCACGAACAGCACAACTTCACTAATAAATGTGTCAGAATTCATGTAGTGGTGATGGCGTGTTCATGTTATAATCAAAATTGTGATAGCAGATAGACTCTGATTGCAATGATAATAGCTCAGTACAGTGAAACTCCGTAGTGCAATGAGCTTCACAAATACTACAGTCAAAGTTCCAAATAATTTTGATAATATTCTTTAAAGCATTCAAGTTTCTTATAAAACTTTACGTGAACTATATATATATATATATATATATATATATATATTAATTGGTTCCAGGGCCTGGGTAGCGTACGCATGTAACTGGATGAGCAGAGTTTGGCATTTAACGTATTTCATAAAAAAATTACTTCAGTCAAGTCTGGTTAATCAACTATAATACTTTGACTACTGTTAGCCTGGTTACTTTCTACATAAATGAAACCAACTTTACTTTACTTGCAAACTCTCTTGCACTCTCTTGCACTTTAATTACTAGTCTCTGTGGTTGTAACACGTTTAGCAATTCTTTAACTCGTCTAGCAATTTCTTTAAAACTGATCGTAATTACTTTGTAAATGATTGTTAGTCAATGTACAGGCTTGCATAATCAACATAATCTAATAATGGTGATAATGGGGTGACTACAACTACGTACAAAATTAAGACTAGTTTCAAAATAAGTCATGTATAATTGAACCAGAATTCTGATTGGGTTGACACTACATATACATGCATACAAAATAAAACGTTACAAAAGTACTCATCTGTTTACGTCGTCCTCGTCGTGAAGTCCATACAAGACAGATATGATTACAATAGGTACTCTTACTGCTGGTTCAAAATATTTTTTATCGACAACTCTTTGTTCAGCTCGTCTGGCTGAACACACTCGGTGACAACAGACTTGATAACAAAAAAATTACTTTTCTTGCACACATGAATAAACATTACTCTGATCACTTTCGAGTATAAATAAACTTATTTCGCACTTCCTTCAATTCATTAAATAGTACGCCACTCAGGCTTATTGCAATTGCATTAAACTCGCGCCACACTGCGCCTACCGTGCCTCTTCACCATCAACAAAACATTTATGTGTTTACTATAGCGAGTCCGCTCCGCGACTGCTTCAGCAGCGCGACACTCACAGCTACTACTTCTGTACCAAAGACAGTCTTCACAACAGGTTCAACATTTTTTTCTGGCGCATTGCTAACTTACAGCATAAGAATGTCCGTGCATTCATGCGGGTTTACACATACAGTACATGTTTACACTAAATGATTCAATATTGAAAATGACGTTACATAAGAAATATATCTAGTATACAAGAAATGAAAAATACATGAAATAAACAAATTTAAGACTATATATACATTACGTTAAATCAAACTGTAAGACACAGCGACAGGTGTACTCTTACACTGTATAGGTCACTGTCAGTCTAGTAAAATATGTCTTTGGTCTGATAATATATATCTATGATCTTTGGGTGCTTATGTTTATTCGTTATCTGTGGTAAGCGTAATGCTTTCACCAAGAAGGTAAAAATAAAGGAAGATGGCGTTACCTATTGAAACTACTTGGAATATTATTGAAACGGAAACACGGCAAACAAAAGCACAGAAAGACTGTATTACCATAAAACTGAATGATAAGTGTACTAAAAATAAGTCAGAAATGGAAAATATTTTCAACAGTAATTTTCTAAATGTTGTGGAGAAAATAGGATCTAGATGTTCCTTAGAAGAGGCCAGGCTATTAATAGAAGGGGCCATACCTACACAATTTGATACACTTGTAATTCCACCAACCTCTCCCCTTGAAATCAGTAAAATAATAAACTCCCTGAAAAGTAAAAGCTCTTACTGAATTGATGTCATATCCAGCCGGGTACTTAAAGCTTGTTCCCCACAAATAAGTAGTATTCTCAGTCACTTATGTAATACCTCTCTGAAGCAAGGTATATTCCGTGATAGACTGAAGTATGCCATTGTCAAACCATTGCATAAAAATGGGATACAGCAGATGTTAACAACTACCGCCCAATCTCTCTTCTGACAGCTTTATCGAAACTTTTTGGGAAAGTAATGTATTCAATAGTAGCGTCCCATATTTGTAAAAACAAATTACTAACCAAAGGTCAGTTTGGTTTTCAAAAAGGCTTTTCAACATAAAATGCTATAATGCCTTCACGTTTCAAATATTAAATGCTCTGCATAACTGGACATTATCCATTGGTATTTTTTGTGATCTTTCAAAGGCCTTTGAGTGTGTAAATCATGGAATTCTTCAAGATAAGCTAAATTATTATGGTTTGACTGCGGAAGATTTGGAGAAAGCTTTTGACAATGTCGACTGGAATAAACTCTTTCAAATTCTGAAGGTAACAGGGGTAAAATATAGGGAGCGAAGAGTTATATTCAACTTATACAAAATGACAGCGGTCATTAGAGTCGAAGGGCATGAAAGGGACGCAGAGATTGGGAAGGGAGTAAGACAGGGTTGTAGCCTTTCCCCAATGTCGTTCAATCCGTGCATTTGAGCAAGCACGGTAGGAAAGCAAGGAGAAATTTGGAGAGGGAATCAAAGTTTATGGAGATGAAATAAAAACATTGCGGTTTGCCATTGACATAGTAATTCTGTCAGAGACCGCAAAGGATCTGGAAGAGCAACTGAATGGAGTGAAATGTGTCTTGAGTCTTGATATAAGATGAACATTAATAAGAGTAAAAGAATGTAATTTAATGTAATGTCTGAAAATCTGGCGATGCTGAAGGAATTAGATTAGGTAATGAGACAATAAAAGTACTAAATGAGTTTTGTTGTTTGGGTAGCAAGATAACTTCTGATGGCCGAAGTAAAGAAGATATAAAATGCAGAATGGCTATTGGAAGAAAAGCGTTTCTGAAGAAGCGAAATTTGTTGAGATCTAATATTAATTTAAATGTTGGAAAGTACTTTCTGAAAGTATTTGTGTAGAGTGTAGCATTGTATGGGAGTGAAACGTGGATGAATTGGAGTTCAGAGAGAAGGATGATAGAAGCTTTTGAAATGTGGTGCTACAGACGAATGATGAAAACTAAATGGGTAGATCACGTAACTAATGCGGAGGTGGTTGACAGAATTGGGGAGAAAAGGAGTTTGTGGCATCTCCTAACTAAAATAAGGGATAGGTTAGTGGGGCACATTGTGAGACTTCAAGGAATCGTCAACGTAGCATTAGAGGGAAGTGTATGGAGTAAAAATCGTAGAGGGAGTAAGCAGTTTCAAAAGGATGTAGGTCGGCGAACTTATTCTCTGATGAAGAGACTTGCACAGGACAGGGCAGCGTGGAGAGCTGCATCAAACCAGTCTGCGGACTGAAGACCACAACAAGAATAACGACAACAATACTTTATAGAGCATATTTGACATGTAAAATGTGAAAAGTGCGGAAGCAGCAATGACAGCCATAATTTTTTTCAGGTGTATATGTATTCTTTGCAATAAGTATCTACTTATTTCTGCGTGGCAACAACGAAAGTTATTAGTGATACGTCATTTCAGTGTGGAATGCTTTTGTGGTAGCGGACCCCGCGCATTTGTATTGCAGTATTCTGTTCTCACTTTCGTCATGTACTTAAATATCACATACCAGACTTTAATTATTTCAGCAGGGTAACAGGAAAGTTACGAATGTCATTTCGACGTAGAAAGCTTCTGAGACATCTGAGCGAGGCGCATTTTTAACGGCGGTACTTCGTTGTCATTATTGTCTTTGTAATCAAAATTCGTCTACCAGAGTTCACATGGCGGATGCCAGTTCAATTTACCTCAATCATGACGGACCTATCACCATTCTATGAAATTCAAACTCTTTGGTTGTTATGGTACGTTTAGTTAGTATTTACAAATGTATGAATGATCGAATGAACTTTGTGATTGATATGTCAGTACGGTATGTCTGCTGTCTGTAGGTGGCTGTATTTATCCATCTATCTTTTGTCAGGCAATCAATAAATTTAACTATACATTTTTAATGTTTGAAATTAGATTGTTCATTTAAAATGTCATCAAAGTGTTGTGTTTTGTGTATATATATTTCTATCTCTCTAAGAATGTTCTAGACTTTTAGTATTTATGTGTAAAATTTTCATTGACACCTCCATGTGCCCTGTGCTGTTATTATCTCTTTTAAAGTGGCTGAAAATGTAGATGGGTTATTATCGCTTAATATCGTGTGCTCCTGGTGTCTGAAGCAGCGTTTTCGCCCCATTTGTCCTATACAAAATTGGTTGGTCTTGATGTTCGATGTTGTATTTGCCTGGGTTGGTGTATATTGATAATTTTGTCATACTTCAGTGAATTCTATGGAGGATATTGCTGTTAGTTCTATAGGCAAATGGGTTACTTGTGTTTTTCATTAACGTTATTAATCTTTGTGATAATTTGTCTGAATATAACATGGCTATATATGTAGGTTTAGTTCTTTCATGTGTTTGTCTCGACAATTTTACAAGCTTGTAAATTTTTGGTTGTGTAGGTGTAGTTTTCGTTTTGTAGCCTATATTTCATATCCATCTACATCTACATAGATACTCTGCAAATCACATTTTAGTGCCTGGCAGAGGGTTCATTAACCACTTTCATAACTTTTCTCTACCGTTCCATTCTCTAATAGCGCGCGGGAAGAAAGACCACCTATATCGTTCCGATTTCAGTCTGATTTCTCTTATTTTATTGTGATGGTCATGTCTCCCTAAGTAGGTGGGTGCTAGCGAAATATTTTCACATTCATCACTAAAAGTCGGTGATTGAAACTTCGAAAACAGATCACGCCGCAATTAATAACGTCCTTCTTTTAATGATTTCCACCCCAATTCGTGCAACATTTCCGTGACGCTTTTCCCCCCCGTAACGTGATAAAATGAGCTGCCCTTCTCTGAACCTCAATATCTTCCGTCAGTCCTACCTGGTGAGGGTCCCACAAGGGGCAACAGTACTCCAGGAGAGGACGCACAAGTGTGATGTAGGCAGTCTCTTTGGTGGAGCTGGTGCATCTTCGAAGCGCTCTGCCGATGAAACGTAACCTTTGGTTCGCCTTCCCCACAATATTTTCTATGTGTTCTCTCCAGTCAAAGTTGTTCGTAATATTAACTCCTAGGTATTTGGTAGAATTTACGACCTTAAGGTTTGACTGATTTATCGCGTAGTTGAAGTTCAGCGGATATCTTTTAGTGGCCATGTGTATTACTTCACACTTTTCTTTATTTAGTGTCAATTTCCAATTTCCGCACCATGTAGAAATTTTGCCTAAATCGCTTTGCAGTTGCTTTTGATCCTCTGTTGACTTCAGTAACCGATAAACGACAGCATCATCCGCGAACAGTCTAAGGGAGCTATTCAGATTGTCTCCTAAATCGTTTATAAACACAAGAAAGAGTAGGGGAACTATAACGCTCCCCTGTGGAACGCCAGATATCACTTCTGTTTTACTCGATGATTTACCATCAATTACAGTGAACTGTGTCCTTTCTGATAGGAAATCGTGAATCCAATCGCACAATTTGGGAGATATTCAATAAGTACGCAATTTCATTAGAAGCCGCTTGTGGGGTACAGTGTCAAAAGCCTTCCGGAAATCCAGAAATATGGAATCGATTTGAGATCCCTTGTCAATGGCTCTTAACACTTCGTGTGAATAAAGGGCAAACTGTGTGTCGTCTTGCATGAAACCATTTCGTCGTGTTATACATCGTAATGTATCAAATTCCTTTTGTATGGCAGCTCAGTTTTGTTATCTGTTATGAACGTTGATAGGTGTTGGTTATTTTTCCGACTTTCTGTGTCTGTCCTCTCTCTACTATCATGTTTTATACTTAATTGTATATCATTATATCCATCAGTATTTAATTTTATTGCTGTAATATCTTCTTATTGCCTGTCCTTTGAATCTTATAAGGAGAATGGGTGTATTAGCTTTATTGAATTAAATTCAGTTCTAACAGAAACTTCATTTCATTTATTCTGCTGCCTGGCTTGCTGGTGAAACTTGGCTGCAGGCGAAAGGGACTCCGTCCATGTTACCGTTACTCCGGGGCCAGGTACGAGCGGTCAGGCTTGAGTCCCCGGCTTTCTTCAAAGGGGGACTAGGGAAGCCTTTCCACTGTCGACCTGTCTGGTCAGTGGTCGTATGCCGCGCTCCGCTCTTTACCTGCCTCGACCACCAGCAGCTTTACCATGCGCATCTGTGGCTGTCCGCCTGCGACTGGTGTGGTGCCTTCGGTTTAACGAAATGAAGCTGGCGCTGAGGCGGTGACGCCGTTTGATCTTCACGGGAATTCGGTATCTCCCCTCTATTAACTTGGCGGAATACCGAGAATTTGGACATTAGTTTATTGCTGGGACCACTAGGCTGGGTGAGAAAGGAAAGTAGAGCGCGCCCGACACAGTGGGTCCCTCAGAGAGCTGCATGCAGCGGTGCCCTGATGGCGGCAGCTGATTATTCTATTGCAGATTTTCTAAGAATCTAGCTGGACTACGTGATCAAGCGTGGGTACTCCGGGAGGTTGGGAGAGGAATGTGCCTTTAGTTGGCGGGAAAGCGCGCCATTGGGTGTGGCTGTCCTCTAAACTACTAAGATTTTTTGGCGAGAAGCGGAGAGAAGTGAGAAACATCAACTCTCTGACGAGTACGTGCGATCTGAAAGGTCCTACGGCGTGATGCTAACCCACCATCGTGACGCGAAATTTTTCTAACTGTTCAGTTTGGACTTGTATTTTCCATTGGTTTGGTCGGTCGGGAACTTTCATTATTTTTCAGTGTGTTGGTTTGTTGGTACCACTCTTTGAACTTTCATTTTGTGTGGCATGGCTATCTGCGACCACAGTTAGTCTAGCTTACCACAGACACGGTTATTTGCTTATCGTGTGTCGCCTCCGCAAGCGCATACAGTACAGGTAACTATCGCCACTATGCGACTTTCACGCAGTTCGTACTTCACGTTTAGCACCGACTGACCGACTGCCACTGACCGTGGTGACTGCCAACGACGCTGCTGCTGCTGCGAGTTCTACACGACTCGTTTTTGGGTATAGTACATTGCTTGCGCAACCCCGACCCCTGATAGGGCACTCGTCAGAAATCGTTTTATAATCCCTGACTTGCTTCAGCTGCAAACTAGTTGCATTCATGATCGCTATCTATAGATATAGCCAGTAATTTTCAGGTTCGTTTAAGTAATTTTGTATTAAGTGCTCTGTCAATTCATGTTTTAACTTTGTATATGTTGACAATGACGACGGGTCACAAACTATGATTTTTCTTAGGCTGTATTATCTTTTATTGTTAAATATTATCATTGATCTTGGAATTGTTTTACGTCATTAAAACCCCTTACTTATTTTTATGTGTATGAATAATGGGAAATAATATATCATTGTGATATCTTGACTTGTCGCCATTCGACGGTTAGGATAGGCTCAGTTAATTTTTCTGTCTTTTTATATAAAATAAGTGGCGACCCATGATAAAGATAAACTTCCATTAAAATAGCTTGTTAGATACTAAAATAAATCTGCAGGTATGCGAATTAGAGTGCATTAAGTGTTTTGCTTTAATTTATTAGATGTCAGGTTTAGTAAGCAATAAACAGTCACACCTAAACGCCTACACCACGATAAAACATGAAACATACACGTGTAAAAGTATGCATGTTGTGTGTGCTTATACTGTCAGTGGTTGATTTTTGCGGAATGCGATGGTACAATTAAGTAAATAATTTTAATAGCAATTGTAAAGTATTAGTGTCTGTAAGATTCAAAAAGCATAACATGTTATGAAAAAATATACTTTTACATAGGATACTATCTGAATATCCGCCGTAGCCCAAGAATTAGTTTATTCAGTGCATCTCTGTGTTTTCTCGAACTCCTTGTCTTTCTGTTCATCTCGCCTCCTCTCTCAGTCCATGTCCTAATATCCTTGTCCACCTCCTAGTTCCTCTCTATGAACAGTTACATTTACCTACCAACTATCACGGTGAACTGTGGATCTGTGAGATGTAATTACTTTCATAGTGATTGGTCACATGGCATTTCAGTCTATTGTAACGTACCCTTCGACATGGACCGTACGAAATTTGATGTAGGCACTGACTCTGGTCTTGTTATGAATGTTAAGTGTGCAAAATGTCAACAAGATCGGATGAAATCTCTAGATTTTGTCGAGGTCCCTAAGTAAGGTTCCCTCTGCATGCACCATACGAACGTTAATGTAAACAGTCGGCATGCTCTTGCTTCGAAAGTCAAGTGTGGAAAATTGTATCAAAAATTGCATATTTGTTTGTTTGTCTGTAAATCTATCGGACCAAACTGCGTGGTCATCAAAATGTTCAAATGTTCGTTAAGCTTAAGGGACTTAACTACGGGGTCATCAGTCCCTAAATTTACAAACTACTTATGAACTACCTACAATTAAGGACGGCACAAATATCCATGCCCGACGAGCGATTCGAACCCCCGACCGTAGTGGCCGTGCAGGCCGTGACTGAAGCGCCTCAGTCCCCTCGGCCACCGCGGCAGGCGCGTGGTCATCAGTCCGTAGCTTACAAACTACTTAAACTAAGGTAAACTAATCTACGGACAACACACATCCACCCATGCCCCAGAGAGGACTCGAACCTCCGACGGCAAGCAACCGAGCGCTCCGCAGCGAGGCGCATTAGACCGCTCGGCTACTCCACCGCGGCTACATATTTGTATGCATTAAAGCAAACGGTTTTGCGTAAATAGGCGATTTATCGTGCATTTTATTCTTTATTACGTCGTATCTCCTGAAGTGTAAGTCGTACAGAGAAATAGTTTTGTAGCTACATTCAGTGACATATGTTCGGAATACATTTAGTAGCAAAGAAGTAATAAATTTAAACGTAATTCATAATATGCCTTTATTCCACGCATCTCACTGTTTATAACGCAATATCTCCTGAACTACGAATCGTGCTGTTATAACTATGCCTATAATCTTTGCAAAAGAGCGTTATGTTGACCAAGTTTCATTGAAATAGGATGAACTGTACGGCAGCACTTAAAACACGAAAAAGGTTACATAAATTTTTCTTATGTTTTATAGACTGTAGTCTGAATATGGACATTTTTTCTGTTGATTGAAAAACTAAAATTTTAAATTCACTGTTGTACATGTCTCAGTCAATAATAATAACTGTTGCCTTCAAATTCTGTGTCGAAAAATCTTCTCGTAGTGTCATAGTATTCACCTCCGAACATTTCTCCAGCTAAATATCATTTAAATAAATTAGGACTTTTCACCGTTCTATCTTAATGCATTCTTCCCGACCACTGCTACACGTTGTCTCTGTCTGATCACTTCTCATCTACCTACTTCTCTGCTCCACAATACACAGATTAACGGGCGCGCGTCTCTGCAGAGCAGAAAGATAATGTATTTAACTAAATTAATTAAGACTTTTCATAGCTGCCGGGCTATCGGACGTCTTTCCTATATCAGTGGGAGTACACCAAGGATCTACCCTCTCACCTCTTCTGTTCATTACATTCATGGATACCGTCACAAGTGATCTGCAGAAAATCTCTCAGCTGGCCGCGGTGGCCGAGGGGACTGAGGCGCTCCAGTCACGGTCTGCACGGCCACTCGGCCGGGGGTTCGAATCCCCCCCCCCCCGGGCATGGATATTTGTACCGTCCTTAGTATTAGCTAGTTCATAAGTAGTTTGTAACTTTAGCGACTGATGACCCCGTACTTAAGTTCCATAAGCTCTACAAACATTTGAACATTTATTTATTTATTTTTATTTATTTATTGATTTGAGAATATCTCTCCCTGGACGTTAGTATACGCTGATGATGTACTACTGGCGTCGGAGGACAAGACTGTCTTCCAAGTCCAAGCCTGGAAAGACCGCCTTGCAGAAGTAGGCCTACGGCTCGATGTAATGAAATCATATTATCTCTCCATAGATTTAGATGACCCTGTTCAGTGGTGTTCACTTCCCAGCAACTAGAACCTTGAAGTACCTGGGCTCGACAATTGTGTGTGTGTGTGTGTGTGTGTGTGTGTGTGTGTGTGTGTGTGTGTTTGTCTTTATGTAGTTGTAGTAGTAGTAGTAGTTGTTGTTGTTAGCGTCAATTAGTTTAAGTTCAAACAGTTTGTAATAGAGGTCTGCTGATTGCGGATAATGCTCGCTCGTACTCGGTCGAGTGCTCCCCGCTCGGGACTGGCTACATCGAGTATGGATGCTCGGTGCGCATCTGTGTTCGATCGAGGCGGGGACAAACAGCGTCCGGTCTGGCGCGATCGCCAGTCTCCTGTTCTGACCGACACGTCAGTTCTGTATGTATGTCCGAAGGCTGATGCTGATTCTGATACAATCTGCTCCCACCAGCTGACGGGGCTGTACTCAAATCAGTTCAGTTGTGCCATACACGAACATTCATGAAAGTGTTAGAAATAAAAATAAAATACTAGCCCCAACTGATAGTTTCACTAATCATGTTAGCTGTTACAACCTCCACGCCGCTTCACTGTTGCATCGTTTTTCAGGTAAAATAAATTCAATTTCAATCATCCGCAAACTTCTGCAGGAAGTGCAATATAACCTGGAAGATGAAAACAAGAAATGGAACAATAACAGCGATTCGACCACTCAGAAATATAATTAATATAGTCAATGAAGTACATTAAAATATATTTAACGTGTCATGATCGAAGTTACATGTATTTAAGAAGCCAGAAAAAAGTCGCAGAAAATCGTAATGCGGTTAGGTAGATCTCTTTTTGCGAGGTCATAAAAATGGTTAAGATTAATAATTAATTTCTTGTATGAGTTAATGTAGAGCTACCGTAGCATATGAGTCCCCATTGCATTGTGTCATCACCGATGAAATCATTTAGGTTACGATACCGTGGTCTGCAATGACGGTAATTCCTTTTGGTCTCCTTCTTCGACACTTTAAGTTATGTCGCCCCAATTCCGTATACCTGTTAACCCAACACTAACACCATTGCAAAACACGTCTTTATTTACGAAAATCTACAGATATCAGTGTCAGTACTATTTAAAAAAAACTATTTTGTTATTTTAGTTACAATTCACTTGTAGTAATGTAGAGTGTAGCGACCAGTAAACTACACGCTGTCAGACTTTTCATTGTTAAAGAATGTACCAATAAAATTGAATGTTACGAAAACTGCTACGAATTATGAAATAGGTAAATGGTTTATTGAAAAGATTTTGCTTTGAAAGGAGGTGGTTCTTTTTGACAACTTTTTTGTCAATTTTCTCGCCTCTCTTATTCTTATTTTATTGATAAGTGTTTAGTAATAATAATAATGTGGTTTTCTGTTCCGAAGGCCTTAATTGAGGAGTAAAGTTCCGTGGGTATGGAACAAGTCAATATATGAAGCTTAACACCAGAATGGTAATAGAAAAACTTCAAGTAGTCCTATGCATGCGACAAGAGAATGAAAAGAATTGTAAAACGTCATATTGACCATAACTGTTTATTTTTTTATCTCAATGCTACCAGTTTCGGTTAATTTACCGTTATCACGCGTTAGCAGAGTTTAGCTAAAAACTTAACGCTTGATAATGGTAAATTAACCGAAACCGGAAGCATTGAGATAAAAAATAAACAGCTATGGTCAATATGTCGTTTTACAATTATGCCAAAACCGTTAAGTGAAAAGAATAATAAAAAAATGAATTAGCTTAATTGTTAAACTTTTCTAGGCTTTCCTCGACAAAATAAAAGGAGTGAGCCGTGAGGTAACTCTTCAGTTTAGATTTGAAAGCGCGTGGGTTAGTACTGAGATTCTTGAGTTCTTGTGGCAGCTTATTGAAAATTGATGCTGCAGAATACTACACACCCTTCTGCACAAGTGTCAAGGTGGTGTGATGCAAATGCAAAATTGTGGATTCGACTTCCGTCTAGTATTCACCGAGTCAAACCTACTAACTCGTGGGAATAAGCTGATATTATTGACAATAAACGACATTAAAGAAAGTACTATTGTGACGCCATTGTCAGATTTCTCAGACTACTGAAAACGGGTCGACATGACGTTCGTGAACTTACACAATATTTTGCTCCAGCCGCCCGTTCGATCCTTTTTGTAACAGTTGAGTTACCGCAAAAAATAACGAAGTACGTCTTAAGTGAGTAAAAGTAAGCAGAGTAACCTGCTTTTCGTGTTGAAAAATTACTCATTTCAGATATTGTTCTAATGGTAAATAAAGCGTAATTTAGTTTGGGAACAAGATCCTGAACATGGGCTTTCCACGACACCTGGAAATTTGAACTGTTCACTTATCATATGCCCATCATGTGTAATCAAAATGTCAGCTCTTGTTACATCATGTGTTAGAAATTGTAAAAACTGAGTTTTATTGTGATTTAACACCAATTTGTTTTCTACAAGCCATGAACGTATCTCTTGCACTGCATTATTTGATACTGTGTCAATATTACAAACAACATCCTTCACTACTAGGATGTTATCATCAGCACACATAAATTTTTCTACAATCACCTGTTACACTCGTAGGGATATCATTTATGTAAATAAGATACAGCAGTGGTCCCTGGGGCTCCCCACACTTAATTGTGCCCCATTGTGGTTGTATGACAAAGCCATTTTCAACACTGCGAAGAATTATCTTCTGCTGTGTTATTAAAGTACGAGGTTAACCAGTTGTGAGCTATTCCTCGCATAACATAAAGTTCCAACTTCTGCAACAATATTTTGTGATAAACACAATCAAAAGCCTTTGTTAAATCAAAGAAGGTGCCTAATGTCCGTAGCCTTTTATTTAACCAAACAAGTGCCTCGCAGAGAAAGAAAAATATAGCATTTACTACTTCTAAAACCAAACTATACGTTTGACAACAAATTATGTGAACTGAAACGATCAATTACTCTCGAATATACAGCCTTTTCAATAACTTTAGAAAAAACCGATGGCATAGAAATAGGTCTACAGTTGTCTACATGAACCATTTCTCCTTTTTTATAATGTTGTTTCACTACTGAGTACTTTAATCAGTCAGGAAACTGACCATTCTGAAGGAAAAATTACAAATATGACTTAGAACCGGATTAACATATGGGGAACAGTACTTTCGAGTTCTGCTAGATCGCTCATCATATCCACAAGAGTCTTTAGTGATTTAATTATTGACTCAATCACCCCTTTGGAAGTATCATGAAGGACAGTTTCAGTTAACAGCCTTGGAAAACTATTTTCTAACAATGTTATATGATTACCTGTAGAAACTAGGGTTCTGTTTAGTTCACCTGCTATATTCATAAAGTGATTATTGAATACTGCATATGTATCTAACTTATCAGTAACAGAAACATTTCTACTACGCATTCACATTATATCCTCTACCTGCTGCTGCTGACCAGACACTTCATGACTGACCAGACGGTTTTTAATTTTATTCCAGGAGTTTGCTATTCTTTTTGCATACCACATATCTTTTGGCTTCTTAATGACATTTTTCAGAAGCTTACAGTACTGTTTGTAATGAGCTACTGCATCTTCATTCTGACTGCTTCTAACATTTTGATACAATTCCCGCTTTGTTCTACATGATACTCTTATCCCCTTTGTCAGTCACCCTGGCCGCCTGTTACTGGAAGTATTCTGTTTTGAGCGTTCTAGCGGAAATCAGCTTTCAAATAGCGTAAGAAAGGAGTTCATGAAAGCACTCTATTTATCATCTGTATTATCAGCACTATAAATTCCTGCCAATCTTGTTCCTTAAATAAGCTTAAAAAGGTCTCAATTGCAACTGGATTAACTTTTCTAAGTAGTTGATAATTATATTTAACAGTTTTTTGAGAATAAATACTTTTTAGAGTTAAAATTTTTGCATCGTGGTCTGATAGACCATTCAGTATTCTGATTATAGAGTGCCCCTCTAATAATGAAGAATGAACAAAAATATTGTCAATTGTAGAACTGTTACTGCCTTGCACTCTCGTTAGAATGAATACTGTTTGCATCAGATTATAGGAATTAAGTAGATCTAACAGCTGACTTTTTCTTGAGCTATCACTTACAAAATTAATGTTGAAATCTCCACAGCATTAAATTTTTATACTTCCAACAAGGTGAAACAAGAAGCAATAGCTCGGGCAGAAACATTTCTGAATTGGAGTCAGAGGACCTATAAATAACAACAATAACTGGCTTAGTTCATATTAACATTAACAACTCCTGTTCAAAGTTCGAATATCTTTTTGTACAGTGTTTAGAATAATCGATTCTCTCCAACGAAAAATGGTTCTTAACATACATGGTCACTCCCACACATTGCAAGGAACTCCTAGGGAAGAATACAGCTAACATGTATCCTGGCGAAGGAAGTATCTGAATTGTCACATCACTTAAATGTGCTCTGAAATACCAGTAATGTCAGAGTCAACATTAATAAACAGTTCATTAAGTTTATCTTTGATACATTGTATATTTTGATGAAATATAATACTCCCTTTATTACTTAGATTCTTAAACCTTGTCTAAAGTGTTTCCTTTGGTAGATGGACTTCCTTTAAGCAGGAATACCTATCGGCTGTCTTCAGTCTAAAAAAATGCAACTAATAATTTTATATTTTCTGATTTCTACTTTCAGTAAGGGGTTGGGAGAGATGTGCGAGTCTTGTTCATTGGTTTAATTGTTAATTAAAGTACTTCAGTTCTTTCAGTTCTGTGGTTACTCGTGGCAGTGGCGAGCGAACGGTTTTGAGCTGTAGGAAGCTTCGTCTTGAATCGATTCTGTTTTCACACACAGGGGGAGCGCAGGAATTTGGTGTTGTAAGGGCCGGCCATTAGTTTTTCGCGGAAAGGTTCTCAAAGCAGTAACAAAGCGAAGCCCTCTGCGCCATCCCGTCTCGTCAGTGGTGCCCACTGGCGGGCGTGAGGCACGTTTTCGGCAGACAGGCCGCTACCTGGCGAGGCCAGCGTTGCTGAAGAACACAGTGCTCTACCGGGAAATAACGGATGGCGCCGCTCGGGCCAGTCTGCGAATTTCTTATGGAGTGGCGACGGCCGGCCACACGTTTCATAGTAAGGGACGAATCCCCGCCACCTTTGCATCCCAAACTGCCCGCGGAGGGTGTCTCGGTTTACGACGTAATAAACGGCAGGTTGCTGCACGTGCAGTGCCCTGCGTGGAGAGGCTGTCTGGCTCAGCTTGTGTCCGGCACCAAGATGTTGACGAGAGATACTTTCACAGATGTTTTGGGGAAAAAAGTCTGGGCTACATGACTTTGCGTGAGAAATTTGCTGTCGGAAGCGGATCTATAGTGCAGACTGCAGCTCGGTCTGCGACTGGCTTTGTGTTTTGCTATATGACATGTCGAACGATCAATCATCCGGCCGAGTGTGGTAACTGGACAGCCCATTAAAGGTTTGGTGACATTTGTTTCCCAGGTGTGAAGGATATGGCCTCCATTGACTGGCGTGTGCAGCTTGGTGGCGTGGAAGAGAGACGAGTGGGAGATACCGTTGAGAACGGATGACTCAGAAGTCTCCTGTGGGAGATATAGCAGAAGGCTCTTGTACACAGTTCTCTTAGGAGGTCTCCTACAACTCAGACGCTGCTGCTGCGAGATGAGATCCAGTTTCTGTTTGTGTGTGTGTGTGTGTGTGTGTGTGTGTGTGTGTGTGTGTGTGTCTGGTAAAGTATCAGCCGCGGTACCCCACTCCCTTACTAGCGTTCAATAACTCAGTTTAGGTTGGGATATTAATTGTTTGTGTTTGCATTCTATCTTCTCCAGTCAGATTGGGATTAATAAGTCTGTTTCTTAATCAATTTCTTTGAATGGTACGATCTCCGAAAATATAGCCAGTTATTTATTTCATTTTGTATAATATTCTGTCTTTTATTTTTGTAAAGTTATACCACATCTTATTTCATATTTTCATGTTATTGGTCACCTAATATTGGAATTGGTTAGGTTATACCTTTGATTTTTTTAAATAAAATCTGAATTTATTGCATTTATTGAATACCATCATTTAACAACCCAAATCACTATTTTGGGTGGGAACTTAATTGTTTGCTTTTAATATCAAACGGGAGAAAAACAAATTACTGTGATAGAAGTAGGCCAAATACAGCGACTAATCGAGTCTTGATCCTAGTATGGTGTATGCCACTGGTCAGATAGATCAAGATTAACGTTTCTATGTTTAGGAAAATATAGTGGCGACCTAATTTATCATAACGATTAATCAAATAATTTGCATTAAAGAATATTATTTTTGATACTAAATTGTCAGAATAAATAAATCATAAAGTGCCTTGTGTCTGTTTCGTCACAATTTACATATCAAAGGAGATAGCCTGCACCACACAGTATCGACACAAATAACCAAGACGTATTACAACTACACACTAAAGAATGTAGAAATAATCGGATTGCGACATAGTGGTGAACAAAACTTACGCGAAATGAAAACTAATACTTTTCTTTTTTCTATAAGAAAGTGAAACGCTTAGATAAAAAGAATACATTTATAAATCGATGTGATGTAGTCTTATACACCTTCCATTGTTTTTAAAGCATGAAAATCGAAGGAGTAGATGTAGCTCTTTTTTTTAGAGTAGACGGCCTGCCATTTAGAGCATGGCTTGTATAAACGAGCACGAGGAAAATCGTTATATGTCAAGTGACTGCATTGAATCTACCGGAGTGTCAGGAAACTTTGTGCCTGTTATTCGAGCGAGCATAGCCGCCAGGTGCAAACCTCTGGTTACTTAGTCCATGGACCGATGACCACGGCCGTTTGGTGCCTTAGTATTACAAACATTAGTTCATTTTTGTAGGCCTAAGGGACCAAAATACCAGGGTCATCGTTGCCTAGACACGCAACCTATTTAGACTAAGGTGAACTAACTTACGCTAAGTCGTCCGACGTAACATTTGACGCTCCGGCGGGAGTGGTTGTGCAATCCGCGACGTGGCGCTCCAGACCACGCGGCTATCTTTGCATGCCATGGCGCCAAAAGAACAAAAGTACACGCAATGAAAGAAATATCTGTTGTCCTTTTTATTCCAATGAAATAATTCACGTAAATAGATTTTTAATAAATTATCATATTAATATTTAATAACGAGATCTGCAACACTTCTTGAGTTGCGAGACATATGTCTCATCATCAGGTGCATTTAGTGAATCCTTAATACCGTTACACGTAGTAACAAATTTAAATACTGGGTTCCTGGTACATGCAATAAACCGGGAGGCACTATTGGCAACTTGGTTGCAACGTACCCACTCACAAAGCAGGGTCGAACCTCCCTAACACCCCATCAGCTGTCCAACGGCCACAGTCTATTATATAATCCACTTTTTCGGCTTGTTGTACATTATGAACTACCACGACAGAAGAAAGCGTTTGATAGCACAGGAATTCCGTAACGGATATTTGGCAGCAGGGACGAGGTCAGCCCTCCATCGCCTGCAGCGCTTAGGAAAGACTGGTATGCGGCCCGCGGCTAGGGTGCCCACATAGCTTCACGATTTATTGGACAAAACAGGCTTCCGTACGCTACTTCTGACGCAGTGAACATCCTTTGCGTGATAGAATGTCACATAACTGAGAAACCAATATTATGTTAATTAGTCACGGTCTACAAAAATAGCGTTATGTAATATTACGAATAAACCTGATTGTTTTACCTTCAGTCAAATTTTATTCCATCGAAAGACCAACCACTTGCATAATTCTTCTCAATTTTTTCACAAATAGTTTCTTTGTGACACCATAATTAATTTTTTATGCCTGTTTTATGATTTATAATTTTTGTAATATTTATATGACATGATTTATCGATTTAGTTTGATGGGTATATATCTGTAAATTTGGGGCTATTGAAAATTTGAAACTTACTAATGTAAAATATGTACAAACATTGTTGTCTTTGTAATATTTACTACTTTAAATATTATGCACTTTGGTAATATTTTAGAGGTTCTAGCTCAGAGCTTTTGTAAATAATATTCATGTGTAAAACGATGGGAGGCATCCCCGCTTCAAAGGAGAGTGATGACATGGAAGTAAAAGGTGGGAAAAGCGCGCCAGATGGCCGGTTTACGCGCCCAGAAAGTCAGTTGTTAGACAGTCGTAGTTTGGACGCTGATGAGTGAACAGTGCTTGTGCCTTGTGGCTATTTGCTTGAGGATATTTTTTAAAATGTTTACTGGCATAATATTTGTGGCTTATTATTGAAATTATTTCGACGCTAAGAAGACTAAATTTAGCCACATGTTTCTAGAGCCAGTAATGGAATATATTACTCCACAACTAACTGCACTGCCAATTTTCCACCACAGGCAAAGTAGACAATGAAATAGTATTTTAATAAGAGCCTGAACCTAACATTTGAGAATAATCAACTTCATAACTGTAAACAGTGCTGTTAACCTGTTATTGTCCTATGCCATTATCCTATGTAGGGTCCTTTCCTTAAGTGACCGAGAGAAATAAACGATAACACAAACACCCATGCCCGAAGGGTTGATGAGTCATGTTTACCTGCTCGTTTAATCGTAGGTTTTCATCTTGGCCCACTTTATACTCCGTTCATCGAAACGAAAGACGGACTATGGACAAAGTGAGGCGCGTGAGCAGTGATGGACAAAACAGGGGCACTCCCTTAGTGTCGCCGCATCCGTCCCAGGTGTAAAGACACTGTGTGTGTTGTTATATGGCGGTTAAATTAAAAGTTCACTGTAAAATTCATCTCGAAGGAGCATTGGTTTCATAGTGGCGTAAGTTGTTGTTGTTGTTGTTATAATTTAGAGGGGGCTAAACTACGAGGTCATCAGTTTCCTGAGTGGCGTAGGTTTTAGAGTTTGTAATCACATTCAGCATTCATAATTTGTTCAAATGTTTGTAAATCTATGGGACCAAAGTACCGTGGTCATTAGTCCCGAGGCGTACAAACTATTTAAACATACCTAAGGACAATACAACTAACCGTGGTAGATAGAGGACTCGAACTTCCGACGGGAGCGGTCGCGCAAGTTCCTGAGACGGTGCCTAGAACTACACGGCCATTCCCATATGCCATGTCATCCTCCATTTTGATTTCACCCAGGAAGATCTAAGAAGAAATTAGTAAGTTCTTCAGAGGAACTTAAAATTCTTAAGGCTCATAAAACGAACCTATTGTTCCAGAAGTCAATGACGGTTATTATTATGAAAACAGTTGCATCTACTGGCGTTGGTCGTGCCTCAGTGTATTATGTGTCACGTCAGTATCAAGCCACACACTGTTTGATACTAAATCAAATGCTATGCGAAGAAAATTACATGATTATTTTTTCCGAATGGCCAACAAATGACAACTGCTTGCTGTCCTAAACGAACATGAAAGTTTGCGCAATTGTGTAAATTACTGAAAGAAATGAATTTTACAAATGTACTCAGTGCCCTTACACCTAAAACGGACGAGCAGGCGACATGGAGCGAGCGTCCCCGTGTTGTCCACCCCTGGTCACGTGCTTCGGTGTGTTTACAGCTCGTCTATCGTTTCGGTGAACGTAGTATAGATTAGTAACACTAAAAGTTAGCCGTTTTCGATGGCTTTTGGACAACTAGAAATTTAATTTCAAATTACGAAATGATCTAATGTTTGTAAATGTATCGGACGAAACTTTCTGGTCATCAGTCCGTAGTTTACAAACTACTTAAACTAGGGACAACACACACACACACACACACACACACACACCAACACACACATACGTGCGCCCAAGGGAATACTCGAACCTCCGACGGAGAACAACCGCGCGCTCCGCAGCTAGGAATCTTAGACTGCCCAGCTACTCCACCGCGGCTTCCAATTACGCTTTAACCATTCATATGAGACGAAAATTGAATGAACAAATTATAAGAAGAGAAAGTTCTCAATTTCTTTTCAATATCTACATCTACATAGATACTCTGAAAATTACATTCAAGTGCCTGGCAGAGGGTCCGTTAATCACTTTCATAACCTTTCTCTACCGTTCCATTCTCTAATAGCGCGCGGGAAGAAAAGAACATCTAAATCGTTCCGTTTTCGATCTGATTTCTCTTATTTTATTGGGACGGTCGCGTCTCCCTATGTAGGTGGGTAGGCTTGCAAAATATTTTCACATTCAAAAGTAAAAGTCGCTGATAGAAATTTCCTAAATAGATCTAGCCGCAATGAATAACGTCTTTCTTTTAATGATTTCCACCTCAAAACATGCAACATTTCCGTGACTCTTTCCCTCCTATAACGTGATAAAACAAAACTAGCTGCCCTTCTCTGAACTTCAATGTCCTCCGTCCGTCCCACCTGGTGAGGGTCCCACACTGGGCAACAGTACTCCAGGAGAGGACGCATAAGTGTGATGTACGCAGTCTCTTTGGTGGAGCTGTTGCATCTTCGAAGCGTTCTGCCAATGAAACGTAACCTTTGGTTCGCCTTCCCCACAATATTTTCTGTGTGTTCTCTCCAGTCTAAGTTGTTCGTAATTGTAACTCCTAGGTATTTGGTAGAATTTACGACCTTAAGGTTTGACTGATTTATCATGTAATTGAAGTTCAGCGCATTTCTTTTAGTGGTCGTGTGTATTACGTCATACTTTTCATTATTTATTGTTAATTGCCAATTTTCGCGCCATGTAGCAATTTTGTCTAAATCGCTTTGCAGTTGCATTTTATCCTCTCTTGACTTCACTAACCGATAGACGACAGCACCATCCGATAACAGTCTAAGGGGGCTAGTCTCCTAAATCGTTTATACACACAATGAAGACTAGGTTACCTATAACGCTTCCCTGGGGAACGCCACATATCACTTCCGTTTTACTCGATGACTTACTGTCAATTATTACGAACTGTGTCCTTTGTAATAGGAAATCGCAAATCCAATCGCACAATTGGGGCGACATTCTACAAGCACGCATCGTTTCCAAAATTAAGGATGATTAGACACTATTGTGTGTGACATGTTCTCACTATATAGATTGTGCTGATCGGCACCAAATTTTACGGACGTATTTTGTGTATGGAACATATGCGTTCGTCGGGGGCGATCTGGAATACTTTGACACTAGTTTACAGCCAAGACCGCCTCATACTTTACATCTTGTACATCCTACACATCTGAGGCGAGGTATTATGAGAAAAAAATTGCGGTTACTTCTAAACAGTCATGAAGAATACTATTAGGATATTGGTACTCCGCACGTATACTTGGTTGTTACCGTAAGACTAATGTTTTGCTGTGTTTTATAAGAGACACTGCCAACAATTTCTTTTAAAGTCATGATAGCGATCAGAAGATTACGTCCAGATACACCGAAACCGGTCATATATCTATATATCTAAATAAATAGCTATTTCGGTTGTCAACTAGTGTACACTGGCGTATTTCATGTCCGCCAGTAACAAACAACCTTCCTCCATGCCGCTGTAGGGCGTCACTATGCCCTATCTCGATTATTAAGAGTCGCATAGAAAGATTTTCAAGTAAAAGTAATTCAGAATTTAGTCCCGAGTATTATTGTATTTGAAAGTCTTCTATAATTTGACACTAAAAGTTCGTAAACACGTATTAAGTCATAATTATTCATATCGTTACACCCACGTAATAACAGTAAAAACAATTGAAATATAAGAAAATTACGATACTTTGCTTTGCCAAAGATCTTCAAAAGAGCAACGTGCAGGACGATTGCGACAGGTTAGGAGATGTTCCATGTTTTGTATCTCACCGCACTCGCACTTATTGTCGTCAGGTTCTAAAATGGTGTAGCTGGAGCATTTTCCATGACGTATAGTGTAATTCAATGCCAGCTGGTTGATGTTCTGAAAGGTGGTTTGTCTATAGTGGGTCCACCAACATGTAGTTGAGTAACGGAAGCCTTGATTTCAGCCTTTTGGATCTGTTAAAGCTGCCGTGTAATAGATGAGACTCATCAAAGATCTTTTTGCTTACTGTATTCATGAGCTGCACTTAGAGACTTAGTACTGCTGAAACCTGAAGCGCCGGCCGCGGTGGCCGAGGGGACTGAGGCGCTCCAGTCACGGTCTGCACGGCCACTACGGTCGGGGGTTCGAATCGCCCCTCGGGCATGGATATTTCTGCCGTCCTTAGGATAAGCTAGTTGATAAGTAGTTTGTAAGTTTAGGGACTGATGACCCCATAGTTAAGTCCCATAAGCTTTACAGAAATTTGAACATTTGAATCCTGAAGCCTGTTATAGCTTTTCCAATGTATTAGGCTTCATGCGTCCTGTGACTAGCCTACAGGTTCCATTGAAGCTTATTGCTATAAATGTCGTGAATATGTACTTAAGCAAGTGCGATATTTAAAAACTAACAAAATTAATATTCTGCACAACTAAGAAATAATAGAAGAAAGAAGATAAAAGAAAAAAAAATCGCACATGCGTGTTTTACAACCCTCTTTAGACTTTCTTGTGGTTTTATGACATTTCGGACAAAAATAATTAAAAAAAAAAAGTAATAAAAATTATGGACGATACGATCACGACTCTACCATTATGACAATATCTACGCACCCAACACGTAATATTCTCTGTAACTGTATTTTAACAAACAGCCAAAAATTATTTGATATTTGAGTTGAGCTTTGACAAACATATAAACAATTACTTTAATATCTCAACTACAATTTCATTATCATTTTTCCGTTAAATATTGTCACCTGTCTGGTCGTGGTAGTTCGTACTAAGTTTATTTTCTTGGTCTGTGCAGGTTACGAACGACTATAGCGTGGAAGGAACGTAGAGTACATTTGGCGAGGAGTCACTATAGCGTGGAAGTAACACAGCGTATATGTGGCGTTTCGGACATCAGTGACGTGACATCCATCGTCCGAAACCTTGGCCGAAACTCTCTTTCGAAAAATGCCATCTTGCTTTCTGTATTTCATTCTTGTTTATTGTAACTCAAACGTTGTCATTTCAAAGCGATGGTGCACAGGAAGAGTTTCAAAAACACTACTAGTACTACTAGTACTACTAGTACTATGAAATATAATGTCCAAAGAACCATCTTAGCAGTTCTGCCATCCATGGTATGAGAATTACGGATTACTCTGGCAGCTGTTCGCCGTAGCGTAATAGGCGGCGCATTAGTCTGTGGTGTACAAACTTGTTCCACGGTGGTTCGGAACATGCCGCGTGCGGTTGCTCAGAGCGCTCAGTCAGAGGGTATCTGGCGTGGTAGCTCTTTTGCGTGCTCGGTCAGATGGTCAGTTGGTCCGACGCTCTCTGTAACGAAAATATTGAGTCAACGACGAAACGACAAAAATCTAACAAAATGAATCAACGCCCGCCAAGGACAGATAAAACCGAAGAACAAATGAAATGAGAGAAAATAAAGAGGGCTTAACCTAAATCTGTAATAAAAAAACTTATGCAAATTCTCAAAGAACAATTCAGAACGATCATGAACAAACGATCGCAAACCATTGATCTACCTCGAGAAAAATAAAAATATTAAAAAATAACAAAAACCGACACTGGCAGTTTCTTTTCTTCATCTTACTTCCTAATAAAATGTAACACACACACATATTAACGGAACAAAAATATATTCTTCAAGATTCCGAGTTGTTCAAAGGTAACAGCGCGGGAAAAGTCCATTTGTTCTACTTTGTGAACATGCCATTAAATACACACCGAAACTGGCCGAGCGTTCTAAAGCGCCATCGCGCGGATCGCGCGGTTGCTCACCGTTGGAGGTTCGAGTCCTCCTTCGGGCATGGCTCTCAGTGTTGTCTTTAGGTTTAAGTTAGTTTGTAAGTTTAGGGACTAATAACCACAGACGTTGAGTCCCATTAGATTTACAAATATTCGAATTTTACGCACCGAAAGGAATTTCAAACATATAATTATTTATCACATGTAGTACGTAAACTGGGGAGTTACTGTTACAATGGCATTCGTAAATGACATAATGATATTAGTAACTTTGAATATAGATTAAGTACTACAGTTATGTGGAATTTAGTATTACTACACTTATTCCTTTTGTTATTTTAGCTGTAAAAGAAAACGCGGTCACGATTTGAAACAGAATATTCGCTCTTCATTTTAGTGCAGACCAAAGTAACATGAACAAAGTCGTATCTGAACTAGCATAAAAGGTAATAGACTCTACATTAAAAGCACCCAAAAGAACAATTCCAAAGACAATTATTTTAGTAGACGCATTACTTCTAATTAATTACTTTCAACACATTAAATAAATAGTAAGTATTGGCTTAAAGATAAAAGAAACAAAAATTGTGAAACTGTCCCTTAATTCTCATACTATTAATGGCAGGTGTTAACTACTAATAACGCTTTTTTAGGTTCTAAATTATAATTTATCGTACTAAGAACGACGTGTTTTTGCTAATTCTTCAGTGCGACATTGCTTTCAAGTGTCAACAGGTGAGTTTCAATAAAAAAATCATAAAATACAGAAAGAAAGATCGCGTATGCCAGAGAGAGTTCTGGGCAGCAAAATTGTTGAGAACTTCCTGTACTAGAAATTCGTTTATCCAATTTTCGTGTCCGATGAATGGTTAAGACGTTATTTGCAAATAGATTTCCTGCTCTCAAAAGGCCATCACAAGCGGCCTTTTTTTTCTAACCTATATTTTGTTTGAAATATTTGAAAAGGGGACATTATGGTCGCTGGCGGCCAACAATTTTGTATGTAAGTTTTGATGCCAATCGTTTGCACGGTGCGACCTGAAAATGGGAACACGATACCGACAGACAGACAGATAGACATCGTTAAATCGTATTTATTTTTGCAAATGTCTCTGAAACTATGCGCCCAGCTGTC
The DNA here is from genome assembly GCA_026315105.1 of Locusta migratoria. Classification (NCBI taxonomy): domain Eukaryota; kingdom Metazoa; phylum Arthropoda; class Insecta; order Orthoptera; family Acrididae; genus Locusta; species Locusta migratoria. Next base: position 334,363,776 of record CM048746.1, on the reverse strand, counting down.
AACTGGCGATCGGAAAGACCCACTTTTACTGTTAATACCGTAACCTAAAGTGGACCGAAAGGAAGTTGCTGCACTAAATGACAAGAAAATTGTAACAATACAATAGTGGGATAGAAGGAATATCCTCTTTAAAATAAACATAATTTTTTTTTTAATTAAGTAGAGAATAAAGATGCCCATATGAGATGTTTCGGATAACAGACTAAGGGCCGGTTTGTCAATGTCTCGTTAAGTTCCGGTTACGATTTTAACTTTTTGTTAGCGGAGAACTGCGTTTGTCAATGTTTCGTTATGAGTTAACCAGGCGTTAAAAGACCTCAAACTGGCCGTTAAGTTAACGAGTAGAATTCTGCTCGTTACACGGCTAACTATCAGTTAAGTGAGAATCTGTATGAAAATAGAAAGAGTCCAAAGCGCTAAAATACCGCAATATATTCACGTGATAAGGCCGATTTATCGAACAAAATAACAGAAGCACTACATGTATGAAAAACTAGTGTGGAAAGCAGCTTCATTGAAAAATTTTATCGTCCTATTTCTCGCCCCATCCATGTCAGTAGCTAGCAGATGAGTTTTATATATTGCAGATACGCAACATAACCTTAAAATTATTGTTGCGATATCAAAATACAAACTTACGGTTAACGACTAGTTCAGTGAGAATCGGTATGATGGAAATGGTTGAAATAAGAGATTTGGTTGGCAATGAAGACGATGTCATTATTTTAGGAGTTTGTGACACTTGCGCGGAGTGACACTTGCGCGGAAAGGGAATTTGTAGACACTTGCGCGGAGACCCGGACGCTGCAGGTAGTGGTGAACAGGGTGTTCCAGAAGTAGGGATACACCACCCCTACTCCTCGCCCTCCAGCCGCTACCTGTGCCGTATTCAGGGAAAGGCCCACCGAACGAGGTGGAGCAGTAGTAACGGCCCGGAGATATCACAGCCTCATTCAACAGGGAAATAACACGTCATACAAATATCCCTCTATTTACAATACAGTACCATGTGAAGAGGAATGTGATGAAATCGGAATTGAGCGCAACTGTTGCTAACCACAATTTGGGATTTACTGCATTTTGAGTCAGAATTCGCATCTATATTCGCATTTATCGCAAATGCGAATTTTTCCTGTCCCTAGTAATACCTCTAAAAATAAACAGCTGATCAAGGCACTAAAAGCAAGGGCAGATCTTTGGATGTATTACTACAAATAACTAAAACACAATTTGATCGTGGAATTATATACAATCTCATTATAAAGGTTTATTGTAGTTGGTTTTGAGCAGCTTTTAAATATGTTAGGAACAGCATTATGAAATATAGACAGCTACACCTTATGTTTATTATGAGATATCGATTTCGGCTAATTTCAGGTCATCTTCAAGTCTCAAACAACAGGTGTTACTTATGCATTTTTCCAGTGGCACTCATAACCTTTAAGTGTTTACACACGCCGGCCGCGGTGGCCGAGGAGACTAAGGCGCTCCAGTCACGGTCTGCACGGCCACTACGGTCGGGGGTTCGAATCCCCCCTCGGGCATGGATATTTGTGCCGTCCTAGTTCGTAAGTAGTTCGTAAGTAGTTCATAGGTAGTTTGTAAGTTTAGGGACTGATGACCCCGTAGTTAAGTTCCATAGACTATACAAACATTTGAACATTTTGTTTACACACGAGGTCTAACGTTGTTAATCGCGTTAGCGATGAAACCAGAACCCAGAGTCTTTGCGTCTAATTATACATATATTGGTGTCACGTCTTATTTCGAAAGAACAGACATCACACCAACACATATATAGCTCTCGGTAAAGTGGAACGGTACGATGTCGTTACGTAGCACAGCACAGCCGACTGGAAACGCAGGAGAAGTGCAAACAACGTTCTCTCCTCAGAGGTATGATTAGGTTCGACGTAGACTTCTACAACATACAGTCTACACAGCGAATATTACACCAAAAAATTTAACGTTTCGTCTACTTTGGCGATAGCAACCAAATTTTAAAATCGTGTCTACTATGTAATGATGTAGCAACACAAAACGCTTCAAGTCCAAAACTTCACTGATTTTCGAGTTCTGAATTTTTAATATGTTTTTAATGTTATTACATAAAAACATATTTGGGACTCACACTACAATTTTCATATGGCAGAATTTGTAGGTACATTCACAAGACATAAGACATGTGCATTCATCTCATGAGAAATATCAATCATTTGTTTTCAGTGTTTACTTCAAATTTCTCTTTTAAGTTTCTTTAATTATTAGTACTTAAATGCGGTTATGAAATAAATAAATTACGTGTATATGTGTAGTGTTATGCGGCCAAACTACTTAGATCATTGGTCGCTAGACTTACACACTACTTAATCTTACTTAAAATAACTTTGGCAAAGTACAAACGAACATACCTATGTCCGAGGAAGGACTCGAACCTCCGACCGGACCGGTCGCGCAATTTGTGACACAAATTACATGTTTGATAATATTAATGCATAGAAGTATGAAATCACGTCAAGACTACTTCCTGCAAAAATTTCTACAAAAAAAAGTTGGCACTGAGTTTAGAAAAACAAAATTCTGGTTTATTGGATTTTAACATTTTATCAAAAATTAAATGTTAGTACAAGAGATATAGCCATTCAAATTTACGGGCACCATAACGTTTTCCCTTGCTGAGTAAATGAGCTGCTTCTTGTAGTTTCAACACCTTTTTCTTGAATGTTCTGAATATAAATCTTCACACAGACTTCTTGAGGAGGAGAGTGATACGGATATCTGATTGTAAACCACTGCCTATTACCTTAGACCTTTTTGACTGTACTGAACAGGAATTCCACGTATTCCGTAATTTATATTTATACAGTAAACAGGCAATGTAATTTATAACCAACTATTTGCTGCCAATTTCGCTTCATTTTTCCTGGAAGTCTTGCAACTTGTTTCTCCCTGTTGGTTTATCCCAAGTTCGGAGTAAAAATGGTTCTATACGACGGTGATGGAAAATAGAATTTATCTTTGGCATTTTTCGGTGTGTGACATTCCCTTACACATTCCGTATTTCATATATTTCTTTTCCGTATTTCATATATTTCTTAGATGTATTTGTAATTCGAATACAGCCAAATCGTTTTGGGTCTACGAATAAACGCTTTAAGTATGTAAAATACTCATTGACTTATTAGTAACGTTTTTTAATTGAAGGTTTAAGGTTGCATCTCCTATTAAAAAGCATAGTAGCTATTTTTAAAGAGATGGAAGTTGCGTGATAGTGGGGTTAACTACATAGTGGTCAATTACATCAACGTATCATTGCGCAGGTGTCTTGATATGCTTAGTGTTCTGAATAATATGCTTTTAGGAGGTATGACTGTGGAAAGTCATAGTCTTGTAGTAGCAGAGACTAACTTTCAAACACATTATCACTATTAAAATACTTTTTCGTTTACAGGAGGAACACTCAATGGATTAATATGTAGTTAGAACAAGTCACTATATTGCTCTTCAGCTTGCAAAGGGTTGTGCAATTTCACTGATTTTCGTGTTATGTTGACTGTGGAAACTTGACAACAGCAGTGCTAGACTTCTTGGTGTGCCTGTACCCAGGAAAAGCGATTAGCCGCCCCAAGGGCCCCGGGTTCCGCGCAAGTGTCACTCCGCGCAAGTGTCACTCCGCGCAAGTGTTCCAACCCCATATTTTAGACGATCTAGAGATCATTGCTCCTACAATGCAACCTAGACGTATTTATGTTATGTTGAGATGATGCGGAATTTGTTACGCTATTTCGTTTTGGAAACGCTACATGAAAAACTCCACGACCATCTCAAAAGTCCAACAGATAGTTACGTATTTTGTAAGTTATCTTTCATAATAGAAAACAGAATTCATTATTTATGCCAGCAAGCTTATTAATTCAGTATTTGGTTAAATTGGACCACGCTTCTCGCCGAGCTGCAGTGGTTATGTTGGCACCAATGGTAATGACGGCAACTCAGATGACCAATAAACGTTTTTTCGTGACAACTTCAAGTAAAACGAAAATAATTTTTGCTAATTTGGTAGAATCCGTGTACATCAAAGGAAACGGCATTGTCATCGATGTATAAAGAATGTTCGATATAGTGTTTCTGAACCGGAGATTCGGGCGCTACGCGCCCTCACGTACTAAAGAAAAAAACTTCTTGTTTAACCTATACCTAACCTAACTTTGACTTAAAAAAAGTGATCTGTAGCGTAGCCTTAAGAAGGTTAGGTATAGGTTAAACAAGAAGTTTTTTTTAGTATGTGAGGGCGCGTAGCGCCCGAATCTCCGGTTCAGAAACACCTTATCGAACATTCGATATATATCGATGGCAATGCCGTTTCCTTCGATGTACACGGATTCTACCAAATTACCTAATTTTTTTTTCCTGAACGGACAAGGGTACATACAAGAACCTGTCAACCATAGAGCAGGTACAGTATTATTTTTTCTGCGAGTGAAACGAGCAGCAATAACATTTACTCTGTAGCTCATGAAAAATATTAACGCAATTCTACACTTCATTGTTCATCTGATGCCAACATAAGCACTGGATCCCGTCGAGAAGCGTTGTAAAATTTTACCCAGTATTTACTTATACTTGTTGCGCCTAGTGTAAGGCCTAAAATGCGATTCCTTCCTCCGCTTGCACTAAGATACTACACACTTGGAATGTTATCGTACTAAGCCCTAAGCATTTTTACTGTCCTACATTTCCCGTGGAAAGCATTGAATTCATTTGCCACATGCGATCATGTAGCTTTTTTCTTCTTCTTCCATGTCGTTGCGTCCGTTCTTTTACATTCCAATACACCCTAATATTTCTCTATTCAGGACACAACACACTCGCACTAACTTCTTATAAAATTCTAGCTTATTTCACGTTTGTTTTCCATAACGCCAATTAACAACTATCTGCTAACCTCTTCCCTGATAGTTAAAAAAACGCACCTTCTCGTTTTCTCCAGGTTAGCAAACGAGAGGTGTATCTGGCAATGACAAACGCAATGCACTTAACGAGACGTTAAAGGGATCTTCTCGTTTACTAACGAGAAGATTAACGAGATATGGACGAACCGGTCCTAAATTAACAAATTACAAAGAAAAATTTGAGTAAGAAAATTATAAAAATAAAAATCGCAATGGGCCACTTTTGTAAATATTTCGGGAAAAAAAATAACAGAAAAAAGTTTAATATATAACTTACAACAAATCTTACAGTATTTTTTATATATTTTATGGGATATTATGTATTGTATTTTATATAAATTCAAATTACATATTAATTAAATTTTTAGTGTAAGGTTGTTGATTTTTTTATCTTTTGTGCTGGTCGCTACGCGGCTATTGGCGGAATAAAAGCCACAACCATTGCAACAGCGTATGTCTTTGTCGTAGATACACACATGTCGTGTTAACAGCCACACGCTCAAGACATCGCTGACTGTCCCCATCACGTGGGAATACCCCTACCCCAGCGTCAGGCCGTCTTAGCAGAATCGCTGTACTACTGCAGCCGTTTCTCCAGAGATTGATGTGGTGTAGCTGGTGTAATGGATCTTGTATCTGTTTCACAAGAAGAACTAAAAAATTTTAATTTATTGCGAGCCTGCAAGAAAGTTCGACGCTGCTTCTGCTCTTTATGGCGAAAGTTTTGCTGATAGGCCACGATCTCGCGTAACTCTTCATCGTGTTAAACAATAATTTACAACTGAACTGAGTGTGGAGCTTTACAAAAGTGTTTTAACGGTCTTACAGCATCATAAACATCATACGTAACGTATTTTATGCACGTAGGGAATCATACCAAAGATTTTCAGACACTCTTAAATACAAAGGGGGTCAGCATTTATTTTTTTCTTTAAAATATATTATCAGATAAAAATTAAGAACCACGGCATTTTTAAATGGTGAAACACGCGCACAGGACACTTGAGACTCCTTGTCAGGGCCCTTCGTCTCTTAATGTTTGGTGAAATACCATTTCTTATAGCCTTTAAATTATAAATAAGCGTTGTACAGTAAGTTAAACTCGACCGCAATTGTTGTAATAAACTACGCCTTCTTTAACGATTACAATTCGAAAATTATTATATGAATATTGCGAAAACCTAGTAGAGACGTCAGTACGAAAAGACTACGCCAGCCGTCAGGTAATGCAAATAAATTTCTTCTCAAACCACGTGTAAGAAAACGTCTTCTTATTTCTTTCGTTCCTCTACATTTTTGGATGCAAATTGAAAACGTCATTCATCAGAGAATTTCATTTTTATTTACCAGGCATCGTGAACCATATATTTTTCTTTCCCCTTTGGTTTCACAGAATGAATCACATATGCGAGGTACTACTGTCGCCACTTTTTGCTCCTTGTTTTCTATCCTCAGCACAAATCCTTCTCCTTTCATTTAATTAAAGCTAGAATGTACTTGCATTTAAGTGTTCCCTTTATTAATTTTTCCACTGTTTTGAGGCCTATTTTTCGGTTATTGGGAAAATTTTCTTTGTCTAATTGGAAGCTATATAATCGCAGCATAAGAAATTTGTTTACATCTACATCTACATATATATATACTCTGCAAATCACATTTAAGTGCCTGGCAGAGGGTTCATTAACCACTTTCATAACTTTACTCTACCGTTCCATTCTCTAATAGCGTGCGGGAAGATAGAACACCTAAATCGTTCCGTTTTCGATCTGATTTCTCTTATTTTATTGGGATGGTCACGTCTCCCTAAGTAGGTGGGTGCTAGCAAAATATTTTCACATTCAGAAGTAAAAGTCGGTGATTGAAACTTCGCAAACAGATCACGCCGCAATGAATAATGTCTTTCTTTTAATGATTTCCACCCGAATTCCTACAACATTTCCGTGACTCTTTCCCTCCCTTAACGTGATAAAACTAAACGAGCTACCCTAACCTTCTCAACGTCTTCCGTCAGTCCCACCTGGTGAGGGTCCCACAAGGGGCAATAGTACTCCGGGAGAGAACGCACAAGTGTGATGTAGGCAGTCTCTTTGGTGGAGCTGGTGCATCTTCGAAGCGTTCTGCCAATAAAACGTAACCTTTGGTTCGCCTTCCCCACAATATTTTCTGTGTGTTCTCTCCAGTCTTAAGTTGTTCGTAAATGTAACTGCTAGGTATTTGGTAGAATTTACGACCTTAAGGTTTGACTGATTTATCGCGTAATTGAAGTGCTGCGAATTTCTTTTAGTGGTCCTGTGTATTACTTCACACTTTTCTTTATTTAGTGTCAATTGCCAATTTTCGCACCATGTAGAAATTTTGTCTAAATCGCTTTGCAGTTGCTTTTGATTCTCTGTTGACTTCACTAACCGATAAACGACAGTATCATCCGCAAATAGTCTAAGGGAGCTATTCAGATTGTCTCCAAAATCGTTTATAAACACAAGGAAGAGTAGGGGACCTATAAAGCTTCCCTATGGAACGCCGGGTATCACTTCTGTTTTACTCGATGACTTACCGTCAATTACAACGAACTGTGTCCTTTCTGATAGGAAATCGTGAATCCAATCGCACAATTGGGGAGATATTCCATAAGCACGCAATTTCATTAGAAGCCTCTTGTGGAGTACAGTATCAAAAGCCTTTCGGGAATCCAGAAATATGGAATCGATTTGGGGATCCCTTGTCGATGGCACTGAACACTTCATGTGTATAAAGGGCAGGCTGTGTTTCGCATGAGCGATACATTCTGAATCCGTGTTGACTATTGATTAATAGGTCGTTCTCTTCGAGCTAGTTCATAATATTCGAACAAAGAATATGTTCCAGAATCCTACGTCAATGATATTAGCCTGCAATTTTGGGGATCACTCCTACTGCCTTTCTTGAATATTGGAGTAACTTGGACAACTTCCCTGTCTTTGGGTACGGATCTTTCGCTGAGTGATAGGTTGTAAATTATAGCTAAGATTTTTTTAACTACATTTGTGCATTCATGTGTTAGAGGTGGAGCCAAACGATTCATGAGGAAACATTCAACACAGCTCATATCCATAGAAATTTTATTAAGACTGATTGGTCTATGCTAAGTATTTCTCTTCTTAGTCAACGCGGTGGCAGGCTGCACGCCAGGCATTCGAAGCCGTGATATCCTTCAGCGCTAGCCAGCGCGCGGAACAGTGACGCAATCGTATTATGCTGAAGCTAGTTTAACGGAGAATTGGCAACACTGCAGATTACGTTGGGCAACTGTGTGAGCAGTGAGCTACTTCTTAGTTGCCACGGAATTAAGAAGATAAATTAAATTGATTTATCATGTCATTTCCATTCTATAATCTGAGAGATTTCACTTAGATTGTGATACAACGTTATTAATTAATGTTTTATAGTCCAAAACAATTGTTCCAAACTTAAGTTGCTTCTAATCTCGTATTTCACGTTACGATTTATCTGTTCTAGTAACTTCTGACGCAGTAAGGAAGAACAGATACCTCAAGTCGTAGGAATGGGTAACCCAATGGGGTGGCTCAGTGCGTTTATTCAGATGGCTGGAAGCTCTCTCACTAAACCTAATCCAAGAATCCAACGATCAACATGAAACAAGCACGATAAGACATCCCATTGGAATCTCTCTGAGAAGACCAAAATATAAAAAAGGCTAGCGTGATCGCCTCCGAAATGTGTCTAAGTTTTCTTCTTGCTCAGACAGTGTCGGTGAATTCAATTTTAAGCTGGTCTGTGACAGAGCTACATCACACTACTGGCCATTAAAATAGCTACACCAAGAAGTAATGCAGATGATAAACGGGTATTCATTAGACAGATATATTATACTAGAACTGATATGTGATAACATTTTCACGCAATTTGTGTGCATGGTTCCTGAGAAATCAGTACCCAGAACAACCACCTCTAACCGCCTTGATACGCCTGGGCATTGAGTCAAACAGAGCTTGGATGGCGTGTACAGGTGCAGATGCCCATGCAGCTTCAACACGATACCACAGTTCATCAAGAGTTGTGACTGGCGTATTGTGACGAGTCAGTTGCTAGGCCACCATTGACCAGACGTTTTCAATTGATGAGAGATCTGGAGAATGTGCTGGCCAGCGCAGCAGTCGAACATTTTCCCTATGCAGAAAGGCCCGTACAGGACCCTGCAACATGCGGCCGTGCAATATCCTGTTGAGATGTAGGGTTCCGCAGGGATCGAATGAAGCGTGGAGCCACGGGTCGTAGCACATCTAAAATGTAACGGCCACTGTTTAAAGTGCCGTCGATGCGAATAAGAGGTGACTGAGGCGTGTAACCAGTGGCACCCCATACCATCAAGCCGGGTGATACGCCAGAATGGCGATGACGAATACACGCTTCCAATATGCGTTTACCGCGATGTCGAGACCATTATGATGTTGCAAACAGAACCTGGATTCATGCGAAAAATTGACCTTGCATATCACAGAATCATCTTCCTGTCGTTTAAATTTCGCCTGTGTAGCACGTCATCTTCGTGGTGCAGCAATTTTAATGGCCAGGAGTGTATAGACAGGAAATCAATTGCAGAATCTTAAGAAATTTTTATGTAAAAATTGTGAAGCCACTTAGAGTTCTCTGATTCCATGCCAGTACCACAAAATGGTTTTGAGTTGAAGCTTTCTCCAAGTCATGATGAAATGTACTGTAGCCCAAAAATAAATTTTAGGTGCAGGCTCTACAACTGAATCTAAAACTGGGTGAAAAGCCTTCAATGCTCTTCAGTGACACTTGCATCATCAGCAATGAAAATACAATATTACTAGTTAAAACGGTTATAATCTAATTAACTTGTAAGAAATGTGTTGAAATAGTGAAAATTTCTAACAGCTTTGCATCTGAATATGATGGAAAGGAGTGTCTTTGCAGCCCGCTGGCATTGGATTGTTTAATTTTCACGCCAGATGATTTCTTGTAATATATGTAATTAAAACCCACAGTGACTTCACAAGCTCTATTTCATAGGTTTAACACCACATACGATACAACACCACCCCCATGAACCACAGACATTGCCGAGGTGGGGTGGATTGCGTGCCTCAAAGATGCAGATAGCCGTACCATAGGTGCAACCACAGTGGAGGGGTATCTGTGGAGAGGCCAGACAATCGTGTGGTTCCTGAAGAGGGGCAGCAGCCTTTTCAGTAGTTACAGGGGCAACAGTCTGGATGACTGACTGAGCTGGCCTTGTAACATCAACTAACATGGTTTTGCCATGCTGTTATGGCGAACAGCTGAAAGCAAGGGGAAACTACAGTCGTTACTTCTCCCGAGGACGTGCAGCTCTACTGTATGACTATATGATGATGGCGTCTTCTTGGGTAAAATATTCCGGAGGTAAAATAGTCCCCCATTCGGATCTCCGGGTGGGGACTACTCAGGAGGATGTCGTCATCAAGAAAAACAAAACAGGCATTCTACGGGTCGGAGCGTGGAAAGTTATAACCCTTATTCGCGTAGGTAAGCTAGAAAATTTGAAAAGAGAAATGGATAGGTTGAAGTTAGATATGGTAGGGATTAGTGAAGTTCGGTGGCAGGATGAACAGGATTTCTGGTCAGGTGAGTACAGGGTTATTAATACAAAATCAGTTGGTGGTAACGCAGGAGTAGGTCTGATAATGAATAAGAAAATACTAATGCGGGTAAGTTACTATGAACAACATAGTGAACGCATTATTGTAGTAATGATAGACACGAAGCCAACACCGACCACATTAGTGCAAGTTTATATGCCAACTAGCACGGCCGATGATGAGGATATCGAAAAAATGAATGAGGAGATAAAAGAAATCGTTCAGAAAGTTAAGGGAGACGAAAACTTGATTGTGATGAGGGACTGGAACTCGGTAGTGGGAAAGGGAAGAGATGAAAATGTAGTAGGTGAATATGGACTGGGAAAAAGGAATGAAAGAGGAGATCGCATGGTAGAATCTTGCGCAGAGCACAATTTAATGATCACCAACACTTGGTTTAATCATCATAAAAGAAGGCTGTATACGTGGAAGAGACCAGGAGACACTGGAAGGTACCAGATTGACTTTATGATGCTAACGAATAGATTTAGAAACAAGGTTCTAAACAGTAAGACATATGCAGGTGCATATATAGACTCTGACCATAACTTGCTGCTTATGAATTGCTGAATAAAACTAAAGAGATTGCAGAAAGATAGAAAGGTTAGGAGATGGAACCTGGAAAAATTGAAGGAGCCAGAGGTGGTTGAGAGTTTCAGAGGGAGCCTTAGGCAAGGATTGGCTGAAACGGGAGAAAACAATACAGTCGAAGAAGAATGGGTACCTCTGAGAGATAGGGTAGTGAAGGCTGCAGAGGACCATGTAGGCAGAAGGACAAGGCCCAATAGAAATCCCTGAGTAACACAGGATATACTGAACTTAATTGATGAGAGGAGAAAATATAAAAATTCAGCACGTGAAACAGGAAAAAGGGAGTACAAACGTCTGAAAAATGAGATTGAAAGGAAGTGCAAACTGGCTAAGCAGGAGTGGCTAGAGGACAAATGCAGAACCGTAGAAGAATGCATAACTAGTGGAAAGATCGATACTGCCTACAGGAAAATAAAAGAGATATTTGGAGACAAGAAAAACAGCTGTATGAATATCAAGAACTCAGACGGAAAACCAGTACTAAGCAAAGAGGGGAATGGTGAACTGTGGAACGAATATATAGAGGGCCTATACAAAGAAAATAAACTTGAAAGCAGTATTCTAGAAATGGAAAACGAAGAGTAGGAAGATGAGATAGGAGATATGATACTGCGAGAAGAATTTGACAGAGCGCTAACGGACTTGAGTCGAAAAAAGGCCCCTGGAGTAGATGATATTCCGTCTGAACTGCTGATGTCATTAGGAGAGCCAGTCATGAAAAAATTGTATCACCTGGTATGCAAGATGTATGAGACAGGGGAAACCTACGTTTTTAGCGTTTGTCGATTTGGAGAAAGCTTTTGACAATGTCGACTGGAATACACTCTTCCAAATTCTTAAGGTATCAGGGGTAAAATATAGGGAGCGAAGAGATATATTCAACTTATACAAAAACCAGACAGCGGTTGTTAGAGTCGAAGGGGAAGAAAGGGACGCAGAGGTTGGGAACGGAGTAAGACAGGGTTGTAGCCTTTCCCCGATGTTGTTCAATCTGTACATTGAACAGGCAGTGAAGGAATGTAAGGAGAAATTTGGAGACGGCATTAAAGTCCAGGGAGAAGAAATACAAACATTGTGGTTTGCCGATGACATAGTAATACCATCAGAGACCGCAAAAGATCTGGAAGAGCAATTGAATGGGATGGACAGTGTCTTGAAAGGAAGATACAAGATGTACATTAAGAAGAGTAAAACGAAGGTAACGGTATGTAATGTCAGAAAATCAGGCGATGCTGAAGGAATTAGATTAGGTAATGAGACAATAAAAAGTAGTAGATGAGTTTTGTTATTTGGGTAGCAAGATAACTTCTGATGACCGATGTAAAGAAGATATAAAATGCAGATTTGGCTATGGGAAGAAAAGCGTTTCTAAAGAAGCAAAACGTAACATCCAATATTAATTTAAATGTTAGGAAGTCTTTTCTGAAAGCATTTGTCTGGAGTGTAGCATTGTATGGGAGTGAAACGTGGACGATAAGGAGTTCCGATAAAAAGATGACAGAAGCTTTTGAAATCTGGTGCTACAGATGAATGATGAAAATTAGATGGGTAGATCACGTAACTAATGAGGAGGTGCTTTACCGAATCGGGGAGAAAAGGAGTTTCTGGCATATACTGACTAAGAGAAGGGATAGATTGGTTGGACACATTCTGAGACATCAAGGAATTGTCAGCATTAGAAGGAAGCGTGTGGGGTAAAAATCGTAGAGGGAGACCGAAGGACGAATATAGTAAGCAGATTCAAAAGGATGTAGGTTGTCGAACATATTCTCAGATGAAGAGACTTGCACAGGACAGGGTAGAGTGGAAAGCTATATCAAACCAGTCTGCGGACTGAAAACCACAACAACAACAACTATACAACACGATCCCAAAGGTGGTAGGTGTGGTGGATCGCTTCTAATTTAATATCTGTAATATGTACGTTCGAATCCCCCTGAAGATAAATATTTTAACAGGCAAGATCCTGACTAATTATTCCCTGGAAAAGTGAAGTGAAGAAAATCAGGATCCACCACAGTCTAACATATACTGTCATTTGTTATACACTGCGACAGCAGCGCTCCAAGCAGCTGGCAAGCAACAATTCTGAATGACACTGGTTGAGTGCGAATAGTAACGTTTATATTGATTTTAACATTATTATTATGTTAGGGAACGTATTTAGTGCCATAAAAATAGGTAATAACTTAAAAATAGCTCCACATTTTTCTGAGAATTTATAAGATCCCCTGACATGGTACGAAACGGTACATTACAGATCAGTTTTTTTTTACAATCATCTTGTGACCTACAGGATTTTACTGAAGAATTTAATTTTCTGTTAAAAATAGAAATTGGGTAGGAAACTCCAGAAGACCTGCTCTTTGACAGAAAGACGTTGCTTTTCTACTTATTAACGTTAAGGTTTCTTCGCTACAATTACAGTAGAATCAGTGAAAGTTGAACGTAGGAAACGTATTTAGAATGCAATTACTATAGTATTTAACTTACAAAATCAGCCACTACAGCTGTACCCGAAGGATAAAAATTACAGTCGCGGCAATAAAACGGCAACGACACCAATTCCATAATTGTAGCTACAACTGAACCACGAAACGCAACAATTTCAAAACATTGGTTATTTAAGCCATAGTAATTACACTTAAAAATATGCTCTTATAACAAAGACGAATTAAGTGTAAAATATATATATATATATATATATATATATATATATATATATATATATATATATATATATATATATGCCTCTCATAGTAAGAATAGACTATGATAATAATTTATGTTTGTTTTTTATTTATAATCTCATACTTTAAGGGAAATAAGCTGCAAATATACAAAAATTCATCAGTATTTGTTCATGACTAATTTGTTATTTATATCAGTTGAATCAGTGTAATTCGGCTGTTTTTATATTAATTTCGCGATTATGTATGTTTCTTGATGTTTTACTAGTGCTTGGAACGCAAAATTTGCAGAAAGGATATGGTTAATTATGTAGAAAAGTTATTATAAACAAACAACACTCTTACGGCAGATTACCCACCAGAAGTAGCGCTAGTGCCGTGTCGTTGCAACTGTCAGTTGTAAACAATTTTCACAGCAGTGATTGTCGCGACTGTATGTGATAGACTGTGATTCCACGTAGCTCGAAAATCCGCATAAGGTTATATCCATTCGCTTCTAACTGTAGAAGAGCCGATTAGTGGTTGGCAATTACAGGCAGAATATATAGTAAACATCCTTTGCCAGAAATCTCTATTATACTAGCTTAACAACCGCTACTTCGCATGTCTAGGCTGGTTGGTCTGCAGCAGTTGTTTCTCCCTCTGAATATAAATTTTCATAGATATAGCTTAAATACTGTTGTTGTTATGGTCTTCAGTCCGGAGACTGGTTTTATGCAGCTCTCCACCCTACTCTATCCTGAGCAAGCCTTTGCATCTCCTCATAAGAACGGCAACCCACATTCATTTGAATCTGCTTACTATACGCGTCTCTTGGCCTCCCTCTGCGATTTTTACCCCACATACTTCCCTCCAATGCTAAATTTACGATTCCCTGATGTATAAGAGTATGTCCTACCAATCGATCCCTTCTTTTAGTCAGGGTATGCCAAAAATTCCTTTTCTCACCAATTCTGTTCAGTACCTCCTCATTAGTTATGCGATCTACCCACCTAATCTTCAGCATTCTTCTGTAACACCACATTTCAAAAGCCTCTATTCTCTTCCTGTCCGCACTGCTTCTCGTTCATGTTTCACTCCTGTACAAGGCAACACTCCACACAAATGCCTTCAGAAAAGACTTCCTTACACTTAAATTAATATTCGATGTTAGCAAATTTCTCTTTTTCAAAAATGCTTTTCTTCCCATTGCCATTCGGAATGTTATATCCTCTGTACTGCGACCATCGCATGTTATTTTACTATCCAAGTAACAAAACTCATCTACCACCTTCATTGTTTCGTTACCTAACCTAATTCCTTCAGCATCGCCTGATTTTCTAAGACCCCATTCCATTATTTTTGTTTTGCTCTTTTGAATGTTCATTTTATACGTTCTCTTCAACACACTGTCCATTCCATTCAACTGCTTTTCCAGGTGCTTTGCTGTCTCTGACAGAATTACAATGTCATCAGCAAAACGCAATGTTTTCATTTCTTCTCTCTGAAATTTAATCCCTATTCCAAATTTTTCCTTGCTTTCCTTCACCGCCTCCTCGATGTACAAATTGAATAACATCAGAGAAAGGATACAACCCTTACTCCCTTCCTAACTGATGCTTCCCTTTCATGCCCTTCGAGTCTAATAACTGCGGTCTGGCTTTTGTACAAGTTGTAAATAACTCCCCTTTCCCTATATTTTACCCCCGCTGACTTCAAAATTTGAAAGAGTGTATTCCAGTTGCGAGGGTGAAGGTCGGGGTGAGAGTTTAAAATAGGGAAGGATTAATTTTTAATACTCACAACCACCAACTGCGAACCAATTTCCTAAACATGCAAAAACACTGGAACTGTGATTGCGACTGTTTGACTCGTTTTCTAGGGGATGATATCACACGTTCGCAGCTTTCCTTCCCTGCATATGATTAACAAAACAAATTCATAATAAAATCAAGTTCATGAGAGAAAAGGGTGTACTAACTACTATTTTTGAAAACACGTGAAAGTTCACTTTATGTTGTTTATTTCACAATCTCAGAACCCTGTGGCTGATACGTCTGTACATCGACACGTTTACCAAATAAAGTTATAGCTCGTGAGCCCCCACACAAAATGAATATTTGTCGTGAGTTGTTTTCGCACCACGTGGCTGTCTCAAACACCGTTTATGTTCATGCCTATGCGACGACACGTGTTACATTAACAAATCACAGTCACTTTAATTCAATGCGATGCACACCTTGTTCCACCGACTAAATATTCACAAACACACAGTAGCACTCGATTTAACTTGGTACAGTCTACGACGAGCAAGCACATGTGGCGGTTGCCACAGACAAATCTCAAGTCACCACCTCGAGATCCACATGCCGACTGATGCAGAGCGACGCCGCCCGGCCAGCTCACCACGTGCTCCGAAGTCCTCACTTCCTGCCCTCACGCGCGCGTGCCAAAAGCTCAACTGCCGGGGTTTTTTCCCCTACGTCATCAACTTCCCCATGTGAACTGTTCTAACCCATTTGCCAACGTACAGTGCTCAGCCAATACATTTCTAAAACTTTACTTAAAATCAAAATAATTACACTACACATTAAACAAATATTTTCTTACGATTTTGTATTAGTATAAACATCCTTCGTACTGTTTATCATAATCGTGCAATTTCTTATACCACATATAAGTGATTTAAGTGAATATTTCAAGATAAAATACAAAAGATTAATTGAAAATAAAATGAGAACTAGTTAATATATTATTTTTATAAACAAACATTGCCATGCTAGTTGTTTAACTGTCTTGTCTTCGTTGGTAATTTATTACTTTTCATTGTCAATTAAACATATTACGCTAGATGTGACTATATCAGCTAATGTATTGTTTATTTATCAACAGGATATTTTGTAATGAGGGCCTTAAAGGTTCCTAATGCATCATATTACTTCAAATGCCAGTAGTATTACAATATTTGTGCATTGCACTGTGCCTGGCACTCGCCATTGTCCCTCTCTCCCCTCACTGGAAACGAACTGGAAAATCCTAAGTTGGAACAAGCCACCAACGTCGGCCTGCTCGCTGGCCTCCCGTCAGCTACAAGCACACAGCAAATCTCAACGTGGAGAATTTCTACCTATGACCTAACTATAAATGTTGTCACCCAACTGTGTACATACACTGCTACCATAATTAATAAGATTAAAATTGTGTAACATTTAGTGCATTGGCATGGTCAATGTTTGCAGTGAACTTCATACTGTTTAATTATCAAATGCTATTGATTACCGGTATTTCTATTACGCGGTAATCTCACAATACTCCCACTTGCGGCATCCAAACCATGTGCAGGATGGCGTAAGTAGCACCAAAATTAATACATTGAAATGAGCAAAATTTTAAATTACAAATTTTTGAATCGGATTGGCTCAAACACTATGCCAATTATGACCTCAACTAATGCAAAATAAATAAATAAATAAACAGGGCAGTGAGATTATTTCCCAATATTTGTACCATTAATACCACTTATAGTGTGTGCATATTTTTAAGAAAAGAAACCTTATAACTAATTACATCCATGAAATTTTAGTGTGCCTGTTGTTTATATACAGAATTGGCACCAAATTTACAATAGTATTAACCTTTCGTCCTTAGAGGTCCTTGTTCTACATGGAAAAACTAGAATTATCACTATAAAAACTTTTGACGGTGTACACTCCACTTGTCTAAAGGAAATCTCTCACCACTTTGAGACTGAGAACTCCAGAGTCATCGTTGCAGCAACTCTGGTCCATGGTGTATGGTCCTATGTCTCCGTCATTTCATCCAACATGCTGTTGCAGCTTAGATTCATGGCACTGGATCAAGCGTTCTTGTTCACACATGTCATATGCACCCTACATGGAACAGGAAGAGCAGAAGGCACTCATGAGTCAACATAGACAAAAGTTTGTCTGGACACCAGGATTCGGTTGGATTTGTATCCCACCCCCTGCCATCCAGACTTGGTGCAATTGAAACTAAGCAATGAGACATGTACAGTAACATGTAAATCAACAGAATTAAGAACTGAAAGTGGCTGGTGTTAGTCATTATCAGATTAACCCAAACCACCATGCCTGCACTCTCATCAGCCATAGCTTCAGATGAAACAGACAAGAGAATATGTGGCCTACTTGGAGTATTACTCCATCAAATAAAAAAAAAACCTGCCTGTGTCAAAAATATATCTTAAAGCTCAAATAATACTACCAAAAGAATGTTATCATAGAGAATTTTCTCTTCTATCAAAATGACACCTACAAGCATAAATACAAATCCTACCCCCTCGCACCAAAAAAATTTATTTTGCTGGTGTGAGATTTAAATTTGGATCCCTGTCATCGGCCTCATGTGCTTTCCACAAGTATTCCCCACAATAAAATATCTAAGGTTAAAGTCTAATTTCAAAATTAGTTTCTCACAAAACATCTACATTTTTTAAAAATAAAATATCACCAAACCCTATTGATACTCAGGCTAGACAGAAAAATAGTTCCCATCAACTGTTGTTTCAGAAAATGTTCAGTCAACAGTTGAGCACCATTAAAGAAACCAAAATGTGTTATCAGAATCAGTTCAATATAACAATACAGAGCATTCCTATTAGACACATTACCTACCAAACACTTAAAGAGACAGACATTAAAGAGCAAACACTTTCTCTCATTGAAACATTTCTCAATCCAATCCACCTTTACCCAAAACAGCCACAACAAACATACATTCCTCACTTCTGACCCATGTGGCCAGTCACACCCACATATGCAACACTGTTAGCTGACATTTTCATCACAATTTATCTAAGCCACAGACCCCACTGCCTGCATCAATGTCCACCACTTTCTCATTCTCCAAGTCACCCCACAACTCACACCACATATCCAGCCCTGCTCCCATATACACACACATAAACAGTACACTCGCACTACCTCTATCCTTTAGTGTTGGCATACATACATACATATTTACCTCATGTACCACTGTTGAACTGCAAATCTGATACAAGCACATGTTTTAACACAAACAACAACAAGAAAGAGAATATATATAGAAAGCATGTAAACGTGACCCCAATGATTAAATCTAAACACATACATAAATACTAACACAGACCACAGAATAAATATACACAAATTCTTAACCTACTATCTAGAATGCATTGAATCTCATACTTCATTATTTACACTGGTTTATGGCAGTTACTGGTGTAAATATGCCATTAAATCTTCATCACATACAACATTTTTGAATTTCACCCTCTTCATGCATTCCTCCAGACTCAATTCTAACACTTTATACTTCAACTGAGCTTTATATTTGCACGGGAAATCACTTCCTAACATTAGATTTAAACAAAGTCCATTTATGACTAATAAATCTTGAATAAACAGCTCCTTCTCAATGATTACTTCAAATTCTGGGTTCCCTTTCATATACTTTGGTTCGTTCAAGAATTCATTTTGTATCTTAGCTTGCTTGGCCCTCCCCCAATACTTATATAAAAACAACTTTTCAAACGCCTCAAAAGTTACAAATTTATCAGCACACTGATTTGCCCAAGTTTGAGCAGAACAGTCAGGCATTCTCTTTGCTAACTTCATTTTACACTGGTCTGACATACCAGGCACAAATTGGTCCTTGCATGCAGCCAAAAAATCTACTGGATGATAATTACCCACTCCTGAAAACTTTCTGCCATTAGGTGTCTGCACCATGGACCAATTAGTGTTTCCTGATGCAGTACACAATTCTAGACTATTTATTCTAGTGTTCACCTTCTCAATCTCAGTATTGTTTACTGTCACTACTTGTTTTATCTTTTTCCTAAAGTTACATTGTGTATTCTCTAATTTTCCTGACAACAAAGTTTTGGTTTCCT
Source organism: Locusta migratoria (assembly GCA_026315105.1). Lineage (NCBI taxonomy): Eukaryota > Metazoa > Arthropoda > Insecta > Orthoptera > Acrididae > Locusta > Locusta migratoria. The sequence continues at coordinate 334,344,008 of CM048746.1, read as the reverse complement.
CAATACCTGCCACCATCCTCTTGTCAACCTCAGCCAACACCTGCATAGTGCCCTCATTCCTGTGATCACATATTTGTTTCACATCATCTAACTTGCCTCCTACCTCAGTCTCAATAGCACCAATTCTGGCATGTATCTCCTTTTCCCTATTTTCAAACCGTTCTGTTAGACTTCCTATCTTTTTGTCAATGTCTGTGATTATTTCTGCCTTTAATCCAAGCTTTGAATTTTGTAGTGCCCCAATGTCTGCCTTAAAGTCTGCTTTCAATTCTGATTTTACAGTTTCTATTTCTGATTTTACAGTTTCTATTTCTGATTTTAAATTTGAGTATGAATTTTCTATTTTTGATCCTATTTTTGATTCTAAATTTGAGCTAATACTCGCTAACGTGGCTGCGAACATCTCCGGTGTCAACAACATTCCCCCAGTATTTACCCTCTCTGGACTTTCTGGTATGCTACTCTCTGAAATTACGTCGCTTGGCGACATTTTAAAATCCCTATCCATTATCGGTATCACAAGAAAGTTTGATTAACACAAGAATTTATAGCGCCAGCTGCTTTACTTATCTTTTAATCCAGAAGTTGGTGCAACGAGCTGCGACGTCCCCAACGCTCGCTGCCGTCTGTTGTAGACGCTGTGGCTGGGATATGTCCTCACTGCATCCCTTATCCTTTGTAGAATCGAAGCTGCTGGGCCCCGACGCTCCGTTGACGACTTGCTAAGTCCCCACGATCACTGCCGTCCGTTGCCGAAGATGAAATTTGAGTGCGTGGATCCCGCGCGCCGCCGCTCACTGCTGCCGGTCCGATGCGCCGTCGAACGCCGGTTACGGATGCCCGCGCCCGAACTCTGCCAGTCACTAACCGTCGTTAACCACGCGACGCGATTGCGTATCTGCTTGCAACCGTTCGTAGCTGTTCACTGTTCTATACACATCCTAATCTCTCCGTCCGAGCAAGTCCAACGTGAACTTATCCCGTAACGAGCCCCCAAATGCGAGGGTGAAGGTCGGGGTGAGAGTTTAAAATAGGGAAGGATTAATTTTTAATACTCACAACCACCAACTGCGAACCAAATTCCTAAACATGCAAAAACACTGGAACTGTGATTGCGACTGTTTGACTCGTTTTATAGGGGATGATATCACACGTTCGCAGCTTTCCTTCCCTGCATATGATTAACAAAACAAATTCATAATAAAATCAAGTTCATGAGAGAAAAGGGTGTACTAACTACTATTTTTGAAAACACGTGAAAGTTCACTTTATGTTGTTTATTTCACAATCTCAGAACCCTGTGGCTGATACGTCTGTACGTCGACACATTTACCAAATATAGTTATAGCTCGTGAGCCCCCAGACAAAATGAATATTTGTCGCGAGTTGTTTTCGCACCACATGGCTGTCTCAAACACCGTTTATGTTCATGCCTATGCGACGACAGGTGTTACATTAACAAATCACAGTCACTTTAATTCAATGCGATGCACACCTTGTTCCACCGACTAAATATTCACAAACACACAGTAGCACTCGATTTAACTTGGTACAGTCTACGACGAGCAAGCACATGTGGCGGTTGCCACAGACAAATCTCAAGTCACCACCTCGAGATCCACATGCCGACTGATGCAGAGCGACGCCGCCCGGCCAGCTCACCACGTGGTCCGAAGTCCTCACTTCCTCCCATCGTGCGCGCGCGCACCAAAAGCTCAACTGCCGGGGTTTTTTCCCCTACATCATCAACTTCCATATGTGAGCTGTTCTAACCGATTTGCCAACGTACAGCGCTCAGCCAATACATTTCTAGAACTTTACTTAAAATCAAAATAATTACACTACACATTAAACAAATATTTTCTTACGATTTTATATTAGTATAAACATCCTTCGTACTGTTTATCATAATCGTGCAATTTCTTATACCACAGATAAGTGATTTAACTGAATACTTCAAGATAAAATACAAAAGATTAATTGAAAATAAAATGAGAAATAGTTAATATATTATTTTTATAAACAAACATTGCCATGCTAGTTGTGTAACTGTCTTGTCTTCGTTGGTAATTTATTACTTTTCATTGTCAATTAAACATATTACGTTAGATGTGACTATATCAGCTAATGTATTGTTTATTTATCAACAGGCTATTTTGTAATGAGGGCCTTAAAGGTTCCTAATTATCAAATTCTATTGATTACCGGTATTTCTATTAGGCGGTAATCTCACACAGTCAACATTGTCAAATGCTTTCTCCAAATCTACAAAAGCTAATAAAGTAGGTTCGCCTTTCCTTAATCTAAGATAAGACTTAAAGTGAGTATTGCCTCCCGGGTTCCTATGTTCCTCCTGAATCCAAACTGATCTTCCCCGAGGTCAGCTTCTACCAGCTTTTCCATTCTCCTGTAAATAATTCGTGTTAACATTTTGCAACCATGACTTATCAAACTGATGGTTCTGTAATTTTCACATCTGTCTGCGCCTCCTTTCTTTAGAATGGGGATTATTACATTTTTCTTAGTCCGAGGGTATTTCGCCTGTTTCATACATCCTACACACCAGTTCAAACAGTCTTGTCATGGCTGGCTCTCCCAGAGACTTAAGTAGCTCTGAGGGTATATCTACTCCTGGGGCCTTGTTCCAACCTAGGTCTTTCAAGGCTCTGTCAAATTCATCTCTCAGTATAGTATCTCCTATTTCATCTTGATATACTTCCTCTTCCCTTCCTACAACATCGTCTTTCAGTTCATTTCCTTTGTAGAGCTGCTCTATGTACTCTTTCCACCTTTCAGCTTTCCCTTCTTTGCTGAGAACTGGTTTCCCATCTGAGTTCTTGAAATTCGTAGAGTTGCTTTTCTTGTCCCCAAACGTCTCTTTTATTTTCCTGTAGGCGGTATCTACTTTCCCCCTTCTTATACATTCTTCTACAGATTTGCATTTGGCTTCTAGCCACTCCTGCTTAGCCATTTTGCACTTCCTGTCAATCTCATTTTTTAGTCGTCTGTACTCCATTTTGCCTGTTTTATTTACTGCATTTTTATAGTTTCTTCTGTCATCAATTAAATTTAGTATTTCCTTTGATATCCAAGGATTTTTTGTAGGTCTTGACTTTCTACCTATTTTGTCCTCTGCTGCCTTCACTATTTCATCTCTCAATGCTACCCATTCCTCTTCTACTGTTTCATTTCCCCCTGTTTCTGTCAATTGTTGCCTAAATCTTCCTCTGAAATTCTCCAGATCTTCACTTTCCTTCAATTTATCTAAGTCCCATCTCCTTATTTTCCTACCTTTCTGCAGTTTTTTCAGTTTCAGCCTACAGTTCAAGCTGATGACATGGGATTAGTGGCAAAATGTGAGCGGACAGGGAACAACATGCTGAAGGAACTGAATGAAGCTTGTGTGGAATATGGGATGAAAATGAACACAGATAAAACAAAGAGTATGGTAATCAGTACAAGACGCACACTGGCCAATATTAAAATACGACAAGCAACCATTAGCCAAGTAGGTGCATTTAAATATCTTGGAAGCACAATAACTGAAGACTTGAGATCACCAGGAGTTGGATGTGAAGAAAATGGAGAGTATAAACTGGCTGGAAAGAGTAATGAAACAGTGTTGGAAATGGTTGGGGAGAGAAGATGTCTGCTGAAGATTATAAGAGAAAGGAAAAAGAATCGTTAGGACATTCATTGAGAAAGGTCTTGGAAAGACTGGTTTGTGGGAGAAGACTGAGAGAAAGATGGAGATACAAGGCAATAGGCGACATAAAGGGAAGACGAAATTATGCAAAACTGAAGAGGATGGCAGAAGACTGGACAGAGTGGAGAACTGTCATGTGAAAACCTACCTTTTGGCAGAGCAATGATGATGATTTGAATTGCTACTGGATTATTTCTCTTCCCCAAGTCTTCGACATTAGTACTATCAAGTTTGGAAACTGTACAGTAATTAGTTTACGTGTTATAATATGTTAAATAGGGAAATCTTCACCCAGATGATTCACCATTAGAAGTAATTTCTGACGTTGGTGCAAACCGTCTTCTTTTTCTTATGTTTCTCACGCTTGTCATTATTGTATTTGGCGTGGCTGTTTTAACCCTGCAATGGTCGCGTGAATTAAATATGTAATCCACCAGTGGAAATTGGAATCAATTTGGATGTCCAGAAGCGACACTACTTCGAGATTCTGTGTACTTTGAGGATTGCTGGCGGGCCCTCTCAGTGTTGTGTGAGCGCCGGTCACATGTGGTTACCTCACAGGAAGTGGTCAAAGTCGGTGGTCTACCACAAGGTTTTTAACTTTGTAAATTATGTAAGTTCACTAGACAGGCTTTTTTGCTAAACGAGAACTCCTCTCGTTCGGAGGATGTGGAATAGTATTTCATTTCATGTCTTTAAATGCTAGTTTCTGTAATACTGTATTAATATTGCTGGGATTTTATTGTGCTAATAATTTATCATTGTGTCTATGAATGTGGCAAGATGAACGGTTTCTCCGAGACACCACTGTCCCTTTCAGAATGTGTACTTGCCTTATTCTGTATGTGCATGCATGAGAATCTTCTAGCATGGGAGTCTGAGTGTATGTATGGGAATTTTCATCGGCTGCTGGCTGCCCACTTTGCATCTCTGGCTTCGTGTCGATAGGTAGTAATTACCAACCTCTACTTTTGATGCTACCAAGGAAGTTCCTCCTCCCTCTGGTTAAAAGTTGGGTTGGCAATGCCCGCTAGCGAGCCTCGACAGGACGCGCGAGTTTCAGCTCTCCCCACCATCTCGGTTTTTCCTGGTATTTACACATTTCCGGTAGATTTCCGCTGCTGGCGGAGGTCTCGGGGGCCGACTGTACATTCTGTGGCTGAGCTTCGAGCTGGTAAGACGTTCTGACTTTGTTTCCTCCCTTGAGATGGTAGCGATTCATTGTCTGGTTTGTTAGATTTCAGATCTTGGGTTAAGTTTCTCCGATCATGTACAGAAATGCATTCAGTTTCATGTCGGTGATTTTGCATAGGTAAACACGGTGAATATGCAACTAATTCGGTTTGATAACAGCTGGGAATCGGTAACCTGTGTGAGACTAGCTGGTGGTGTATGAACTCTGTTAAATTTCTTTCTAGCTTTGTGGAATGCGAATAATGTGTGGGAATATTTGTATTCTGTGTGGTGCATGTGAAATATTCTTTTCCGTTTTATCCTTCTGCAAGTGATATGTAGTCCACATGGTGTGTTCTTAGAACAAAGCCTTCAGCTACCCCTGTGTCTGCTCCTATGCCCTTCAGACAAGAAATTATGTATGTATCTTTCTGATTTCCATTAGTACCTCACGATCTCCTATCCGTCTATTTTAAATTATTTTTCGTTTCCAAACTTGTACTTTGCATTCAGACTCCCCCAGTAAATTCTCTTCTAGCCTTGTACAACCCCCTTTATTAGCTTGCTTATGAAATACTACGTATTTCTAGGGGCTACATGCCGTCTTAGTTGATTTACTCTGACTTTGAATTTATTCCATTATTCTGATTTTTGAAACCTGGACTTCATCCATCTGAGTAAAACCTTCCAAAACGTGTCCAACTGGTTTTCTTTATCTTCCTTACGATATCCTACGCATTTGTAAGGATTGCAACCCATAGCTATATTGCCTTATTTTTCGGAAATTGAATTTTTGTATGTTTTTACTGGTTTTTCGGAACCACATGGTTCAGAACTCCGACTTCAAGGGTTTAAAGCTATTCACTTGAGTTCTTGTCACTGCTCACACCAGTGACTTCCTATTGTGTATTCTTTCTTTGTAATCTGTGATTCCGTTGGTTTTTGTTGAAATGAATACGATCTTTAAGTACTTAACCTTCAGTGGGGTGCGAATAGGTAATGTAGCAGACACGTGCAGTGTGTCTCAATAATTTCACATGCTCACGGTTTGATATGAGTGGAAATTAATCTCTCTATTATCGCGCACCATCTCAAGTAAAGAAAGACAGACCAGAGCGACCTCAGAAGTTTATTTTCTATTCTGTGGTACATCCTGGTTTGCTGAATTTCGCCTACGATAAAGACGCCTGCATCTGCTTGGTATCAACACGCTGAGTTGGGTGAGTTTCGGTTTGCTTCTCGCGTGTGAGTGGCAGAATGCTTGTGGATTGTAAATCCCTCCCCCTACGGTGTTCAGTTCAGATTAAGTTAGCCGTCACTTGGATGCACTTTTATTGTTTAACAAAATTGGTTCCCCCGTTTGCTGATGTTTGAACTAAATAAATAGGTTATTATCAGTGAGATATTGTTCTTCGTATAAATAATGTCTTTTTTTTTCACCAGTGCTGAGAACAAGTTCAGATGCTTATTATCGTAATTTTAATTCCGTTGCGCCATAAATGTTCTCACAGCCACCTTCATGAAATGGTTTAGTTCATGGTGGCTTGCATATTCATAATTGTGTGTAATTCTCGTGATCTACGACGTATGTTAACCACGATCTCGTTCTCTTCCTGCTGCTAAAGTAAAGTTTGTGTCAGTTCTAAAATGTGGGCCAGGGAACAAGATTCTTTTGCAGGAAGTAGTCAATAGTTCACGCGAATCCTTTAGCTGGTTTTTTACGGCTAGAATTATTTGTTTAAAGTAAGCCTTTAACTGGCTCCCTTCAGCTAGAGTTAATTTTACAATTAACGATAGTCTTTCAACCTGTTACGTAAGTATTTTTGTAAACCAGTTTTTTCTTTGTCAGTTTTTGTTCACTTGTTTGTTGGAATACGTATTATGTATTTTCATTTCTGTATTATAATATATCAATATTTGAAATAATTAAAGAATTTCATTGAATTTTAGGTAAATTATGGATCAGAGGCAAGAAGGTCGAATTCTGGCATTAAATCTCTGGCTCAATGGAGATTAGACAACAAAATATTGCCAGAAGTCGGTTCTTCAAAATAAAGGACGTTTCTGGCATTCATCTGCTGGAAAGTCTGCCATCAACTTCTGACACAGAGGAATTCTGTGAGTCGGTGCTATGATTTCGGAAGATCCAGATATAAAAGTAGAAAAAAAGTCAGTAATGTGTTTAAAATGTTTGTTTGGCCTGATCATCCGAAGATCGGCTGTATTTCCTGTTCAGAAAATCATGATTAGATTTGTTTTTACACAAATATGTGTTTATGGAAGTAAATCAAAGCCAATGATGTTATCTTACTGAAAATTTTAAGTTGATGTAAAAAGTTTGTTGTTTTCTCAAATCTGGGGTGATATTTTAACGTTTTGTTGATAGTTTTTAATAAATATTACTATTGGCAATACATAAAGCACCCAATAAAAATATTTGAGATTTGAGTGGCCTCTTTTTTTAGTTGAGAAAAGGTATATGTATGTAATCCACGCAACCACTTACGTTTCTTTTTAGAGTGTGGCCAATGCAGGGTTTTAAGAGTTGACGGGATGGCTCTCCTATCGTCAACCAATCATTCCTCATCACCTCAACCGGCTGTGTATTGTTTTGTACAAGCAAAAATGAATCTTGGAACTGAGCCCGGTATTCACCTAGTGGGATTAGGAAAACCCAGGGCTAGGTACAAGGGCTGGCCCAAGTAGCCGCTGGAAGTGGCCCCAGCCAACTCCGTCTGAAGAGAAGGCTTGTGCGCTGCCGTGCCACGTCACGCAGAGTAGGTTGGGAGCGCGTAGCTCACTGGCTGGACGAAGGGGCACAGCGCACCGGATCACATCGGCCAGCCTGTGTACTACGCGCTCGCGACCTACTCTGCGTGACGTGGCACTGCAGCGCGCAGGTCTTCTTTTCAGAAGGTGTTGCCCCGACACGCTGCCGCAGTGACGTCACAGTGGTAGAGGCACCGCGTCGGGCCGCAGCACTAAGCTGTAACTACTGTTTTATTGGTGATTGTTTTCAGAATATCTTACACGATTTTAGTTGAATGCAAGTAAAATGAATTTATTATTAAAAATACGGTACATATATTTCATAATAACCCTAATGCTACTTATTCCCCGACTTTATTATCGATTACTTTTGCTATTGCCTGTCATCTTATTTTTACTATTAAGATATCGGATTCTAATAATTGTTCTTAGTTTTGCGAAAAGCTTAATTGCTTCCGGACATACACTTCATCTCTCTCAAAATATGAACAATGTATTACAGCTTCCTACACCAGACACAACTGCCACTACTATTAAATTACATTTGTCCAGCTGTTGAGTGATATGAAACATAATAGCTTTGGTCATTGTTGAATCAAAGAAGTAATACACAGGCTGCTTCCATGGCGAGACTAATCCTCTAGTCAAAACTACCTGGAATTTCGAGAATGGGCCCAATGCTTGATCTATATCAGCGTGATAGCTTCTTTTAGAATCAATGTGCATCTCATCAAAGCTAAGAACACACTTTCATTCAAGTTCACACATAGTTTATGCACTTTTAGATATGAACGTTAAAACGTTTGTTAAAATGCCAGGGTTACTATTGGAACTTCATGCACCACCTTTTTAAAGTTGATGGATAAGGAAGCGGAAACCACATTATTGCCGCAAATTTCATATGATTTTTATTTAAGGCTCTGAAAATTATGGCTTTCGAAATGTCGTCAGATTTACATTTCATTAGCTTTTTTTCCGTTCGTAATAGCTTTAATTTGGTTCTTCGTAAACAATTTTTTGACATTGTTGAGAAATATGTGACATTCCTTACGACATTGCGTGTTTTTAACTGTTTTCTGTTTACTCAAGACCATTTTAAAATTAGTCTTACTTCTTAAATTTCGCTTAAGCATTTTAGCGTTTGCTTTAAATTTCGTTTTAGCTACTTGTAAACATTTGATAGCTCCCATTGGCTTTTCATGTGATTCTATTTTCTTTTGCTTTTCAAAGCGAACAAACATTTAGGCGAGTCTTCTTCACCACAGCCTGTAGCTGCATCACGATGTTCATTGTTTGCCATATTTGCATCACTTATATTTTCCTCGGTGTTTTGTACAACACTTTCGGATAATCTTAATTTTACAGGACTTATTATTTTAAGATGTTCCACCGCTCTCTTTCTAACAATCCTTCGGTTGTGCCTTTCATTCCTTAGGTCTATGACGGAATTATCAATACTCACATTAACAATGTTAACATTTGGAACCGCTAGTTGTTTGAGGATTTTCTTATGAGGTAAACCAATAATTCTGTTTTTCATGTCGTTACATGATCGCTGGCAATAAAGTGATCGCGGAAAATTTAGCATTTTTATATTAATTTCTTTCGCTCTTTTACTTTTAATCTGCCATATGGAAATCACGGAAGTATCACTAGGGAACGTGTAATAAATAACCCCATTCGCTTTTCGTGAATCATTTTTACTCGTCGCAATACAATAATTAACCACTGTAAATACTGTAACTCAATGACATCACACTACACAGAAAACTTCGAAACGCATGTACAAAAAAGGGCGCCAAAACCAACACAACGTAGCACTCAGCTCAGCCATTGACCACCTGCTACTGTACCGCGGTGACGTCACGGGAGGGGGGAGTAGGGAGAGAGCTGGGCTACGGCGATGGGCGCTACAACAAAGGCGTGTTTGGTTTGTGGCTCCAGATCTAAAGAGTTCACCTATAAATTGAGACTGACCTGTACCGTGGCCAAATATTCGATTAGACCGCGACCATGTCGCCATCGTAGCATACTGTAAATTAAGAAAACAATTTAGATTATGGATAAGTCTCATTTTCCTCCGTATTATGTACTTATATCTTACATGAACTACAAAAAATGCAAGGGGATACCCACTAGATGACCATTACGAAAAACCAAAAACAAAAGGTGCTTTTACAACGCCAATTACATTTGAGTGTCTAATATTTGTCTTGTTTCAATTCTTTGTTTCCTGTAATGATACACTTAACAGCTGAAAACGAATGAGAAATGCTTGCTTCAGGAACTGTATATTAATTTCATATCTAAACGAGAATCTAGTTCACTAAGTAATATGTCCAAAATTTGTGTGTTTTCGGCAACTACCTGCAGATAAAACAAACAACGCGTGAATAATGTAACCTCACGACGTTATGCAGGAATTTTCTTCACAAATTTATTCAAGTTGAATATACATATATAGGTATCTACGGCGTGATCCATTCGTCAGTGAATCTTTATTAATTTCCATTATGAATAAAAATCATCACAGCACAAGAAACGAAGTTTGCTTTTGGACTCCTAGTTTTCTCTGACGACTTTCATCAGTCAGACTGTTCATCTTTTTCCAATTCTGATATCTAATGAAAGTACTATAATGTTTACCTCCCTTCTTCGCCTCTTAAGAACACCCAAACTTATGAATATTCACAAGGTTTCTCATGACAGCCAAGCAACGTATAGGACCAAGATGACGGAAAGAACCACGTGACCCGATTTCAGCCAATCACGAGCTGCAGACGGCGGCAAATGGCGCGGAAAAGGATGGCCATACTTTCCTTATATAGAGCTTTAGCCGACACAGCAGACAAAAAAAAATGTCCAAATGTTTGTATAGTCTATGGGACTTAACTACGGAGTCATCAGTCCCTAAACTTACAAACTACTCATGAACTAACTAAGACTAAGGACGGCACAAATATCCATGCCCGATGGGGGATTCGAACCGTAGTGGCCGTGCAGACCGTGACTGGAGCGCCTCAGTCCCCTCGGCCACCGCGGCCGGCACACAGCAGACCTGCGCCATCTGGTGGCGTGTCGCAGCTGGGGCAGCCAAGGAAACTAACTCATTGTGACTGCATCGCTCAGCTCTCCGTCTATGGCTGCGTTCAGTAGTAAATCACATGCCAAACTTAATCTTCCCTAGAATACGCAACCCATCGTGTCCCAGTGTCCTGTTTAGAGAATTATGCACATATTTGATCAAAATATCCACGGGTGTACTGCCGGTCTATAGTGTCCAACGGGCACTATAGACACTATAGACCGGCAGTACACCCGTGGATATTTTGATCATCAAATACGCCGGGAGAAACTGAAGAATCACATGCACATATTTATTAATGAATCTAAAATTAATTATTACTTTCTTACTTTTACTGCTCTATATAATTTATTAATGCTCTAAAAGCATGACTAATGAAAAGTGAAAACATTATCTTATTCTTGTAATTTCCTACTGAATAACAGTTACCATTATTACAGGTCTCTACATTATTGATAGTATATACATTTTTTCGTAGGTGAATATTTATAGCAAACAATCTCTCTTTTGAACAGGCTGCATCAATAATATTTCGTTATATAAGGAACTCATAGTTAAGTACTCTTTTAGTATATAAAAATGTCGTGAAATTGTGTAAATTACGACAGGTCTGAAGATGGCGTCGAGTACGCCGAAACCGGTCACATAATAAATGAAAAATGCGATCTTGGCTGCATAATCATTATTAATAAATTATATTTCGATATTAACCGTGTCCATTACTTTGTTTCGTTTCAAATTTTTCTGTATACTAAATTGAACACTAGGACTTGGTATAATCTTTAATAAAAGGGTCCGCTGCAGGCTATTCGTGACATTTAGGGATATATATATATATATATATATATATATATATATATATATATATATATATATATATATCCTCTATGTGTCCATAAACGATTCATTCTATCGCAATGAAACTTTGGTGAACTGTTCACCGTACGCCCACGAAGGTTCCTGACCGAAAAGCAAAAGAGCATGACACATAGCTCAAGAGATATGACGTCATAAATAATGAAAGGCAACCGCGTGAGAATACCAAGATTTATGCATCAATTATTGGAAAATGGGAGTAGTTAGGGACCTCGAACAAAGGTTGCGTGTAATTTCGGACGTTTATGAAACGTCTTATACCACACACCCCCACCCCCCACAAAATGATGACTCGAAATGAAGTCTACCCCTCACAACAGTTTCGCTGTAGATGCCGTAAAACTGTTGCATAAAAATCTACAGTTTTGTTCCAGTCTTTTTTAAAATTTGTACGCGTAAGAGTCAATCTATGACGACGGTCGTCGTAAGTGTAAGAATTACGTACAACACATAGCTCGTAAGATATGACGTCATAAACAATGAGATGCGCGGAAAACTGCTACATTAAGTGACAATGATGCTCATTTTGCGCTAAACCACAGGACCGATTTCAACCAAATTTGGTACACACATTCTTTACGTGAGTTAACAATAGCTGTAGGAGTACGACCCACATACGACACATGGTTCAGGAGATATAACGTCATAATCAATAAGAGTTGCAAGGAAACGGCACATAATGCGACGAAACTTTATAAATACACAATATGAAAATGACAGTAAAGCGACTTGCAACAAAATTTAAACCTAATTTCAAAGCTTTATTAAACATTTTCTCGCTGACAACCGCATCAAAATAATGAAAGGAATAAAGTTTCTTGCTTAATTCTTTACCGCTGTTCATGGACTAAAACTACAGCATACGATATGACGTCACAATTTATGATTTCTACACTACAAATAGTAGCCGCAGGAAATTTTACAGACAGTATACACACATACAGCTGAATGTACTTTCGAAACTTTATCACAGTACGATACGTAGTACATGCGATATGAGCACATAAACAGTAACGATAATGAAAAATCGACCCATTACGCACCAAGTTTTGATCTATTACTTCTTTACTACTAATTGTATTCACAACAGATTTTACAGAAAAACACCACTTATACAAATGAATACATACCCGAAAAATTGTACAACTGCATAACCTATAACTCCATAAATCTGAGATCTTACGCATATATCATTTTTATTTTGATTACTATCTTCCTATGTTTAGATACTGCAGTTATAATTTGGTACATTGTGCGAGACAGCCTTATTTCTTATTTTTCTCCTATAAATACAGGATTTTTATTATTATTATTATTTCACATGCCCCATTATAGTAATATTACACTTTTATTAGGAAAAAGGAGATGGACAGAGAGAGAAGGGACAGTAGAAGTACTAACTCAAGCGAGGAATAAATAAATATTCGGGCAAAGCCGCGTTTTCAGCTAGTATCTGAATAAAAAGGAACCACCAGATCATTAGGAAGTGGCAGATAAAACTTTTCAAGGTATAGAGAATGTTCAAATGTTCAAATGTTTGTGAAGCTTAAGGGACTTAACTGTGAGTTAATCAGTCCCTAACTTACAAACTATTTATAAACTAACTTATACTAAAGAGAAAACAAACATCCATTCTCGAGGCGGGATTCGAACCCCCGACGAGAACGGCATAGCATCTCAATGCGCTCGGCCACTCCTATAGAGAATGGTATGTTTCGGTTTATGTTCAATGGGTTTCAGCTCTCTCCCTAGCCATATTTTAACGGAGTTTTCGTATCCTGTTTCAATGGTCTGACATACTCGGTTTCTAGGTTTGGTTGACTGGGACGGATGTTGCCTAAATGTTTTTAACTACGAAAAAAGTTTTAGGAAAAAAACAACAAGAATACTAAGATTTTTTTCTCTGACACTTTATCTAGATACGGAACAGCAGACCAATATCACATTCCTTCGAAAGCCTCTGGTCTGGTTCATGTCTTTCCATCAATATTTACGAAATATTTCCTCTCTCACAGGAAATCACAAATCTTGTCATAAATCTGCCACGGTATACCACAACCATGCAGTTTGTAAGCCGTTTGTCAGGTACAGAGTCAAAGACCTTCTGAAAATTTAGAAATATTGAAGCAATTCGTTGATAGCACTCATCGTTCCACTTCAATTAAATTCCTCTTTAGTAATTTGTACCCTTCTTAGAATATGTAACACAGGAACTTTTATTTAAGACGACCTTATGTCAGGTGTGTCACTAATAAATTAGAGTAAATGCAATTTATAAATATTCTCATAGCGATATTGCTCTTCTTAGATTAAATGTTAAAGGGGTAACGTGTTTCTTGCGTTATCAAAAGTTCCGACGCGTATTTTATTTCTTTGAAATATTTCACTTAAGGGTAGTGGTGAGATGTTTCATAGACTCGTGTACAAGTTCGCAGGAGAACTTCTGCGAAGTTTGGAAAGAAGGAGGCGAGGTACTGGCGGAAGTAAAGTTGTGAGGCGGCATCGTGAGTCGTGTCGGGATATCTCAGTGGTAGAGCGCTTGCCTGCAAAAGGCAAAGGTTTTAGGTTCGAGTTCCGGTTCTGGTACACAATTTTTATCTGCTAGGAAGTTTCAAATTTACTAATATTTGAACTTCTTCACTGCATCAGTTTTCTCTATCTTCTTCAACCTCATATCTACTGATATAATTTTGCAGGTATATTTCATTGGTTTAAATGCTTTATGTAGGTTCCTCTGTGAAATCTGTTGTATTAATTCCTTCGTTATTTTAGGGCATATCGTTCTTCCCTTTCTGTCCATCGTCTTCTGCATTACTATTTGTCCATTTCAGTTTCGTTCCCATGCAGATCATTTGTAGAGAGTAATATAGAAAGGTATTTGTTATAACTAAATTATGTTCTGCGCAAAAATCTAACAGGCGGCTTCCTCTTTTATTCCTTTAAATGATTATGGACCTTAAAGAATATTTGTACCAAATATGGTTGAAATCGGTCCATTAGTTTAGGAGCAGTTATAGAATATCACATGATGCGGACGTTTCTCACGACTGTAATTGTTTATGACGTCATATCTTCTTACTTATGTGTCGTAGGTGGTTCGTACCCCAACAGCGATTGTTGCCTAACAATAAGGATCATGTGTGCTAAGTTTGGTTGAAATCGGTCCAGTAGTTTAGGTGGAGATGTAGAACACACACACGCACACAGACAGCCTATTTTATAAGATGTATAAAGACTCCAGCATTTGGGCCTGCCTGTAACACAGCAGGCTGTTTTGGTCATATTTGAGAGACCAAAAACTCAGGCATGCTTTTACAAATGTTCAAATGTTTTTAAATCTATCGTACCAGACTGCGTGGTCATCAGTCCATAGCTTACAAACTACTTAAACTAAGGCAAATTAACCTAAGGACAACACACACACTCATACCCCAGGGAGGACTCGAACCTCCGACGGCGAGCAACCGCGTGCTTCGCAGCTGCTCGGCTAACTTTTAGATGTTACTCTTGTTTATGTTACGTGTGGTACTGTAGCTCTTGGACCATCTGCTGACAATGGCGATGAGTATGGTGGTGTTGCAGGCGACTAATGGTCACGTAGCAGGCTACCGAGAAATCTCGTGATCTGTACGGCGGCAGCCTTACGTAATTGTTGGCTGGGAGCATGCGTTAGTAAGCGGAGGCCTAACTCGTCGACCTCGTGCAGCGGCGGTTGGAGGGGACGGATGCTGCCGCCTGGAGAGAGTGGACATGGCGGGGGGAGTGGGGGGGGGGGGGGAGCCTGATAGCTCAGCTGCAGTCCGGGACAGGGCGTGCTCGCTGGCGGCCGCAGCAACCGCACAGTCACGTGAGTAGCCCAGCCGCCGCGAGCTGTCAGCGGCGCCATAACCAGCACAGTGGGGCAGCCTGCGATGCGACTTTTGTCTGAAAACTCACTTCTCTTTGAAAATACTCTTCCTACCCATAAACAAACTGGCTAGAAGTCTGCATGCATGAGATTAGAATTCCTGAGAATGTAGTTTCTTATTTTACACTGCCAAAAAATTTCCGGGATCAGGTGAGATATCATACACAATATACACACGGTAACGTATTTTAGTCAGATATTGGTTACAACTGTAAAGTTGTGTGATACAGTACGATATTTTGCTTTCTCAACTCTTTACTTGCGGTATACATGGCGTTTACATACAATGAGGCACCATGGGTAATAAAGTCTTTCTCGTTGTCCTGTAATGAAGTGTGCGATTGCCTTGGACGGCCAGTACAGTTGCACACCGGCGTGGCATGCACAGTATGAGGTTATCAGTTTGCCCTTGAAGGATATTTCGCCATTCTTCCATGACTGCAACATCCAGCTCTGCAACAGTTGTGGGATGTGCTGGTCCGGATGCAGTGCGTCTGTCAAGTGCATCCCAGACATGCTCAATCGGTTTTAAGTCCGATGAACAAGGTGGCTACTCTATCCGTTTAGTTACCTCACCAGAAGGTAAACATCTACTGTGGCACCAACGTAGGGCACAACAAAAGGTCGAAGAATATTGTCGCCGGCCGCGGTGGCCGAGGGGACTAGGCGCTCCAGCCACGGTCTGTACGGCCACTACGGTCGGGGGTTCGAATCCCCCCTCGGGCATGGATATTTGTGCCGTCCTAGTTCGTAAGTAGTTCATAAGTAGTTTGTAAGTTTAGGGACTGATAACCCCGTAGTTAAGTCCCATAGACTTTACAAACATTTCATTTGTTCATAAGTTCTTCAAACATTTGAAAAATATCGTCTCAAAACCCCTGAGCAGTCAGTGTGCCATTCTGAACGTTATTGAGTTCAGTACGCCCCGTAATACTGCACACATTCGTCCCACCACCATGATATCGTAATGTTTACTGTACATGATCACGATTCTTCAGAGTTCCACGTTCTCTACAGATGAGAATACAAAGACTGTCCGCCTGAACACAACATCTGGACTCATCTGTAAACAACATGGTGCCATTGGTTATGACTACAATCCTAAAATTCTTCCGCCCAGTTTTAGCGGGGGTAAGCTGTGTCGTGGTTTTAATGGAACACACAAGTAAGGCCTCCGTACGTAGAGGCCACATTCACGAGGTCGATTTCGGACTCTTTTTTTGTTGATATTGCGCGTCTTGAAGCGTGCGTTGCCGCAGAGTTGCTGTCTCGACGGTCTGTTAACCATAAATGACGGTCCTCTATTGCTGATGTTAACCACGAACAACTTGTCCTTGCCTTGTTTTGACGGTTCCTGTTTTCGGAAATCGCGTTCAAGTCCTGGAAATTACACTTTGGGACATTCCAATAGTTGCAGCCACCTTCCTCTGTATGTATTCCCTTTCCAACCTTCTTATGGCTACGGGTAAGTCCCGTTGATGTTGCATTGAACTACCTGCTCACTACACTATCTGAACCGAACCCCTTGTGTAATTCGTTTGGTAGAGTATACACAAGTCATCACCAGCTCCCTCTGCAGCAACTTCATGTTATTACCCGTATCTCGGTTGTCGTCATGGTATCTCCACTCCGTAGAACCGACCGAATAACAGCGAACCACTTTAGTTGATTCTACTGATGACAATACTTCAAAACCAAGATATCTCAACCTGTATAGCTCCTTATATTCACGGAACTTACTGCCTTAACAACGAATGAAAATTTGTTGGAAATGTGTACCCAGCTGGTATTCGAGTCTCTTGATTGCTACAACAATCCCTATACCAGTGCGCACACAGTGCTCATTACGACTGCGCGGACTACTCTATCGCACTTAAGATACAAATTCCCATTCATCCCTGCCCACAATTGCTCAAACTGATTCCCGTAAGAGTAAGGCCTAGGAGAGCCTCCGCACTGAGTAAAGTATTATTGCCAGTCATCAGCTTAGTATATATATATATAGTTCTGTTTGTTCTTTCACATATCTCCGAAAGAACAAGCACCACATATAAATAACTTTCTTATACTATTTTGTAGACTTCCACATCACAATAAAACTCCAAACCAACATATGTGTCCGAGTTTTATTGAGTACAGAAGTACACCTGTCAGTATGTAACCAAAACAAACATGGGGAAAAGGCAAATGGGGATATTTTCACTGATGATTCAGACTTTAAAGTCTGAAGATGGTCTTGAAAGCTGAAAATGATCAATTAAATAGAAATAAAATTCTGGAACATACACAAGATAGTGCTTTTAATTAAATACGTTCTACGAAGAACAGAATATTTTATCTTTCAGTTTCTTTTTGTTACATAATAACTGCTGTATCTCTGTACACAATTCAAATTGGATATATTTTATATGACCTTTGTATTGACACCCCCTGAAATACATCTTGTAAAAAATCTTATATATATATATATATATATATATATATATATATATATATATATATATATATATATATATATAATTGAGTCATCAGTCTTATGACCGTATTGAAGAAACGAATTCCTCTTATGTGACAATCTCTTCAACCTCTTCGTTTTATTTCCAGTTAATTGTTGAATGTATTACAATCATTGTCTTCTTCTGCAATTTTATCCACGTTTGGTACCATGGACGTTTATGCCTGATGCCCTGTAATACCCTTGCATATGTTCTTTTCTGTGACGATCCACATCCCTTATCTACTCACCTTGATTTCAACATTCTTCTGAAGCACCAAACCCCAAAAGCTTCCATTCGAAGACCGCGTTACATTTAGTCAATAAACAGTTTATTGAATAGAGAGGACCCTTTTTTGCAATCTATAAAATCAAAGCTATTCTAAAGCTAGCTATTTAGATTCGCAATTATCGAAAAGTAGCTAAAACCAATTTCTGCGATTTTTTGCTCCAGTACTGGAACTTTGTCCTCTAAAGCTCAATAGGTGATATAGGCAATCGGAAAAAATAAAATTCTTTCGTTAATATAAACTTCAGTACATACATTAAAAGTTGTATTGATTTACAATGAATAGAAATTACAGAATACGTAATTCCGTACCCATAAATCAATGTTCTTGAACAAATGATGCTGTCATAAGCCCATCCTAGACCACACCGATCTGCAAAATTTGCCTGAGCCGGAGAAAAATTTTGAACAGATTCTGTAAGATAGCTACAGTATGCCAGTTTTCCGATAGTTATGAAAATGATCGTTAGGTCAAAGGCTATCCAAAACACTTCATCTCTTGCCTCTGTAATGAAGTGAAAACAATGTCCGGTTCCCTGAATGTATTTCGCATGCGCTACTGAGAACATTCGAGGGTCGTTCAATAAGTAATGCATCACTTTTTTTTAATAGCCACTAATATACACTCCTGGCCATTAACATTGCTAAACCACGAAGATGACGTGCTACAGACGCGAAATATAACCATCAGGTAGAAGATGCATATACAAATGATTAGCTTTTCAGAGCATTCACACAATGTTGGAGCCGGTGGCGATACCTACAACGTGCTGGCCTGAGGAAAGTTTCCAACCGATTTCTCATACACAAACAGTACATGACCGGCGTTGCCTAGTGAAACGTTGTTGTAATGCCTCGTGTAAGGAGGATAAATGTGTGCCATCACGTTTCCGACTTTCAGAAAGGTCGGATTGTTGCCTATTGCGTTTACGGTTTATCGTATTGCGACATTGCTGCTTGCGTTGGTCGCGATCCAATGACTGTTAAAAGAATATGAAATCGATGGTTTCGGGAGGGCAATACGGAACGCTGTGCTGGATCCCAAATGCCTCGTATCACTAGCAGTCGAGATGACAGGCATCTTATCCACATGGCTGTAACGGATCGTGCAGCCACGAATATCATGATGCTGTAAACAGAACCTGGATTCATGCGGAAAAATGCCATATTGCCTTTCGTGCGCCCATGTTCGTCGTTGGGTACACCATCGCAGGCGCTCCTGTCTGTGATGCAGCGTCAAGGGTAACCGCAGCCATTGTCTCCGAGTTGATAGTCCATGCTGCTGCAAACGTCGTCGAACAGTTCGTGCAGATGGTTGTTGTCTTGCAAAAGTCCTCATCGACTCAGGGACGTGGCCACGTCAGCGGAGTGTGCGCTGATATGTTTGGAATGTAGGAGGCGAGGTTGTGAGGCGGCATCGTGAGTCGTGTCGGGATAGCACAGTCGGTAGTGCGCTTGTCCGCGAAAGGCAAAGGTCCCAGGTTCGAGTCCCGGTTCCGGCACACAATTTTAATCTGCCAGGAAGTTTCATATCAGCGCACACTTCGCTGCAGAGTGAAAGTTTCATCCTGGCAACTTCATCAATATTTAACTGAACACGTACATTGTTCATTAACACAGTAATTTGGTTTAATTAAAGCTCTGATATTGATGTATATACTGTTAAACGAGAAACAGTGCATTAAACTGATTATGTGCGCATACAGGCTAACCTTGGGACACTGTCGTACTTGCATGTCCATCTAATCTCGATATTTCACGATTAAAACAGCTTGTTCAATGTCGAACCCCGTTCAGACGCTGTTAGCTGCTGACGATATCGCTGTCTCATACGAGTTTGCGAAATCTCCGTGTTCTTCACAATTGTAATCTATTGTTTGTTTACTGAGCATGTATTGTTTAGCCAAAGGTTGTTAGGAGGCAGCGAAGGCACTTCAGGCTATGAAATTAGAAGCACACTTAAGAGGATAGGCAGTTTACTATTACCTGTAACCTACCGAAACAGGAGCAGTCTACGAACTTTGAGACGCCCTAGTTGACGGTACGTTGGTTAGAGTTACGGTTCACAGAATCACTAAGGAAATTCCATCCAGTGTCTACCTGCTGACGTAAGATGTTTCTGTAGACCGTGGTCGAAAAGAGGCACGTTTGGGGTGGGGTGCAACTTTGATACGAGCTCATGACAACTCCATGTCGTGGCTTTTCAAGTGTCAGCGAGAGAAAGAGAGAGGAAATACGTCGAACTACTGTAACTGCGTTCCCTCCCTTTAGGGCCGCGAAGGCGGAGCCACGTGACATAAATCATAGTTATTGCTAGCAAACGTAGGAAGAGCAGTGACGTCAGGCTTTCATCTGTAAACTGTTACTATCTAACTTGTAGTTTGTTAACGTCAACGCAAAAAGACATCTCCCAACAGTGCAAGAGAGGGCACAGAACAGAAACTTCGTTGGCCAAAGATTCTGAGGTTGCGAAGCGTCACATCTGATTGGCTAATGACTGAAAAGGCATGGGTGGGATGGTTGTGCCGACTGCCGCTAAATCCCCATCAGGTCCCTCATAACATTAATAAACATGTTTGTGAAGCTTATGGGACTTAACTGCGGGGTCATCAGTCAATAAACTTACACTTATGAACTAGCTTATACTAAAGGCGGCACAAACATTCATGCCCGAGGGGGAGGGGGGGGGATTCGAGCCCCCGACGGGGAACGGCCTCATCCATCATAGCATAGCGCCTCAATGCGCTCGGCCGCGTCCATTAAAAAATATGCTGCGCATTGTGGGATCCCAACCAAGTGAAGGACGACTTAGAGAAAGTACAGGGAAGTAGTGCTCGTTCTGTATTGGCGCGATATAGGGAGAGAGTGTTTAGGATATTATGCACAAGTTTGGTCGGAAATTATTAAAAGAAAGGCGTTATTCGTTGCAGCGAGACACATTCTTACTGTCACATTCTTGAGGATGTATATAACACATGATCACAAAGACAGAGCCATATGGACATAATTGTAGTCACCAGAGCGTGCAATATTTCAGCGCTAATACCGCAACAACGCAATATGCATTCACCATGAAGTCGATCTTAGAGGTGCCGAATGTAGTCTTGCGGTATGGCCTGCCATGCAGTTTCCACCTGGTGCCTCAGTTGGATCATATTTGCTGCCAGTCGTGCAGACCGCTCAATACGATTTTTCTTCAAGTCACAAACATACTCAATAGAGGACAGCTCTGGGGATTCGTCTGCCCAGGGTAGTTGGCGTAAACCTTCAACACCATTGGGTGGCACGGGTTACAAGTGGATGTGCATTGTCCTGTTGGTGAATGAAAGGTAGCAAAACTGGTTGAATGATGGTTTCAATGTACCGTGCACTGTTCAATGTTCCCGCAAAGATCCCCAGAGAAGAACGTCCAGTGTAGTATACGCCTCCCCATAAAATGAAGCCGGATGTCGGCCCGTGTGCCTCTGTAGTACACTCCAGATTTTCGCGCTTCCTTGCACGGCGTCACACGCGTACGACCATCATTTGGTACCCAAGATGAAGCGACACTCATAATTGAAGACGACACGTCTCCATTAATCCTTCCAAAAGCTCCTGTCGCAACATCACTAGAGGCGGGCAGATCGATGTTGGGACGTGAGCAGAAAGACATTGTAGCTGCACGCATGCTCTTGGATCATGTTAGAGAGCCATATGTTACACTGTCCGTTCTCCTCTGACGATCGTCTGGTACACTTGTGGCCATTAAAATTGCTACACCACGAAGATGACGTGCTACAGTAGCGAAATTTAACCGACAGGAAGAAGATGCTGCGATATGCAAACGATAATGGTTGTTTCAGCATGAATAGACAGCTGGAACCTTAGTACCGCTTGAGCTATTCATCTACACTCTTGGGCATTAAAATTGTTACACCACGAAGATGACTTGCTACAGACGCGAAATATAACCACCAGGTAGAAGATGCATATACAAATGATTAGCTTTTCAGAGCATTCACACAATGTTGGAGCCGGTGGCGATACCTACAACGTGCTGGCGTGAGGAAAGTTTCCAACCGATTTCTCGTACACAAACAGCAATTGACCGGCGTTGCCTGGTGAAACGTTGTTGTGATGCCTCGTGTAATGAGGAGAAATGCGTACCATCACGTTTCCGACTTTGATAAAGATCGGATTGTAGCCTATCGCGACTGTAGCTGGTTTATCGTATCGCGACATTGCTGCTTGCGTTGGTCGCGATCCAATGATTGTTACGAGAATATGGAGTCGGTGGGTTCAGGAGGGCAATATGGGTGTCACTAGCAGTCGAGATGACAGGCATCTTATCCGCATGGCTATAACGGATCGTGCAGCCACGTCTTGATCCCTGAGTCAAAAGATGGGGACGTTTACAAGACAACAACCATCTGCACGAACAGTTCGACGACGATTGCAGCAGCATGGACTTTTGGCTCGGTTACCAATGACGCTGCATCACAGACAGGACCGCCTGCGATGATGTATGAAACGACGAACCTGGGTGCGCGAATGGCAAAACGTCATTTTTTCTAATGAATCCAGATTCTGTTTACAGCGTCATGATGGTGGCATCCGTGTTTAGCGACACTTTGAACAGTAGCCGTTACATTTCAGATGTGTTACAACCCGTGCCTCTACCCTTTTAAACCCTACATTTCAGCAGCACGTTGCAGGTCCTGTACAGGCCTTTCTGGATGCGGAAAATGTTCGACTGCTGTCCTGGCCAGCACATTCTCCAGATTTCTCACCAACTGAAAATATCTGGTCAATGGTGGCCGAGCAACTGGCTTGTCACAATACACCAGCCCTATTCTTGATGAACTGTGGTATTATATTGAAGCTACATGGGCATCTGTACTTGTCAGTTCTAGTATAATATATTTGTCCAATGAATACTCGTTTATCATCTGCATTTTTTCGTGGCGTATCAATTTTAATGGCCAGTAGTGTATATTAAAATCATAATTCAGCCCGTGTTTCTACCGTTCATGCACCGAAAAAGCGATATGCCTTTCCAACAGGACAATATACGTCCACATGCATCCCGTACCACTGAAATTGCTATTAGAGGTGTACGTCATCTACCCTGGCCAGCACGATCTGTCACCCTTGAGCATGTTTGGGACCTGATGAAACGTCGTCTTGCGTCGTATGCACTATCAACACGAGATCTGGCCCAACTGAGGCACCAGGTGGAAACAGCATGGGAGGCCATTCCGCAGAACTACGATCGGCAGCTGTAAGATCGTCTCCTTGCGAGAATTTCAGCTCGTATTACTGCAAAAGCTGGTTACACTCGGTACTAGCGGTGACATTGCCCACGCTCTGGTGACTATACTCACGTGCGTATGGCTTTGCCTGTGTGATCGTGTGTTGTATATATTCTCAAGAATGTGGGTAAACGAATCCATAATGTTCTTATTTCTTATTTCATTTTCCAACAGTGTATTTGCGACATTCCTATAACCAACTTTCTCTTTCGATTGCGAAAATTAGGAAACTCATATCTTAAACGGAAAGATTCAGGTGTTACTTTTTCCAGTTCGCTATTAGAGAATGGAACGGTAGATATGTGTGAAAGCGTTTCTATGAACCCTCTGCCATGCATTTCAATGTGATTTGTAGAGTATTTACGTAAATGTAAGTAATCGAAGTGGCCAACTCAGAGTGGAATATAAAATCTCTTTTTAAACATTTAGATTACATGACGTGACTGACTTTGAAGACAATTCTGCTTTTACTGTGTGTGTACTTGTTAGTAGAGGTATAATAGTTGTTTTCAGGTACACAATACCGCGCGCCAACATAAAATGGCTTTTTATTCTTTATTACGTCATTTATTTTACCGGAGATAGTACTCGCTTCTTTCAGTGAATATACTGTCGTTTGTACGAAATGAAGAACAGCTACTTCAAAAGCGAAATGCTTACCAGATATTGCACGGAAATTACAGAAGAAACAGCAGTAAAGGTGAGATCCCTGATACTACGTGGGTAAATAATAATAATTTCGTGTGGCTCATTGGCCTGGTGCTAGTCTTTCAATTGGACGCCACTTCGGCGACTTGCGTGTCCCTAGCCTACCCCAGTTATCCAACCGGGGAGAGGGGACCTACAGCTTAACGTGGAATCCGAACCACGTATCGTTTCTGGCGACTCCTCACATCGTTGAGAGGTTTTGAACCCGCGACCCTTCTGTTTCCAGACGAGCACTTTACCCCAAGACCACCGGGCCCGACACTACGTAGGTGAGCGACTATTGGAGTGCTGATCTTAAGTACCCAACCACCTGACAAGACAACTGAATTCAGTCATGGCACAGCTACTGCTCACTCACAGGCCCTGCCAGGTAAAAGTGAGTTAGAATGACGTCTAAGCACCGAGGAATTACCAGCGGAAGTACTATTTATTGCCGAAGTAAATACGAGATTCTTAGACTGTAATAAGCGTCGTCCTGTCACTTGTTTCCCTCCTAACAGCCAAATATGCCAACAAACTTATTTTTTTCCTCTAATAAGCTCTTTTGCTATGTTTACAATTTTATGAAAATATATTTCACAAATTATAAAGCTGCATTCTTTATTGGGCATCGTGTTCGCTTCTTCTTTGCCGATGCAACGTAAAATTTAAATTAGTTATCGCTTTCAGATATTGGACTTGTCTGTGGATACAAACCTTTTATGAAAAATATGCAATACTGATTAAACCTATGTAATGTAAAATGAAGAAAAGTAATGAATTTGACTTTGCTTTCCATGCTATCCTCTTTCCGTATAATGTATGGAATTTTCAATAGCAGAGCAAAGACATTAACTTCGTTTTGTATTTTTGATGTTGTTTATTTCCGACAGGCTCCATCCCCTTCATCTCTCTCTCTCTCTGCCCCCCCTCTCTCTCGCCCTTTCCCCCCCCCCTCTCTCTCTGCCCCCCCTCTCTCTCCCTTCCCCCCCCCCTCTCTCTCTCTCTCTCTCTCTCTCTGTGTGTGTGTGTGTGTGTGTGTGTGTGTGTGTGTGTGTGACTGTGTGTATAAAATCGCACATGTCTTAGAGCATAGTTGGTGTATATTTCTGATCCATTTTAACTGCAGTACGGCAAATATAAGAATGAAAAGGATTCCTGTACCTGAGATAATAATTAAATTTAAATGCAAATAATGGCACACTGAGCTATGAACTGTGGGTATGATATACACTTATCACAGAAATTCAGTAAGAAAATTATAATACAACGTCAAAACCAGACCAATGCATCGAGAATGCAGGTATACTCACAAACCTCCACCCATAAATACGCACACTGTATTTATACAGTAAACAGCACCACACAGAAACGAAAGACATGAATAAACCACGCACAGAGTGGAAAACATGCTAGAGAAACAGGGCCTCCATATAGCATATGTTGTTGTTGTGGTCTTCAGTCCAGAGACTGGTTTGATGCTGCTCTCCACCCTACTCTATCCTGAGCAAGCCTTTTCATCTCCTCATAAGAACGACAACCCACATCCACTTGAATCTGCTTACTATACGCGTCTCTTGGTCTCCCTCTGCGATTTTTACCCCACACACTTCCCTCCAACGCTAAATTCACAATTCCTTGATGTCTAAGAATGTGTCCTACCAATCTATCCCTTCTTTTAGTCAAGGTATGCCAGAAATTTCTTTTCTCCTCAATTCGGTTCAGTACCTCCTCATTAGTTACGCGATCCACCCACCTAATCTTCAGCATTCTTCTGTAGCACCACATTTCAAAAGCCTCTATCCTCTTTCTGTCCACACTGCTTATCGTCCATGTTTCACTCCCATACAAGGCAACACTCCATACAAATGCCTTCAGAAAGGACTTCCTTAGGCTTAAATCAATATTCGATGTTAACAAATTTCTCTTTTTCAAAAACGCCTTTCTACCCATTGCCATTCTGCATTTTATATCATCTGTACTGCGACCATCATTTGTTATTTTACTGCCCAAGTAACAAAACTCATCTACCTCCTTTATTGTTTCGTTACCTAATCTAATTCCTTCAGCATCACCTGATTTTCTTACACTGCACTCCATTACCCTAGTTTTACTCTTGTTAATGTTCATCTTATATGCACCTTTAAGCACACTATCCATTCCGTTCAATTGCTCTTCCAGGTCCTTTGCTGTATCTGACAGAATTACTATGTCGTCGGCAAAACGCAATGTTTTTAATTCTTCACCCTGAACTTTAATTCCTTCTCCAAATTTCTCCTTGCTTTCCTTTATAGCTTGCTCAATGTACAAATTGAACAACATTGGGGAAAGGCTACAACCCTGTCTTACTCCCTTCCCAACCACTGCATCCCTTTCATGCCCTTCAACTCTGACAACTGCTGTCTGGTTTTTGTACAAGTTGTAAATAACCTTACGCTCCCTATATTTTACTCCTGCTTGCTTCATAACTTGAAAGAGTTTATTCCAATCAACATTGTCAAAAGCCTTCTCCAAATCTACAAAAGCTAGAAATGTTGGTTTGCCTTTTCTTAATCTATCTTCTAGGATAAGGCGTAAAGTGAGTATTGCCTCCCGTGTTCCTACATTTCTCCTGAACCCAAACTGATCTTCCCCGAGGTCGGCTTCTACCAGCTTTTCCATCCTTCTGTATATAATTCGTGTTAATATTTTGCAACCATGACTTATTAAACTGATAGTTCTGTAGTTTTCACACCTGTCTGCACCCGCTTTCTTTGGAATGGGGATTATAACATTTTTCTTAAAGTCTGAGGGTACTTCACCTGTCTCATACATCTTACACACAATGTGAAACAATTTTGTCATGGCTGGTTCTCCCAGAGACTTCAGTAGCTCTGACGGGATATCATCTATTCCAGGGGCCTTGTTTCGACTTAGATCTTTCAGTGCTCTGTCAAATTCATCTCTCAGTATAGTATCTCCTATTTCATCATCATCTACATCCTCTTCCCTTCCTACAATAGTGTCTCGAAGTTCGTTTCCTTTGTAGAGCCCCTCTATATACTCTTTCCACCTTTCAGCTTTCCCTTCTTTGCTGAGAACTGGTTTTCCATCGGTGTCCTTGATATTCATAGAGCTGTTTTTCTTATCGCCAAATGTTTCTTTTATTTTCCTGTAGGCTGTATCTATTTTCCCCCTATTTATACATTCTTCTACATCCTTGCATTTGCCTTCTAGCCAGTCCTGCTTAGCCATTTTGCACTTCCTGTCAATCTCATTTCTTAGTCGTCTGTACTCCATTTTGCCTGTTTCATTTACTGCATTTTTATATTTTCTCCTTTCATCGATTAAATTTAGTATCTCCTGTGATATCCAAGGATTCTTTGTAGGTCTTGCCTTCCTACCTATTTTGTCCTCTGCTGCCTTCACTATTTCATCTCTCAATTTTATCCATTCCTCCTCAACTGTTTTATTTTCCCCTGTTTCTGTCAATTCTTGCCTGAAGCTCCCTCTGAAATTCTTAAGAACTTCAGGTTCCTTCAATTTATCTAGGTCCCATCTCCTTATTTTCCTACCTTTCTGTAGTTTCTTCAGTTTCAGCCTACAGTTCATAACCAACAAGTTATGGTCAGAGTCTATGTCTGCCCCTGGGTATGTCCTACACTTCAAAACCTGGTTCCGAAATCTATGTCTTACCATTATAAAATCTATCTGGTATCTCCCGGTGTCTCCTGGTCTCTTCCACGTATACAACCTTCTTTTGTGATTCTTAAACCAGGTGTTTGTTATAACTAAATTATGTTCCGTGCAAAATTCTACCAGGCGGCTTCCTCTTTCATTCCTTTTGCCCAGACCATATTCACCCACTATCTTCCCTTCCCTTCCTTGTCCTACTACCGAATTCCAGTCTCCCATAACAATTAAGTTTTCCTCTCCCTTAATTGTCTGAATAATTTCCTTTAGCTCCTCATATATTTCTTCGATCTCCTCATCATCGGCAGAGCTAGTTGGCATATAAACCTGTACTACTGTTGTCGGTGTTGGCTTCGTATCTATCTTGACAATGATAATACGATCGCTGTGCTGGTCATAGTAGTTTACCCGCATTCCTATTTTCTTATTCATTATCAATCCTACTCCTGTGATACCCCCAACTGATTTTGTATTTATAATCCTGTACTCACCTGACCAGAAATCCTGTTCATCCTGCCACCGAACTTCACTAATCCCCACTATATCTAACTTCAACCTATCCATTTCCCTTTTTAAATTTTCTAATTTTCCTACTCGATTAAGGGATCTAACATTCCACGCTCCGACCCGTAGAATGCCAGTATTGTCTTTCCTGATGATCACATCCTCCTGAGTAGTCCCCGCCCGGAGATCCGAATGGGGGACTATTTTACCTCCGGAATATTTTACCCGAGAGGATGCCATCATCATATGTTCATACAGTAGAGCTGCATGTCCTCGGGAAAAATAACGGCTGTAGTTTCCCCTTGCTTTCAGCCGTTCGCAGTAGCTGTGTGGCAAAGCCACATTAGCTGATGTTACAAGGCCAGCTCAGTCAATCATCCAGACTGTTGCCCCTGTAACTACTGAAAAGGCTGCTGCCCCTCTTCAGGAACCACACGTTTGTCTGGCCTCTCCACAGATACCCCTCCGCTGTGGTTGCACCTACGGTACGGCTATCTGTATCGTTGAGGCACGCAAGCCACCCCACCTCGGCAATGTCTGTGGTTCATTTTATATAGCATATAAAATGTTGAAAACCTACTAAACTTATTTAGTAAACTAACAATCAAAAGGTACAACGTGGAACAGAAATCTACAAAGTGTAATGAATCATGCATGATAAAGACATTCAGAAATTTTATAAAGGTTAAAATGAAAACGTAACATTCTGAACGTATGAAGCGTTTGCAGTGGACTTCATTCATTACAACGATCATTAAATCGTATATACAACAATAAATGAACGGAGTAAATAACACTGCCTTTTGTTCTTCCCCTGCCGCCCTTTTACATTCTGAAACAGACGCAAATAGGGGTAGATCACAGACGTTAGAAAATCATATTTTACGATTGTCAGCGGCACACAGCAGTTTCGAAACAACTTTCAAAACAGAATAATGAGACGTCAGCTCATATTTCCGTGGAGGTCTAGAGAAATGTCGACAGAATGGAAACATAATACGGCTTTATAAACAAAAGTAGAGCAGCATCTAAACGCTTGTAAGTAAATTTTCGGACAATATTCATCTCGGGTTTGCAGCCGGATACCATCGTCAACTAAATACGATATTTCGGCAGACCAACTGGCTGCCATCTTCAGGTGAGTGCGCTGATTACACTTACTTTCCTGGGAGATGAATATTATCAGTTATTACGCAGGGAAAATTCTACGCAATCACAAATTTTCGGACAATTTTTACGTTATTCAAACTCAGATTGTACCAGAACTATTACTATAGGCCTGCAGTGTCTAGCACGTAAATCAAAATAGTATATATGTTAATATATACTGTACATCAACTAGCAATAGCATACAAAAATTGGGGTCTGAAGATTAATTATCAAAAAACAGAATACTTGACTAATGATCCACAAGAACTACGCATAGAGGGAAAGAAAATAAAAAAAGTTAACACATTCTGTTATTTGGGGTCCATTTTAGAAACTGAGGGAAAATCCGACTCAGAGATTAATAAAAGAATTAGCAGTGGAAGAAAAGTCATTGGAATGCTCAACTCAGTCCTATGGAGCAGAAACGTGATGAACAGAACAAAAAAAAAAAATCATATATAAATCTATATTTGAAAGTGCAGTTCTGTACGGAGCGGAAACCTGGACCATAAACCAGAAGCACACTAAGAAACTACAAGCCGTAGAGATGGATTTCTGGAGAAGATCGGCCAGAATTTCCAGGAAAGAAAAAAGAAGAAACACCGAAATAATAAAGAGGATGGGAATAATAGAAAGAATAGATGAGGTGATGGATAGGAAGAAATTACGCTGGTACGGGCATGTAAGAAGAATGGAGGACAGCAGAATACCGAAGCTGGTACTGGAGTGGCAACCTGTGGGGAGAAGAAGAAGAGGACGACCGGTGACCACCTGGATCAAAAATGTACAGCTCTCAATGAATAGACTGGGCACAGAAGAAGAGGACACACAAGATAGACACACGTGGAGAAATATAGTGAATAATTAGTGTAAAACCATATGTACTATGTGTATTCATTTCTGGGCGTATTAGTATGTTGGAGGTAAACCTCTGTAATGAGGACAATCTCAATAATAAAAAAAAATATACTGTACATATATTTAAGGTCATCTGTGACGAAATGCGCTTTATTTGATAATTTTGCTTTATTCAGTTTGCACATGGCCAAACCAAATCTTGACATTATTAAGATAATGAAAAAATCGTGGAATTTTACAGTTAACCCACAAGGTCGCTATACCACGGAAACCTTGATGTATCCTGGCATTCTGTTCTCTTAACATTTATTTTCCGCCCTTTGAGAGTATTGTAAAATAATATAACGAGACGGTTCGTGACGTAGTGTAATCTGTGGTGTGTACAAGGCTTCCATCAACACAACGCGAATTATACAGTAAGCGCCGGCTGCGGTGGCCGAGGGGACTGCGGCGCTCAATCACGGTCTGCACGGCCACTACGGTCGGGGTTTCGAATCCCCCCTCGGGCATGGATATTTGTGCCGTCCTTAGTCTTAGCTTGTTCATAAGTAGTTTGTTAGTTTAGGGACTGATGACCCCGTAGTTAAGTCCCATAAGCTATACAAACATTTGAACATCTTTTTTTGAGTACAGTAAGCCGGAAAGTGTTCACAGTAAATCCATAAATATTTATTATCCCATTGTAACTTGCACAAATAACCAGTGCAAAGGAGGAGGGGTGCTACTCTGGTAGACTTAACCGGGCAGAATCTCGAATATGAAACCACCGAGGTTGCGGCACATGGCTGCGATACCCCAGCCACAATGCGTACTTTCCCCCCACTCACGGCAAGAGTCATATCTCGCCGCATTGTTTACATAATATACTGTTGTCACGCACTCTGCGTTAGTCAGATATCTGAGAGCCCGGTAGGTGTTGCCTGACAAACTGCCACAAACCACGAGTTCAAAATAATGCATATCTTATTATTCATTTTCCCTTTTCGTTTCCATGGTGTTACTGCGTATCGTCATATCTAAATGATTAAAGAAAAACTCACCTTAAGGCAACTCAATAAACCGCTGATTGGCACGTAAAATAGACAATCACAATCACACAAATTACATTTTTCGCCGTGGCCTTGTCTATGTATAAACCACCACAATACAGCAAGTTATGAATTTTAGGATGACCGTCGCCTAACAAATAAAGCAGAACCGTTTGATATATTAATAGGAACGTTATTAAGTAATAGCTGTTTTATACTAACACACAGGTCATTGGGAGGGTGTTTTCCACACTAATTCAGAGGCAAATGATAAATGGTAGAAAGTAATTTATTTATAAACACGGCCTTTGCCTCACAATGCTAAGTACGGATGATTCGTCATATTTTTTCCATTATTGCCAGTTGGGGAAGCTGGCAGCACCTGAGACGCTCTCCAGCCTACAGAATATTTACAGGAACGAAGAATAACAAAATACAAATGGATTACAAAAACAGACAATACATATAACACGGCGACATAATGGATAATAAGCATAATTTGAAATGGTGTATTGGTGCACAGTATTACATAAAATCATATTGCGTCGAAAACGGAGAAACACTACACTACAGTTAAGACACAGGCGTCGGCAGCGGGATGGCCGTTAGCATTTGCATTTAAGAAAAACATACTCGGACGGTGTGACGGATGTAGATGGGGAGGGAGGGAGAGGGGGACGGAGCGGAGGAGGGGCTACAGGAGGGGACAGAGTGAGGAGGGGCCACAGTGTCGGGGGGAAAGGAAGGGGGTTGGATGAACCCAGAAGCTGTGAAGAGGAGGAGACGTGAGTCTAGAGGGACTGGCAGGAGGAGGGGGATCGAGGAAGGAGGGAATTAAAGTGAGATCAAGGACCGAAGGGGACATGAGAAGAAGGGGGAGGATTAGAGCTGCTACGAGGGTTAGATGTCTGGGAGGAGAGCATAGGGTGAGGGGGATCCAGTTTACGGTAGAGGAAATGGGGACGTAGGTGCTCAATGAAGTTGGGGAAGGGAATGAGGTCATATTGGAGCAACATGGGGGATGGGGGTAGGAAGGCGAGGCGGAGGACGTGGCGTTCCTTGATCTCTAGGTTCTTAAAGAATGATTGGCAGGGTGGAAGACGCAGAGGATGGGGCGGATGAGGGGTTGTAGGTATAGAGGATGGTGGAAGGGTTCAGACCCAAGATTCGGCCAAAAAGGAGTTTGAGGAGGTGGAGGCAGGAGTAGGCTTTTCTTGGATGGTGTATAAGTGGGGGATCTCGGTGCGATCTATGGTAAGGCCCAGTTGCTTGAAGGTGGGAGTGAGGCGGACGGGACAGTTATGGAGGGTGACGAAATAATGGGGGCAGAAGGAAGAAGTGGTGCGACCTACAATGATCGCCTGGGTTTTGGTAAGATTTATAGATAGGAGCCACTGGTTACACCAAGTGGTAAAAAGATCAAGGTGCTGTTGGAAAAAAGCGGTTGGCGAGAGGGTGGGAGCTAATGCAAGGAAAGCGGTGTCATCGCATATTTGAAGAGGTGTACGGGAGGGTCAGGCTTAGGCATGTCTGCGGTATACAGGAGATGAAGGAGGGGAGAAAGGACGGAACCTTGGGACACGCCAGCAGAGGAATAGAAAACATGGGAATCGGTGTTACGGATAGTAACATGGGTAGGGCGGTCGGAGAGGAAGGAGGCAATGACCCAGACAAGGTTGATGGGAAACGCGCAAATTTGGAGCTTTAAGAGCAGGCCAGAATATCACACCCTGCCATAGGCCCATTCGAGGTCTAGGGATACAAAATGATGACAGCACGACGGGAGTTGAGCTGTAGGGAGAGGAGTTGGGTAAGGCGAAGGAGTTAGTCATAAATATTACCGGCACGGTTGCCACGAAACCGGAATGTTCTCGATCATCACATTCCGTAGAAACACTTGACACTTACAGTACTTATTTTACCGCCATAACAAACTCCGACACGATAGATGCTACCGGATGGAGCGCTTTCTTCACTATAGATATACTTGCACTCGACATATTGCAGTTTCAGCGTAAAGGGGTACCGACCAAAAAAAAAAAAAAAAAAAAAAAAAAAAAAAAAAAAAAAAAAAAAAAAAAAATGTTTGTATAGCTTATGGGACTTAACTACGGGTAAAACTTCCCCCACTTACGAACTACTGATGAACTAGCTAATCCTAGGACAGCACAAATATCCATGCGCGGCCGGCGGTATCGACCCCCTACAGCCTTCATCAGAAAAAGAAACACCAACTGATGAAGGACATCACCAAAAAATTTATTTATATGATTGTGACTGTTTACATTACGTGCTTATCAGCGGTTCTGCGACCGTCTTCACGATGAATTTTTTTCTACTGTCTATTACTGACAATTCAGTCGGATTTTCCATTGCTTAAAAAAGGTTGTACCCCCAAGTCTTAACAAGTTAAGAGATTTTAGTTTCTAAAAACTCTGTGTTTCATAGTTACCTAAAGCCACGTCTCTAACAGAGTCAAAAGTGAATCAGTGTTATGATTGTAATTAGGTAGAATACAATGTGTCACACAAGTAATGAAGAGAAAAACTTGTCTTTTGTACGCCACT
Source organism: Locusta migratoria (assembly GCA_026315105.1). Classification (NCBI taxonomy): domain Eukaryota; kingdom Metazoa; phylum Arthropoda; class Insecta; order Orthoptera; family Acrididae; genus Locusta; species Locusta migratoria. Next base: position 334,309,953 of record CM048746.1, on the reverse strand, counting down.
CTGTCTATCAAAATATCTCAAAGTGCATTTTCACGGGACGTTGCTGGTCCAAATAGTGAAAATTACGGTCTACGTCGATGCCATCTAGAGTCCACAGCAGAAACTACGGCTCGTAAACATCCCGAAGAGAAGAGCACTGCCTTTTTGGAAACGTGAGGGATAGCGGTGACGAAAAAGACGAAACGAAAGCCACCCTACGCTATCAAAGCAGCCTGTAGGCCAACAGCTATAAACAGCAGTAAAACTTCCCCCACTGCTTCACTCTCATTCTTTCTTCAACACCGTTGTGTCTAATGAAGTGGACAGCAGAACACCTGCAATGGAAAATGGATCGATGGAATCACCTTCTCTCTGCCGACAGAGGAGGATTTCTCTTATACCTGGTGAGCGTTGCGGAAGGGTGTAGAGGCGGCGAGCTACTATCGCGTACTTCAAGCATGCGGTGCTCCCACGTTCGTCAGAGGTCAGTGCTGATTTGAGTCGACGTCATTCACTGCTACCTAACATCTCACAATCGAGGAGAATGTGGGGACTGTGAGGCGACTGGGGCAGGATTGACCATTTCTACAGCAGAAAATTTGCTACCGGATTTGTCTTTCGAAAATAATGTGCCGGCATACATCCTCTATGTCATTTACACCTTTCTTTAGGACGGTAAAACCTATCGAATATAGGTATTTACGGGATTCACTGACGTGAACCCGACTGATCATGGCAGCTAAAGCCCGTGTGGTCTGTGGCGTCACTTTTCGGATCATACGGCTCCTCGCGTCGGAGTTTCGAGTCCTCCCTCGGCCAAGGGTTTGTGTGTTGACCTCAGTGTAATTGGTTCAAGTAGTTTGTAAGTCCAGGGTTCATGACCCGTGTAGCTTGATTCCACTGCAAATTTGACCGATCCAGTTTGTGATTAGTGGTTACGTGCACACAGCGTTTTGGCACGCTTGACAACCTCAGGATGATGAGAGTGGTAGGATTGAGCGACATATTTATGTCTCTATTGACTCTTAATGCAAAAGTTGGAACAAGACATTGATTCTGAATTCCAATTACAGTTATTATTCAAAGATAATAATTTCGTGTAGCTCATTGGCCTGGTGCAAGTCCTTCAATTGGATGCCACTTCGGCAACTTGCATGTCCCTAGGCTACTCCAGTTATCCAACCGGGAAAGGGGACCTACAGCTTAGCGTGGAATCCGGATCACATGTCGTTTCTGGCGACTCCTTACATAGTTGAGAGCTGAAGGATGGGGTAAAATGTGGACTGAAAAAATCCGAATTTCGGTCGGGTTTCGAACCCAAGATCTCTTAGTTTCCAGTGGAGCATTTTACTCCAAGACTACCAGGCCCGACATATGATTCAAAGATGTAGGAAGAAAATTAAATGTTCATATGGCATTAGTGTCTAGGAGACTATGCAACGGCCAGGTTTAATGTATGTGACGGGGCTACTTGAGACATATATAGTGTGTGTGTTGCCTCAGTACTAACAGAGGTCTACAAAAATGAAAGATCGTATCGGGCTACTAAAATTAAGGATCTGACTGCAATAATACTAAGAGAGTAACTTGACAATTAGTGCGCAACGTAATGCTGACCTACGTAAAGCAAGTTTGGGCACGTCGATACTTACACTATCTGACTACAAAATTAGAAGGATTAAAAAGATGCAAAATCTTGTTTGGCTGATAGTCACTCTCGTGAACAATAAAAGAATGTCGTACTGTGTTGTACTTGTTGGCCCTGTCTTAGTATTACTATACAATCAGTCTGCAAGAAATATTATTTTGTTGTAAAAAGGGAAGTGATACCTCGCTTCACACCAACACACATTCCTCACTTCATATCATTCATGTCACCCACTTGTTACAATGTACTTAATTACCATTAACTTACAATCACTTACAGCGTCAAGAATAATCACAAACAAAATTAAATTAATCAAACTGAATAAATCTGTATTAAAAAAAATTAGAATATTAGCAATCAGCAAATTCGACATGACTAACATGAACTATAAAAAAAATGAAGAATGTGCATATTATTGCGAAGTCGTGCAATGAGGCAGTTTCTAAAATAGGGATGCAGCCCTACCCTCAGGAAAGGATTAATAATTAAATGTCAAAAAGTGAAAGGAACTGCTATTTTATTATTATTACGTTTGGTTAATGGCCTATCCTCGTTATTACAACAATTACAGTGACGAGCCACGAATTAATCAAGGTTGTGTATAGGTTCCTACTGAATGGAAAGTTGTACAAAATAAAATAAAATAAAATGAGCGACCTTGTGCAATGCGAAAAACATTTAATTACCATAAATCAGCAGCATAATGAAGAACTCCTGGCTGTGTCTACCGCGAGCTCCAGTGCAACCGTCACGCTCCGCTACTACTCTCCGAGTCTCGCGCGGCTAACCTCAGCAAACCCCGCCTACCGGCCGCCAGAGATAATCCTTGTGGACCCAATAAAGATGTTTATATATATATGTCGTTGCCAGGAGTCAATTCTTCAGCGTCTCAGCTGTTTTTTATTTATTTTTTTAATCTTCCAAAGCCGAACCAGTTACTAAATTCGCCGGATCTAGTCTGCCCTTCTTTAACCAGTAAATCGCAGCCCGATTTTCCAATATGTAAAGTTCAATAGAAAAGATTTGTTCGTCGTCTGTCGTCTGTTCAGAGAGATTTCTTGTACCTGGCACTGCGGAGAGTACAAAGTGGAAGCCGGGACTGGCCAGTACGAACGAGGTAGAAACGGAGGCGCTGCAACATCAAGTCGGTTTAGGTTGTGTGCTGACACATTGTGGAGTTTATGAAAGTGTGGCGCTGCTGACGGTTGAGCTGTAGACTAACGTGTACGACCGTGTGAATGCAGGGCGGAGCTGTCCGGAACGCGATTTTTCGTTGTGAAGATTCATTGGCGGTTATGTGTGGTGTGCTTACTGTCTAGCTGTGATGGCGTTTAGCAAGTAGACATTGGTGTTGCAAGCCTTGGTAAACTAGTCACTAGGTGAAACAGCGCCATGATGTAAACTAATCGGAAGGCAGTTGATATTGTGCGTTGTGACTCGCTTCCTAGTTTGTCCTGTAGCAGTGTACTTACCCACCTTGGGGTGCTATTCACATTCTGTTTCTGAACTAGTGTGTTACAGGAAGCTTATCTTTCCGTGGGTTTATCTGCATAATCTGGCCATCGCAAAATTGTAAACAGGACCAGGTGGATTTTATTGTACGGAAATGATATGCGCAATCCGGGGACGATGTGCGAACAGAAAAGAAAAACTTCGAACGCAGTGTAAGGTGTCACGCACTGGGAGTATGGGTAGCCTTAGTAACTAGATGAAGAAATTAAATAAACAGTTCCGTTTCATACATATCCTGAATCAATTAAAGATGTCGTCTTATCCATAAAAATTGTATAGTTTGTATAGTTTATGGGACTTAACTACGGGGTCATCAGACCGTAAACTTACAAACTACTTATGAACTAACTAATACTAAGGACGGCACAAATATCCATGCCCCAGGGGGGATTCGAAACCCCGACCGTAGTGGCCGTGCAGACCGTGACTGGAGCGCATTAGTCCCCTCGGCCACCACGGCCGGCATCCATAAAAAAGACTGTTTTGTCATACTGATAAATGATTTTATTTAGGTTAAGTGTAGAACCACTTGCTGTGTTTTTATCAGTATGACAAAAGACACTTTTTTATGGATAAGACGATATCTTTAACTGATTCGGAAATGTGTGAAACGGAACTGTTTATGTAATTTTAAATGACATGATGATGGGATATTCCCGAAACTAGTTGCATAATAAATAAATCTTAGATGACAGCTAAGTGTAATATGCAGTTCCTTAAGTTTATTGGTGTCAACAATCCCCACAAACAAATATATAGCTGAAGAACGAAGTAATTTATTTATTGTGTTAAGTGTAGCGTGTCTCTTGACAATTCTTCAAAAACTGTCGGACCTCTGCTTAATACGAAGGGGCACATTAGTTTTCCGATGACCTTTGTGTTTCACGAGTGTCTGTTGGGCACTGCAAGACAGGCAATTCCGAAATTTTATACTAAGGAAACAAGGGACTTAGTTTTGTTAATGGGCAACGGCAGATTGTCTGAGATGGCTGTGTGGTGTATCTTCGCGCAAGAAACTGGAAGCGAGCATATCATTCGTCAGTATCATGAGTTCTAATTGTCTATTTAATCGTAGCCATTGAAATTGCACCTTTGGTAAAACAAGGGAACTGAGGTTTGGGTTCCGTGGTGAATGTTACTAAACTGCTTAGTTATAGTGGGGTGTCTAGATTTATGGTGGTCTTTAACTTATAACATGTCGTCACTGAGAATATTAAATTGTGTAAATTAACGATTGTTTATTGACATCATTTGGAAGTTATGTTTTGGGAGAAGTACACTAACGTTGGAAGATGCTAAAGTAACGTCTCTTGAACTTGAATTACAACAGTCAGGAATAATTCCTAGAAGGGTGCTGTCCAGAGCGGCATTCCTTCCTTGGTCGCTAACTCTAATTGCATTGCTAACTGCGCTCTAACAACCATTCGAGCCCTTAAGGCGACTTAAAGGTTCGATGGTTGTTGAGCTTTCCTAAAGGCACATGTAATGTAAATGTAATTAGCAGTTGTTCTTAACTGATTCAATCACTGGTTCAGAAAAGTATTTTACCTTGTAAATGCATTGGTGTGAGTGGGCATTTAAACAAGGTGCTGTACCATGTTAGCTGTGACAACTGGGATTTAATTGTGACAAGGAACACCTCTGACCTTTAACGTTCGAAACCACACGAAACAGGCAGTGGTGTGGGCCATTTCCAATCAAAACGTTGCATTGTATCTAAAGTAAAATTTTTAACATAGAGAAATGAAGTAACAAGATATCAATACCATAGGAAGACAAATTATTTTTCATTTTATTTTCGTCTGTATATCATTACATATTCAATCAGCAGCGCCAACAACTCTCTGCTTAAAGCACTTATAATAGCGCAAAAAATATAAATAAATAAATAAAAGTATACAGCAGTACCACACACCTGAAAGTGTTTAAAGTGCAGATGTGGGATTTCGATGAAGTTGTTACAAAATGGGAGACGACAACGTGCAAACCACAATAAAGACACGTTATCAGATTGCACATCACTTTTGTATTCCCGCAGTCGAATAACAAAAGCCACACTATTTAAAGTTTTAAATAGTAAATAGTTGTTATGTTTATATCGTACCTTACCCCGACTAGCAGTATCATATTGCGAAATAGATTTATACGTAGATGCAGCGAATTGTTTGTAAATCTCAGAGAAAAGTTGCACTATGAAGAAACGATGATGTACCTTAACTTGTGGTTTCGAATCTGTGTAGTCTTACAAAATCACTTCTTGTGACATAGAGTTATATCACTTTCTCTTCGTGATATCAATCCAATGTTCAGTTGACACAGTAACTCGCTTGAGAACACTCCAAGAGACAAAGACGTACTGCAGCTATACCACTCACGTAACTGGAGCACTGGTTAGTGCAGCTGGACTATGCTACTACATAGTGGCGCTAGCGGGGTTTTCAGTGGAAGTAACCCACACCACTGTTTTGTTTATGTTTTCTTGTTAGTCTACGCATGGTTTCATGCGGTTCCGAGCGTTCGGGTTCAAAGATGTTTCCTGTCAGCCGCGTATTGTCATTTATTTTTCCTTGTTGAACTTTCCGTGACTGGCAAGAGGAACCGTTGGCTTTGGACTTGTTTACCTGTTGTGGAGCGAACGCGGCTCCTTGCGAATGGGGTCTGCATAAAAGCTTTAACGTAACTGTGAAATTTTGACATCCAGTTCCTTTGAACTTTTGCGCAGCTACTGTCAGTAATATTAAGGTTTTTTGGTAAAGGCCGATTAGAAATCGTTTACATGGTTCTGGAAACCAATTACATAAAGCAGAGTATTTTGTCAACGACCTGGTAAAACCGTCTTCAGAAACATTTTCTACGCAATTGCAGTATTTCATGAATATATGTTTTAAAGTAGTTGATAAATGTATTTCAGACCAGAAGACTTTCTTGTGCTACTTACCCCTCAGCCTGGTCCTTCCGGATCCTGTAGCTCATCCTCGTTTTCTCCAAGATGGATTCCGTCTTTCCAAGGTGGAGTTCAAGTCTCACTTCTACGGCCAATAATAAAAGATTGAAGGAACTGTGGATTCTTTGGTCAAGTTGATCCTTTAATTGATCACAAACCATGTTTAATGAAACAAAATGAAGATAAATTAAAAGCCTGTCTGAAATATGAACTTCTCGTTAATGTCCCTATTCTCAGTAAAAGTATGCAAAAGGGGAAAATTCTTATTCGACAAGCCTCTTTTCCAAAAGAGGTAGTGACCTCGATTTAGATAATTAGTTTTTTTGTTGTTGAAGGATACTTGCCACACAAAGTAACTTGGCTTTGAAACTTTTCCTTCCAATATATAGTCAAAACCTCTTATCTGAAACATCATTTTGGATATCGACTGGCATCCATGCGACGGAGAGAAACAAAAATACACTTCGTAACTCGATAATACAAAGTGTCCACAATGTTATTAGTGGGTTTCGTTTGGATAGGGGGATTAAAATTCGAAGGTTATCAGTCCCCCGGTGGGGAGGGGGAGTGAGGATAGGAAAGGAGGGGATGGGCAAAGGAAATGCATTCCGGAAAGTAGAAAACAACGGAAGACTGCATTAACTCGGATCCACGTGCACGCCACGCGCGAACTCACGAAAGAACTGTGAGCCCCCTGGGGAGAATGTTATTAATATTATGCTGCCTATTTTTATACATATGATGACTGAGAGTGAAGCTCTGTGCGAAATGTTTCGACGTCAGCTGCAATCAGGCAATGTATGATAAAGGCCATATACGAAAATGTTTACCAGGACCAGGATTGGCACTTACTTGGTTGTTGCGACAACCATACACGCCACACAAGCACCGAGTCTTCACACAACGGCAAGGTCTGTCCTGGCACACACCCCAACACACACACACACAGGATTGTCACAAATCACTCGGGTAATACCCTGGCTATTCGTTACCCCGCCATTCGCAACTTCGTTGAAGCTCCCAGGCGAATGTGGTGGGGGGATGGGGAGGCGGATCTAAAAGTCAATCTGCAGGGCAAGAGGGCCTCACTTACTCAGTCTAGGTATGTAATCTCGAACTTGTAATGGTTCGGATTTAAGTTGTTCAAAATTCTAATCTCTAGGTCAGTGCTTTCCAAACTTTCCCTCTTGGCGACACCCTTTTATAGTTAACAGTGTTGCCCGACACCCTTTCACTAATATAAATACATATGGTAGAATTTAGATGGTTCCAGCGGGGGGGGGGGGGGCGAAATAAAGTATCGCTTAAATGTAGTTCGTAAACGAAACTGAAATCCTCGTATGCATTGACATGTCTAATGTTGATCCTGACTGCAGCAATTACGTACACTCATCGCAAGAAAACGAAGCATTAGGAACTACGAAGATGTACAACAGAGTAACACTGCAGACAATAATGCCTAACTCACACACTAATACCACTACTTGCTTCTTCTACATGCGACCCAACTTCCGAAACACGAAAACTGAATATCGGAAACTGTTTTTCGCTGTCGTGTGTACATGTCAGGGTCAGATACTGTTTTGCTGGATCGATTGGAAACGGCATCTGGAAATTGGCTGCTCGGATGTCTGATTTAGACAGCACAGTGGCAGTTCCCTTTCAGTTCAATATTATCACATTATTTTCAGAAATAAAGAGAATGAATTTATGACAAGTGATGAATTATTATTTAAGCTCTATTGTTAGGTTTTGCTTCACCACGACCTCGGATGTCCCGACATATTCGGAAAAAAGTGGATAAATATTTGTGACAAGTAAAAACATGAATATCATTTCTGGGCCCAGGATCTGTTACACACAGGAAACTGAGAGGAAAAAATATTAACGCATACCAGGGTCCGAACCAACGATCACTGAATTTCAAATACTGCCTCCGTTAATCACCCGGCCATACTCCATACTAAACATCGCTACTGAATAGCTTTAGTCAGTGGACAATTGTGACTGTTTTTACAAACTGTGACAGCTTTTACAGCCACAGTGTCATTGATTGACATTTAATTGTAAGAAACGCTACCGACGGTGACGTGGTTTAGATAAATTCATTAAAAACCGCTCAGGTGCAGCTTTTTGAGAAGGAAAGCAGACTACAGTGAAGGTTCGTTCAAGCAGCTGCCAGTTCCAGCAAACTGCGCATGGGAAGAGCTATTATCGAGTATCAGCAGCAGCTCTGCGCATGCTCAGTTTGCTGGAATCTGGTAACTGGCAGCTGCTTGAACGAACCCTGAGTGTCTACTGCTGCTGAAACAGAGCTGTCGCCTAGCGGCTCAGCACGCAGTTAATGTGCACCCATCATTCCTTTAATATGTGATCTGTGGTGCACTGAATTAAGAGAAGAATGATTAGCTGCAGGCGAATCTTCAGGGTACTATGAAGAGAAGGATTTTTTTCGTTATTTAATGACTTTTTTCTTTTAGTCTAAATTTGTTAGTATCGCGACACTCTTGATACTACTACGCGACACCCCACGGTGTCGCGCCACCCAGTTTGGAAAGCTCTGCTCTAGGTTGTTCACTGAATCGATAACCTTATTTGTGATCTAACTAAAATTTAAACAATTCCTTTTTTGTATTTATGTGGATGACTTTACAATGTTCAGTATTCAGGGTCATTTCATATCAATCAGATATCTTTCCTAAAACATTTTGTAGTTGTTTTTAACTTCAGTTACTAGGCGGTAAACGGAAGTACGATACGCAAACAATCTAACGGTACTGATCAGATTGCCTTCTAAATCGTTTATTTCGTTGAGTAACAGCAGAGGACCAATTACACGTCCTTGTGGAACGCCAGATGTATTCCATTTTACCCGGTAACACAAATCAAGTGTCTGTAAAGCTACGGTAACAAACTGCAGTAATCATCGGGCCATAGACATACAAACCACTTTAACTAACTGACACTAACAATACACACATCCATGGCCAAGGAAGGACTCGAACCTTCGACCGGAAGCAGCAGCGCATTCTGCAGCAAGGCGCCTTAGAGCGTACGGTCATTCCCGCGAGCCACTCGGAGTCTTTCCGTAAATTGGTATAAACTGCGACCTCTTTGACGGGGTCACTAATCCAGTATCACAAAGGAGACAGCTCCATATTACTGAATTTCAGTAGAAGAAGGATCAGAGTATTTCTTCAAATGAAAAATTACATATGTTACCAGTCTGAGATCCCTTGTCGGTAGCAAACATTTGTGCCTCACAAGAATGCTATTTTCGGAACATGTGCTGTCTGTCTCAATAAATATAGGTGATAAATAACTTTCTTACACAGTAGGGCGCGCGGAATGGCAGTGTGGTCTAAGGCGTCATTCTACGGACTGGACGGCCATTCCTGCATGTGGTTTGTGTCCTACCTCGAGCGTAGGTGTGTGTGTGTGTTGTCCTTAGTCTAAGTTATTTTAAGTAGTCTGTCAGTTTAGGGACCGATGACTGTACCGTTAGATCAATATATTTGCAAACATCTGAAACACAAGAATCTTACACAGTAGTTTTTCCCCAATTCGTCTACAAATCGATATCAGTGACTACTGTAATTAAATGAATTCCGTATTCACATGGGCTGTTCATCTTTGTAGTCCTTGTCTAATCTAGTCGTAGTCTAGTTTCAGTTATAAGAAGTTCGACAAACTAAGTTTAAAAATTACGTATGATTCCAGGGCCAGAGTCAGATGACATAAAAGTTTTCTGGGTGTTGTACCGCGTCATGATATAAGAAGGTTATTACTTAAATAACCGACGTTTCGGCCAACGTTACAGTGGCCTTCATCTGGATATACTGATGTGAGCTGGTAAATAGGCCGCACTGACAACACAACACGCGAGCGTCACTAGTAAGCAACTGCCGTAGCACGGCCCGCGGCCAGCAGGAGAGAAACGGAATCTCTCACCTCATTCGCCGATGAACACCCATCATATCTCGCTATGCAGAAGCAATAGGCAACGGGTAACCCCCACTCCCTCCACCTCAGCATCCTATCATAATAAAGATTCCATTCTTCCGCCAAAATCCACCAATAACATCGCTGATTTAAATAAAAAATGACGTAATGTCTAATTGAAAGTAAATATAAGTATAGTAACAACCCGCTCAAATCAGTATACCCAGATTAAGGCCACTGTAACGTTGGCCGAAACCATGACCTTATAACGAGGTACAACACCCAGAAAACTTTTGTCATAAGTATAAAAAGTTTGTGTTGGCCCGTTTGTTTCCTTCTACGTGATCAGATTGCTAGTAAAGTGAAAAGTCGCGTGAGTCTAAGATGTTTGAGATGAGTATTAAAACCAAGTGGCGTACAAATGACTGCGTACTAAACCATGACAGTTCACAACTGTATATGCCCTAAACTAGCCTATTCACGATTTTTTAAAATAAATAACGGTTGGCAGTTGTTTCCCACCCACCGTACTCACTAGACTTCTTCCACGACGCAAATAAAGTTTGAGAAGCGACTATTTCATACAGTTGATGAGATTCAAGGGGAACCGCCAGTAGTACCAAAAACTCTCACAATTACAGACTTATAAGATGCACTTTAGCTTCCAAGAGAATTACGTTGAAGACAGTGGTGCAAAATAAAATTTAATATTGCAACAAACACAGTTCAGGTACTACTCCATGTCAACACGTTTTAAATTTAGGTAGATTTCTGATAACAAACAGCCAAGCCTTCTACCCCAGTCATCTATTTAAGGGAAAGATAGTTTTTATGTCATCCCAGTTTACTAAAGGTAGAATTCGTAAGATAATGAATAAGTAGACAGCATGCCCTTTAGTATCTATTTTCAGTAGCATGTATTACCAAAGAAGATCCCCCCCCCCAGGGCCCCCCCCCCTCCCGGGCTGTATTTCCTTTCTCCCTCCCCTCCTTTCCTATCCGCACTCCTTCCCTTCCCTACCGAGGGACTGATAACTTCAGTAGTTTAGTCAGCCTAACCCAACCAAACAACCCAACCCAACCAAACAAGACAAGTGTCATATGCGAACTTTAAATAATAAAAAGGAAACAGTATTTGTTAACTGTCGAATATTAACAACAGCATACTTTTTAAATAGGTACAGATATGTGTAGGTCCTGAACCTGAAAATATTACATACGATAGTCACTGTAGAAGTCTTAACTACTAACAAGACTCAAATTGTTTGATTGATTTTAACTGAAAATATTAAAAGATTCATGGGATCTACCATCAGACGTAATTTAAAAAAACTAAATATTTTTCCCCGCAAGTTTGAAATATATAGCAACCGCTTATATTAACACATTTTAAAATGGTGGATATAAAGTAAGCCTCCAGGTACTGTAGATGTAAACGTTTGTATTTAACTTTCGTCCACGTTCACAATGGAGCTACCCGGGAACGGCTGTGCGGTTCTAGCCGCCATGTCAGGGACAGTGCGGGCGCTAACGCTTCGGGCATGGTAGTGTGTGTGTTGTCCGTAGGAACCGATGAACTCCGCAGCTAAGTCCCTCAGACCAACAAACATTTCGAAATTTTGTTCACAAAGTTTGATACTGATTCTCATTACGTATCAACGTTCTTTACCGCGGCGGAGCGGTACAAGCTAGTTCATATGTAGTTTGTAAGCTTAGGGACTGATGACCCCGCAGTTAAGTCCCTTAAGCTTTACATACATTTGATTTACCACATGCACTTTTGTGGATATTCTACAGTGTAGAATATGTTAATGCCTGGAAGATCTGAAAGTGCCCATTACTTGATTGACAAAGTGAAAATGCTGAGTCAAACTTGCAATAGTAGTGTCCAAGTAGCAAAGGTCGCTCTGAATGGTTTGAGACGAAGAGGGGAGTCTAGCAGGGAAGTGCTCTATCACCACTCTTGTTTATTACTGTAATGGACAGAATTCTAAAATCTATTAACGAAACTGCAAATGAGTCGAGATCACTGGTATTTGCATATGATGCTGTAATATGGAACTATTTTCCCCAAGGACAACACCATCCCTCAATAAATCCTAACAAGAACACTAAAGGTATCAAAATTTTACATGCAAGTTCGAAACCTACTCTGTGACTAAAAAGTACCACAGGCAGCAAAGTTTGTATCACACTTACTTTACTCCGCTTCTTATATATGGCATGGGAACTTGTACATTGTTAAAAAAGGATTTCAGAGGAATTCAAGCAACAGAAATGAGGTTTATCAGGACTATGAATCAAAGTACCAGGTGAGACAAGATCAGAAATGAGGTATACAGAGAAACAGCTGGTATGCGGTCGCGTCGTTCAAATATCTAGGCGTAACATTGCAGAGCGATATGAAATGGAACGAGTAAGGACAGTTGTGAGTAAGGCAGACAGCCGACTTCGGTTTATTGGGAGAATTTTGGGAAGATGTACTTCACCTGTAAAGGAGACCGCGTATAAAACGCTTGTACGACCACGTCTTGAGTATTGCTCAAGTATTTGGGACCCGCAGCAGATCGGTTTGAAGGAAGACATAGAGGCGGTTCAGAGGCGAGCAGCTAGATTTGTTACCGGTAGGTTCGACCAATGCGCGAGTGTCACGGAAATGCTCCGGCAACTCAATTGGGGATCGCTGGAAGAAAGACGACGTTCTTTTCGTGAATTTCTGTTAAGTAAATTTAGAGGGCCGGAATTTGAAGCTGAGTGTAGTACGATCTTGCTGGCACCTACTTACATTTCGCGTAAAGATCACAAAGACAAGATCAGAGAAATTAGGGCTCGTACGGAGGCATATAGGCATTCTTCTTTTCCTCGTTCAATTTGGGAGTGGAATGGGAAAGGAAATGCCTAGTAGTGGTACAGTGTACCCTCCGCCACGCACCTTACGGTGAATTGCGGAGTATGTATGTAGATGTAGATGTAGATATCAGGGTTCCTATTGCCAACATCTTGGGGAGACGAAGACTGCAGAGGCATAGTCATGTAATGAGACTGGATAACACAAGAACAGCTCAAAATACTTCAGAATGGAAGAGGGAGGAAAATGAGCAAGAGGAAGGCCAAGGAGACGATGGGTAGAGGCACTACAATCAGACGTAGAGAAGAACGGTTTTAATTGGGATGATGTCAAAGACCAAATGCTATATCAAGATCGGATGAGATGCGGAGTGCTTGTTAGCCACAACCGGGAAACTGCAGATGGAAAATGATGAAGATGATGATGATGATGATGTAGAATTGTATCCCGTAAATAACATGTACTCCTAGGCATCGTATAATTACGATCTAAGCAATAAATTACATTGCCAACGGTCGTGCCACTGTTGGTACAACGGTTTCAGTAGATCACTGAAGTTAGGACCTGTCGGGCTTAGTTAGCACTTGGATAAGTAAACATCCAGATCTGCCGAACGCTGTTGGCAACCGGGGTGCACTCTGCCCTTGTGAGGCCAATTGTGGATCTAGTTTATTGAGAAGTAGCGGCTGCGGTCTGGAAAACAGCCGGTAGTGCGAGGCGCTAGCCACGCCCTTTCCATACCGCATCCAATGACGCCTTCGGGCGAAGGATGCCAAGGCGGCCAGTCGGTTCTTGTTGGGCCTTAGAGGTCTACATTGAGGACTTTCCTAAATAATCTTAATTAAATCTCGATTTCTTCTAGCCTGTTGTACCTGGTTTAAAATTATAAAATTTACAACACCACTGCATGTCTGTTTAGGAATTGCAAGTACTTACATGGAGACAATTTTTAATTTGACTCGTCTTCGAAATTGAGTATCGAATAGTGGTATTCTATTTAAAATTTTTCGTTTAGTGTATAGCAGTGTTATTCAACCTGTAGGTTGCAACCCCCAGGGGGATCGCAAAGTCATGCTCGGGGATCGCTGTCACAGGAGCAAGTACTTGCACCACAAAATACCTAAGGGTTTCAGTTATACAAAAAGGAAAGACTAAGACAAATTTATTTAATGTCAAAATTACAAAGTTTCTCGTGTAACATTAATCGTGAATCCAATAGATCATAGATTGGTTTATAATGCAGGGACATGATAGTGTATGTAATTCTGATAAAGATCTACATCTTTAAAAATTGTCTATACATTGGGATCTTTCTTAATTACCATAATTCGCTTTCGAGTTTTGCCTGCAATACGAAACACTCTTTAAGCAAAATATATTTTCCTGTCGGCAATCATGTACAAATAGGATAATTTGTTCCATTACGAATAATACACAAAAAAACTTCGTCCAACAATTTAAAAGGAAGCTGTTGCAATATGAAGAAGATTAAATTTGTTTCATTTGAGATAACGTAGTTCTGTTACGGTTCTTGGGCATGGGGAGGGTCGCCATAATACTTTTATTTGGAAGGGGTTCGCCAGTATATTTTTCCTTGGAAGGGGACCGCATATTCGGAAAGGTTGAAAAACAGTGGTGTATAGAATACAGAGGGATACTAGCACACAAGGCATGGAGCAGAAGTACGTATCAAGCTTTTAGGTCCCTAACGCAGAAGTTCACATCCTGTCACCAGTAGGGCAAATAACCTCATCTTCTAAGGTATATCTAGAAACTCGTGGGAATCGGACGCTTTCACCAGGAGAAAATGCGGTAAGTCACTTTTGTAAGCTTCTGATGTAAAATGCAGTTTGGTTGAATATTATAATTACTTAGATCTTTAAAAGAAAATATTCGCTAGGAGAAATGTTGACTATAAACTTTCAATAACCACCATATTAGTTGTGTGTAATTTTAATAATCATAGAAAAAGCAGCATTGGCCTTTCTTTCTTCCTTTTATTACATGAGATGGAATCCATTGTGAATAAAAGTTTTCAATTATATATTTTAGACGAGGTTACAGCGTTCAACAAATAAAATAAATAGCAATTTGCGTTCAGTTATGGCTTCACTGTACTAGGTTTAGATGGAACACCAATGTCGCCCAGGTCAACGCGTCTGCCTAGTAAGCAGGAGATCCCGGGTTCGAATCCCGGCCGGGCACGAAATTTCATTCGCCGTACTTTGGTGTTCCATCTAAACCTACTACAGTGAAGTAAATTGCGATTTATTTCATTAAAAGTTTTCTGTTATCTGTAGACTCCAAAAAGAGAAAACGGCAGAACAGGCCATCGCAGTAGGGTAGAAGTTTGCATTGCGTACTTTTACTCTGTCAAGAAATTATTTGCAAAATTTTCTGAACAACCTGTAATTTTGCTTTGTGTACCCTTGCGGCGTATGCAAGTAGTAATCTTAGGCACTCATTTCCGCTAGGTGTCTTCTGTCTTTGAGTACTGTTGTATTAAAAACATGCCTCTCTCTAACACATCCTTCGAATATAGTCACGTCTTCCATATTAGCGTTTTCTTTTTTTTTTTTTTTTTTTCTTCAGTAATCGAGTGAGAATACCAGCCCGACACGCATTAACAGAACCGGCCTCACGTCAAGATCTTTCGGAAATGATAGCTCAACACGCAAGCACCCGAAGCTATCAAGATTTTAGGGGCTGCTTTACGAAAACGCCTTAAAACCGGCAAAAGCAGTGTGCAATTAAGCCAGGAGTAAAGAAATTTGTAAAAAAAAAAAAAAAAAAAAAAAAAAAAAAAAAAAAAAAAAAACTGTAAATTTGGAATTGAGGCCTCTATTCTCTCGGACATGCCCGAAAAACCAGACATCGCTATGTAATGCGACATCTTCAAGTACCTAGTAAGCACGAGGT
Source organism: Locusta migratoria (assembly GCA_026315105.1). NCBI lineage: Eukaryota > Metazoa > Arthropoda > Insecta > Orthoptera > Acrididae > Locusta > Locusta migratoria. The sequence goes on along the minus strand of CM048746.1, from coordinate 334,294,161 downwards.
TCCGGTTTCTAATCTCGGCCGTGGCACAAATTTTCATTTGTCCGTATTGCATGATTAGAACACATCCTAGTAAACAGGACTAAAAAAGCATAGTTGTGTGTAAATGGTCTGGAATGTTTGCCAATACTGTTAGCTTTTCAAAAGTAGTGACTCGGTTGTCAATTTATTAAAAGTATTGTTAAAATGTAGGCTTTCCACCCTACTGCTTCGTTTTGTTACAACTTCTTAATTTGCAACGTCTCTGTTCTGTTTATTTCTTTATCCTAATAGGTTTATTTAAAGTTAGACCAAGAAAGCATTTAGATTTTAAGACTGCAATATGTTATATGCTTCTCAAAATATATTAAGTTTCATATGATTAACTTAGTTTAAATAGTTTTTAAGCCTAGGGACTAATAACCAAAGCAGTTAAGTCGCATAGATTTACAAACATTTGAACGTTTTCTTTCATATGTTTGTTTCCTAATTACACCATTCTTTAGAGATGCCGGTTGCCTATCATTGCACACGATTCAATAATTTATGTTATATGAAACCTTTTTAGGGCCGATTCGTCCATCTCTCGTTAATATTCTCGTTAGTAAACAAGAAGAAGCCTTTAACGTCCAGTTAAATGCGTTCGTTAAGTGCATTGCGTTTGTCATTGTCAGATACAGCTCTCGTTTGCTAACCTGGAGAAAACAAGACGTTGCGATATATTTCGACTATGTTGACAATAGAAACAAATGAAAGTGCCGTCTAAATAAACAGCTGTTCGCCTTATTTGACTATCAGGAAGGAGGTTAGCAGATAGTTGTTATTTGGCGCTATGGCAAACAGACGTGAAAGAAGCTCGAATTTTACAAGAAGTTAGTGCGGGAGTCTTGTGTCCTTAATACAGAAATATAAGGACACATTGGAATGTAAGAAAACCGATGGTAGTAAAAGGAAGCGACATTGTGGCAAATGAATTCAATGCTATCCATGGAACATGTAGGAAAGCAAAAGTGCTTAGGGCCTAGTACGATAACATACTGCCAAGTGCGTAGTACCTTAGTGCCAGCAATAACTTGCACATAGGCGACAGTGCACAGTTAAGAAATCACATTTTAAGCCTTACACTAGGCGCAACAAGCCTAAGCAAATACTGAATTAATAAGGTTGCAATCATAAATAATGTATTCTGTTTTCTATTACGACTGAGTCTGTTGGACTCTTCAGATGGTCGTGGAGTTTTTCATGCAGCGTTTCCAAAGTGGCTTTTTGAATACGAAATCGAGTAACAAATTCTGCATCATTCCAGCATTCAAAATGATTTGGACGAACATAAATATGTCTAGGACGCGTTATAGGGGCAATGACCTCTAGATCGTCCAAAATATTGACGTCGTCGTAATTTTCAACCAAATTTCTTATTCCAGCCATTTTCATCATACCGATTCTCACTTAACTGGTCGTTACCCGTAAGTTTGTTCAAAAATGTTCAAATGTTTGTAATTCTATCGGACCGAACTGCGTGGTCATCGGTCTGTAGCTTACAAACTACTTAAACCTAGGTAAACTAACCTAAGGACAACACACACACACACACACACACACACACACACACACACACACACACACACATGCCCCAGGGAGGACTCGAACCTCCACGGCGAGCAACTACACAAACGCTCTAGACCGATCGGCTACTCCACCGCGGCCGTAAGTTTGTATTTTGATATTGCAACAATAATTTTAAGGTTATGTTGCATATCTGCGATATATCAAACTCATCTAATCCCTACTGACATGGATGGGGCGAGAAATGTGACGGTAAAATTTTCCAATAAAGCTGCTTTCCGCACTTGTTTTTCATAAATGTACTGCTTCTGTTATTTTGTTCGATAAATTGGTCTTTATCACGTGAATAGCCTATATTGATAACTGGTCGATAGTCATGTAAACAGCGGAATTCTACTTGTTAACTTAACGGCTAGGGTCTTGTTCTCAAGCGAGTTTCTGTGTCAACTGAACATTGGATTGATATCACGAAGAGAAAGTGATATAAACTCTATGTCACAAGAAGTGATTTTGTAAGACTACACAGATTCGAAACCACAAGTTAAGGTACATCATCGTTATTTCATAGTGAAACTTCTCTCTGAGATTTACAATCAACTTGCTGCATCTACGCATAAATCTATCTCGCAATATGATAGCGCTAGTCAGTGTAAGGTACGGTATATACAAACATCATCATTTCATCATTTAAAACTTTAAATAGATTGGCTTTTGTTATTTGACTGCGTGAATGCGAAAGTGACTTTCAATGTGATAACGTGTCTTTATTGAGGTTTGCACATTGTCCTCTCCCATTTTGTAACCACTTCATTTTTTTTTTTTTTTTTTTTTTTTTTTTTAACGGCCACCAAGTTCACTAATAACGAAACGTTGATAAACGCAATTCTCCGTCAACGACAAGTTAAAATCTTAACTGGAAATTAACGAGAGATTGACGAACCGCCCCTTACTGCCTTATTTTTCAATCAGCAAGAGAAGACCTTAGGTGCTGCATATTAAAGGGGCAAATGTTACGTAGCGGACTCCTCGCGCTGAGCAGAATGCCGCCACAGACGCCAGCTGACCTCCTTGTCGTGGTGACCCACTTTGCGGCCCGGTGTTTGCTCCGCACACACCGGCCTCCGGAGCTTCGTTGACGCCGGTCATTAAGGCCCGTAATGGTGCCACCCGGTTGTGCTCACTTCCCCCACCCCCTCCCTTGTACTCAAGTTTCCACTCTATTCACTAAGCGTTCTCTCTCTCTCTCTCTCTCTCTCTCTCTCTCGCTCTCTCTCTCTTTTTCTCTCTCTTTATCTCACCCTCTGCACCCTGTCTCTCTCTATATATACATCCCTGTCTCTTGAAACGATAAATTATTATCTTTCTCCTTCTACTCCGGACAACGATTAACTAATTCCTAGGGTGACCACACGTTCGGATTAATCCAGACATGTCCTCCTTTTATAGCTCTTTGCCCGAGTTCCTTTTTCGCAAAGTTACAATTAGTCGTGATCTGTTGTCTTAAATTCTTTATCTGTAGGCGCAGCATTTGTCAAGATTACGCACAAAGGTAGTGCTACATGTGGCAGCAGGATAGTCGATTTTTCATGCATCAACACATAAGCGAGTGCAAATATCCATTATTTAAAGTTTCCGTATCTTCAGTTCCGGATTCACATTATCGTGGCTTGGCAGTTGGCATTACAGGTATCATGTCGTGCACGTGTGACTTTTGAGTGAAAATTACTATTCATTGTAACCGATTCAGTTTCGTAAAATAGCTGCCAATAAATAAATGCAAGTGTTCATTCTCAGATCTTGTTTCTTGCAAAAATCCTGCCTCCGAGAAAGGGAAAATTGAATTCGAAAAAGAATTTAAAGTTTGTGGAATGGGACTAATATTTAAGTGACCAATTAGATTTATGTCTAGAGCCTTTCCCTGCGAACACTGGACATGTTGAGTAAACGGGTTTACTGCCGGATGTTTGTGTCGCTCTGGCCGGCCGCGGTGGCCGAGGGGCCTGAGGCGCTCCAGTCACGGTCTGCACGGCCACTACAGTCGGGGGTTCGAATCCCCCCTCGGGCATGGATATTTATGCCGTCCTTAGTCGTAGTTAGGTCATAAGTAGTTTGTAAGTTTAGGGACTGATAACCCCGTAGTTAAGTCCCTTAAGCTATACAAACATTTGAAACATTTGTGTCGCTCTGGCACAATATTTCGGCCGCGTAACTCGCTGCCTTCTTCAGGTGCTACCCGAAACTGATTTCTTTGAGGATCGTGTCCAGTATTTATGCCCAGAAGAAGCGCCCATAATTACATTAGCAGTATATTAATGTCGAATTCTTTTAAATGGGACGAAGTTGGTGGGCAGGAACGGCAGAATGCGGGAGAGCCCCGCGCTCAAGTTTTTCACACGGCCCCGCGCAAACTAGGGCTGGCTGTAAAAATTTTAAAAATTTTGTAGCAGTTGTTGTGATCTGGAAGCCATCTTCTTAATTTGATCTAGTGGCACCATTAACTACTGAATTTATTAGTCTTCCTTCAGAGGTTATTTGTTTCATAGACCTGCAATCATATTATCGTCGTTTTCCGTTGTCCGACTAATTGTACGTTTAAGAAACTTCTAGGACGCAATACAAATTTCACATTACAATATCCACGGTCACAGGCATTAAACTAAACTAATTGCGATTTCTAATTTGGCTTCCCAATCCTAACCTATAGCGAAATTTGTGCTTAGTTTTCAACTTCATAGGAAGCGGAGGTGCCAAGTAAGACAACATAATTTTTTACAGGCACTTATATAAAAAAGCTCATAGTATGCATATTCCGGCCACTTACAAAGTTACATGCTATGCACTTGCCGATCTTGCCTATTATTTTGTTCCAATTCAGTAGCGATCATTATATTCATTCTGACAGTCACAATTAAGAAAACCAAATTTTATTTTCGTTTCAATTACGATCTTTGCATATTTGAAAAAGCAAACACATTAACAGTCGATTTAATATTTTCCATTCCCTACACATTCACGCACGTATCACTGTACCTAATACTACTGAAACCATTCCCTCTCTTCCTTTTCTACCGATACGATCGTATCTACATCTCCCAGACAAAATAACTACCTCAGGTGTCTCGTTTTCCTCTGCTTCCTGTAAAGGTTGCCACACAAAATGAAAGACAAGAACGACCGGTAATATGAGCGACAAATTTATTTGGGAGTTCAGGCGTTGTGAAAAGAGCATATAATTGAAATACAGCCAGAGCCAGCACTAGGTTGCGCGGGGCGCAGTGCAAAGCTTCCGAGTAGGGCTCACCCACATCCTCCCCTCTCCTACCCCTTCCAGAAGAGGTTATACTCCGACGTCATTTTCAAAAGAAGTCTATGTCATTGACATATTACCAATATGCCAAAAGACTTACTAAGCAGACCTACTGTTATAGTAAAAAAATAATTAACCAGAGAAGCAGTCTTAATAAGTACGGCAATTACTAAATTGGTAACAAAACGTAACTAAGCTATCGGAATCCTAGCAATTTAATGAAATTCAAAATCAGAAAATATTTACATCTGTTGTTCAGGATATACTCTTACATGTTTTCAGCACTTAACATGATCTGCATTTATAAGAAATTAAATTAGTAGTAGTTTATAAACACTAAGGGTCTTTTGCTTTAGTCACTTGACACAAAACATTGCTTTTGTGACTGGCAAATTCATCAATAACATCTTCAAAACTCAATTCTGAAACCACACCCTGTTTCACTGACAACATGATAAGACAAGACAGGTAGTCTTGCGAGAAGCTGCATCTGAAATGATAATAAGAAACTAAAATTTCAGAAGGCCAATAAATGTATGCAATTAATTTCCCTGTTTCCACCTCTGTAGCTCCGTGTTAGCTTCGCTGACTACCAATGGAGGACGCCCAAGTTCGATTCCTGGCAGGGGACATGGTGTCGTGTGTGTGTGTGTGTGTGTGTGTGTCGTCATCACTATGACTTTCACCGTTATCGACATGCAAGTCATCCAAGTGGCATCAATCAAATCGCCGGCCGCGGTGGCCGAGGAGACTGAGGCGTTCCAGTCACGGTCTGCACGGCCACTACGGTCGGGGGTTCGAATCACCCCTCGGGCATGGATATTTGTGCCGTCCTAGTTCGTAAGTAGTTCATAAGTAGTTTGTAAGTTCAGGGACTGATGACCCCGTAGTTAAGTCCCATAGACTATACAAACATTTGAACGTTTTTTCAATCAAATCACTTGCAGCAGACGGTTGACGACAATATCGCAGCCAATAAAAACCATACAATCAGTTCATTTCATATTTCCCTAAGGCATCATTTCGCAAGTTACGATTTTTTTTCATATCTCGTATCGTTTCAGAGACATCTGGAAAAAAAAGAAAAAAGAGAAAAAAGAAAAAAACGGCGATTTTGGGATGTCTATAAGATGTTCCCACTTTTTACATCGAATCATCGAACCGTTCAACCGATCGGCACCAAATTTTACAGACATAATTGTTGGCCACCAGAGACCAGTACCTCGCTTTTTCAAATATTTCGAATAAAATACGTTATCAACACCAAAAAAAGCCGTTTGTGATGTCATTTTAATTGCAAATAAACCGTTCATCTCACACGAAAATTGAATAACTGAATTTGTAGAGCAGAAAATTCTCTACAACTTTGTAATCATGTTCTTTTTTTCCATATCTCGTTTCGGAGATTTGATACCCTCCATTTAACTAAATCCAGCCGTTCGGAGAAGTCGCGTGACATTCCTCGCCCAGAACTGTCTCTGGCATACGGCATCTTGCGTTTTTGTTGTCATGGTCTTCAGTCCGGAGACTGGTTTGATGCAGCTCTCCACCCTACCCTAGCCTGAGCAAGCCTTTTCATCTCCTCATAAGGACGACAACCCACATCCACTTGAATCTGCTTACTATACGCGTCTCTTGGTCTCCCTCTGCGATTTTTACCCCACATACGTCCCTCAAATGCTAAATTTACGATTCCCCGATGTCTAAGAATGTGTTCTACCAAGCGATCCCTTCTTTTAGTCAGGGTATGCCAAACATTCCTTTTCTCACCAATTCTGTTCAGTACCTCTTCATTAGTTATGCGATCTACCCACCTAATCTTCAGCATTCTTCTGCAGCACCACATTTCAAAAGCATCTATTCTCTTCCTGTCCGCACTGCTTATGGTCCATGTTTCACTCCCGTACAAGGCAACAATCCACACAAATGCCTCCAGAAAAGACTTACTTACCCTTAAATTAATATTCGATGTCAGCAAATTCCTCTTTTTCAAAAATGCTTTTCTTCCCATTGCCATTCTGCATTTTATATCATCTGTACTGCGACCATCGCATATTATTTTACTACCCAAGTAACAAAACTCATCTACCATCTTCATTGTTTCGTACCTAATCTAATTCCTTCAGCATCGCCTTATTTTCTAAGACCGCATTCCATTATTTTTGTTTTGCTCTTGTTAATGTTCATTTTATACGCTCTCTTCAACACACTGTCCATTCCATTCAACTGCTCTTCCAGGTCCTTTGCTGTCTCTGACAGAATTACAATGTCATCAGCAAAACGCAATGTTTTTATTTCTTACCCCTGAACTTTAATCCCTATTCCAAATTTTTTCTTGCTTTGCTTCACCGCCTGCTCGATGTACAAATTGAATAACATCGGAGAAAGGCTAAAACCCTGTCTTGCTCCCTTCCCAACTGATGCTTCCCTTTCATGCCCTTCTAGTCTAATAACTGCGGTCTGGGTTTTGTAGAAGTTGTAAATAACTCTCCTTTCCCTGTATATTACCCCTGCCGACTTCAGAATTTGAAACAGAGTATTCCAGTCAACATTGACAAATGCTTTCTCCAAATCTACAAAAGCTAAAAATGTAGGTTTGCCTTTCCTTAATCTATCTTCTAAGATAAGACGTAAAGTGAGTATTGCCTCCCGGGTTCCTATGTTCCTTCTGAATCCAAACTGATCTTCCCCGATGTCAGCTTCTACCAGCTTTACCATTCTCCTGTAGATAATTCGTGCTAAAATTTTGCAACCATGACTTATCAGACTGATGGCTCTGTAATTTTTACACCTGTCTGCGCCTCATTTCTTTGGAATGGGGATTATTACATTTTTCTTAAATTCTAAGGGCATTTCGCCTGTCTCATACATCCTACACACCAGTTCAAATAGTCTTGTCGTGGCCGGCTCTCCCAGAGACTTTAGTAGCTGTGAGGGTATGTCATCTACTCCTGGGGCCTTGTTCCGACCTAGGTCTTTCAAGGCTCTGTCAAATTCATCTCTCAGTATAGTATCTCCTATTTCATCTTGATCTACTTCCTCTTCCCTTCCTACAACATCGTCTCTAAGTTCATTTCCTCTGTAGAGCTGCTCTGTGTACTCTTTCCACCTTTCAGCTTTCCCTTCTTTGCTGAGAACTGGTTTCCCATCTGAGTTCTTGATATTCGTAGAGTTGCTTTTCTTGTTCCCAAGTGTCTCTTTTATTTTCCTGTAGGCGGTATCTGCTTTTCCCCTTGTTATACATTCTTCTACAGATTTTCATTTGGCTTCTAGCCACTCCTGCTTAGCCATTTTGCACTTCCTGTCAATCTCATTTTTTAGTCGTCTGTACTCCATTTTGCCTCTTTCATTTACTGCATTTTTATATTTTCTCCTTTCATCGATTAAATTTAGTATTTCCTGTGATATCCAAGGATTTTTTTGCAGGTCTTGCCTTTCTACCTATTTTGTCCTCTGCTGCCTTCACTATTTCATCTCTCAGTGCTACCCATTCCTCTTCTACTGTTTTATTTCCCCCTGTTTCTGTCAATTGTTGCCCGAATCTCCCTCTGAAATTCTCCAGAACTTCACTTTCCTTCAATTTATCTAAGTCCCATCTCCTTATATTCCTACCTTTCTGCATTTTTTTCAGCTTCAGCCTACAGTTCATGACTAACAGGTTATGTTCACAGTCTATATCTGCCCCTGGGTATGTCTTGCAGTTTATAACCTGGTTCCGGAATCTATGTCTTACCATTATAAAATCAATCTGATACCTTCCGGTGTCTCCTGGTCTCTTCCATGTATACAACCTTCTTTTGTGATTCTTAAACCACGTGTTTGTTACGATTAAATCATGTCCATCTACCAGGAGACTTCCTCTTTCATTCCTGCTGCCCAGTCCACATTCACCTACTATTTTTCCATCTCTTCCTTTTCCTACTACCGAATTCCAGTCTCCCATCACAATTAAGTTTTCCTCTCTTTTAACTGTCTGAATAATTTCCTTTATCTCCTCATATATTTCTTCGATCTCCTCATCATCGGCAGAGGTAGCTGGCATATAAACCTGTACTACTGTTGTCGGTGTTGGCTTCGTATCTATCTTGATAATGATAATGTGATCACTGTGCTGCTCATAGTTGTTTACCCGCATTCCTATTTTCTTATACATTATCAGTCCTACTCCTGTGATACCAGATGTTCAAATGTTTGTATAGCTTATGGGACTTAACTACGGGGTCATCAGTCCCTAAACTTACAAACTACTTATGAACTAGCTAATACTAAGGACGGCACAAATATCCATGCCCGAGGGGGGGATTCGAACCCCCGAGCGTAGTAGCCGTGCAGACCGTGACTGGAGCGCCTCAGTCCCCTCGGTCAGCGCAGCCGGCTCTTACGATACCCCCAACTGATTTTGTATTTATAATCCTGTACTCAACTGACCAGAAATCCTGTTCAACCTGCCACCGAAATTCACTAATCCCCACTATATCTAACTTCAACCTATCATTTTCCCTTTTTAAACTTTCTAATTTTCCTACCCGATTAAGGGATCTATCATTCCACGCTCCGATCCGTAGAATGCCAGTATTGTCTTTCCTGATGACAACATCCTCCAGAGTAGTCCCCGCCCGGAGATCCGAATGGGGGACTATTTTACCTCCGGAATATTTTACCCGGGAGGATGCCATCATCATATTTCCATACAGTGGAGCTGCATGTCCTCGGGAAAAGTAACGGCTGCAGTGTCTCCTTCCCTTCGACTGTTCGCAGTAACTGCATGGCAAAGGCATGTTAGCTGATGTTACAAGGCCAGCTCAGTCAATCATCCAGAATGTTGCCCCTGTAACTACTGAAAAGGCTGCTGCTCCTCTTCAGGAACCACACGTTTGTCTGGCCTCTCCACAGATACCGCTCCGCTGTGGTTGCACCTACGGTACGGCTACCTGCATCATTGAGGCACGCAAGCCACCCCACCTCGGCAATGTCTGTGGTTCATGGGGTTGGGCCATCTTGCGTATTTTATGATTTTGTTTTTATTGTAACTTACATGTTGTCATTTCAAAGCAATGGTGCACTGAAAAATTAACAAAAACACGTCGTTGTTCGTACGATAAATGATAATCTAGTATCTAAAAATACCATATTAACACTAGTTAACAACTGCCATCAATAGCTATAAGTGTTAGCCGTAGAGTAGTGGGCAGCGCGTTAGACTGTAATGCTAATGGTCCTTGGTTCGAAACCTGCTACTAATCAAAGTATTTTTCTCCTTTTTTCCTAAAAGGGTTTTGTGCACTCTTATTGATTAAATATAGCTATGTTCTTCAATGTTTAGAGTTGTGCATATGTAAGAATGCTCCTTCTGAAATGTGTGTTTGGTCTATTTCGTGAACATGCCGTGAAAAACGTCACAACAAACTGAACAATGGTCTTCTGATGCATATGCACGTAAACTAGGAGAATATTGTAATAATGAACACACTGAACAACGAGCTTATACAGGTAGTTTCGTATATAAAGGAAGTCCTAGATTTCTGTGGCAAGTGTAGTTCCTTAATGAAACGGAAGGAAAGTGTTAACATTGCAACAAATTACATTGTTTTTTTTCTAAGCGTTTCTTCACTATTTATGGAATAATTAATTAGAATCTATGCATCTACTAAAATGTTCGTCTTTGACATGATTGCTACGGACGCTTTTAATGTAGGTGGTATTAGCTTTCCGTAGTTCAAATATGACTTCGTTCATGTTACTCTGTTCTGTTCTAAAGTAAAGTGTAAATATTCTATTTCAAACTGTGATTACGTTTTCTTTTACAGCTAAAATCACAAACGGAATAAGTGTAATAGTACTGTATTCCACATAACTCTAGTACATAATATATATACAAAGTTACTGCTATCATTACGTCATTTACAACAGTCATTGTAACAGTATCTCCCCAATTTATGTACATGTGATAAAGAAGTCTTTGTCTATAATTCGTTGGTATGTATTATATGGCATCTTCTCGAAACAGAACAAATGCACTTTTCAGAGAAAGTGTTGTTACCTTTGAACAACGCGGAATCTTGCAGAATATAGTTGTGTTTGGTTAACAAGAGTGTGCGAAAATCTTTTAGGAAGCAAGAGGAGAAATAAAGTGGGTAAAAAAAATTGACAGTGGTGGTTTTCCTCACTTCAGGGATATCGATGCTTTGCGGTCGTTTGTTCATATTCGTTTTCGGTCGTTCCTTGAGAATTTTACTCAGCTTTTTAGTACAGATGGCGTTGAACCAACACCGTCTGAAGAGAAGGCCTGTGCACTGTCGAACCACGTCACGTCACGCAGAGTAGGTCGCGATCGCATCGCTCACTGGGTGGCTGATGGGGAAAAGGCCACCGCCTCACAGTGGCCAGCCAGTGAACTACGCGATCACGATCTACTATGCGTTACGTGGCAAGGGAGCGCACAGGCCTTCTCTTCAGATGGTGTTAGTTGAACCGTCTTTCGTTTTATCTCTTTTCATTGATTCTTCGGTTTGAACGGGTACTTTGTGGACGTTGGTTTGTTTTGTCCTATTTTTATCGTTTCGGATAACTCCGTTTTCCCGTTACAGAGGCCGTCGAGCTAACATGTCGGCAACCCTCTGACCGAGCGCGCTGAGGAACCGCGACCTAGCAAGTTCCGAACCACCGTGTAACATGTTCGTACATCATAAACTAATTCTTCGCCTATTACGCTATGGCGAACAGCTGCGAGAGTAATCCGTGATTCTCGTAGCATCGATGGCAGGTGTTAACTAACTAACCAACATTATAGTTCATTATACTAGGAACTAAGTGTTTTTGATAATTTTCAGTGCGCCATTGCTTTGAAATGAAACGCTTGAGTTATAATAAGAAAATCATCAAGTAGAGAAAACGAGATAGCGTACGCAAAAGAAATTTTGGGGCGAGGTATGTCACGTGACTGATTTACGAACGGCAAATGTACGCTACGTTCGTTACAGGTTACAGTCATTCGTAACCAGTGCAGGCAAAGAAAATAAATTTTGAACCAGTAAGGCAAGGCAGGTGATGATATTTTAACGGAAAAATATAATGAAAATGTTGGAATATATTAAAATGATCAAAGAGGTAAAAATTCGAAAAAGAGTATGTTTGTCAAAGCTAAACTCAAATATCATATAATTTTGGCTTTTTGTAAAAATACGGTCAGAAAGAATATTACGTGTTGGGTGCATAGATATTGCCACAATAGCAGAGTCGTAATCTTATCACCATATTTTTTTATTATTTAGATCATTATTTTGGTCCAAAAATTTTGCAAAAACTTATAAAACTACAAAAAACTAAAGTGGGCCGTAAAACACGTCAGTGCGAATTTTTTAATGTCCAGTTTAGCTCTAAATGTAGAAAAACACGAGGTGATGCTGATGAGCAGTAAAAACAATTGGATAATATTTGAATGCAATATTAAAAGTGTACTGCTTGACACAGTAGCTTCGATTACATATCTAGTTGCAACTTTGTAGAGCGATATGAAATGGAAAAATGCATGTAAGGACAGTCCTTGAGAAGGTGGATGGTCGGTTTTTTGGGAGAATTTTGGGAAGTTGTCGTTCATCTCTAAAGAAGACTGCGACCCTTTCTTGTGTACTGTTCAAGTACTTAACATCACCACCAGATACTTCAAAGGAAGACCCAGAAGCAACTCAGATGCGGGTTGCTAGGTTTGTTACTGGTGTTTCATCAATGCTCAAGTATTACAGAAATGCCCCTGGAACTCAAATGCGAATCGCTTGAAGGAAGGCGAAGTTCTTTTAGTGAAATACTATTACGGTCTTTTGGAGGGTCGTAATTTTGAAGTTGATTGCAGTAAGATTCTACTGACGCCAACTTACATTTCGCGTAAAGATCACAAAGAGAAATGAGGACTTATACAGAGGCGTAGAATCATTCGTTTTTCCCTCATTTGTCTGCGATTGGAACAGAAAAGGAACACTAAGAGTGAGCAAGGTTCCCTCCGACATGCAAATTATGGTGGATTTTGGAGTAAGTATGTTTTTGTAGATACGTCCTGTCTCCGGCATGGGATTACAATAAACACCTTCATTGCCTCAGTTGCAATGAAAGTTTGTAACTTTATGATTTACAGTCAGTACTCTTGACGTTTTGAATGTGCTCCTCGTTTCAATAAAATAGCACTTCTATTCCCTAAGTCACATCAAGCTGCGAAGCATATCATTCAGCTACTTATGCAGAAAAAACGTCATCAGCGACAATTTGATCCAGTGTTATTGAATTACTCGATGCATTTCGGACGCTGTAAACCCCGTAAAAATCGAGTTAATACATGATTTACCTCTCTTGTTGAATAAGGCGAAACGTATATTCCAAGCACTCAGGTAAAAACATTTTTGATCTTTTATGTATGCAAACGTCAATCATCATACATCACGTCACGTCACCGACGTAAAAATATCAAATACGTTCTTCCTTGACTTTCTGGAATATATTTTTCGTCTCGTTTAAGATCCGAACTGAAGACTGAAAGAATACTATTTGCAACTGATGACCCACATTGTCAGAGATACATTTGAAATTCAGTAAAACACTAAAAAATTATGAATGGATAAATTTTATTCATATTGCCTGTTTCGTAAAGTCACGTTTGAGAGCACCCAAATGGATAAAATTAGAAAAATCTACACTTTCTGACAGATAAATGTCATACGAGTTTATTGTTTCGAAAAATGAAACAGGAGAAGCGCTATTTTATATTGCTTTCACGTTTTTGACGATTTAAAGATATTTATAGTATTCTGCTACTGACATGAAGCACAGACATTGCTGAAGAAAGAGTGAGGGTGGCTTGCGTGCCACAACGATATAGATAACCAACCACAGCTGAATATGGAGAACACAAATATTTGATGTATTTACATAATTCTTAAAAATTCAGAATGCTGGTATGCACTTCGAAAATACTTCGATTCCAAAGTCTTTCATCCAACATCCATTTGACATATTTCAGGAACAGTTTTACGTGTATAAATATTCAATCTGTTATACTCATTACATTCTTTATTTCTCGGTTCTTCTCATTGAGTCTTCACACCTTATGCGATAAATACATCTGATATGACTTCTGTAGCTTCAATTTCGAACGGTGATGTACAGTGTCCTTTTTTATCTTGTAAAAATATATTTCAAAGACTTGGAGTAGTTTTATTGCTATCTTCTTAACTGTCTACGTTTCGTACCCTTTCAACATCGTCAATCGACGTAGTTTATGAATACTTTTTGACTCAAGCTTTATTTTTTTGATTGCGAGTTGATGTTTTTATTTATTTTTTAATTTTTTATTATAGATAGCAGTCTGTAAATCTACTATCAAAATTCATACAACTCTGCTAGAGTTCAGCATTTAGTCTTCTTTAAGACAGTCCTTCCCGCAATGTATTTCATAATAAAAATTACAAAGTCTAAGCCCTAACCACACCTGTAATACGCCATGTATGTGGATTAGCAGTCGACACTACACTGCAAAATTTTGCGCAGTCCCCTTTGTGTTGCTCGTATTATTTTAAGTGCTTCTGAAGAACCTCTACTTCACCTAAACCCATTTAGGTTCTATCCAAACCCATCCACACTCAATTTTACTTTCCGTTCATCAGTACGGAGCAGTATTTTTGAAGCAGGTAGATTGCTTGCGTGGTATTTGTCTGATCCATTAAATTGGTGACGCTAAGAATAGTGTGAGTTAAGGTTCAAGTTAGGAACCATGTTCTTATAAAATGAGATCTTATCGCCCACCGATGGATTTTCGTGGGGAAATTTAGGGTCTCTTCAACGGATGAGGTAGATCGACGTGAAAGGCAGAGACAAACGATCGGTTCACTTTGTCATGGCTGCCACACTGAGATATATGGCTCCGGGCAGTCTGTGGGCTCTGCCCATAAATTACATAGTTAGGACACGCGCAGGACTGCGGCGCGACCGCGAACGTCCAATATCGGACGCCGGTGTAACGGCGGGCGCGGAGTAACCCACCAGGGAACACGTGCTACCGCCTGTATCACCTCAACATCACAACTGCAATTTCCTCCAAACGATAAACCAACGGCTTATTATTCGCGCGGTAAGTCTATCCCTAATAGAGTCGGAAGCAACGTTAAAATGTTCAAATGTTTGTATAGCTTATGGGACTTAACTACGGGGTCATCAGTCCCCAAACTTACAAACTACTTATGAACTAGCTAACAATAAGGACGGCACAAATATCCATGCCCGAGGGGGGATTCGAACCCCCGACCGTAGTGGCCGTGCAGACCGTGACTGACGTGCCTCAGTCCCTTCGGCCACCGCGGCCGGCGAGACAACGTTATTCTCTGGTCCTTTCACTCAGGTCTCAGTGTCTACTGTTACGGTAATATTTTGTGATGTTTTCCAACTACACACTCATTTTGCCAGCCTTTAACGAAGTAACTGTTTGTTTCTATTTGACGTAAATTAATTGAAACTGTTGCCGTTTAAAGATGTAAACATTACTGGCATTCAAAAATAAGTCATACAAGGTAACACAACAACCCGAGCAAGCACCAAAAATAAAGTCATCGTATGTAATGTTTGGTTTTTTCGAATTTCATACATATCTTGCAGAAAGTTTTTCCACTTCGCTTTCAGAACAAGGGGAAACTTATTCTCTAGATAAAATTTTGTAAAATTCATGGCAGAAGGTACTTTCATTCAGTATTGACCCTGATTAAAGAGAGAAAAGTGTCGGTGGTAGGTTTTTTCAAAGGATTTCGACACCGTTTGAGCGATCGCCATGAACGTTGTCACACATATTTATGTCTTAAAATTGTTCAAATGTTTGTAGAGCTTATGGGACTTAACTACGGGGTCATCAGTCCCTAAACTTACAAACTACTTACGAACTAAAGACGGCACAAATATCCATGCCTGAGAGGGGATTCGAACCCCCGACCGTAGTGACAGTGTAGAAGTCACTGGTGCGCCGCAGATCGCTCGGCCACTGCGGCCGGCATTTATGTCCTAATGGAGAATGTTCTTCTACTCTGCAATCCATCGTACTAAAACTTGTATCACAAATATTGCGGAAATGCAAAGCACTATTTGTGTGTAGTTTCACAGAATGGCTTGGTCATCTGGAGCTCATAATGTTACTCACTAAACAGATTTTAATAATATGTACAAAGTGGGTAAACTCCGTCCGACAGGCCTCAGGGGGCCCACTGGGTACTGACCGGCCGCCGTGTCATCCTTTGCCCGAAGGCGTCAACATTTGAGGTGTAGAGGAGGACGTGGTCAGCGCCCCGCACTCCCGGCCGTTAGGTCAGTCTTCGTGACCGGACCTGCTACTTCTCAGCAAGGAAGCTCCTCAGTACGGCTCACAAGGGCTAAGTGCACCCCGCTTGCCAACAGTACCCGGCAGACCCGGACGGTAACCCATCCAAGTGATAGCCAAGCCCAACAGAGCTTAACTTCGGTGATCTAAGGGGAACCGTTGCATTTACTGTGGCACATTGATTTTTTATGTTAATAAGACTTCCCCGACAGAGTTTGTTGTGTCAAAAGTTATTGGCCCTTCGCAGTATTAAAACATATTTCAGAGTGATCACTTTATTTATAGAATTGTGTCTCCATAATAAACAACAGTTACTTACAAATATAAGTTTTTCTATTTTGTACATTGTAAGACTTCAGTGGTAGTAGTTATGTGGTATTTTCATTGTAATCCCTTATGGTACACGATATTTTTAGTTTGATTACCTGACGCGTAAATAAATAAAGCTGTCGGATTTCCGACGCGAGGGCAGGCAACATTCAACTGTCCATGAGAGAAGCATGAGTTTTCCAGATTGACGCCGCAAAAACTCAACTATTTACTCTGTGATTTATTTATGGTCCTAGCGAAAGCAAGCCGCACTGGAAATTGTAGTCGTTTAAATTCAAACGGAAAATCAGTTGGTACGATTGGGATGCGGGGTATCAACACATCTTCTCCCTTATATTTTCCCTTTAGAATGGTTGCTTCGATCACATTGTTCAGTAAGCTTTTAACTGGTGGCCGTGTGCCGTTACAAAGTCGCGGTTGGTTGATATTTGGTAACATAATGGGTTTGGAATATATACCGAAATCTCTTCTTTCCTTAATCCCTTTCTCCCTCCTCTATTTCGCCATCTCCTCCTCCCCCTATCTTCACACCACTTCCTCTTACCCCTTACCATACTCTTCTTCTCCCCCTCCTCCCTGCGTCTATATCATCCCTCATTTTTAAATCCATTAGAGGAATAAGCGTCTATTTATTCGGAGAGTATACTTGTACCATAAAACACCTTTTCGACTCTCTTCCAGCAAATACACAAAACTGTTGTCTTTCAATTTTCGAAGCCTTTCTTTTTCAAATTTTCTGGTTGTGAAAGCGTTTCATCAATTTCAACAGTTTTGTCAATACCTCCTACTGGTGTCGATTCATTTGTCACAATCACATAACAAATTTCTCGGCAAGATCCGTAGTAAAATCACACACAGTTCTTACTGAAAATCCAGTTTCCGACGCTGTGAGTTGCAAAATATAATCCTTCACCTAGCAAGACACTAAGATGATACTCTGTTGGATCCTCAATTTACTGCTGTCAATCCATGTATTTATTTCTTTAATTGTGAACAGTAAATTTTGGTATGGAAAATCGAGGTCACGCCCTTTTTTTACCAATTTAAACTGTGTTCTGTCCACCGCAGTCAACACAATTCCGTAAACCATCATTTTGTAGTAATTGGTATTCCAAAAAAAAATTTGAAGTACACATCCACTTAATTTTGGAATTAAATCACGTCATGCTAAGCTCGCGTTATCTGAACTACTACATCCTTCATCCATTGCCAACGCACTAACCCATTCGTAAACTACTAATACCGGAAAAGATCTCAGAAATATACCGATTTCACAGCATAGTAATCTTTGTCGCAAAAATATAGCAATATCGTAGCATAATAATTTTTGCAATGACTTGGTAATTCTCATAATCGATATCTTACCATGAAAATTATTATTTTTCAAACATACACATTGTTAAATGGCGCAATGCCTATTAACTCTAACAAAGTAAAAGTAGAAAAACGTTTGTAGAGCCTATGGGACTTAACTACGGGGTCATCAGTCCCTAAACTTACAAACTACTTATGAACTAGCTACAACTAAGGACGGCACAAATATCCATGCCCGAGGGGGGATTCGAACCCCCGACCGTAGTGGCCGTGCAGACCGTGACTGAAGCGCCTCAGTCTCCTCGGCCACCGCGGCCGGCAGTAAAAGTAGGATACATTAGTATATCAGTGGTGTTTGTAGTAGTAATCTAGTGTCGTTCGTTTAACAGATACCATATTGTGAACGCCTCATGCACGGACTAGAAAATATAATGTGATGAAGCCTATTGTAGGCGAAACGCGTTATTAATAAATAAAAATCTGCAACAAAGGCTGTTTACATACATCATTGTGAAAAGTTTCCGATCCGAGACTTGTCTGCCCCAAGCAACGTGCGTAGTTGCTAGGTACGATGTTGTGTTAGCTTACGTCGTGTTTATGTGTTCCTTGAGTGCTTTGCGATTTGCCAGTCAGTTAGCTTGTGAGAAGCAGAAGATTGTGAGTGGAGAATGGGACCTACCAATGCAAGAAAGGCCAACATGCTTATGATGTATGGAGAGCGTTCAAATGTTTGTAAGTATATTGAACTTAACTTCTTTCGTCATAAGTCCCTAGGCTTAAAAACTACTTAAGTCACCTTCGAACGCTCCGCATCTCCACCGCCGGTCTGCACGGCCACTACGGTCGGGGGTTCGAATCCTCCCTCGGGCATGGATATTTGTGCCGTCTTTAGTATAAGGTAGTTCATAAGTGGTTTGTAAGTTTAGGGACTGATGACCCCGTAGTTAAGTCCCATAAGCTTAACAAACATTTGAACATTTTTGAGCAACTCCACCGCGGAAATTTTTTCAATGTTACATGACTGTGGTAGTGAAGACCTAGACAAAGTAACAGAAGGAATCAAGTGATGACAGAAGTTGTGGAAAATTAATGTTACCGCGCAGAATGGCCGCATTTTCTATGGTGTCACGCTACGCACTCAGCAACCGTTCCCGTCTCAGCCTCGAGTCCTCCCTTGGGCATAGGTGTGTGTGTTCTCCTTAGTGCAAGTTACTGACGGAATTGTCTAATTGTTCGTAGAAGAATCGTTTCTTTGATGGGCCAAGGGTTCCAAGCAATGCACTGACATGACAAGTGATCTTATGTCGTTGACAAAATGTTCAAATGTTTGTAAATCTATCAAACCAAACTGCGTGATCATTAATCCGTAGCTTACAAACTACTTAAATTAAGGTAAATTAACCTAAGGACAACACACGCGCCCATGCCAAGGGAGGACTCGAACCTCCGACGGCGAGCAGCCGTGCCTTCCGCAGCGAGGCGCCTTAGACCGCTTGGCTACTCCATTGATGCACAGGTACCTTGCAGTGTTTATTTTCGGTCATACAACAAAGAAGGAAGGAAGGAAGCAAGCATAGAGTTTAAAGTCCCATCGACAGCGTGGTCATTAGAGACGGAGCTTACACCCGGATGTTTGGATAAGGATGTGGCAGGAAATCGACCGTGCCCTTTCAACTGAACCATCCCGGCATTTGCCTGGAGTGATTTAAAGAAATCACGGAAAACCTAACTCAGAATGGTCGGTGGCGTATTTGAACCACCGTCCTCCCGAATGCGAGTCCAATGCGTTACCACTGCGCCACCTCGCTCTGTGCTCTTATAACACCTTGCTTTACAAAACAGGAAATGTAAGAGATTAACTGTGTCTTTCTCAGCTATTTGACAGTTTCTGATTCCTCGCTCACACCATTCAACAGAACACAGTATGACTGCGTGCTGTGCTCCAGATTTGTACTTGCAGGTGCTGCACATTATATAACTACGGTGAGGCAATGATGAGAACTGGTTTTACAGTGTTTTTCTCTCTATGGCGCTATTTAAATGCAAATATATTATAATTTTCATACGTCTTTGCTTCTGCATGTTAAATGGTCGTTTACTCACTGGAGTACGTTACGTAAAATATTATAAGCCACTGGCGATTTCGTCTAGTCTATTTTAATTTACAGCTGACGTGTACAGGAGTTTTATTCAGATGTGTCCCCCCCCCTTGGCCAATTACTCATCCCCCCCCCCTTCCTTAAAATCCGAAATGTTTGGATTCCTAGTTTATTACCTAATAAATCTGGTTTTATTTATTAAATATATTTTATTTCGCTTTTTGTTAATTGGTTTATAAAGTTCTCCCCTAGGCTTGCCAAAAGTACAAATTTTTCACTCCCTACCCCCCCTCCTTCCCGCGGGCACCGCTGGTTTTATTACTTTAGACTTCCGTGTTAAGAGATGCCGAATTTTTTAGAAGTCCGACTTATTATATATAATTGCACATGTGAACTGAGCTATACGCAAAACGTTTTCTGATGCTGTCAAACGCCAGCCGCAGTGGCCGAGCGGTCTGCGGCGCGCCAGTCACGTTCTGCACGGTCACTACGTCGGGGGTTCGAATCCCCGCTCGGGCATGGATTGTTGTGCCGACCTTAGTATTAGCTAGTTCATAATTAGTTTGTAAGTTTAGGGACTGATGACCCTGTAGTTAAGTCCCATAAGCTCTACAAACATTTGAACATTTATTGTCAAACTTTTAATAAAGCAGAAAGTGGGGATCATGTTTATTCCTTTATGCTGCATTTGCCTCAGTTCCCTGCTTTAACTGCGTCCTTCCTAGTAATGTCTAAGATTCAGTTCAGAAGGTATTCAATGCATTTTTTGTGGTTCTGTGACATTTTAGATTTCAAATTATTCTTCAGGTATTTATGAACGACTTTTCAGGGCATCGAAAGTAGTAATTCCACATTTTAAATTGATTTCTATAGTATCCGTCACTGAATGAGAAATATTGTCAACTCGGAAACGGAAGAATTAATTGGCACTTTGACACTACCAAGATGGACGCCTGTCTGCTTACTGGTCCAGAATGTGCTCAGACACTGATGATCCTGTCGAGTAGTTAAAATTACTCCATATCCATTCCTCTCACTCATTGACAGCCTTTTTTTTCCTCCCTATAAATAGTTCTGGTCGTTTCGGTCGCTGACCCTGTCTGTTTTGTCCGACGTGTTCTTTGGCTCAGCTTGTTTTATTACAGAGGGCGTTGAGCCCTCCACCCAGATGCGCTGAGCCACGACACCGGCTTTACAGACTGAGCTAGCCGTTTCCTAGACCAGAAAGTTGCACCGCGATCCAACTTTACGGTTGCCATTTTGTCCGGTTTGGGTCCCCATAAAGCGAACTGCAAGATAAATAAGTCAAACATCGTCCACGGTAACGTCGACGAGCTGAATGTTTCTTTCATCATTCGGACGTTCCACTTCCGCACTTGGACTAATTGCCTGGGCAAACCAGTTTCGGATGCAGGAACGTAACGACGTTTCCGAATGGGACATCACTCGCCGCGGAGTGCAATCTAACGGCGGACACGGCGTGGGCAGAGAGCAGAAGGCAAATACTGGCTCAGCGCCAGGCAGCCAGGCAGCACGTCACAAGGCAGGTGGCGCCGTCTGGCTGTGTGTCCACACGCCCGTAAAACAGCGGCCGTAATGGCGACGGACGGCGTCTCGTAAACCACCAGCACCATCTTCAAGGCCCTCAGCCTGCGGGCACCTTTTTATCATGGAAGTATAAGGAGAGATGCTGTCACTACATACTTACTCTGTACGATGTTTTGAAGCTACTTGACGTCAAGTTAAAAGCCCAAAATCAGTAGCATCCTATTGCCTTTTGGTCTATTTCTGTCGTTTTAACACCACATCGCGACCATAGCATTAGAATCACCATATTCCAACATTTTTTATGGTTGCGTAATTTTAATTATTTGTTTAGAGGCAGAAATTGCTCGTTATTAGATCAGAGTAAAACTACCTGGCAGATTAAGATTGTGTGCCGGAACCGGGACTCGAACCTGGGACCTTTGCCTTTCGCGGGCAAGCGCACTGCCGACTGTGCTATCCCGACACGACTCACGATGCCGCCTCACAACTTTACTTCCGCCAGTACCTCCCCTCCTACTTTCCAAACTTCACTGAAGTTCTCCTGCGAACCATACAAGTGTAGCACTCCTGGAAGAAAGGATATGGTGGAGACATGGCTTAGCCACAGCATAGGGGATGTTTCCAGAATGATACTTTTCACTCTGCAGCGGAGTGTGCAGTCGGTAGTGCGCTTGCCCGCGAAAGGCAAAGGTCCCAGGTTCGAGTCCCGGTTCCGGCACACAATTTTAATCTGCCAGGAAGTTTCATATCAGCGCACACTCCGCTGCAGAGTGAAAAGTATCATTCTAGATCAGAGTAATACAGAATAACTATCCAGGAAATGTTTAGGTCAAAACACCTCGTATATCAGAGATCATTTGTCAGGTTGCTACTATAAATAGTACCCGCAGCTGAATTATCTCTCTCTCTACGTTACTTGCTCTCTATGTTAGTAGATATCAAGGTGTAAACCCTCGCATAACAATTGTAAGTAGGGAGCAGTGGGAGAAAATAGTTCGACACCGTACGGGGGATATTGTCTGGTTCACTGACGGGTCAAAATCAGACAAAGGCGTTGGGGCAGGGGTATACGGGGTGCAGCCAAGACTGGAAGGCGTCATCTCTCTAGGAAAACTGGCCTCAGTATACCAGGCCGAAATCACTGCCATCAGGGCGTCCACTCGGGGATCAGTGACAACGAACATGCCGACAGATTAGCCAGGATGGGGGCAGAGACTCCATTTATTGGACCGGAACCTGTCCTGACAATCACCAAGGCAAAGATCAAATTGGAGCTCCGTAACTGGCTCAGAAGAATGCACGTAGAATATTGGACCAAAGTCTATCAACAAAAACATGGCAAGCCATGTTTTAAAAGAAGCTCTGCAATCCTGGGCCTGAAAAGGAGAGAGATTAGACATGGTTGGATTGCTGACAGGCCATGGGAATTTCAAAAAACACCTACATACAATGGGAACAGAAAAGGACCCTAAATGTAGGATCTGTGATGACGGTGATGAAACTGCATCACATCTAATCTTCGAATGCATTGCATTGGAGAGTAAAAGGCACAAAACATTTGGGACAACCAGACCCGAAGAAATTGTGCCTAATAAAGAACTGGTAAAGGGACTCCTTGCACTATTCAAGAGCATTGGTTGGCTTTACTAGATATACATGGAAGATACTGCACAATAAATTAGTTTCGGTGCGGGCAGTGGCGGGTTGGACCACGACTGTTTAGGCTTCCCTGAGAAAATAAAATCAAATCAATCAGCTCTAGAAAAAGGTATTGTATGCCTTTATTGAGCCCAAAGTGATTCAAGCGACTTTATGGAGATAAAAATTGAAATATTTCTATAAAAAGTAAATATAATTTATTGAGAAACATTTGCAGGAAATTGATATTACAACTTCACAATTTCTTACATAGAAGTTGTAATTACTTACTACATTTGTTTCAAATATGAATACATGTTTTGTTTAGTTGTTTAGATTCCAAAAATTATTTTAACGCAAAATATTCATAACCCACATACTATGCACTAACACTGTAATATCATTTATATGGAATATTATTAGAAATACACTCCTACTCTCTCTCAGTGTTAATCCGGTTCAATCCAGCATTCAAGAGTTGGGTACATAATTTTATTATCTTTTGCATGATTATTGGTATGCATTACTATTACACTCTGCACGTGATTGGTGGTAAAAGTCTGCCCTTGTCTGTAATTTTGGTCTAAGGTGACATGGAAAATGCGCAGTTCCTTGAAACTTGCTTGCACGTGTTATATGTTATTTGTCCATTTCTAGACACAAAAGTAGAAGCACTAGTTACCTGGATGCCCTTATCATCTTCTTCACAGTCACACTCATTCACTTCACTTCCGACCTGTACATCTTCCTCTATCATATCTCCATTAGAATCACTATCATACTCGTTAAAAAAAAAAAAAAAAAAAAAAAAAAAAAAAAAAAAAAAAAGAGAGAGAGAGAGATTCATTATCACTGCCAGTCTTCTGTAAATCTGCCAAAGTCTGTATGAGACTGTAGCCCCTCGCAGTACGTATATCACCATCCATTATGAATAAACTATAACACCACGTCTTCTTTGCACAGAGCTCAATTCCAAACTGCGAATTTGTAGGAACAGTGCACCTAATCGTATTTTCTATTCATTGTTTACAACAATGTACAAATGAATATCGCTTTATAAGGTAGATTGTTGCCAAGATTTATTTTCGTCACAAAACTTATATGTGAGACTGAAAAACACGTATTCCATACCTGGAGTATTTTCTGACCCCACTGCAAACATTTCGAATTGTCGTACTGCAAAATGAGATATAAATATTTTACCCAGTTATGATAAAAAGTCTGAAGAATGAGTTGTCTGCACCCACATTAAAATTTTTTATTTATAGTTAAATGAGCCTTTATAGTTAAATGAGACATCTTGCGAGGGTACTTCTCTATATGATAGCTCTCCGTAATTAGTTTCAAAGTATTATACGCGTTTTACTTCCAAGATAGGAAAGAAACCGAGAAAAAGTATTTATTCATTAATATAAACTTTCATGTCGTGATCAAACGCGAATGCGTACATTATCTTTGGACTTTGATCGGGATAGGCTGGGACGGAAGAATTAGAAACTTCTTCCTCCCGTAATAAACTGATTTATATTCCTGATTTTGGACTTTGGACTTATTGTCAAGTTTAATGAAATAACTTTTAAAAAACGTATCTGGAAGAGTTGAAGTTCGTAAGCAATGTAACAGGATCCAGAGACTTTAATATAAATGAGACTTTGACGAAAATAATCACGTATTGTGAACTCATAAAGTGTTTTCTGTGAAAGTGATTTTGTTGTAAATATTAAATTCAAAATAGAGAATCTGTGATACTTAAACAAGTCTTAAACAATTATTCAATTATTTAGTTCCCTAATATTGTCCGAGAAGATTCTAAAAGTGGACATATATCTGTGAAATTCGTAATGGATCAGTTAATATGTGAAAGAAAATATCTAACAGTTTTTATTAGAAGAAACTTCTAATGAAATTTTTTCTAAAAAATAATTCGATAGAAAGGAATCAGGTACAAATAATATCTTTTGTGATGGGCTTCAAACTGTCTGAACTACCGGGACTCAATGATTCAATTTTTTCGATTCACTATATAACATCCCCTGAGAAATGGAATTTCATGCTCAAACATTTTAAAAAGACTTTAATTTTAGATGATACACAGAACCAATATTTACAGTATGAAAAATTCAACGAAGATATAAATTTTATCAATTACGAAGAAGTACCAGATCTACCAACTTAAATTTCATACTGAGGTGACAAATAAAATTTTGAACCCATCCATTCACTACAACTGTGAAAGTCAAGCCGAGTCTACAGCTTACAAGTCACAAGCTAAAACCAAAATACAAGACAACCAACGTAAACCCCCTCTACGAGTCACATCGTGTTGCAACTAACATTTGATTGTTGTTGTTGTGGTCTTCAGTCCGGAGACTGGTTTGATGCAGCTCTCCACAATACCCTATCCTGAGCAAGCCTCTTCATCTCCTCATAAGAACGGCAACCTACATCTGTCTGAATCTGCTTACTGTATCCATCTCTTGGCCTTTCTCTGCGATTTTTACCCCACACACTTCCCTCTAATGCTAAATTCACAATTCCTTGATGTCTAAGAATGTGTCCCACCAATCTATCCCTTCTTTTAGTCAAGGTATGCCAGAAATTTCTTTTCTCCCCAATTCTGTTCAGTACCTCCTCATTAGTTACGCGATCCACCCACCTAATCTTCAGCATTCTTCTGTAACACCATATTTAAAAAGCCTCAATCCTCTTCCTGTCTGCACTGTTTATCGTCCATGTCTCACTCCCACACAAGGCAACACTCCATACAAATGCCCTCAGAAAGGACTTCCTTAGGCTTAAATCAATATTCGATGTTAACAAATTTCTCTTTTTCAAAAACGCTTTTCTACCCATTGCCATTCTGCATTTTATATCCTCTGTACTGCGACCATCATTTGTTATTTTACTTCCCAAGTAACAAAACTCATCTACCTCCTTTATTGCTTCGTTTCCCAATCTAATTCCTTCAGCATCACCTGATTTTCTTACACTGCACTCCATTACCCTAGTTTTGCTCTTGTTAATGTTCATCTTATATGCACCTTTCAGCACACTGTCCATTCCGTTCAATTGCTCTTCCAGGTCCTTTGCTGTATCTGATAGAATTACTATGTCGTCGGCAAAACGCAATGTTTTTAATTCTACACCCTGAACTTTAATTCCTTCTCCAAATATCTCCTTGCTTTCCTTTATAGCTTGCTCGATGTACAAATTGAATAACATTGGAGAAAGGCTACAACCCTGTCTCACTCCCTTCCCAACCACTGCATCCCTTTCATGCCCTTCAACTCTGACAACAACTGTTTGGTTTTTGTACAAGTTGTAAATAACCTTACGCTCCCTATATTTTACTCCTGCTTGCTTCAGAACTTCAAAGAGTTTATTCCAATCAACATTGTCAAAAGCCTTCTCCAAATCTACAAAAGCTAGAAATGTAGGTTTCCCTTTTCTTAATCTATCTTCTAGGATAAGCCGTAAAGTGAGTATTGCCTCCCGTGTTCCTACATTTCTCCTGAACCCAAACTGATCTTCCCCGAGGTCGGCTTCTACCAACTTTTCCATCCTTCTGAATATAATTCGCGTTAATATTTTGCAACCATGACTTATTAAACTGATGGTTCTGTAGTTTTCACACCTGTCTGCACCTGCTTTCTTAGGGATGGGGATTATAACATTTTCCTTAAAGTCTGAGGGTACTTCGCCTGTCTCATACATCTTACACACCAGGTGAAACAGGTCTGTCATGGCTGGTTCTCCCAGAGACTTCAGTAGCTCTGAGGGAATATCATCTACTCCAGGAGCCTTGTTTCGACTTAGGTCTTTCAGGGCTCTGTCAAATTCTTCTCTCAGTACAGTATCTCCTATTTCATCTTCATCTACATCCTCTTCCCTTCCTACAATATTGTCTCGAAGTTCATTTCCTTTGTAGAGCCCCTCTATATACTCTTTCCACCTTTCAGCTTTCCCTTCTTTGCTGAGAACTGGTTTTCCATCCGTGTCCTTGATATTCATAGAGCTGTTTTTCTTATCTCCAAATGTTTCTTTTATTTTCCTGTAGGCTGTATCTATTTTTCCCCTATTTATACATTCTTCTACATCCTTGCATTTGCCTTCTAGCCACTCCTGCCTAGCCATTTTGCACTTCCTGTCAATCTCATTTCTTAGTCGTCTGTACTCCATTTTGCCTGTTTCATTTACTGCATTTTTATATTTCCTCCTTTCATCGATTAAATTTAGTATCTCCTGTGATATCCAAGGATTTTTTGTAGGTCTTTCCTTCCTACCTATTTTGTCCTCTGCTACTTTCACTATTTCATCTCTCAATTTTACCCATTCCTCCTCTACTGTTTTATTTTCCCTTGTTTCTGTCAATTGTTGCCTAAAGCTCCCTCTGAAATTCTTAAGAACCTCAGTTTCCTTCAATTTATCCAAGTCCCACCTCCTTATTTTCCTACCTTTTTGTAGTTTCTTCAGTTTCAGCCTACAGTTCATAACCAACAAGTTATGGTCAGAGTCTATATCTGCCCCTGGGTATGTCTTACACTGTAAAACCTGGTTCCGAAATCTATGTCTTACCATTATAAAATCTATCTGGTATCTCCCGGTGTCTCCTGGTCTCTTCCACGTATACAACCTTCTTTTGTGATTCTTGAACCAGGTGTTTGTTATAACTAAATTATGTTCCGTGCAAAATTCTACCAGGCGGCTTCCTCTTTCATTCCTTTTGCCCAGACCATATTCACCTACTATCTTCCCTTCCCTTCCTTGTCCTACTACCGAATTCCAGTCTCCCATAACAATTAAGTTTTCCTCTCCCTTAATTGTCTGAATAATTTCCTTTAGCTCCTCATATATTTCTTCGATTTCCTCATCATCGGCAGAGCTAGTTGGCATATAAACCTGTACTATTGTTGTCGGTGTTGGCTTCGTATCTATCTTGACAATGATAATTCGATCACTGTGCTGGTCATAGTAGTTTACCCGCATTCCTATTTTCTTATTCATTATCAATCCTACTCCTGTTATACCCGCAATTGATTTTGTATTTATAATCCTGTACTCACCTGACCAGAAATCCTGTTCATCCTGCCACCGAACTTCACTAATCCCCACTATATCTAACTTCAACCTATCCATTTCCCTTTTTAAATTTTCTAATTTTCCTACTCTATTAAGGGATCTAACATTCCACGCTCCGACCCGTAGAATGCCAGTATTGTCTTTCCTGATGATCACATCCTCCTGAGTAGTCCCCGCCCGGAGATCCGAATGGGGGACTATTTTACCTCCGGAATATTTTACCCGAGAGGATGCCATCATCATATGTTCATACAGTAGAGCTGCAAGTCCTCGGGAAAGGTAACGGCTGTAGTTTCCCCTTGCTTTCAGCCGTTCGCAGTAGCTGTGTGGCAAAACCACATTAGCTGATGTTACAAGGCCAGTTCAGTCAATCATCCAGACTGTTGCCCCTGCAACTGCTGAAAAGGCTGCTGCCCCTCTTCAGGAACCACACGTTTGTCTGGCCTCTCCACAGATACCCCTCCGCTGTGGTTGCACCTACGGTACGGCTATCTGTATCGTTGAGGCACGCAAGCCACCCCACCTCGGCAATGTCTGTGGTTCATGGGAGTGGAACATTTGATTTAAATTCTAAATATTACAGTGCTTTCGTGAACCTATAATATCTATAAATCAAAGCGAACGTTTTCTTTTTTCTAGTCGAATACCTATAAGTAGAGGCAACTGTTTTTCGCGAAGCGCGAAAACGTGAAATTTTTGCGATATTTTCCAATTTTTGCGGAAAATCACGAAATCATTGAAATTTACGAAAAATTACGAAATAATCCTCGAAATTTTGCGAAATCTCATCAGTCATTTAAATTCGAGATTTAAATGACGATCAATTGTAAACCACTTCGATATATACCGTTTCGAGACCTGCCAACCTCTTTTCCTTGTGCAGTGAAGAAGTCCATTTCGGGCGCTTTATTTGATCTGGTGACTGCGTGGTCGTAATCGTTACTGACCCCCGGTTGTTTCTACTTATTTATTTTAGCACAGAAGATTATTAACATGGTCTTAACAGTTTTTGTTCGTAAAAGAGAATTAGCATCAGATAGATTTTATCTTTTTGAAAAAAACAAGGTAAATACTTCTGTGAAAATACTGCAATGTGCGTATTGAATGGCAAAGAAAGGACACCTGCCCACAAACATATAAATATCAGTTCTTCCTATAAGATGAACAAAGAGATAGAGCTGTCGAAGGTGTCAATTTGTTGAACTGTCAGTGTTACCGCTGATCAACGGATTACATTGTTATTGTCTCGGTAAGACATCCTATGGCTGCATTCTGACCTAAACACCCTCTATAAAAGAGTAGGTAAAACATCAGTACCTGCATTATTACAATCTCTTATTACTGATTTCAACATTGTTTTGTAGCGGCATTTCAATAAAAGTTTTTGCAACCAAGACATTCTTTTATTCATGAGTTTCATGGGTACCAATTCAATATTATACGGACTTGCACCTTTCTGGCAACAGTGAGCCGATGTTCGCCACGGGAGCAAAGCGTTCCTAAGGCTTGCAAAAGCAAAAAATTAAAACAGGGCAGGTCGTTCTTCAAGAAGGGTCGTCCTTCCGATTCGCAAAACTACAGGCCTATATCTCGATCAGTTCCAGAATTTTTGAAGACATTTTTGTTGGAGTATTATGATTTCTAGAGACCGGAAATTTGCTTTGTAGAAATCAACGTGGTTTACGAAAGCAACGATCATGTAAAATCCAACTCGCGCTATTCATTCACGAGATCCAGAAGGCAGTAGATACAGATTCCAATAGAGATGCCGTGTTTTACGACTTCGTAAAGCGGTCGATGCCGTTCCGCACCGTCGCTTGATGGACAAAGTGCAAGCATACGAGATACGAGACCAACCATGTCACTGGATTAAGCAATTTCTAGATAACAGAATGTGACATTTCGTCGTTTTTAGAGATTAAAGTGATTCCAAGGCGAGGGGAGTGTTACAGGACCATTGCTTTTCGCAATAATAAATGACCTCGTAGGTAACGTCGTAAGTTCAATGATGCTTTTTTGTGGCTGATGCTGTAGCTCGTCGCAACATAGGAAAAGTGTAGCGAGATGCAGGACACTCTGCTGCTTATTGACGTATGATGCAGGGAATGTCAGTTGAGCCCCGGCAGAGAAAAGTGTAAAGTGTGCGTTTTCATAGAAACAAAGACCCGTTATTATATGACTACGAAACACCAGGGCAAACACTGGATGCAGTTACTTCCATAAAATACCTGACTAGGAGACCACATGGGTATCGGATTTCAGAATTTCGCTATATTTATGATACCTGAAGTTCGGAACTTAAATAACAATTAGTCAAAACCATTCGACTCAACTCTCAAAAAGTTTTCATGTTTTGCAAGTACCAATAACAAAATTTCCTGCAGCACCTGCCGATGTAGCGAAGGTGGCTTGTCAACCGTAGGGTCGATGGTTCAAATCGTGCCGAGACCGCTATTTTTTTTTTCTTTCGCCTTGTTCGAATACTTACATTATTTTAATGTCTAATGGTAATTTTTACGAAAAATGCACTTTTTTCTTTTTTGTTTGTATATTCGTAATTTCCTATAATTTATGAAAGTTCGTTAATAACGATGGTTCAATAAAAAAAATATAAGTTATATTCTGTTACAGTATTGGCTTCAGTATTAGTTGACTACGGTACTTTTTGACGGTTGTCTCTGAAGAGTTACGACGCTGTTTCTGGAAAGCCATCTCTATAGCTACAAATGGCTTTCCAAGCAGCTAACCTACTCAACCATCATTTTGGGTTACGACAGGTGTCAGCTAGTCTACATACACATAAACAAAAACTGACACAATACGTGCAGTTACAGATTCCCAGAGTAACCATTTGTCAAGGAAAAAAAAATGTCACAGCTGGATTCCAACCACCGACTCTATGGTTGGAAGGCCTGAACCCTGAATTTTTTTTCTTCTTTTTTTTCATATTGTAGATCTATGGTTCGCGGTCGTTCGTTCAGTTTGTTCGTGGTTGTTCGTTGGGTTGGCTCAGCTTTTTTTATTTTTTTTTATTACAGAGAGCGTTTAGCCCCCTGACCTGGGGCGCTGAGCCACGGCGCCCGCCATCTGAGCTACCTAAACAGATGCTCCACCACCTTTAATTAGTCGTACTTACGGGCACTTGCAAAACTTCAAAGCCGATTTTCTCAAATTTTTGAGAGTTACGGCGAATGGCTTTGGCTGATTGTTATTAGAGTTCTGACCTTCACGTATCATAAATATAAAAAAAATTCTAAAATCCGTTACCATATGGTCACTTTGTGAGAGTAAACGTAAGGAATGGTTTGAAATGGCACGTCCATATAAACTTAATAGTGGGTTCGCCAGTTGCCAGATTGAGAATCATTGGAGGAATCTTTAGTCCGACAGCCAAAGAAATAGGAAAAAAGCACTCGTTCGTCAGCGCTGGAGCGTTGTTCCATTAGTGAGAAATCCGCACCAGTTATGGTTAATAGATAACATAGATAAGATCCAACGGAGACAATCGCGATTAGTTACGGGCTTATTTAGTAGGTGCGAAGGCGGCATAGACATGATTAGGACACTCCCATAGCATGCGCTGCTACAATCTATAGCTCGGTAGCGGTACGAGCTTCTGTCAAAGTTCTCAGAGCATATGTTTCTCGAAGAGTCAGCCAATATATTCCTCCCTCCTACGTACGTCACGTGAACCAAACTGAAAGATAAAATTACAGAGATTAGAGCCCATACGGTGGCTTACCGGCAGTCGCGAATACATAGAAGGTACATGTGACAATGCTCTACAAAGTATCCTCCACCACACACCGCACACTTGCGCAGTCTGAATGTACACTCCTGGCCATTGAAATTGCTACACCACGAAGATAACGTGCTACAGACGCGAAATTTAACAGACAGGATAAACAAATGATTGTCTTTTCAGAGCATTCACACAAGGTTGGCGCCGGTGCCGACACCTACTACGTTCTGACATGAGGAAAGTTTCCAATCGATTTATCATACACAAACAGAAGATGACCGGCTTTGGCTGGTGAAACGTTGTTGTGATGCCTCGTGTAAGGAGGAGAAATGCCTACCATCAGGTTTCCGACTTCGATAAAGGTTGGATTGTAGCCTATCGCGAGTGCGGTTTATCGTATCGCGACATTGCTGCTCGCGTTGGTCGCGATCCCATGACTGTTAGCAGAATATGGGACCGGTGGGTACAGGAGGGCGGAACGCCGCGCTGGATCCAAATGTTCAAATGCTTGTATAGCTTATGGGACTTAACTACGGGGTCATCAGTCCCTAAACTTACAAACTACTTACGAACTAGCTAATACTAAGGACGGCACAAATATCCATGCCCGAGGGGGGATTCGAACCCCCGACCGTAGTGGCCGTGCAAACTGTGACTGGAGCTCCTCAGTCCCCTCGGCCACCGCGGCCGGCGCGCTGGATCCCAACGGCCTCGTATCACTAGCAGTCGAGATGAGAGGCACCTTATCCGCATGGCTGTAACGAATCGTGCAGCCACGTCTCGATCGCTGAGACAACAGACGGGGACGTTTTCAAGACAACAACCATCTGCACGAACAGTTCGACGATGTTTGCAGCAGCATGAACTATCAGCTCGGAGACCATGTCTGCGGTTACCCTTGACGCACAAACTACTTACGAACTAGCTAATACTAAGGACGGCGCAAATATCCATGCCCGAGGGAGCATTCGAACCCCCGACCGTAGTGGCCGTGCAAACTGTGACTGGAGCGCCTCAGTCCCCTCGGCCACCGCGGCCGGCGCGCTGGATCCCAACGGCCTCGTATCACTAGCAGTCGAGATGAGAGGCACCTTATCCGCATGGCTGTAACGAATCGTGCAGCCACGTCTCGATCGCTGAGACAACAGACGGGGACGTTTGCAAGACAACAACCATCTGCACGAACAGTTCGTCGACGTTTGCAGCAGCATGGACTATCAGCTCGGAGACCATGTCTGCGGTTACCCTTGACGCTGCATTACAGACAGGATCGCCTGAGTTGGTGTACGAGTAGCAAAACATCATGTTTTCGGATGAATCCAGGTTCTGTTTACAGCATCCTGATGGTCGCATTCGTGTTTGGCGACATCGCGGTGAACGCACGTTGGCGTATCACCTGGCGTGATGGCATGGGGTGCCATTGGTTACACGTCTCGATCACCGCCGGCCGCGGTGGCCGAGGTGACTGAGGCGCTCCAGTCACGGTCAGCACGGCCACTACAGTCGGGGGTTCGAATCCCCCCTCGGGCATGGATATTTGTGCCGTCCTAGTTCGTAAGTAGTTCATACGTAGTTTGTAAGTTTAGGGACTGATGAACCCGTAGTTAAGTCCCTTAAGCTTAACGAACATTTGAACATTTGATCTCGATCACCTCTTGTTCGCATCGACGGCACTTTGAACAGTGGCCGTTTCATTTCATGTGTGTTGCGACCCAGGGCTATATTGTTCATTCAATCCCTGCGAAACCCTACATTTCAGCAAGATAATGCACGACCGCATGTTGCAGGTCATGTACGGGCCTCTCCGCATACGGAAAATGATCGACTGCTGCCTGGCCAGCACATTCTCCAGATCTCTCACAATTGAAAACGTCTGGTCAATGGTGAGCGAACAACTGGCTCGTCACAATACGTCAGTCACTACCCTTGATGAATTGTGGTATCAGGTTGAAGCTGCATGGGCATCTGTACCTCTACACGCCATCCAAGCTCTGTTTGACGCAATGTCAAGGCGTATCAGAGTCGTTATTACGCCCAGAGGTGGTTTTTCTGGCTACTTATTTCTCAGGATCTATGCACCCAAATTGCGTGAAAATAATCACTTGTTAGTTCTAGTATAATATATTTGTTCAATGAATACCCGTTTATCATCAGCATTTCTTCTTGGTGTAGCAATTTTAATGGCCAGATGTAGATAACGATTATTGCAACTACGAACGACAATTTTTGATGAAGCAACTGAGACTTTAAACTATCAAATCATTACGAGCTAAGTACTTTTCTTCTTAATTATACAACATGTATTAAAAAAATAAAAAATAACAGTTACGTTCACGAGGCCAAATCCGTCTTATTGGTAATCCTAATGTGCATTCAATAAGTTCAATATGTTCGAAATTGCCGTTTTTCCTCTATATTACTCATAAAAGCACTGCAATATTTAAAAGTTGCATGCACAAAACAGAATTTTAGAAAAACAGCAATCTTGAACAGTAGTCGCATAACGTTTTGAAGCAGAAAGGTTGTTGGCTTCAAATTATGTGATGATACAGTAGTATGTGATGATAACGTTTTGAAGCAGAAAGGTTGTTGGCTTCAAATTATGTGATGATACGTCGTCTCTGCGTACACCTCCATACTTTATAGCAATCAACTGTAAATCTCTGTTCGCAACTGTAGCCGTATTTTTTGTCGTTCGCGGCGTAGCGGTAGAATTCTAAAATTGATAAAAATTCTGTGAAATTTAACTTCCTTTGGGTAAGGCCTAATTTGTACTCCAAAGTAAAAATCATATTTAGTTCACTAGTATGTTAATTTTCAAAACGTTAATAATTTACACAATTCTGCAGTGTTAATATGTACGCTTGATGTGCATGATGCAATTTAAACGCCTTCGTATTCTTTTTGGTATGAGTCACGTGATGACATTTGAGACGATAACACTCAACGTACCACAAATACTGAACAGTTGGATGTTATCAATAATACCTGAAACTACAAAGTGCCAATAAACAAACGAAGGCCGGCCGTGGTGGCCGAGCGGTCTGCGGCGCGCCAATCACAGTCTGCACGGCCGCTACGGTCGGGGATTCGAATCCCTCCTCGGGATGGATGTTTGTGTCGCCTTTAATATAATGAAGTTCATAAGGAGTTTGTAAGTATAGGGACTAATGACCCCGCATTTAAGTCCCTTAAGCTTAACAAGCCTTTGAACATTAGAACAAACGGGATAATAACAATAGCCTATTAATTTATTGTAACATGTAGTGTGAATCGGACGTGTGCGATTTCAATATAGAAATATTAACGGTAAAAAGCCACTAAATAATGAGAGCTGAAGTAGGTGTTCAACACCAAACAAGAACAGGGATTATACACTACCTGATCAAAAGTATCCGGACAGCCCCAAAAATCCGCGGTGGAGTAGCCGAGCGGTGTAAAGCGCCTCGCTGCGGAGCGCGTGGTTGCTCGCCGTCGGAGGTTCGAATCCTCCCTGGAATATGGGTGTGTGTGTGTGTGTGTTGTCCTTAGGTTAGTTTACCTTAGTTTACGTAGTTTGTAAGCTACGGACTGATGTCCACGCAGTTTGGTCCGATAGATTTACACACATAAAAAAACAGCTCCAAAAACACACGTTTTTCCTAATAGGTGCAGTGTGCTGCAAACTATTGTCACTTAGTCCATATCAGCGACCTCAGTAGTCATTAGACATCATAAAAGAGCAGAATGAGGCGCCCTGTGGAACTCACGGACTTCGAAAATGGTCAGGTGACTGGGTGTCACTTGCGTCAGAAGTCTGTATGCGGGATTTACACTCTCCTAAACATCTCTAGGTCCATTGTTCCTGATATGATATTTGTAATGGAAACGTGAAGGGACACGTACAAAATGAAATCGTACAGGCCGGCCTCGTTTATTGACCGACAGAGACCGCTGACAATTGAAGAGGATCGTACAGTGTAATGGACAGGCATATATGCAGACCATCACAGAGCAATTCCAAACTAAATCAGGATCCACTCCAAGTACTATAACAGCTAGACAGGAGGTGAGAAAAATAGGATTTCATGGTCGAGTTGCTGCCCATAAGCCACACATCACACAGATCAATGCCAGCGACGCCTCACTTGATGCAAGGAGCGTAAATATTGGACGACTGAACTGTGGAAAAATGTTGAGTGGATGTCGAATCACTGTACAGAATGTGGCAATCCAATGGCACGGTGTGGGTATGGCGAATTCCCGATGAACGTCATCTGCCAGCGTGTGTAGTGCCAACAGTAACATGCGGAGGCGGTGGTGTTACGGTGTGGCCGTGTTTTTAATGGAGGGGGCTTGCACCCTTTGTTGTTTTACGTGACATTATCACATCACAGGCATAAATTGATGTTTTAAGCACCTTCTTGCTTCCCACTATTGAAGAGTAATTTGGGGATGTCGAATGCATCTTTCAGTACGATGGAGCACCTGTTCATAATGCACGACCTGTGGCGGAGTGGTTACACGACAATAACATCCCTGTAATGGACTGGCCCGCAGAGAGTCCAAACTTTGGGATGTTTCGGGACGCTGACTTCGTGCCACGCGTCACCGACGTACACCGGTAACTCTCCTAAGTGTAGCCCTCCGTGAAGAATTGGCTGCCATTCTCCAAGAAAGCTTCCAGCGTCTGATTGAACGTATGAACGTATGCTTGCGAAAGTGGAAGCTGTCATCAAGGCTAAGGGTGGTCCAAAACCATGGTGAATCCCAGCGTTACCGATGGGGGGCGCCACGAACTTGAAGGTCATTTTTTATTATTATTTTATTTATTTATTTTTTAAAAATCACATGCTGTATGAGTGAGCTTGTCCAAGAAGAAAAAAAAATCGAGGAAACCATTTTTATTCTCTTTAAAATGGTTATATGTAGCAGTTTTAAGAAATATTAGAACATTTCAAATAGAATGCTAACAAATCTCGTAGAGAATGAATACCTTATAATTTCGAAATTTTTCAAATCGGTATGAAGAGAGTTTTGTCCATCAAATTTAAATTACTTTTGACTTTTTTGTCCTAAAGAACGGACGCCGCAATCCTCAACTGAAATTTTAGTTACTTTATTGACCCTCAGAATGTTCGACGAAGTTCATTGCTATCATCTTCGGTGTTCGCTGATAGTCAAATGGTCTAGTTAGAAACGTTCGCACATTTGTTTATAAATTCCTTATCACAGTACACAGAGTAAATTATTTGTAAATGCTATATTATATACTACATTCGATAGTTTAGCGGTATTTAGGTATGTTCGAAGCGGATAGAGCGTTTTCCCCGCATGTATTTCTGATGCTCCCAAATTTCGGTCGATTCGATCTACTGTGCTGCCATGGCTGATTATTAGACAAATGTTACCGAAGCTGGTAGTAGTTACGCTTGCAGGCCACTCTACTCTGGTTATTTACGCTCACGTGTGCTTTCCCACCGAGGATTGTTGTAGAATCTACTGACCACTGGAAGTTTTGCATTGTATCCCGCGTTCCCAGAAAAATGAAAATTACCGAAACACTTTATCTTTAATGTGCCACAGATGTAATGGATTTTAATAATAACAACAAAATAATTACATCGTGATAAAAACTTGTTCACATCTATGAATAGTAAAGTGTTTTTTTTTTTTTTTTTTTTTTTTTTTTTTTTTGCATTTTGGGAAAGTCGATTATGATTCCGATGCTCCTGACCCAGCAGTCACCCTCTTTGTATCTCACATGCCAATGCATCGAAACTTGCTTTTCTTTGGTAATATCTGTTCTAAACATTTCAGCCAGCTACTTATTGGAAACTTGCTTGTAATTTTTGTGCCGGCCGCGGTGGCCGAGGAGACTGAGGCGCTCCAGTCACGGTCTGCACGGCCACTACGGTCGGGGGTTCGAATCCCCCCTCGGGCATGGATATTTGTGCCGTCTTTAGTATAAAGTAGTTCGTAAGTAGTTTGTAAGTATAGGGACTGATGACCCCGTAGTTAAGTCCCATAGACTATACAAACATTTGAAACATTTTGTAATTTTTGTTAAACTTAGTTTCAAACCTACTTGATGTGAAGAGTGGGCAAGGTCAAAGCTTTGGTAATTCTACAAGCGATGTAGGTTCATCTTAATACGACTCTGGCGTCGGCAACATTTCATATTGCGGAAATATATCGTTACGGATAACTTGAAGACAGCCATTGCCTTAACACATCACAAAACTAATGGCATGTGTCCACATAACAGACTAGCACATTCATGCATCATACAATTTAGTCGTCAGTCTATAATTTTAAAATCAAATCAGTTGTTTTCTTATGGTGGAAGCACTGGGAGCAGACGAACTAAAAGAGCGAACTAGTTCGCGGGTCCCGATCGCGAACTATTATGCGCAAGTCTACTACACAAGCATTGTTCGGACAAGTTCAGAATTTACGTCTGACGGGAGACGAGACGGGCTAGCCCGTGCGTCCGCTGTTTGTGTGTCGGCAGAGAAGCCCTGGTCACGCGCGACTGCAAAGTACGCAGAAGGACTCAGTTTCGAATCCCGACTGGGTACAGATTTTCAACTTTTCCCCTTTCATTTATTTCAATGCCCATTGGCTGCTAGCGACGTAAATTCCTAAGCGCTATCAACTTTTGTAATTCAAAAGAAATTAAAATCTTCACCGCATGTTCATCACAGTTAAATTATTGAATACATATTTTATTAACAGTAGTCACAGTTAACTGCAAATATTATCATGGACACGGTGAGAGTACCATTTGAACCGTATGTTAAAGATATGCTGAAACTGGCGGCCATCACCCTCAGTGTAAACATGACCTCGGCGACGACATTCTGACGCACCTTGGCTAATACGTTTCGTGTCAAGTCCCTCGACTCTTCTTTCATAGGAAACAGCCACCTACGCTCGGCGATCGAGAGAAATAAACAGTCGTGAAGGCTGACGCCTGTTTCCACGTACAGTATTTCATCAGTGAGAGCTCTGCAAAGCTATTCCACACAAAACAGTTTTATATCAGTGAGTTCTGCGAAGCTGTACCGGTGGCCTCCCACCCACCGCATTTTAATGTACTTCTCTGAATCGCATTCAATAATGAATTGGTCTGTCGAGTCACAGCTTGTTCCGTCGTGGGACAATGTAAATACGCTAGGACAGAGACACCTGATGGAAAAGTAATATGACATAAAACTTACATCATTATTTCCTAGTAATCACGCTTTCATTCTTGTTTCTTTGCATGAAATGAAGACCGTATATGTAAATAAACCGTACAGTAAGTGTAAACCTGTACGCATGTTAGTTGTAAACATGTTGCAAAACTAATGCGAATCCAAGCGGTAGAATATCTTACTTCCTCATCTCCGAACGCGGGCTGTTCCGACCCCATGTTTCATACTTCAAAATTTCAGTTAAAGGCCATTGTGTCTTGTCCAATTTTTGCACGTTCTAACGGAAACACCCTGTATATTACGCACGCATACGATGTAGTCTAAACATATTTTTTTTTCATTAATAGTTTTCTGGTTTCAGTGTTTGTATGTTTGAATTTTCACGGCTATTATTAAAACTAGTCATCTCAGTTTCCACAATTCTTATTCCCATGCCTTTCTTCTTTGTTCTACTTCCTGGATACCAGAAATGGTGCACCTACTATCTTAGATATGTGAAGTGCGAACCTGGAAAAAGATCTACCGTGTACATTATTACTGTAATTTGGTTTTGGTTTATGTGTACATTATACCTAACATCTAGCAAACGTCCCTTTCCAATAAGCACCCGACACTGTTCGTTTAATCTCGTGTGGGTACAAAGAGAATTTTTACTCGTAATTCGGGAGAAATCATCAGTCACTCCAGTAGTCACAGTTTGTAAACTACTCTGGTTATTAGTCCCTAGGCTTACAAACTACTTAACCCTTAACTACTATAGTCGCTGACAGGAACACAACTACTCAGTAGGGGTCTCCCAGACCGCTCTCTTATTTTCCCTATATTAAACTAGTGTTTTGCTAAATATAATTTTCATGATTTCTTATCGTTCATTACACTTCTTAGAGGTGGTATTAGTAGAAATTTGACTTTTTTTCACAATG
The DNA here is from genome assembly GCA_026315105.1 of Locusta migratoria. Classification (NCBI taxonomy): domain Eukaryota; kingdom Metazoa; phylum Arthropoda; class Insecta; order Orthoptera; family Acrididae; genus Locusta; species Locusta migratoria. Next base: position 334,254,117 of record CM048746.1, on the reverse strand, counting down.
TAGTATGAGTAACATGACGCCAAATAAAACAGCACAATTTGCAGTACATTTTTATTTTTTGTGCTACTAAAATAACGGCAAGTAATTATTTCTCTACACAACCACAGATTATCGTTATAGAGATTATATTACAAATTCACAGCCTGATTAGATGCAAAAATCCCATCTTAATTGTAGTAAATTGTATGCGAAATCTCCTTTCCATTTACGATTCTCCCAGGAAGGTTGCCACATTTTCCTTATAAAACAAAAATAACAAACTAAAGATAGCCTTCTGTGTGCCACTAAATGCTCTTTTAGTCGCTTTGACCCCGCATAAACTTCACGCAGACCTTTCTAGAACACCCCAAACAAATTGTAACACCACACTGTTGACACGGATATCGTGTTTTCCTCTTCAGATGAGGAGGACAAAAGGCACACGTCCTTCGACTTTCAAACTGTTTTGGTGTACGAGGCTCATCTTGTATATTCAGTAATCTTCTAATCTCACCTCTCGTGGCAAGTGTCCAATAGGAAGTCTACGCTTCATATGAGGCTCAACTATATCTCTTGCTAGGGTCTTCATGAACCTCATTCTTGTCATTACTTCTGCCTTTGAATACGCTTGATGTACCACATAAGAATTTACACCGCATGCAACATCCACTAAAGTGTAGAAAATTGCCATAGGCCATCTTCTTGTCCGCCGACTTGAAGAATAACCTGCACATATTTGGTCGAGGCAGTCCACACCTCCTTTTGTTGTATTATAAAACTGGATGATCTCGGGTTTTCCTGATACAGGATCATTATTTTCTGAACGATGCAGAGAAGAGACCAGTATTGCAGCTTTGGCCTTTTTGGGCACAAAGGAAACCTGAGTCATGTCTTCTGTAAAACCACAAACAAATGTTTTCACTCGACGTTTCCTATGGGGTAGGAATTACGGTAGAATCTCCTTTTTGTTTATATACATGTACATGTGGCGTCTGTTCCGAAAGAACAGACGTCACTTCTGATCCTGCAGTTGTTATTATTATTTAATATTCACAGAATATATGACATCAACTGCGATTGGGCAAAGCTGAAAATGTGTACCCAGCCGGGATTCGAACCCGGGTCTCCTGCTTTCTAGGCAGTTGCGCTGACCCCTACACCACTGGGGACACAGTGATCACCGCTCCTGCAAGGTGATCACTGTGTCCCCAGTGGTGTAGGGGTCAGCGCAACTGCCTAGAAAGCAGGAGACCCGGGTTCGAATCCCGGCTGGGTACACATTTTCAGCTTTGCCCAATCGCAATTGATGTCATATATTCTGTGAATATTAAATAATCCTCTTTGTTTCTTTTCAGTGTATCGACGTAAGTGAAACCTGTTTTGAAAGTTCATTGACTAGTTCAATAGATGAGTACCAGTTGTCATCTGTAACATTTCTTCCAGTGTTTTCAATAGGTTTCACCAGACGAAAAACAGCCTGTGTGGGAACACTGTGACTTTTCTCATGGTTTGAAAGGCTGTGACCATCGCTACATTTTCCAGAATAAATTTATGCATTATACAAGTAACTTGTACTAAGTCAGTCAAACACCGAATTTTCACGTCATATCTTGCCGGTTTGTTTGACATATACATTCTACACATTCCACGGAAAGGTACAAGCATTTCATCGACACATACTGTTGTACCTCCAGAATAGCAAAGTTGACTGTTTTCGATTATACGCATAAAGATTTGTGAAACTGCTGCTGCCTATTTCCTTTCTTTTCTCCCGATCATCTGGATTGTCAAATCGTAATGAATACAGTAAAAATAGGAATCTTACCTTACTAACACTGCATCTGAAAATATCTCTGCCTGTTCCATCGGTTGCAAACAGGCTGTAAACCGATTCGTGCCCCGATTTGAAAACCGCTCAATACACTAAAAGGCCAATTGGTGCCTTCAGTTAAATGACGTCAACATCTTGTAGATAGGACAAGCGATCATTCGCATACTGTTCTCTAAGCTGCGATATTTTCAGTTTTGTCCATAGAACGATTTCGTCTAGAATATCTTGTGTAAAGAACGATTCCATACCTCCAAAGTAGAAGGGTTTTCTCCCAGACTCTGAGCCACCTGTCGCAGTCCAGGATGCTGTAAGACGATGTTGTGTTGCCTTGTTCTTACGTTGGCAGCTGGCTGTTTTTTTTTTTTTTGTTTTTTTTTTTTTTTTTTTTTCCGCCATCGAAAACATCTGTTGTTTCCGAAGAAGTAAGCTGCTTCGTCATCATCAGGTGTCACATCTTCATCACTTTCAGGTTCCTACTCTGAATTAGTGTCATGTTCACTAAATACCTCAAAATCAGGGTCATTATCGCTGTGATCAAAATCATCGGAGGATTCACCGAAACGTTCTTGATTATTCACATCTGCTTCACGTAAAATGTGTTGCATAGACCGTTCAGCTTTTCCTGCCATAGAGAAACACGACACGGAACAACAACAGCGCGAGAAAGGCCACAGCCATCGCGCTGTCGCTTTGCAGGCCGCGCTCACGAAGCCGACTGGCCAGGCGCTACGAGGCAGAGCCTGCGCCAGCGGCACGCAAATACTGTGGTCGATCAGTGAGGCCGCGAAAGGCTCATACACACAGAACAAAGAGCAGCAACACTGCAAGAATGCTGGCACGTGGACCTTGTCGGCCACCAGGAAGGTACACGGAAGAGTCCTTTTAGCTTGGCAGGGGTGTGTGAAATATCTCGACTCAAAAAGTCGTAGCGGTCTGAGAGACCGCAGATAGTATTTAAGGATTAAACAAACCTAAGGACAAATACAAACACACCCATGCCCGAGAGAGGACTTGAACCTCCAGACGGCGAACAACCGCGTGCTCCTCAGAGCAAGGCGCATTAGAACGCTCGACCACTTCACCATAACAATCGCTGTTAGTAGACAGAATAGAAGCCGCTGTAAACACCAGAAGATGCAGCGAAAAGTCCTTACTACAGCGAGTACTAAAACTTTTTTTTGACACGTATCTATATGTATTAGGAAGGTGAGTCAGTAAAAACACTTCTGGCCATTAAAATTGCTACACCACGAAGATGACGTGCTACACACGCGAAATTTAACCGACAGGAATAAGATGCTGTGATATGCAAATGATCAGCTTTTCAGAGCATTCACACAAAGTTGGCGCCGGTGGCGACACCTACAACGTGCTGACATGAGGAGAGTTTCCAACCGATTTCTCATGCACAAACAGCAGTTGACCGGCGTTGCCTGGTGCAACATTGTTGTGATGCCTCGTGTAAGGAGGGAAATTGCGTACCATCACGTTTCCGACTTTGATACTTGTGCCGTCTAGTTCATAAGTAGATTGTAAGTTTAGGGACTGATGACCCCATAGTTAAGTCCCATAAAAAAATAGAAAAAAAACATTAAACATTAAACGACATTATTTAAAACAAGGATATTATCTCGCAAATTTGGGGTTGTGAACTAAATTCCATTATACATCACCAGCTGTCCTCGCAAGTATTTAGCGACTTGCTGCGTTACGCGTGGTTCGCTACTGGACTGTGCGACGAAAGAAACTGTTTTCAGAATGTGAATCAAGTTTGTTTTTCTATGGAGACGTTAAAAACACCATGTAACTACAAAGGGCCGCGTTCATAACGTGCGCAAGAAGCGTTCAAAATTATTGCTTCCCCTGTTTCTTCAATGAATATTACCCTGATACATGTAATTGATCAATTGAAAAAGAATGGAAGTATCGATTTACATACAATACGTCCCCAAGTACGCGTTAACTAGAGCCCCTTTTCAAATGTTTGTAGTCCCGAATTTCATCCAATGCCTTTGTTTTGTGCTGATTAATAAAATAATCTATATGATGTTGCTATTAATTGTGACGTCAGTCTACATCTACATCAATACTCTGCAACCCAATGTGAAGTGCATGGCAGAAGGCACGTCCCACTATATCAGTTATTAGGGATTTTTTTCCATTCCATTCACGTATTGAGAGTAGGAAGAATGATCGCTTAAATGCCTCCGTGCGTGCTGTAATTAATCTAACCTTGTTCTCACGATCCTTACAGGAACAATATGTAGGTGTACGCATTGCTAAGGAGCAGAAAAAAATTGCCACCGAGTGTAGTTAAACCCGCGACCTTCTCAATATGAAGCCGAACTTTCACCGCTGAGCCAAACTCCGCTTACCAAACACGACATCACAGGGACAGTTGATAAGATGCATATGGTGATAGATCCGTATCAAATTTCCTTTTACTTCCTAAACGCTTGGCCATCTGGAGTTCCCACTTGGGGCACTTTCGTGTCTCACCACGCCCTACATGTACCATACATTTGGACGAATTCGGCGATGACGAGTAGGCGTCTTATACTTGTAAGAAACAAGTTGTACATCTGTTTCAAAGAGACAAAAGGCGCTTTCGGTCCCAATACATTAATTTTCAGGCAAGCTAAAGTGGAAAAATGACTAAAGAACACATAAAACGTTTTCTGACTTCGGTCCTTGGTGAACATGTAACAAATGAAAACAGCCGGTTTTGTAGGATTCCTGGGTGGGTCACACAGATCGTACCCTTCTAGATGCAAGTTTTCCAAACAAAGACGTTACGCTGAAGATATTCCCACAGAAAACAACTAAAAATTGCCAGTATACTCCAATCGGAAATATAAACCCTATATCAAAAGGATTACTGATTTTGTAAGACTACAACGTGTCAAACCAAAAGTGATGCAACATGATCGTTATTTCATCCTGAAAACTCACTCTGTGATAGACGGTCAACTTGCAACATGCTCCGTGAAAGCCGGGGCATGACACTGACATACCAATATTATCATGTGAAAATGTAATTAGTGTGGCTTTTGATATTGGACTGCGTGAATGCGAATGTGATTTGGAGTGTGATGACGTGGCTTTAGAGAGGTGTGCACATCGTTCTCTCTTATTTCGTTTTAACCACTTCATCGAAATCCCGCATCTGCACTCTGAGGATTAATGCAAGCACTTTCATGTGTGTGGTACTGCTCTATATGCGTGCTTATGGAATATAGCCCCAATTGTGCGATTGGATTAATGATTTTCTATCAGAAAGGACACAGTTCGTAGTAATTGGCGGTAAGTAATCGAGTGAACCAGAAGTGATATCTGGTGTTCCCCAGGAAACCGTTATGAGTCCCCTACTCTTACTTGTGTTTATAAACGATTTTGGAGACAATCTGAATAGATCCCTTAGATTGTTCGCGGATGATGCTGTCGTTTATCGGTTAGTGTAGTTAACAGAGTATCAGAAGCAACTGCAAAGCGATTTAGACAAAATTTCTGCATGGCGCGAAAATTGGCAATTAACACTATATAATGCAAAGTGTGAAGTAATACACATGACCCCTAAGAGAAATCCGCTGAACTCCAACTACGCGATAAATCAGTCAAACCTTAAGGTCGTAGATTCTACCAAACACATAGGAGTTACAATTACGAACAACTTAGACTGGAGAGAAAACATAGAAAATATTGTGGGGAAGGCGAACCGCCAGCCGCTGTGGCCGAGCGGTCTGCGGCGCGTCAGTCACAGTCTGCACGGCCACTACGGTCGGAGTTTCGAATACCCCCTCGAGCTTGGATGTTTGTGTCATCTAAAGTGTAAGGCAGTTCATAAGTAATTTGTAAGTTTAGGAACTGATGACCCCGCAGTTAAGTCCCTTAAGCTTAACAAATATTCGCAACATTTGAAGGCTAACCAAAGGTTTCGTTTCATTGACAGAACGCTTCAAAGATGCAACGGCTCCACCAAACAGACTGCCTACATCACAATTGTGCGTCCTCTCCTGGAGTACTGTTGCCCAGTGTGGGACCCACCAGGTGGGACTTACGGAAGACATTGAGAAGGTTCAGAGAAGGGCAGCTTGTTTTGTTTTATCACGTTACAAGGGGAAAATCGCCACGGAAATGTTGCACGCTTTGAGGCGGAAATTATTAAAAGAACGTTGCGGCGAGATCTATTTGCGAAATTTCAATCATCGACTTTTACTTTTGAATGTGATAATAGTTTGCTATCACCCACCTACATAGGGAGACATGACCATCCCAATAAAATAAAAGAAATCACATCGAAAACGGAACGATTTAGGTGGTTTTTTTTTTTTTTTTTTTTTTTTTTTTTTTTTTTTTTTTTTTTTTTTTTTTTCTTCCCGCGCGCTATTAGAGAATGGAACGGTAGAGAGAGAGGTTATGAAAGTAGTTACTGAACCCTCTGCCAGGCACTTAAATGTGATATGCAGAGTATCTATGTAGATGTAGATATGTATGTTTTGAGCTATTTAAATAGTTTAAGCAGAGTGTTTTTGTCGCTGCTATGTGAATTTGTAAGTGAGATACTGGCGCCATTAAATTACATTAACGTCTTCCAATAACTATCGGGTGTGCCGACGTTCTGCCACGATATTTCTGCTCAGAGACGTCCAGATATAGTCAAGATGATATTTATACTGGTTCTTGCGCATGCCAATAGTGCTGGCGTCGTTTTGCGCATGCGTTAGGTGTGTCATCGGCGGTACCGTCAAGCTGTATGTGCTGCCCTCGGTAGTGGAAGGGAAATACACTTCTTATCACTGATTATCGATGGGTGACGTCGATTACGATGCGACTCAATAATATTAATCACAGGATTCCAATCTGTATCCAGCTGAAATCCATTGTCACGATTTATAGGATTGTCGGCATGACGTATTTCCACCAATTTTTAATAACTGAGCCCCAAAAACTGGAAACTGGAGCTAAAATTTTGGTTTTGTTATATTATTGAAATGTAATTTTCTGCCACTGTTCATTTTGTTGGTTGCAAAAGACGGATGTGACTTTCATGTTCTATACAACGTTCCTGTAAAATTCATATTGTCTGGTCTGTGTAGGCACTATTGGCATACGCAAGAACCAGTTTGTCCGCCTCCGTAGCTCAGCGGTAGCGTCGCTGACTACCACGCAGGAGCCCCGGATTCGATTCCAGGCAGGTGACTGGGTGTTGTGTGTTGTCCTAATCATCACCATCTCATCATCATTGGCAGGTAAGTCGCCCATGCGGCGTAAATAAAAAGACTTACACTAAGGCCGCAAGGGTTCCCCGGCCAAGAAAACCATATGCTCATTTCAGAACCAGTATAAATACTGCGACTGCAACTGGACTCTTCAGTACTTGTTTTTCTCACCTGAAGATGGCGGGTCATCTCTGTGCCGAAATATCGTAGCAGAATGTCGACGGGATTGGAAGAAGAAAAACGCCAGGAAAACTTGAGGAGTCACTATATGTAATTTCCTTCTTGTGGTATTGATATCTCGTTACTTTGTTTCCCTCTGTTAGAATGTCACTACAAATACAATATAACGTTTTGCATGGAAATGACCGGATCACTGTTTATGATTACCTGTTATCCCAAGCGTGATTTCGTGCGGTTCCGAGCTTTCGAGGTCAAAGGGGTCCCTTGTGAGCACAAAGCAGCCATTCAGGTCATCCACAGCATTGATGTTCCGATACTTCAGTGGATCATGCGGATTTTCGCTATTCGTCTGCACCACATCATTCAGTAAAGACAGGAGCAGCGCGGCAATGACCATGCATTCTGCTTGCTTCCTGGAGAATCGTGTTGTGGTTCGTGAGGTCACTCCCGCCGGAGGTTCTGGTCCTCCCCAGTATGTGTTTGTGTGTGTGTGTGTGTGTGTGTGTGTGTGTGTGTGTCGCCCATTGGATAAGTTACTCTAAGTAATTGCCATGTCTAAGGGCCAATGGCCAGAGTAGTTTGGTGTCATAACTTAAAACCGGATATCTGTAGTAACATTTATATGTTGAAGGATTTTGACACGTACCTCCCAAACGGCTTTTAATGAAATTGCGTGGTTATGGTATATTGCCCGATATTTGCGACTGGATAGATGATTTCCTGTCAGAGAGGACACAGCTTATAGTAATCGATGGTAAGGGCATCGACTAAAACAGGTGATATCGGGCGTTCAACGGGGTAGTGTTATTGCTCCTGTTCTGTTCCTTATTTACAGAAACGATTTGGGAGATGACGCAGTCATTTACCGTCTAGTAAAATCATCTGAAGATCAAAACCAACTGCAGAACGATCTAAATAATAGCTCACTATGGAGTAAAAATTGGCATTTGACTCTAAATAGAGAAGTGTGAAGTCGTCCACATGAGTACGAAAACAAATCCGTTGAACTTTGTTTACAAGATAAATCAATCAAAAGTAAACGCCATAAACTCCACAAAATACCTAGGAATTACTATTACTTCAGCCTTAAACTGGAAAGAACACGTAGATAATGTCTGCGTTTTATTGGCAGAACCCTTAAAAGGATGCTCCAGAACTACTAAAGAAACTACACTTGTCCGTCCTTTTTTGAGTAATGCTGCCCAGTGTGCGATCCTTATCAGTTGGGTTTGACGGAGGACATCGAAAGAGTCCAACGAAGGGCAGGTCGTTCTGTATTGTCACGATACAGGAGAGACAGCGTCACGGAAATAATACAGAATCTGGGATGGTAATCATTACAACAACGGAGTTTATCGCTGTGGCGTGGGCTACTTACGAAACTCTAAACGCCAACATTCTCACCGAATGCGAAAATATATTGTTGACTCCCAACTGCATAGGTAGAAAAGATCATCGGAATAAAGTACGGGAAAGCAGAGCTCGAACGGAGAGATTCAGGCGCCGCGGTGGAGTAGCCGAGCGATCTAAATCGTCTCGCTGCGGAGCGCGCGTTTGCTCGCCGTGGAGGTTTGAGTCCTCCCTGGGGCATGGGTGTGTGTGTTTGTCCGTAGGTTAGTTTACCTTTGTTTAAGTAGTTTGTAAGCTACGGACTCATGACCACGCAGTTTGGTCCGATAGATTTACAAACATTTGAGAGATTCAGGCGTCCTTTCTTCCTACGCGCTGTTCAAGAATGGAGTGGGAGATAAATAGTATAAACGTGGTTCGATGAATCCTCTGCCAGGCACTTAAATGTGATTTGCAGTGTATCCCATGTAGATGTAGAATAAAGTGTGTACGTCGTAGATTGTAACTTATTAACTTTTTCTTTCATATAGTTCGCTAACAGTCACCCTGTATTTTCTCTACAGTTCTGTGGCCCACGCACTGGCTATCACTGCTATTAGGTCTCAGTGGTGGGACCTGCAGTTATTGAGACCAATGAGAGCTTTGTGTCCCACAGACAATGTTCGAGCCGAAGTTCGAGAAGCTGCAGGGTGAGATCGGCCTGCGCGTGGCGGCCGCGTGCACCGGCATCTTCAAGTCTCCTCTCTGGAGGGTCGAGCCGTCGCGGTCCGTCGTCACCAGCCTCTACCCGGACAAGTGGCAGCGCTTCACCAACTTCGAAGTCTACCCCGATGATGTCTGGGTGGTGTCCTTCCCGAAATGTGGTGAGTTGACATCCTATGCTCCAATATAAAAGAATAAGGATTTTAATAGTGTACGGTGGGGCTTCTATTTTAAAAGACAGGGAGAGAAGGTCAGTGCATAGTTGACAAAGTTCCTAAACACCTCCCCTCTTTCATGCCTTCCCTCGGCAATGTTACCATTGCACTTCGTGCCAGTGCCCTGGTTTGTAAACGGGGCAGCACTGCACGCGAGGTGCCGTGTCGACATGCAACTTCAGTGCATATCTAAAATCACTCTTTTACTAACCTTGTGTCTTCTGTCGTAGTTGATGTCCCATTGCGCAGGTGAAGCACACAGGTCGCACATCCGTTAAACTTGAAGTGATGCTTAAAGAGGTATTGAAATGTGGCTAGGAAGTGCTGCAGTACGAATAACTTTAGTTTATGTAGGATGACAGTGCTTGTTTTTATTGAAGAAATGCGAGTGTATATCCAAGCACAAATATACAGACTAAGTAATGTTAAAAATATAAACGTTGCATAACGTATAAATTGTCCCTGGCCCGCACTGAACTAACATGAATGTGCAAGGTATCGCGGTCGGCGCTCGACTGACTGCCGCCGCCTCTCGCTGCGCGCCACAAGCCACCGTTTTGGCGCCAAGCGAAACTTCCAGAGTAACATTGTTCAACTTATTACAAAATATACAAATAATTAAATCTTTGAATTAACCGAAATATAGCTTAGCACAAAAGCATTACAGAAAGTATACAGATGATTTTTAATAGACATAGGAAAGTTAAATATTAATAAAAGAAGCTTAAAGTTTTGGCGGACAACTAATATAGGCGGGAGCCAATCAGATCTCAACTTGCAATAGGGGCGGAGCTTTCCCACGGGATACAAGCTGATCTACTGTCTCTCTCACACACCCTTTCTACTATTGCGTCACACATTTCTCCAACCAAGAAAACTTCTTTAACACCCAATATATTGATATGCGAAATAAACGGCTCCATATCAGCCCACTGACAAGTGTTGACTTCAGTGCACAAACGCTCTTTCTGATAGTGGATCCTGTGAGCATTTTTCCCCTACTGAAACTCATTTACTAGAGTGGTCCTCAAAAGATATGAAATTGGTACAGATGTAAATCACCCCCTTTGTAACTATGTGTATGGATGGGACGTTTAAGTGTGAAATGTACGCTATGGAATTTGTTTTCGCTATCTGGCTACTACCCTGTCTCAGTTAAACACCTTCTGGAGATCTCTTGGAGCACTCAAATCAACCCTTCCTCTCAACCAGTCTGTAAAAGACATCAGTCATTTACAAGTTCAGTGATTTAATGTTGAGTGGGTTCAAATACTACCGAGTGAAAATCCATTAAAAGCAACTGAATTTGGTTTCGATATTTACAACACATGAAATGCGACCTATCAAAGTTTTCTTCTCTAACTGCCCCCTTGACTGAGTGACGCTACCTGAGCAACAAACATACTAACGGACTGTAAGTAGAAGAAAACTACGAAAAAGTTCAAGCAAGAATCAGTGGTAGTTCTGCTATATATATCACCTATCAGTGAGCCATTTTCTCGTCAAGTGGCGAACGTTTCATCAGACTTGTCTAGGGACAATGTTCCTGAGCCAGATGGTGCTGCTCATATGTCACCACGCAGCGAGCAAGATCCGGGCTTTCACAGACAGTGGGTTTGCTTGTAGTTGGGAGCTCCAACGTTAGGCGGCTAATGGAGCCCCTTAGGGAAATGGCTGCTGTGGAGGGGAAGAAGAACAACCGGCACTTCGTATGCATAGCGAGGTTCTTGGTTCCGCTGAATATGTCAGGAGTCCACTACACACACGAAGTGGCTACACGGGTAGCGGGAGCTGTTTGGCGTGGACTGAGCGGTTTCGATCTCAAAGGCTACAGGCCAAAGATAGGACGAACACAAATCTAAAAACCCTTGGTCTCACAGTTGGAAACTTTCGTAGCTGTGTGGAGAAAGTACCAGAGCTCCAAGTGCGACAATGAAGTATCATAATAGATGTGGAAAGCCGGATGAAGCTTGAGATAGGCTCAGCGTAAATTTTTGCCATTAGCCAAATGGTATCAGAAAATATAGATTAAATAAAATAGGTGGCGGCATATTTATTGTTGTCACTTCGTGTAGCGAAATTGTAGTTCATAATTTCTGTGAGTTGACAAGCAGAATAAATTAATAATTGGTGCTTCTCACCGACACATTTACTCAGACGATTCGATGATAGAAATGTTCATAGAAAGTTAAATTTCAGAAACGTACCTAAGAGCATAAAATTTTAATTGGTGGTTAGCAGAAATACATGTTCAAAACCGAAGACAACCATAAAACATCGTCCGAAATCGTACTGAACTCATTGTACCAAAATTATCTCGAGCGATTAGTTCCTGGAACAACTACAATAGTAAATGGCTTTGAGAACGTACTTGACCCCCTTAGCAACAAATAAACAAATAATCCGAAGCTAATAAAAAGCATCAAAAAAGACACAGGGATTATTGAACACAAAATTTTCGTTGCACTATCCAAATCAACCAAAATCAAAATTAAAGCATATTTATTCAAAAAAAGCAGGCAAAAATTAAATTACCGCTTTCCTAAGTGAGAATTTCCGGTATTTCGAATAATGTAACTGTAGATTTACGAGGCTTACAATCAAAGAAATAATAACGTCAACTATTAACAGAATTAACCTAAGAAATTTAACAAAATAGGAGGCTGACCGGCCGTGGTACACAAAACAGGTTATATCACTATTGCAAAAGCAAAGAATAAAGCACGCCAAATTTAAATAACCACAAAATCCCGAAGATTGTCAATCTTTTACAGGATCTAGAAATTTAGGTCGATCTTCAATCTGAGAAACTTACAATAGTTACCACAACTGAACCCTGTCACGTAATTTGGTAGACAATCCTAAGAAATTCTGGTCGAATGTAAACTATACTAACGGCAAAACACAATCTGTACCTTTATTACGAGATGCTGCTGACAACAGTTCTGCTAAAGCAGATTTTCTTAACACAGCTTTTTGATATTCATTCACCAAAGAAGACGAATCAAATACTCCAGAATTCTTATCAAGAATAGCTGTCAGCATGCGTAATTGAAGTATTAAGGCAACTTAAATCACTTAACAGAAGTAAGTCTCCCAGTCCCGATTGTATATCAATTAGGTTCCTTTCAGAGTATGCTGATGTAATAGCCCCATAACTATCATATACAACCGCTCTCTGAGCGAACGTTCCGTATCCAAAGATTGGAAAGTTGTACAGGTCACTCCAGTATTCAAGAAAGGCAATTGGAGTGATCCGCAAAATTGCCGGCCTAAATCATTGACGTCGATTTGCAGCAGGATTTTAAAACACATACTTTGCTCAAATATTATGAACGACCTCAAAGAGTTCGACCTATTCACCCATAGCGAACACGGGATTCAGAAAGTATCGTTCTTGTGAACACAGATAGCTTTGTTAACTGCTAAGACACTGTTTCTGGAAAGTCATCTCCATAGCTACTAATGGCTTTCCCAAGCAGCTGACCTACTCAACCATCATGTTACTTGAAGACAAGGTGTTAAGCTCGCCTACGTAGACATCAAACAAAACTGATACAACACGTGGAATTACAGATTCCAAAATGACATATATAACTGAATTCGAAAACGAAAAATATATGGGTTACAGTGAGAGTCGAACCCTTTACTCTATAGGCGTGAGGCCAGAACGCTACAACCTGTGCTACACCGAAAGGCTCTGCATCTGTTTTCATTATTGTACTTTGCAAACCTTCAAAGTCGATTTTCTGCAGAATGTTTGAGAGTTGCGTCGAATGGCTTTGGCTGATTGTTATTTACGTTCTTAACTTCACGTGCCATAAGTATGAAGACATTCTAAAATCCGACGCCCGTGTGGTCTCCTTGTAAGTTGAGGATACGCTGCTTCCAAACTTCCACTGTCAGCGCCATCTTATCGCACGTAACAGCTACAACAAGAACTTTAGCTTCTTTAAGAGTTCTTATGATTTTCAGTACTAAATTACTTGTTATTCTAACATAATAAATTAATATGTTTGCTGCTCTCAAATGATTATGCTGAAGTAGCCTTAATTGAATGGAGGACATTTTATGAAGCGTCTGATTGATTATTGACCTTATTTGTCCATGTTTAATTGTGTCGAGTGACGTAGCAAAGGAAATTTCTTCCTCCTCGGATAAATAAACGCATTTGAATATAGCAAAAGGGTAATTACAGTGCGTTGTCAGCTCTACTTTATACGTTTTTTATTCATCAAACACCGTTTTTCCCTCAGAGGAAAAATTCTGTTTCCTCCTTGCTTACTATTTCATCTTACAATTATTTTGAAAGCAATGACCTTTTAAGTTTCTTACAAGGTCCAATATTCCCCTTCCGCGTATTCTCTTTCTGTGTCGACGCTGCGATGGATCTTCTTTAAACTGTTAATTATTAAGAGCCACCGAGTAAACACAACGGACTTCTTTCTCAGCGTTCGCTTCCGCTTTATATAACGTTCTCTGCCTCACAACTGTAACGACCGAACTTCTTGAAAACTTCTTCTCATTCCAGCACTGATAAATAGTTGTCTCTCTGCAATTAGAGAACTTTTCCTCAATTCAGCCTACACTATCTAGGCGTTAACTCGCACTCTCGACCTTCCAAACTCAGCTCCGATCTTCAAATGTCTCTCCATTATGCACATAGTTTTCCAGCCAGCCTAAGCTATAAAATTCCAACAGACTTACATACAAACGTAGAATTAGTATCACAAAATAAACCACAATATTGGTTTTTACACAACACATTAGATTGTGTCTGTATTCACAAAGCCATAAGAATACAAGATAAGAATAAATAAAATAACACAATAAAACACGAAGAGCAGAAAAGATACACACTGTGTTCATTAACGTTTTACAGAACACTAAACTACTAGCAGTAGCGGGTTATACACACAGTAACACGGTTCAAATAAAATTGTTAAGATTTTACGGAACCAGCTTTTAAAATGACAAATATTAATGTCAAAAACTAAGAACTCGGCCCATGTTAAATCACACAAAACTTTCTTTTGTATGGGAATATTCTATCTGCAAAATCATACATTGAAATTCAAATGTATGTATTACATAAACCGCATAGTAAAATCTACATCTGCATCTACATCTACATAGATACTCTGCAAATCACATTTAAGTGCCTGGCAGAGGGTTCATTAACCACTTTCATAACTTTTCTCTACCGTTCCATTCTCTAATAGCGCGCGGGAAGAAAGAACACCTAAATCGTTCCGTTTTCGATCTGATTTCTCTTATTTTATTGGGATGGTCATGTCTCCCTAAGTAGGTGGGTGATAGCAAAATATTTTCACATTCATAAGTAAAAGTCGGTGATTGAAACTTCGCAAACAGATCACGCCGCAATGAATAACGTCTTTCTTTTAATGATTTCCACCCCAATTCGTGCAACATTTCGGTGACGCTCCCCCCCCCCCCCCCCCCCGTAACGAGATAAAACAAAACGAGCTGCCCTTCTCTGAACCTTCTCAATATCTTCCGTCAGTCCCACGTGGTGAGGGCACAGAATAAGGAGTATACAGAAAGGAAACTCCCGCTGCAGTCTATCGTCCAAAATTTAGTGCGCATGCGCGGAATCGGCCATCTTGAAAAGCAGTAAACGCGTGGTTACTCCCTACTCTGTGGCCTGGTAATGCGCCGTCTTTGTTTGTTAATTGTGTATTTTAACTGCCTGAATCGCATTAAAGTAAACAAGTATTTGGTACAGTGCAGTGCAGTGAAAAGAAAGAATTGTGTGTCAGTAGTTGGAGCTGTTCCATTTTTATTTTGAGCAGCAATAAAAGAAAAGGCCGCCGATGGTGTTCAGCATCTAATTGCCGCGATAATTCTAATACAAATAAGGATATAAGTTTCTTCACCTTCCCAAAAATGCTGAGCAATAAGTGATCGTCGCTATATGTGTAGTGAAAGTTAAATGTTATCAGTTTCGAATGAGAGCAGTGTGTGCATAATTATTAAAAGTAGCCTTGCTTCTTCTCTTGACGATAACTCTCGCTGTTGCTGTTGCTGCAGCAGTTCAACAAAATCGAAATGTTTAAGTACATTTATATTTTATAAGTTTAACGTTGTAGGGAATAATATAAAATGAATGACAAAGATTAGTGCTTAAGTAGGCAGGTAAAATCTTATTTGCGGCATTAGAAGCGTAGTGTGCCAATGTTGACAACGAATGCTCTTTGGATAGTCAAACAAATAGATTAAGGGAATAATTATTTTATGCTGTTCCTGCTCTGTGGTCGACAGATTCCTCTATATGCCCTTCTCCGATCAGTAAATAAATGATACTCCTAAATCAAATACAACTTTTATATTCGCTCAGACATCATTAGTTCTGTGTAATCACGTTGTACTGCTAAGTCTGACTGAATATTTTGTGCGAATTTATTCGTGTCAAATAAAAACTAGCAGTTGTAAAGTCATTTTCTTGTTTATAACTAATTTCCCAAACATAACTCCGCGTCATTTGGGATTTTTCTAGAGATAAGCACCAAATAAAACGATCATCGATTCCACCGTACATTTTCGTAGTTGTATTAAAATTTAGGCCTATTTTTTCGTTGGTTTACAATTAGGTGCAAGAAGAGGGCGCAAAATAAATGAGAGCATAATGGAAAGCCGTTTCCTTTCGTAAAAGTCGGTGAGATTAGCTGCAGTTCGTAAAAAGTCCATTTCCAGCCAAAGTACTAAGTGGCTATAGTTCCGCGTTTACTGCTTTTCAATATGGCGTCGAGCGCAACGCTTGGTAACATACAGATCAAAGGCGCCGCCCCCAGCTTTCCTTTCTGTATACTCCCTATTCTGTGGTGAGGGTCCCACAAGGGGCAACAGTACTCCAGGAGAGGACGCACAAGTGTGATGTAGGCAGTCTCTTTCGTGGAGCTGGTGTATCTTCCAAGCGTTCTGCCAAAGAAACGTTGCCTTTGGTTCGACTTCCCCACAATATTTTCTATGTGTTCTCTCCAGTCAAAGTTGTTCGTAATTGTAACTCCTAGGTATTTGGTAGAATTTACGACCTTAAGGTTTGACTGACTTATCGCGTAATTGAAGTTCAGCGGATTTCTTTTAGTGGTCATGTGTATTACTTCACACTTTTCTTTATTTAGTGTCAACTGCCAATTTTCGCACCAAGTAGAAATTTTGTCTAAATCGCTTTGCAGTTGCTTTTGATCCTCTGTTGACTTCACTAACCGATAAACGACAGCATCATCCGCGAACAGTCTAAGGGAGCAATTCAGATTATCTCCAAAATCGTTTATAAACTTGAGGAAGAGTATGGGACCTATAACGCTTCCCTGTGGAACGCCAGTTATCACTTCTGTTTTACTCGATGACTTACCGTCAATTACAACGAACTGTGTCCTTTCTGATAGGAAATCGTGAATCCAATCGCACAATTGGGGAGATATTCCATAAGCACGCAATTTCATTAGAAGCCGCTTGAGGGGTACAGTGTCAAAAGCCTTCCGGAAATCCAGAAATTTGGAATCGATTTGAGATTCCTTGTCGATGGCACTTAACACTTCATGTGAATAAAGGGCAAGTTGTGTTTCGCAAGAGCGATACTTTCTGAATCCGTGCTGACTATTGGTTAATAGGTCGTTCTCTTCGAGGTAGTTCATAATATTCGAAAAAAGTATATGTTCCAAAATCCTACTGCAAATCGATGTCAATGATATAGACCTGTAATTTTGGGTATCACTCCTATTGCCTTTCTTGAATATTGGAGTAACTTGGGGAACTTTCCAGTCTTTGGGTACGGATCTTTCGCTGAGTGATCGGTTGTAAATTATAGCTAAGTACGGAGCTATTGCATCAGCATACTCTGAGAGGAATCTAGTTGGTATACAATCTGGCCCAGAAGATTTATTTTTGTTTAGTGACTTAAGTTGTTTTACTACTCCAGGAACATCTACTTCTAAGTTTCTCATGCTGGCAGCTGTTCTTGGATTGAATACTGGTGCGAAGATGGGCGGTTGTGATAACGTATCTTAAAGCTCTCAATATTTCTTGGGACAATCTGAGTAAGATGACAATGGTATTTATTTTTAATTAATTCGTTACCATAATGAAACAGTAAAATGTGTTTCTTCAGGTTGCATTGGCATCTGATTATGCAAACTTGTAGATGTTGTGCGTGCCTAGCACTGATGAACTGCAAGACTCTTGTCAGAATTATAAATTCATAACATATTGAAAATAGAATGGTTTTCGTTAATCATTTTAATATGAAAATTGTCAACATTTTGAGCTGACACGACTGTCACAACAGGTACGTGCACTTTTAACCAAATACCAGATCGTCGATTCTGCTGGCCAAGCACAATGCGAAATCCCCATTTACGGTTCGACATCTTTACTGAGATTTATTTCACCATCTATTAATGCGAACAGACTCCGGAAAAAGAATGCTGCTGGTAACTCTCCTTGTTGTCCTTATCTCTCTTTATCATGGCCTTTTCGAGAGGTATATGTAGGAGGAAGCAAATAAATGGTTGACTCCTCGAGAAACGTACACCGTCGGAACTCCCGCAGAAGCGCATACTGTGATGCAGAAAGTCTCTCTTGCAGCGTCTGCCCCAGTAGTTTGCCGATCGTCTTCGCGAACCTTTCGAACTTACTAAATGAAACAGTAGCGAAGCGTGCTGCTCTTCTTTGGATCTCCTCAGTCAACCCTACCTGGTGTAGATCCCACAATAGCGAGCAATATTCAAGTATTGGTAAAACGAGTGTTTTGTTAGCTACTTCCGTTTTTGATGATATCCTGGGGGATTCTTCAATAGTCCAGGACTTTTATGCAATGAATAGCACAAAAATAGGGGAGAGATGAAATGTTTAGCAATTGTTTCAGTTTGACATCCTAGTTAACATACTAAAAGTCCCCGAAGCTCCGGGCTGGGGAATCGATGTTATGACGTAATCAATATGGCTGCCGTAAAAATACATAGATTAAATTTTAAAACGGCTATAAACTCACAGAAGTAACATAAAAGGATATTTTTGCCAGATTACTGAGAAAAAGCTTAAAATGCTGGTGTAACAATGGTATAAGATTGAGGTGAGGTGAGGTGAGACGAAGCAAAACTGAAAAAATATCATTTTAACCGTTCTTCAAGTTTCTCTACGAATATCTAGTTAGTTACGTGACACACATACTTTTCATTAGTCATGTAACATATTCTTAGAGCACTAAAATAATACCAATATGATTTACCCATGAACAATAATAAGGGAGTTATCTCTATGTACCAACCATATGGTGTGAGTATTCATGAGTCAGACTCACGTCCTATAATAGAATATTCTAAAATATTCTGAAGAAGATATATTTGCATCTTATGTTAAGAGTTTTCAGTATATATTGTTAGTCCCCAGTGATAGCGAAAACTTATGTCTAGTTCGTCACAGGAGTGTTCCTCAAAATACAGATGGGGATGTCATCTATAAAATGATATTTTTCCCCAAGTAGCTGGCCATCTCGCATATGCAACATGTGCATATTTTTATCTAGGACAGATGTCTACACTCGAAGATAGGCTGACACCAGTAGATGCCCAAAAATTTCTGACCTAAGGACAGTTTGCGATTATACGTAGCGACAAAATGTGGGCTGGTAATTGTAGTGACATGAAGGTAGAACAAGAGCTGATGAGATCGTATAAAATCCGGTGATCTGATGCATCGACGTGGGATAATGAATAGCACCCTGAATCTATGGGTACAGGAGATATATGTATTTTCACGGGTCATTTAGCACTTTCAGGAATTTTGTGGTAGGCATGTTACCGCCACTAACCACCATGTTCGCTTAGAAAATCACAAATACTTGATAACATCCGTGATTAATAAGTGATAATGTGGTATGCCTTTCATTCTCCGCTCACACATAGTTGTGGGCTCATATCTATATCAAATAGCATTACAGGATGTGAGGCTATTAATTGTGACGATGCAGTAAATGATTGAGCTCTTAAACATTAGATTGTAACCTTTTAATCGAATCTGCCATCACAACTAAGTCAT
This sequence comes from Locusta migratoria, assembly GCA_026315105.1. Lineage (NCBI taxonomy): Eukaryota > Metazoa > Arthropoda > Insecta > Orthoptera > Acrididae > Locusta > Locusta migratoria. Next base: position 334,234,582 of record CM048746.1, on the reverse strand, counting down.
CCGCATATGCGAGACTGCTTATTTTGTTTTCATCTATTTTAATACCACCCTGGCAGTCTACTGTTTTCAACATATGATCCATGAGTAGTATGAACAACAGTGGTGATAGGTTACAAGCCTTGTCTTACCCTTGAAACTACCCTGCTCTATGAACTTAACTTGCCGTCTACTGTAAATGCTGCGTGACAGTTTAGGTAGACCTTTAATTGCCTGCAGAAGTTTGCCTCCTGTTCCATAATATTGTAGGACTATCAACAGCTTCCTCCTAGGAACAATATCATAATCCTTTTTTAGATCTATAAACATAGTTACATAGCACTTCTCCATTATCTGCCGTAAGCTAAAGATCTGGTCTTGACACACTGATTTTAATCCAATTTGTGTTCAACTAATACTCGCACTTTCCTTTCAACAATAGCTGAGAATATTTCACCAGAACGCTAATTAAAGAAGTAACTCGATAGTTGTTACAATCTTTCTGTTTCCATGTTTGAAAATTGGCGTGATTACCGCTTTTGTCCAGTCAGACGGAAACTGTTTCGATTCCCACACCTTCTCAATTATCCTGTGTAATCATTTGAGACCTGACGTTCCACTGTATTTTACGTGTTCCGGCTTAATTTCATCCACCCCGCCGCTTTATTGCAGTACAATCTATTGACTATTCTCTCCACTTCCTCAAATGCGTTCCTGTTTCCATTTTCATTCCTATCCCATTCTACCCCAAAATCTGACACATCATCGGACGTTTCACTTACATTAAACAATTTTTCAAAATATTCCTTTCATCTTCCAAAGGCATCCACAGGATTTATTAGCAGCTTTCCTGACCTGTCCAGAACACCTGTAAATTCCTTCTTCCCTCGCTTTCGAAGAGTGATAATTAGCCGCGGTGGAGTAGCCGAGCGGTCTAAGGCACCTCGCTGAGGAGCGCGCGGTTGCTCGCCGTCGGAGGTTCGAGTCCTCCCTGGGGCATGGGTGTGTGTGTGTGTGTGTGTGTGTGTGTTGTCCCTAGGTTAGTTTACCTTAGTTTAAGTAGTTTGTAAGCTACGGACTGATGACCACGCAGTTTGGTCCGATAGATTTACAAACATTTGATTTTGAGTGCTAATTACGCTCCAGAATGGTTATCTCGCGGCGTGATCCTTAGGTTCTAGCTTATTTCCAAACTCTTCCCATGATTTCTGCTTGGATTCTTTCTTTCTTCAGCCCCGTTTAAAATGCCTTCTTTTTCTTCATACAGGCTGCCTTGACTGCGTCGTTCCACCAAGTTGTCAGATTTTTCTTTGTTAGAAGGTTGTCATCTAATCTCATTATATGTCCGTAGAATTACATTCGTCGTTTGCGAAAATTGGTTTCTATGTTGGAGTATTTTTCTGTGATTATGTGAGATAATGGACGATATGCTTCGTTTGTGACTTTTGGGCCAAGGATTTTTCGGATCGGTTTTCTTTCAGCTTTTTTGATATTCTCAAGCTCCCCTTTGCAATTGAGGTTTAAAGTATCGCTTGCATACAGTGTTTCAGGTTTGATAACTGTCGTGTAGAGATGAATTTCTTTCTTTCTTTTTTTTATGTTCATGCATTTTTTGTTGTTGTAGATGTTCGCGATTTTCCCATATGCTTTCCGAATTTTGAGTTCACTTGCTTTCTGTGTTAATCTTTTGACATCTGTGAATTCGATGATTTCACTTAAGTATTTGAAGTTATTAACCTCGTTTATTGTGCCGTATTTTGTGATCAAATTTTGTATTTTTATGTGTATTGTGGCCATAAATTCTATTTTTGAATAAAAATTTGTAGCCCAACTTTCTCAGTACATTCTTCCAAGACTTCCATCTGAATAGCTGCCGTTTTTTCATCTCCGGAAAGGATGCAAGATCATCTGCAAAGTATAGGTACGTGATTTTGATGTAAACCTATTCTCTTCCTAGGTCTCCAGATATTTAGTTTTTTTTTCATTCTTTAATGACTTTAACTAGAACGAAACTGAATTTTAATAGGGAGAGACCGTCACCTTTCCGTACGCCAGTCTTGATGGGGAAGAGATTTCTCCATCGAACCTGACTTTGCAAGTTGTGTCTGTTAGAGTTTGTTATTATTATTGTTATTGCATTATAATACCTTTTTGTGTGCCTTTACGTTATTATACTAGACAGTATGTCTCTTGGACTACGTATATTTGAAATCATTTCTGTGATAGCTGTCAGTGGTTCTAGTCTTCCCTCGCGCATGGTTGTGTGTGTTGTCCTTAGGTTATTTTAACTTAGTTGAAGTAATAACTGAAATACTTCTTAAAGCAGATCATCCTAGATCACGTTAAAAACCAGTTTGTTTTATTTCAGCAAAATTTCAGCAAAGCTTGTTGCCATTTTCAAGTGAACAGAAACGTAAAGGCTACAATGTACATGTACATAAAAACACTGCTCAATTTCGTGGTCTAACACGTGAATTTTATCGTAATAGAACGTTACCAAATGCAAGTGACACAAATGAAGGGTATTTCGTAAGACTGCTGTTACCAAACGTTGAACAGCTATTGATATTTGATCAGCAGTCATTGATTGGATATCATATATTAGGTACACATTCATTTCTGAAAATAAGCATAAGTCTTAACTAGAGTGGAGGAAAACCAGTGCTTATATGTTATGAGAGCTTTCATTGATGTCCAACAAATGTCTGCCCATAATATTGTCACGTTGCAAACTGCAGGCGGTGCGGAATTCGAAGGCTGGTTGCGTACACAAGCCTACACTCAGTACAGACTTACTCCTGCTTGGAGGCCTCCACTATTTATAAATAGAAAGAATTTTCTGGAACTTACAAATACATCAAACATAAGAAACATGTAGAATATAATATAATATTCTTCTCGGGTTTGCTGCCGGATCAAAACGTCATCTTGACACGATATTTCGGCGGTCCACCTGGCGAGTCGGTGTCCCAGCACTGTCACCTGAGGATGGCGGCCAGGTGGACCGCCGAAATATCGTGTCAAGATGACGTTTTGATCCGGCAGCAAACCCGAGAAGAATATTATGAAGCATTACGCCGGGAAAGCCTACGTAGTCACATGTAGAATATTCTAAAATAGTAAATACAAATAAATAAATTTTCTTCTGCACGTGGCGGGATTTGAAATGGGGACTGCGAGAGTGAAGGTCGGGGTGAGAGTTTAAAATAGGGAAAGTTTAATTTTTAAAACTCACAACCACCAACTGCAAACCATATTCCTAAACATGCAAAAACACTGGAATCGTGATTGCTACTGTTTCACTCGTTTTCTATGGGATGATATCACACGTTCGCAGCTTTCCTTCCCTGCATATGAATAACAAAAAAATTCATAATAAAGTTAGTTAATGTGAGAAAAGGGTGTACTAACTACTATTTTTGAAAACATGTGAAAGTTCCCTTTATGTTGTTTATTACACCATATTAAAACCCTGTGGCTGATACGTCTGTACGTCGACACATTTATCAAATAGTTATAGCTCGTGAGCCCCCAGACAAAATGAATATTTGTCGCAAATAGTTTTCACACCATGTGCCTGTCTCAAACGCCGTTTATGTTCATGCCTATGCAACGACACGTGTTACATTAACAAAACACAGTCACTTTAATTCAATGCGATGCACACCTTGTTCCACCGGCTAAATATTCACAACACACAGGAGCACTCGATTCAACTTGCTGCAGTCTACAACGAGCAACCACACCTGGCAATTGCCACACAAAAATCTATAGTCTCCACCTGGAGATCCACATGCCGACTGTGCAGAGCGACGCCGCCATGCCAGCTACACCACACGCTCCCGACCCGTCACTCTCTGCCCGCGCGCGCCAATAGTCCAACTGCCGGGTTTTTTCCCTACGTCATCAACTTCCCCTTGTGAGCTGTTCTAACCGACTTGCCAACGTACAGCGCTCAGCCAATACATTTCTAAAACTTTACTTAAAATCAAAATAATTACACTACACATTAAACAAATGTCTTCTTAGTTTTTTTTATATTGGTATAAACATCCTTTGTACTATTTATTATAATCTTGCAATTTCTTATATCACAGATAAGTGATTTAACTGAATACTTCAAGATAAAATACACAAGATTAATTGAAAATAAAATGAGAAATAGTTAATATATTACTTTTATAAACAAACATTGCCATGCTAGTTGTGTAACTGTCTTGTATTCATTGGTAATTTATTATTTTTCATTGTCAATTAAACATATTACGCCAGATGTGACTATATCAGCTAATGTATTTTTTATTTGTCATTAGGCTGTTTTGTAATGAGGGCCTTAAAGGTTCCTAACTGCATCGTATTACCTCAAATGCAAGTAGTATTAGAATATTTTATTTCACGATGTGCACTGCACTGCGCCTGGCACTCGCCATTGTCCATCTCTCCCCTCACCGGAAACTAGCCTGGAAAATCCTAAGCTGGAACAAGCCACCAACGTCGGCCTGCTCGCTGGCCTACCGTCAGCTACAAGCACACAGCAAATCTCAACGTGGAGAATTTCTGCCTATGGCCTAACTATAAATGTTGTCACCCAAATGCGTACATACATTGCTACCATAATTATTAAGATTATAATTGTGTAACATTTGGTGCATTGGCATGGTCAATGTTTGCAGTGAACTTCATACTGTTTAATTACAAATGCTATTAATTACCAATATTTCTAATGGGCGGTAATCTCACAGGACCGCAAGCATAGCGATCTGCGATGCTATCCACTGCACCACGGGTGCTGTCGGAAGATTCGCGGATATATATATATATAAAACATGTTCAAATGTTTGTAAAGCTCATGGGACTGCGGGATCATCAGCCCCAAAACTTACAAACTACTTATGAACTACCTTATACTAAAGACGGCACAAACATCCATGCCCGAGGGGGGGAATCGAACCCACGACGCGGAGGCCGCGGGGTCCGCTACGTGGCGCTCCAGACCGCTCGGCTACTCCCGCGCGGCCTACAACATGTCACAAGATGTTACATTTGGTGTGTAAGTACATGGCAATCTGTAGTTGATACCATCACATGGTTGCATGGTTTACCAAATGATGGTATCAGCAATATACTTACACTTCAAATGTAACATCTTGTGACATGTTGTTATATATATTGTGGGCAGATGTTTGCTGTACATCCATGAAGGCTCTCATAACATTTAAGCAGTGTATTTCTCAGACTACTGCTGACTTTCAGAAACGAATAGTGGGTGCGTAATATATGGCATCCAGACAATTATTGCTAATCAAACAAAAACAACATCTTCAACAGTTGGTATCGGCAGTCTTACGAAATATCCTTCAGTTCCTTTGATTATGCTGTTACGATAAAATCCACGTGTTAGACTGCGAAATTGAGCTGTGTTTTTATGTACACGTCATTTGTAACTTTTAAGTTAAGTTTTGTTCACTTGAAAATGGCAACAAGCTTTGCTGAAACTAGATCTGAAATAAAACAAAGTTGGTTTTAACGTGACCTAGGCTGATCTTCTTTAATAAGTATTTCAATTAAAAGAATTCTAAGATCACTCTCCTACCGGCAAAATTTTTATTAATTAGTTTAAGTAGTTTGTAATCCTTGTAACTAATGACCAACTAAGTTAAATTCCACAGATTTGCAACATTTGAATTTCATTTCCATGACTTTGTTTTTATTTGTGCGTTGTTTTGTTGCTTTCATAACGTCCATCCTGTGAATTAGTTATTTTGAGACTTGTCCCGTCAAAACTAAAACTATCCTAAGTAACAAAATGTCAATTCCTTGCGTTATGAATGTTGTGGTCTTTACTACGAATAAATAGCTTCGACTGAGAAGAACATTAAATATAAGCTTAAATGGATTGGATTTGTTTGTGGTATGCCTATGGCTGCGATGAGATAGGCTATCCCTAACTCACAATTCTTCTCCACCTAGGAACTACGTGGACTCAGGAAATGGTATGGCTCATCGGCAACGACTGCGACTTCGAGACAGCAAAGAAGAAGCGACTCAACGAACGTGTTCCTTTTATCGAGTAAGTAACACTTCATAATAACAAAATGATAAATCTGTGACTCAGCCTATACGAAACTACACGATAATACTACCATACGTATCTCCGTGTATAATTCTGTTCTACAATAAATGATAGTTACCCTTAATGTTGTCCGTCTCCTCTATTAAAAGCTTGATTACAGCTTCTCCTTTATGTGTTACACCTGAAAGTCAATAAAGTTGCTAGGATTTGCTGTGGCGAAAGCAAGGTAATCCTCCTTTTGTGCATCAGAGATTAACCTGAGGCCACGTTCGTTAATCGTAGACAAGACCTTAATAGTGGACTGAGTGCTATCATACGTGGAGGATGAACAACAACGAGGCAACTGAGGCAACAAAGCAGCGGTATTATAGCCACATACCACCAAATAGTGTTTCATGAGAACTCGCCACAGAAAAGTAAGATATGATGGCTAATGTAGCTTTCTTTAAAAACAGAATGTGTAAAACGCCCATATTTATTGGTAGACCCTGCAATTTAATCGTTTAGAATTACTTTTCCTAAAGCTGTACAGTACAGTGTTGATCTCTCGCATTCATGGTAACTTGAATCGCTATTTCATATTCCCAGTTATTACAAAAAATCGGCTTTGAAGGTTTTTGCAACGGTATGCGCGTATTAAACTGTCCCTGAATTTCAGCTGTGTCGCAGTTAAACACGTTACTTTTTTAACACTGAAAAATTTCACACACCTCAGTCTTGTTTATGCAAACCGATGCGGTTTCATTCCAATTCCAGTGAAATGAATAAGTGAACAGAATTTGCTGGCAAATATGTTGCTATGCAAATCATCCATACTACATGAAATATTAGCTCGTTCGATGAGATTTACGAGTTTACAGATGTCAAGGGAGCGCTTGATTGAGATAACTGTAGGTTCGAATCGAGGCTTTGGATGAAATTTTAATCTCGCTAATTAGTCGCCAAGGGAAATATAGCTAATAGGGCAGCAGATGAGCCCCTAATACACCTCTAAGCTGCTCTCCGCTCTATAAGGACACTGCATCGGGTTTTCCACAATACTCTAAGGTGACTGCGCCCCCAACAATCACGCAATGTCGCAGTCTTCTAAGCTTAAATGAGAAACACCCACAGTACCTCATAAAGGAACTTGATAAAACTCGTAACGCGGACACAGAACTTGGCGGTATACTGGTTATTATTGGAGCTGAGTCAATTAAGCTCTCAGTGATTTGCGCTTTCTGTTCACTTCGTTGCAAATTCACGCATAAGAATCCCACAAATCATATGTGTACTTCATACAAAAATGAGCCATTCAAACCGAGAAATGTAGTGTAAAATAAGCCAAATTGTAAAATGTATACTTTCACGGCCGATAAGGTCAATATTACTAAACATTTCCGGGCTATTATGCCGTGGGTTTATGGATTTATTATTGAAACCCAACGTTTCGTCCCCAACTGCGGAGGACATTTTCAAGGAGGACTGTGGTACTTTTGAATGTCCGATGCACACCCTGGCTCGCTACTGACTGAAGCCGAACTCCGTTTACGAGGGCTCGCGCGCAGAGCTGTGACGACAGATGTTTTCGATATGCGCGCGAAATTCGTCGTTGCCTATTGTCGTCGTCTGTTAATATCGTCCCATGGTGGAAGACAGTTACATTTCTTCTTCAACACCAGAATCCAGGTTTCATTTAGTTTCACGCTTTCCTCCATCCTATTGAAATTATTGGTGTGTTTTACAATTTCTGTAGCCTCTCTGTACAGTCTTTCGTGTTATCCATTTGTGGCTGCTAAAACCTGAGTCTTATCAAATCGAATAAAGTGGTCCCCTGGTTGAAAAACAAGTCAATATCTTCCCTTCTACAGTTCCTCTTCTGCTCTTCTAGTCGTTTTTGACTGTTCTTCTTGTGGTACCCGCGTATACGTCTCCACAGCTACACGGAATCCTATAAATTCCTGCTTTTCCAGCAGTTTGCGAGCATCCGCAGTGGCCGAGTGGTCTGCGGCGCGCCAGTCACAGTCTGCACGGCCGCTACGATCGGGGTTCGAATCCCCCCTCGGGCATGGGTATTTGTGCCGTCCTTAGTATTAGCTAGTTCACAAGTAGTTTGTAAGTTTACGGACTTATGACTCCGTAGTTAAGTCCCTTAAGCTTAACAAACATTTGAACATTTATTACATGTTTACTACTAACACCATTCGCGACATATTTTACGATGCATATTTCAGGAGATATGATGTCATAAGCAGTGAAATGTCCAAGCCGGCCGCGGTGGCCGAGGTGAATGAGGCGCTCCAGTCACGGTCTGCACGGCCACTATGGTCAGGGGTTCGAATCCCCCTCGGGCATGGATATTTGTGCCGTCCTAGTTCGTAAGTAGTTCATAAGTAGTTTGTAAGTTTAGGGACTGATGACCCCGAATTTAAGTCCAACAGACATAAAAAAAAAAAAAAAAAAAAAAAAAAGGTACAGTTTTACAGTTTGATGTAGGCATTTTTAATTTGGTTGCAGGTGGTGGTGGGGAGGGAAAGAGTAAGGGGGGGGTGAGGTGATTGTAATGGTTATGTTGAGCCCTAATATACCATACAATTGTTTGTTATATAAATATTTCTAAAAGTGGGGTTCTTGAATATATCCAGACATAAAAATTATAAAACTGTATGTAATATAAGTATAAAAATATGGTACGATAATTAAAAAATGCATACGATATTTAAAACATTGAAGGTGTAAAACAGAGATGTATAAAATTACATATGTCATACTTTAAAATTTTTTAAACGTCAGTTTGTTAAAATATCATTAAAAAGTTAAAATATAAAAAATATATAAAAAAATTTGTATAAAACAGTATGGTATGAGCGTTAGTTGCCTCTGTCGCTACTTGGTGGCGTTGTGCGGCGCGCAGTTTTTCTCGTACGTTCGGAAGCCAGTCTGCACGCCGCCCTGCTGCTAGGACGGTGTCCGGGCCGACGCGCTGCCGCCGCCAGCCACCGGAAAGTGAAGTGGGGCCGCCGCTCCAAGGCGTGCTGCGTCGAGGACGAAGTTTGCAAGAGGCCTTCAAAGTTTTTAAAAAATGCGCTGTTATTAAAATCATTTTGTTTGTTGAGTGTATTTCCAGGTTCTTGAAGCCGGTGTGTGAAAATTTCTATTTCTTCTAGTGTCGTTAGGAGGCGTCCTTTTGGTTCCCTATGTAGCACTTGCAAATGGGTATTAATTGTTCCAACCGTGTGCTTTTCTGTCACTAAATGCTCTCCAAATTCTCTTTTATTATTATGAAGAGAGCAATGCTCTTTAAAACGTGTTTCGAACGTTCTGCCTGTCTGACCTACGTAGATTTTTGTACAATCTCCACATTTGAGTTTATAGACGCCTGCTGCCGTGAATTTTGAGGATTTTTTGTTCACACGGTGTCTCAGTCTAAATCGAGTGACATCGTTGGTCTTAAATCCGAGTCGTACGTTGGTGTTTCGAAATTGTCTAGCAATGATGTCTGAAACCTTTCCTTTGTAGCTCATTGGCATGTAGATGATTTTCTTTTCTTCTACGTTACTTTTCAGCGTACTGTCATTATTTTTTCGTTGTTGTTGTTTGTTAATATTTTGCAGCAACTTATTGTTTGATGCTGGGTAACCGTTGCTTACTGCAACTTGTTTTATGATGGCAATTTCTTTTATCGTCTCATGTTCGCTTAATGGCAGTTTCAATAATCTGTTAGCCATTGAACGAAAATGTATATAATGTATTACATCTCACCTGATCCCCTAATTGTCTTGAGCGGTGTATACTAGACGGAATGCCATTCACATACGGGTAAATTACCGTTATTGCATACTGTGCCAGAGAAATTAGATATATAGTTAATTCCCTTAAACGCAATAAAACTCAAGAAGTAAAGAACTGATATCGTACTTTATCTACGTCAATATCTAATGTATTACGTCACATATATCACTGTCAGTGGTGTATCAGACTCAAAGATGTTACTCCATATGTTTGTAAATCTAAGGAACTTAACTTCTGTGGTTATTAGTCCCTAGGCTCACAAACTAAAACATTTCCTTTCATCATTTGGTTTAGTGAAGTTTTGAAATAATGTTTAACGATTATTGCAAGTCGCTAACGATAAGTGCTTTCCTTCTCAAATAGTCGGCACACACACACACACACACACACACACACACACACACACACACACATATATATATATATATATATATATATATATATATATATATATATATATATATATATATATGCGCATGCACGAGTGAGGACTCGCGCTCCGCAGCATCGCGCTTTAAGGCGTTCGGCTACTCCACCGTAGCCCAAAGATGCTATTCCCAGACGCCTTTGAATAGAAGTAAGTAAGACTGATATTGAACTCTTTCCCTTAGGTCTTGTTTTCCATTTGTTAACTGAATTTCTGAAAAAAATTGAAATTAATCATGTAATTTCTATGGCATGTAACATGTGGTGGTGGTCTTTAATCCGCAGACTAGTTTGATGCAGCTCTCCACGCTACCCTGACCTGTCCGAGCCTCGTCATCTGAGAATACGTTCAGCAACCTACATCCTTTTGAATCTGTTTACTGTATTCGTCCCTCGGTCTCCCTCCACGATTTTTACCCCACATACTTCCTTCTAAGTTGACGTTTCCTTGATGTCTCAGAATATGTCCCACCAATCTATCCCTTCTCTTAGTCAGCACATGCCAGATACTCCTCCCCAATTCTGTTGGGCACTTCCTTATTAGATACGTGATCTACCAATCTAATCTTCATCATTCGTTTGTAGCTTCACATTTCGATAGCTTCTATCATCTTTTTATCTGAACTCTTTATTTTCCACGTTTCACTCCCATAAAATGCTACACTCCAGACAAATGCTTTCAGAAACTAATAATCGATGTCAACAAATTTCGCTTCTTCAGAAATGCTTGTCTTCTCATAGCCATTCTGCATTTTTGTGCTAACTAAATAACAGCACTCATCTACTTCTTTTATTGTCTCATTACGTAATCTAATTCCTTTAGCATCGCCTGATTTTCTGACACTACATTCCATTACCTTAGTTTTACTCTTTTTAATGTTCATCTGTCCATTCCGTTTAATTGCTCTTCCAGGTTCTTCCTGTCTGTGATAGAATTACTATGTCGTCAGCAAAGCGCAAGGTTTTTATTCCTTCTCCCTGTACCTCAATTCCCTCTCCAAATTTCTCCTTGCATTCCTTCACTGCTTGCTCAATGTACATATTGAACATCATTTGGGAAAGGCTACAACCCTGTCTTACTCCCTTCCCAACCACTGAGACCCTTTCATGACCTTCGACTCTAATAATTGCTGTCTGGTTTCTGTACAAGCTGAACATAACTCATCGCTCCCTATATTTTACCCCTGCTACCGTCAGAATCTGTAAAAGTGTATTCCAGTCAACATTGTCAAAAGCTTTCTCCAGATCCACAAATGCTAAAAACGTAGCTTTACCTTCCCTTAATCTATCTTCTAAGTCATAATGTGAGAATTGCCTGACGTGTTCCTATATTTCTTCTAAATCGAAACTGACTCCCCAAGGTCGGATTCCACAAGTTTTCCATTCGTCTGTAAATAATACGTGTCAGTATTTTGCAACCGTGTCTTATTAAACTGATAGTTCTGTAATTTTCACATTGGTCTCCACTTCACTATATTCTTCTTGAAGTCTGGGGGTATTTCCCCTGTCTCATATAATTTGGATTCCTGGTTGAACAATTTGTTCACGACTGACTCCTAACGATAATCGTAGTTCAGACGGGATATCAACACACTCCAGCTGCCTTGTTTCTACTCAAATCTTTTAGTGCTCTGTCAAATTCTTGTCGCAGTATCGTATCTTCTATCTCATCTTCCTATACTTCGTCTTCCACTTTTAGAATTTTGCCTTCAAGTTTATTTCCTTTTTACCAGCCTTCTATATATTTCTTCCATCTTTTAGCTTTCCATTCTTTGCTTACTACTGATTTTCCTTTTGAGTTATTGATTTTCATACCGCTGCTTTTATTGACGCAAAACATCTCTCTTATTTTCTTGTATGCGGTATCTATCCTTCCCCTAATTATTCTAGTATCGTCTTGCATTTCTCCTGAAGCCACTCCTGCTTAGCCAGTCTGCACTTCCGGTCAACCTTACTTTGCCTGCTTCGCTTGATGCATTTTTATATTTTCTCCTTTCATCAATTAAGTTTAGTATTTCTATTAATCCTTATCCTTCTGCCTATATGATCCTCTGCGGCCTTCACTACGCTATCTTTCACAGCTACCCATTCTTCTTCTACTGTATTACGTTTCAGACAATCCTTTCCTTACGCTCCCTCTAAAACTCTCAACCACCTCTGCTTCCTTCAACTTGCCCAGGTTCCATCTCCTAACGTTTGTACCTTTTTGCGGTATCTTAAGTTTTAATCTATAGTTCACAACCAATAAGTTATTGTCAGAATCTATATCTGCCCCTGGATATGTCTTACACTTTAAACTTGGTTCTAAACATTTCTCTTAACGATATCATTCCTTTAACGAATTTCTTTTATCTCCTCATACATTTCTTCAATCTTCTCATGATCGGCAGGGCTAGTTGCATATAAACTTGTTCTACTGTGGTCGGTGTTGGCTTGGTGTCTATCTTTGCTACAATAATGCGTTCATTATGCTGTTCATAGTAACTTACCTCCATTCCTATTTTCTTATTCATTATCAGACCTACTCCTGACCAAAAATCAAAAAATCCTTTTCATATTGCCAACGAACTTCACTAATCAAATTTTCTAACTTATCTACCCGATTAAGGATTAAAACATTTCAAGCTCCCATACGTAGAATGCCTATTTTATTTTTATTCTTTTTATTTTATGTTTTATTTATTTATTTATTTATTTATTTTTTTATTTTTTTTATTTATTTTTTTTATTTATTTTTTTTTTTTTTTTTTTTTTTTTTTTTTTTTTTTTTTTTTTTTTTTTTTTTTTTTACGACATCCCCCTGAGTAGTTCCTACCCGAAGATCCAGATGGAGGAATATTTTACCTCTTGAATATTTTATCCGAGACGATGCGATCATCACATAGAAATGATAAAAAATGCAGCCCTCCGTCGAAAAATAAAATTTTTAACATGGTTTCGGCCATAATTATGATTGCCATCATCAGAAATTATAAATTGAAACAAATCACGTAATAAAAGTTAAAACTCAGCTGTAAAGCTTACTTTAAAAAAAAAAAATAGAAAGCACTAGCCACGAATCCATACGCATGCACGCCTCTAAGCTTGCAGGCGTGCAGCCCACTCTGGCTAGCACTTTCTAACTTTTTTTAAAGTAAGCTTTACAGCTGAGTTTTAACTTTTATTACGTGACTTGTTTCAATTTATAATTTCTGATGATGGCAATCATAGTTATTGTGGAAACCTGGTTAAACAATTTTATTTTTGCGACCGAGGACTGCATTTTTATCCTTTGACTTTGTAACGGTCGCTGACAACAACAGTTCAAAATTTTAAGATTCGTGCCTGCCCAACCATCATCATATATTCATACACTAGAGCTGCAAGTACTCGGGAAAATTAACGACTGTAGTTTCCCCTTGATTTCAGTCGTTCACAGTAACTGCACGGCAAAACCATGTTAGCTCATGTTACAAGGCCAGCTCAGTCAATCATCCAGACTGTTGCCCCTGAAATCGTGTGGTTCGATCTGATTTCAATGTTATTATGTTGTTGGTTTTTACATGTTCTTTAGTTTTTGTTATATATTGTTCTTTGTCCATCAGTATTGTTCCATTTCCTTTATCTGAATTTGTTACTAGGAAGATTCAGGTTTATCTTGAAAGAGTAAAACAATGAAAGGAATGTGCTGGTTACTGAGGCCAATTAAAACAGATTATAGTTGGAACCACGAACGACGGCTATCGAATTCACGCTTGGACTGGGCATTTACGTCATGCATTCGTCGACAGCCAATGAGCGTTCAGTAATGTTCTGGCAGCTCTGCTGCGACTGTCATAGTCATTGTCAAAGTTAAGCTTGATTGTAGTGGGTTATTCAGCGTATTTTAGTGGGTGTTGCAAGTTGTCATCGCGGATGGCGCAGGCATATAAAAAATTGTATCTAAGCAAGCGAGAGCCATTAATTGCGCGCTATTAGCGCAAAGCACATTTTTGTGTGCTACTGTCGCTTGAAACCGGCAAAGATGCTATTGTCTAACCATTCACGACCCGCCACGGTTCATTGGCCTAACTCAAAGTGTTTTGATTTCATTGAGTGGCGATAGGTCCGCCATGTTTGAGGCAAATTGAACTGGCGTATCGGCTGACAGCTGGTATGCCACACCCACTAGAGAATTTTACATATTTACAGTTCCACGTATTAAATAAATGTTCAAATGTGTGTAAATCTATCGGACCAAACTGCGTGGTCATCAGTTCGTAGCTTACAAACTACTTAAACCTAGGTAAACTAACCTACGGACAAACACACACACCCATGCGCCAGGGAGGACTCGAACCTCCACGGCGAGCAACCGCGCGCTCCGCAGCGAGGTGCTTTAGACCGCTCGGCTACTCCACCGCGGCACGTATTAAATAAAGATTGACTATTGAATACAAGTAACAAGTTCCGTCAGACTTTATCGAAGCTGCGAATTAAGAAGCCTGGTAGTACATTTCGAAAAATGCTGTAATGAAATCTCACGAACCTGTTAGTAATACAATTCCAGTTAGAAGTATAATAGTTAGATGAGGTTTGCAATAACAACGAAAGTGACGCTGTGAAAATATTTGTGTTGATTATAATGTAAGTACAAGGTCTCTAAGAGCTGCGAAACATACAGTGAATAGTAAGTATTATGAAGAACACTCATGATCATGGGTTTGCATCTGTTCAAAAATGTTCAAATGTTTGTATAGTCTATGGGACTTAACTACGGGGTCATCAGTCCCTAAACTTACAAACTACTTATGAACTACTTACGAACTAGGACGGCACAAATATCTATGCCCGAGGGGGGATTCGAACCTCCGATCGTAGTGGCCGTGCGGACCGTGACTGGAGCGCCTTAGTCCCCTCGGCCACCGCGGCCGGCTTGCATCTGTTGTTAATGTGTTCGAACAGCTGCTTTTATAAAGTCTAGTATACATTTATATGGTGTTTACTAAACGTATTAAGTCTAAAAACTTGTGAAATTTCTGTCAAGAGGTTTGTTTGTGAACTTTGATGCCCGAAATTTGAGTAAAAATACGAAATTGACAACAAAATACTGAAGTTAAAAATTCGCCTGCCTTAGCTGCCAAAAAAGCATTTCGTAACGAAATAAAGTATCGTTAATATCTTTCGTTATAGCCATGCTGAAATAGTTTCATGTTTGTTGCAAAGAACACAGAAATAAAGCAATGAAAAAATTCTGGCTGTTGGCCTACTATTGCTTCCACACTTTGCACTCGTTACATGTCAACCATGCTTGATCAAGCGTTGTCAATAACAAATGAAACTATTTAAATGAGGTGAATACATTCAAAAGTGTGGTCACATCAACCATAGGAGCGACAGAAGAAGAAATATCTCAAAAACTCACCAACACTAGGTACAAAAGTATGCAATTTTTGTGGTGTTTACTTAAAGTAAATTGCAGTATAGGTCATCTGAAGCTTCACTCTTTGGACAGGTAAGTGCCTTTAGTCAGGAATTTTGTTTGATTATAGACAGGCTTAGATCAAACAAGGCAAAACATTTGGTGTTCTTACACGAAGTATTTGTTATTTTTTCCATTTAAGTGCTGTACACACTAGGCATATTTCAGTAGCATGAATTGTACCGATAGTACACACTAAAAACAGTACACACTAAATACAGTTCTTCAAGCTCAAAAAAAGATACGATAGACTCCTCTCAAGAGTACTGATCATCGAAAAAATGGCACTCGAGTTTACATAGGCTACCGCAAAGAGTGCTGTCACTCGTGTGTTAGCCATTCTATGAAATTTGGTCCAGCTATAAAACTCATGCATTTTACTGTTACTTTGAGGCGAAACAAGGCTGACTACTGCAACTCTTCGTTTAAAGAAAATCACCACAGAGTTTATATCATTTCTTTTTCATGCTACCGATGGCCGACATTGCGATGCAGGGAAACGTTCCAGATATCTTCTAAAATCTCTTCAATATTCGTAAATGGAATTTGGTGAACAGTTCAAATAAAAATCCTCGTGTCGAACTTGCCTGTCTCAACTAAGTTTGGCTTCATCACTGGTAAAGAAGTTAATATCAAAAAAGAACAACTTCCTGATGTTCTGTAAAACTTAATTAATCGTCACAAACTGGATTTCGGTTTCTCAGGCCATCATCAGGTGACAACTGACTGTAGTATACATGTTTTTAAAGATGTTACAAACATGTTACGATTTACAAAGATAGTATCACAGAAAACTGACTAGTTCGTAGGAAGGTACATTGTTGTTGTTGTTGTTGTTGTTGTGGTCTTCAGTCCGCAGACTGGTTTGATGAACCTCTCCATGCTACCCTGTCCTGTGCATGTATTTTCATCTGAGAATACGTTCGGCAACCTACACACTTTTGAATCAGTTTACTATATTCGTCTCTCGGTCTCCCTCTACGATTTTTACCCCACACGCTTCCTTCTAATGCTACGTTGACAATTCCTTGTTGTCTCAGAATGTGCCCAACCAATCTATCCCTTCTCTCAGCCAGGATATGCCAGAAACTCCTTTTTTCCCCGATTCGGTTAAGCACCTCCTCATTAGTTACGTGATCTATCCATCTAATTTTCATCATTCGTCTGTAGCACCACATTTCAAAAGCTTCTATCATCTTTTTATCTGAACTGCCTATCGTCCACGTTTCACTCCCATACAATGCTACACTCCAGAAAAAGACTTTCAGAAAGGAATTTGTAAAATTTAAATTAATGCTGAATGTTAACAAGTTTCGCTTCTTTAGAAATGCTTTTCTTCCCCTAGCCATTCTGCATATTATATCTTCTTTACTTCGGCCATCAGCAGTTATCTTGCTACCCAAATAACAAAATTCATCAACTACTTTTTGTGGTGTCGCACAAGTACAAAGTGCGCGCCACCTACTTTCGCCACGCGCCGCCATGCACGCACGGCACGGCGTTCTTACGACGACAGCCACGAGCGCCCTCTGCTGCAACTCCGCTCGTGGCCACCACTGAACGAGATCGTTCACTTGGGACTGAGATAGGAACCAGTTAAGACCTTCGGAATCTGATAGGCACCAGTGAAGACTTTGCTATCGTACAGGCACTAGGCAGACCTCTAACAACTATGTATCAGGATTCTGCAGTACTGATTTATGTAAAAGTTAAGTATTGTATAAATTCTGTGCAATATACATCTCGTTCTAATTTACTCGAGTGTTTCTAGTTTCTGGCTGCTCCCCTCCGTACCTGCACCAGCGTGCTATCTTTATTCCTGTGTCGGTCTCATTCCACTCGGCCACCGACACCTACGACGGAAACGAGACACAAAAGCGGCGACGAGGCTGGGACACACAACTGGCGACGAGAAGTGATAGAAGAACCGTGGACCAGCCCGCTTGCAGCAGCCAGACAGCAGCAGTCGGAGCACGAAGAAATTGCTCCCGCCCATCCACCCTTATTATAAGATTTTTGGGGGAGATATTTTGTTCCGTGTTGGGTGGACTTTTTTGTTGCAGAGCGAGCCCTCCTTTCATATTGCATTTGTGTTTTGTTACAAGTTACCTGTATGCGCGGCGCCTAATCGGTCAGCATGGCCACTACCCCAAACCCAAACTTAATGGAAATTATTCAGTTACAGACGGCGCAAATCACACAACTCCTGCAAGCAGTGGCCCAGCTGACAGCGCAAGCAGCTACCCAACAACAGCCGCCGCTTCAGCAGCCCACACCTGCCGCAGCAACGCTTCCTACGTTTCGCCAGTACAACGAACATGAGGAAGAATGGAGCGACTATTTCGCACAGTTTCAAGAACTCGTCGCGGCTCATCAACTTTCAGGTCAGACTGTTAAGCATCTTTTATTGTCTGTGGTGGGCCCCAAAACTTTCGTGTTACTGCAAAAACTTTTCCCCAACGCATCTCCTCGTGATGTAGACTTTGAACAAATAGTAGAGGCACTAAATGCTCATTACGAGAGAAAAGTTCTCGTAGCTGCGGCACGGTACCGATTTTTCAGACTAAAAAAATCACCAGAGCAGTCACACCAAGAGTGGATTACGGAATTGAAGGGCTTAACCCGCAAATGTAAATTTACTTGCTCTTGTGGACTTTCGTATAGTCACGTGATGTTGAAGGATGCGATTACGCAGAACATTCAGGACCCCAGAATTAGGGCAGCAATTCTAAAACAGTCAGACCCTTCATTAGACAGTGTACTGCAGCTTATTGAAGGGCATGGTACTTTTGACTTAGCAGATGTAGAAATACAAAGCCACAGTGTAAATTTATTGCGCCGTAACGGACGCTTTCCTAGCCGTAGTTCTCAGTGTAGCACTAGTGATTCTTCCAATAGTACAGGCCGTGCTGAACAGACAGTGAACAGTAGCCAGTGTAAAAGTGCGACACAAAGGTCGTATCGTCGTGTTAAACAAAGTAATTTGAATAACGGGCGCCAACGCTCATTTCAGAAAAATGTACGTAAATCTTGCCCCCAGTGTGTGTCTCGCCACAAGCGTGCTCATTGCCCTAGTCGCAACGCAACCTGTTATCAATGTGGCAAATCGGGACATGTACAGTCTGTGTGTATGCAAATTAAAAACTCAAAGAACAGTAACGTTAGAAACAGTGCTTCGCAAAGGGCGAGAGCAGTGCATTCAGTCAATGTCATAGACGCTGTGGAATTGAACAGTGCTTTACTTGGTTCTCAATTGCAAGGAAATTCTTCTGCACCTATTGCAAAACTATGTATTGAGCCACGCCGCAAGCGCCGACGAGCGCGTACATCTGTGCAACGGAAAAGGGTTCGGGACAAGCAAAGTGACAATGTACAGTGCGATCCTGTAGTGAACCTAGTGCCTTCTGCAACTTCTTATTGTAAAAGTGCTCAGTACTGTGTAGCTAGTGACAATAGACATCAAGTAGCTGCTCAAGAGTGTAGTGCAGTAGTTAGTGACTCTGTAGTAGCCTCGCATTGCGCGGACACCGATCCGCCGGTAGTGCCATCTAGTGACAGTGATATTAATCTGTGTGCCGAGTCTGCGCCGCTTACTTCACTAAGCAGCCCGCGCATGCGCAAGCGTAGTAAACAAGTTCAATCAGACGTTGCCCACATTCGCGCACCTGTCGAGCGCCGCAAGCAAAAACTTTTTGTGACTCTTTACATAGACAATAAGACTGTGCAATTTCAGCTTGAAACTGGTTCCGCTGTCACTTTAATGAATAAAGAGACATATGAACTTCTGGGTTCGCCAAAATTGTCGCCGTCACAGCAAGTGCTAACAGCATATACAGGTCAAAATATTCCCGTGCTAGGAACGTGTAGCCTGCCTGCCTCTTTTCAAGGTGTAACAAAAACAGTTACTTTTGTAGTTCTTCAGGCCAAATCTACACAGAACATTTTTGGACTAGATCCTTTTGACTTGTTTGGTTTATCAATTCAAAGAGATGTGCTTCAAATTTCGTCAGTAGTGCCTCAGGACAAAATAAATGCATTGTGTGACAAATATAGTGACTTGTTTTCGCCGGAACTAGGTTGTGCAAAAGACTTCGTGGCACATGTAACTTTAAAAGAATCTGCAGTACCAAAATTTCGTAAAGCTAGACCAGTGCCTATCGCAATTCGTGATAATGTTGCTGCAGAACTTAAACGTTGGCAAGATAATGGGGTGATTTCTCCTGTTTCTGCGGGTCAGTGGGCCTCGCCTATAGTAATTATACCCAAGCCATCAGGAAAACTTCGTCTCTGTGCGGACTTCAAAACAACTGTGAACAGTCAAACAGTTGTAGACACTTATCCCCTGCCCAGACCTGAGGAACTTATGGACAAATTAGGACAGTCTCGCTTCTTTTCTAAGATAGATTTAGCAGAGGCATACGTACAAATTCCGCTTGATGACGAGTCAAAAAAGTTTTTCGTCATTAATACTCACATGGGCCTTTTTCAATTTCAACGCCTACCCTTTGGCAGTTCTTCCGCCCCCGCTATTTTTCAGCGTTTCTTGGAACAGCTGACAGTTTCTGTACCGTGTTGCTCGAACTATTTAGATGATATTGTGGTATCCGGACGTACAGTTGAAGAACATTTAGCAAACCTGGAGTGCCTTTTCGAAGTGTTGACTGCAGCAGGTCTACGTTGTAATAAAGCAAAGTGTTCGTTTTTTCAAACTGAAATAGAGTACCTAGGCCATGTGATTAATGCCCAAGGAATTTATCCCTTACAGTCGCATCTTAGAGCAATCAAAGACTTGCCTCCTCCTAAGAAAGTGCATGAATTGCAAGCAGTAATGGGAAAGCTTAACTATTATTTCAAATTTATTCCCAATGCCTCTCAGATTGCAGCTCCACTGCAACACTTACGTAGGAAGAATGTTCCTTTTGTGTGGTCTAAGGATTACCAGGTTGCCTTTAACAAATTAAAGTCTGCACTACTCAGTGATGCATGTTTGATTCCCTTCGACCCACAGAAGCCTGTAGTGTTAGCAGTTGACGCCTCGTCGTACGGTCTGGGCGCTGTAATCTCACATCGTATTGGATGTCACGATCGTCCTATTGCCTTTGCATCCAAGCTACTGACGCCGACGCAACAGAATTACAGTCAGATAGAAAAGGAGGCCTTAGCAATCATTTACGGCGTCACAAAGTTTCATCATTATCTCTATGGCAGAAAATTCTATTTGTTGACAGACCACAAGCCTCTCACGTCGTTGTTCTCGCCCACAAAGCCAATTCCGCCACGAACGGCACAAAAGCTTCAGAGATGGTCCTTAATACTGTCTAATTATCAGTATGAGATTTTGTACCGACCTACCACTAAACACGCCAACGCGGACACACTTTTTCCCGACTTCCGGTTGGCCAGGATGTGTCGTTTGATTCTTCGGAAATGCCATGTTGTCAGATAGACTCCAGAGATGCTACCGCTGTCGCAGATTTCCCTTTTAAACTCTCGTCGGGTTACACAGGAAACAGCTGCGGATGCAGACTTAAGTGTGGTAGCACGTTTTGTACGCTCAGGGTGGCCTGCCAGAGCCAAAGACATTGATCGGCCTCTGGTTCGACGTTATTTTGCACAACGTCATGCATTATCTTTAAGTCAGGGTGTTCTGTTGTTACATACGGACAACGACCATACACGAGTGATTGTTCCTCGTTCCCTGCAACGTGAAGTGTTACGCCTCCTGCATCAAGGACATTGGGGTATTGTTAGGACAAAGCAATTGGCCAGACGTCATTGTACCTGGGTTGGTATGGACGCCCAGATAGAGAGCATGACGTCACAGTGTACTGTTTGAGCGGAGCATCAGGCGGCTCCTCCGCAACGTTTCTCAGACTGGCCACGCCCCAAGGGACCATGGCAACGTTTACACATTGACTTTGCCGGACCTTTCTGGAATATACGCTGGTTAATCGTTGTAGACGCTTTCAGCAAGTTTCCTTTCGTGATTGCCATTAACTCAACGACGGCGTCTAGTACAATCAGTGCCTTGACAGCAGTGTTTTGCATCGAAGGTTTGCCTGAAACTATCGTCAGTGACAATGGACCTCAGTTTGTTAGTGCGGACTTTCAACTGTTTTGTCGTGTGAATGGCATTCAGCATATCACCACCGCACCTTTTCACCCTCAGTCCAATGGTGAAGCAGAACGCTTCGTTCGAACATTCAAGTCTCACATGGAAAAGATGAAAGGCCAGCACTCCAGGCAGCAACCTCTTCAAATTTTCCTGTCTACGTATCGGTGCATGCCACGCGACGGCCCGTCTCCTGCCGAGCTGCTACACGGCCGCCGTCACCGCACTCTCCTTCACCTGCTGCAGCCTCCCACGCACCGAGTCGGTTCGTATGGCGCTTCGCGTTTTCAGGTTTCGACGCCGGTGCTGTACAGGGTGTTTGCTGGCAACAAGAGAAGATGGACGCCGGGCACCATTCAGCGCGTGCTCGGTCGCAATATGTATGTTGTACGTTCTTCCACGGGGTCGGAGCTGCGGCGCCACGCAAACCAATTGCGCTTGCACAGGCCGCGCGGTCCTGTCTCCGGTTTCTTGATTCCAGACCCAGTTCACCGCCAGGGAGCACAGCCACATCGTTCGTCCCCGGACTACGAGATCCCTATCGACGTCGACGCACCTCCGACGCAGTAGTCGCCGCCGCTGTCGCCGCCGCAGATGACAGCGTCACCGAGAGGGACTCTGGGACCGTGCGCCCCCCCCCCCCCCCCGCCAGCTGGGGCCACGCACCTCAGAAGAAGATGACCTGCTCCCTCTGGGCGGGCGTGTGCGCCCTTCCCCAGGTTTCGGCGGGTTTCCTGGAGGCTCGCAAGGCGGATGCCGGGGCGCGGACGGCGTCTCGATCCCAGCCTTAGATACGACGCCCGTCCCACCAGTAACGCCCCCGTCCAGGCCCTCCTCCTAGTGCCGTTGCCGTGCCCCTCAGCCCTGCGCCACGATGGCGCGGCGGTTTGGGGGGGAGGGGTGTGGTGTCGCACAAGTACAAAGTGCGCGCCACCTACTTTCGCCACGCGCCGCCATGCACGCACGGCGCGGCGTTCTTACGACGACAGCCACGAGCGCCCTCTGCTGCAACTGCGCTCGTGGCCACCACTGAACGAGATCGTTCACTTGGGACTGAGATAGGAACCAGTTAAGACCTTCGGAATCTGATAGGCACCAGTGAAGACTTTGCTATCGTACAGGCACTAGGCAGACCTCTAACAACTATGTATCAGCATTCTGCAGTACTGATTTATGTAAAAGTTAAGTATTGTATAAATTCTGTGCAATATACATCTCGTTCTAATTTACTCGAGTGTTTCTAGTTTCTGGCTGCTCCCCTCCGTACCTGCACCAGCGTGCTATCTTTATTCCTGTGTCGGTCTCATTCCACTCGGCCACCGACACCTACGACGGAAACGAGACACAAAAGCGGCGACGAGGCTGGGACACAAAACTGGCGACGAGAAGTGATAGAAGAACCGTGGACCAGCCCGCTTGCAGCAGCCAGACAGCAGCAGTCGGAGCACGAAGAAATTGCTCCCGCCCATCCACCCTTATTATAAGATTTTTGGGGGAGATATTTTGTTCCGTGTTGGGTGGACTTTTTTGTTGCAGAGCGAGCCCTCCTTTCATATTGCATTTGTGTTTTGTTACAAGTTACCTGTATGCGCGGCGCCTAATCGGTCAGCATGGCCACTACCCCAAACCCAAACTTAATGGAAATTATTCAGTTACAGACGGCGCAAATCACACAACTCCTGCAAGCAGTGGCCCAGCTGACAGCGCAAGCAGCTACCCAACAACAGCCGCCGCTTCAGCAGCCCACACCTGCCGCAGCAACGCTTCCTACGTTTCGCCAGTACAACGAACATGAGGAAGAATGGAGCGACTATTTCGCACAGTTTCAAGAACTCGTCGCGGCTCATCAACTTTCAGGTCAGACTGTTAAGCATCTTTTATTGTCTGTGGTGGGCCCCAAAACTTTCGTGTTACTGCAAAAACTTTTCCCCAACGCATCTCCTCGTGATGTAGACTTTGAACAAATAGTAGAGGCACTAAATGCTCATTACGAGAGAAAAGTTCTCGTAGCTGCGGCACGGTACCGATTTTTCAGACTAAAAAAATCACCAGAGCAGTCACACCAAGAGTGGATTACGGAATTGAAGGGCTTAACCCGCAAATGTAAATTTACTTGCTCTTGTGGACTTTCGTATAGTCACGTGATGTTGAAGGATGCGATTACGCAGAACATTCAGGACCCCAGAATTAGGGCAGCAATTCTAAAACAGTCAGACCCTTCATTAGACAGTGTACTGCAGCTTATTGAAGGGCATGGTACTTTTGACTTAGCAGATGTAGAAATACAAAGCCACAGTGTAAATTTATTGCGCCGTAACGGACGCTTTCCTAGCCGTAGTTCTCAGTGTAGCACTAGTGATTCTTCCAATAGTACAGGCCGTGCTGAACAGACAGTGAACAGTAGCCAGTGTAAAAGTGCGACACAAAGGTCGTATCGTCGTGTTAAACAAAGTAATTTGAATAACGGGCGCCAACGCTCATTTCAGAAAAATGTACGTAAATCTTGCCCCCAGTGTGTGTCTCGCCACAAGCGTGCTCATTGCCCTAGTCGCAACGCAACCTGTTATCAATGTGGCAAATCGGGACATGTACAGTCTGTGTGTATGCAAATTAAAAACTCAAAGAACAGTAACGTTAGAAACAGTGCTTCGCAAAGGGCGAGAGCAGTGCATTCAGTCAATGTCATAGACGCTGTGGAATTGAACAGTGCTTTACTTGGTTCTCAATTGCAAGGAAATTCTTCTGCACCTATTGCAAAACTATGTATTGAGCCACGCCGCAAGCGCCGACGAGCGCGTACATCTGTGCAACGGAAAAGGGTTTCGGGACAAGCAAAGTGACAATGTACAGAGCGATCCTGTAGTGAACCTAGTGCCTTCTGCAACTTCTTATTGTAAAAGTGCTCAGTACTGTGTAGCTAGTGACAATAGACATCAAGTAGCTGCTCAAGAGTGTAGTGCAGTAGTTAGTGACTCTGTAGTAGCCTCGCATTGCGCGGACACCGATCCGCCGGTAGTGCCATCTAGTGACAGTGATATTAATCTGTGTGCCGAGTCTGCGCCGCTTACTTCACTAAGCAGCCCGCGCATGCGCAAGCGTAGTAAACAAGTTCAATCAGACGTTGCCCACATTCGCGCACCTGTCGAGCGCCGCAAGCAAAAACTTTTTGTGACTCTTTACATAGACAATAAGACTGTGCAATTTCAGCTTGAAACTGGTTCCGCTGTCACTTTAATGAATAAAGAGACATATGAACTTCTGGGTTCGCCAAAATTGTCGCCGTCACAGCAAGTGCTAACAGCATATACAGGTCAAAATATTCCCGTGCTAGGAACGTGTAGCCTGCCTGCCTCTTTTCAAGGTGTAACAAAAACAGTTACTTTTGTAGTTCTTCAGGCCAAATCTACACAGAACATTTTTGGACTAGATCCTTTTGACTTGTTTGGTTTATCAATTCAAAGAGATGTGCTTCAAATTTCGTCAGTAGTGCCTCAGGACAAAATAAATGCATTGTGTGACAAATATAGTGACTTGTTTTCGCCGGAACTAGGTTGTGCAAAAGACTTCGTGGCACATGTAACTTTAAAAGAATCTGCAGTACCAAAATTTCGTAAAGCTAGACCAGTGCCTATCGCAATTCGTGATAATGTTGCTGCAGAACTTAAACGTTGGCAAGATAATGGGGTGATTTCTCCTGTTTCTGCGGGTTAGTGGGCCTCGCCTATAGTAATTATACCCAAGCCATCAGGAAAACTTCGTCTCTGTGCGGACTTCAAATCAACAGTGAACAGTCAAACAGTTGTAGACACTTATCCCCTGCCCAGACCTGAGGAACTTATGGACAAATTAGGACAGTCTCGCTTCTTTTCTAAGATAGATTTAGCAGAGGCATACGTACAAATTCCGCTTGATGACGAGTCAAAAAAGTTTTTCGTCATTAATACTCACATGGGCCTTTTTCAATTTCAACGCCTACCCTTTGGCAGTTCTTCCGCCCCCGCTATTTTTCAGCGTTTCTTGGAACAGCTGACAGTTTCTGTACCGTGTTGCTCGAACTATTTAGATGATATTGTGGTATCCGGACGTACAGTTGAAGAACATTTAGCAAACCTGGAGTGCCTTTTCGAAGTGTTGACTGCAGCAGGTCTACGTTGTAATAAAGCAAAGTGTTCGTTTTTTCAAACTGAAATAGAGTACCTAGGCCATGTGATTAATGCCCAAGGAATTTATCCCTTACAGTCGCATCTTAGAGCAATCAAAGACTTGCCTCCTCCTAAGAAAGTGCATGAATTGCAAGCAGTAATGGGAAAGCTTAACTATTATTTCAAATTTATTCCCAATGCCTCTCAGATTGCAGCTCCACTGCAACACTTACGTAGGAAGAATGTTCCTTTTGTGTGGTCTAAGGATTACCAGGTTGCCTTTAACAAATTAAAGTCTGCACTACTCAGTGATGCATGTTTGATTCCCTTCGACCCACAGAAGCCTGTAGTGTTAGCAGTTGACGCCTCGTCGTACGGTCTGGGCGCTGTAATCTCACATCGTATTGGATGTCACGATCGTCCTATTGCCTTTGCATCCAAGCTACTGACGCCGACGCAACAGAATTACAGTCAGATAGAAAAGGAGGCCTTAGCAATCATTTACGGCGTCACAAAGTTTCATCATTATCTCTATGGCAGAAAATTCTATTTGTTGACAGACCACAAGCCTCTCACGTCGTTGTTCTCGCCCACAAAGCCAATTCCGCCACGAACGGCACAAAAGCTTCAGAGATGGTCCTTAATACTGTCTAATTATCAGTATGAGATTTTGTACCGACCTACCACTAAACACGCCAACGCGGACACACTTTTTCCCGACTTCCGGTTGGCCAGGATGTGTCGTTTGATTCTTCGGAAATGCCATGTTGTCAGATAGACTCCAGAGATGCTACCGCTGTCGCAGATTTCCCTTTTAAACTCTCGTCGGGTTACACAGGAAACAGCTGCGGATGCAGACTTAAGTGTGGTAGCACGTTTTGTACGCTCAGGGTGGCCTGCCAGAGCCAAAGACATTGATCGGCCTCTGGTTCGACGTTATTTTGCACAACGTCATGCATTATCTTTAAGTCAGGGTGTTCTGTTGTTACATACGGACAACGACCATACACGAGTGATTGTTCCTCGTTCCCTGCAACGTGAAGTGTTACGCCTCCTGCATCAAGGACATTGGGGTATTGTTAGGACAAAGCAATTGGCCAGACGTCATTGTACCTGGGTTGGTATGGACGCCCAGATAGAGAGCATGACGTCACAGTGTACTGTTTGAGCGGAGCATCAGGCGGCTCCTCCGCAACGTTTCTCAGACTGGCCACGCCCCAAGGGACCATGGCAACGTTTACACATTGACTTTGCCGGACCTTTCTGGAATATACGCTGGTTAATCGTTGTAGACGCTTTCAGCAAGTTTCCTTTCGTGATTGCCATTAACTCAACGACGGCGTCTAGTACAATCAGTGCCTTGACAGCAGTGTTTTGCATCGAAGGTTTGCCTGAAACTATCGTCAGTGACAATGGACCTCAGTTTGTTAGTGCGGACTTTCAACTGTTTTGTCGTGTGAATGGCATTCAGCATATCACCACCGCACCTTTTCACCCTCAGTCCAATGGTGAAGCAGAACGCTTCGTTCGAACATTCAAGTCTCACATGGAAAAGATGAAAGGCCAGCACTCCAGGCAGCAACCTCTTCAAATTTTCCTGTCTACGTATCGGTGCATGCCACGCGACGGCCCGTCTCCTGCCGAGCTGCTACACGGCCGCCGTCACCGCACTCTCCTTCACCTGCTGCAGCCTCCCACGCACCGAGTCGGTTCGTATGGCGCTTCACGTTTTCAGGTTTCGACGCCGGTGCTGTACAGGGTGTTTGCTGGCAACAAGAGAAGATGGACGCCGGGCACCATTCAGCGCGTGCTCGGTCGCAATATGTATGTTGTACGTTCTTCCACGGGGTCGGAGCTGCGGCGCCACGCAAACCAATTGCGCTTGCACAGGCCGCGCGGTCCTGTCTCCGGTTTCTTGATTCCAGACCCAGTTCACCGCCAGGGAGCACAGCCACATCGTTCGTCCCCGGACTACGAGATCCCTATCGACGTCGACGCACCTCCGACGCAGTCGTCGCCGCCGCTGTCGCCGCCGCAGATGACAGCGTCACCGAGAGGGACTCTGGGACCGTGCGCCCCCCCCCCCCCGCCAGCTGGGGCCACGCACCTCAGAAGAAGATGACCTGCTCCCTCTGGGCGGGCGTGTGCGCCCTTCCCCAGGTTTCGGCGGGTTTCCTGGAGGCTCGCAAGGCGGATGCCGGGGCGCGGACGGCGTCTCGATCCCAGCCTTAGATACGACGCCCGTCCCACCAGTAACGCCCCCGTCCAGGCCCTCCTCCTAGTGCCGTTGCCGTGCCCCTCAGCCCTGCGCCACGATGGCGCGGCGGTTTGGGGGGAGGGGTGTGGTGTCGCACAAGTACAAAGTGCGCGCCACCTACTTTCGCCACGCGCCGCCATGCACGCACGGCGCGGCGTTCTTACGACGACAGCCACGAGCGCCCTCTGCTGCAACTGCGCTCGTGGCCACCACTGAACGAGATCGTTCACTTGGGACTGAGATAGGAACCAGTTAAGACCTTCGGAATCTGATAGGCACCAGTGAAGACTTTGCTATCGTACAGGCACTAGGCAGACCTCTAACAACTATGTATCAGCATTCTGCAGTACTGATTTATGTAAAAGTTAAGTATTGTATAAATTCTGTGCAATATACATCTCGTTCTAATTTACTCGAGTGTTTCTAGTTTCTGGCTGCTCCCCTCCGTACCTGCACCAGCGTGCTATCTTTATTCCTGTGTCGGTCTCATTCCACTCGGCCACCGACACCTACGACGGAAACGAGACACAAAAACGGCGACGAGGCTGGGACACAAAACTTTTATTGCCTCATTACCTAATCTTCCTTCAGAATCGCCTGATTATCTGACATTGCATTCCATTACCTTCGTTTTACTCTTGTTAATGTTCATCTTATATCTTCCTTTCAAAACCCTGTCCATCCCATTCAATTGCTCTTCCAGATCTTTTGCGGGCTCTGACAGAATTACTATGTCATCGGCAAACCGCAATGTTTTTATTTCTTCTCCCTGCACTTTAATGCCCTCTCCAAATTTCTCCTTCCATTCTTTCACTGCCTGCTCAATGTACAGATTGAACAACATTGGGGAAAGGCTACACAACCCTGTCTTACTCCCTTCCCTGTGCATGTATTTTCATCTGAAAATACGTTCGGCAACCTACATCCTTTTGAATCGGTTTACTATATTCGTCCCTCGGTCTCCCTCTACGATTTTTACCCCACACGCTTCCTTCTAATGCTAAGTTGACAATTCCTTTATGTCTCAGAATGTGTCCAACCAATCTATCGCTTCTCTCAACCAGGATATGCCAGAAACTCCTTTTTTCCCCGATTCGGTTAAGCACCTCCTCATTAGTTACATGATCTATCAAAAAAATGTTCAAATGTTTGTAGAGTCTATGGGACTTAACTACGGGGTCATCAGTCCCTAAACTTACAAACTACTTATGAACTACTTACAACTAAGGACGGCACAAATATCCATGCCCGAGGGGGGATTCGAACCCCCGACCGTAGTGGCCGTGCGGACCGTGACTGGAGCGCCTCAATCCCCTCGGCCACCGCGGCCGGCACATGATCTATCCATCTAATTTTCATCATTCGTCTGTAGCACCACATTTCAAAAGCTTCTATTATTTTTTTTATCGGAACTCCTTATCGTCCACATTTCACTTCCATAAATGCTACACTCCAGAAAAAGGCTTTCAGAAAGGACTTTGTAACATTTAAATTAATGCTGGATGTTAACAAGTTTCGCTTCTTTAGAAATGCTTTTCTTCCCATAGCCATTCTGCATTTTATATCTTCTTTACTTCGGCCATCAGCAGTTATCTTGCTACCCAAATAACAAAATTCATCAACTACTTTTATTGCCTCATTACCTAATCTTCCTTCAGCATCGCCTGATTATCTGACATTGCATTCCATTACCTTCGTTTTACTCTTGTTAATGTTCATCTTATATCTTCCTTTCAAGACACTGTCCATCCCATTCAATTGCTCTTCCAGATCTTTTGCGGGCTCTGACAGAATTACTATGTCATCGGCAAACCGCAATGTTTTTATTTCTTCTCCCTGCACTTTAATGCTCTCTCCAAATTTCTCCTTCCATTCCTTCACTGCCTGCTCAATGTACAGATTGAACAACATTGGGGAAAGGCTACACAACCCTGTCTTACTCCCTTCCCAACCTCTGCGTCACTTTCATGCCCTTCGACTCTAATAATAGCTGTTTGGTTTTTGTATAGGTTCAATTTAACTCTTCGCTCCCTATATTTCACCCCTGATACCTTCAGAATTCGGATGAGTGTATTCCAGTCGACATTGTCAAAAGCTCTCTCCAAATCGACAAACGCTAAAAACGTAGGTTTCCCTTCCCTTAGCCTATCTACTAAGATAAGTGAGTGTTGCCTCCCGTGTTCCAACATTTCTCCTAAATCCAAACTGATCTTCTCCAAGGCCGGATTCCACCAGTTTTTACATTCGTCTGTAAATAATTCGTGTTACTATTTTGCACCCATGACTTATTAAACTGATAGTTCTGTAATTTTCACACTTATCTGCACTTGCTTTCTTTGGAATTGGAATTACAATATTCTTCTTGAAGTCGGAGGGTATTTGCTCTGTCTCATACATCCTGCATACCAGGTGATACAATCTTTTCACGACTGTCTCCTAACGACATCAGAAGTTCAGACGGAATATCATCTACTCCAGGGGCCTTGTTTCGACTCAAGTCCTTCAGCGCTCTGTCAAATTCTTCTCGCAGTATCATATCTCCTACCTCATCTTCCTCCACTTGGTCTTTCTAGAATACTGCCTTCACGTTTATCTCCTTTGTATAGGCCCTCTAAATATTCCTTCCACAGTTCAGCTTTCCCCTCTTTGGTTAGTACTGGTTTTCCGTCTGAGTTCTTGATATTCATACAGCTGTTATTGCTGTCTCCAAATATCTCTCTTATTTTCCTGTAGGCGGTACTATCTTTTCCCTAGTTATGCATTCTTCTACGGTTCTGAATTTGTCCTCTAGCCACTCCTGCTTAGCCAGTCTGCACTACCTGTCAATCTCATTCTTCAGACGTTGGTACTCCCTTTTTCCTGTTTCACTTGGTGAATTTTTATATTTTCTCCTTTCATCAATTAAGTTCAGTATAACCTGTGTTATCAAGGGATTTCTATTAGGCCTTGTCCTACTGCTTACATGGTCCTCTGCAGCCTTCACTATCCTATCTCTCAGAGCTACCCATTCTTCTTTTATTGTATTACTTTCTCCAGTTTCAGCCAATCCTTCCAGTGTCTCCTGGTCTCTTCCACGTATACAGTCTTCATTCATGATGATTAAACCAAGTGTTGATGATCATTAAATTGTTCTCTGCACAAAATTCTACCAAGCGATCTTCTCTCTCATTCCTTTTTCCCAGTCCATATTCACCTACTACATTTCCTTCTCTATCCTTTCCCACTACCGAGTTTCAGTCCCCCATCACAATCAAGTTTTCGTCTCCCTTAACTTTCTAAATGATTTCTTTTATCTCTTTATTTCTTTTATCTCTTAATGTGACAGTACATTACAAGATATTTTGACAGTAACTAAATTTAAATAAAAATATGATCAGTATATGTAAAGGATCAAAAATGACATGATTATTTTTGTTGAGAAGGAAAGTTGGAAACTACAACTTATTTCAGAAGAGGTGTAAAGGGGAACTGGATTTATCGTTTAATACTAAACTGGCATCCTGAACCAAATGTCTATTGATTTCCAGTAGATAAATTATTAACTTCGTACATTTATATCTATACTACTTCTGTCTGAGCGAGCCAGCTGTAGATGTTTATATTTTAGTTTTTTGACAAATTATTACATGGCTGCTACGAAATGGTAATACAACAAAAAATACAATATGTTCCTATTGCGCTCCCATACCAGCCAATTACAAGTCACATTTACGTAAAGTTCAAGACAAGTAATGTACAAACTGATGGAAATTCGTTTGCCAAATTACAATATGGTGACAATGCAAAAGCACCTGCAAATTATATGAATGTTCAACTACGCTCATCTCTATGCTCAGAGCCAGTTGGTAGAGAGATAACTAACTGCCTTTCTACAAGTGATGAATTTTATCTGAGCAATTTTTGTATAGTCGTTCTAGCGGATGAATTTCTTAGATCAACTCACTGGATAGAACTGGCTAAACTTAAAACTTTGTCTTTTTTCCTATATATTTAATTATTCGTGATTTAGAAATTACACAAGCTGAGACTCGCACTAGAGGTCAAAGTAAAAGAAGGAAATATCTGCTATGCTGTTTTATAATGTGAAACAATACACTGTATCAGCTACAAGTACCTATTGCTTTGACCTCTTATTATTAAATCCATTTCTTTTTTATGGCAGCGTAATAAATGGTAACATATAAAAGAGAGAGAAAAAGAGAAATACCCTCCAACTTCAAGAAGAATATTGTAATTCCAATTCCAAAGAAAGCAAATGCAGGCAAGTGTGAAAATTACAGAACTATTAGTTTAATAAGTCATGGGCGCAAAATAGTAACACGAATTATTTACAGACGAATGGAAAAACTGGTGGAATCCGACCTTGGAGAAGATCAGTTTGGATTGAGGAGAAATGTTGGAACACGGGAGGCAACACTCACTTATCTTAGTAGATAGGCTAAGGGAAGAGAAACCTACGTTTTTAGCGTTTGTCGATTTGGAGAAAGCTTTTGACAATGTCGACTGGAATACACTGTTTCAAATTCTGAAGGTAGCAGGTGTAAAATATAGAGAGCGAAGAGTTATACTCAACTTATACAAAAACCAAACAGCGGTTATTAGAGTCGAAGGGCATGAAAGTGACTCAGAGGTTGGGAAGGGAGTAAGACAGGGTTGTGTAGCCTTTCCCCAATGTTGTTCAATCTGTACATTGAGCAGGCAGTGAAGGAATGGAAGGAGAAATTTGGAGAGAGCATTAAAGTGCAGGGAGAAGAAATAAAAACATTGCGGTTTGCCGATGACATAGTAATTCTGTCAGAGCCCGCAAAAGATCTGGAAGAGCAATTGAATGGGATGGACAGTGTCTTGAAAGGAAGATATAAGATGAACATTAACAAGAGTAAAACGAAGGTAATGGAATGCAATGTCAGATAATCAGGCGATGCTGAAGGAAGATTAGGTAATGAGGCAATAAAAGTAGTTGATGAATTTTGTTATTTGGGTAGCAAGATAACTGCTGATGGCCGAAGTAAAGAAGATATAAAATGCAGAATGGCTATGGGAAGAAAAGCATTTCTAAAGAAGCGAAACTTGTTAACATCCAGCATTAATTTAAATGTTACAAAGTCCTTTCTGAAAGCCTTTTTCTGGAGTGTAGCATTTATGGAAGTGAAATGTGGACGATAAGGAGTTCCGATAAAAAAAATAATAGAAGCTTTTGAAATGTGGTGCTACAGACGAATGATGAAAATTAGATGGATAGATCATGTAACTAATGAGGAGGTGCTTAACCGAATCGGGGAAAAAAGGAGTTTCTGGCATATCCTGGTTGAGAGAAGCGATAGATTGGTTGGACACATTCTGAGACATAAAGGAATTGTCAACTTAGCATTAGAAGGAAGCGTGTGGGGTAAAAATCGTAGAGGGAGACCGAGGGACGAATATAGTAAACCGATTCAAAAGGATGTAGGTTGCCGAACGTATTTTCAGATGAAAATACATGCACAGGGTAGCGTGGAGATCTGCATCAAACCAGTCTGCGGACCGAAGACCACAACAACAACAACAATGTACTTTCCTACGAATTAGTCAATTTTCTATGATACCATTTTTGTAAATCGTAACATGTTTGTAACATCTTTAAAGACATGTATACTACAGTCAGTTGTCATCTGATGATGGCCTGAGAAACCGAAATCCAGTTTGTGACGATTAATTAAGTTTTACAGAACATCAGGAAGTTGTTCTTTTTTGATATTAACTTCTTTACCAGTGATGAAGCCAAACTTAGTTGAGACAGGCAAATTCGACACGAGGATTTTTATTTGAATTGTTCACCAAATTCCATTTACGAATATTGAAGAGATTTTGCGGATTTCGACAATAAAAGTTAAGAAAATTGACTACAGAATGTGTGACTTTGATTAATTTAATTAATCGCCGCTCCATCAAACGTTTGTTCAGTTAGTTTTGACTTTTTTTCGATTTCTCATAATATTTTCCGAATAAGAACTATAATAGCCAAGTTTACAACTTATACCACAGAATGCCAAGAATCTTGGTAAAAAAACTGTGGTTCATTTAGCACATCCAATGTTTTGTCAGTCATGACAGCTACAAAAGAAACACCCACAATTTCCTATTTTATAGCTCGTAAAACCGTCGAAACTACGCCTTCATCTTATTGTTTTGAAATCTTTAAGAAATTCCCTTACACAGTAGAGGTTTCTATGTGCTTTACAAAAAGAGATTCAGACTCTCTCGTGTCTTCAACAGTACCACTTAATTTTCCTGATTTTTATTTCACGATGTTCCGTAAAAGCTACTTCTTGTCTTCTCAGACACACACTGCATTAATAGGCCGTTTCAGGACGCCGCTGTGGCGCCTACCTTTTGCCTATGTAGAGATAATTCATTTTTAAGCTAGTATAGTCGCAGTTTCTGTTTCCCCCCCCCCCCCACCTCCCAAAAAACAGACACAGCTACTGCAGATCTAAGGTGGCTGAGAGAGATTTCGTATTAGTTTTGCGAACCAGGACGTCTCATGTCACCCATTGCGACATAATCGCTCGACTTGGACTATGCCACAAAAATTTATAGTCTTCCACAATGTTCTGAATGGTGCATACAAAATGTTACCTTGTTATCTCGGGGTTTGGTGTAGCTTCTGGTAAATCAATATCTGAAAACTCAGTAATGCGGCAACCTCTGCATACCCTCAGATACCAGCAGCTGGATTAATCAATGTGTATGCTAAGTTTGAAACAGTGGTTTAATATAGCACTTTAAATAAAATGGCGTATGTACAATAATCACTTTCCACTTCGAAATCTGATCGGAAACTGCGCTCCTACGACCTTTGCGGGTCACCTTTATATAAAACTTTGAAGAGCGTTCTTCACTGTTATAGCCATTGCAACTATGACATTATTAAATTAGTTTTCCCAATATTAGTGACATTTGATATGTTGGACGGCAAGTTCCCATCTCCGTAGCTCTGAGAGATTGGTGTTATGTGGCAGCATCCAAATGGCGCGTGTGGTGTAACACGTACCCAGGTCCCTGGAATCATGCTGGAGGGCATGCTCCGCTACAGGATACTGGGTGTCCCCCAGGCGAACAGTTCGTCTGTGACCATTCATCCGCTCAACCAATTTCTTGGTGATCATGCCAACATACAAGGCTGCACAGTGGACACATGTCAGTTGATATATGACGTACGTTGTCTCGCATGTGGCCCAGCCTTGAATAGCTGTCACCCCTTCCATATTAAACGATCCCTTCTCTACAGCCTAGGCATCCCTAGGAAACGTATCTGCTCCAGTAACGAATCCCTCACCACCTACAGCAACAATCTATCCAATGCGTTCCTCTTCGGCAACTACCCTACAGACCCCGTCCTCAAGCAGATATCGCTAGCAGTCCATTCCTCTCCTTCCAGCAACAATGTTCCTAACCCCAGATCACCCAGTTCACTCATCTTTTCTTCTCTTTACTGCTTGATCTTTCTCTTTGGTTATATATATTTTCTTTGACATGGCTTAGTACTAGCAAACAGTATATCTGACTTTCACACTCTTCAAACACCATCCTCCTGACCTAGGTCGTGAATTACCTTCCCCTTCCGTTCCCATCCCTTTTTTTTCTTCCCTTCTCTCCTGCCTGAAGAAGGAACTTTGTTCCGATAGCCTGTTCTTTTTCGCACTTTTTCTTTATTTGTTTTACTATCGGCGGTACAGCACAAAGGTAAGTACTGGCCAGCCAATCTATCTCTTTTGAAAATAATTTATCATCCCTGTGGAGAATTTCTATCATTAATCAGAATGTCGTTTGGTAATCTAGTTTCGACTACAGGGAAATATTTACACAAATACTTTGTAGTGTTATGAAACTGTTCATCATCTAGTCTAATTTACGTCTCCAATCGCGTGACTTACTGGCAAATGGCAAAATAAAGAATGAATACAATTCAGAAATCATTCCGGGTTCAGAAAATTTCCATTGCATTTCGTATATGCCCAAATTTTAACTGGGGGTGGGGGGGTGAGTTACCGAACGCTTTACCTAGCGGCTAATGGGCGTGCTGCTGTGCGCATACCTCAGGCTCCTATGAGTAGGAGCTGGCGCGTCTGTCATTTTGTTTCCCAGCAGTGCTCAACACAGCACGTAGCTTACGCGAACTGTGTTGTTTTGTGAACTATTTTAGAAGTTTACTCCATAGCTTGCATTCCCTTCTTGTATACATCGATATATGGATAAGACACAAAAATCTCACGTGTTCTTTAGTTATTGCTGGTTTTCTTTTCTGCCCGAATAAATAATTAGGGCGCAAGAAACATATATTTCTGTGACGCGGCGTGTTTTTGACGTGACTTGGGCCCTATCAGCCAAGGGGCTTAATACTTTACAATATGTGTCCCTATTGTGAAATTTCGGTAGTGTAAAAGACGAGCTTCCTCAGCTTAAAAAATAGCAGAAACCTCTCAAATGTCATGTTTACTATTGGGATACAAATCCGATGACGGCAGTTTCATTCTTCCGAACTTGTATTTTAATAATGATTGTCAATATACGAGATTTGTTCGCTGTATTGCATTAACTGTTTGTCTGTCGTGACAAATACACAACCTCGGATTTTTTGTATTCAGTTCAAAGGTAGGCGAACACAGATCTAAAAACAATTGCATCAACAGTTGTAAACTGTCGTAGCTGTGTGGGGAAAGTATCAGAGCTAACAGTAATAAATCTCAAATTATTATAGGTAAAGAAAGCTGGCTAAAGCCTGAGATAAGTTCAGCAGAAATGTTTACGAAGAGGCAAAGGGTGTTCAGAAAGGATAGACTGAATAAAATAGGTGGCGGCGTATTTATTGTTGTCACAGGCGGTTTATCGAGTAGCGTAACTGGATTGTTCCTGGAAGTTGGCACTGGTAGAGGTTATATCTGACAACCAAAATAAATTAATAATTGGTTCTTTTTACCGACCCCCTGAATCAAGCGTTTCGATTGCAGAAACGTTCAAAGAAAGCTTGGATCAAATTTAAAACACATACCCAGAGAATAAAATTTTAATTAAAGCTGACTTAAGTTTACCCTTGATATGTTGGCAAAAATAAATGTTTACAACTTGAGGCAAGCATAAAACATCGTCCGAAATGTTACGCGATAGCAATGGTGTTGCTACTGTCGACAGTTCTGGTAAAGCAGAATTGCTTAATACAGCTTCCCGAAATTCTTTCCCTGAAGAAGACGAAGCAAATACTACTGAAATTTCATTACTATAGAAGATGAAGCGAATTCTCCAGAATTCGTATCAAGAACATCTGCCAGTATGCGTAATTTAAAAGTAGTTGCCGGCCGCGGTGGCCGAGGGGACTGAGGCGCTCCAGTCACGGTCTGCACGGCCACTACGGTCGGGGGTTCGAATCCCCCCTCGGGCATGGATATTTTTGCCGTCCTTAGTGTTAGCTAGTTCATAAGTAGTTTCTAAGTTTAGGAACTGATGACCCCATAGTTAAAGTCCCATAAGCTACACAAACATTTGAACAATTTAGTAATTCCTAGGTATTTTGTGGAGTTTACGGCCTTCACTTTTGATTGATTTATCTAGTAAACAAAGTTTAACGGCTTTCTTTTCGTACTCATAGTTATATTTAGATCGTTCTGTAGTTGATTTTGATCTTCAGATGATTTTACGGCTTCGTCTGCAAACAACCTAAGAGAGCTACTTAGATTTTCCCCCTAAAACGTTTATGTAAATAAGGAGCAGCAGAGGACCAATAACAGTACCCTCTGGAACGCCCGATATCACCTCTGTTTTAGTCGATAACTTACCATCGATTACTACGAACTGTGTCTTCTCTGACAGGAAATCCCCTATCCAATCGCAAATTTGGGGCGATGTACCATAACCACGCAATTTCATTAATAGCCGTTTGTGAGGTACGGCGTCAAAAGCCTTCTGGATATCAAGAAATAATAATCGATTTGCGAACCCTTGTCGATAGTACCCATCACTTCGTGTTTCGCATGAACGTAATTTTCTAAATACGAGATGACCTTGAGTCAATAGATCATTCTGTTCGAGATAATTCATAATATTTTAATACAGGATATGTTCCAAAACCCTGCTGCAAATTGACGTCAATAAAATAGGCCTCTAGTTTAGAGGGTTATTCCTACTGCATTTCTTGAATATAGGTGTGACCTGTGCAACTTTCCAATCTTTTGGTACAGATCCTTCTTTGAGAGAGCAGTTGTATATGGCAGTTAAGTAAGAAGCTATCGCTTCTGCATAATCAGATAGAAATCTAAGGGGTATACAGTCCGGACCAGAACACTTGTTTTTGTTAAGTGATTTTAGTTGCTGCACTACTCCGATGATATCTGCTTCTACGTTATTCATTACGGCCTCTGTTCGTAATTCGAAATCTGGAATATTGTTTCGTCTTCCGTAGTGAATAAGTTTCTGAAAGCTATGTTTAGTAACTCCGCTTTAGTAGCGCTGTCATCGGCAGGATCGCCATTACTATCACGTAGTAAGGGTATTGTTCGTGTTTTGCCCCTATTATATTTTACACATGACCAAAATCTCTTTGGATTTTCAGTCAAATTTCGAGAAAGAGTTTCGTTGTGGTAAGTATTGTAGGCATTTCGCATTGAAGTCCTCGCTAAATTTCGAGCTTCTGTGTAGGATCGTCAGTCCTGGGGATTTAGTGTTCGTTTAAATTTAGCATGCCTTTTCCTTTGTTTTTGTATCAGTGTCCTGAACTGTTTTGTGTACCAAGGGGGATCACCTCCTTCTTTTATTAATTTATTTGGTATAAAACTGTCAATTGCTGTAAATACCACTTATTTGAATTTGAGCCACATCTGCTCTACACCTATGTTTAGTGTTAGAAACGAGTGGCAGCTGTCTTTCAAGAAGCAATGTCTATCATTTCTATCTGCTTTCCTGAACGAATATACTTTTCGTTTATTTTTTGTAACTTTGGGACTTTCGATATTCAATCTCGCTATGACAGCTCTGTGTTCACTAATACCTGTATCCGTTTTGATGCTAGTTATGAGCTAAGGATTATTTGTTGCTAAGAGGTCAAGTGTGTTTTGACACCCATTTACAATTTTAGTTGGCTCATGAACTAATTGTTCGACGTAATTGTCAGAGAATGCGTTGAGTACAATTTTGTACGATGTTTTATGCGTACCTCCTGATTTGAAAATATCATTTCGCCAACAGATTGAGTGTAAATTAAAATTATCGACTACAATTATCGTGTGATATCTAGCGTTCCACAGGGAAGTGTTATAGGACCACTACCGTTCCTTATTTGTATAAACGATTTGGGAAACAATCTGGGTAGCTCTCTTAGACTGTTCACGGATGATGCTATCATTTTCCGGTAAACTAAAGTCACCAGATGATCGAAATCAACTGCAAAATGATGTAGTTAAAATATCAGCGAGGTGCAAAACTTAGCAATTGATCCTTAATAATGAGAAATGTTATGTCATGCACATGACCACTAAAAGAAATAGGTTTTTTTTTTATGACCATCTTCCGTAGCAAGCGCCCAAATTTTTCCTTTTTGAAAAACAATTGCCTTTTGTTTGCAGCAATTGGTTTTATTTTTCCCATATGCGTTTCGCCTTTTATTTTAAAGGCATCTTCAGTGGGATATACAAGTGCAATTTTTTGTGAAACGTATTGATTCGATATTATAAACAGTTCACGTATTTTTTTGCAGGAGGGAAGAAATTTTTACTTACATTTTCGTTGTCTTTTCAACTATCTTCTGCTATTTCCTCCATTTGGTCAAGGCACATTGTATAACTAACATTTTTTCGCATAGTTGTACACATTTTGCAGGTTTTTATCAGCCATTATTTACTTTTGTATTTTCATGTTACATTTGATTTGTTGCCAACAAATGTGTGTTGTTTGCTAACCTTTGTGTGTGAAGAAACTGAAAGAGTAAGAATGTTATTTGAAGCAGAACAGTAAGAAGGAGAGAGAGAAAGTCAGAGAGAGAGAGAGAGAGAGAGAGAGAGAGAGAGAGAGAGAGAGAGAGAGAGAGAGAGAGAGAGGTCTTATTTTGTGTGTGTATGATTGCAATATATGTATGA
The DNA here is from genome assembly GCA_026315105.1 of Locusta migratoria. Lineage (NCBI taxonomy): Eukaryota > Metazoa > Arthropoda > Insecta > Orthoptera > Acrididae > Locusta > Locusta migratoria. Next base: position 334,194,281 of record CM048746.1, on the reverse strand, counting down.
GGGTGATAGAAATTTTGTTGTTTAATTGATTTTTGTTCTGATTTAAATGATCTGTGAAGGGGGGGGTTAAAGAGAGTCCGAGGGATTGGGCTACTCAACCGTTTTATCTAGCAGTGTAAACAGTGAATTGGCTGATACGTTTACTTGATCATTCTGCATAATTTTCTTTTCAGCTTTATCTTTTCTGTATGTGATTTTTTTTAATGTGAGAAGGTGTTTTTATTATCATTTATTCTAATTATTTTCATGTTATCTTCTCTGGAAGTTGGTCTGTGATTCTGTTGTCTTAGAAGTTCGGCATATCTGGAATGGTTTGCACCATATTTCCAGGCTGACATATGTTCTTTATATCTGACATAAAAGGTTCTGTTTGTCTGTACTAGATATCTGCCATTACATGTGCTGCACTGTAATTCGTATATTTAAGATTTTTGTTTATATCTGGGTTTTTTGGTAGTTAAGTATGCTATATTTACGCCCTGTTGTTTTTTTTTTGTTTTTTTGTTTTTTGTTTTTTTTTTGTTTTTTTTTGAAAATGTTGGTTATTTTATGTGTGAGTTTGGGTCTGTGTGTGATTGTTTTAAATTGCTTTTGTCATTACTGGGAGTTGTTATGGCATTGGGTGATTGTGACTGTGTTTAGTTTCGATTTTTAGTAATAAGAGATTTTTTTATTTTTTGGCTATTTTTTTCTTTTTTATTTTGTTGTTAATTTGGTGACTATGTTATCCTTGCAGCCATTGTTTTTGGCTATCTGCATTATTATGTCCAGTACTTTCTGACAGTTTTCTTTGCGGAGTGGTACTGTATTGAATCTATGGAGCTTGTGTCAGAGTGCGGCCTGTTTCTGTGATTGTTGGTGTTTGGAGAATTGGGAGCTAATAATGTTACATGCTATGGGTTTACAGTAAATTTCAAACATATGCTTGTTGTTTTGTTTCTTGATTGTTAAGTCTAGAAAACTGATTTTGTTATCCTGTTCTTTTTCAACTGTGAATTTAATATTTTTTTGTCGATCTTGTTGATCTCTGAATGAAGTTTTTCAATTTTTGTTGGTGGTTCATCTGTTAAGCATAGGATATCATCTATATACCTGAACTAGTATACTATGTTGTATTCTTCTACTAATTTTGTGAAAATGCTCTGCTATATACGGTTTACAAATATATTACCTATGGCACCTGAAGTGGGAGACCCCATTCGTAATCCATGTTCTTGTATGTAAAATTAATTATTGAATCGGAAGTAGTACTGTTTTGTTATGAGGTTTAATAATGTGATTATGTCTTTAATTTGTTCATTGGGAAGCACATCGTGTGATTTCACATTTTCTTCTATGATATCTATTGTTTCTGGTATTGGTATGTTAGAATACATGTCTTCTGTATCAAATGAAAGGAGTGTTGCTATGTCTGGAATTTTTATATATTTTATTTGTTGTATTAGCTGTGTTAATGGTTCTGTCTTCTTGTATTTTAAAGTTTTTTGTCAGTACTTTTAACATGTATCTTGCTAGTTTGTAGATGGGGCTTTTCTGAAATCCACTAGAGGTCTGACCGGGATATATTCTGTTTATGGAGTTTTGGTTGGCTTCGGAGGACAGGTGCAGTGGGATTACTTTGTGTTAGCTTTCTCTTTTCTGTGTTGTCTAATATAACGTCTATATTTTTAGTGTGTTCTTTATTTTTGTTTGGAACCTGTTTGTTGGATCTGATTTTAGTTTTATAATTTTATTTTCTGAAATGAATTGTGCTTTTTCAATATATTGTCCTGTGTCCATCAGGGCTACTGTGCTGCCCTTGTCTGCTTTGGAAATGATCACATTTTCATTTTTAATTTCTTTAATAAGGTTTTTTGTAGTATTATAGATTATGTGTGTGTGTGTGTTGGCTTTGTGTTGTTGTGATTTCATATTAGTTATTATATTAAGAACTTCTTCCTTTACTAGTTCTCTAGTTAATCTAATCTTAACACTGCTATTTTCTCTTTTCTCTTCTCTTGATAAGATACTTTCTGTTTCAATAATGAAGTTTTCTATATAGTTTTCATCAATTTCTGAATTTATATTGTGTTTTAATCCTTTCCCTAATAGTTCTTTTTCTTTACTGTTTAAATGAGTGTCTGTTTACTAATCTTGGGAAGAATTTGTGTGTATATCTTTGTCGGTTGTGTTTAGAGTTTAGTGGTGACTCTAGTATTAGATGGTTTATCTTTCTTCTATGAAATGATTCTATTCTATCTATGGTTCTTTTTGTGTGATTTTCGACCATGTTGACCAGATGCGAGAAAACGGCAGTATTATTGATGGTGTTAGCAAGTTGCAGTTGTGTCTTATACAGTTCATAGTTTAGCTCTTGTTTCTTAGAGTGAAGAGATTTGATTTCGAATTTCAATCAGTTTTTCTGAGTAGCAAACATTCCTCTTTTAGCACTACATGAACTGTTTTTAATCTTTACATTTATATATTTAGGTACAAGATCGTTACTTTTGCATACGTTGTTGAATTTTATGTGTTATATGGTTTTATGAACATTCAGCTGAACTATTCCGAATCTTTGGTATAGACAATATGGAAATTCCTGGCATGGCGTAAATAACAAGTTTGTTTGGGTGGCCATCTTCCACAGAAAGCGCCCATATTCTTCGTTTTTTAAGGTAAAAAAGAAAAAGCCTTTTGTTTGCTGCAATTGATTTTATTTCTCCATGACGCGTTTCGCCTTTTATTTTAAAGGCATCTTCAGTGAGATCTATATGTATAATTTTTTTGTGAGATGTATTGTTTCGAGATTAAAAACAGTTCACGTATTTTTATATGTAAGGGAAGAAGTGTTTACTTACATTTTTGTTGTCTTTTCAACTATATTCTGTTGGTTGTCAACCTTCGTGTGTGAAAAAACTGAACGAGTAAGAATATTATTTGAAAACAGAAGAATAAGAAGGAGAGAGAGAGAGAGAGAGAGAGAGAGAGAGGGAGGGAGGGAGGGATTGAGAGAGAGAGAGAGAGAGAGAGAGAGAGAGAGAGAGAGAGAGAGAATAGTTTCGTTTTGTATGTGTATGACTGCAATATCCGTATAAGGGTGGTAGAAAAATTGGTGTTTTGTGGATTTTTGTTCTGATTTAAGTGTTCCTCTTTCCCACGAGCTATTAGAGAATGGAGCTATGGAGACATATCCTAAAATCGGTTCTACGAAACCTCTTCCATGCACATGAGTGTGACTTCCAGAGTATTTATATGAAGTTGTAGTATAAATGTTTACTTATAGTCGTGTAGGCGTAAAGTGGTGATGCTGGCAAAAATCGTTGAAGGCTAATATTTTGTAAACCAAATTGCATAGATTGAGGGGATTAATCCATTGTGTTGGCCATGAACTTTATAAATAATGCTGTTCCTTCTCTGTGTTTGATAGCTTTTTGTTTGTAGCGTACCCTATTCCTGTAAAACAATAATTTCGTTCCCAATATTAGCACACTACGCCGCCGACGCTGTAAATAAACTTCACCCAGTACTCTATCAGTGTCAGATATAGTGTGTTATAGATATGCGTCAAACTTTAACATTTACTTATAAGAAATTGAACTGAGGGTTCCGTTCTTACAAATTACATACAGTACTGTAAGTTACAAAGCAAAAACTTCGAAATACCACACATGGTATTCTGCGGCTGTTGCCACCGCCGTAAGTAAATATTTATCCTGAAAAAAACTAATAGTCTTTTTTTCGTTTTAGTGTTCCTAGTAAATTTCCAATATCGACATTTCACGATAGGAATACATATTGTGAAATATTTAGCCCCTGGGCTGACAGGGCCAAAGTAAAGTCAAAAGTACGATACGTGATCACAGAAACATATGTTCCTTCCACCTTTATTCTTTATTCGGATAGCAAAGAAAAGGAGAAATAAGTAAGAAAAAACGCGAGATATTTGTGTCTAATCCGCATGTTGATGTAGCATGAGCAGTATGAAACCTCAAAATAGATCTAAGCATCAATGCTGCGCACTTCTAAAATATTTCACTAAACTTGAACACAACAGTTAGCACAAAAATAACGTGCTGTATTCAATAGATTGATAAGAAAATGATGGATGTAACAACGTGTATTTTAGGAGCTCTATTTACATCGGTTCCCGTTCACTAGAGTTAAGCACTGTCAAACTTGTCTAGCATTTGGATGGGTAACAGGGCACTGCCGAAAGGTGTTGGCAAGCGGAGTGCACTCAGCCGTTATGAGGATGATTTACGATGCTAAATGATTGGGAATTAGGGCTCAGCTCAAGAGAGCGAACAACGGCCGGTACTTTGGGGCGCTGACCACGCCCCCTTCCATATCGTATCCGCAGACACCAGCGGGTGGAGGATGACACAGCGGCCTGTCTGCACCTGTTAACTCTTTCGAGGCCTGTAGGACGGACGCCACGCGAGGCCGTTTCTGATGCTTTTTCTGGGCACTCTAAGCGTCTGTTGTGAAATTTAGTGCCGCGGTGGAGTAGCCGAGCGGTCACGCCGGGCGCCGTGGCTCAGCGCGCCCGGTCAGGGAGCTAAACGTCCTCTGTACTAAAAAAAATCGCACTGACGTGTTTTACGGCCCACTTTAGATTTGTAGTTTTATAAGTTTCTGCAAACATTTGGGACCAAAACAAAGAGCGTCTGAAACCCTTTTAGGAAAAAAAAAAAAAATAGGTAGTGGCGGGTTTTGAACCACTGACCATCAGCGTCAAAGTCCAACGCATTGCCCACTATGCTAATTGTTTTTTTTTTCCCATTTGGTAGATCTGTGGCTCGCGGTCGTTCGTTCAGTTTTGTTCGGGGTTGTTCGTTGAATGGTTGGCTCAGCTTTTTTTATTACAGAGGGCGTTCAGCCCCCTGACCGGGCGCGCTGAGCCACGGCGCCCGGCGACGCTACAACCAACACATAGCAGCTGCTTTCTTTTATTTCATACTATTCATGGCCGTTGTTAACTGATGCTAATATGGCATTTGTAGATACTAGATTATCATTTATCGTACGAAGAACGACGTGTTTTTGTTAATTCTTCAGTGCGCCATTGCTTTGAAATGACAACGCGGAAGTTAAAATAAGAAAATCATCAAATACGCAACGCAAGATGGCTTATGCCAGAGAGAAATCTGGGCGAGGATTGTCACGTGACATCTGCGAACGCTGGTTTTCGTTAATTCAGTGGAGGTTGTCAAAACTCCGTTATTTTTGCAAATATCTCTCAAACGATACTAAATATGAAAAAAAAAACGTAAGAGAGCAAAGTTGTAGAGAATTTTCTCCTATACAAATTCGGTTATTCAATTTTCGTGTCAGGTGAATGGTTAAGCCGTTGTTTTTATTTAAATTTCGAGCTGTCAAAAGACGATCGCAAAGGCCCACTTTTAGTGTTACTATCGTAACCTAAAGTGGGCCAAAAGCTGAGCCAACCATTGAACAAACAACCACTAACGAATTAAACGAACGACCGCGAACCGTAAATCTACCAGATGAAAAAAAAAAAAAAAAATGGTCTAAGGTGCCTCGCTGCGGAGCGCGCGGTTGCTCGCCGACAGAGGTTCGAGTCCTCCCTGGGGCATGGGGGTGTGTGTGTGTGTGTGTGTGTGTGTGTGTGTGTGTGTGTGTGTGTGTGTTGTCCTTAGGTTAGTTTACCTTAGCTACCTTAGTAGTTTGTAAGCTACGGACTGATGACCACGCAGTTTGGTCTGATAGATTTACAAACATCTGAACCATTTTTGTGAAATTTAGTGTTTGTTTTCTTGAATCTTTTCGGTCAGTCAGCAGAAAATTAGTGGGAAGTGCTATAATCCTGTGGATATTTGTGTTTCGTGTGATTTCATTAAGTTTCCGTTTTCATGAGGATGATGATTCTAACAAAGTACAAGAATTTTCCTGTGGCAGTTTTACGTACAGACTTGTAACAGCTGGCTTCTAGATGAATCTAGTGCTTGTGGTTCATACATAATTCGTAATGGATGTTTTATTCTTCCTCTAAATATGGCATTCGCTTGTCATTAAAATCACATCGCATGGATAATTTATCACTAAATCATTTTAAAATCGGATTGTTTTTCCGAAACGGTTGAGGCAACTGTTTACGAGAATCGAAGAATCTGGGTTCGACTCACAGTGCGGTACAAATTTTCAATCTTGCTGTAGAATTAATGTCATTGCTCTGTAACAGTCAATAAGTCAGAACTGTTTTGATTAATTAAATAAATTAGCATTTGGCGAAATTAATAAATATTTACAACAACACATACAGATTGTTAATTACTGATTAATAATGCAAGACAATTGGATGGGCTATTACAGACGTGTCTTTTTTTTTCTCCATGCCTGTGGCCGCTGGCTGAACCCCGCTGCTGTTGGTGTTTCATGTTGATTCTTTACGGTGTGTAGATCCAACAAACTCGCACAGTTTCAATAGTAACGAACAACTTGAAGATTACGCAGTTGTCACGGTCACAACAGTACGCTGGACGTCTTACATCTGGCTTTACTGTTTTTAACTTACTTGTGGTATATATATATATATATATATATATATATATATATATATATATATATATATATATATATATTCTTATGGGACTTAACTACGGGGTCATCAGTCCCTAAACTTACAAACTACTTATGAACTACTTACGAACTAGGACGGCACAAATATCCATGCCCGAGGGGGGATTCGAACCCCCGACCGTAGTGGCCGTGCAGACCGTGACTGGAGCGCCTCAGTCTCCTCGGCCACCGCGGCCGGCACTTGTGGTATATGTTGAATTTTTATGCCGACGTGAGATGCCACAGTACCTAATGCAATGCCAATGTCGATACACAGCTTTTCCGTACCGTCTTTCACTGAGATTTGTTCATCACTTACATATCATTTTCTCTGTGATTTAACACACCCGTGACGAATCTTGTAATACTTCTTTCAATCTTCCCTGCTTCTTCCGATGATACAAGTTGTTAAGGGCACGGATGTATGGAAATTATTCAAATTTTTAACGAGGGTCTTATCAGCGTTACGTTTTGTGAATGAATTTCTCTTAATTTCGGTTTTTCCAACTATATTCCAAGAAGTGTTTTATCCATTACAGCAACTGTCAAGATTATAAATAAATGAAATGCAGCAACCAGTTGCTTGTCGTTATTTATTTTAAACTCAACGACCGGTTTCGGGCGCTTGAGTGCCCTTCTTCTGGTCTCTATACAGACAAACAAGTGCATTTGTATACAATAAGGCTACAGAACGTATAAAAGTCGATTACAGAAATATGTAGCAGTTTCGAACCAAATAGACTTTTATACGTTCTGTAGCCTTATTGTATACAAATGCACTTGTTTGTCTGTATAGAGACCAGAAGAAGGGCACTCAAGCGCCCGAAACCGGTCGTTGAGTTTAAAATAAATAACGACAAGCAACTGGTTGCTGCATTTCAATTTACAACTGTATTCCCTCTGCCCTATCTTGGGTGGATATAAACTGTCACGATATCAACAAACCAGCTGCTAGGTGAGTAAGGAAGTAATTATTACTGTTACTTTTGCCGATAATGTTGAGAGATCACAAGACGAATTTTTGAAGTATTGTAGACGGCTATTGGTCCTTCCACTGTTTAAATTTGCTTTTGGTGATCCTGTTCATAATAAGTCACTAAATTGTGATTGGTTGGATGTTTTAAATTTGGTCACAACCTGTCGTGTAGTTCAACAGAGAATTAACTCTATCTTGTTCCTTCTTATATTAACGAAACCGAGCACTACGCGCATATCTTCTTGTTATCGTTAGATTACGAATGCTACTTTCGGGATCTTTTAATTTCCGGAAGTTGAACTTATAAATATTCGGTAATAATTTATTTTTCTAGTACACATTGTTTAGTCAGAATTATCACGCAGACACACAACAATCATATTGTGAAATCTCTCATACGCTTCTGAATCCACGTTATAAATATCACGTAATAATTAAAATTTCCCGTTGGTTTCAGTAGAAATCACATTTATATTGATTGTGTACGACCGTACGGCGAAGTATACTACGCTAGCGATGTCTCTCAGCGATGGAATAAATGGTTTTCCGTAACAGCGGCTCTTTTCGTCTCTGGTACGACTTTACCGTGGAAAAGAACCATTTTTTACCGATATTCGGCATTCTATTGGTATTAACTCTAGTTACAGACAACGACTTAGATTTAAAATTAAGCCGCGGCCGAGTGCGTTGAGGAGCTATACTCCGATGCGCGAGGCCGTCACCCGTCGGGGGTTCGAATCCTTTCACGGGCACGGATGTTTGTTCTAACTGTAGTATAAGGTAGTTCATAAATAGTTTGTAAGTTGAGGGACTGATGACCCCGCAGCTAAGTCCCTTAAGCTTAACAAACAACATGTACTGCCGGTCTATAGTGTCCAACGGCCACTATAGACAGGCAGTACACCCGTGGATATTTTGATTATCAAATACGCCGGGAGAAACTCAAGAATCACATTTGAACATTTATTTAAAGCTAATAAGAAGTTCTATAACGATATGGGGTTGAGACTATGGAAATGATTAGTCACACTAGCTCCGGCGAAGGTCGAAGCCCAAGGTGGCGTTTGTTAAAGCAGCATTTTTGGAAAATAATTCATTCATTTTAATTTATCTATTTGCTCTCTAAAGTAAGCACAAAATTAAGGTTTCATTTATTACCCAAAGCTATACAACATCAATAAAAGTATAGATATTGCCGCGAGTGGCATACCGACTCCCGGAGTGGCGCCGGGGATAGCGTCACCAACTGCGGAGCTAAAGGTCCCCGGTTCAATTCCACCCACCGGCAAGAATTTATTTCTTTGTAATTAACAATTTCAGAATGTTCAGAAACTTTCTTATTTTCACTTGTAAATTCTACTTGTTTCTTATGTTAACTGTTCTTCTAATTTCTAGTACATTCTGTCTGTGTATAAATAGCAGAGCACTCTGCCCGAAAGGCAGTCAGTGCTGCGTGTATGTTAAGTTCGTAACAAACGTGCTTTCAGTATAAGTGCTGTGTTTAGTTGCCTTCGAAGTCAAGCCTGTTTCCATTTCCACGCGACATTGTTTGGTGAAGGCGCCGGGTACACTGTGCAACAGCTGCATCACCGTGGCTCCGATTAGGCAACGTAAAAGCCGTCGCTTACACGGACTAGAACCGGACTACAAGGGATATACCAAGTACATCCGTCCGAAAGTCCGTATTATCAGAAGAACGATGGACACGAAACCAGCGGTAAGCCAGCTACACATCAGACACTGGAGACGCTGGACAGGACCCAAAAAAATGGATAAAAGGATTCGACCGAGTCGCCGAGTACAACAGGTGGGATCATACAATGTGCTTGGCCAATGTTTATTTCTACCTGGACGGAACAGCCCAGCAATTAAATTTCCTGGCAGATTAAAACTGTGTGCCGGAACCGGGACTCGAACCTGGGACCTTTGCCTTTCGCGTGCAAGCGCACTACCGACTGTGCTATCCCGACACGACTCCCGATGCCGCCTCACAACTTTACTTCCGCCAGTCCCGGTTCCGGCACACAATTTTAATCTTTTAGGAAGTTTCATATCAGCGCACACTCCGCTACAGAGTGAAAAGTTTCATTCTGGAGACCAGCAATGGTTCGAGAACAACGAAGACAAACTGAATGACTGGCAAACGCTCCAGGCGGAACTTAAGAAGACGTTTGGAGACCGCCAGCGACAAATCCGCTCGGCGGAAGAACAACTGAAGAACCGGGCCCAAACGACATGGAGAGCCGACACATTCGTACATACAGAATGTTTTGGCCCTGTGTAACATAGTCAATCCGAATATGACTGAGGCTGACAAAATCACGCACCTGATGAAAGGTATTGCAGAAGACATGTACCAAGCTTTTCTGATCAAAGAAGTCGCTACGACGGAAGAGTTCATTAAGTGGTGCCGGCGTATTGAAGAGATGCAACAAAGGAGAGTTGGACGAAAGAAGTATGACTTCCGAATGTAGTCCCTATGGCCATTATGGAAGACCAGCATGACTTCGCTTCTCTCATACGACAAATTGTGAGAGAAGAATTACAACAATTTATGGCAGCCGGGACTGTTATACCGAGCGAGCATCAGATTATGTCCATGGATATGAGCCCTGTAAGTCACGAGGGAGCCGACGCCGCTGAGGACGAGGTATTTCAAACATTAGCTCCTGTCTGCCCCGTCAATCACACCCGACGTGAAGAATGGCGACGCCCTGCTATGACATACGCTGCAGCCGCCAAACGGCAGCCTATGAACAGACCGACGCGGCCACAACCAACTCCCTCGGTAACTATGACACCCCGCAGAACAGACGTTTGGAGGACAGAAGACAACACGCCATTGTGTTCCCACTGTGGAAGCCCTGGACATGTCGTACGCTACTGCATAGAGAGAGAAGACGAGTATTCGACGATTATTTTGCCTCAAGACGTCAGCCATCAGAGCTGTTCTATCCCAGGCAGGAGGAGGAGTTCAGTCGACCTATGGGAAGAAGCCCATCGCCGTACCCTAGACAAGGCCGCTCCCCGAATCGCTGCAGCAGTTCACCGTCGCCGTACAGAGGTACCAGCCGCACCCCTAGCCGCCGCGCCCGGGAAAACTAAGCGAGACGACCATCTACGGAGGTGAGGCCGCCGCAGATGAAAATCCTCCATGGACGACAGTCGCTAAGATGTCGGTAAATCTCATCGACGTCATAATCGATGGCCAACCTGTCCGGGCACTTGTTGATTCTAGAGCGTCTTTCTCTTTATTGTCGGATGATTACCGCCGCACGCTAAAGAAGACAATGTTCTATGATACGGGGCAACTGTGCTGAAGATCGCGAATGGAAAGTACGTCCAGCCAGCAGGAACTTGTGTCGCAAGAATAACCACCAACAACAGGACCCAGCCGTTTGAATTTGTCGTGTTAACAGAATGTAGTCACAATGTCATCCTCGGATGGGACTTCCTTCAGGCATCCCAAGCTATCATTGATTGTGGAAGATCTGATCTGTAAATTGAAGAAGTTGTTCCGACGGGTACACGTAATACAGAATTTTCTGGGAAGTTATTTGCTGTTGACAATGTGACGATCCCGTAGTGGACGATGAGGAGAGTTGAAGTTACAAACACAGATGAGCGATTAAACTGTGAAGTGCTTGTTAACAAGAAAACGTTTATCAGGCTCACAAAAGAAATTTATATACCGGCGGCTATCATAAGCATTACCGGAGGTCTAGGAGAGATTTGGATCACTAATTGTCACGAGCAGTAGCAACTTATCCCCAAAGGAATGTGTATCGGGACAGCTGAACCAATCCAAGACGGTGAGCTCGACGTCATCAATGAAGACCCATGCTCTGCTGTTAGTACAGACAACACGCTGGAGGAAACAATCGTAGAAATGCCAATAGGGCCCGGACTGACCAAGGAACAACGCCAGCGGGTGCATTCACACCTCAGCAGGGGAAAAGTCAGACGAAACGGCCCACGATAAGGCATCGTATCAATACTGGGGATCATCCCCCAATTAGCCAGCGTTCGTATAGAGTGTCGCCAGCTGAAAGGAGGAAGTGGAGAAGATGTTGCACGATGACATTATTCAACCTTCAGAAAGTCCTTGGTCGTCTCCGGTGGTCCGTGTAAAGAAGAAGGATGGCACGTGGCGCTTCTGTGTCGACTATCGGCGGATTGACGACACCTCAGACTGCTTGAAAGGAGCTGCATACATGCTGCATACATGCAGACAGGTTACTGGCAAATCGAGGTTGACGAAGCTGACAGGGAGAAGACGGCTTTTATTACACCTGACGGCCTCTATGAATTTAAATTAATGCCATTTGGATTATGTAATGCTCCAGCCACATTCGAACGCATGATGGACAACTTGCTTCAACACCTTAAGTGGACGACGTGTCTTTGCTAATTATATGACATTGTCGTTTTCTCGAAAACATTTGAAGAACATCTGAGTCGTCTGTCAACTGTGTTGGAGTGTGTTCAGACTGCAGGTCTCCGCCTCAATCCAAAGAAGTGCCTCTTCGTCGCCAAAGAGATAAAAATCCTGGGGCACCTGGTCGACGGAGATGGTGTCCGTCCTGATCCAGATAACGTAAGGGCAGTCACGGAATGTCCAACTCCTCAGCACATTCGTGATGTGAGAAGTTTTCTCGGGCTGTGCTCATAGTACCAACGTTCCATAAAAGGATTTTGTAACAAGGCACGTCCATTACAAGAACTTTTGCAGGGAGACGCAAAATTTTACTGGGATGAGACAAAAGAGAGAGCTTTCCGGGCACTTAAGGAGGCTGCTGAAAAAGTGATAGCCTATGCATCAAGAGTACTCTCAAAGTCAGAGATAAACTACTCTAAAACTGAGAAAGAATGTCTCGCAGTTATCTGGGCTATCAACAAGTTCCGGCCGTATTTATTCGGTAAACCATTCACCGTCGTGACAGACCACCATTCTTTGTGTTGGCAGACTAGCTTGAAGAATCCATCAGGTCGATTAGCAAGATGGGCACTAAGTCTCCAAGAGTACGATGTCACAGTGGTATTCAAGAAGGGGCCCAAACACAAGGATGCCGACAGCCTTTCGAGGAAGCCATTAGTGGAACACAACAGCATGAATGAAATTTCAGCCCTCACTGAATTAGATGACGTTACAGCTGAACAGAGGGAAGATCCATCACTGTTAAAAACGATAGAGGCCTTAGAGAAAGGAGAACCGAGTAATGGAGAGTTCCAACTTATAAACGGAACATTGTACAAGAGCAACTACGATCCAATGGGCCCCAAATGGCTACTTGTTGTTCCAGCTCATCTCCAGCCAGCTATTCTCAAATATTTCCACGATACTCCAATATCCTGTCATCTGGGATCGTGAAGACCCTAGACAGAATCAGACGCAGGTATTACTGGAAAGGTCTCTACCGATCTGTCAAGCACTATGTGAGTCACTGTAAAGAGTGCCAGCGACGGAAGCATGTGCCGCAATTACCTCCAGGGCATTTCGTACCGATTCCGCCGGCAGCAGCTCCATTCCACCGACATTCCCAAAGTCGACAACCGGTAAATGATGGATAATAGTCTGCACTGACTACCTCACACGCTACGCTGTCACCAAACCTGTGCCGACTGCAGAAGCTCCAGAGATCGCAAAATTCCTTGTAGAAGACATTATTTTGAAGCATGGAGCACCACGTGTCATGATATCTGATCGTGGAAAAGTATTCCAGTCAAAACTAGTATCAGAGGTAATGTCAAGGTGCGACATTGTCCACAGAATGACAACTGCATGCCAGCCTCAGACAAATGGTGTTACGGAACATTTTTACAAGATCTGCTACTCTGTACCCATTATGATGTTCGTTGCTAGATCCAAATGTCTGCAGCGTTATCAAAATAGAAAAGAAACTGCTTTTGCCATTTTCTAAAACTACTCAGTACTTTAAGCCAAATGAAATTTTACGAAAAAATGTGTTATAAAACAGTTTTACTTCAAAATTAAAAATTTCGGCACCATTGCATAGCAAACTGTTAAGCTAATATTTTTACCTGGATCTTACTAAAAATTAAAATTAAATTGTTTTTGTCGAGACCAAACCAACACGGAAAAGTATCGTTCATTAATAGCTGAAATATCGGTGTCAACATTAACCCCTAGGTTTGTCGCAAACGTAGTGCACAGCGTCCTGCAGCCGCCTGCGCCGTCGATGCAGCTGCCTGCAGATGAGCGGTGCTTTTGACTTCCGCCGCTGCAACGGCTTGGTGAAGTTACAGCGAACACACCAGAGACTTCGCGAGCAAGAGTCAATAACTTCAGAACAAGCAGAACAACTTACAAGTAGTTGGAGATTGGACAACACACACAAACTCCTCCGTAAAACCCGCAACTGCACGCTAATCTACGTGATGAGGCTCATTTAGATGGTCGACGTATGTTTTCTTACGGAGGTAGTAGGAACGAGAAACTTGGTTGAATCTTCAGAAAGCTCCTCATTTTACAGCGGTGAGAGAATTAACGTGTTCAAACATAACTGGTAAATGTAGGCATGTCGGCTATCATTAAAACTACAGTTTACGTTGTTTATAAAAAATAACAGCAAATAAGTAGCAATTATGTTTTACTACAGAATCTAGCAATGCTTCCCAATTGGTAATAGTGTCTGGGTACTGAATAGTCATACATATCACCTAACCCTCCTTTCTCTATACATCTTCTTCTCCCTGGCTCTCTCTGTGCGCTACCCACTCCACCCTCCTGCCTGTGTATCACATCCTCCTCCATCATCTCTCCCTCTCTCTCTGTGCATCAATCTGTGCGTCATACATTTCTCCCTCTGATTGTCCCTTTTTCCTTCCGATTGTCCATCCTGCCTCTAATGATCATACTGTCGACTGGGCGTTAAACACTAGTCTTCTTTCCTTCCTTCTGTCCATCATCTCCTCCTTTTATTCCTCTCTCTCTCTCTCTCTCTCTCTCTCTCTCTCTCTCTCTCTATATATATATATATATATATATATATATATATATATCAATGCAGCCTTCTTAATGCAAACGAAATATGTCTGAGAATGTAAATCGAATAGATTGGATCAGGTCATTGGTACATGAGGTGTGAGAGACACTTTTCCAGCTCAGTATTTTGCATTGCTTTGCTACGAATGGTTTCGCAGCTTCGTATGATTCAGACGCAGTAGTATTATACTGATCATAAGCCTGAAAGACAGGGAACGGGTAGTTATGTACTAATTATACGGAAACCAGTCACGAGTTGTAAAAGAACATGGAAGAGACACAGTGGTTCGAAAGGAAGAAAGGGCTGGAGCCTTTCCCAAAAATTCATCATATTAACAAGTTGTGAAGGAATGAAACAGAATGGATTTTACAGAAGGAATTAAATTTCAGAGAGAATAAATAAATACGCTGTTGTTCGCCGATGATAATAATTCTGTCAGAGACAGAAAATTACCTGTATGAGCAATTCAACGGAATGGCCAGTGTGATGAAGGGAGGGAATAACATGAACATTAACAACAGCAAAACAGGGGTGATGGAAAGAATCTAAGAAAATCAGACTACGTTGATGGAACTAAATTAGGCAACGTGGCTGAAATCTGAATAATCACATCAATCAATTGAAAGACATGGAAGGACTAAGACTCTTTATGTCGTTTGTTACATTACTTAATCTGTTTCCTCCTACTCTATTCTGAGAAAGCCTCTTTATCTTCTCGTAAGAACGGCACCCTTCATGTATTTCAATATACTTACTGTATTCATCTCTTGGTCTCCCTCTGCGATTTTTACCCCACGCACTTCCCCTCAATGCTAAATCGTGATTACTTGATGTATAATAATGTTTGCTACCAATCGATCCCTTCTTTTAGTCATGGTATGCCAGAAATTCCTTTTCTACCCCTTTCTGTTCATTACTTCATCATTACTTACGCGATTCACCCACCTAATTTTCAGCATTCTTCTGTAACACCAAATTTCAAAAGACTAAATGTTCAAATGTTTGTAGAACTTATGGGACTTAACTACGGGGTCATCAGTCTCTAAACTTACAAACGACTTATGACCACATTTCACAATTGAAGACCAAACATTTAGATCACTTGCTAAACCACAATAAATACTTACAATTAGATTCAACAAATGCATTAAATGTGACAATTGAACCCCAACAGGTTAGCCTTTGCGTAATGTAAGTGCTACAAGAGCCTGGACGCCAATAAACTTTAAATAAAACTACAACACTCATGTGACAATTTAATTCACAGCAGGTGATAACGATGGATTGGTGCGCGCAAATTTTTACCTTATCGGCGCTTGTTTCCGCCGCCTGAAGCATGCTTGTCCGTAGGATAACCAACACTCCGATTTTATAGGAGTTCTCCCGTATATCAGCTCATTATTTTTAATTCGTCCGTCTCCCTTAATCTTCGCCTGTTACTCCGTATATTTGGTCAGTTATCCCTGTTATACCTGAATCCGTGAACTACTATCGATACTTGAAATTCTCTCAGCGACATATATCTCGAATAACGTTTCTCAAAATAATCGATACTATTACCTATTACTGTTCTTGCATCTGCTGCCATTGGACACCATGGGGCTGTGAGGAAATGCTCATTGGTTTTTTTGTCAATATTGCAGATGTTCAAATGTTTGTAAAACTATTGGACGAAACTGCTATGGCTTTCAGTCCCTAGATTTACAAATTAAGTAACTTACACTAAAGACGACACAAACAGCCATGCTCTAGGGAGGACTCGAACGTCCGACGGCAATTACATCCCAGTCCGTAGCATGATGCCTTACACCACGCGGCGGTAAATACTGAAACTCAAGGAAGCTATCGCTTCGTACCGATCAGCAGTTGACGTTATTATACCACAAAAGCGCATGGAAGTAATGATTCGATAAAGTGGAATTATAGAGTTTAAACAGCAGAGTATCAGTTGACTCACACAACATTTCGAAAGAACCGGCAGCAACGGATCGTTTTCCAGATATCTAAAACAAAGCCCGCACCAAATGTTTCGATTTGGGCTGTTTTCTTCCTTTTTGCTAAACTCCTACTGTGAAGTGATCGTGTGTATTTTCATTTGGTTTAAAGTGAATCGGTTTTCATTATGTGCTGTCGGAATGAAAATTAAGATTAAAGACAGTTCCTTTTTTTTTTTTTTTTTTTTTTTTTTTTTTTTTTTTTTTTTTTTTTTTTTTTTTTTGTAATTCCGCTGAAAAGCAGCTTAAGTGCATCCGTGCAGAAATGGTTCAGAGGCTATTCTATTAACTCCTGCCATTGCTTAGATAGTTATATAACAAAAAAAATCTATATAGTAAAAGCAAATGCAGTATACTGTTCTTGAATTTGCTCCACAATTGAGTCTAACTAACGCCATTGCTGTGTTAAATTCTGTTACCTCGTAGAACTGCACCAAAATGTGCTATATGAGTAAAAGTAAGCAAAGTATGATTTTTTATATAAACATCCCCAAGTCACAAATTGCAAGTATAGGCCCTATTTGTATAGTTGTACCGATGAAATTCTCTGTGCTTATATCTCGCTTATAATAATGATCAGATTTTTGGTCATCACCCTTAAACCCGTGATCAAAAGTTGGGCTCCCTACTTGCCTTCGCCTCAACGCCATTACAGACAAAAACCAATCGGAAGGAATTTTCACCCTCCAAGAGAACTTGCCAAAACATGCCAAGTGAGGACAAATGACCACAATTACCACTCTCAACTCTCCGTACGCAAACCGCATGTGTGGAGCGATCAGGAAAAGTGAACGCTTTCCTACGAATACACCCACGCCAGGGGGTAACTACAAGTAAGGAACGGCCACTAGGCAAAATAAAACACATTGGTGCACTTACGTGCCCTAAGAGCAGATTAGAGAATTAAAAGTCAAACAAACCCTTCCATAGAGACTGCCAATAAGCCCGAAGTGAAGCTTCCAGAAACATTAAGGAACTGCCCAAGTCAAAGAGAAGGAACACTCGCACGTTCTTGTCGACAGAAGTAAATGGAACTTAGTATGGGTAAATCCGGGCTGTCTTCCATCCTAACAGCTCAATAGGTAGATATGACACCGTACATCAGCGAGAAGGCAGCTAATACCGGCATCCTTCACCCCAGCGGTCCGGCTGTAGATGCTGCCCACGTTGTCCCCCGAACTCACGCCACTAGGAGCCGGCAAGTTCCTGCGAACTCTCCTCCAAATGAGCAGTATCCTCCCAGCAGGCGCTTAGTTCAAAGCGGAGACTTGCTCCTATGTATCCGAACTTCCCGCAGTACTCCGTCAATTCAGGCGGTATACACAAGGTACTTCCTCTTGGCGAGTCGGCGTCGTACTACCTCAGAGAAATCAAAGCCCACTATGTTCCCCGAAACCCGAGACAGACTGTAAACACACAGAGGCTCGTGATCAGGTGTGGACAAAGCGAGGACGCTCGCGTCAGTGTCGTCGCATCCGTTGTTATAAGGTGGTGATGTTAGAAGATGACTGTAACAGTACCCTAAGTATTAATGTTTGTAATGCCATTCAGTATTCATAGTTTTTCTCTCTTTTCCTCTCTCATTAGTGTCACGCAAGATTAAATCCATTACGTCATCCTCCATTTCGAGTCCATCCAAGAAGCGATCAAAGAAAAAATCATTAAGTTCTTCAGACAAACAAATGGTTCTTAGTATACCAGGTGTTACAAAAAGGTACGGCCAAACTTTCAGGAAACATTCCTCACACACAAAGAAAGAAAATATGTTATGTGGACATGTGTCCGGAAACGCTTAATTTCCATGTTAGAGCTCATTTATTATCTCTCTTCAAATCACATTAATCATGGAATGGAAACACAGAGCAACAGATCGTACCAGCGTGACTTCAAACACTTTGTTACACGAAATGTTCAAAATGACCTCCGTACAGTGATGCGTTCAACGTTACCTTGTACAGCAGCAACTTCTCCGACGCGCAAGTCACGGTCTGCACGGCCACTACGGTCGGGGATTCGAATCCCCCCTCGGGCATGGATATTTGTGCCGTCTTTAGTGTTAGCTAGTTCATAAGTAGTTTGTAAGTTTACGGACTGATGACCCCGTAGTTAAGTCCCATAAGCTATACAAACATTTGATTTGAACTTCTCTGACGCTGAAATTAGGGTTATCGTCAACTGCACGAAGAATTGCCTCGTCCATTGCAGGTGTCCTCGTCGTTCTAGGTTTTTCCCAGTCGCGAGTCATAGGCTGGAATGTTCAGTGCTCCCTAAGACGCCGATCAATTGCTTCGAACGTCTTCCTGTCGGGACACCTTCGTTCTGGAACTCTGTCTAGATACAAACGTACCGCGCCACGGCTATTGCCCTGTGCTAATACATACATCAAATGGGCATCTGCCAAGTCTGCAATTGTAAACATTGCACCGACTGAAAAACCACGTTCGTGATGAACACTAACCAGTTGATGCTACGTACTGATGTGCTTTATGCTAGTACTGTAGAACAATGAGTCGCATGTTAACACAAGCATTGAAGTCAACATTACCTTCCTTCAATTGGGCCAACTGGCGGTGAATCGAGGAAGTACAGTACATACTAACGAAACAATTGGGTATTTTGACAATTGTCTGCACGAATTATTTCAATTTACATTTAAAGAAAAATACTAAAATGAGCTCTAACATGGAAATTAAGCGTTTCCGCACACATGTCCACAAAACATATTTTCTTTCTTTGTGTGTGAGGAATGTTTCCTGAAAGTTTGGCCATACCTTTTTGTAACACCCTGTACATGAAATGGCGCTGTTCCGTTTGTAAGAGTCAACTACGGATATTGTTATGGTCCTTCTTCAGTGTACCACGTGCTAAATGTTTAAAACCCCGCACACTCCTTGAAGTCATCAAATAAATAAAAATAAAATAAAATTCACGACAGAGGTTTTAGAAAACTTTGACAGAAATGCGTTACGAAGAAAAGTACATGAAAATTGGCCCACTTTAGGTTACAGTAGTAATACTAAAAGTGGGCCTTTGCGATCATCTTTTGACAGCTCGAAATTTAAATGACACGATAATTGAATAACCGAATTTGTAAAGGAGAAAATTCTCTACAACTTTGTTCTCTTATTTTTTTTCATATCTCGTATCGTTTGAGAGATATTTGCAAAAGTAAGAGAGATTTCACACCCTCCATTGAATTAACGAAAACCAGCCGTTCGAAGATGTCACATGACATTCCTCGCACAGAACTCTCTCTGGCATACGCCATCTTGCGTTGCGTATTTGATGATATTGATGATATTGTAACTTACACGATGTCATTTCAAAGCAGTGGCGTACAATAAATGATAATCTATAGTCTAAAAATGCCATATCGGCATCAGTTAACAACTGCCATCGATAGTACGAGATTAAACGCAACATCTCATTGGTAGCTGTAGCGTAGTGGGCAATGAGTTGGGATGTGATGTTGAAGGTCTGTTGTTCGAAAATCTCCACTAACAATTTTTTTTCTTAAAAGGGTTTCAGACACTCTTATTAATTAAATAGGGCTATGTTCTTCAATGTTTAGAATTGTGCATATGTAAGAATGCTCCCTCTAAAATGCGTGTTTGTTCTATTTCGTGAACATGCCGGGAAATACGTAACAACGAATTGAACAATGGCCTTCTAAAGATATTCACGTAAACTGGGAGGATACTGTAATAATTAAAATTTTGCGCAAAGTGCTGATACAGGTAGTTTCGTATATAAAGGAAGTCCCAGATTTCTGTGGAAAGTGTAGTTCGTTAATCAAACAGAAGGGAAGTGTATAAATTGCAACAAATTACCTTGTTGATTTTTTTCTAAGCGTTTATTCACTATTTGTGGAATATATTGAAAGTCATTAATTAGAATCAATGCATCTACGCCAAATGTACTCTGTGTTCCATCCAGGCTATAGTCAATCGTCCGAACGCCAAATGTACGGCACGTTCGTTCGAACCTTTAGTCATACGTAACCAGTACAGGCAAAGAAAATAAACATAGAACTACCAAGGAAAGACTGGTGATAATATTTTCACGGAAAAATATAATGAAAATGATAGTTCAAAGAGGTAAAAGTTCAAATAAGAGTATGTTTGTCAAAGCTAAACTCAAACATCATATAATTTTGGCTGTTTGTTAAAATACGGTCAGAAAGAATATTACGGGTGTTGGGTGCATAGATATTACCACAATAGTAGAGTCGTAATCTTGTCACCATCTTGTCAAAATGTTTGCAAAAACTTATAAAACTACAAATCTAACACGTCAATGCGATTTTTTATCCGTAAGGAATTGCCAGCAATTGAATTAAGCTGTAGATTTGTGCACTTTTCGGAGCACTATATTTTAAATTATTGAAATAAATGCATTTTAAATATGCAAGGCTTCTAATATTATTACTATATTACAAAATACACAACGACTTTACACCATAAACACATATTATGACTCCTAGCGGGCGTCCCTGGGTTGTCTACCCCTGGTCACTCGCCTCGGTGTGTTTACACTCCGTCTCTCGTGTCGGTGAACGGAGTATAGACACACGGAGCCTGACACGAACTCCTCCGGGTTTGGAGTCAAGATGTAACAGCACTGCCCGCCGACGTGTCTTTCACTCAGTCACTGCCCGGCTCGCTAAACACAGAGAGTAAAAATGAGTTTCCGCGAGCTGTTAGTGCACTGCCAGTCGACGTGTTACATACTCAGTCAGCGCCCAGCTCGCAGAGCAATCAAGCTAAGTGTGCGGCAAGCACGTTCTCGACATTACTGGGGGCCTACACCGAGCACACGTATCATCCGGCTATCTCAGTAACCAATAGTCATGTCCGGCCTACCACAAGCACTTGATGCTTTCCGGGTGCAGATGTTTGTTACTGCCAAGCGAGTCACACGGTCACTGCTCCAGATCAGCTAGCGCTTCCTCCTTTCCGAAGCGAAGTCTTACTACAATCCCGGCCGGCGTCTCACTACAACGCCTAGATCTCCTAAATACCCTGGCTGAATCGTCCGCCATGTTTTCCCCAACATGGTTGGAATCGCTCTGCACTAACAGCGTAGTGGCGCATGCCCTGCCATCTTTCACAAACGATTTCGCAAGAACTGATCGGTAGACACATTTAATTTATTTCCTTACATCTTTATATGTCAGCATTGTGACGAAATGTTCGTCATTTCGTTAATAGTCATAGTTAATAAGATATTGGCTTCGAAATAAGATACTGCGCTACAATAGGAAAAGTTTGCAGTAAAAAATAGAGGCTGCTATGATATTCCGTTTAGTGCTTATTGAACCATATGTTGCTGCGGATGAAACTTTCCTAATGGATTGAATTTTATTTTCGACTTAGGAGAAGATCTTTACCTTTCACTCACACCGCTAAACTTTATTTTATTTAGCGCACTCATTTCCGATGGCGATAAGGCCAGAATGAATAATTTCATATCTCATACACGGTTAGAGGTATCAAGAGGATATTTTGACAAATGATAACAAGAGAGGAGAGAGGAGTATTTTGCCACATGGTTACTACGCAAAACTTCATTAACTGTCGCTTTATTCAAGGAAATACATAGTCGCAGAATGAAAAAGAGTAAAGTTAGTGATTTATTATTCGATTTGAAGATATGCCTTCGTCACTCACAAAAGTTTATTTCTTTGCTTCTTGTCCATTATGTTTCAGAACTACTACTCCGTTTCCAAAACCTAATAGGACTTACTTTCCTTCAGTTTAAAGCCTAGCAGTAGAAGTAGAAGTAGAAGTTACTGGATCTAATGAGGATTTTATGTGAGAATACTACAAAATTACAGATAGCAAGGATCTAAGACTAGCTAACGAACTGACTTCTTCCCATTTCCTCACATAATAAAGCAGTGTGTATTGAGATATTTAGAATATCCTTTTCATATAACTGAAAAACTGAAATTGCATATTACATAGAGACACGTTTATAGTGTGCAACTATTAAATTTAATGGGTTAAAAGAAGTCAATACCAGTATCGTCAAGTATGGATGTTACGTAGTAACAACATGTGCCTAATTATTAGGAGCTCTAATACGGAAGACGTGTTACTAATAGACGGGCGGGCGGATCCCAGTGCGTTACGTTTAACTGACATTATCTCAAGTTATACATTTCTCACAGAGTTGCTGTTTGGAGAGAATGAAAATTTGATGTATTTTGAACATTTCATTCACTTAATGTGTTCACCTAACTTCAACAGAAAAAAAGTACCTCGCATGTCGAAAATTCCAGAAAGTGCATGGTCGTAAACTATCAGTAGATGCTGTTCATAAATTATTGGCATAAATAAAACTAAAAAGAAAATGTAGTGTAGTTCTTAACGAAGACATTGATGAAAATTCAGCGTTCATACAGCGAGTAGTTTGCGAGTGTGAGCGACTTTGAAACGCGAGGTAACGCGTGATCTAGTCCGGAACGTGGCAACTCCTACAGCTTGGGGAAAAATGGCGGACAGTTCAGCACGGGTTTGTAGGAGCCTTAACCACGCCGAGTCGCGCCAGTATATTATTGTATCAACATAAAACCGGCGAAAATCATGAGCGCAGCGCTCTGTGAAAGACGTAAACCAAAATCGGTGCCTACACGACAGGAAACTTGCATAAGGAAAACATACACTAGCCAAGCAGACACGATGTTTGCAAAGAGGTCTATGTTATTAACAAACTGACTAACGGGCACTAACAGTGACCCCATATAAGAAGAACAAACAAAGCAGCCCCACTCATCAGAAAGGAGAGAAGGGGGGCTCACAGTAACAAAACTCGTGAATAATTCCCAGTCGGGAGATCAATTTTCTCGCCGCCAAAGCCAAACCAAACCGAAAAGGGCCTTCGTAAATAAAACTCCAGGCGGCACGGCTCAGTGGCACTACGAGTTTTCTAATTTTGATAGTAATTTATGAACGAAGTAGAGAAGACATGCCGAATGGCTATGGGGGAGGAAAGGATATCTGAAGAAGAGATATTTGTTTGACATCGAATGTTTCAGAAAGGTTCTTGTCTGGAGTTTACCCTTATACGGGATTGACTCGTCGATAATCAATAATTCAGAAAAAAAAATCGCACTGGCGTGTTTTACGGCCCACTTTAAATTTGCCTGTAGTTTTACGATTTTTGCAAACATTTCGGACAAAAATAATAAAAATATAAATAATAAAAAATTTACAACTCTACTATTATGATAATATATATGCATCCAGTACGTAATATTCTTTCTGAGCGCATTTTAACAGCCAAATTTGGTATTTGAGTTTAGGTTTAACAGACATACACTTTTTTTTTAACTTTTACCTCCTTAAACTATTATTTTAATATCTCTCCCTCATTTTCATTATCTTTTTCCGTGAAAATATCACCTGTCTTGCCTTGGTAGCTTGTTATAACTTCATTTTCTTTACCTGTACTGGTTACGAATAACTATAGCCTGGAAGGAATGTAGCGTACATCTGGCGTTCGGACGAGTGGCTACATCCTGGAAGGACCACAGTGTACATTTGGTGTTCGGAAATCTGTCACATAACATCACTCGCCCGAAACCTTTCCCAAAACTCTTTGGCATATGCCATCTTGATTTCTATATTTGATGATTTTTTTAACATAACTCAATCTTCGCCATTTTAAAGCAATGACGCACTGAAAATTATCAAAACACGTCGTTCTTAGGACAATGAATTCTCATCTATCTAAAAAATGCCATTGTAGCAGTTAACACCTCGCATCGATGGTACGAGAATTACGGATTACTCTCACAGCTGTTCGCCGTAGCGAAATGGGCGCGAATTAGTTTGATTTACGAACATGTTAGACGGTGGTTCTAAACTTACTCAGCTTGCTCAGCACAGGGATCGACCCCCTCTGTAACGGAAAAACTGAGTCACTGACGAAACGACCAAAATAAAACAAATAAACAAAGCACCGTCCACAAAGGGCCGATAAAACTGAAGAACCAATGAAAAGAGAGAAAAAGAAAGAGGGCACAACGCCATCTCTAATGAAAAACTGAGCAAAATTCTCAACGAACAACCCAAAACGAACTTGAACAAACGACCGCAAAGCATCGATCTACCTGAAGAACAGAAAATATATAAATAAATAAAAATTTCAAAAAATGTTCAAAGGTAAGAGCGCTTTCTCTGAATAGTGCATTTGTTCTATTTTGTGAACATGCCATGAAATACATAGCCTACTTACGAATTGCAAACATAGACTTCTTTATCACATGTACATGAACTGGGTTAGATACTGTTACAATGACTGTTGTAAATGACATAATGATAGTAGTTGTAGTTGTATGTGGAATTCAGTATTAGCACACTTTTTCTGTTTGTTATTTTAGCTATAAAAAAACGTAGACACGTGGAATTCAGTATTAGCACACTTTTTCCGTTTGTTATTTTAGCTATAAAAAAACGTAGACACGTTTTGAAAGAGAATATTTGCTCTTTATTTTAGCGCAAAACCAAATCTGAACTACAGAAAAGGTAATACAATATACGTTAAAAACGTCCATAGCAACCATGCCAAACATTTTAGTAGACACATTGATTTTAATTAATTACTTTGAACATATTCCATAAATAGTGAATAATTGCTTAGAAAAAAAAGAAACAAGGTAATTTGTTGCATTGTATACACTTCCCTTCCGTTTCATTAAGGAACGACAGTTCCCACAGAAATCTAGGACTTCATTTATATTTGAAACTACCAGTATCAGTACGTTGTATAAAATATTCGTTATTAGAGTATCCTCCCAGTTTATGTGCATATGCTTCAGAAGACCATTGTTCAATTCGTTGTTACGTATTTCACGGCTTGTTCACGAAATAGAACAAAGGCACAACTTAGAGGAACACTTTTACTTATGAACAATTCTAAATACTGAAGAATGTAGTTCTGTTTAATTACTAAGAGTGCCGGAAATCCTTTTAGGACCCAAGGCAAATCTTACATATTATAAAATAGACTGTATGTGTGTGTGTGTGTATGCATGTAAGTATGTTCCACATTTCATTCTAAAGTACTGGACCGATTTCAACCGAACTTGGTATACATAATCCTTACTATCAGGCAACAACCGCTGTTGTTGTAAGAACCA
Source organism: Locusta migratoria (assembly GCA_026315105.1). Taxonomy (NCBI): domain Eukaryota; kingdom Metazoa; phylum Arthropoda; class Insecta; order Orthoptera; family Acrididae; genus Locusta; species Locusta migratoria. The sequence goes on along the minus strand of CM048746.1, from coordinate 334,168,601 downwards.
CCTACGCCAGATACTTAAGGAGATATGACGTCGTAAACAATGACAGCCATGGAAAACGGCCGCGTCATGCGATATAATACTCTACGTCTGCTTCTAAACTAATTGACCGATTTCAACCAAATTCAGTACAAATATTCTTTAAGGTCAGGAATCATTTGCTGTGGCTGCAAAAACCAAATACGATACATAGTCCATAAGATATCACGTCATAAACAATGAAATCTGTCCCATCTTGCGGCGTGTGATAGCATGATTTTATTCCTCAACTATTTGAGAATGAGAGCACTTAACGGCTTGCAATAAATTGTAAACATAATTTCAAATCTTTACGAAACTTTTCTCGCTGACAACCCCAACAAAATGATGTAAGGAAATAAGTTTATCGCTTACTAATTTGCTAATGTTCATGATGTATATTTACGGCATTTGACATGACGTTAGAAGTTACTACTTCTACACTGTAAATTTTATACGCCAGACAATTCACATACAGTACACATACATACCAGTGAATGTTCCTTCGATATGATATCAAAGTTAGACATATACGTCATGAGATATGAAGTCATAAACAATTTGGGTCATGAAAAGCCGCATAATTTCCTTGAGGTTTTGATTTATTGTGTCTTTACTGCTAACACCATTCACGATACATTTTGTAGACATTAGTCACATATACCACTGAATGTACCTTCGACTTTGCATGATAATACGACACATATTTCAGGACATACGACGTCATAAGCAATGAAATTTCCGAATAACTGCTACATCATGCGCTCTTTTCCCACATCTCTTCCTAAAGTAATGGACCGATTTCAATTAAACTTTGTACACATATTGCTTACTATCAGACAACAATCACTGTGGGGTTAAAAATACATACGACAACATAGTTCAGGACATATGAGGTCGTAAACAATAAACGTTCCCATTACGGGACGCGTGATTTACGAGACTTCATTCATCCACTATTTATTCATCGCAGGCAGTTTGCTAATATTACTCTCTACAAATGATCTGCATGAAAAGGTAGAAGTCGATGGACAGAAAGGGAAGAACGATATTCTCTAAGATAAGGAAGGAATAAATACAACAGCATTATAAAGCATTTATAGCAATGAATATATAACTTCAAAATTATATCATTGTGCAACACAAACATCAATAGATATGACATAGTAAATTAACACTGCGATAGGTAGTACGGCAAATATCTAAAAGTACTAAACGAACATTCATGGGGTTGTTGTCGTTGTTGTGGTCTTCAGTCCGGAGACTGGTTTGATGCAGCTTTCCACCCTACTCTATCCTGAGCAAGCCTCTTCATCTCCCTATTAGAACGGCAACCTACATCCATTTGAATTTGCTTACTATATTCATATCTTGGTCTCCCTCTGCGATTTTTAACCCACACACTTCCTTCCAATGCTAAATTCACAATTCCTTGATGTCTAAGAATATGTCCTACCAATCGATCCCTTCTTTTAGTCAAGGTATGCCAGAAATTCCTTTTCTTCCCAATTCTGTTCAGTGCCTCCTCATTAGTTACGCGATCCACCCACCTAATCTTCAGCATTCTTCTGTAACACCACATTTCAAAAGCTTCTATCTTCTTCCTGTTCGCAATGTTTATCGTCCATGTTTCACTCCCATAGAAGGCAACACTCTACACAAAAGCCTTCAGAAAAGACTTCCTTATGCTTAAATTAATATTCGAAGTTAACAAATTTCTGTTTTTCAAAAACGATTTTCTTCCCATTGCCATTCTGTATTGCGACCATCATATATTATTTTACTGCCCAAGTAACAAAATTCATTTACCACCTTTATTGATTCGTTACCTAATTTAATTCCTTCAGCATCGCCTGATTCTCTAAGACCACAGATAAATTCATAATAGCCTGGGGCGACAGATAGGCTTCAATTCATCAAAATCAAATCAGGAAAATAAACGATATGGTAATTTGAAGTTTTAGGTGCATTTTATGCTAGGAAAGAACGGCGTAATGCAGCAAAGAACCAAGAGACGCACTGTTACTTTCTTAGTGTACCAGAAATCTAATAGGATTCAACGCAATCAATATAAAACGGATAACAATTACAAACTGATGTCACAGTCTAACATATACGTACGACTACTATGGAAGTTTAAGTCTCACGCATGGAGCGACAATAGTACATCTAGCGGAAAGAGAGCAAACAGTAAGAATAATAATTGTTTTCAGTTATGTTTCTACTTCATTAATGAAATACTTATTATATTTTAGCTTTCCATGCCTCAGTACATTGTCAAGAGATATGAAGACCATGAAATAAATGCTTAAAAGGTCGAATAACACAGATGTATGATGTAAGCTACATCATATTCATGAATTTAGCATGTTTGTAACAAGTTTCGCAAACATTTTACCCAAAAAAAATGCAATTTTCACAGGAAACTTGAACTAAGATTGGGGCAACATATAGGCATGATTTCATCAAAATAAGATCACGGAAAAAATATATATCGTAATCTTCAGTGTTTTTAGTAACAGTCTGTTCGTATATTAGAAACACCTAATCTCCTAAACTACTTCATGGATTTGCATGGAGCAACTTCGTTTCATAAAAGTGAGATCACTGAAAAATATTTAGATGTAGGCTAAGCTTGAAGTATGGATGGCGTAGTATAGCAAACAAGCAATAGAGGCGTTGTAGTGCACCAAAGAACTAATAGACGCCGCTGCTGTAAAATAAGTATGGGGTAGTACAGCAAGGAAGCGAACGTCTGTGATAGAATTAAGCAATCTCATCTCTGCGAATACCATAAAACTTTGAACATAGTGCTACTCATTTAACTTTGCTTCTTTTGGCATGTTTCTTTTTGTATCAATAACTTTATGAAGATACATCGTTTCGGACAATGACTTTTACTTACATTTGACATCTTGGCTAGGACAACTGTATTTATTGACAGAGCGATCCAACAAGGATTTTTACTGACTGAGGTATGGAACCCAAAAAAGCCATGTACGCACCTGCCCATCTTTATCAACTGTTGCAAAGAACGGGCATATAAGCTAGTAAATAAATAAATGGTAGTGGTGGTTTTGAACTTCCGATCATGGGCATACAACGCAATGCGCTGACAACAACACAGCGACAAACAATTACGAAAAATATTTCTCAATTATCGTAGGCCTACTATTGATGGCAGTTATTAACTGCTAATATGACACATTTAGACACCAGATTATAGTTGATCGTACTAATAACGACGTGTTTTGGTTAATTCTTCAGTGCGCCATTACTTTGAAATAACAACGCGTAAGTTATATTAAGAAAACCGTAAAATACAGGAAGCAAGAAGGCTTACGCCAGAGGGAGGTCTGGGCAAAGAATGTCACGTGACATTTCCGAACATCTGGTTTACGAAAAATGAAGTGATGGTGTCAATTCGCCGTTATTTTTGTAAAAACTCTGTAACGGTGCAAGTCATGAAAAAAAAAGAAAAAAAAAGAAAACCCATAAGAGAGCAAATTGGTAGAGAATTTTCTCTTCTACAAACTCGTATATACTATTTTCGTGTCAAATGAACGGTATATTTGCAATTAAATTTCCTCTGTCAAAAGCCCATCATAAACGGCCTTTTTAGTGTTACTATCCCATTTTTTGTTCGAAATATTTGAAAAAGGGAGTTTCTGGTCGCTGGCGGCCAACAATTATGTCCCTAAAATTTGGTGCGACGTAAAAAGTGGGAACACATTACAGACAGACAGACATCGTCAAATCGCCATTATTTTTGCAAATATCTCTGAAACGATGCATGATATGAAAAAAAACATAAGAGACCAAATTTGTGGAGAATTTTCTCCTTTAAAAATTAGTTTATTCGTTTTTCGTGTCAGATGAAAGGTTACGCCGTTATTTTCATTTAAATTTTGAGGTCTCAAAAGGCAAAAGCCCACTTTAGTGTTACTACCGAAACGTAAAACGGTCCTTTATAATAGAAGGTTTTTCAATTTGGTGCTACAGGAGAAACTGAAGATTAAATGGGTAGATCGAGTAACTAATGAAGAGGTACTGAACAGAATTGAGGGATTAGAAACGTCTTGCATATCATCACTAAAAGAAGGGAGAGAGTGGTAGGACACATTCTGAGACATCAAGGCATCTTCCATTTAGGGGGGAGGGGGTAAAAATCGCAGTAGGAGACCGAGGGACGAATACAGTAAGCAGATACAAAATGTAACTGCATCGAAGCAGTCTTTGGACTGAAGAGAGAAGCAATACTCAATATATAGTCTATGCTTTATCCAATGTTCATTACATTATCGTATAAAATATGAAGTAAAGCCGTGAACTAGTTTTCGAATGTTTTGGTAACAACGAAAAAGATCGACACGTGTTTACACAGTAGCAAGGTTAATTACGCAAATTTAGAGAAAGTAGCCCAAGTCTGTCAGAACGTTTCTTACAGTATCTTGCAAAATTTGTCGGAAATCGCTCAAACATTTCCGAGATACTTGATAATAACGTTGAATAGCTCTTTTATTTATGTAGTGGTGAAGATTTCTCGTCTAAATTTAAGTCACGGTGTGGCCATCATCATTGCGTAAAACGTAAGTTATATCATTTCCTTTGCTTATGTTTGACATTATTTTTTACGCACTGAGTAAGCCGACCGCGGTGGCCGAGCGGTCTGCGGCGTGACAGTCACGTTCGGCACGTCCGCTGCGGTCGGGGGTTCGAATCCCCCCTCGGGCATGAATGTTTGTGCCGTCTTTAGTATAAGCTAGTTCATAAGTATTTTGTAAGTTTAGGGACTGATAACCTCGTAGTCAAGTCCCACAAGCTCTACAACATTTGAACATTTGCACTGAGTAAAGACACACAGTGTTTGAAATGTATGTCGCAAATTAAAATTAAATTAAAGCACTTAGAAGCAGAAGTAATTAAGTCCCTGTTTCAAAGCCTTTCCTTTCACAACGACTGCTTCAGTTGCAACTGATTAGTCGCAACATATTTGAAAACGCAGTCGCTGAGTATCCTTGGATTCGAAACGGTATCAAATCTTTTACTTTCTCCGTTATTCGTCCTGTATCAGAAGATAAAGATTGTATTGTTTTGGTAGCTATCCATCTTCCTTCTTACTTCTGCGATTTATTTATTTTACGACCAATGCCACAGAATCAACTTCCTCAAACTTACAGTCGATATTTTTTCAATCTTAGAAAGTGGTCTACCGTGCAGTGAACAGCGCAGAAGGAACCGTAAACAGTAACATGCTGTAAAAGGTCAGAGGGCAACAGTTCACGAAGGCGACCCTACGTAAATTTCCTCCGGACATTCTGCTTTGGCCGCCAGCAAAATCCAAAAACAACGCATTGTGAAAGTCAAATGGTGGGAATCGTGGCCTCTGTAACACATGCTGGATTGTTTCTCCAACAAATCCTTGATGCTGTGTTTCTCAGCTATTGAGAAACACTGACAGAGTATGTAAGGCCTAGGATATACGGTACTGTAGTGATAGAAGGCATATGTGATTAGGGGCATAACTGTAGACTGGAATACCACCCGTCTGCTTTGACCCATGACATCATCAAGATGTCGGAAAACCTTTATACGGGATATCTTAATACTTCGGTATTGTAGATACAAATAATCTTTAGTTATTATAGATAACAGAATGTACCATCGATCACAGGTCTTAGCCCAAAAATTCGTTCCTTCGGCGCTCACATACGAAAAAAAAAAAAGTATCTCAGTTAACCTACACCTATCAGAGAGAAGCTACAGATCACTTTTTAAACAAGAATTATTAAATTGTTTTATTTGTAAACAAACTGTCGTACTTAACTCAACCACCACATAATCACTCACGCCTTCTACAAACACGCACGCACCTCAAAACTACCGCGCTGCGATGACGTCACGGGTCAAAGCTGACGGGCGGTATCCCCGTCTACAGGTGAGCCTGATTGGGCATATTAATAACCAATGTTTTGCCATAACAAATAAATACCGCCTGGATCAAAATCTTTTATTATCTACTATCGTTTTGAATGTGCGCTACACATTATCTCCGAGACTCAACCTGAAACACTAAATTAAGGGAACAACAATAAACATTAAAAAATGTGTGGTATCAGAAGCACTTCGTGCGAGTCAACTCTTTTACGCTGTCTCACTGTACTCGTACATTACTTAGAGACCAGGTCAAATACGAAATTTTTTCCCTCTCTCACTTTACACCATCGTTGTTAAGATGTAGTGTCGGTTGGTAATATTGACATTTTTAGAATTTCGTCAAATCAGAAGAATTTTTATTCACTTGGTTTTTAAAGCAGCAGCAGCCAGTTGCACTTAAGTTCCTTTTATGTCATGCAACCGCAGACATAAATGCGTCCACACATATCTGAAGAAGGCCACAAAATGCCCGAAACCACTCAAAGGTGCAACTGTACGCTACTGTTTAATAAACAAATTTGTTGGTGGTACATTTTCTGAGGGTACCGTTTGTAATATCAATTTTTTGCAACTGTTACTGTAGTTGCCTTTTTCGTGTTTCCACTGTTAGTGATGATCTGCAGCGGAGGTTCAACCCAGTGATCGGAAGCAAAACGTGATACAAACGGTGCGCTTTTATTATAATAAATGAGATCAGGTATGATGTCTCCATAATGACTTGTGTGCTCAACCGCTGCTATATAATAATAGTAATTAAAAATTCCGCTTGGTGGTATGATATAAAATATGTATTTAGTAATACGGCATATCGGTTTTATTCATTCGATGAACATCTTCAGTGCAGTTTCGATTCTGAGAACCCATTACATAGCATAAATTTTTTTAGAGCTAAAATAATAAAAGTCCTATCAGATGTGCGTTACATGTTTCAAATCGCCTGCTGAAACATGCTACACACGCCTGATAGGTATTTTACTTATTTTACCTGCAAAATATAAAAATAATACCGAAGTACATGAGTCCTCACGACTCAAAACTGCATTGGACACGTTCATCCGATGAATGAAATCGATATGCGATATTTTCAAAAATATTTTATATCATATCATCAAGTGAAACTTTATTACCATTATTATAAAACAGATAAGGGTTCTTAAGAAATTCTTTGAGTTACGAAGAAGTTTTTAAAGTAAAACTGCAGGTTACCTTTGGTTGTCTCATAAACTGTATGTTCCAGCTTCGAATTTGACTTAAAGTATTCGCAGAGGTTTTAAGTATAGTTTACCATAGACACTTAGTTTGCATCACTAACTACATGTTTCAGTGTTTGTAAACCTAAGAGACCAAAGTGCCGAGATCATAAGACCGTAGACTTAAACTAACTTATGCTAAGAGCAACACATACACACCCATGGTCTGGGGAGATATCGAACTTTGGACGGGGAGCGGCCGCGCATTCCGTCGCAAGGCGGCTTAAATCACACAGCTACATAACTGGTAATGGTAAACAAACATCTGAATGTTAATAAATATTGTTAAAAAATTGAAATCCACTGCTAGAAAAAACTCTTCTGTAGATGGTATATTGCAGCCTTCAGTGACACATTGCAATACTGCGCATGAAAATTTCCCAATGTTGTCTTTATTCTGTCTTTTTTTATCTCTTGGAATCTCAGCCATCTAGATACAGTCATTAGCATGTGTCTGACTTAACAACTGCATTCTTTATTCATATTGGTAGTCAATGTAATCTTACACTCCATTTTGACCGCTGATCCACACACACACACACACACACACACACACACATATATATATATATATATATATATATATATATATATATATATATATGTGTGTGTGTGTGTGTGTGTGTGTGTGTGTGTGTGTGTGTGGATATATATATATATATATATATATATATATATATATATACTACCCTTATCCATTCCTTCACTTTCTCCGAAGCAGTTCCCATTTATGGAACTATTTTACCATTACACGTCCATCATTCTACCATAAATTGAAACCCCATTCAGTTTACTAAGACCAATCAAACCAGCACTTTTTGTTGTTGATTGTTTGGCAGCCTGTGCAACTGTTGGCTTAAATTCTTTCTACAAATCAAAAGAGATTGACAGAAGTACTCATATTAATAGACTAGTTGCCCTAAGGGCAATTATGATTTGAAACTGGAGTAAACTGATTGGGTCCTGTATTGAAGGAAAAAGTACTGTACCTCTTTTCGATACTTGTTGACTTATTTTGGCCGAGCAGCTGCAGAACTAATGCTCACACGTTATATAAAATGAGAAGCCTATGTCATTTTCTCAATTCAGATTAGAGATTAGTAGATCATTATTGAATCTTGATTCCGCTCAAAACTAGCAACATTGATTCTCTCACTCGGTTGATAGGCTGACATTTCCCTGGAAAAAGTACAAGCTGCCTTTTATGCACTTTACGTATGAAAACAAGAACATCAATCATTGGTCCCACTTGCAAAGCCACTTTATGCGTAGAAGCATGCTTTCAAGACTATCACATACGAATGGAATGCCAGGAAGTCCAACATTGAAAAGAGAGAGGGAAGTAGTAGAAAACATGTAAACGAAGGTGAGAGGCAAATTGACTCACGCAAATCAAGCACCCCAAAGAGTAATGTTCCACCTCGTCAACGTCGTTGGTCCTGGGTCATCTGCGTGACGAGCAGCCTTGAAACCACCGTAGTGTAAGATCTCAACGCAATTTGCCAATTTGCAGATAACTTACGAATTTCACGTCCAAAAGGACCACAAAGACCTTCGCATGTTCTCCACCGGGCCAGTTGCAAGTTTATCCACCGCTCGGAATCATTTCCGGCACGGGCAGACTTGATAACCCTTGTACAGTATCTCAGATTTACCTTGACAATACACAATAGTTTGTAACTCTTCAAATATTGTGAAGGTTCGACACTGTTATCCAGCAGAACCTTCGACAACCCATGACGTCACTATTATGTATTCACCGGATGTTCGATATCTCGACCATCCCCGTCCACTAAAAATTAAAGGATGTAAGACACAGGAGACCATCTAGTGGTCTCAGAGTTTTAAAATGCTTGGAGATACTTGTGTCGTAATAGAAGAGATAGATAATATGTCTACGAAAATTTCTAAAATCATTGGGGGAAGTTGGAAACGAAATTACTTTCAAATTTGATATGTTGAATCTAAATGAAACTGGAGAAACATCATTATATTTTCTGAAAAGTATTATACACAATATTCAGAAGTCGGGGGCAAATAATTATGTAAACTATCATACAAGGCAAACTAGCTAACTTGCCCAGGTTACTGACTAGACCAATATATAGAAGAATAGAGAATTGAGAAAAATGTTGAATAACATACTTTGCTTTCGGGGTAGAGGTTCCAGAGAGATAGACATTTCCCTAAATAATGTACGCTGAACTTGAAATTTCATTGGGTTGTTTGACCTGCGAAAAGCTTTTGCCACTGTCAGATAGCGTGAGTTGTTTCCAAGACTTGAGAAAAACTGGAGTTACCTAAGGCAAAACAGAAACATATTATGAGAAAAGATGGCAATAAAAAATGAATTACAATGAATTATTTAGTCTTGAGTTATACTAAAATTCTCTCTTTCAACATTCTGTATTTGATGGTTCAATTAGGGATGTTCTTATCAAAATTATTTATTTTTCTGAATTAAGTGACATTTGGAAATTCAATTGTATATTGCTTGCTTGCGATGTGTTTTTTGATAATAAATGGTACTGGAACTCCAGATGACACGTGATTTTGGTTGAATTCCGACAAATTCGTAAAATTTTCTTTGTATTTGTCAATGTACCACGTGTTTCCGTTAGCACCAAAGTACCATGTTAGCTATATTGTTAACTTTGCCATAAGCTATACAACTTGTAACGTTCGGTAATTTCATTTACTAATGATCGTCCTATTTCTTTTTTCTGAAACCATGAGTATTTTGACTCTTTTCTTTGAACTAGTAACTTCAGCGTATGGACCCTTGGTAGGTGTGTTACGTGTATTTCTAAACTGTACCTTGGTGAGTTTTCCCCTTTTTTTCCTCATTTACTATACGAAGGGTCCTGGCATTATCCGTTGCGTGATAAAATTAATTTTATCAGATTATTGCTATCTTGAATTCTCGCAGTAAACTCGGGCGAGTTATCACAGTCCATTTAAAAACAGCCATGGAAAGTAGAAAATTGCCGGACCTCACATGGTCACAAAATGCCTTACAATATTTAAATCCAACAACAATCCTCTTTCAGTTGATATCGTGACTTATCATATACGTAACAAATTCCAGGATGCAGTGCAAAGAGAGGAATCACAGCTAACATCTCATTCCTGTGCCTCTCTGGTTACAGGTACGTGGCCATCTCACGGTACACAGGGCCAGATGGGGACACCCTGCAGCGCTGCATAGATCTGGAACGGCCGCGGTTCATCAAGAGTCACCTGCCATACGAACTGCTGCCTCAGCAGCTCTGGACCAAGAAGCCCAAGGTACGCCACTTGTAAACGAGCAGCTCCAAACTAAACTATTTCAATTATCAACAGGTGAAAAGGTCTTCAAGCAGGCCATACTCCCTTCTCAATATATGTTTAGAGGCAGTACCAAGAAATGAGTAAGTATAGGGATAATATTACCGAAAAGTAAGGGGCTATAGAGAACGGACACTGATGTCCTGCATTGTTCAGATTCTTACAGCCACTACCTCAAGAGCTGTGTTGAGAGGCACGGCATAACTAGGAACAGTAGCAAGGACATAAATGCAGACACTTCCAGATACCCTGTTGTAGTCAGCGCGGTTGTTGTAATAGCCCCAATTGCCTCAAAGAGCTGGGGTCCGCTGGACAGGAAACCATGTTTCCTGTAGCGCTACACAGAAAGCAGGATAGTGGCACAATAATTGCTGCAGCTCGGGTAGGTGGCGGAAATAACCGCCATAGTTCCACTGTAAGATCATGCTACTTATTGATTGCTGAGGCATGGCAATATCGAGGTTGCTGCTGGTTCCACGGAATCGCCTGGCGTCACTGATGGTGGAGGCTGGGCCTCTAAATCCATTGCTGCCAAAGTCTTGGTGATTGCAGACGTATGGGGTGGTGGCGGCGCATTTTTCATCGTGTAATCGTTTCTTGGCAGCCTTTGTCTTTTTTTCTCCTACTGCTTTTTTTTTTCTCTTGCTGCGAGGGTTTTGGGGCCTCAAGGAGGACCGTAAAGCCCTACCACCATGATCAGCAGTCCGTGGCTGTGTCAGCCACTCACTGTTAACCACTTTGTCAATGGTAGAAACCGTGATAGGAAGAGTGCCAAGGGATCCCTTCCTGGCGAGAGGTGTCGGGGTAGGCTGCTGCTTCTCCAACTGGGGATTGGGGACTGGTGTCCTTAATGGTTAGGTCGGGGGGGGGGGCAGTTGCCCCCAAAGGGGGTAGTGGTTGGGCAAAAGAAGAAGGGTCGCCAACCTTCAAGGGGGCAGTTTGATGTTGGTGGCCCACAGGACCCACAGGAGGTGGTGATACATGGGAAACCGTCGTCTCCATAGTGGGCGGAGAAGACGCGATGGCAGAAAATGATGACGAGATGTGTACAGGATGAAGACGCTCATATTTTCTCCTGGCTCCTGGGTATGTTACTCTGTCCAGGGTTTTGAACTCCATGATCTTCCTTTCTTTGTGGAGCACACTACAGGTCGGCGAGCAAGGTGGATGTTGCAGCCCACAATTCACACACACAGGAGGAGGTGTACACGGAGCGTCCGGGTGTGATGGACGCCCGCAGTCTCTGCATGTGGGGCTGGAAGTGCATCGGGAGGACATATGCCCGAACTTACAGCAACGAAAACATCGCATAGGGGAAGGGATGTATGGTTTTACACCACCGGTATATATCTTGAACTTCTCAAGCAGTATATCCCCTTCGAAGGCCAAGATAAAAGAACCGGTGGCAACCCTGCGATCTTTCAGTCACCTGTATATGCGCCTGACTAAGTCGTCGTTCTAAGTCGGCGCGCAATTCGTCATCAGTCTGTGACAGGAGATCACGGTGGTATATTAAACCCTGAATCATGTTGAGCGACTTATGCGGCGTGATACTTACAGCGACATCACCCAGCTTGTCACAGGCAAGTAAAGCCTTTGACTGTGCAGGGGATTCCGCTTGTATTAGGACAGACCCGCTTCTAATTTTAGAAAAAGATGCCACCTCACCAAACTTATTTTCAGGGTATCAACAAAGAATTGCGGCTTAGTGTTCACGAAAGATTCCCCATCAGCTCGTGTACAGACTAGGTACTGGACCGAGTGAGGTTCAGATCGGTTATGGGCCCGACGTTCCTCCCATGGTGTGGCCAGGGAAGGGAATGATTGGGGGTCATACTTGGCACCATTAAATTCATTTCTTCCTGAGACGGCGTTCACCCACGCTATTAATGGCGCTTTTTTTTCCGTCCCACGAGCAGCTAGGGAAATAAGGTCCACCCACGCAGAGCCTAGCTTGCCTGGGTCTTATACGAGTTGTGGAAGGTTCCTCAGAGATTGTTCGCTAGCGACTGTTCAACGCCAACAGCCAGGCATCTCCTCGGCACGTAGCACACCTTGAGATTGAGGCTTTTTTATAGAGGTTTGAACCGTCCTCGCGACCCATGCGATTAAACAAAGATCCCCGGGCTCTGAAACGTACAGCGTTCCATCGTCGCACCAAACGATGGTCGCTGAAGCACGCACAATGCTTACGGTGTAGCGGACTGTTGGCGCGACATAGCCCACGGCTCAGGCCCCCGCGTTTGCCAAGTCCGTAGTCACCAAATTAATGCTGAGGGCCTGAGGGCTTTACTCAACGACTTACCGTCAATTACTACGACCTGTGTCCTTTCTGATAGGAAATCATGAATCCAATAGCACAATTGGGGCGATATTCCGTAAGCACGCAATTTCATTAGAAGCTGCTTGTGAGGTACAGTGACAAAAGCTCTCCGGAAACCCAGAAATATGGAATAGATCTGAGATCTCTTGTCGATGGCACCATTTTATGTGAATAAAGGGCAAGTTGCGTTTCGCAAGAGCGATTCTTTCTAAATCTGTGTTGACTATTGGATAATAGAGCGTTCTCTTCGAGATAGTTCATAATGTTCGAACAAAGTATATGTTCCAAAATCCTGCTGAAAATCGACGTCAGTGAGATTTGTTTTCGTTTAACGACGTGTTTTACTACTCCAGGAACGTCTACTTCTAAATTTCGCATGTTGGCAGCTGTTGTTGGTTCGAATTCTGGAGTGTTCAGTTCGTATTCTTTGGTGAAAGGATTTCGGAAATCTGTGTTTAACAATTCTGCTTTAGCAGTACTGTCATCGTAGTATTACCACTGCTATCGCGTAGTGAAGGTATTGTTTATTATGTTGCTAGTATACTTCGCATATGACCAGAATTTCTTTGGGTTTTCTGCAACATTACGAGACAGTATTTCGTTGTGGAAACTAGTATAAACTTCTCTCATTGAAGTCCGCGCTAGATTGCGAGTTTCTGTAAAAGATTGCCAGTCTTGGAGATTATGTGTCTGTTTAAATTTTGCATGCGTTTTTCTTTGCTTCTGCAACAGTGATCTGACCTGTTTTGCATACCACGGGGGTCAGCCCCCTCTTTTATTAATTTATTTGGTATAAATCTCTCAATTGCTACTGAAATTATGTCTTTGAAAGTAAGCTGCAACTGATCTACAGTCTCATTTTTAGTTTTTAAAGACTAGAGACTATCACTCAGGAAAGCGCGAAGCGAATTTTATCTGATATTTTGAATAGATATATGTTTCGTTTATTTTTGGTGAATTTGGGAATTTCGATATTCAGTCTCGCTACTACAACTCTATTTTTTGCTAATCCCTGTATCTGTTTTGATGCTCTTTACTAGCTCAGGATTATTTGTTGCTAGGAGATCAAGGGTAGTTCGCAAACATTTACTAACTGTTCGTAGTAGTTTTCAGAAAAGCATTCAGAACTATCTCGGACGATGTTTTATATTTGACGCCGGTTTTGAATACGTATTTATGCCAAAATTTCGAGGGAAAATTAAAATCGCCACCGTTTATAACACTATCCTTCGGGTACCTGTTTGAAGTGTGATTCAAGCTTTCTTTGAACATTTCGACAACTGCATCGTCTGAGTCAGGGGGCCGATAAAAAGTATCAATTATTAATTTATTTCGGTTGTCAGGTATAATCTCTACCCATACCAACTCACAGGAAGTGTCTGCCTCAATTTCGCTGCAGGATAAACAGTTTGTAACAGCAATAAACACGCCATCCATTCTTTATTTATTTGGACCTTTGTAAAAATTTCGTTCGAACTTATCTCTGGCGTCTGCCAGCTTTCAGACCCTATAAAAATTTGTGCCTCAGTACTTGCTATCAGCGCTTGGAGCTCTGGAACTTTCCCAACACAGCTACGGCAATTCACAACTGTTACACCAATGGTTCCTAGATCTGCATTCTTCCTGTGTCTGACCTGCAGCCTTTGAGACTGAAACCCATTTTGTGTGTTCCGAAGGCCCTCTATACTAAAAAACCGCCCAGTCCACGCCACACAGCCCCCGCTACCCGTGCAGCCGCTTCCTGAGTGTAGTGGACGCCTGACCTATTTAGCGGAACCCGAAAACCCACCACCTTTTGACTCAAGTCGAGGAATCTGCAACCCATACGGTCGCAGAACCGTCTGAGCCTCTGATTCAGACCCTCCACTCGGCTCTGTACCCGAGGTCCGCAGTCAGTCCTGTCGACTATGCTGCAGATGGTGAGCTCTGCTTTCAGTTTGCAAGCAAGACTGGCAGTTTTACCACTTCTGATAGCCACTCAAAACCAAAAAGAATCTCTTCCGATCCAAAGCGACACATATCGTTGATCCGGACATGAGCCACCACCTGCAGCTGGTGCACCAAAATGTTCAAATGTGCTTATGGGACTTAACTACGGGGTCATCAGTCCCTAAACTTACAAACTACTAGCTAATACTAAGGACGGCACAGATATCCATGCCTGAGGGGGGGGGGGATTCGAACCCCCGACCGTAGTGACCGTGCAGACCGTGACTGACACGCCGCAGTCCCCTCGGCCACCGCGTCCGGCGCTGGTGTACCCTGTGCTTTTAATGGCATCTGGAAGGACCCGTTCCACATCTGGAATGACTCCCCCTGGTATGCCTAGCAGTCATATCCCTAAGCGGCTCCATCGCCCACCTAACGTTGAAGCTCCCAGCTACTAACAATCCCACCCTCTGTGAGTGCCCATATCTTGCAGGCCGTGGGATGACTACAGGACAAGTGACACCATCTGCATCACGAACATCCTCAGCACCTCGAATCTGTTCGTAAGACTAAATGGGAAGGCCTTCAGTCCCCTGGGAAGCCTTATGCCCCCTGACAAGCGCTGAGGAGACGTCCCAATCCACCATCAATTGGGAGGCGACCTCCTCGCGGGCAGTGACCGGGCTGGCCACAGCCGCAGGCCGATCAAAGGGCACAACAGACGCACAGGGCGTCTGCTGCACCCCCACGAGCGGCCCACAACAGCGGCGACCACCCACCGCAGTCTCTATCGTTGCCAGCAAAGCCATCGTCGCCTGAAGCTGCGAGCGAAGAGTCATCAATTCGGCCTGCATCATCTCACAGTAGTCACATTTCCTAGCCATTGTAAAAAACTATGTTACAAATAAGTACGACTGTTGTGATTAAATTGTGGGAGAATACACTAAATATTAAGTCTGACGCTAATCCAAGTATACGCGCGTGGAC
Source organism: Locusta migratoria (assembly GCA_026315105.1). Taxonomy (NCBI): domain Eukaryota; kingdom Metazoa; phylum Arthropoda; class Insecta; order Orthoptera; family Acrididae; genus Locusta; species Locusta migratoria. The sequence continues at coordinate 334,152,833 of CM048746.1, read as the reverse complement.
ACTAAACTGTTCCTATGCCAGACACTTAAATGTGATTTGCAGAGCATCCGATGTAGATGTAGATGATGCAAAGCTGACTAAATATGCAATCGAGGACACAAAAGTTTGATAAAAAGTGAGCTTCGAAAAATATGTAACTAACATTAAACTGTTTATTAACAGCCAATCTGAAAAATATATGCGCGTGCTAATAAATCAAAACATCAACATTGATCTGTCAACTAAGCGCAATTCTGAATTTAAAAAAAAAAAAAATAAAAACTTAAAGAAATAAAAAAAAAAGATGCGACCACACGAAAAATTGATGAATTGTAAGAGAAATCACGCACGAAATGAAAATAAGTCGCTTCTATTAAGAAGCCGGTTACCTTACAGTGAAGAGCTGCCTTCTGCACGACACATATGTACTCGCCGGCGGTCACTGAGCAACTGCAGCGATTCTGTTGTGGCACGTCGGGTGCCTGAGTGTTCATAAAACTGGCAAGGTCCACATGCTGCACTGCGAACCACATTGACGTCATTTTCGAAAACTAAGGTACGTAGAACACTCATAAAAATGAAGCAGAAAGGGAAACACTTGATCACCAGAAATGTTAAATGAACGTCTCTTAAATCAGCTATCCCAACTATTGATACGATTTAAAAACCCAAAATACTCACAGACTTACTGTCTGAACTCCAAACTGTGTGACAAACTCCATATTAGAGCATGAAAAACTCCACTCCTTAAAAATAGACAAAATCACGGCTCTTCTGCGATACTACTTCGTTCAGGTACTGTCCAGCTTTTGTGCAGTTTGGGCCGACAAATAAATGCAGATGGTACGTTTTATTATGCGCAACTATCTTCTACGACGCAAGCGACACCATTTATTCACTGCAGGAAGTTCCCTTCTCATTGCTCACTTGGGAACTGGTAGCGATGCAACTGCATTCACTATCAGCGTAAACTCCTTCCCGCGCTGAATTCCTCACTAAGGCGTTCCTGACCGGTTCCTATGAATTATTATCTTTATCAATTGGAACTCTTGGCTGAGACGATGCTTGGTTTTTCCAGAATAACGCCATGGCTGAAGAAAAATTTACGACGTTGAATGTCATACTTTATTTGCTGAACCGTGATATAATAAGATGAGGCATTCACTGACAATAACTCACAAGGCAATTGTTGCATCTAGAAGTTCGATCTGCCTGAAGTTACGTCCGACATTATTGAAGTGATTACAATATGTTTTGAAAGAGATAAGACTTTTTCCATTTACAGGTCGAACGTTGGCGACAGATCAGTAGGATGCGACACGCCCTCTGATCGCAATGCATACACTTATGCTGTCTGACATGCTTTGGATTCTGCTCTGAGTCAAATTTTCCCACATTTGTTGCAGCAGTACTTGGTACTGTGACAGGGCCCCTTCCAGTGTAATTGAATACATGCTCAACGCTGGAAAGGTCCGGGGATCATGCTGACCACGGAGAACCGCTGCATGCTCTGTACCTTCAGGGGTAGGAAGTGCTCCCGCAGAAAATCTACATACATACTCCACAATCCACTCAAAGGTACGTGGCGGAGAGTACCTTGGACCACTACAAGTAACTAGCTTCCCTGTTTCACTCCCATATAGGATGATGGAAAAACGAATACTTGTATGCGTGTTTACGGGCCTTAGTCTCTCTGATCGTATGGTCTTTAAGTGAAATGTAGTTTTGCACCATTAGAATCGTTTAGCATCCCGCTTCAACAGTGCTTCTCGGAAAGAACTCGCCTTCCCTCCAACGGCTTCCATTTGAGCTCCCGAAGCGTCTCAGTTACACTCACGCATTGATCGAACCTACCAGTAACAAACCCAGCCGCCAGCCTCCGAAACTTATGCAGTCGAAATGTTTTATGTTCCATAGAGGCATCATATAAAAGAATTGTACTGTGTATAGGGTAAATGGAAATAACATCATCCACTAAATCACAATATGGACGAAGGTGTCTACTTTTCCTTTGTGTGTATGGGGATGGGGTACACAACAAAGTCACATAAAATATTTCGAACGAAACTACGCCATTTGACTGTAGATTTAAGTTCATTCCTTTCACGTTCATGATTGCAGCAGTGTTACGACTGTCCAGAGCACAGCCAAGAATTAAATATATCCTAAAAGCCTTTATTATCAAAAATACCATATACCTAGTCATATACAGGGTGTGTCAGATCGTTTTGGTCAAATTTAATCAGTTTATAATGGCTCATCAGACCGTTTAGTTTGAGATACGGAAGCAATTACTGGAAATACACAGAGTACATTGCATAAGAACAACGTAGCTCAGAGTAATAGTTAAAACTGACGACCACCACTCAGTCTACCAATGGAAAGGCATCTCGAACCCGTTCGTCCGTTTGCACGGAGATATCATACACCACAGACTTCACCTATCCAAACTGTCCAGAGGTGTGGGCCATGGGAGAAGACCTTCTCTCCCAATGATACTTTGGAAATTTACATCGAAATGGGCTGGTGCACCCTCGCGTTGAATTCATATCCTTTCGGGGACAACATAGACCACAATTTTCAAAAGCTGTAGCAGCACACAAGATATCGTGGGCTAGTCGAATATAGAGGCAGCAATTGAGGTCCTGTTATGGGATCTTTGAGAATGCCTGCCCCTGTGTTGACAGAGAATCCTTGCTGGCGGGGACCCTAGTGGCATTGTCCTCACTCCACAATAGCATTACATGTGTTGAGACTTGTGGTCGTCACTTTGAACGGTTACCACAATCTACTATGTTGTTATGCGCAATGTGCTGTGTATATCGTTAACAAAACGAATGTGCAATCCCGGCAATTATGGATCCTTGACCACTTGTTTCAGTTTAAGAAAAAGGTTTGAGACAACCCTTTAGAACTAGTCGTCGAGTTAAGGATGGGTGCAAACCTGGTAAATATACTTTATTCGTACATACAATACGTAATATACACTGTTCAAAACAATTAGTCGATCACGTAAGATATCAAACACAATATTCATATGGTACCGTATTTTATTCAAATATTGGTTACAATTGTAATTTGTGCTACTGTACGATATTTTTCAATCTCAACTCTTTAATTGAGGTTTACATGGCGTTTACTTAGAGCGAGGCGCTATGGGGCGACCAATAGAGTGAAAAAGGCATTCTCGTTGCCGTCTAATTGGACGTGTTTTCACCTCGGACGGCCAGGACAGTTGCACACCTGTGTGGCATGGACAGCATGAGGTCATCAATCAGCTCTTGAGCGATATTTGGCCATTCTTCCATGAGCTCAATATCCAGCTCTCCAACCGTTGTGGGAGGTGTTCTGGCTGCGAAGCGTCTTCCAAGTGTATCCAACGTGCTAATCGAGTTTAAGTCCGTTGAACAACCTGGCCACTCCATTTGTTCAGTTCCCTCAGCTTCAAGCATGTTAATATTCATAGAATATATGACATCAACTGCGATTGGGCAAAGCTGAAAATGTGTACCCAGCCGGGATTCGAACCCGGGTCTCCTGCTTTCTAGGCAGTTGCGCTGACCCCTACACCACTGGGGACACAGTGATCACCGCACCTGCAAGGATTACCTAAGTACGCCTCCCGTCAGATACAAATTCCCAGCTTCAAGCATGTTGTCCACCAGTGCGGATCTTTGGGGACGAGCGTTATCGTCCACCAGAAGGAACCTTTCTCCTGTGGAACGAAAGTAGAGCACAATAAATAGTCGAAGAATATTTTCTCTATTCCTCGGAGCAGCCAAAGCGCCATTCTGAATGACTTAGAGGTAAGTAAGTCCGCCAATACTGACCTGCCCACACCAGTCGCCCACCACCCTGATTTGGCGACGTTTCTTGCACATAAGGAGCATTCTTCCGAGTTCCACGTTCTCTCCAGATGAGAGATACCCTCTGCAAAAATTTTTTGTTATTACTACTATCTAGGTTTATTTAATGTTGTTTTCTGAACTACGTAGGAGAGAGAAAGACGTCGAACTATTTTAGTTCATTCTGCTGATTATAATACTTCAGAACCTACATATCTCAGCTGATCCCCTAATTGTTTTGACCAGTGCACAACTCCTGATCTCAGTGGCGATTTTTATAAGACTAAAGATATTGTATTTCGTACGATTACTTGTATTTGCGACATGTCGGATATTTTTGATACTTGACTGACCACTTGGCTACTAATGCCGTTAAAGTGAGTCAATAAATTAACAATAATCGCTAGTCAGATGGCGACCGTTTCGGTCAAAAACGTGTGGTGAGTCATCGTGACAGATAGTGAAGAGGACTGTGACTAAACGTAAGAGAACAATGCCCTCAAAGACTGCAGAAATGAAATCGAAGGGAACTCTATATACATAATTGCATGACGAACTTGAATTCTAGTACCTCTCCACAGGCATGCAAATTCCCGAAGTAGGAAAAGTTGAAGATGCAAAACAGAACTATGGAGCAATAGAAGAAAGTCATTGGATTAGATAGCTCTTGTTGGATGCTCTTTCCATTGTCTGTCCGTCTTAACATCCCAAGAATGAAACAAGGCGTGGTTTCGGTGATGACTCGAGTACGCATATCTACGGAACCCATGATTACTCTAGAACGTTTTTCCCGAAAATTATGTGACTTTTTTCCCAGGATCAGGTTTATCTAAGGGTACACCGTTCCTTCACCAGCGATGATTCTGCTTTCCATGGAGGCATGGGCCCCTCTTCACACGGCTCGCATCGTTTAGATTTTGTGAACACCAGTTAATCAGCCCCGCCCCCCATTCTCATAAAAAGCCGCAAATAGAATACAAATTATAAATCGAAGATCATGCTTTGCATATATACATGTTTCGAAGTCTGCTACAACATCTATCTTTAATTATCGGAAAAATTGATAGTATCCTTGTCTTCGGTCAATTTTACCGAGGTTGTAAATATGAGGTCAAATTAAAATGATCTCTTACTTTTTCGTAAACACATATTGTTCAAAAAGTATGATATCCATCTTGTCTTCCTCAATGCCACTCATGTACAAAGAACTTTCGTAGCCGGCCGTAGTGGCCGCGGGGACTGAGGCGCTTCAGTCACGGTCTTCACGGCCACTACGGTCGGGGGTTCGAATCCCCCCCTTGGGCATGGATATTTGTGCCGTCCTAGTTCGTAAGTAGTTCATAAGTAGTTTGTAAGTTTAGGGACTGATGACCCCGAAGTTAAGTCCCATAGACTATACAAACAGTTGAACAATTTTTGAACTTTCGTAGCCAAGATAAACCAATACTCACATATGGGAGCGACACGCCAATCACGTGTTCTTCTGTCCAACTGAAAGTGTCAAGTCTTGCCCCTTAGCATCTTACATTTGCTTTTGTAAAACATTCCAAATTATGATTGCAGTCTCTGATATTAGGATCAAATAACCTACATTTTCATCGATAGAGGAAAACGATGTTTTTTCAGGACGTTTTTAATATCATGTGTACAAACGAAAGAAATCACTGTCATTGTGTATAAGTAATGATCCTGAATCTAGTAGCGGTTGCTTATGCACTACGTTTAGGGTAATTCACAAAATATTGCACAGTTTAAATTACAAGTGTTTTGTGAATCAGGGACACGAAACTGAACTACTGAATAATATGGTTCCATCTACGTTTAGCATATTTGGATTTTTATGATATTGGCGTATTTTACATTTGAATTTCGATTTTTTAAAACTATTAGCGGCGCTGACAGAGAACGTGATAAAAACGTACTTTCCATACGTTTGAGAACATTTAAAACTATTCTGACGTGAAATAAGATTTTGATAGTCGTTTTGATAAGTGGTGCAGTCATATTGGCCCATGAAAACATTTGTTTGTAGTCAGAATTTTTGTACATAATGTATTTTTAATGTGGTATCGAACAGTTCAGTAATGGTTTCCCTTCTTATGTGTGCTTACACCAAGATGAATTACTGTCGTATCTCCCATGGGATCCACAGTTACCCGATCGCAATATTATTGAGCTTTTAGGTCAACTTTTGAGAGCAACTTGCATGATCGCCACCTAACTCCATTGCCTTAAATGGCCTTGGTACTGCTTCGCAGCGACAATGGTACAGCAGTCCATTGAAAGCCATAGAAGACATGTGTTTACACTTTTATATGAGTGAAACCTGTTTTGGATACATATTTTTCCACTTTTCTGCACTAGGTTTGACCTTGAATCTTCGGGTGCTTATTTTACAGCAGGATTTTGTTTTCCATTCCTGGCTTGTATCACGTGCGTACCACGTGAAAATATGCGAGGCTAATGAAAGGCAAATAGGATCCATAGATCTCTCTGTCCACAGACTTGGTAAAACAGCACAGTAGACGCTTGCGCCCTATATAAACAGTACGACAGGGGGGAAAAGAAACAGGAGCGCCAACAGTTACGTATTATACATTTAAATGCTCCTTTGTTTGTAGTTTAACTGAATATACAGTAATTTAGTTACACGCGTAGTGAAAGAAAATAGCAAAAATTAAAAAAAAATGAAAAATAGATGAAGGATCGAAGTAAAACTATCTGCGTGAGAAATTTTATACACCGCTTACCAGACTTTTGTGTTTCTAGACGAGTTCATTTTTATTTTCATATACTTGAAAGCGCATTCAAGAGCCTAAAAATAACATCCATTTAATACGTCAGTTTTGGCAGCAATTTTTCTTCCGTGCAGCCCTGTCATGTTGATTTTGTAATTCATTTGTGGAAAACTTATTGGTACCACACCCATTGTAACACACAAACCTACTCCCAGTTGTAGACGAAAGATTTACTGCCTAATTTACATTGTAAGTACTGCTGAAGGATAACCTACCTTTACGGAATAAGAGGTGCATTCAGCTGATATCAGCTTCACTTTTTCTTTTCTGGATCAACTTTTCACACGCTAATTATGAAACGTCTTTCACTTCTCAACGCAACCTCCATGCAGCTGTAAATATTTTTTTACAGCGACGACGCAATTGTTTCATGGCTGCTGATTTCGCTTCTTTAGGAGTCTGATTAAGACATTACACCCGTCTTCTAACTACACACAGGCCCAAAAGGAATCAGCTCTCAGATACATGTTACAAAGATTAAACATACTACTACTCGACAATCACAGTTACAAGGAACTGGACATAATAATTCACGCGGCCGGCCGCGGTGGCCGCGGGGACTGAGGCGCTCCAGTCACGGTCTGCACGGCCACTACGGTCGGGGGTTCGAATCCCCCCTCGGGCACGGATATTTGTGCCGTCCTAGTTCGTAAGTAGTTCATAAGTAGTTTGTAAGTTTAGGGACTGATGACCCCGTAGTTAAGTCCCATAGTCTATACAAACATTTGAACATTTTTGAATAATTCACGTGTAAACATTGCCTGACAACATGCCTCGCGCGCAGTCTTGTAGTCATCCATCAGCGTTCGCGACACCCACCTGAAGGACACTTTTCGACTTTCAGGTCCTCATACAGGTTCAAATGTTTCTCAAGCTTAAGGGACTTAACTGTCCCTTATGAACTACCCTATACTAAAGACGACACAAACAACCATGTCCCAGGTGGGATTCAAACCCCCGACGGGGAACGGTCTCGCGCAACGTAGCATAGCGCCTCAATGCGCTCGGCCGCTCTGCCGCCGCCTTCGAGCAGGGTTCTGTGCGCAGATCCCACGAAAATTTCCAACTTTGTAGGCGATGTGTTCCACAGCCCGTCGACGATCCTCCCAAGTGATTGCCTCCACTCGCCCAGTCATGTCGTCAGACCGGCTGCGCCGAGGACAAGGCTGTCTTTGGTGTATTGTCACGTTCTGCCGTCTCTGATCTGTCGCACCCACGACAAATTGGACAAATCCTTGAGGCATAGTGGCTTCATTTGCGTCCACCGTAGCTTTTATTGTTTTCCAGGCGACTGACACAGTGGTTTCAACTGGAGCCACCTTTTGTCCGTCCTGCTTAGTGCTGCCATCTGTGAGAATTTTTTGTAACTACTTACGTAGTCTGTTTTGTTGTCATAAGAAAGTTGTGGGTCAACGATACAACACTTCGGCTTTGACCAATGACGTTATTAGTCAAAGATGTTTATGTATATATACATAGATGATATTAATTTTTTTGTATCAAAGATATGGAATTATTTGCATATGATCGTTGATGTAATTAAAGAAAGACAATTGATATATTATAATTTAAAAAAATTATACACGATGTGTTAGACAGCCTAAAATCAACTAATAACTTCGCAGTTGTCACCTGTATTGGATTCTTTACTTAACCTCCACCAATCGAGTAAAGAATACGACACAGATATCTCATGAAATAGAGACGATTGGTATCATTTAAAAATTGTATTGTACGTTAGACTTGACTTACCCCTGCACAAGTCAAAAATACGATACAGATATCTCATGAAATAGCCTCATATGGTATCATTTAAAATTTTTATCGTAAACTAGACTTGACCTCCCCCTGCTCAAGTCAAGAATACGATACAGATATAAAATAGCGTCATATGGTATAATTTAAAAATTGTATCGTAAAGTAGACTTCACGTCCCCCTGCTCAAGTCATGAATACGATATAGATATCTTTTCAAATATCGACATATGAACAGAAACATAGGTTATGCTACAATTTTACGCGAATATTATTGTACACGTAGCTTTTAAGGATAACGCACACATTTGTAATAGTATTTGTTAATACAATAATAAAAAAGTATATTTCTTGTACGTAATGTTGTAACTTTCTTTTCAGACGCCAAACTTGGAAGTCTGTCACCTCAAAAAAAAAAATCTATACTTTTCATTTATTACAAATAGTTAAATTATTTAAGGACATTTCACTGTTTTTTCAATTAATAAAAATAAAATAATGTAATTGATATGATGTATTTCATTTATTATACATGTTTCTTAAACTAGCTAATAATTATATATCTATTATCTTTGTTATATTAATAATCGATATATTTTTTGATTGACATCAGATATTCAAATGTAATTACTTCCATATCTTCGCTTCGTATATGACGTCACTGCTCAAAGCCGACGTGTTGTATCGTACACTTGACTACTCCCGAAGTTACTAATACTTGTGTTTGCATCATAAGTTGCTGGTGTTCAATTTACTCCAGTAAATATTTCTTGAGCATATAAAACGTATGTTTCAAGGTATTTATTTATGAAAATGTTGTAAATATACTCTGAAGTAAACAACTACACACAACAATATGTATAGTTAGCACAACACTGCATTTCCATGCTGGCTTCATATGGGGCCACTAGTCTTTTGTGCCATTAATAGGAGAGCTAAAAAAACATGGGCTGCCTAGTTGTACTGTCAGATGTGATCGCAAAGGCTTACCACAATTGAAGCTGATTCTGATTGGTCAGTAATGAACGATGGAATAGCCTGTATAAAATAGAAAGACAGACGCACTGAAATGTTTTCAATTCTCCAGATGATGTTTTTGTTCTAAACAGAAAGGCGACTGATGCAGTATAAAGCAAATCGCTTGTTCCTCCATATCTAAGGCGTATCACGCGAATATAGGATGTGTTGATAAAGCTGACATGTTATGATCTTTCCATGCAACTGATAGGGAAGCAAAAAGGTCCTGATACAATTGTTTTGGTACTTTGTACATCAATCTGTTGTAAATTCATTTATTTTGTACACATTTTGCAACACCGATAAAAGTGTAAGACTCAAAGAATTTAGAAGGAATGTTGTAACCGGTTTACTAGATACTATAAATATGACAGATTTTCCAGGTCCATCATATAGTACACCACCCCCTAAGAGATTCAGACTACAGGTGCACACGGAGAAGAGAAAGTTTCAAGCAAAACACATGCCGCAGCATGGGCCTCCACAACGGGTGTGTAATCTAAATACACATCAGGACAAGTGCAACGCCATACAGTGTAAAGTGAATTTCGAAGTGAAAGGTGGTGACGCGAGAGACCGGAAATACTAGTAGCTCGCACTTCACACTGAAGCGATTTAATTGAAAGAACACTACATATACAGTTTCATCTAAACACTCAAAGTAAATATGTTCTTCTTGCTGACGCCGTAGATACAACATACATCGAAACACACAGTTTAAACAATACAACTATACATTATGTCTCTGCTTTCAGCAGTTGTGACATAATCCATAGCCGACATTATACTGTTGCTCTAATGTAAGTTTCTCTGCTTTCCCTTCGCAGATAATTTACGTGGCACGAGACCCAAAGGACGCAGCCTTATCATACCACCACCACCATCGTATGTGGAATGGATACACGGGGTCACTGGAAGACTTCCTCGAGGCATTTATTGAGGATGCACGTAAGTGGACATGCTGTTTTCCTTAATAATCTACCAACATACGTAATACATTCTAAAGTTACAATTCCTTCTACCTTACTTGTGGTTTCTTATTTCTTCACCGAGCGAGGTGGCGCAGTGGTAACACACTGGACTCGCATTTTAGGTTTTCCGTGATTTCCCTAAATCACTCCAGGCAAATGCCGGGATGGTTCCTTTCAAAGGGCACGGCTGATTTCCTACCACATCCTTACCCAAATACTCCGAACGTAAGCTCCGTCTCTAATGACCACGCTGTCGACGGGACGTTAAACTCCAAGCTTCCTTCCTTCCTTCCTTCTTATTTCTTCTATCCCTATTTCTCTCTCTCTGTCTCCCCCCACCCCCCCCTCACACACACACATACCTACATACATTCACACGGTCATTAACTTTTTTTTTTAATTTTCTTTTTAACTACCAAACTACTCGTTTGCTACTCATGCTTGAATTACTTACGCAGTATGTTAAGTTGCTAGCATTAAAAATAAATGAAAATCTGAAAACTACCCCAAGATTAGCCTACAAACATCCGTCAATTGCATTTACAAGTATATTGTTTAGAACAGCAAAAGAGAGATGAAGATTTATGAAGATCCATTTTAATCTTAGGCAGTTTTAGCGCTACCGTTAATAACAACAAAATACAAAGAAAAATATTGTCTTGATTTTGAAGCCCTTTTTTCGTCCATGTTTGCTTTATAAATATTTAAGTTAGTTGCTTTTGGATAAGGATCTGCCCTGAGCAAAACATTGGTCTTTTGTTATTTTTGTATGTAAAACAACAGCAAACTAGTGTTTTTCTCAAGGCAGATCCTTATCCAAAAGCAACTAACTTACATAAAAAAATGTATTTAGTATTTGGCCCACCTTCAGCAATTGTATTATATTGCTTTCTTGAGGAGTAGCAACCATTTGAACAAGTGAAATATTTTGTTTCTACCGGTTCTTGACTCTTAGTGCAGCTGTTCAGAAGTATATTGAAGACCCTCTACGTTCCGTCCAAATATGGTGTGTTTCCACCATGTTTGGACGGAAGGTGCGGGGAGACCACTATTTTTCATAAGAAGGACACTAATAAAACATTTGAGATGTGCAACTGGTTGCTGCTTTATGTTTAACACTCAAATGTCGTATTCATAGATCAGAGGGCTTTCGAAAATTTAGAATGGGAAAGTAATCTACTACTTCAATCGTGTGATCACGAGTACATTCTTTATAAATATCGCAAATGACACAATAGTGGTCATCGAAATTGAACAGGGCTTTTCTATTTTGGACTGTTATTAAATGCAAATGAACGTTTGTTAACTGATTCAGTTCCACTACCAATTATAGAACAATATAAAGCGCCGCGCTATTGAGAATAGATTGCTTACACTATCATTTCGGTGTTGTAAGTTATTTACTTCACTGTTACCTACTTTAAAGCATTGACGTGGCTCCTTGTTACACACGTTTACTAGGCACGAAATATGGCACAAATAGGTGTTTGATACGGCGACAGGAAAGCCGGTTTCGTATATGTGGAAGATTACGTACGGATGCTGGGCACAGAGTCTCGTGCTCATCACTAATTCATCTGCGTGACTGCTATCTTCACTCTGGAACTTCTTAAAGATGTAAGAATGAATGAATAAGCAAATTAACTTCTAGAGCTATACTAAAATCTGCTTTAGTAATACGTATGGAGGAGTATACGGAAAGAAAATACATTTCACAACAAGAAATTTCCCTTTTTTTCTGTGCTTCAGAAACGAGGACCTAGTGAGTGCTAATTCTTTGGTAATATTGATGTTTGGCTGACGGAAGCGGAAGCTTACATATTACAATATATTCGTATTGCGCTAAATTCTAACAAGTAAACCTAGGGAACTGTTACTCTCCGATTTTTCTGAAATTTGGATATGTTGTCATACATTAAGAAATCTGAGGGACACATATTTTTTTAGCAGTAGTAATATATATTAAGTGGTGAAACAGTCCCTCCACAGGCTGGAATCCTATCTCCCCTATTATACACAATATACATGACAGACATCCCCTTGCCAACCACAAATCAAGAGGCGGATGACACCGCTTACTGGTAACAGATTTCAACACAGAAAGGATCAATAGTAAAACGGACACGTACCTAAACCAACTACAAGACTGGATGGCAAAATGTAGGATTAAACCAAACCCAAACAAAACTCAAATGGTGCTGTTCAGATACAGCAATCTGACAAAAAAATCAAAACGATAAAGACATAAGACCCATACTCTGGGGAAGACCACTCAAATTACACAATACGACCTTCATTATGACAAGTATCTTAATTGGAACACACACCTACAAGAAACATTTCACAAAATAAGGAAACGGCAAGGTCTAGTACGCCTAGTACAAGGAAAGTTCAATGGTTGCAATAAAAAGACAACAATACATACATATAAAGCATTTATAAGACCACTCCGAGAATACGGAACCCCTGCAATAGCAGGAATGAACCCCATGATAGCTAATAAAATGTTTGCTACAGAGAGGAGGCTCCTGCTTCATGAGGATGGAGCACGGAACACCCAGAGCACATGTATATGCAACAGCGAAAATCATCCCCCTACAAACAAGGCTAAAGAAATAAGAGCAAAATACGGCAAAATAACCTTAAAACATAGACCAGACCTTGAAGAATTCCTAACAAACAGTGCACCCCAAACACGCAAACCAAATTACAAATACATACACCCAAACATAACAATTTCTCAGAACACTACATAAAGATACGCTGAACTGACACTGACAATGTTGCCAGTAACACAAAATGAAGTCACACCAGCACATCTCGACGACATGACATAGAAAAGGAGAAAAACAAAAAAGTCAACAACCAGATAAAGGAACGAAGAAGGAAGTAACCACAACAAATTGTAGTAACCAGCCACTACATACAGCACTAGAAAATGTAACAAATAAAACAGGCAACAAAACAACACTCCTTATAAATAATATTATATAAAAGTTGTAACCAAACTAAAATTTAAAAAATATAGTGTATATAAAAATTTTGTAAAATAAAAAGATACATGTAAAACTCTCTGGCTGAATAGAGCATAAAAACGCTCTCGAACAGCCCGCTACTTCCCCTTCAGGGAGTGGAATGAAAAGATTAAAAAAAGAAATAAATATATTTTTAAAAATTTAAAAATAAGAGTCCCTCCAAAATGGGGGCTGAAATGGACAAATTGCGATAACTTAGAGATTAGTGAAGCGAATTTAATGATTTTTGTGATAAAAGACGAAAATATACCTAGTTACATTGCAGGGGGACTGAAAATTAGGAGGCCACCTACCCCAAAAAAAATTTTTGCTACAACAATTTTTATTTAATCATAGTAGACAACGCGTCGAAACGATGAATCGTGTTCTGACACACGAAAATAAAATTGTGTGAAGCAAGGGGACTCACCCTTGTCACTCAGCGAAAAGATATGTAAAACTGGGAGTGCAACCTCCACAAGCTAGATGACGGGCAACGCTAAATTTTAACATGTTTATTCACTTTTATTTGCTGTTATTTGAAAAGTAAATTTTGCAGTATTTTGAAAGAATTTTTTCGAGTTTTCGTTCACTATTCTTGATTCATATTGAATTTCGAGAATCTGATTTTAGTTTCGGATTCGGAGACTTTAAATACCGGTATATTACGCCGGCCGCGGTGGCCGAGGGGACTGAGGCGCATCAGTCACGGTCTGCACAGCCAGTACGGTCGGGGGTTCGAATCCCCCCTGGGGGGTAAGTTTAGGGAGTGATAAACCCGTAGTTAAGTCCCATAGACTATACAAAGATTTGAACACTTGAACCGGTATATTACAGAAACACTTCAAAATTATAGATTCATTAGGTGTTGCATGGCTGAAACAAACGAGTACGGCAATGTAGATGTTAATTCTCACTCAAATATTTATACTGCGTATAAAAAATAAACATGTTTCTTAATTAGCCTTCCTTTTATATTTTAATAGATTCTACTTTGATTACATCAAAACTAAATTTTGTAGCAAAGAAAATTGGCGTCTTTCCTGATAGTTGAGTATCCCCCTACCCAAATTTTCACTCCCCCACCAATATACCTAGGCCGATTTTCGTATTTTACCAAAAGATACTTTCATAAGGAAAAATCATTAAAATCGTTTCACTAATCTCTAATTTAACGCATTTTTTTTCATTTTATCCCTCGTTTTGGAAAGACAGTTTCATCCGTTAAACACGTGTTAACGCCGCAAAAAAATACGTGTCCCATAGTTTTTCATGTATTATATCCAAATTTCAGAAAAATCGGAGACCGACAATTTCTGTAGGTTTACCTGTAAGTAGTTATGTGCAAAAGAACAAAATTCCAGCAAACAATTGTTTCTTTATGCGTTATTATTATTATTATTATTATTATTATTATTATTATTATTATTACGGGCTGTGTCTACAGTTGTATAAATTTGTTCATACATATAACTCTTACAGAGCAGATGTTTTCTCACACTTCCACATTTATCTAAACCTAAACATTTGTGAACATCCAAAATGTATTGCCACGAACCGCCAGTGTATATAGCGGAGGAATTCTGTAAGATGCCGCCTTCAACATCTGTGAACGTCTGATTCACGAGCAACGCCAAACCGCGACAGACGACACGTTTTCTATCCCTGCGTATGAGCCCACGCCTTAACCTAGCCACAGTCTCCCGATGTGCGAGGTACCACAGGAAACGACGTTCTACATTCCGCAACGCCCGCTTTGTTCGCTGTGATTAAATTTCTGCTTCAGCGCCAAAACTGGACTGTAATTTCTCGCTTTCTCTGGTTACCTGGTGCTGTTCTCACACCGGCTGCACCACCTTCTGCGTTACAAAGCGATGGGTAGTCCTAGCTCGTGATCTGGTAGCCTACATTTTACAGACGAGACAGGCAGCTTAAAATCGAAAAAGGAATCACAGCAGGAAAGATATGAGCAAATAGTATAAAGGCATGAGTGTTTTTAATTGATCGTGTCTTTCTCTTTTCAATTCCCTTTTCGAGTTTAATCTGTCGGTGAACATGATGTAGTGAAGAATTAGGAATATAAATTTAATTACAGCAATTAACTGAATAAAAATGAAAACATGTAGTCACTTTGATTATATGTAGAAATAAAATGTCAAAGCATCTGACGAGAGTCGAACCAATGATCATGTACAAGTGAGGTTATAATTGTTGTGACCTCATGCCTTTTGTTGTTTCTCGTCCCGGTCTGGTTGTCAATATAGCTACTGGAGTAGGTATTGATGTCAACTGCAACAACTATTCAGATTAATAATACAATTTTATTGACTGAAAGTTACGATACTTTAGAACATATTCTTCTCTCATCTTGCTTCTTGCGGTGTCTTCCGTATGATACTAGCTGCACTGTGACCTAGCTACTGCTAAGTTCGCAGCCGCGTTCCGAGTTAGTCCTGCCTAGTAACTGTCCGAGTTCTCACTAGTAACTGACGGGCTGTCGAGACGTATGTCGGCCTAGATGTAGCCGCTTGTAGAGGGCGCGCATCTTCGGTTACTCCCTCCAGGATGCGCGGGGGCTGCTTGTGATTAGCTTTCTGTCGATAGCTGCCTTCTCCTCGATCGTTCTGTTATGTCTGGCGTGTGGGACTGACTTTACGCCACAACAATAATCATAACTACTTTCTTTCTCTCTTTCTTTTCATTCAGTCGGATTGTCTCTTAAATTTGTTCACTTCATTTAATGTCATTACACAGATCATTAAGATTTTAAAAATATTATACAAATATATGCATTTGATGGTATATTTAAGTAGAGGACCCATGTGAATACTTCGCACCGTTAGTCGAATGAGAAAAATTTAGGGAAAAATGAAATTAAAGTTGAATGTTCAAGTATAGCTTTCTTCAGATTCAATCAATGCAAGTGTTTAAAAGCTCAGATGAAAGAGCTTGATCCGCGTTTCAATAAAAAATGAAGGACGTAGAGACTTAAGTTAATTCTGATACTTGATGACAAATCTGCAAATGAATACCTTTCGTTTAAAGCAAAAATGTAGGAAATCGGTCGCATAGAAAGGCCTAGCCGACTGACTTTAGTTTACAGAAGGAAATCACCATAAGAAATATAACAGGTGATCAGAAAGTCAGTATAAATTTGAGAACTTAATAAAACACAGAATAATGTAGATAAAGAGGTAAAAATTGACACACATGGTTGGAATGGCATGGGGTTTCATTAGAACCAATAAAGTTCAAAAAATTCCGACTCATGGCGCTTCATCTGACCAGAAAAGCAATAATTGGCATTGAACAACACTGTAAAGCATGTCCGGAGTTATGGTAAGGCATTGGCGTCGGATGTTGTCTTTCAGCATCCCTAGAGATGTCGGTCAATTACGATACACTTCTGACTTCAGTGAACCCCAAAGCCAATAATCGCACGGACAGAGGTCTGGAGACCTGGGAGGCCAAGCATGACGAAAGTGGCGGCTCAGTACACGCTCATCACCAAACGACGCGCGCAAGCAAGAGATCTTTCACGCGTCTAGCAATAATTTTTTTTCTAATAAAAACCCATGTCATTACAAGCATTTGTGTCAATTTTTACCTCTCTATCTACATTATTCCGTGATTTATTCAAATTTATACTGACTTTTTCATCTCCCGGTACATAAGGAAATCGCGTTTGAATATAGAAAAAGGAAGGTGAGTTATGTAAATTCTGATACTTGATGTCAAATCTGTGGCTGAATACGTTTCGTTTAAAACAA
Source organism: Locusta migratoria (assembly GCA_026315105.1). Taxonomy (NCBI): domain Eukaryota; kingdom Metazoa; phylum Arthropoda; class Insecta; order Orthoptera; family Acrididae; genus Locusta; species Locusta migratoria. The sequence goes on along the minus strand of CM048746.1, from coordinate 334,135,684 downwards.
AAATTAAGGAGATCGGTCGGGTAGTTTGGTCTGGCCGACTGACTTTAGTCTTCATAGATTCTTTTAATATATAAGGTACTTTTTCTAAGTCACGTGTAACTCATGGTTTAATATAAAAATTTGCGACAGACCCGTCTCGCCGCCGCTCACACCAGGCGACCAGGAAACAAAGGCACGGCACAACTACTACCTCCACCCCCCCTCATTCACTTACTCCAGCCAATGGCAGGGAACATTGAAAACGCCAAATGACGGGCCTGTTTCCGAATTAATGGATTCACAAATGACAAGAATGAAATCCACCAATATAGAACGCCCAGTTCTACTAATGAAGTGAAATATTACCAACAACAATAAAGAACAACCCCCCTCCTCTTCCTCCACAAAGCACTATTAACATTATTACGTAAGAAGCAAGCCATTGCTAATTCAGCAGTCAGCCAAATATTTAAAATAACGCAACTTGCGACATTGTCCGAATCGTAAGGCCATGTCCTACGTGAGCGACAAAAGCGTGCGGCAGCTTCAAGAGACAAAATACGACCACATGTATAGATAGTTACGGAAGTTTCCTAGCTGAGCTGCATCCGGAGCGCTGCCTGTCTCCCGCTACAAGTGACGACGTTTGAATTCAGACGCGTTTGAATCTTGTGCTGTCGCACTCGCGACAAAGTGTTGAGTTCGTTGAGAATCGCCTGCTTGTCTAGGTTATAAAGGATCTCGCACGAATTCTGCGAGCTAACCGTCTCTAAAGTTTATGAAACTGCAACTGTTTCTGATATAACAGAATATAAAATTGCAGTTGTACATATAAATAAGAATTTTGATTGGGATAAGAAGTGTCAAAAATAACTATCTCGTAAATTTACGACTGAAGTTAAATTTTTAAAATGTTTCTAATATGACAGTCTTTTATTTTTATTCTGAGTGGTAGTTTGATGTACACAATGATGAACGTGTTTTGATCAATTACATTTGAGTTCTTTTTAAACATTTGCAGTAACAACAAACTTACACCAGAGAGAGAGAGGGAGAGAGAGAGAGAAAGATAAAACTAGGATGTCACACAAGATGTGTGTAAAATTACGTTTCTGAATAAAATATTTTCATATAATGTTTCAGTAGGAATTTAGTGTGTTTGGTAGGCCTTCAGTGGGATACGAGTGTTTACAATATAGGTGAATATATTGGTATTAACTTGGTAAGAAACTACAACTTGGTAGCCCACTACCCCTATTCAACGCCAACTGCTAGTAATTCCGTTCATAATTAAATGATTTACTGTCGTCTTGTAATAAGACTCACTTTGTACTTATCGATGGTTTGCAGTTACAAAAGAAAAACTAGAAAGTATCCGAACCCATGGTTGTATTTGGTTGGTGTTCTCTGTCTATTTTTCGTATTTGAAGTTATGATTGAAATAGTCCACGAACATTCTTCACTTTGTAAATTTAATGCACACCACTCTTTTTACGTCTTATTTCTTAAAGTAAATAACACTTTATTGCCTTACTATGGAGCTATCGTTATTCTACGGTTTACGGGTGCCAAAGTTTAGAAACAACTGATCAGTTCTAGCGGCCATCTTGTAGCAAGAAGTTGTCGCTCACGGCCATGTCGCCGAACAGTACCGGCGGAACGACCGGGCGAGCCGGGCGACCGCCCGGGGCGCCAAATTTTAGGGGAGTTTGGGGGGCGCCAAAATCCTTGCTAAATTTATATTATTGTAAACAGTAAACTAAAAATTAACTTATTCATAAATTGTGTAGCAATATCGGTTACTACCTCATGCCACAGGCCTCACTCTTTATAACAACCCCAGTTTCTTCTTGAATCTCCTATAAAGGAAACCCATGTTTCCCTTCACCTTATTTGTCTAAAAAATATCTCCGCTGACAAAGCTAAATGCGATTGTTGAGAGTTGGGAGTTTTGAGCAACAATAACATGCTTTGACAATTACAACCGCCGCGGTGCCGACAGTTGCACTCCTTGCGACAAAGCTATGTCGGCCACTCTAACAATACACACAAACAATATTGAGTTATCGGCAACCAAAAAGAAATTAGTCCTGTTCGTATTGTCAAATGTCTCGTGAAAGAAAACTATAAATCAGAAGTCATGTACATATAGTGCAGGCTTCATGGTGTGTGTGTTCTTCTTTTGTCACCTGAATTTCTACTCTTATTAGAAGAATCGTTGCGTTAATGTGTTCTTTATCAATGTGTCGGAAAAAAAGAAGCCTTCTGGAAATGTATACAGAAAAAGAAGAGCACAATAAGCGGCTGAAAATGAGAAACGGGCAGCAGCATTAAAGAATTTCTTTCGTACCCCTGAAACAGACAATAATGGAAATGAAAACGTAGAACCAGAGAATGAGGAAATCAGCAAGAAATCAACAAATATTCCAGAAGATAACAACACACTACAGGTAAGTAGGCCTACATTTTCGTTTTATTATTTTTAATAGAGAAGAGGTGTTCACACGCGTAGCGTGTTAGCAGGCTGGGGTGGGTAGGGTGGCGGCCTCTCAGATAGGCGGCGAACTTCAGGCCCAAAAACTGTTCTTTCCCCATTGATATAAGTAGCAATAATTACATTCTATACCAACACTGATGCCTGATACACGTACCAAAGCGATAAGACTTTTACTCGTTAGATGTGTATTAAGCAACTTTGCAGAGAAAAAGGCACGGAAAGTTAACTTTACTTAGCTTTGTAAACAACTCAAAGGACAATTTGCATTAAAACTCTATAAAGATATAAACTTATATTACTGGTTGTATTATTTGTATTACGAAATCTTTGTACAATGCTGTTACAAAATATATTTGTATATTCTTTTGTTCATATATGTGTTCTCTTTCGCAGTTAACAAAGTTGTTTATGTATATATATGGGTAAATAAATGCTGTATCGCATCATCAATATTAATTTTATATAAATCTTTGTTTCTTAAATCCTTGTGTAAATTTCTAATCGGTGACGTAGAATATTCTGCATGCTCATGCGTAAATAATTGTTTCGTATATCGTTAATCAAAACTTACTCTGTGTATATAACTGACAAAAGTTAAGATCTTACTCAGTTTGATAATTGATTCTTATAGAGTTCAAGGAGTTATCCTTTAAAAGCAACTATCTGTAAGGTAGCATAACAAATTTATAGTCAGTAATAGCAATGGGTTGTAGGGGGCGCCATATAGATTGTTTGCTCGGGTGATATTTTCCCCTTCCGCCGGCCCTGTCGCCGAATGTCGCTGCTTGTAGCTGCAGTGTCGTGTAGCTGTATGTCCCGCGCTGTCGCTCGCTTTTGTAGCTCACATAGGACATAGACTAAGTCAGTTTCGGAAAAGCTGACAGTGCGGTCTACACTCAGAATTAAATACAACTGTTCTGTACCTATTCCACGAGAGCAGGAAAGGAATAATCTTCGTTGTATCAGATTTGGTGAATCCTAATAGAACATTTATTCAACAAATTAAGGAAATACCAATGTATATACAATTTTACATTATTCCGAAGTTTAAGATTAACTCTCGTTTCTATGGCAAATCCAGCCTCTCGACAGTATGAACGCAATTATCGTTGATACTGTGTAACATTTCTACACTGCTCATAACAATTAGGGGATTAAGTAAAATGTCATACACGATACACATTTGATAACATTTTATTCACATATTTGTTACGATTGTAATTTCTTTATGATACAGTACGACATTTTGGTGTCTCAACTTTTAACTTCAGGCTTTATGGCGTTTAATTAGAACGACACACATTGGGGCTACCATAAGGATTCTCGTTGTCCTATAATATGGCGTGTGATCATCTCGGATGACCAATATGGCTGCACACCTGCGTCTCGCGTACAGTATGAGATTATCAATTAGCTCTTTGGGGGATTTGTGGCCATTCTTCCAAGAGAGCAATATGCAGCTCTACAGTAATTGTGGGAGGTACTAAATTAGTCTACCAAGTACATCCCAGTCACGCTCAATCGGGTTTAAATGCCGTGCACAAGCTGGTCACTATATTCATTCAATCCCCTCGTCTTGAAGCATATTGTCCACCAGTGCAGCTCTGTGAGAACGAGTTTTATCGTCCTATAGCACCAGCGTAGGCCAAAATAAAAGGTCGAAGGATATCATCTCTATAGCTCTGACCAGTCAAAGCGTCAAAAAAAATTTTTGTAGAGCCTATGGGACTTAACTACGGGGCCATCAGTCCCTAAACTTACAAACTACTTATCAACTAGCTAATACTAAGGACGGCACAAATATCCATGCCCGAGGGGGGATTCGAACTCCTTGACCGTAGTGACCGTGCAGACTGTGACTGGCGCGCCGCAGAACGCTCGGCCACCGCGGCCGGCTCTAAGTGTCATTCTGAACGACATAGACTTCCGTACGTCCGTCAGTAGTGACTCCTGCTCACACCATTTGTCTACCACCATTATATGGTAATGTATCCTGCACATAAGCAGGATTGTTCGGAAATCCACCAGCTGAGGGAACAACGATTGTCCGGCTGAACATAACATCTTGACTCATATGTGAACATCATGCGCCATTCATTACGATTCGAATTGTAATGAGATCCCCACCAAGTGGGATTCACAGACGATTAACAGGAAGTACAGGAAAGGGTAGCAAGTTTTGTATTATTGCGATGTAGGGGAGAGAGAGTGTCACGAAAATGATACAGGAGTCGGGGTGGAATTCATTAAAAGAAAGGCTTTACTCGTTGCGACGAGATCTATTTACGAAATTTCTTTCACCAACTTTCTCTTCCGAAAGCGAACAGATTTTTTTAGCACCCACCTACATAGGAAGACATGATCATCAAAATAAAATAAGAGAAATCAGATCTGAAACGGATAGATTTAGGTATTCTTTTTTTCCGCGAGCTGTTAGAGAGTGAAACTGTAGAGAGACATCATAAAAGCGATGCACCCTCTGCCATGCTCCTCAATGTGACTTGCACAGTATTTATGTTGGTGTAGTATATGTAGTTGACTTTCCTCCGCCCTGTTTCTGCGGGCTGAAAGGTGTCGTGGTTTTAATGGGACACACACTACAGGCCTCCACGCGTAGATTCCCGAAAAGATTTCGCACTGTTTGTGTTGATATTACGCGTCCTGGTGCTGCCTTGAGGGTTCATTGTACCGTTCGGCCTCCTATCTCGACGGGCTGTTAACCGGAGATAACAGTTATCTCTTGCTGATATCACCCGCGGACAACCATGGCCTGACCTTCTATAGCGGTTCGTGTTGTCTGAAATCGCGTCCAAGTCCTGAAAACTACACCTTGGGACATTACCTGTTCACTACACTAACGGAACCCAATTGTTTGCGCAATTAGTTTGTTAAGGCAAACACAAGTCATCACCAACCCACTCCGAGGCAAATTTCTGTTATTACCATTATATCGGATGCAGATACGCGTCAAAAATGTTCAAATGTTTGTAAATCTATCGGACCAAACTGCGTGGTCATCAGTCGGTAGCTTACAAACTACTTAAACTAAGGTAAACTAACCTAAGGACAACACATACACACCCATGCCCCAAGGAGGACTCGAACCTCCACGGCGAGCAACCGCGCGCTCCGCAGAAAGACGCTTTAGACCGCTCGGCTACTCCACCGCGGCAGATACGCGTCGAAAAGTGTAGATCATTCTGCCGATGACAATACGACAGAACCTAGAGGTCTCAATTGAGCCCCTAGTTGTTTTGATTGTACGATGTAGGACGTCTTCTCTAGCAGCTTCTCGCTTTAAAATTGTATTGCTGCATATTTAATTGTCCGATGTTGATGAAGAAGCTGCGACGACTGCGACCGTATGGTGTGATACGGACCTGATACAAAGAAACATTGAAATGTGATTTTGTGTATGTTTCATCGCATTATTAGCAATGCACGATGAAGTGAAAATGAGTGCAGCGTTTCCGAGCGCCATCTTTCACGGGGTGATTGAGAAAAGAATTCAATTCAAAGTTTTGTAAATCTGTGGGACTTAACTACCATGGTCTTCAGTCCCTAGGCTTACAGATTTCATAAACTAACTAAAATTAACATAAGGAAAACACAAACACACACAGACACACACACACACACACACACACATACACACACACACACACACACACACACACACACACATTCTAGAGGGAGGAGTCGAACCACCGACGAGGAGCAACTGAGCGCTCCGCAGTAAAGCGCCATAGAGCGCTCGGCCATTTCACAGCGGCGGGAAAAGAATGCCTTTGTCCTCGCTTCGTCCTGGAGATTGAAAAGATCTGTAACTCGACATTTCCACTACCAATGCATGTGGCTACAATATATTGAAACTTCGTTACAATCAGACAAATCGTTATGAAGCGAAGAGTTCCTAGCGAAGAAGCCCAAAATCTCACAAAGCCACACTACAATCTAATATATATATATATATATATATATATATATATATATATATATATATATATATATATATATTATTAGAGCCGGATCGTTGATCCTATCAGCGATCGGTTGGTTTTTAATGACACGTTATCTTTGGCAGATAGCCTAGTGTAGAGTGACCAGATTTTCAAGTCTAAATCAAGCGACATTTTGTGAAACTTTTCTGAAATACTCTTCAGAAAGATCGATTTGAGTTCAAATGGCCGGCCGCGGTGTCCGAGCGGTCTGCGGCGTGCCACTCACGGTCTACACGGCCGCTGCGGTCATGGGTTCGAATCCCCCCTCGGGAATGGATGTTTCTGCCGTCTTTGGTATAAGCTATTTCATAAGTAGTTTGTAAGTTTACGGCCGGCCGCGGTGGCCGAGGAGACTACGGCGCTCCAGTCACGGTCTGAACGGCCACTACGGTCGGGGGTTCGAATCCCCCCTCGGGCATGGATATTTGTGCCGTCCTAGTTCGTAAGTAGTTCATAAGTAGTTTGTAAGTTTAGGGACTGATGACCCGTAGTTAAGTCCCATAGACTTTACAAACATTTGAACATTTTTGTAAGTTTACGGACTGATGACCCCGTAGTTAAGTCCCATAAGCTATACAAAAATTTGAATAATTTTCTGAGTTCAAATGTTTGGTCCAAACTCCATCTAAATACATCACCATACGTTTTTGGTTAGACTCGCACTTAAAAAAGCGCAAAAATACCTTGCAAAACTAGTGGCTTGAATATTTCATTGTTGACACATGGAAACATAACGCGTCAATTTATCTAACGATATCTTTTACTAGGTAGGGTGACAGCTATTATTTTGTTCGTAGGTTACAAATTTCTCACTCTAATATATAAAGCAGTGTCCGTATGAACGTACGTTTTGCATACAAATCTACAGTTTTGTTCTAATATTTATAAAATATTGTACACGTAAGCTTCAATCCATTCCGGAAGTGTAAGAATCACGTACGATATATAGTTCACGAGATATGACGTCATAAACAATGAGATGCGCGAAAAACTGCTGCATTTTGCGACAATGCTGCTCATTTTATCCTAAACCATTGGACCGATTTCAACCAAATTTGGTACACACATTCCTTACCGTGAGGTAACAATTGCTGCATGGTTAAGAATTACATACGGCACATGGTTCAAAAGATATTACGTCAGAACCAATAGAAATCGCAAAAAAATGCCATATAATGCGGCGAGACTTTCGAAATACACTGTATGAGAATGACAGTACTTAGCGACTTGCAACAAACTTTAAACATAATTTCAAACCTTTATTAAACTTTTTCTCGCTGGCAACCATAATAAAATGATGAAAGGAAAAAAGTTTTTCGCTTACTACTTTTCCGCTGTTCATGGACTGAAACTACGGCTTTCGGTATGACGTTACAATTTATAATTTCTACACTACAATTTGTAGCCGCAGGAAAATTTTACATACAGTTTACACGCATACAGTTAAGTGTACCTTCTAAATTGTATCAAAGTACGACACGTAGTTCATTGGATATGAGCACATAAACAGAAACGTTCCTGGAAAACCGCCTCATCGCGCACCAAGTTTTAATCTATTACTTCTTTACGACTAAATGTATTCCCATCAGATTTTACAGACATACAGTCCTTATACAAATGAATATATACCTGAAAATTGGCAGTAATAAATAAATAAATACCCAGGCAACGCCGGGTTTTCAGCTAGTAATACATAAAGCAAAGTGTCCGTATGTTTGTGTGTACGTGTTGCATACAAATCTACAGTTTTGTTCCAATCTGTATGAAGTTCAATCTATGAGGACGGTCGCCGTAAGTGTAGCCAGTCACGTACGATATAATTACAGTACACGAGATATGAAGTCATAAACAATGAGATGCGCGAAAAACTGCAATGTTCAGCGACAATGATACTCATTGTCTCCTAAACGACTTGACCGATTTCAACCAAATCAGTTACACACATTCCTTACCATGAGGCAACAATTGATGCAGAGTTAAGAATCACATACAACACATAGGTCAGACGATATGATGTCATAAACAGTATGAATCACAAAAATCTGCCACATAATACGGCGAGACTTTATAAATACGCGATATGATAATGAGAGTACTTAATGACTTACAATAAACTTTAAACATTATTTGAAAACTATACCAAACTTTTTCTCACTGACAACCATAGCAAAATGATGAAAGGAAAATAGCTCCTCGCTTACTAGTTTTCCGCTGTTTATGGAGTAACATTACAGCATTCGGTATGATTTTACAATTTATAATTTGTACACTGCAATTTGTACCAGCAGGAAATTTTACAGAAAGTAGACACGCATACAATTGAGTGTATCTTAGAAATTGTACCACAGTATGGCACATAGTTCATGAGATAAGAGCACATAAACAGTAACGTTCATGGAAAACCGCACCAAGTTTCAATGTATTATTTCTTTACTACTAATATTATTTCCAAGAGATTTTACACACATACAGCCCTTATACAAATCAATATATACCTGAAAATGGCGAGAATAAATAAATAAATGCCCGAGAAACGCTGGGTTTTTAGCTAGTTAACTATATTAGTCAAAAATGCATGTCATTCAGGAGTATGAAATACTTTCACAACTAAACCTCATGTTTTCATCCGTCCATAACTAAGTGGTGTCAGACTAAATTCTAAATTCGTGATTGACCGCTTCACAAACATTTTTAACATTGTTCACTCAGTGCTCTCCCCTTTAAATATATATATATATATATATATATATATATATATATATATATATATATATATATATATATATATATATATATTTTATTTTTTTTTCTCTCTGTAAGCAATGAATTTCTCGCTCTGCTGTTGTAATTTAGGAAATGAAAATTCATCTTCATTCTGTCATTAAAACAACACATTCATTTTCTTCTTTAAGTGAAGAAATAACGGAACGTGACTCTTAATGGTTTAAAGCGATAGATCTAAATTATATGACCTAAAAAAATAATCGAAGCACAGCTGATCGCCACGTGAAACCTTCCTGAATGATTCTTCGTACATTGCTTTTGTCAAAAAGTGTACATTTCTTTATCCTTCGTCTAAGATTACATCTTGAGTTCTCCGTTTTATTATTGTACATGTTACTTAAAAACGCTGCTTTTCAAAAATATGGGATGGCTAAGAAAAAGGGACAAAATGCATTTTGTCGGGACAACGCGACACTTAGGCCCCAAATAAGGGACGATCCCGGAAAGTACGGGACGTCTGGCCACCTTAGCCTAATGGCCGGCCGCGGTGGCCGAGGTGACTGAGGCGCTCCAGTCACGGTCAGCACGGCTACTACGGTCGGGGGTTCGAATCCCCCCTCGGGCATGGATATTTGTGCCGTCTTTAGTCTTAGCTAGTTCATAAGTAGTTTGTAAGCTTAGGGACTGATGACCCCCGTAGTTAAGTCCCATAAGTTGTACAAACATTTGAATTGAATTTTTTTAGCCTAATGAGATAAGTGGGTCTCTGGGGGCGTGGCTAGGAGGTGTGAGCTTGAGGCGAGACAGACCAACACCACGTAGAGACACGTAGAGACAAGGCCTTACAACAGGCTGTGCTACGTCACACTGATCAGGCCGCGGCCGCCTGCTGAATGGCTGTCCGCTGGGGCACGCCCCGTGCCTCGTAGTGGGCAGCCAGTGAGCTGGCGGCCGCGGCCTGGTCAGTGTGACGTAGCACAGCCTGTTGTAAGGCCTTGTCTCTACGTGTCTCTACGTGGTGGTGGTCAAACGCTGCGGGGGTGTGTCAGTGATCAGCGCGTGGCCGTTACGCCAATGCCTGGGAAGGAGTGAATGTTACTGCGGCACGGAACGTGGGAGCTGCAGCCATACCCTGGACTGGAATGACTGGCCGAGCTGCCATGACGTGTTCCGGAGGCTGTGGTGATGGCTCTGTCTGTGTGAGATGCACAGATTAAGTTTAGAACTAGCTGCCATCTCGTTCAGCATTTTATGTTACGTTTGTTGTGGCTTTCATGCTGTGTAGCCTAAATCTGCCTGAAAACTTGCGGTCTACGAACAAGCTGCTGTTATTGACCGTGGTGATGTCTGCTCGCCATGGAAAATGCCGCCAAGTAATGGCATGTATTCAAGTAAAACCTTCAGGAAGTCTGTGGCCTGTTACGAGACAGTTAGCTGGATTGCAATTTGTTAAAAGATTTATTGTCTTATATCTTGCCTGTAATATTTAAGATTTCTCCAAAGATTCTTGTTTTGAGGATTATCTGATGAACACCAGTCGTTCAATAGTTATATTTAGCTTAACTGCATTTCTTTTTTAATGTCACCCTTCAGGCGTTGCCGGTTTTTAAAATCGTAAGAATATTTTTTGAGTTAGCCCATCAGGAGTGTTGGTTAATTAATTGAACAGCCTTGCAGGCGTTGAATTATTAACTTCTGATAAAACTTGCCCTGAAAAATTAATTAATATAGCCCATCAGGCGTGTTGGTTTGTTTAAACGAATGACCCTTTTAGCGATGAATTGTCAAAATTTGCCTTAGGATTGTTTTGAAAGACATTTATTTTTTATTATAAAGTTTTTGTAAGTAGTCTTTCAGATGTTGAAAAAATTTTGGAAATGTGAATTTCTGTTAATGAGCTCTTCGCGTTTTACCCAAAGCTGAAAATAGTGGATTTAATCTGCAAATTCTATTTGTAATTTACTGTGTAAAAGGTTTGTTGATTATTACTATTGGTTGCAGAGTTAATAAATTGTGTCCAACCTGTCCATGAATTATGAATAAGTGAATGAATAACCGGCTCAGTCCTTCCTTGATCCTTTGGTTACTGGGGCCGGGTTCGAAAGCTGTCCTACGGAACAAACTTGTTTTATTTTACTTTATTTTGTTTCCTTCTTTCTTCTCCCTCACTAGGCTCTCTACCAAAAATAACGAGTCGATCGAAAGTAGCCTTCGCTGATGAGATTATCGATCCGGCTCAGGGCTATTCACGAAGATATGCAAGTATTTTAATTTAGCAACCTCGCTAATATCAGTCTGAGAAATACAGTCATGACACTCCCACATAAATTTGTTATACGCGAATATTGCAGCGCTCCAAGCGGCTCGCAACGTACATTTCTGAATACGATATCGGAGGAGTGTGCATAGTGTTGTTTAAATTGATTTAACGAATTTTTTACGACAGGAAAGGTACGTAGTGACATAAAATTGGTAACAACTAGAAAATAGCTCATTTTTTCTGTATTAGCTTCTATAAGATTCAATGGAAGCTATGAAACTGTACTTCGCAGCACAGTCTATTTAAGATTATCTTGATATCTACGAGTTTTTAATCAAGGATTTAATTTCCTATTAACAACAAAAACTGCCTAATAAACAACATAAAAGCCAACATTCTGCAGAAAAATGTCGGTTTTTTTCCTCAGAAACGTCAAGGTTTCTTCACTAAAATTCGATTCAAGTCAGTAAGTGTTGAACGTAAGAAACTTATACGGAATCTAATAGGTACATCATTGAATGTACCAGATCAGCCACTACAGTTATAACTGAAGAGAAATCCTCAAAAACGTTACAATAAAACATCGAAAGCAAAAAAACAGTTTCCCAACAAAGCGAAAACAAATTCGGAAATTGTTGCTACATCTGAATCACAAACGCCAAGACATTCGCTTTATAAGCGAAAGCAATTACACAAAAAGTATATACTATATAAGATAGACGAGTGAAGTGGAAAAATCTTTGAATCATTAGACGCCACATCTAATATTCACACGTCAAAGAAAAAATGTTCAAATGTTTGTTAAGCTTATGGGACTTAACTACGGGGTCATCATTCCCTAAACTTACAAACTACTTATGAACTACCTTATACTAAAGACGGCACAAATATCCATGCCCGAGGCCCCCCTCGAACCGTAGTGGCCGTGCAGACCGTGACTGAAGCGCCTCAGTCTCCTCGGCCACCGCGGCCGGCGCACGTCAAAGAAAGAACAGATTACATCATGAATTAATGTATCTTGTCTGTTTATATTCTCTTACTTTTAACGGAGTGGACTGCAAAATATACACATTCTTAAGTATTTCATCATGAATAAGTTGTTTACCTCAATTAATCACGGAAATTCTGCTGTTAGTACCTTTATATCACGATTATTTATATCTTTCGTATTATACTAATGCTTGGAACGCAAAAATTGCAGAAACTATTTGGTCAGTTACATAGAAAAGTAATTATGAACAAACATTACTCTTACGGCTCCTTGGCCATCACTAGGAGCGCTAGTGTCGACGCAACTGTTGGTAACAACTTCCACAGCAGTGAGTGTCGCGATTGTGTTTTTTAGACTGTGCTAATATGAAGTCATCGAAAAACTGTACAGAGTTGTCGTGAAGCATGATTTTCATGTATTTTATTGTTACCGATCTGGTGAATCTAATAAAACGTCTCTAAGTCGTGTTTCTGCAGTAGTTTTCCACAAATTCCAAAGATAATAAGAGTGTCTTCCAGAGAATATACAAGTAACTTTGTTTAATTTCCAATACGAATGTTGGCAACTGTTACTGAGAGGTTACAGTCGTTTCGTAGACTTGAAACTAGTTACTTTTCTGTATTTTTCAGTGAAGGAAAATTTAACAACAGTGTATATTGAACTTTAAAATCAAATTGCTCCGTATGTCCCAAAGCAGGATAAAAGAAAGAAGATAATGGTGTAACTCACATTGCAATAGTACTATTGTTTCGCTTGTACTTAAAGCCTTCAGTAAGATGAAGTCTTCGTAATAAAAAATTATAGTAGGTTGGGAGTAAAGTTATTGTACTGGCCGACTTTTTTCCATCGCTACTTAAAACCTGTTCGTGACTCTTGTTAAATCGGTGTTTTAGTGCCTCTTCTGATTTCTCCAGCCCCGGGGATACAACTCCAACGCAGCCACCCGACGCGGAAGACAAGTAACGTGGTTTTCGTGCTTCGCTTGCTGTGTACAAACGGTCGGCGCCCGTAGGCGGAACGCATAATTTTGCCGAGCTTCTGTGTTTCTCCAAAGCGAGCAAAAATTACCCTTCTAAAGCACGCAATTCTACAGCTCTTAGCATAAAGTAGTCCAGTATAAACCCGTACAATAAATAAAATATTCACCTAACATTCAATCTCTGATAAAACAAATATCTTGAAAAATGATCAAATTAATTAATTCATTTCGTCCTGTAAGGAGACAAAATACCGTTTAGTTAGTCTTGTGCGATCTTGCAAGACTCACGACTGGAAATAAATCGCGCAACTACAATATTCACAATTTCGCTCAGTTTATTGCTCAGTCGGACAGTGTGCTGAAAGGTGCATATAAGATGAACATTAACAAGAGCAAAACTAGGGTAATGGAGTGCAGTGTAAGAAAATCAGGTGATGCTGAAGGAATTAGATTGGGAAACGAAGCAATAAAGGAGGTAGATGAGTTTTGTTACTTGGGCAGTAAAATAACAAATGATGGTCGCAGTACAGAGGATATAAAATGCAGAATGGCAATGGGTAGAAAAGCGTTCTTGAAAAAGAGAAATTTGTTAACCTCGAATATTGATTTAAGCCTAAGGAAGTCCTTTCTGAAGGCATTTGTGTGGAGCGTTGCCTTGTATGGAAGTGAGACATGGACGATAAACAGTGCAGACAGGAAGAGGATTGAGGCTTTTGAAATATGGTGCTACAGAAGAATGCTGAAGATTAGGTGGGTGGATCGCGTAACTAATGAGGAGGTACTGAACAGAATTGGGGAGAAAAGAAATTTTTGGCGTACCTTGACTAAAAGAAGGGATCGCTTGGTAGGACACATACTTAGACATTAGGGAATCGTAAATTTAGCACTGGAGGGAAGTGTGTGGGGTAAAAATCGAAGAGGAAGACCAAGAGATGGATACAGTAAGCAGATTCAGACAGATGTAGGTTGCCGTTCTTATGTGGAGATGAAGAGGCTTGCTCAGGATACGGTATTGTGAAGAGCTGCATCAAACCAGTCTCCGGACTGAAGACCACAACAACAACAACTTTCGCCCAGTTATTGTGAAATCATCAAGGAGGAATCATTGTTAGTGATGAGACTTGCACTGTGTGTCCTTAAACTGAAGAAGTAAAAGCCTCTACGTCGTTCACGATGATCGCCAGATTGGTTATTGAAGACAGGCATAATTCTTCCATGTGAATTTTCTCCGGGAACTGCGGCAGAAACCAGAAGATTGGCCTCAATATTTACGTATGGAGAAAGGGACTTATTGCGAACTTTCAGCGCTTCTAACCCTGGACAGTGTAGAATAAAATAGTGTTATGAGGATTGTTTATGACAAACTGGCACACAGTAGCCAAAAAAAATCTGAAATCAGTGAACTTGTCAAATACACTGGTCAAAACAATTAGGGGATCAGTGAGATACCTGTGTTCTGAAGTATTGTCACGAGCAGAATGTACTAAAATGGTTCGACGTCTTCCTATCGGTTCTAAGGAGTGGAGACAACATTACGGCAACCGAAATACTGATACTGAGAGAAAGTTGCTGACCTAGATGTTTAGTCCCCTTAAAACAACAACAAAGTTGCTGTAGAGGCGGTTGGTGTTGACTTGTGATTACTCTACCAAATAAAGTACTCGAGTAGTTGGGTTTAGACAATATAGTGATCAAGTAGTGCAATGCAACATCATCTTGACCTAACAGAAGCTATGACATGGAGAGCCACAGGAAGGTTGCAAGCAGGACAGAAACAGAGGGAGATGACTGAAGCTACTGGAGTCTCCCAAAGTCTAATTTCCAGAACATGAGAGCGATTTGAAAGAACTGTTAAAAATACGAGGCCAAGATCATCTATAGGTTACATCTGCTGCAAGAGATGAACGTCAGGAGACTGAATGCAACTCAACTGCAACGCACCCACCCAAAACGTAATAGGGCACGCAACATCAGCACCGAAATCGCCTTCAAGAATTTGGCCTCTATGCACGGAGGCCTATGGTGTGTATCGCAATATAACTACGACACCGTTCACTACGCGGAAATTGGGCGGAGGAATACCAGGATTCGAGTTGCAACCGAGTTCCCTTCACATCTCAATCTAAAATTTTGTGTTCAGCCTGACAATCTGGAGACAACGTGGAATTCGGGAAAATTCCTGCTTATGTGCAGGAAACCACTATTTCATAGAAGTGGACGAATGGCGAGGGCAGAAGTTAGTATTGGCTGGCGTACGGACCTCTATGTCGTTAAGAAAGACGCTTTGACTGCTCAGAGGTATGGAGACATAACCCCTCGACTTTTGTTGTGCCATAGTATTACGAAACATTTTCTTCTTTATCAAATAATACACTTACGATGAAAATAAATCATTTTTATTTAATTTTGAGGACTCTAATATAATATAAAGTGATTATTTAGATTGGAAACGAATTTACATCATTCATATTTTTAACTGGCATATCTTTCCTTGAAGATCTTTGGCTATACTACACTCCTGACCATTAAAATTGCTACACCACGAATATGACGTGCTACAGACGCGAAATTTAACCGACAGGAAGAAGATGCTGTGATATGCAAATGATTAGCTTTTCAAAGCATTTAGACAAGGAATGGTAAAACGTTGTGATACCTGGTGTAAGGAGGAGAAATGCGTACCATCACATTTCCGACTTTGATAAAGGAAACTCCGACCTTTCTTATGTTAACTATTTTTCTAATTTCTGGTACATTCTGTTTGTGTATAAATAGCAGAGCACTCTGCCCGAGAGGCAGTCAGTGCTGCGTGTGTGTTTCAGTTCGGAATAAACCTGCTTTCAGTATAAGTGCTGTGTTCAGTTGACAACCCTGCCTTCGAAGTCAAGCCTGCTTCCATTTCAACGTGACAATATCGAGGAGCTGAACACCTCAAAGAAAATGAATGATTAAGAAAGATCGGGACATTATTAAATGAAAACAGGGTGGATACATTGCTCTCAACAAAATAGGGTGTATTTTAAAATTGTAACAGCACTCACACTTGCATTACAAAGCAGTCTGCGTACAAGTCCACACTTAATAGCCTCAAACGAGAGAGTGTGTCATCGCGGTTCCGTCCTCTCTGCTCGCCGGAAGAAACAAAAGACGAGCGAAATAAACTTTTTCATAGAAAAAATATTACTAGGAGCAGGGAACCAAGGCGACAAGCGTCGCTGATTGATAAAAAAAAATTCATTTAATTATGTATCGTTACAAGTCCAACCAGATCCTTGAACGTAATGCACTTGCGCTGCCTTCCGCATACACTAACCTCTCCCATAAGGAGATTTCTCCAACTTATCAAATTTACTTATCAATTTTACAATGAACACCTCCGAATATCGTATATAATGCACAGACTCGATTCAAACAATTCTATTGTGCCCCACCTTTCCCATCCTAGTATGCTTCCGCGCCTTTGGCTACGCATTCCACAACCCTCCGATTGCGCAGACTTCACATCCGCTCCCAAAGATATTGCAATCATCTCTCCCTCTTAGTTCATAAGATTTGCCTTGAACTATACTCGTCCAACCACTTACGATTTCACCTCGTCATATTCAACCCCTCTCCCACTCCTCCGTCCCAAGGGCTACCACCCCTCCATTTCTTTCCTTTTCATATTAATTGTAATATCCCACTACCATCCACTACCCCCATTCATCACTCCCATCTCTTTCATAACCAGTTTCAAACAGTTTACCATCCCACAACAGGTCCTTACATATATACAGAATATGGCAGTGCTCCGTTTTAAAATCAGTGATTCGTCGTATGACATCGAATGGCGTTCAGTTGCTTTAACTGTGCCGTCTGTTTAAGGTTTTTATCACTTTTTTTCTTTTTATTTTGAAACTTTGTTGCCTGACGATTGTACCACTGACATCCCTCCTGCCCCCTGCTCATGCTTGGCTTTGAGGAATGAACTGAAATAAATAAAAACCGTTAAATAGAATAGAAACCAATGTACCAGAAGCAGTATCAGACTCAGCTCTTCAGTGTAATTATTACCTGATAATAATACTGATGGAACATAACACTTAAAGCAGCCATATACTAACACTGGTACTGGAATTCAGGATTTTATGATTATGAACAAACATAGTAGTTTGTAAGGCACTGTGGGTGGCGTGGTGATTCATAGTAATGTTGTTGTATTTCAGTGGTCTACTGTCCATTCTGGGAGCACGTGCTGAAATTCTGGGAGATGCGAGAGGAGCCACACGTATTATTCAACACGTTCGAGGAGATGTCGAAGGTAAGCTTTCGGCGCGTGCGTTATTCTCACTGCTGTCCACGTTTGTAACACACTTTATCCCTTGCTAACCCTGATGCTAATACTTGTAATTCGCCTTTTGCTGTTTGAAGATAATATTTTCCAAGAACGGCGGAGGTCTGAGCTTCGTCCTCGTTTCTTGGCGAAACGTTAGAAACAAAACAAGCGGGATCGCTGCCGGCCGCGGCACGTATAATATTATATTCTAGAGCGCAGGGCTGAAAGGGCTGTGAAGACCAGGAGCAAACAAAAAGACTTTCTCATGGCCTGGCAGTGCCTGAAGAGAATCTTACCTCTATACGCCGCCGCTGTACGTATATTCCAGATTTCTCAGTATTATACGATCTTTACGATGGCGGAAGTGGAGACACAGAAAGAGCGGAGAATGCTCTCTTAAAAATATGGTTGCATAGGCGGAAATGTGAACATAGCGGTAAAGAGAAGAACATTTAGTATCGTTCATTAGTAGCTCAAGCTTATGTCCTAATACGCCTGAATACAAATAATCGCAACGAGAGATTATACTGGCATAGTTCAGAGAAAGAGCTTCAACTCGTTATTACAATCAGAGAATGATTTGGGGCAACCTTTAAAAGGTGTACGTGATGTTTAAAGTTGAATCTATCGTTTAATCAGACAACAAAAGTAGTTTATTTTAAAGTTACTCATTCAAACCTGATATGATATTAGTTGCAGTTCAAATAGTTGTCATGTATTGATGTCTAACAGTCAAGATCACTAAGTCATCAAATAACTTCATCAGAATTTAACTGAACACGTACATTGTTCATCAACACAGTAATTGGGTTTAATTATGGCCCTGATATTGATGTATATACTGTTAATTGAGAAATAGTGCATTAAACTAATTATGTGCGCAACGGATCTTTTAACAAAGCAACTGTGACATGTAACCTGCATGAAACACACACTGACTATACTCAAAAAATTTGGCTGCGAGAACGATATTAAAACAGGAACTTTCTTACTGTTCGACTACGAGAATTTTATGCAGATCAATACCTAACTGTCAAAACTCAGTATCATACTCAATTAACTGCAGTGTTGCATAACAATCATTTACTATGTTACCAATAAATAAATCTGTACAACAAGATTACCAAACTCAATACTGCACTTTAAATCGGCAAATAACTAATAATCAAATAAAGTAAGTAGGTTAATCTTGTAACTACGTAAGTGAAACAGGAAAGAACGGTAACAACTTCGTTACTTATTATTAATAATCACCATTACATTACCTAAATGATACCACCGTTTCGTAATTACATGAAATGCTATTACGTTCATCCCACAGGTGGTACAACCTTTTTCACAATTATATGAAAAGCAATATATTCCAAATACAATCAAACCAACTTGCTGGCACTGCAGCCTCTGCTCTACATCGGAGCCACATACACAACACAAATGCTCTGTAAGCGAACTGAACCACAAGTCTGACTGTCTCGCCGCACGAGCTACAATGCTATGCGATACATAATCTTTGCCAAAGATGAAACTTCACAGATTTATGTACACATATCGATACAGACAGTAAATGCAATGTTATACATTTTCTTGCAAGCAAGTTACTCGACACAAAACAGGAGGCACAATATTAGACTTTTTCACACAAATTCAGCAATATAAATTTTCTATGGACACGTTTCACCTTTACTAAACACAAGTCACGCTATTCATCTATGAAACCAGAGAGCAGTTGATACAGGGTCCCAGGTAGACCCCATGTTCTTGACCTCCGCAAGGCGTTAGGATACCGTCCTGCACCGTCGTCTGATGAACAAAGTGCGATTATGTGAAACAACGGATCAACTAAGTGGCTGGATTGAGGCGTTTCTAGCTAACAGAGAGCACCATATCATTCTCTCATCGGAGAGGTCTTAAGACGTCAGAGTGATTTCAAGCGTGCCCCAGGGTAGTGTTACACGACCGTTGTTTTTCACAGGATACATAAATGACCTCCTACATAACATCGGTAGTACAATGACACTTTTCGCGGATAATGTTGTAGTTCAGTGTTTTTCAAACTTTTTGAGTTCGCGAGTCCCCTTCCATGTAAAATAAATTCTGGCGACCTCCCTCCGCACATCGCTCTCACCGCACTGTAGCACAACAATGTGTGTGAATTCAAAGACAGCGAATTTTATATTTTCTTCTGGACTTGAACATTCTTGTTAAAGAGTGTGCAGTATTAAACATTTTAGGGTGAATGTTTTTAGTCTACGTTCCGGAATGGAACAAATTATCGCGGATACTTCGCATTTTGTAGGTTATAAGCCATTTTGTTTGAGGACAAGTAATGGACGTTTTGTTTCAGGTGACGAAGGAGTACATATTTAGGTCAGAAAAATTTAATTTTCAGGGTTATGTTTTGTTGTGTTATCATAATTAAGTGAAGTTTATCCTTACCGCTGGTCCTTAAAAAAAAAAAAAAAAAAAAAAAAAAAAAAAAAAAAAAAAAAAAAAAAAAAAAAAAAAAAAAAAAACACACATTGATCTTGCCAAAAGTCGAAAAGCGATTCTTCTTGGTGTCTTAGCCCTCGGGGACACTGTGGGATGTACTGTGTGTGAGGCACTTCTGAGCGTCTCTGTGAGCCGCAGCGTGTGATTTGCGCATGCGCAATACTGCGCTGTACCGCGTGGCCTTGACAGGCGATGGAGGGGACTCTCGGCCAGGCACTTAAATGTGATTTGCAGAGTTTCTATGTAGATGTAGATTTTTTATATTAATTTCGCCAGAAAAATATATGTTGCATGACGATTATTTCGTGTTGCAGGTAAGATTCGGAAGCGGATTATGCTCGTTAAGTCCTACAGTATGGGAAATTTCTAAAGAAGTTATTTTATTTTATTTTATTTTATTTTATTTTATTTTTTTTTTTTTTTAGAAACTGTAAAAATACTTGTTACCTCTTGTTAATTTAGCTATTCCTGAAAGCAGTATTAAGGCTTTTCGTTGACTGATCATTAAAATGCCGAATTTATTCTAAAAATGTCCGTTCTCTTCAAACCAAAATTGATGATAACAAGGAGTTACGTAAGTTTAATCTATATTTATAAATGTGAATGTCTGTTCGGTGTACGCTTATCACGTCAGAACGACAAGACATAAAGAGCTAAAAATTTGTACAGTTACTAATGTCTACCCGAAGAAGGCCTTAGGCACGGTTTTATGGCGATCGGATAGCGATTTATCTATATATATTAATGTGAATGTCTGTTCGGTGTACGCTTATCACGTCAGAAGGACAAGACACAGAGACTTAAATATTTGTACAGTTACTAATTTATACCTGAGGAAGGTTTTCAAATGTTCAAATGTTTGTTAAGCTTATGGGACTTAACTACGGGGTCATCAGTCCCTAAACTTACAAACTACTTATGAACTACTTACAAACTAGGACGGCACAAATATCCATGCCCGAGGGGGGATTCGAACCCCCGACCGTAGTGGCCGTGCTGACCGTGACTGGAGCGCCTCAGTCACCTCGACCACCGCGGCCGGCAGGAAGGTTTTAGGCACGGTTTTATAGCGATCTGATAGCTATTTAGTAATTTGAAAAATATTACGCGAAATGCGGACAATGATTACTCTTTGAAAATTGTATTTACTCTTTGAAAATGGGTTTATTGGTTGCATTGTTGCTTGAGGGTTGATAATGATAAAAGGGTCGAGTATATTGGGATGGAAAGTTATAAAATAAAGTATATAAAATTATACGCGCGCGCGCGCGCGCGCGCGCGCGTGTGTGTGTGTGTGTGTGTGTGTGTGTGTGTTCATATTTCGTTCTGCAGCGAAAACTACAGAACACAAACGAATGGTCTGTGTGTAATTGTTGCCCGAAGTCTCCCGTTGTACACCAAAGCAGTTCCATGCCGATAGCTATAAGGGGCTGGAAGATACGGTGGTTGAAAGTCGTCAAATTATAAAAAAGTGCGGACTGAAGGCCAGCGATGACGGTTGCGACTCTATAACAAGGAGGTTACATACAGCGAAACGTGATGCCACAGACCATATGCGTGCTACAATGTCTTCAGCTCTTTCTCTGTAAGGATAAACATACGAATAAGGAAACATAAGAATAAATAAATAAAGCAGTAAAAAAGAAATTTCTTTTAATACATCTCTTTAAAAAAATCGATTTGACGCTTCACGCATTACATCAAGTGGTCGATCTGTGATATTATTACAATGATTATTGTTGAATTTCGTGATTGGATTCTTCGAAACGAGTGTATTTTTACGTGTGATTTGATCTACTATACTTACTTTCCTGATAATGTTGATTAAAAATGTCTGTTTCTAAAGAAGGTATTGCATTTCATTTCATCCTTCAAAACCAATCTCATAGCACACTGCTGTACTGAAAGATATATAGCTTATCATAATCAACCAACACGCGAGCATAGCCACGGGTTTTAGCTAGTATAAAATAAATTTCAATTTTACTAGGCAATTTAGGTATTGCGGAACGACCAATTATCCAGAAGTGCACTGTTCTGGTTGTTTTACGGTGCAAGTACTTCCTCCTTTGCGCGCGACCACCCGAGCAAGACCCACAGGTTGGAAAACATCCTGTAGTTCATCGAGAAGTCGCAACACTGGAAAAGGGTAGCGAAATACAGCATGATCTTGTGTAGGGAATGGCAATTGAGCCTCAACATAAACAAGTGTACAGTGCTGCGTTTACAAAGATCCTTCATAATATAACTATGGAATAGCAGGACACACACTGGAAGCAGTTACTTCCATGAAATATCTGGAAGTAGATATTATGGACGCTCTGAAATGGAACGACCATATACAATGAATCGTGGGTTAGGCCACTGCCAGACTGAGATTCATTGGAAGAATCGCCAGGAAGTGTAGTCCGTGAACAAAGGAAGTAGGTTACTAAACTCTCGTTCGGCCAGCGCTCATCAGCGTGGTAGAGTTGACGGAAGACACAGAGAAGATCCAACGGAAAGCAGCTTTCTTCGTTGGGAGAGGGGGGGTCATTTAGTAAACGCGAAAGCGTAGAAGAGATGTTTAGGAAACTCCAGTGACAGGCGCTGCAAGAGAGGCGTTCTGTATCGCGGTACGCGCTTTTATCAAAGTTCCAAGACGAAACGTTTCATACAGAGTCAATCTATGTACTGCTTCCTCCAACTTATACCTCGCAAAGTGACCGACGCAGAGGAATACAGGCATTCATTTTTCCTGCGAACCATTCTCGACTGGAATAGGAGGTGGCTTGCGAAGTGTGGGTGTAGATGTAGATGGTAGATGTAACTTAACCACGGATTATTTCAGTCAGATGTGCAGTTGTCTTACATGATTATTTTCATCAGGTTCGCACACAGATTCACGGAACGACACTGAATACTATGGCCACATTCCCACTACAGACATAAACGAGACCAGCCGATAGCAGCGTATCCTGATGAGAAATGACTGCTAGTCACACACACGCAGGGTGCATGTAGTAACAGTGAACCTGCTGTTCGTACGTATAATGGGGAAGGTACACAATATATTTAACTTTCATCGAGGGTAGACCATATTGCACCGGAGGCCCGGCACAAGCATTTTGAAATATGTACGACTTCATTGATTAAAATTTACGGGCTAAGATACCGTGGCCCATCAATAATATTTCTTATTCACGACGTTTCGTTACCTACTGCGGGCAACATTTTTCGAAATGAGTCGTCTACCGCTGACAACAGTTTCGCTGTAGATTCTGTAAAACTGTCGCATCATGCATGACCTTATATAAAATAGTTAGCATTACAGATTTGCATGTTACTATTAATTTTCTTCTGCAAGTCTCCCTTAATTCTCTTGCATCCAAAATTAAGCAATCTATTTTCTTAACCTCTGTCTCTATAAAAGCGAAAGGACACTCACTCGCTCACTGACTAAACACGAAATCTCGAAAACTGCTAAACCTATGAAGCTGAAATTTGCCAGGAAAGTAGTTTATAGGAGGAAAATGTAAGCTAAGAAAGTATTTTCTGACATGTGCATGGCGGAGCATACTTCTCCTACAAACTCACGAAATCTACAGTTCCATTCCGATCTTCATGAAATTTCGCACGCTTGACCTTCAAAACAAAGAGATAGGTCACCGTCTACCTTAAGTTTTAAACGGTGCATGGGGAAGAGTACTTTGCAACATGAAAATGGATCCCTAAATACCTTGATTGCACCATAACTTGTGAACGGCTCGAGCGATTTCACAGATCCTTTTTTTTCTATGTTGTCGTTATTCTCAGAATAAGGATTGTATGAAATAAAACTGGAATATTTGATAACAACAAAGTGCGTTTTTCAATGTGACCCTGAGTTGCTTTTGCTTTCAGATCTACAGTTTTGTACCGATATTGATGAAATTTTGCACACTTTACCTTAAAACAAGAGGAATATCACTGTCTGTATAAAATTTCTTTCGTTGCATGGTGAAGGGTACTTAACTTACGGAATTTTACATTAACTTTCGGAATTTTACAAAATGCATAGTTTTTATGAATTTTTGCACACATGACCTTTAAACCAAGAGGAAGATCAGTGGGTACATAAATGTTTGCAAGGTACATGACAGAGGGTCCCTTGCAGAAAACGTTTCCGAGAGAGGGAAAGGTGGAAACGAACAGAGAAATGAGAGAGAAAGAGGTGGATACAGAGGTGGGAAGACGATGTGGACTACGAGAGTGTTGGAGAAATAAAAATCCGGGCAACGCCGGGTTCACAGATAGTCTTAAATAAACTGCACTTAAATCTACCGCGCTGTGCTACATTGCAACTCCTCCAGACTCCGTGATATTTGGCAGCGTCGTAAGGAACACATCCCTTGCTGTGGTCCTTTCAAGGCGCTGCACCTCGACAACTTCGGGAGACTGTAAATTCTTAGTTCGTTATCTTCTAAGAAGGAAAAAGATGGCTTGAATGGAAGAAAAAATTTGAGAAATTTTAGTAGTAAGAATTTCGTACCATGAATTGGAGTATCAAAGCGGGAGTAATAAAGCCCTGTCCAATCCCATTAAAGTAAGCAACTGTAATAAGATATAAAGGTGAAGATGCAAGGTCGGAGACAACTACGAATTTTTCATCGATCACGTTATAAAACACCTTTAGATCCACTAGCTGCTGGAAGTTTGATGGGTATATCTTTCGACCCAGTTAAATACTGGAAGCAAAATTTGGCCTTGATAACTGATTCACAGTCGGTCTCTCTCCTCTAGGCAGCATTACTGACACTCTGTGTGGGTATTCCTTGTTTCAGAATCCTGCTCACACAGAATTAATGCCACAAAAATGTTCGAATGTTTGTAGAGCTTATGGGACTTAACTAAGGGATCATCAGTCCCTAAACTTACAAACTACTTATGAACTAACTAATACTAAGGACGTCACAAATATCCATGCCCGAGGGGGGATTCGAACCCCCGACCGTAGTGGCCGTGCAGACCGTGACTGGAGCGCAGTCCCCGCGGCCACCGTGGTCGGCTTTTAATGCCACTAATAAACTTGTAAAATATAATTTCCAATCGTCACTAAAGCTAGAACTGATTCTTTTCTCATATATTCATTGTTTTGGGTTTGGTGACATGCTTCATTTTCCCTCGACGCCGGTTCTCCAAGCAGTATCGATACACCTCACATCGCACTACTTCCCTAAGCATTACCAGCATATCGTAGCTGTTGATGTGTTTGAGTGGTAGGTGAATGTATAACTAACCACATACTGCTCCCATTGACAATTCGAACTCATGAAAAATATTCAATTTGAATACAAACATTGCCCTAATCTCTGGCTTTATCTACATATCTCCTTCAACTCAACACAGCCCTGATGCTCCATTCGCTTTCAAAGCAGTCCACACCACACAGACAGCTGTATTTCTTAGACATAACTTTTGCAGTTAATATATGTGTGATGATACAGTATGTTCTAGGAGATGACCGCAGTGCTCGTTGTAAAAGTTCTATGAGTAAAATATTGCAATGGAGACTGAGAATGTACAGTTTTCTGAGTGTGAACGGTGTGGTCCAAATTAGCCGATTATTGACTGGAAATTGTTCTCGCTGTGGTCGGCTAGTTTCAACCACTCCTGGATTTCACGTTCCCAAACAAAACTGTAATACGCCCTGTCAGTGGGCTACAATTGTTTGTGAGAGGTTTGAAGAACGCTCGTAACTATGGATGACTATAGAGGCAGTATTGCACTATATTCTTGCAGGAAACTTACAAACACTTACTGGTTTCATTACAATTCGAGTAGTTACACTTCGCCGGATTCAAAATCGTCCAGTACAATCATCCCACGATTCTTGTCGCCTTAGTGTATGTAGCGAGAAATATCGGGACTCTTCTAGACACATATAAGAATTCAAATGAAGATCAATATTAGACTTAATATAAGAGAAATTGACGCGTGTTGAAGTTTGGTACTACAACAATACGAGAAATTCCCTGTTCTGAGTTAATCAGAGCAATGAAATGTCAGGTAATTGCTACAGCAGTAAAGTAACAAACGTCATTATCTTTATCAGTTAACCTTATACCCAAATTCATGAAACACCCTATTAAAATGATTATGTTTGAACTTTACGAAACTGTTACGCTTAATATCAGTAAAGCAAGCAAATGAATACATATGTAAGAACAACTACTTTATACGCAACATCGTAGATCCGTAGTATCTTTACACAATTAGTACATGAAATCACAGGAAAAAAATCTTAAAGAATTCTTTAATTATTATCCTCTGCATTCAGAATAGTTACAAGCAACACTTTCAATTTAAGTGTAGTAATGAAAGGAAGAGTTAAAAAAGCGAGGACTGATTGCACACTTAGCCCGAGCTAGATGCTTACCTTACATTATAGCAAAGTAAGATGTTTTAAAAAATTAGATTTTTACGATAATGCACGTAGTTTAAGAACTAATATACAATTTCAACAACAAGACTCCACCAGAGTGATATATAATATGTATGTTCCTAGAGTAGACAGATAATATTGAAGACATCATCGTAATAGAGAATTAATTCAAGTTTCCTACAATAATATTTATTCAGCTTGTGTTGGTTGTTTCCACTTCAAGCTTGTTTTAGCTATTGCCATTATTTTAATAAAATACTTACCTACGTTTATGTATTATTTAAATATTGCAAACATTTGATTTTTTGTCTATGGGATATTATTGTTATCTATGTAGTAGCATTTTATATATCAAACTGATGGAGAATAATTCACATTACTCAGTCAGTTAACGTTTCTATCAGCAAATGACATTAGTACCAAGGTGACAACTTGTACACGGAAATTCATTTGCAAAATGTTTGTTTGCGAGCGATAATTCATGTTGACACAACTGGCAGTGACAGCAAAATCCTTTTAAGCCTACAAGGGGATTAAACGCTGAACATCAAGGGCCGTCAATACGATCAGTAATGCATTCCACAAAATTGCCACAAACGGCCCAGTGTAGTTGACTGTTACTTTGCTAACAGCAGGAGAACTATTTATGTTTCAACTGAATAACATCATTTATATGCTATGAAATAATGAGCAGCTATGATGTTTATTCATTTACGCGTCTGTGAATTAAGCTGTAGAGCTATCCGAAAAAGTATTCACAGTCGTATTAGATGTATCTGTGTATATGTTTTCCTTTGTTTTTGCTATTTCCTACGATTTCATAGCATTCAAAGGAATTGATTCTGATTGAGCGATAAATATTCATGATGATGTAAGTTTACTCGGGGAGTAGAAGTGGAGGCGGCGGCAAACAGTTCTCTTCAGATCTGATGTTCATTAAGGTCTGACTTAAACCCTTACATCTCTACAGTATCTTATGGAGTGGCCTCATGTGACGCTGTTGACAGAGGCCTGTTTCTGAGGTAGACACCATACCTTTGCCGACATCGCTGCCACTCGAAAGAAGTAGGCTACATGCCTAATTTGTTGCCCATACTTATGTTTCATACTAACCTACAAAAAAAATTTAATCTTTTTTTGAAAACTTCGTATCCCAGAAAAGTCACAATTTTTCAAGTGAAATAGTTACCTACCAGTATGCGTGGATTCCTTTTTTCCTCACTATAGCATACTACAGAGAGCATTACCTATCAGTAGTAGAGATCCGATTGTTGAAGAACTACGTGTCATACCTAATAATACATTAACAATTTGTTATAGCTAGACTCCACAGTGTTATTGATATTGTAGATTGACATAATATCTATTAAAATTTATTTAATTCACGAGATAATCTTTCGTCAGAAGAGCTGTAGTCAGGTGTTTTATCCTGCAAAAAGTAATTTTCTATAAAATTATGTGTCCCAGTATTTAACAGATATAATTCACAAAATTCTAATTATACGTGGTGTAGTACATACGGTTTTCAGAAGGGCTGTTCCTTTGTTTTAACTGATTGTTCTTTGATTTTTAGGTGTTTTAAGATGGTATCTCATTTTTTAATTTTTTTTCTTTTCACTCACGAATTTCCGTCTGTTATTTGCTAGCATCTGAGAATACTGTATGTTTACAAAGTTTTGTCTCAAAAGTCCGCCTCCGTATATCAGCGGTAGCGTCACTGACTACCATGCAGGAGGCCCGGGTTCGATTCCCGGCAGGGGACTGGGTGTTGTCATCATCATCATGTCATCATCATTGGCATGTACGTCGCCCACGCGGCGTCAAATAGAAAGACTTACACTTAAGCGGCCGAACAATCCCGCAAGGGATCTCCCGGCCAAGAAAGCCATACGCTCATTTCCATTTGTCTCAAAGATAATATATAAAAGTTAAAAGAGGTGGTGTAAGTTTTATTACTTTTGTGAATTTGCTATACTGTAGTAAGTTGGGTTTCAAGATTTGTATTAGAAATTATGTAATAATATATAAATGATAAATTTATGTTGGCAGGATTTCTCTTTTTTTGTATTTGGTTGAATTTAGCATTCCACTATGATCTTGTATCACTGATCAGCTCTCTTATCCGATTTCCTGCGTTAAAGGTATCAATATAAGTATCTATAAAATTTCTATGTTTAAAATCGGTTAGATCGTTTAATAAATTATTTGCGTCGCTAGTTGCGTGGATACATACTTCAGTTTCATCCAGAATGTTCATTTCGTATCCCTTCTGTATTACATTTAAAATTCCGAGTGCATTTTCTATAGTGCCTACAGTGTGGTTTCCAGATTGTAAGTGGTGGTAAAAAGTGAATCGTTTTTCTGGGTCTGTGTAGTGTGTTCTTCGTAATGAATGGTGATATTTCGTCCGGTTTGGCCAATATAATATACGAATTACAAAAGATTTTATATATACCAAGATTTAGGGATTTAGAAGCTTTTGTGGTGTGCATGAGGATTTGGTTTCGTATGATGCATCTGTTTTGGTATGCAAAACTAATGTTGGTATTTTTTGAAAATTTGTGTCATTTTATTTGTGATTTTGCCTAGATATGTTGTACTGATATGTATTGTTTCGGGCTCGTTTATTATTGTATAAGCTTTAGTAAGATGTTGGGGTCGTATTCATTTTGTTGGGCGATGAGATGAAGTATACCTAATCTTTTTGTTTGGCCGCGTCATCTAATGGTAGCTGACTAGTCTGTTCGATGGAAAATGCTAGTCTGTGTGATTGACGATGACATGAATAAGCATGAAAGATGTTACATGATGTTATTGCTTTTCTGTATGTTTCAAACTTTGAATTAATTTTGTGCTTTTTTACGGATAGTTCGAGGTAGTTAATTTTCTTATTATATTTTAATTTTACAGCAAAATTCGTTCTAGAATGAGGTGTCTTCTGCATTTCCATCTATGAGCATGAGAGCATCATCCACGTATCGATAATAATAGAAGCTTTTGTTAGTTTCTTGGTGTAGGAAGAACCTTTCTTCAAGGCTATTGTACTTGTCAAGTTGCAAACTATAGCAACACCATCTAACTGTGCATAAAATTTCCCTTGAAAGTGGATGTAGTATTGTTCAAGGTCTACGTGAAGAAAGTTTATAATTTAGTTTTGTAAGTGTAAATTAACTAGTTACTAATTAGGTATGTGGGACAATTTATACTACTAACGACAGGGCGAACTGGACATAATTGTTTGTGTGTGTTGGAATATCAGTTAAAGTAAAACAACAGCCATTCTGACTACCGTATGTACCACACGATGTATAATTAGAATTTTGTAAATCATGTCTCTGTAGCACTAAGCTACATAATATTATAGAAAATATGTTTTGCCATGGCGGAGTGGCCAAGCACATTGAGGCGCTATGCTACGATGCGCGAGGCCGCTCCCCGTCGGGGGTCGCTTTTAGTATAAGGTAGTTCATAAGTAGTTTGTAAGTTTAGGAACTGATGACCCCGCAGTTAAGTCCCTTAAGCTTTTCAAACATTTGAACATTTGAACAAATATGTTTTTGCAGAATAAGACACCTGACGGCGACTCTTCCCAAAGATATATCTCGTGAAAGAAAGAAATATTAAGTCATATTACAGTGTTCTGCTTTAAACTAATACAATCATGGCAACAATAATGTTTGTGTTTCCTTCTTTGAGATACGAGGTATTCAAAATAAGTCGAAGAAAGTACATCTACACACACTTTAGGCGCTTATTACATTCAAGCAAATGACACAGGCACTGTTGAAACCTTTGAAGTCGGAAAAGAACTACGTCTAATACCTACGTTAGCACATCGCTCAAGTCAACAACGTGTGATTAAGTAATTTTTATTGCACACTAGCTGAAAACCGGACATCGCCCGGCTACTTATTTATTCCAGTATTATGTTAATCTCTCCCTTCCCCTTTCCTGTCTCAGTTCTCCTTCCATCTCTCTCCGGCCGTCTCCTCTTCCCCCCCCCCTCCTTTCTGTTCATCCCCACTCTCTCTGTTAATAACCCCTCTCCCTCTCTCTCCCCATCTCCACATTCCTGTTTCTAAGCCAAAAACGCATTTGTCGAACTCCTCCTCCATCTCCTCAATCAATTGCCTCATCCACTTCAGCCTTGAGTTAGTACTTCTCCTATCCCTTCTGTCTCTCTCTCTGTCAACCTCTTTTTTCCTCTAAAACGGAGAATATTTTAAGAAATAAGGCTGTCTTGCATGATGTACAAAATTGTAAGTGCAGTATCCAAATAAAGAAAGATAGTAATCAAAAAACAAATTACATATAAACTTTATTATTTTTTATTGAGTTATATGTTGTACAATTGTATAATTTTTCAGGTATATATTCATTTGTATATGTGCTGTATGTCTGTAAAATATCTTGGGAATACAATTAGTAGTAAAGAAGTAATAGATTAAAACTTGGTGCGTGGTGGAGCGGTTTCCATGAACGATACTTTCTGTGTGCTCATATCACATGTCGCACTGTGATACAATTTAGCAGGTACATTCAGCTGTATGTGTGTATATTGTCTGTAAAATTTCCTACGGGTCCAGTTTGTAGTGTAGAAATTATAAATTGTAACGTTATACCGAATGCCGAAGTTTTGCTCCATGAATAGCGGAAAAGTAGTAAGCGAGAAACTTGTTTCCTTTCATTATTTTGATGTGGTTGTCAGCGAGAAAAAGTTTAATAAAGGTTTGAAACTATGTTTAAAGCTTGGTGCAAGTCGCTAAGTACCGTCATGCTCATATAGTGTATTTATAAAGTGTAGCCGCATTATGTGGCAGTTTCTTGCAACTATATTGTTTCTGACGTCATATCTTCTGAACCATGTGACGTATGTATTCTTAACCCCGCAACAATTATTACCTCGCGGTAAGGAATGTGTGTACCAAATTTGGTTGAAATCGGTCCAGTGGTTTAAGAGAAAATGAGCAGCATTGTCTCTAAATGCAGCAATTTTTTGCGCACCTCATTGTTTATAACGTCATATCTCGTGACCTCTCTGTTGTACGTCATTCTTTCACTTACGGCGACCGTCGTCATGGATTTAAGCTTGCGTGTACGGAATTTCGTAAAGACTGGAACAAAACTGTAGATTTGTATGCAATACGTACAAAGATACGGAGCCGGCCGCGGTGGCCGAGGGGGCTAAGGCGCTCCAGTCACTGTCTGCACGGCCACTACGCTCGGGGGTTCGAATCCCCCCTCGGGCATGGATATTTGTGACGTCCTAGTTCGTAAGTAGTTCATAAGTAGTTTGTAAGTTTAGGGACTGATGACCCCGTAGTTAAGTCCCATTGACTATACAAACATTTGAACATTTTTTTGAAAGATACAGACACTCTGCTTTGACATGCTTTACAATGCCATGGAAAGAAAAACGTGTTTGGTTGGGTTTCAGATTCTTGCGTGTATTCCTGTCCGATCAGTAAAATAATTATCCTCGGAAAGCGAATATTTCGTTATGAACATCAGCACATTACGCCGCCGGAGACTTGACGCCCGGAGTATACGTAACCCGCACGATCCATATGTTGCACACGCTGTCGCAGTATGCCTCTAAGCAGCAATTTTTTTTTTTTTTTTATTATTATTATCGGACCAAACTGCGTGGTCAGCAGTCCGTAGCTTACAAACTACTTAAACTAGGTAAACTAATCCAAGGACAAACACACACACCCATGCCCCAGGGAGGACTCGAACCTCCACGGCGAGCAACCTCGCGCTCTGCAGCGAGACGCTTTAGACAGCTCGGCTACTCCACCGCGGCGCAGCAAATATCTTCGGATCAATAAAAATCTTGATTCGATCGCTACCAAATTTCACAGGTACACTCGATGGGCTTACTTGAATATTTTATAATGATGCCATCAAAATCGCTCCAGCCGTTTTCGAGTTTATAGAGGACATACAAACATTAATCTATATCTATATATAAAAGGCTTGTGTGTGTACGTGCTGACAGACTTTTCTCCATGACCACATACTGCCACCCACTCGTGGTTGTGGTGGTAGATAGCCCTTAGTCTAATGATGTTAGTAAGGGAGTTTGGTCGCGGAGCGTGGCAGTGAGTGAGTGACGAGCAAAAATTCGCAAAATATGCAATAAATACTCTTAGGAAAAGCTATGTACTCTGTGACTCACGAACTTTACGGTACGAGTCAAAATCTGTTTATTCTTTCAATCGTCAGACAATGTGGTCCTTTCAGACTTTAATAACGACGAGGAATATCAAATACGCAATTTTTTAAATAGACCACATGTTTCCGTCAACCACAGATTACCAACTATGAACAGAGACACAAGCAAAGATAAACATAAAAATAGACTCAAAGATAAAAATACTCGTGGAACATTGATAACGGTCGTGGAAGCGTGTTGAAAACACAGTCATATATACATAATCGCAGTTGATGTCATATATTCTGTGAATATTACATACATTAATGAATGTCTCTTAGGCCATAGATATCGATATGGCTGTGCCAGTCATGGAGGTAACCTCCATGGTGCCAGTAAGCTCACTGGTCTGTGCTAATTAGTGATCTCTGATAGATATAGCCGCGACAGTCTCTGCTGTAAAAGGTGTTATCGTTTGACAGCTGGGTCGAGAAAAACTGTGCGACGTAGTCCTACTCATATCCCGGCGGCCTCCTGTGGTAATGTTGGCAACAGATGTTGAATAACGAGAATCATGTGACATCGTCATAAGCCAATCGCGTGACATGCAAATATTTTGTCGTGAAATCAAGCATACAGCAGGAACAGCAGTATTTATCTACACTCTATGTGGTTCGGTCATCTTTTTCAACGATTTTATATCGTGTTATTGATGTTGCCAACATAAAAACACGAGGTCGCCAGGATAGAAAGTAAAATTTTACCGAATCAGATACGTCCGTTGTTGTTACATCTCATTATGACCAGCACTTTCACGCGAAACTCTTTTGTATAGAGTCTCATGATTCACACAGTCTTACAATTCATTCCAAATTCCTATTCAACAAGATATTTGTGAAAACTGTTACAAATCAATATTCGCACTTATCCAATACCGTTTTCAGAAATGTAATTTGCCAGACGCTTTCGGCGCTGCTGTTGCAATGTGTAACGAAATTGAGAATAACGACGCATTATTACTATTTCTGATCTCATCGATAGCAAAGTTCACGCCAAACATACAATTACACATTGCAGTCTTAACTTGATGAACACAACCTAACAATGATTTTACGTCGTTACTTTAATTTCACTTTTTGTATGAAAACTTTATGAATATTCATGGTTTTCGACATTTTGGCTAAGAGAACTGAGTTTATTGACAGAGCGATCCAACAAGGATTTTGTTTTTGCTAACCTAGGTCCGAAACCCTAAAAAAATCACGATATACATAGGTCCTTCGTTAACAACCGTTGCGAAGCACGGGCATATAAGTTAGTTTTTATATATAGAGATATGACTACATTTTTATTCCTACTGAGATCGGGTGTACAAGACGGGATATATCACAAAAAACACGATGAGCCACCCAGAACCACTAAATATTCCAGTAGCCTTACAAGTAAAATTAAATATGGCTCCCACATAATAGGTCCAGCTAACTTTGCTTCTATGCTGTAGATTTCAAAAATTATCCTGGAGTAAAGTCCACAGTATCCACTGTCTTACACTGTAAATGGGCAATAACATACGGCGAAAATAACGACGACGTCGACAGTACGGCAGTACGCTGCTCCAGTGGTGTTGCCTCGGTGCCTCACTGCCGATTGAGGATGCTGTAGCTCGCACGGCACTTCCGCCCAGAATTAACCGCAGCGCGGACTTATCTACATCCGGTGCTACAATTTTAGCCACGACGTCACTGTCACTGAATGTATCTTTACCATTTGAGCATGAAATAGAGTTTAAGCAATTCTACAAGTTTACTGTTTCTAGAAATGTTGAAATCTCATAATCTCAATGTGATCACCAAAAAACTGGAGGGAGTCTCATTTGCCGCGGCGGATTGGCCTGGCGCATAAAGGCGCTATGCTCCGATGCGCGAGGGCGTTCCCCGTCGGAGGTTCGGATCCTCCCTCGGGCATGGATGTTTGTGTTGTCTTTAGTATAAGGTAGTTTATAAGTGGTTTGCAAGTTTAGGGACTGATGACCCCGCAGTTAAGTCCCATAAGCTTAACAAACATTTGAACATTTTGAATTTGGAGTCTCATTTTCTGTAATGTAGCAATATACGCGTGGCGGGGTAATCCGTTCGGTTGTGCAAAGTCACTGTACCATGGTGTCGTAGTGGTTAGCTCAAATGCTTAATGAGCAGAAAACCTCGGTTGGAATCCCGCACTTGATATATTCATATAATACCTCAGACTGCTCACATATAAAATCATATATGTTTGTCATAGGAACAACACCTTTGCCACTCGGGAGTAGCCGAGCGGTCTCGAGTGCCACGTTGCAGATCGCGCGACCTCCCGCGTTGGAGGATCGAACCCTCCCTCGGGCATGGATGTTTGTGTTGCCTCTAGTATAAGTTACGTTATAAGTAGTTTGTAAGTTTAGGGACTGATGACCCCGCAGTTAAATCCCATAAGCTTTACAAGCATTTGAACAATTGAACAACACCTGTATTAGAACTGAAAGCAAGAATTGTGCTCTTACTGTATCACAAATGCACTGCGCAACGTAATTAAGGGATCACTTTTTCATAACCCCGTAATTTTGGCCAAGTACGAGTAATAAGTTTAATATTAGTCTCACAAATGCCTACAACCGTCCTCCGTGACGTTGAAAATGTACGAGGCCCTGCGACGTTGACCGCGTGCTTGCCGACGCTTGAAACAACACGTTGTCAAGACATCCGGAAAATTTAGCCAGGTCTCAAAATTTCATGTGAGTTCTGAGGTTGGTCGATGATGTCACGAAGCCACGATGTCACCACATTTCACGATAATGTGGCCAATGCTAGCGCCTGCGTGTCACACATATCATGTCTTCTCTTCACGCGTCTGTAATAGCCAGAACCTCGTCGCTCAGCATTGAAATTAAGCGGTTTTCTTAGAGTGTGGCTGAGGACTTCAGACGCATTCCCGCCGTGAATCGTCCCGAAAAGCCCTCATGGGCTGGCGATAAAACGATCCCTTCCTTTGGTCCGCTGATCACACACTTTACCACAAACACTACCGCGTATGTGTCACACTGTGGGGACGGCGCCATATCCCCACCTGCCCCCCCCTCCCCCAACCGACCAGCATTTAAATCACGTGGTTTCTTCACGTATGGACATTGACAACATTTTAGACACGCTGGCGTTTGGAATCTACATAAAAAAGGCCTCATGGGGTGGTAGAAAGGGAGCTTTAAACACCCCTGCCGCGTTGGAATGGCCTAGCGCTCTAAGGCGCCTTTCTGCGGTTCGCGCTGTTGCCTCCCGTCGGAGGTTCGAGTCGTCCTTAGCCTAGGGACTGATAACTTCAGTAGTTAACTCCCATAGATTTACAAACATTTCAAGATTTTGAAACTACCCCGTCCTTTGAACCTATTAATTATGAGGGATTCTGCGATCTACAACGACATTTCACAGTATGATTGGCAAAAGGAGAACGTAACGTCTTTCGACACCTCCCGGGCTAACAATCCATTTTCTAAGGACGTCATTACTTAAAGCTTCCGGGCTGAGATGCTGTGGTCCATACATAAAACTTTCCCCTGACGTGGTGTCGGCTGTGCTGTGGTCTCTGATATTGTCAACCTCATCGATTGAAATTAATCGATTGTCATGCTGTTGCTGCAGTGTTGACATCCATATCTTATCAAGTTTGAGACCTTCCTCTTTTTTGTTAAAATTATTTCGATGTTTAAAAATTTTAATGGCCTCTCTGTGCAAACGCGCATAATAATGGACGTCTTTGCTATGAAGGACGTCACGTTAAATTTTATTTCGTGGTCACCTTCTTGATACACGTGTTCCGCTACAGCCGATTTATCAGTATGTATGTCCGAGGCGGCAGTTCCTTTTGTGTTCGCCCAGACGAGTGTTGACACTTCTTTTAGTTGTAACTATATAAATTTGTTAACAACTGCAGGAGATTTTATAGACACCTGGTGTAGCCAGGGGATGTCGCTTATCTATATATATATATATATACGGCGCTTACTCGCACTCTCGTTGCAGTACGCCGCTTTGCCTCCGAGGATGCCTTCCGCAGACGAGGGCGAAACGTCAGGAGGAAGTTTTATGAATGGACCACGGCATCTCAGCCTGGAAGCTTTAAGTAATGACGATACCTGCCGTGAAAGCCTTCATTCTATGTTCTAAGGATATCGTTGGCCTGCAATCCCAACAAACGTTGTCAGCCCCCTTTTGTGTGCACCACCAGCGCAATTTTTACTCTACTGTATAGGAAGGAGCCTCAGTTACCATTCTAAACCATTCCGCAAATTCTGAACGTCATCAGAAGCTTCAAATTGTATCGATTAAATGTTGTCCTTTGTCACACTCGAAGACAACCGCGTGATTTCAATGCAGAGGCGTCAAAAGAAGGCGTGAAATGTGGGCAAGGTGTGGGAGAGTGGGCTGACGGCGTTCCCATAGCGCAGGCATGGCCAACATTTCCGCCCGGCGGGCGGAGTACACTGTAGTTCACCCGCCCGCCGCGACCGTGTGTCGCTAGTGCCCCACACTCCGCTGCGCACAGTGCGCCCGCGACCGCGAGGCGGTGTTGGCCATGCCTGACATAGCGCGACACGTACGCGGTATAGTCGGACCGAAACAGGATTATCCCTGGCTCCGCCTAATGGGTTGGGGACCGCCCCGGCCGCGGAAACGGAATGCAACCGTGTTGCCAAGCAGTTAGTTCGCTGCTGGACAGTATAGCTAACGGTCGCTGTCGTGTGTCAGAACCGGCAAAAGTGCAAAGCACAGCCGGACGCGCGCATGCGCAGAGCAAAGTTCACTCCAATAGTCTGGTACCGCGCTGGCGCTCAAAGCTGATTGGCGCAAGCGCCAGGGATCGACTACAGCATTTGGCAGCATTGTAGTGAAATGTGGTGACATCGTGACACCATTAACCACAATTAAAACTCACATGCAATTTGGCCTTTCTTTCGAATTTGTTAACAATGTGTTGTTCGAAATTGTGCCAAGCCCGTGAGCAACGTCGCGCGGAGCCATACATTTCCACCATTACAGAGGAAGCTTGTTGACACCTGTGGGACAAATTTCAAAGCAATATGGCCAACTGAGCCGCGGTGGACTGGTCGAGCGTTCTTAGTAGCATTGCTGTGGAGTGCGCTGCTGCTCACCGTTAGAGGTTAGAGCCCTCCCTCGGGCATGGGTGTATTTATTGTCCTTAGCGAAAGTTAAAGTAGTTTGTAAGCCTTGGGACAGATCACCAGAGCAGTTAAGTCCTATAGATTTACAAACATTTGAAATTTTATTCAGTTATGTTACATAGAGTGTAAGGAAAGCGCATGTCGGAAAAGACAGTTATCTTCTTTCAGCGTCGTACTACAGTGTCTCTATTACACAAAAGACCCCGTAATTTCGTCGATGAGTGGCAACCTTCCCTACAGTTAGTACAATTTATATTTGAATATATGGCCATACAGACGCTCGTCGAGGTGAACCTTCTCTGCTATAGTTCTGACACGTGTTGCGACATTGCAAAAGACCAAATTTCACACTCTTCTTCACCTTCGTTTTCGTCATTTGGAACGTAGTACGAATCGTTATCACTGAAATTGCTAAGACGATCCGAGTCTACCAATCTCAAGTTTTGCTTAGACATTTGGTAAGTCTGACAGATAATACGCTTTGCAAATAAAATATATCATTCCAAAATGGAGCATTATATTAGATAACTGTACAGAGAACAACGAACTAAAATTGAAAGGAGTCTGAGAGACTCAGCTCAGATATTAATCGATGAATAAAGCAATATAATACTTTACTTCTAACAATTTATAAAAGCAAAAGATGATGTTAGGAGAATAACCAAGTAGTAGAATAATAGTACAATCATTTGTGGCTAGTAAGAAAGGAAATGTAAGGTAATGTTTTACTGAGACTCTAGATTTGTGTTTCATGCGTATAGGCGAAGGTAGGTACACTGTGAATTGTTTATTACACTAATGAGAATGGAAATTTCTTCCGGTTTCCATTTTCGTTCTTTTAGGTAAAGTTCCACACGGAAAAATTATTACCTAAAGAAATTTAATCTGAAACTTGGCATATTTGATTTTTTGGAGTTAATCGATATAGAATAAATACTAAAAATTATTGAGTCAGTATTTTAGCCTTTATATTCACACCAAATGTTAATTGGAAAAGTACAGAGTTCCATCTAGGAATTAAAAGAAACGTTTTATCTTCGATTCAATGCAAAAGCAACTGTGGAAAACCAATATTTCAGAATTACAAACTCACAACGATGTATCAAATTGTTTTTCGCGATCTCTTGTCTAAATGAACTACTTACTGCTACTAACCTGAGATTAGACAACCATCAGAAATTTGGTCACTTTAACCTGTGCTTTGCTGGTATTAACTGTATTCTGAACTTTAATTGTACCTGCCTTTTACTGACTTTTCTCCGATTACCTATAACACCGACAATATGTGGGCCGTTAAAGTCAAATGTAGGATATGCGCCCTTATTTTTCTGTTCTGAAACGAATTTCCCGGGATAGTACTCGTATCACTTGCTGAATTCAACTAAGATGTCCATATATCTTCACTTCGACATACTAAACGTTCTCTTTGTGTATATGTTCCTTCATACCTGGATAAGTTCGCATTGGGCCTCGTATTACAGCTTCAGTTGCGTCCTACGTACCACCAAACATAATATATCCATGTGTGTCACATGACATATACTAACCCCGATGAAAGCACTTTTTTATTTTGATTCTCAACTTTTATTCTACCGGAGTTCAGTAGCTGTCGCAGTCGACAGCGGTTACAAACTATATGACCTCAAAATTTCTTAGGGAAAAGTAACAAATACGCTATCTTTAAGATTATTATACTGTAATTACTAATCTGCTTGTTGCAATTAACGTGAACTAAATATAATCAGTTTATAAAATACTATCAGATTTTATAACAACATTTGTTTCGACATATTCCAGTCAAAGTATGTGCCAAATTTACCTTCACCTTAATCTATCATATCGCGACAATAGATTGTGATTAAAGAATTTTTTAAATAATCGTTTTGATTTTTATTAATTTATTCACCTTCGTGAAA
Source organism: Locusta migratoria (assembly GCA_026315105.1). NCBI lineage: Eukaryota > Metazoa > Arthropoda > Insecta > Orthoptera > Acrididae > Locusta > Locusta migratoria. The sequence goes on along the minus strand of CM048746.1, from coordinate 334,095,763 downwards.
AATTAGAGCCGATTCTAAGAAGTTGCAAACGTTTCCCAGAAAAAAAAAAATGCGCATATAATCCGAACGGCCGGCCGCTGTGGCCGAGGGGACTGAGGCGCTCCAGTCACGGTCTGCACGGCCACTACGGTCGGGGGTTCGAATCCCCCCTCGGGCATGGATATTTGTGCCGACCTTAGTGTTAGCTAGTTCATAAGTAGTTTGTAAGTTTAGGGACTGATGACCCCGTAGTTAAGTCCCATAAGCTATACAAACATTTGAATTTTAATCCGAACGGAGAACACACAAATCGTCCCTTTAACTTTCGTCTTTTGCAAAAGGAATTAATCGAATTGTACAGTTAGTCAGGTCGTCAGCTCGGGTTAGTTGTTAAACAGAGCCGTGGTAATTTTATATGACTTTAAACCATAATATCTCGACAACGAGTGAATGTAATTGAAAAAAAAAAAAACTCATTTGACATTATTATTTCATGCAAAGTTCGAACCGATCCCCACAAGTTTTAAGTGTAGAAGTGACGCACTTGAGAAACCTCCAAGAAGAAAAGATTTTTTATATGTAATATTCCAACAGCGCAATCCAAGTATTACTTTCATAACAAATGAAAACTTTTAAAGAGGAATTAATAATAATTTTGTGTGGCTCAGTGGCCTGGTGCAAGTCTTTCTATTGGACGTCACTTCGGCGACTTGCGTGTCCTTAACATATCCCAGTTATCCAACCGGTGAAAGGGTACCTACAGTTTAACGTGGAAACCGAACCATGTGTCGTTTCTGGAGACTCTTCACACCGCCGAGAGATAAAGGCCGGTTTAAAACGCAGACTGATTGATTCCCACATCCGACCTGGTTTCGAACCCGCGACCCTGCGGTTTCCAGTGGAGAGCTTTACCTCGAGACCACCTAACTTAATAGCAATTAATCTGTTCAAATACGAGTTCAGTTCCGACAGTAATTCCTGCTACTTTTATTCATTGGAACCACAAGAGATACATTAATAACAACAGAACAGTCAAACAGAGAAATATTTCAACTACATACTGTAATTTTTCACCAATATAGATTATGCACTTTTACAAATTACGAATCAAAGTCTGCATGCCGCGCTTATATGAACTGGAAGCAGATGAGGCTAATCAGTTGCTTCTATGTACTGTCTTTTGGATTCCGGCTTGTAGTAGTGACACCATGTCTTATCTCCGCTGACAATGATAGAAATTTGTCGTGTTAACTTCGTATTGGTCCAGCAGATCCCAGCAAATTTTAATTTGATGAGATGTAAGATGTTTGCTCTTCTATAAGCAATCGAGGGACCCATCTCACACAGACAGGATAGCCAAGATGCCCCAAAGTTGTTTCCACACACAGGAATTCACACGGTTCTATGGTCGTTATTCGTCATTCAGTACTGATGAGTTGAGCAAGACGCTCTTCATTACGAGGAAAGGCAACTGTGTTCGGTGGACCGAGCCGTGGATTGTGCAGCACACTCGTTGAAAATGCCTTACCCATCACCTCACATTGCTCACTTCTCCTGTACCGTCTACATACACCTTTAGAAAGCGTCAATGAATTTCAATCAAGGCAATTTCTTCAGCACTGAAGAATTCAATCATAAATCGCTGTTTCATACATGCGTCTATATAATTTTGGAACACACCTCTTCTGGCACCAACTACCAGAGAACAGCGAAACCACCAGCAAATGGAAGGCGAAGGATCAAGAATTAGCAGTACACCAATGACATCTGGCGAGGATATCAGACATCACAACAAAAATGGGTACGACCCTCGTCATGTTACTGTGCACCAGCGCCGCTCCGTCGTTTAAGTTTCGCTTATATACGGTAACATAGCTGAACAGATGAGTTAATGTCTGCATCAAAAAAAAAATTCATTTAATGTTCCTAGCTCAAATATGAGGCCCCTGTCCCCAGCAATACCTGTTCGGTACAATGTTTCGGAGATACATATACATAAAGGGTGTTTCACTAAGTGAAAATAATAGGTGACGGAATTTTTAATGCGGTAGGTCAACACAAGAAATGTTACACTTTCTGCGGAGCTATGAACATAGTTTATTGTATCATTTTCCAAAGAGTTACAGCACAAAGATATAATTTTTAAATGGAATAATAGTTTTTTCTATCGCGCATTGGATTCGTTGAAACCAGCTGCGTCCAAATCAATTTAAACTACATTCCTAACACTGTTAGTTTGGGAGCTACAACCCTTCAAAGTTTCTGGGGCAGATACCACGCTGTACATAATACATGGCTGTGTGGTGGGTGATGGATGTTATGGCGGTGGGAAGTTGATTTACATGAGATGTTCAAATGTGTGTCCATGTTCCTCAATGCATATTACAATTCACTGTCGAAAGGATCTGCGGACGAGATGTAACATCGCCGGTGTGACGGAGCGACATACGTCCTCGATGCGCCTTTTTAGATCATCTGGGGATGTGGGCTCAATGACATAAACACGATCCTTTAGATATCCCCACAAATAGAAATCTACTGGTGTTAAATCGGGCGTCCTTGCGGGCCATGAATGAGGACCATGGTGCCCCAACCATCTTCCGGCAAACCTTTTGTTTAGTTCTTCCACAACAGCATGCGCAGAATGGCCTGGGTGACCATTGTACTGCATCCACATATGGACTCTCGTGTGTAGACACACATGTTCAAGGAGACCACCCAAACTGTCAGCTATAAAAGCGCGGTATAACTCACCTGTCAGTGTACCTGGGAAGTAGTGTGGACCGATGATTTCATCCCCAAGAATTCAACACCACACGTTAATAGGCCACCTACGTTGACGATCGACAGGTCGTATCCACCGAGGATTGTCTTCGGCCCAGTAGTGCATGTTATGGCGATTCACTGCACCATAATTTGTGAACGTGGACTCATCAGAGAACATAACACTTTGTAAAGACTCCAGCGTGAAATTTCGCATGGCCCACTCACAGAATGTCACTCTTGCACGGAAATCGTTCCCATGCAATTCCTGGGTCAGTGACAGGCGGTACGGGTGAAACCTGTGGCCATGTACTATACGCCACACAGATGTGAGACTGACACCAGCGACTGCAGGAACGACTCGTAAGCTGACATGAGGATCGTGGGGTAGTGCAGCTAAAACAAACATCTCCGTCTCCTCACTTCTTTCAGGTCTTCGTCTGTTACTGCGGCGCATTACCAAGCTGCCTGTTTCCGGAAGTCGTTGTTCGGCACGTAAGAACATAATGGCTGCCGGGGCTCTTCACCTAGGATATCTCACGGCATACACCGTGGCTGCTTCAGTGACATCGTGTCGGCACTCGCCGAGCATCAGCAACATGTCAACATACTCGTTGTTCTTGTATGCCATCATCACCCGATGTCAGTAACTGTGGTATATTGAGCCCCGGTTGTTTGTGTGGCTCCAACTGTCGAGTATACGGCCGTGTGCGGCGAAAGTCGTCAATCTAACAGCGCATCGAGGAAGCTTCTTGCTCCGTGACACCGGCGACGTTACAACTCGGCCGCACCACATTTATTGACTTGGACGCAGCTGGTTTTAACGAATCCAATGCACGATAGAAACAACTATTGTTCCATTTAAAAAATTATATCTTTGTGCTGTAACTCTTTGGAAAATGATACAATAAACTATGTTCATAGCTCCGCAGAAAATGTAACATTTCTTGTGTTGACCTACCGCATTAAAATTTCCTGTCACCTATTATTTTATAAGTTACAGAGGCAAACACACTTAGTGAAACACCCTGTATATATTTTTGGCTTCGTATTTCATGCGCTCGTCCAGTTGTCTGATAACCTAAGGCATCCAGACACTGTTAAGATCACGTTTCGCTGCATTCCTTCTCGTTCAGTTCTCGATGGAGTTTGTCTACTGCGGCACTCAGCTAATTGCACAGCGTCTCAAAGCTGCCAATAAGTTTAATGATCGAATCCTTGTTACTGCTGCAAGCACCCTTCCTGTGCAAATTTCGTCGTCGTGGACACGAACTTTTTCATGAGCATAATTAAATAACGTTTTCATTTGTTTGCACATCTGCCGTAGCTACAGATTCTTCTACTTAATTTGTCCCGTAGCGACACTTTGTCACTTCATTTCCAACTCATTTTTAGACTTCGTTTTCCGTTTGGCCTGCTGTATTTGCCACATTTTTATCTTTTTTTTTCCTTTCATTAATTAAATATCTGTAGTGATACACAACGATTTCTATTATGCCATGTCTTTTTACCTCGATATCCTGCTGTCTTCAATTTTTATTTTTCCAGTATAGCAATTCGTCTTATATTTCTTTCCTTTGTTTCAGGCAACAGCTACCTAATCCCCAAATAATACTCTCAGCAACATCTGTTGCCTTGAACTTATCGACATCCCATCTGTTTAGTTGCATACTTTTTGTTGTTTCTTCAGCTGTAAATAATATGGAACTTTTTGGCGTCTCCAATTCTCTTCCACACATAGAATCCTATTCCATGATTCAAAAACCAAGAGCTAGCGTTTATTACATTATTCACTATGCAGAATTATACCAAATGGCGCTCTTTTTCATTCCTTTCCCCATAGGCCATATTGGCATAACTACTATTTTTCCTTTTCCGACACTAGAATTTCAGTCTTCTTTTCACAATTACATTTTCAACTCCTTTAACTACCAGAATAATATCTTTCTTCTCACCATATTTTTCCTTCCAATTTCTTCATCTGTGAGGCTAGTTTCCTCGCGTCTGTCTTGGCTGCGATAACGTGTTCACTATTTTGAGCATAAAAGCGTATCAGCATACCTGTATCTCTAGTCACTACCATACCTATCTCGCATTACATATATTTGCCTATGTACATATAACCCAGTAATCAGTCACGTTGATCCTACCAACTATCTTCACTAATCCCACTTTTTTTCCAACCAACTTCTCGATTAACCAATCACAAACTGCGCTACGAACCATAGGACGCCAGATTGGTTGTTTGCTCATGACGACTTCTTCCTGGCAAGCCTCGCCTGGAAATGCAAAGGGGGTTTGGGGGGGGGCGGGGGGGGGGGGAAGCTATTTTACCGCCTAAATGTTTCACTAAAAAGGAAGATGTACCGTCTCTTAAAAGCAGAATAGAACTCCATATTTAATGACAGTAATTATACTTTATTTCTAGCTGTTTACCAACGTAGCATTGCTAGGTTGGCTGGAGTAACAAGGCCACTGATTAGTCAGTAACCCAGATTGCTGCAGCTGCAACTACTGAAAGGTCTGTCATCAGGAACCATATGTTTATAAATAAGAAAATGCAGACGTCGAAGAATGCCAAGTTATATTACTTCTTTCTTCAGGACTAGCTTATATGCCCGTGCTTCGCAACGGTTGTTAAAGAGGGACCTGTGTATGTCATGGTTTTTTAGGGTTTCGGAGCTAGGTCAGCAAAAACAGAATCCTCATTGGATAACCCTGTCAATAAACTCAGTTCTCCTAGCCAAGATGTCAAATTTAAGTAAAGTCACTGTCGAATCGAAGATTATTCATTAAGTTTTTCATACAAAAAGTTAATTCAAGTCTGTACTCCGGAATAATGTAAATTCAATGTTCATAAAGTTAAGACTGCTGTTTGTAATTTTCCGTTTGGCGTAAACTTCTGAAAACACATCGACCGCTAAGAAATAGTGATAATAATAACAGTGCCATGTATTGGTTCTATGGTGTAGTACTAAACTGTTTATCTCTGACAGTAAGTGTATGCTGAAGTATTAGTATGTTGCAGTGTTGCACTGGGGACAATGTAGTTATTCTGTATGAAGTGCTCCCTATTAATCGAAACTTGACGAATGCTGGAAATCTGGTAATTCAATCAACAGAGCAGTTCAAGCCTGTTTAAACAAGACATCATGGTGGTGTCAATGTGCACCAAAGTAAGTCTGGGTAGCTAATCGTTGAAGAAATGGCGTCAGCTGATGATATGTATAGAACTTTCCATTAAATATAGTATTTCCAGTGAATTATCTTGACTGTGTTAGCAGCATCGGCCACTCTTTCAACTAATACGTATCCCCACTTCCTGCAGTGATTACTTCGTAAAGCACGAAGCTGAAATCGATCTAGTGTAATAGAAGACGGATTATAAGTACAACTGTCTCTGTAAAAGAAGACGTCTTCCTCTATCCTAATGTAGTCCGCACCAAAAGTAATTAGAAATTGTACCGTATAGTTATGGAAGCAGAGAGGTTTCTGATGAGTTTGTCGCTCGCCTGTGTATATTATCTTTAGTGGCAGGCACAGAGCAGAAATATCTCTAGAGTGAGCATTCAGATGCGCGGAACAGATTTTGTGTCCTCAGCATGAACGTGGAAATGTCACGTGACATTGGGAAAATCTACTAATCGCTGACTTTATATTGGTCCTTTTTTGTTCGGTGAAGACAGATGACTATGTGTAAATGGCCTTTTAGCGACGCTTCCGCAACATTCTTGTTGCTTATGTGACACATTTATTTAGATATCATTTCATGTTATGTGGTTGCTCTGCGAAAAATACGTGGGGCTTCTTTGCAGCCAATGCGGTACAAACCAATCCTAAGAGCAAATAAATTTGTGGAAACAGTGAATTTGTCTCAGTATCACTTGGTAATTCCAGGTTAATGTTGAGAAGATGCACAGAAGCCAATGCTCACTCCATACATATTTCTACTCTATATATAATTTAGTGTTTATACCCGTCGAAAGATGCACTTCTTTTCTTTCCATGACTTTGCAAAACATATTGGATACAACTAGGAAGAAAAGAGTTTTTTGGGTCCTATCTGGGCTAAACTTTACTTGCAGTGACACCGGCTTAGTTTTCTATCGTTGGCCACGAACTATTCGCTTTAGGAGGATAATTAATTTACTGACCAGAACAGCATAAATTATTTATTTCATCGTGAACATTAACAATTATTCTCCTTATTCTATGTGACTGATTTTTGAAAAACCATTCAACGGACGTTGCCAACATCAGCACCCAACGCCACCACCGTAAGTAAAATTTTATCCCTTCTTGTAGTGTATTACACCATAGTTACGAGAATTTGAAAAACGCAGCAACACCATAGTTAGTTATTTGGGGTACTATATAACTAACGTTGCCTCACTTAGTCCTTTCCTGTACAGAATGCACTCAAAATTTAATGAAAACACACAGGAATCATAAAGGGAACTACATAAATTCCATTTTCCTTGCAAAGAATTCTCATGTAAATTAGAGACGCAAAGGAATATCGTTACGTTTTAAATTCAAATGATATCTGCGGAAAGAAGCACTTCTCTTTTCTTTCCATGGCACTGTAAAGCATGCGCGATACAGCTAGTAAAATAATTATTTTTTTGTGCCCCACCTGGGTTAAATTTTACTTGCAGTGGTAGCGGTTTACTATATTAACGTTGGCAAAGAAATATTCGCTTTAGCGCGATCATAAATCTACTGATTGGAACAACATTAATTATTTATTTCATTATCAACACTAAGAATTATTCCCATCATCGTACATGACTGATTTTTTCAAAAAGGATTCAACTGCCGTTGCCAATATCAGTACACTGCAGCGCTGCCATAAAGAAAATGACAGTTCTTGTTTCGGTGTATTACACTTTGGTTATAAGAATAAACAACGCAGCATCGTCATCTATTAGTTATTTGGTATACTATGTCAGTAACAGCGCCTCTATCGGAATTTTGCTATACTACACTGCAATTCAAGCATAGCTTACACCAGAAATTACAATTTACGATATCTTTCTTTCCTCTGATCCGATTTTGATGTAACTAAGCCTATGTTACTCTCCAACCTAATCTCAATTTACTTGTGGAAACCCATGAAAGTTCGTGTAGCATTTCTGGAGATTACCCTCAACAAATAGACATACACGATGGCTTTTAAGCAAATGATTAAATTATGATATCTTTATTTTTTCTGATCCGATTTTAATTATTGAAGCCTTTATGTAACCGCGTGATGTTCTTAAGTTACTTGTGAAACCACCATGAAAATTAGTCAAGTAGTTTTTGAGATATACGTGTTCAAAGAGACAGACCGACATAACAGTCGTAGATAAAAAAAATTGAAATTACGATATTCTTGTTTTCCGTGATCCGACTTTTATGAAATGAAGTCTATATATTGTCCAGTTACGCTCACGTTACCTGTGAAAATCCTATACAAATTCGTGAAGTATGGAGCTGGAGATGGAGATATGATGTTTTTAATAGTCGAAAAAAAAAAAAAAAAAAAAAAAAAACAGACCCCACGGTTAATGAAAACATTAAAATTACGATACCTGGTGCAAACATAGATAAACATGGGGCATTAATCATTAATAAAAATAATAAAATAATTAACACACAGACAGATAACAGTAATGGTGCAGAAACACTTCAGGTTAAATAATAAATCAACATGGAACACGACCATACAATCAGTGTTCAAAAATGTTCAAATGTTTCTTAAGCTTATGGGACTTAACTACGGGGTCATCAGTCCCTAAACTTACAAACTACTTATGAACTACTTACGAACTAGGACGGCACAAATATCCATGCAATTCAAGCATAGCTTACACCAGAAATTACAATTTACGATATCTTTTTTTCCTCTGATCCGATTTTGATGTAACTAAGCCTATGTTACTCTCCAACCTAATCTCAATTTACTTGTGGAAACCCATGAAAGTTCGTGTAGCATTTCTGGAGATTACCCTCAACAAATAGACATACACGATGGCTTTTAAGCAAATGATTAAATTATGATATCTTTATTTTTTCTGATCCGATATATATATATATATATATATATATATGAGAGACGACGGTTCACTCAACACAGCACTTAACAACAACTAATAGACATAGGAGCACGGATATTTAGTATAACCTGCCTGCTGACCCAAAAGCATCGCGAGTATTTTGAAGTCCCCACAAACGATTCATTGATGCTCCTGATTTTTAATTTTTCCCAGGTAAATGGCCAAATCGTTATTGTTTTCGTCTATTTGCACCGAATAGTTAACATTGTAAATGTTTAAAGTTTATTTTATCAATTATAATTCATATAATTTTAATAACTATTAAATAAAAAAGGCACATTGGTTTATTACTAATGAACATAAATACTACAATATACATAGAAACCTATGTTATAGAATTTTTTAAATATTTTTCCTGTTTTTAGGTCGCAATATATAAGAAAATATTAAAAAATGATATGCAGTTTTTTTAGTCGCAGACCTGTGTAATCCACAGTTTAACACTTTACTTACCTAAAGCCGCGCGGGAGTAGCCGAGCGGTCTGGAGCGCCACGTTACGGATCGCACGGCCTCCCGCGTCGGAGGTTCGAATCCTCCCTCGGGCATGGATGTGTATGTTTTCCTTAGGTTAGTTTAACTTAGTTTAAGTAGTATGTAAGCTAGGGAATGATAACCCAGCAGTTACGTCCCATAGATTTACAAACATTTGAACATAACTAAACACAACTAAGTGGCTATATGCTGCCAAATATTATATCCAACAACATAAAGTGATCAGAGCTTGTTTGTTCTGAAAAAAGGATATAAAAGAATTTCAGGCACAATCTTGACTTTTAAAAAGTTCACACGCAATTTGTAAATAAAAATTATCTCTTTGCGCAGCTAAATGTTGGAGGCAGTCCCCCGAGTAATTACGTAAGTGTCCAAATTTTTACAATTTTTTTAGGTGGCTGTGAGTTGTCGGAACTCTTGTTTTCGAGAGAGAGAGAGAGAGAGAGAGAGAGAGAGAGAGAGAGAGAGAGAGAGAGAATATGTCCCTTGGAGAGTTTTAACGAAAATAACGTCAGAGCAATATTAAAGGCGCTAGAAACGGGCTTACGAGAGCTGAATTCGCAGCTCCATAAAAAGCGAGGGGCGAATGCAGCGGGGAGCACAACCCTCGTGGTGCTTATGCCGCTGGGCCTAGTGTCCAGGCCAAGGCGAGATCATTAGCTGCGCCTAATGCAATAAAATGCTATCAGAACTTTTTTTTTTCAACTTGAAACGCTCGCCGTAATCAATTCAAAGACGAGGTGCAAGTGGTTCGTGCGCAAAAAAAAAAAAAAAAAAAAAAAAAAACAATTTTATCTCGTTTGACATGGGCGGCCTTTAATCACCTCGGAAACTCTTTGGCGCGTTCGTTGAAGACCGTAGGAGCGGACGGAAGCAATCGGATCGATCCCACCCCACGGAAAAGTAATAACGGCCGACGTGAGCCGCCTGAGACCTCCACCGTTTCCGTTCACACCCCCTTCCCGCCTCCCCTCTCCCTCTAGCGTTTGTCTCACTTGTCATTTTTATATCTGAGGATATCTGGTTTGGATGAAATTAATGACACCGCATTGTTCGCTACACGTTTGCCTGCCATTTACTAAATTTGTGGGAGAAGAAACTCCATAGTTATACGAGGGTGATTCAAATGAAAACCTTCACAGGGCTCTAATTTTTGTAACTGTAACAATAAAGAAAGAGCTTGAATGCTATTCGACGTAGTCTTTGTGACGTTGAATGTAGTTGTTCCACCGTTTGGGAAGTGTACTGATATGACGACGAAAGAGTTATTTTGATGGTGCCTGTAGTCTGGCATGCACCACCGTTTTCATCTTTCCATCACTTCTGAAAGAAATAAAGATGAAAACCGCGGTGTGCGTCAGACGACAGGCACGACCGAAATAATTCTTGCCGCGGTGAAGTAGCCGAGCGGTCTAAAGCGTCTCGCTGCGGAGCGCGTGGTTGCTCGCCGTGGAGGTTCGAGTCCTCCCTGGGGCATGGGTGTGTGTGTTGTCCTTAGGTTAGTTTACCTAGGTTTAAGTAGTTTGTAAGCTACGGACTGATGATCACGCAGTTTGGTCCGATAGATTTAAGAACATTTGAACATTTTTTAAATAATTCTTTCGTCGTCATATCAGTACACTTCCCAAACGGTGGAATAGCCACATTCAACGTCACACAGACTACGTCGAATAGCATACAAGCTTTTTGTTGACTGTTCAAGTTAGAGAAATTAGAGACCTGTGAATACTATCTTTTTATATACCGGATGATCAAAAAGTCAGTATAAATTTGAAAACTTAATAAATCACGGAATAATGTAGATAGAGAGGTAAAAATTGACACAAATGCTTGGAATGACATGGGGTTTTGTTAGAACTGCAAAAAGTATTGCTAGACGCGCAAAACATCTCTTGCGCGCGTCGTTTGGTGTTAGTCGTGTGATCAGCCGCCACTTTCGTCATGCTTGGCCTCCAATGTCCCCAGACATCAGTCCGTGCGATTATTGACTCTGGGGTTTCCTGAAGTCGCAAGTGTATCGCGATCGACCGACATCTCTAGGGATGCAGAAAGACAACTTTCGCCAATGCCTCACCATAACTCCGGACTAACTTGACAATGCTGTTCACAACATTATTCCTCGTCTACTATTGTTGAGGAATGACGGTGAACATATTGAGTATTTCCTGTAAAGAACATCATATTTGTTTTATCTTAATTTGTTATGCTAAGTATTGCATTTCTGATCAAATGAAGCGCCATATGTCGGACTTCGAAACTTCTTTTTTCTAATAAAACACCATGTCATTTCAAGCATGTGTGTCAATTTTTACCTCTCTATCTACATTAGTCCGTGATTTATTAAATTTTCAAATTTATACTGATTTTTTGATCAGCCAGTATATACGGTATATAAAGCATATCCGTGTGTTTGTGTGTACGTATTGGATACAAATTTAAAGTTTTGTTCCAATCTTTGTGAAATTTTGAATACGAAAGCTTCAATCAGTGAAGACGGTCGCCGTAAGCGTAAGGATCACGTAGAACAGATAGTTAACGAGATATGGCGCGACAATGTTGCACATTCCCTCCTAAACTACTGGACCGATTTGAACCAAATTTGATACACATATTCCTTACCGTGAGGTAACAGTTTCTGCAGGGTTAATAATCACGCACGATACATGGATCAGGAAATATGTCGTCATAAACAACAGGAATAGCGAAATAATGCCACGAGAATCTATTCATACACTGTATGAGAATGAGAGTACTTAGCGACTTCCAAGAAACTTTAAAGGTAATTTCAGACCTTTATTGTATTTTTATTGGTGACAACCATAGCAAAATTATGAAAGGAAAAAATGTATCGCGTCTACTACTTTTCCGCTGTTCATGGGCTAAAACTAAGGCATTCGGTATAACGTTACAGTTTATAATTTCTACACTGGAAATTGTAATCGTAGGAAATTTTACAGACAGTATATACACATATAGTTGAATATTCCTTCGAAATTGTATAATAGTACGACACGTAGGTCATGAGGTATGAGCACATAAACAGTAACGTTCATGGAAAACTGCCCCATCACGCACCAAGTTATAATCTATTACTTCTTTATTACTAACTAGCTTACATGCCCGTGCTTCGCAACGGTTGTTAAAGAAGGGCCTGTGTAGATCATGGTTTTTAGGGTTTCGGCGCTATGTCAGTAAAAACAGAATCCTTGTTGGATCGTTCTGTCAATAAACTCAGTTCTCCTAGCTAAGATGTCAAATTTAAGTAGAAGTAATTGTCAAAAACAATGAATGTTCATAACGTTTTTCATACAAAACGTGAAATTAAGTCCGCCTCCGGAACGATATAAATTCAATGTTATGTTGTGTTCATAAAGTTAACATTGCGGTGTGTAATTCTCTGTTTGAAGTAAACTTCTGAAAACACTTCTATCGTTGAGATGAGAAATAGTAATAATTAAAAAACCCACACTAACTAATCGAAGTATGACTGTGACTGTAGTGTAGCGCTCTATTATTCATTTGCTAGCCTATCTGCATGTTCAACTTTGTCGATCGTCGGTAAAGTATTGAGGAAAACGCGCCGAGAAGTTAAAAACTTATATATTTAATATTATACGTCGTTATTCTCAATTTTGTTACATATTGCAACAGCAGCGCCGAAAGCAGCTGGCAAATTACATTTCTTAAAACGATATTGGATAAGTGTGAATATTGATTTGTAACAGTTTTTACTTGAATAGGAATTTGGAATGAATTGTAAGACTCTATACAAAAGAGTTTCGCGTGAAAGTGCTGGTCATAATGACATGTGACAACAACGGATGTATCTGATTCGGTAAAATTTTACTTTCTATCCTGGCGGCCTCGTGTTTTTATGTTGGCAACATCAATAGCACGATATAAAATCGTTGCAAAGATGACCGAACCACATAGAGTGTAGATAAATACTGCTGTTCTTGCTGTATGCTTGATTTCACGACAAAATATTTGCGTGTCACGCGATTGGCTTATGACGATGTCACATGATTCTCGTTATTCAACATCTGTTGCCAACATTATCACAGGAGGCCGCCGGGATATGAGTAGGACTACGTCGCATAGTTTTTCTTGACCCAGCTATCAAACGATTACACCACAGTCTAATATTATGTTAGACTGTGATTACACCTTTCACATCAGATAGTGTCGCGGCATTGATCTCTATACTCTCTGGATGTTGAACTTCAGTTTTCTTAGCATGCCAGCCATAGATATTGATATTTAGTTTCTTGCCAAATTCAAACATGGCTGCTAAGAAGCATTTAAAGAAAAAGAGAAGAAAATATGTTTCGATTCCGTTCCCATATCAGCCTACAACATCGAATATGGAATTAAATTCCAAATCAAGAGGTAAGCAAGCAATTCTTTGTCACGTAATAACCGATAGAAACTCGTTTGCCAAATTTAAACATGGCGGAGAATGCGAAATCGTTTTATTGCATATTTTGCGAATTTTTGCTCGTCACACTCACCCACTGCCACGCACCGCGACCAAACTCCCTTACTAACATCTTTAGACCAAGGGCTATCTACCACCACAACCACGAGTGGGTGGCAGTATGTGGTCATGGAGAAAAGTCTGTCAGCACGTACACACACAAGCCTTTTATATATAGATATAGATTGTATTTGCAACAGATTTTACAGACTTACAGAACTTACACAAATTAACATATACCTGAAAAGTAATACAATTGCACAACATATAACTCGATAAATACGAGATCGTGCGAATTTTATATTGCATTTGTACTTTGATTAATATCTTTATTTGTTTGGCTACTGCACTTATAACTTTGAACATAATGCACATAATTCAAGAAAGCCTTTTTTCTTATATATTCCCCGATAAGGATATATGGTGTTTCACTGTGTTTGCCTCTGTAACTTATAAAATAATAGGTGACGGGAAATTTTAATGCGGTAGGTCAACACAAGAAATGTTACACTTTCTGCGGAGCTATGAACATAGTTTATTGTATCATTTTCCAAAGAGTTACAGCACAAAGATATATTTTTTTAAATGGAACAATAGTTTTTTCTATAATGCATTGGATTCGTTGAAACCAGCTGCGTCCAAATCAATTTAAACTACATTCATATCACTGTTAGTTTGGGAGCTACAACCCTTCAAAGTTTAGGGGTCGGAGGCTACGATATCGTAGCTAACTGGCTGGTGGTCATGAAACAGTGGGCCGTGCCCTAGGGGATAGCCATTCCGCCAGATAGCTACGCTATAGCAGCTTCCGCCCCAGGAACTCTGAAGGGTTGTAGCTCCCAAACCAACAGTGATAGGAATGTAGTTTAAATTGATTTGGACGCTGCTATCTTCAACGAATCCAATAGACGATAGAAAAAACTATTGTTCCATTTAAAAAATTATATCTTTGTGGTGTCTTTGGAAAATGATAGCCGCCCGCGGTGGCCGAGGTGACTGAGGCGCTCCAGTCACGGTCAGCACGGCCACTACGGTCGGGGGTTCGAATCCCCCCTCGGGCATGGATATTTGTGCCGTCCTAGTTCGTAAGTAGTTAATAAGTAGTTTGTAAGTTTAGGGACTGATGACCCCGTAGTTAAGTCCCATAAGCTTTACAAACATTTGAACATTTTTTTTGGAAAATGATACAATAAACTATGTTCATAGCTCCGCTGCAAGTGTAACATTCTTGTGTTGACTTACCGCATTAAAATTTCCCGTTACCTATAATTTTATAAGTTACAGAGGCAAACACACTTAGTGAAACACCCTAATTGTGAATTTCCGACTGTAGCTGCTGTTTTAAAGATCAATTGCAATTGTATGACGAATGAACAATTGTGCCAGACCGAGATTCGAACCCGTGTCTCCCTTTTCACTACCAGTCGTCTTAACCGGTTAGGCATCCGTGAACGCTCCCTGGCCAAACCAAAACTTCCAAGTGTCACACTTTCCTCTATACTCTGAATATTCGTTGACATTATGGTGCGATCCCGCGAGAAGAAGAGACAATTTATCGCCGAAAGCCTGTCAAGGCACTTATGTTTGTCATGAACCAACTGAAAACCGGCGTTGCCCGGGTATTTATTTATTTATTCTACCCTTCAGTTAGTACTTCTCCTATCCCTTCTCTCACTGACCATCTGCTTTTAACATGTTATATGCGTCGGAGAATATATAAGAAATGAGGCGGTCTTGCATAATGTACAAAGTAACATGTGCAGTATCCAAACAAAGTTAGTCATCAAGATGCAAATGCTATCTAACATTTATTCTTTGATTTATATAAAAAACTTGATTATAAACAATACTTAGGTTACTTGTGCATCAGCTAGCATGAATAAATTCTTTGGAGAACCCACACTTGAGCAATCGACATAAAGTTGTCCGTGTGAGAAACATGGAGATATCAGATCCTCTCCGCAGTGTTTAATAGATTGCCCTGTGATTACTAATTGCAATAGAAAATGGAAGTCTCCTTGGAAACTGTAGTCTTTTGAAGCTAAACGGTACATCTGTCGAAAATAATGGGTATTCGTTGGATGTACACTATTTCATTCCTTTCCCTACAGCTCTATAGAAGTCGGTTGCTTTCGCCTACAACCGCATGTGCTTCACAGTTCGACGTTGTCAACGGCAGAGTCAGCTTTCAGGAATTTACTTAAACTGACTGGAATACAGGAGCTTTAAAGCTTGTTGCATATCGCTAATTACTCTAATTTCATATACAGTATTTATAAAGTCTCGTTCGCATGTGTGGCGCCGGCCGCGGTGGCCGAGGAGACTAAGGCGCTCCAGTCACGGTCTGCACGGCCACTACGGTCGGGGGTTCGAATCCCCCCTCGGGCATGGATATTTGTGCCGTCCTAGTTCGTAAGTAGTTCATAAGTAGTTTGTAAGTTTAGGGACTGATGACCCCGTAGTTAAGTCCCATAGACTATACAAACATTTGAACATTTTTTGAGCATGTGTGGCAATTTTTACAACTCTTATTGTTTATGACGTTATATCTCCTCAACAATGTGTCGTATGTGAGTCTTACCCATACAGAAATTGTTTCCCCACGGTAAGGAATATGTGTACCAAAATTGGTTGAAATCGGTCCAGCGGTATAGGAGGAAATATGCAGCACTGTAATTTTATGCAGAAGTTTTTCGCGCATCTTATAGTTTATGACGTCATATCCCGTGAACTATGTGTAGTTCGTGACCTATCGACTTTCGCAAAAGTTTGCGTCTAGCCGGGAAGCGTGCACGGGTTGCCGAAAATTTAAGGCGACCGCTCGTGAAATGTGGCAGACAAGGGTTTTAAATCCCAGTCCGACATGAATATTCGTGTGTCACAGAACGATAGTCCATCATCAGAACACCAGCAAGAGTTGGAGAATTTCACTGTTTGCTAATATATAACTGAATATCTGCAATGCCGCGGATCACCGCATAAGTTTATTCCTCTGGATCAGACAATTCATAATAAATGTCAACTGTGTTTTGTATCGTATGCCATCAGGAATTGCCATGCAGTAACAATACTCCTACAGTCAGATGTCCTCGTCCTTTAGTTCTGATTGCAGGCGAAGTTAATTTTGTAGCATATCTGAATAAGAAATACCGGTACTGGTTTCTGTTGCTGTATCTTCCGTCCGGAGACTGGCTTGCAGCTCTCCATCCTATTATATCTTGAGCAAGCCTCTTAATCACCTCATAAGACGGCAACCCACATCTATTTGAATCTGTTTACTGTATTCGTCTCTTGGTCTCCCTATGCGATTTTTAGCCAACTCTCTTCCTTCCTATGCAAAATTCACGATTGCTTGATGTCTCCGAATGTGTCTTACGAATCAGTTCCTTATTTCAGACGAGGAATACCAGAAAAACATAACGTGTAGACTTTCACGGCCGGCGTCTTCAGTAATTAAAACTTCCGGGCTTGATCGTAAGCATTCACTGATCTTTTTGGTGGGTTTGAATATTGTTTCCACTCTAGAGTGGAAACAATGGATCAGTGGATCAGTGAATGCTTACGATCAACGAAAGATGCGCGACACCCTTTGGCTACTCCAGGTGTGTATAAGATCCCATGTAGTTGTGGGAAGGTTTATATTGGCACAACAAAAAGAAGTATCAATACTCGCCTAACTGAACACAAAAGGAACTGTCGACTGGGACACACGGACAAATCGGCCGTAGCGGAACATGTTTTTGAAAACGGTGACCACAAAATAAAATTTAGTGAGACAAGCGTGCTAGCTAAGACATCGCATTATTATGCACGTATGAATAGAGAGGCTGTAGAGATTTTTAAACACCACAATAATTTTAACAGAAAGGAAGAAGGCTTGAAGTTAGAAAAGACATGGCGGTCTGCTTTGTACCAAAGACGTGACAATCGATTACCTTCGATCGAGAGTAATGACGCCAGCCAGAGATAGTTTTACTGTTGACATCACGTGACGAGTGGTGGCGCCCTCTATGCCCTCTATATATGCAGGATCTCCACGGCCCAGCAGCCAGTCGTCGACTCACCTCAGAAGATGTTGCCCGCAGCCGGCAACGAAACGTCAGGGGAAGAAATTTCTACTGTTCGACCACGGCCTCTCAGCCCGGAAGTTTCAATTACCAGAAAAACAGTTTTCCCAACTCTGTTCAGTACCTCCTCATTAGTTACGCGCTCTGTCCACCTAATATTCAGCATTGTTCTGTAGCACCACATTTAAAAAGTCTTTATCCTCTTCCAGTCTGAACTATTTATCGTCCATGTTTCACTCGCATACAAAGCAACATTCTAGACAAATGCCTTCACTTAAATTAATATCAGATGTTAGCAAACTTCTCTTTCCAAAAAACGCTTTGGTTCACATTGGCATTCTACATTTTATATCCTCTGTACTGCGACCGTAATTTGTTAATTTATTGCGACCGTCATTTGTTAGTTTACTGCCCCAGTAACAAAACTCATCTACCACATGTATCGTTTTGTTACCTAAACTTTCAGAATGACCTGCTTTTCTTAGACTGCATTCCATTAGCCTTTTTTCTTCACGCTATTTTTAATGTTTATCTTATATCTCCAAATGTTCAAATGATTGTAAAGCTATGGGGCCTAACTCCAGTGGTAATCGTTCCCTAAACTTACAAACAATTTAAACTAACTTAACCTGAGAGCAACACACATATCCATGCCCGACGGAAAAAGGCAACACGCATTGCAGCAAGATGCTTTAGTGCTCGCGGGTATTCCGCCGCGGTTTGTATGCTTCCTTAAACGTAGTGTCTAATCCGTTCAATAGCTCTTCCAGGTCCTTTGCTGTCTCTGAGAGAATTACAATGTCATCAGCAAAACTGAACTTTAATTCACTCTCCAAACTGCTCTTTGATTTCACTCGATGTACGAACTGATTAAAATTGGAGAAAGGCTGCAACCCTGTCTTACTCCTTCCTAACCAATGATATCCTTTCATGCCCCTCGACTCTAACAACTGCTGTCTGTTTTTTGCACAAATTGTAATTAACCTTCCGTTGCCTATAATTTACCCCTTGCAGACTACATAATTTGAAAGAGTGTATTACAGCAAATAGTTCCACTCCACACGCGCGAAGAAGGAGAAGCGCTCGTCACTGCACTCTGCGGACAAACCTTAAAAATTATCAAACGTATATCACTTCTCAAAAAAAACAGTGAAAGCAACGACCGAATCATGCTGTTTTTTTTTTTTCTTTTACGAACCTCTCTCTCTCTTACCTATTCCCCACAACTAAAAACAATCAAGCAGAGAATGCGAGAAATATGTTTTTAATGTGACTTATATCGCCCTTTCTCGAAGCAGTATTATGTAGGGGAAAAAACGCGTCTGGCTTATTGCATACGTCATATTCCAATACACACACGCGATCACATTTATTTAAAGCTTTTAGAAGCTTCCTAGAAATCTACAAAAGCTAGAAAAGTAGAATTGTCTTTCATTCATCTCTCTTCCAAAAGACGTAAGGTGAGTATTGCCTCTCCCGTCTCCAAGGTCACCTCTACCAGATTTTCCATTCTTCTGTAAATAATTCGTGTTAAATTTTTGCATTATTAAACAACTGGTTAGTGATTTTCATGCAATACTCCAAAATTATTCCCTTTGATTCCCAGAATAGAATGAGCTTCACTTTTCAGGCGGAGAGTTGACGCAGGATTATTTTTAGTTTCTTCAATGAGGCCGGCCGCGGTGGCCGAGGAGACTGAGGCGCTCCAGTCACGGTTTGCACGGCCACTACGGTCGGCATGGATATTTGTGCCGTCCTTAGTTGTAAGTAGTTCATAAGTAGTTTGTAAGTTTAGGGACTGATAACCCCGTAGTTAAGTCCCATAGACTCTACAAACATTTGAACATTTGATTTTCTTCAATGAGCTGTGCAAAATAAATACACTACTGGCCATTAAAATTGTTACACCAAGAAGAAATTCAGATGATAAACGGGTATTAATTGGACAAATATATTATACAAGAACTGACATGTGATTACATTTTTACGCAATTTGAGTGCGTAGATATTGAGAAATCAGTACCCATAGCAACCACCTCTGGCCGTAATAACGGCCTTGATACGCCTGGACATTGAGTCAAAGCGCTTGGATGGCCTGTACAGGTACAGATGCCCATGCAGCTTCAGCACGATACCACAGTTCATCAAGGGTAGTGACTGGCGTATTGTGACGAGCCAGTTGCTCGGC
The DNA here is from genome assembly GCA_026315105.1 of Locusta migratoria. NCBI lineage: Eukaryota > Metazoa > Arthropoda > Insecta > Orthoptera > Acrididae > Locusta > Locusta migratoria. The sequence goes on along the minus strand of CM048746.1, from coordinate 334,075,695 downwards.
CAACATTGACCAGACGTTTTCAATTGGTGAGAGATCTGAAGAACGTGCTGGCCAGGCCAGCAGTCGAACATTTTCCGTATCCAGAAAGGCCCGTACACGACCTGTAACATGCGGTTGTGCAGTATTCTGTTGAAATATAGGGTTTCGCCGGGATCTAATGAAGGATAGAGCCACGGGTCGTAACACTTCTGAAATGTAACGGCCACTGTTCAAAGAGCCGTCGATGCGAAAAAGAGGTGACCGAGACCTGTAACCAATGACATTCCGTTCCATAATCATGCCAGGTGATATGCCAGTATGGCGATGACGAATACACGCTTCCAATGTGCGTTCACCGCGATGTCGCCAAACACAGATGCGACCATCATGATGCTGTAAACAGAACCTGGATTCATCCGAAAAAATGACTTTTGCCATTCGTGCACACAGGTTCGTCGTTGCGTACACCATCGCAGGCGCTCATGTCTGACATACAGCGTCAAGGGTAACTGCAGCCATGGTCTCCGAGCTGATAGTTCATGCTGCTGCAAACGTCGTCGAACTGTTCGTGCAGATGGTTGTTGTCTTGGAAACGTCCCCATCTGTTGACTCAGAGCTCGAGACGTGGCTGCACGATCAGTTACAACCATGGGGATAAGATGCCTGTAATCTCGACTGCTAGTGATACGAGGCAGTTGGGATCCAGCACGGCGTTTCGTACTGCCCTCCTGAACCCACCGATTCCACATTCGGCTAACAATCGTTGGATCGCGACCAACGCGAGCAGCAATGTCGCATAACGATAAACCGCAATCGCGATAGGCTACAATCCGACCTTTATAAAATTCGGAAACATGATGGTATGCATTTCTCCTGCTTTCGCGAGGCATCACAACAACGTTTCACCAGAAAACGACGGTCAACTGCTGTTTGTGTATGAGAAATTGGTGGAAACTTTCCTCGTGTCAGCACTTTATAGGTGTCGCCACCGGCACCAACCTTGTGTGAATGCTCTGAAAAGCTAATCATTTGCATATCACAGCATCTTTTTCCTGGTCACTGTAATTTTTACACTTTTAGTTATACTGACTCCTGTTTATCTCAGCTAGATGTATTTTATTTGATGAATTTTACCATTCTGCTTTAACACCTTTTTATCCATGAAGATGGTCTATGACCGAAACTGGTAGATGTATAAGGTTTTGAATAAACAGCTAATGGTTTTTAAAAATGCATTTTATAAAATATATATATATATGGCTGTTGACACTCGCATCACCAAAGCATTCAGAAATGGATTGGTTACAGTTAGATATGTTAGGAATTAGTGAAGTTCCCTGGCAGGATGAACAGGATTTCTGGTCAGGCGAGTACAGTGTTGTAAATACAAAATGAGTTGGTGTAAACGCAGGAGTAGGTCTGATAATGAATAAGAAAATAGGAATGCGAATACGTTATTGCGATCGCATTATTGTAGCAAAGATGGACACAAAACCAACATCGGCCACAGCAGTGCAAGTTTATATGCTAACTAGCACAGCCGATGATGTGGATATCAAAGAAATGTATGAAGAGATAAAAGACATCATTCGGAAAGTTAAGGGAGACGAAAACTTGATTGTGATGGGAGACTAGAACTCGGTAGTAGGAAAGGGGAAAGAAGGAAATTTAGTGGGTGTATATGAACTGGGAAAAGGAATGAAAAAGGAGATCGCTTGGTAGAATTTTGCGCAGAGGACAATTTAATTATCACCAATACTTGGTTTCATCATCATGAAAGAAGGCTGTATACATGGAAAAGATCAGAAGACACTGGAAGGCACAGATTGACTATATAACGGTAAGGAATAGATTTAGAAACCAGGTTTTAAACTGTGAGACATATCCAGGGCAAATATAGACTGCAGATTAAAACTTGAGAGACTGCAGAAAGGTAGGAGATGGAACCTGGACTAATTGAAGGTACTAGACGTCATTGAGAATTTCAGAGGGATCATTAATCAAGGATTGGCTGAAACGGGGTAAAGTAATACTGTAGATGAAGAATGGGTAGCTCTGAGAGATAGCGTAGTTAAGGCCACAGAGGATCATATAGGCAGAAGGACAAGGCCTAATAGAAATCCCGAGATAACACAGGATATACTGAACTTAATTGATGAGAGGAGAAAATATAAAATTTCAGCAAGTGAAGCAAGCAAAAGGGAGTACAAACGTATAAAATATGAGATTGACAGGAAGTGCAGACTGCCTAAGCAGTAGTGGCTAGAGGACGAATGCAAAACCGTAGAAGAATGTATAACTAGGGGAAAGATAGCTACCGCCTACAGGAAAATAAAAGAGATATTTGAAGACAAGAAAAGCAACAGCACGAATATCAAGAACTCAGACGGAATACCACTACTAAGCAAAGAGGGGAAAGCTGAAATGTGGGAGCAATATATAGAGGGTCCATACAAAGGAAATAAACTTGAAGGCAGTATTCTAGAAATGAAATGAAGGAAGATGAGATGGGAGATATGTTAATCCGAGAAGAATTTGACAGAGCGCTGAAGGATTTGAGTCGAAACAAGGCCCCTGGAGTATATGATATTCCATCTGAAGTGCTGATATCGTTAGGAGAGCCAGGCATAAAAAAATTGTTCCGCCTGGTATGCAAGATGTATGAGACAGAGAAAAAACGCTCTGACTTCAAGAAGAATATTGTAATTCCAGTTCCAAAGAAAGCAAGTGCAGACAAATGCGAAAATTACAGAACTACGAGTTTAATAAATCTTGGTTGCAAAATAGTAACACGAATTATTTACAGACAAATGTAAAAACTTGTGGAATCCAACCTAGGAGAAGATAAGTTTGTATTTAGGAGAAACGTAGGAACACAGCAGGCAACTCACATTATGACTTATCTTAGAAGATAGGCTAAGAAAAGGCAAACCTACATTTTTAGTTTTTCTAGATTTGGAGAAAGCTTTAGACAATATCCACTGGAATAGACTCTTTCGAATTCTGAACGTATCATGGGTAAAGTATAGGGAACGAAGAGTTATATTAAACCTATACAAAAATAAGACAGCAGCTATGAGAGTCGAAGGGCATGAAAGGGATGCAGAGCTTGGGAAGGGAGTGAGACAGGGTTGTAGCCCCTTGTTCAATCTGTACATTGAACAAGCAGTGAAGGAATTAAAGAAGAAATTTGGAGAGGGAATTAAAGGTCAGGGAGAAGAAATAAAAACTTTACTATTTGCCTATGACATAGTAATTCTGTCAGAGACCGCAGACGATCTGGAAGTGCAATTGAATGGAATGGACAGTGTCTTGAAAAGAGGGTATAACATGAACATCAACAAGAGTAAAACAAAGATTATGGAATGTAGCGTCAGAAAGTCAGGCGATGCTGAAGGAATTAGATTAGGTAATGAGGCAGTAAAAGTAGTAGATGAGTTTTGTTATTTGGGTAGCAGGATAACTTCTGATGGCCGAAGTAAAGAAGAATAAACTGCAGAATGGCTATAGCAAGAAAAGCGTTTCTAAGGAAGCGAAATTTTTTAGCATCCAACATTAATTTAAATGTTAGGAAGTGCTTTTTGAAAGCATTTGTTTGGAGTGTAACATTGTATGGGAGTGAAACGTGGACGATTAGGAATTCAGATAAAAAGATGATAGAAGCTTTTGAAATGTGGTGCTACAGACGAATGATGAAAATTAGATGGGTATGGATGGATGGATGCTTAGGGTTTAACGTCCCGTCGACAGTTTGGTCATTAGAGACGGAGCTTACGCTCGGAGTTTTTGGGTTAGGATGAGGAAGGAAATCGGCCGTGCCCTTTGAAAGGAACCATCCCGGCATATGCCTGGAGTGATTTAGGGAAATCACGGAAAACCTAAATCTGCATGGCCGGAGGTGGATTTGAACCACCATCCTCCCGAACGCGAGTCCAGCGCGTTACCACTGCGCCACCTCGCTCGGTATTAGATGGGTAGATCACGTAACTAATGAATAGGTGCACACTCGAATTGGGGAGAAAAAGAGTTTATGGCATATCCTAAGATAAGGGAGAGATTAGTGGTACACATTCTGAGACATCAAGGAATCGTCAACTTAGCATTAGAAGGAAATGTGTGGGGTAAAAGTTGTAGAGGGAGACCGAGGGATGAATACAGTAAGCATATTCAAAATGATGTAGGTTGCCGTATGTATTGTCAGATGAAGAGGCCTGCACAGGACAGGGTAGCATGGAGAACTGCATCAAACCAGTCTGCGGACTGAAGACCAAAGCAACAACAGTGTATCTGTAAAAGTCTGCAGAAAATGCTAACATTAATAATACGGTCATGTTTGTAGCAACAAACTATAAGAATAGGGGCGTGGTGTAAGACTATGTTGTGAAGAATAAGGGAGAGGGTTTGCGTCCAGCTCCAAACTATATTTATACTTCCCCCCTCCCCCCCCCCCCCTCGCAGTCTCACCACCATTCTTCGTGTGTGTGTTGTTCTTAATATAAACTAGTTTAACCAGTTTGTAAATTTAAAGACCCATAACCGGAGTCTTAATATTTCCTCTCTTAGAATTACAAGCTTTTCTTTTGCACCTATATAATTTTATAATTCTTTCAAAACCTTATTTAAACATGTATAATTAAAGCAAAACATACTATCTGGAACAATCGGATTAAAATATGAAGTGACGACGATATGAAAATCTGATTAAGTACCCACAAAATACTTTTCGTGTTTGCCAATCTGTCAAACATCACTAACCTATCCAGATTTCGTGTGAAAACCAGATACCAATCACTCCGTGATCCAGCGTACGTGCGAGATTTTTCAAGATAGTCGTTTAACAGTGCTGTTCCGTATGTTTTTCATGGACACTTCTTCATACTTAGCAATTTCCGCTGTCAAACATGTAGGTGAAAATTTGAGAATTTCTCTTCTACTCAGAGGCAACATCGCTGCAGCACCCGATATGTAAAATGTACGTTCCTTGCAAAAGAAGCGCCCAGACAGATATAAATCTATGCAAACAAAGATGGCATCAGAAGTTTGTTGACAAACGGGATTTCCGAATGAGGGTTCGTTGAGAGGACACCTCACGTAATGTGCTCTCCTCTGTTGTTTGCAGTTTCCGTCCTACAGAAGTTTCCTGCTTTGTTCTCATTAGAGAGTTGCGGACATTCCCCAGTAATATTTATTGTCTTAAAAATCCAAGATTTCGCAAGGCTCCCTTCTGCAACAAGCAAATTAGAGGTCCTGCTATATTATATACGAATGTGTCTGTGCCTACGTGGCTATTGTTGGCATCACGCTCTCCTAATCTCTTTTCATTAAGAACTTCATGTCATTTCTGTTCACTAAACTCACCTTGAGGGCGCCGTCAGTTTGCAGATGGGGCCATCTGATTCGCTACTGCGACGGATGGGGAGCCATTGCTTACTATCCAGCGTTCTGATAAACGTGATCCTCGCGCTTGTTTTGCAGCCCTCTGGCCACCTAGCAATCTCTCTCCTGTCAGTTTTGCTTGTCCGCCTTTGCTAAACACAACCTTGACAATGTATTTTGCAGTGGCAGCGCGACCTGTGTTTTCAGTTGGTCAGTCTACATGCAGAAAGAAAGACTGATACTGCAAACTGCACGAGAAAGTTTTAATTGTGCAGGCAATGCAGTGTCCAGGCAATGCTGCGGTTCAGGTTCTCTTCTGAATTTCCTGTCAGCCTATAGGCACTACTTCGGCAGGAAGGTACCAGCCACACTGTGGTACCAGCTACTATGCTACTCGGACTTTCATGGAAACGCACGAATTGGTCCGATCGCAAGACAATGTATTTAGTTCGCGCACCTCACGTGACGCGAGAAGCATAAATCCCTGAAGGCAACATCTACGACTCACTGTTGTTTCTGGCGCATTTTAGATTTGTCGAAAAATACGTCATATTTGATAAAATTTCTTATAATTAAATGTTAAATAATGACGCATCAGCTGTAGAGGCCTAGTAACAGGAGATTAGTAATAGTAATAAAGTTGTCAATCACAGATTGTGCTGATGGCCGCGTGGTTAAAGACATCAGATTGTAGAATAAGCGCAAAGAGGTTCGTGTCCAGCTACGAGATTTTTCTATCACACTCGCGTTTGTAACAGATTCAGGAACCAGTAGTTACCTTTGTATTTGTTACTTGCCACAAATGTTAGATTTTTTTCGAGCATGTCGGTACTTCCAGGCTATTGACGTTTATACTTTTCGCTGTCACAATTATTTAGCTTCTTGTATTCTTCTAGGCCCTCTGTGTCATATATGACGTTCTTAAAAAGTGATTTATACCACGGACGCTACTTTTTAAACAGGCTAAATTATTTATTGCCGCGCGGGAATGTCAGTGTGCTCCAAGGTGCCTTGCTGCGGAGTACGTGGCCGTTCCCCGTCGGAGTTTCAAGTCCTCCCACGAGGAGGACGTGTGTATGTGTGTGTGTGTGTGTGTGTGTGTGTGTGTGTGTGTGTGTGTGTGTGTGTGGTGTGTTGGTAGCATAAGTTAGTTCAAGTTTAATCACTGCAGTTAGGTCCTATATACATGGTTTTTTTTTTTTAAATTATTTATTTTGACATGTCTGTTTTGGCGTGCTTGCCTTCGTCAGGTTAACTGTAGATTAATTGGTTGGTCTTCTTCTACTTGTAATACCGAATTCTTACTTTCTTCATTTCTTTTGTTTAGCTGTGAGATTATCATATATTACAAGGTATTCACGAAGATATGCAAATATTTTAATATGTTATTCTACAAGTAAAAATAAAGTATAACTTTGGTACGAACATTGGTCCCCAAATGTTAGTTACGGAGTTACGGTTAATAAAAAGTTTGCCTCCAATTTAGCAACCTCGCTAATAATAATAATATTTTCGTGTGGCTCATTGGCCTGGTCAAGTCTTTCAATTGGACGCCACTTCGGCGACTTGCGTGTCCCTAGCCTACCCCCGTTATCCAACCGGGGAAAGGGGACCTACAGCTTAACGTGGAATCCGAACCACGTGTCGTTTCTGGCGACTCCTCACATCGTTGAGAGATGAAGGATGGGCTAAAACGCAGACTGAAAAAAAAAAATAATCCAAAATCCAAGGACGGATCGGGTTTCGAAGCCGCGACTCTTCAGTTTCCAGTCGAATACTTTACCCCAAGACCACCGGGCCTGACTGCCTTCCTAATATGAAGCCATCGCAAAACTGCACGAATTAAAGCACAATTTCCATTAGTTTTGTCATTGTTCATCTGTTGAATCCCAATAAAACTCATGCGGTGGTGCTGCTTGTGTTAACACTGACAAATCTTCGCAGACGCTGCTGCTCTCGAAGTGCAGGTTGTAAGCCATTGGGTAGAGTGTAGGGGACAATTAACGCTTGAAATTCGATGTCCTCGGCAGACAATTTGTGGATCTCGTAATACTCAATTCGGTAACGATTTTCGAAATCAAAGTCCAATGCTTCTACCTCGAACTACCATTCCGCGTTCAAACTCTGATAACTCTCGTCGTGCAGTCATAATCACGTCGATACCTTTTGACATGAATCGCCGGAATACAAAGCCCTACCTGTGCACCGTTCTTTTATAGTTCGTGCATGTGATACTACCGCCATGTTTATCTGTGCCTCTCACTATTTACACCTCAAAGAGCGCGCGGCAACAGCAAGTGTTTTCCGTGTAAACGTGGTTGCACGCGGGATTTGCATTCCCGACCGCCTAGGAGCTATGGATGCTAGTGGAAGCAGATAGCAGACTGCCACTGAAATATGGATGGGGACCACTGAAACGCACCAACCACGCATTTTCCGATACGTAGCCCGTAATGGGAACTCTGCTGTGGACGCCGGTGGCCACACGGCAGCCACCCATCATGTGAAACCAACACCGGCTAGAGGGAAGACCTCACAGCACCCTGTCACACCAATAGGCTGCGGTCGCTATCTGACTGGTTGGACTGCCCTGTAGTGGCCAACCAGTCGGCTAGCGATCGCGGCCTATCGGTGAGACGGGTTGTGATATTTGTGCCGACCTTAGTATTAGATAGCCGGCCGCGGTGGCCGAGGGGACTGAGGCGCTCCAGTCACGGTCTGCGTGGCCACTACGGTCGGGGGTTCGAATCCCCCCTCGGGCATGGATATTTGTGCCGTCCTAGTTCGTAAGTAGTTCATAAATAGTTTGTAAGTTTAGGGACTGATGACCCCGTAGTTAAGTCCCATATAAACATTTTGAAACATTTGGCTGTTGTGAGGCCTTGGCTCTAGACGGCGTTGGTTAAACGCCTGACTGTGACGTCACTGTGCTATACACGGGGCCAACAGGAAATACAGGCCTGAGCGCGCACTTCATGCGACGTAAGCAAGGTAGTTCCGAGCCGGCGCGATCGCTAGCTCAGTGGCTGGCCGCTATGAAGCAGTGGGCAGTGCCCCAGCGGCCGGCCAATCGGCTAGCGATCGCGCCGGCTCGGAACTACCTTGCTTACGTGCCATGAAGTGCGCGCTCAGGCCTGTATTTCTCACCGGCCACGCCTAGACATCCTATATAATCTAAAAGGAGCCGTAAGGATTAAGTGTATCACTAGACTGCGCCACACTAAACGCGTCCAGTTGGCTACTGTAATGAACTCCAAACGCTTGTACCCCCAAGAAATTGTATTTGCAGTTTTAAGTAGTACGAGCTGTTCTCCACGACCATTAAAAGTAAGAAAAAAACTGTTTTTTTTTTAAGCTATATCTTTCAAATGGTTTACAAAACAAATACCCTTCAAAATACTCTCCATTACAACTAACAGATTTGTCCTACATGTGCCTCCATTGTACTCAACACTATTTGTAGTCATTTTTAGCAGTGGCTAACAGCTCCACCCACAGTTTTATCATTCACTTCTTCCTTCAATAGTGTCAATGATCTTTCATGTATGCCTCTTTTCACACGTGAAAATAAGAGAAAGCCACACGGAGCCGGACCAGGCGGGTAAGACGCGTGGAGCAGCGGAACCAGTCTCGGCGCCTCCTATGTGTTCACTGGTTCATTGAACCCCCGGAAAAAAAGTTCGCTGTGAAAAAAAGTAAATTAATTAATTAAAGAAAAAGTGTTTTTAAACTAACATTATATATATAAAGCAGAGTGTCCGTATGTTTGTGCGTGTTGCATACAAATCCACAATTGTTTTCCAATCCTTATAAAATTTTGTACACGTAAGCTTAAATCCATGAGGACGGTCACCGTAAGTGTATGAATCACGTACGATGTATAGTTCACGAGATATGACGACATAAACAATGAGATGCGCGAAAAACTGCTGCATTTAGTGACAATGCTGCTCATTTTCTCCTAAACTACTGGACCGATTTCAACCAAATTTGGTACAGCATTCCTTACCGTGAGGTAACAATTGCTGCATGGTTAAGAATCACATACGGCACACGGTTCAAAAGATATTTCGTCATAACCAATAGAAATCGAAAAAAAATGCCATATAATGCGGCGAGATTTTCTAAATACACTGTATGAGAATGACAGTAGTTAGCGACTTGCAACAAACTTTAAACATAATATCAAACCCTTATTAAACTTTTTCTCGCTAGCAACCATAGTAAAATGATGAAAGGGAAAATGTTTCTCGCTTACTACTTTTCTGCTGTTTATGCAGTAAAAGGACGGCTCGCGGTATGACGTTACAATTGTAATTTCTACACTACAAATTGTGGCCGCAGGAAATTTTACGGACTATATACACGCATATAGTTGAGTGTACCTTCTAAATTGTATCACAGTACGACACGTAGTGCATGCGATATGAGCACACAAATGGTAACGTTCTCGGAAAACCGTCCCATCACGCACCACGTTTAAATCTGTTACTTCTTTACTACTAATTGTATTCCCAGGAGATTTTACAGACATACAGCCCTGATACAAATGAGTATATACCTGGAAAATGGCAGGAATGAATAAATAAATACCCGGGCAACGCCGGGTTTTCAGCTAGTATCTTATAACTATGAATTAAAGTTGTATCAACTGTGAATGCCTTCAGTAGATCTGATCATGTATAATAATGAGTCACGACTAGACGTGTGGTTAGTAGCATAGCTCTGAGCTCCCGAAGATAGTGGGTTCGAGACAGTCTCCAAGCAATTTTTTTAAACCTAATCTTCTTTCACAGTTACGGCGATAACAATGACTTTTGTATTATTACTAGCCACACATAATTCGGACGTTTTTGCAAATGTGTCGCGATATTGAGGGTAAATGACATTTATACTCTTTGTTGTAACAAGTATTTAACTGTATGAAAAGATGTGAGGGAGAGCAGCCTTTGCGTATGCGTAATGGTAGTAGGGGGTGCAGCTTATAGTGTCACGTGACCCAAAGATAGCTTGTCTCTACATCGTAACAAATTCATTTTGTTACAGTCAATGAACAGTGCACTCAGTTGCTTACTGTGTTTTAGTGTTCATGTGCTTATTCATATGTTCTTGGTGTTTATTATCACAGAAAAATGAACAATGTCCAGTATATTTTAGAAAAAAATTACTCAGCCTCAAGCTTGGAAGAGAAATGTGATACAAAGAAAGCCGCTGTGGAGTAGCCGAGCGGTCTAAAGCGTTTCGCTGCGGAGCGCGCGGTTGCTCGCCGTGGAGGTTCGAGTCCTCCCTGGGGGTCCTTAGGTTAGTTTACCTAGGTTTAAGTAGTTTGTAGGCTACGGACTGATGACCACGCAGATTGGTCCGATAGATTTACCAACATTTGAACATTTGATACAAAGAAGTTTGGTACGCCGAAGCCTCAGGTCGAGTTGTAGCAAGTACAAAGAAGTCCAGGGAAGACTTTCTGCAGATCTATTAACGAAAATATATCTAAAGGGGGGGGGGGGGGAGCGGTGATTCTCTCTTTGGACGCTGAAACATCGACGATCGACGAGCGGAGCGGGAGAAGGGGGTGTTAGGGGGGGCGGCACTAAAAGAAGTGAACCCCCAGTCATATGTCATATGAAGCACCAGCCGCCACTGAACAGAACCAAACAATGTGTAACGACTGTGTTTATAAGTGCTTTGTCTTGGTGGAAATAATGCGTCTTGTCTGTCAGAAATTGGGACGAACACTGTTGCACAACTTCCAAATGAAAGTTTTGATTGGCAGTCTGATCTGGGGGAACAAACTCTGCTCCGGACGTTCGAGTCCTCTCTCCAGCACGGGGGAGTGTGATGTCCTTATATTAGTTTACGTAGTTTGTAAGCCTAGTGACCTATGACCTCAGTAGTTTGGTCCCTTAAGTTTACAAACATTTGAACATCTTTCGGATAAACTCTGAATGAACTACGCCTTTGAGATACAAAAAGTTAGTTGTTTTCATGTTTGATTTACCTTGACAATTTTTTTTTTCGAGGTAACTCTGACGCCATGCATTCTCTTTACTGTTGCTTTGTTTCTGGATTGTAATAATAACAACATGACTCATTTTTTAGAGAATAAGAAACCAAATTTCACAGATACATGTTAAATGTTTGTAAAGCTATTGGAGGAAACTGCAGTGGCCATCGGTCCACAGACTTACAAACTACTAAAGTAACTTGTGCTAAAGACAACACACAACCATGCTCGAGAGAGGACACGAATATCCAACGGGGAGCAGACGCGCTCTCCTCAGCAAGGCGCCTCAGATCGCACGGCTACATCCGTGGTGCTGCTGCGCATTGTTCGCTTGACCTTGCATCATAAAGTCCGAAACATGAACGAAACAGCGCAGCCAATTTTGTAGTTTGCGTTGAGTTAGCTGAAAATCTGGAAATGGGTTTTTTTGGAAATTGATAGCTCCTTGCTGCCATTCTGTCACTTCCTAACATTAACACATCTTACTGCTGCAATTACAATCGTTTGGTTATTGCACACAGCTTTAGTGCCATGGCTTACGTCTGAGCTGACGGTAAGGAATGTGACTGGAAATTTATTTTAAAAATGAAATGATGTCAATAAAAGAAATTTACAAGATCGTCTTACATTGTTCCGAAGCGAAAAACTTAAACTTCGTTCTATAACCTTATGGTACCACAGAATCAGAGCGATCTTTCATACCAAGTTATGGAATTAAAAATGCAATATCACTGAATTAAAATAGAAAACCACATATATCGCAATATATCATTCAGTTTGAAAAGGTAATCTGTTTCGATCAGATAAAGAACATCTTCAGACAAAATGCACTGAAATGCAATACAGATATTTAGAGGGACAGTGAAAATAACAGTAAAATATATTAACAAAATGAACAGAAGTTCATGGTGGCAAACGGTTGCCATGGACGGAGCAGGTATCTGCACGAACTTCAACTACTGCTGAGGCTAGCGGGGCTGTGTGAAGTACTGGGTTTTCCTCCAGCGCATATCTCATTACGCCAGTACCAGCCACCAAGACTACATGCTATTTCACAACATTCTTCAACAGTTTTCAGTGAACATCGACAGTTTCTTTAACTGCTTGACGTCACACTTCAGCGGCCAGATACTGGCGTGTCTTTGGCATCCTCCACCGACCCACAATGGTACCCGCAGAGTCACACACCTTTACAGTCGTTTTGCATCTGCAGCCGAGTTTATCGCTTATTTTCTTATGCGTTTCCCTGTTATTACTTGATTTAATAAAGCGCCTTGTGTAACAGCTAATAATGTGAAATTAATAACTATTCTATTAATTTAGTACTCTTCTTTTACTTGTATTTTATGTTAAGTGTGCTGATAATGAAGTAATGTGATTGGTACTGTGCTGAAAATGGAATAATGTGATTGGCACTGGGCTAAGAACCCGTTACTTAATCCATAAGCCCGCTATCCTCGTCGCCAGTTGATGTTCGTACAGCAACGATATCTACTCAGTCCACAACCATCGTGTCACCTTTGGTACAAACTACTGTCATTTATAGTCATATTTCAACATTATTTTAAATGTCCCTCTAACATTACTATATTGTATTTCAGTACGTAATATTTTTATTTGACCTACGCCGGTTTTTATATCTTTTATTATAAGAAATCACTAAAAAAGGTAAAGCCGTCAACAATCCGAAGATTGGTTTGAACACCACAGTGCTTTACTAGGCATGGTCCTGTTTGGAGGTGGTATGCCGTTGCCTTCCTCCGACCTTCGAACTGACTTACCCAGCCAGTTATAGGGGGACCTACAGTTTAACGTGGGTTCCGAACCACGGTGCTACTCGGTATTTTTCACATGAGCAATACTGCCAGAGGTGAAAGAAGTGGAAAGTGACAGATAAAAATCCTAGGACCTGGCGGGGATCGAACCCGCGACCTTCGGATTTGTAGTATGGCACTCTACCACTGTGCAACCGAGGCGCACAAAAAATCACTATGTACTTAAATTTAAAAAGATTCAGAAATTCGTTTCATTGAAATCTAGCCATTTACGATATTAAAATCAATTTTGGGTGGGGAACTAAAAAAAATAAATAAATAAATAAAGACTTTTAAAAGAAATCACTATGTACTTAAATTTAAAAGTCTTTTTTTATTTATTTTTTTAGTTCCCCACCCAAAATTGATTTTAATATCGTAAATGTCTAGATTTCAATGAAACGAATTTCTGAATATATCTCTGTAATTGAAAGTAAATTAAATAAGCTGTTAATTTTATTAAATACTTGACTGGAAATAACCCAAGCCAAATTTGTAGAAATATTCCGAATCGATATAGCGGGACGTCAATAGCAATTGTAACGATTATTGAAGAGAAATGATCGCGAAAAATTAATGTAATGTTTAAATAAAGACATCGGACTATTCAGTAATGAAAGTAAAATGAAGGTTTTCAATAAATGGGTACGGTAAAAAAAATGTAAATTACGATTTATCAGTGAAGTTGCTAAATCGTATTGTAAGCTACATCAATGCGAAATATTAACAAAATAATCTAAAATATACACTAAAAAATAGGGATTTGAGAATTGGGTTTCTTTAAAAGAATGCGCGACACTGATTTGATTCATTATGGTAATTAGTCACAAAGAAAAATTATACCAAACTTACAGACTCTCTTCTTTAGTTGAACTGGCTACTAAAGGAAGACAATACAGAGTGGGGTTTTACAGAGATGACATCCATATTTTATGTCTTTTTCCATTGTTCTTTGGCTACTGATCTTAATAAATTAGAATCAAACTAACATACATTATACAGCTTTGTCAATACATTACATCCATCGAGTATTTCAAAGGAATCTTTGCCACTTGGGATTGATATTAGTATACATTATTTACACGGGAAAATAATATTCATAACACAGAAAAAACGAGAAAAATATCGTCACTTCTTCAGAGGGGTACTACAATTCCATTAATTCGTTATTTATCTGCAAAAATATCGTACTTGCAAAAATTACAGTGTATGTCATGTTACATTCCAGATACAACAATAAATTATGTGTGAGATGTAACCTCATTCCAGTACCGGTATGGTGCATGATGCCTTTTTGTATAACAAACCTGTAAGGCATACTGAGTAATAGTACCCCGAAAAATGTGAAGTTTCCATAGTTGTCGCGACTATTATTGGAAAACTATCCTACGGTTATAGAAAAGAAAAATGAGGTAAAGGAGATAAATTCCATAAATCGGCTCGGCACCCCAACGAATATTCAGTTTTTTGTCGTTTAAAGGAGAATCTGCTAAAAAGTAATAGCGTGGAACTTTTTAATGAATATCGGCGTCCCTCAAATCCTTCGTCGCTGTGAACGCTTCGACTGTTTTGCACGGCCACTGAACCCCCGAACAACTTTTTTAATCGTGTTGACCATGCATCACCGACCTTTTAGGATTAATCAGATTCACAGTCATGCGTTTATAACTCCAGCAGTTACTCCATACCAGCGAGCATAGAATAACATATAGAGAGGCTATACCGCCTACATCAGCGTACAAGTCACCCCAGCCATCTTGGATGGGTGTAGAAAAGGAGCTAGGCCGATAAATGCGTAGTTCTTCATTGGCGCTCGCATCAATTACATTCGCATTTGAACCCCTTAGGATAGGAAACAAATTACCAAATTTTACATGCAGACAGTTTAATACTGAAGGAATGCAACAATGTTTTTAGCAAGTACAATACTTAATGTGTCAGTATAAAAACAATCATTGAAACTATAACTTTTATATGAAATTAAAATAACGACATGAAACACCTAGTCGCCATCCACTTTGTTTGTTTCGTGGTCAGGAAATTTTCGTCAGCAAGAAAGTTGGAGATAATAAAACGAACATTTCTTTTTATTTAAATAACTTGGATAGAATAAAGCGGTGGAACCTTTCAAATTCTACTCGTTTCTTTCAGCGATATTGCCGACAGCGAGCACTGATTCTCTTGCCCACTCACCTTGTACTTTGTGACCAATTACGATAAACATTTTTGAACTTGGGATACATTTTTGTGTTAAATGATTAAGTCTTAATACTTCATTTTATTACTAACTGACCCGCCCCGGCTTTGCACGGACAATCTTTAACTCGAAAACTGCCGCAAGTTTCATGATGCGGTTAGTTTCAGTTTTTTCCTTATAATTGTGGGATCGACGTAGGCTGTATTAAATGTCAATACGAAAATGTGAAACAATTGAAATAAAAATAATAACGCAGAATGGTTTACCACTTCAGCAATTTCGTGACCTCTGTAGCGTAAACTGTGAGACCTGCGCATAGTGCAGAGTAGAATTATAGAACTCAGGGCGGAAGGATGATTAAGAAAAAAAGGCTGCGATATCATATGTCTAACTTTCACAGCTCTCCCACAAACACAAGGTCTGTTGTCTGAAGCCGTCTGGTGCCAGCGCTTTAGAAGAGAAAAATGATAAATGTGATTCACTCGTAAAAGTTAGATATATGGTCTAGCGTATTTTATTTATTTATTTATTTGTTAGCTCTTCGTGACTTCTGCAATTCTATACTATGTACACTTGCCTAGCTCTTATAGCTTAGCCTCTAGAGCTGACTAAAGAGCAGAAGTGGTAAACGATTATACGTTATTATTCTTATTTTAGTTGTTTCAAAAGTTCCTATGGACATGAAACATAAATTAAGTTTATCGCAGGATTCTAAAGGATTTCAAAAATGTTCAAATGTTTGTATAGCTTGTGGGACTTAACTACGGGGTCATCAGTCCCTAAAGTTACAAACTACTTATCAGCTAGCTAACACTAAGGACGGCACAAATATCCATGCCCGAGGGGGGATTCGAACCCCCGACCGTAGTGGCCGTGCACACCGTGACTGGCGTGCCGCAGTCTCGTCGGCCACAGCGGCCGAAGTTTATTTCATTTGGGAAGATATTTATAAATTCTTTCCAACGGTACACGTCATCTTTATTTGTTCCTTTCTACTGTACAGGTGTTCTTTTTTTTCACAAAATGTTCAAATGTTTGTAGATCTATCGGACCAAACTGCGTGGTAATCAGTCCGTAGCTTACAAACTACTTAAACCTACGTAAACTAAACTACGGACAAATACACACACCCATGCCCAGGGAGGTCTCGAACCTCCACGGCGAGCAACCGCGCGCTCCGCAGCGAGACGCTTTAGACCGCTCGGCTACTCCACCGCGGCTTTTTTTCACAAAGAACAAGAAATCAGGAGCACACATTTTCATTAATTTACCATCAAGTATAAAAAATTTAGCTACAAATAAAGATCAGTTTAAGAGGAACCTAAAAGACTTTCTAGTGGCCTACTCCTACTCCATTAGTGAATTTCTAAATTGTACCAAATGATGCATGCACTCATACTATATTAATAATAAAAAAAATCCTTAAAAATTTATGTATCTGTATTTATAAGTGTATGTATTTGTATTTATATTATTAGTATTATCTATTATTCAACTTGTAAATTTTGTTTCTTGACATGTTCCACATCCACGAGGATCCCCTCAACATGGATCTACGGAACAAATAACTAATCTCTGTAGATTTCCAATGTTGAGTCCCAAATGACAGGATGAGAGCGTACGTGTTCAATTAACTGCTCCATTTTAAATCTAAAACGTTACTGGAACACACAACGGCACACCACTTGTAAATCATCAACAATAAACGCAACAGCGCAGACAACAAAGATGACGCGCTGTGTAGTGTTCGAGGGTTGGCTTGCACGAGGTCTTACCTTGGCTCTGCGCATGCGCAGACTGGAACGTGGTCGGACACGTTTAGAAAGATCGCTCAGGGAGCGAACGGAAGCCACGCGTGGCTGGCGTGGCGCGTGGCCGTGGCCCTGCAGTGTGGACAGCCACATTTGATAACATGGGAAGCTACACTTTTAAACGTAGCTAGCGTACGTCCTGACACGCACGCCACGTGCAGTGTTCAAATAAATGTTCAGATGTTTGTCAAGCTTATGGGACTTAACTACGGGGTCATCAGTCCCTAAACTTACAAACTACTTATGAACTACTTACGAACTAGGACGGCACAAATATCCATGCCCGAGGGGGGATTCGAACCCCCGACCGTAGTGGCCGTGCTGACCGTGACTGTAGCGCCTCAGTCACCTCGGCCACCGCGGCCGGCGCGTGCAGTGTAGAATGGCCTTAAGGCCTCTCTATGTATTCCGTGCTCGCTGCTCCAGAGTCGCGTGAAGTGTACAGTAGGCAGGTACCGGGTATCGACGCCTAAATAGGAATACCTCTGTTGTTACTCTTTCATTGCAGTAACCGGCCGTAAAGAGTTACCTCCAGTATCTCTGTAGGATAGGATAGGATAGTATAGATAGAAAAAAGTAAGTATCATCTAGGAATTGAGTAGCATCTGTTAATTTACAGTGCCTGATAAAATAATGCACCCAGAAGGTGGATGGAAGTGAATCAAACCAAATATGATGACAGACCGTGTGGCATTATTGACTACTATACGGTACGAAAGAGCCAAAGAGACTCAAGTCCTCTCACTCGGGCATGTGTGTGTGTGTTTCATAATATTCTTCTCGGGTTTCCTGCCGGATCAAAACATCATCTGGACACAATATTTCGGCGGTCCACCTGGCCGCCATCCTCAGGTGACAGTGCTGGTACACCGACTCGCCGATACTGAGTATAAGCCGCGACATCAAAAAACAACGGTCTCTGCTGAATAGCGATCTATCGTTTACGCCGACTTCTACCACTGGCGGTGCTGAAACGTAGTGGGCAGAACTGTCAATTTTTGCGCACGCGCCCTCGGCCTTCCGCGGCGTATATAGGGACCGCCGCTCGCGGCTTGTACTCAGTCTCGGCGAGTCGGTGTACCAGCACTGTCACCTGAGGATGGCGGCCAGGTGGACCGCCGAAATATTGTGTCCAGATGACGTTTTTATCCGGCAGGAAACCCGAGAAGAATATTATGAATCATTACGCCGGGAAAGCTTAAGTAGTCACATGTGTGTATTTTTGTCCTTAGGTTAGTTTATGTAATTTTTAAGCCTAGGGGCTGATAACCAGAGTGTTTAAGTCCCGTAGATTTACAAAGGCCTGCTAATGATATTTTCGTTAACATGAATATATGGTTTAAAGCCAACTCATTGACATTAAACTTGGAAAAGAATCACTACATGCAGTTCAGAACATGTAAGAGATTCCCATCCAGTATATGCATAAAGTATGAAGAAGAGCATATAGAAGAGCTTGACAGTATAAAATTCCTGGGATTACAGCTTGATAATAAATTCAGTTGGGAGGAGCACACCACAGAACTGCAGAAACGACTTAACAAATCTGTATTTGTAATACGAGTTGTATCAGACATAGGAGACATAAAAATAAAAAAGCTTGCATACTTTGCTTACTTTCATTTCATAATGTCAAATGGTATAATATTTTGGGGTAACTCTTTATGTCAAGCATAAGTTTTCAGAGTCCAAAAGCGTGTAATACGTATTATTTGTGGTGTAAATTCACGGACATCTTGCAGAAGCCTCTCCAAAGAACTGGGTATATTAACTACTGCCTCTCAGTTTATTTATTCCTTAATGAAATATGTCAAATATAATATACCCCTTTTCCCAACATACAGCTCAGTTCATAATACAATATTCGGAACAAAAATGATCTGCACAAGGACTTGTACTTCAGTTCAAAACGGGGACCACTACTCAGGAACACATATTTTCAATAATTTACCAACAACCTTAAAAATATTTAACTACAAATAAAAATCAGTTTAAGAGGAGCCTAAAAGACTATCTAGTGGCCAACTCCTTCTACTCCACTGACGAATTCTTAAATAGAATCAAATGATGCATGTATCAGCTTGTAAAAAATGTACATACCTGTATTAGTATTATTATATTACCAACTTGTAAAAAATATAAAAGACATGTTCCACATCCACGAGGATCTCCTCAACACAGATCTATGGAACGAACCAACTAATCTAATCTAATCGCAAAAAAATATTTCTAAATCTATGGGACTTCACTATTGCGGTTTTCAGTCACTAGACTGACAAACTGCTTAAACTATGTTAAACTAAATATATATATTTTTCACGATGTTACAGCGATCATTTTTAATGAAATAAATCGCAATTTGCGATCACTTATAGTTTCACTGTACTAGGTTTAGATGTAATACCAATGTGCGGCGAATGAAAATTTGTGCGCGGCCTGGATTCGAACATGGGATCTCCTGCTTACTAGGAAGACGCGTTGACCACTCCCCCACCGAGGACACAGTGACAAACCCGGCTGCAGAGGACTCTTCCCTGCATGTCTCTCGCCACACCCAAATCTCCATTCGCCACACTGTCACTTTCCTATTACCACAGTCTCTTAATTCTGTAATGCTCACAGCTACAATACTGTATTCCCACATCAGGGAGAACAGACCATGAGGTATCGAGACACAATTAATTGTCGTCAGGAGCCCAGCCTTGGCTTGTATACAATTATATATTTTTGACGACGTTACAGCGATCATTTTTAATGAAATAAACCGCATTTTGTCATCACTTATGGCTTCACTGTACTAGGTTCGGGTTCAAATCCCGGCCGGGCAGAAATTTTCATTCGCCGCACATTGGTATTACATCTAAACCTAGTACAGTGGAGCCATAAGTGATCGCAAATTGCGATTTATTTTATGTTAAACTAACCTAACGTCAAGACACCCATGCCTGAGGGAGGACTCGATCCTCCGGCGACGAGCAACCGCGCGATCCGCAGCAAGGCGCCTTAGAACGCTCGGACAATCCACAGTGGCATGGCGGAAGCCCCTTCCAAAGTCATTCCACGTGTACTCAATGATGAAGGGGGACCAGAAATCTTGTTTGCCGCGGGGGAGAACATCCACATGCTGTATGCAATCTACAAAACACATGTGTCGTGTGTAGGATTTTTGAAAGTTGTAGCTATGGAGCAAATTTTGAAGCTAGAACGAAGAATATTGCTATTTGGCTTCTGGTTAAGAATTTTTTTAAAATGGTTCAGTGGTTTTAGAGATTCAACCTCTGAAGTAATACAATGGAAAATGACAATTTTTAAGCAAATCTTTCATTATGGAAGCATTTTTAAAGCCAAATCTATGATAATTTTTGTCATCTCGGTTAGCAATAAAAAATTTACAGAAAATGGTGTAAGAAACAGGCGTTCGTTATTACAATAATCAGGTGTACTGCATTGAGACTGAATAGATCGCATTGGTGAAAATCAGGCAATTTTACATTTGCAATTACTGACATGGTGCTTGTTCTTTTCGGACATATCAATAATTGCAAATATGCCCACAACATGGCATGACAATTTCAATGCGGACACATTCAAATGCTCAATCCCTTCCGGAAATCCATTATAGGCTGTGAGCAAGAGGTATCAATGGACATGGGACTAGAAGTTGAGAATTTAGGTTGGAAGAGAAGCGTGCCTGGATAGCCTATTTGGTTAAGGCGACCGCTGACCCAAAGCGGGAAATCCGGGTTCGAATCCCGGTCCAACACAAATTTCCAACTTTGTCGTTGAATTGACTTCAATACCATGAAACGGGTGAAATGTTTCAATATTACGATTTCGACATTGGATTATGACCGTATATCATTTACTTTCCTGATTCTTCACTTAGCACGCATTAATTAGCCTCATGCCGTTTGAAGAGCTGTGAAATCAGTGAGAGAATGCCCAGACTAGACAAAACTGTGCGAGAGTGAAGATCCGGGTGAGAGTTTAAAATTGGGAAAGTTTACTTTTTGAAACTCACAACCACCAACTGTGAACCAAATTCCTAAACATGCAAAAACACTGTAACTGTGATTGCTACTGTTTGACTCGTTTTCTAGGGGATAATATCACACGTTCGCAGCTTCCCTTCCCTGCATATGATTAACAAAAACATTCATAATAAAGTCAAGTTCATGAGAGAAAAGGGTGTACTAACTACTATTTTTGAAAACACATGAAAGTTCACTTTATGTTGTTTATTACACCATATTAAAACCCAGTGGCAGATACGTCTGTATTTCGACACATTTATCAAATAAAGTTATAGCTTATGAGCCCCCAGACAAAATGAATATTTGTCGCAAATTGTTTTCACACCATGTGGCTGTCTCAAACACCATTGATGTTCATGCCTATGCGACGACACGTGTTACATTAACAAAACACAGTCACTTTAATTTAGTGCGATGCACACCTTGTTCCACCTGCTAAATATTCACAACACACAGTAGCACTCGATAGAACTTGGTGCAGTCTACGACGAGCAACCACACTTGGCAACTGCCACACAAAAATCTATAGTCTCCACCTGGAGATCCACATGCCGACTGTCTGAGCGATGCCGCCCGGCCAGATACACCACTCGCTCCCAACTCCTCACTTCCTGGGCCGAGCGCGCGCGCGCGCCAAAAGCCCAACTGCCGTGTTTTTTCCCTACGTCATCAACTTCCCCATGTGAGCTGTTCTAACCGACTTGCCAACGTACAGCGCTCAGCCAATACATTTCTAAAACTTTACTAAAAATCAAAATAATTACACTACACATTAAACAAATGTCTTCTTAGGTTTTTATATTGGTATAAACATCCTTTGTACTATTTATTATAATCGTGCAATTTCTTATATCACAGATAAGTGATTTAACTGAATATTTCAAGATAAAATACACAAGATTAATTGAAAATAAAATGATAAATAGTCAATATATTATTTTTATAAAGAAACATTGCCATGCTAGTTGTGTAACTGTCTTGTATTCATTGGTAATTTATTACTTTTCATTGTCAATTAAACATATTACGCCAGATGTGACTATATCAGCTAATGTATTGTTTATTTGTCAACAGGCTATTTTGTAATGAGGGCCTTAAAGGTTCCTAACTGCATCGTATTACTTCAAATGCAAGTAGTATTAGAATATTTTATTTCACGCTGTGCACTGCACTGTGCCTGGCACTCGCCATTGTCCCTCTCTCCCCTCACCGGAAACGAACCTGGAAAATCCTAAGCTGGAACAAGCCACCAACGTCGGCCTGCTCGCCGGCCTCCCGTCAGCTACAAGCACACAGCAAACCTCAACGTGGAGAATTTCTACCTCTGGCCTAACTATAAATGTTGTCACCCAACTGTGTACATACATTGCTGCCGGCCGCGGTGGCGGAGGGGACTGAAGCGCTCCAGTCACGGTCTCCACCGCCACTACGGATGGGGGTTCGAATCCCCCCTCGGGCATGGATATTTGTGCCGTCCTTAGTGGTAAGTAGTTCATAAGTAGTTTGTAAGTTTAGGGACTGATGACCCCGTAGTTAAGTCCCATAGACTCTACAAACATTTAATTAATTAATTTAAATCATACATTGCTACCATAATTAATAAGATTAAAATTGTGTAACATTTGGTGCATTGGCATGGTCAATGTTTGCAGTGAACTTCATACTGTTTAATTATCAAATGCTATTAATTACCAATATTTCTATTGGGCGGTAATCTCACAACTGGAGACGTTACGATTACCGAAGCGAGAGCAACCCTCGAATTTACAGACGCTCTGGCGAGCGGCACTACAGTTGGAATTACGGTTCACAGAATCATCAGGTAATTTCACCCATTGTTCACATCTGTTGTAAGGTGTCACAGAAGACCGGAATCTAAAGAAGAGACGTTTAAAAACTGGGGTTAAGGGCCCCTGAGAACCGTACTGTCGTCGATAGTCGTGGCGGATTAGCTGCGCGCAATGGGGCGCCTTGCTGCGGCGCGCGCGGCCGTGCGCCGTCTGGGGTTCGAGTCCCCCCTCGAGCATGGGTGTTTGTGTTGTCCTTAGGTTGGTAGTAGTAGTTTGTAAGCTACGAACTAATAACCACGCAGTTGAGTCCGATAGATTTATAAACATTTGAACATTTCGTCATCAGTATCGCAAGTACAGTAACAGCGCTTCCCACCTACAAGTGCCGCGAAGGCAACGCCAAGTGACGCAAAACATGAATGATGCTAGCCTCATAAAGAGCCGTGACGTCTAGGCTTCAGCTGAACGCAAGAAAGAAAGTGCAGGTCGAATGGGCGTTCCCACAGCAGTTACCTGTTAACAGTAGACGCCTTCAACCCCTTAAAATCCTGTCGTTTGAAATTCAAAGAGATTCTCAGCCAGACTTGTTAGAGGACAACTCCCTGTCACCCATCACCAGCATCGGAGGCTTGCTGTTTTCTCACTTAGTATGCCACTGTGCATGCTTGTTTCATTGTAATGCTGAAATGATAGTCTGTGTAGCACTGTTCCTAAACTTGCTTCTGGTAGTTTCTATCCCCTTGTAGTTTCTGTTGTAGCGTTATAGCCTTTTCTGTTATTACCAATTATGAATACTTGTTTTAATATAGTAGTTGGTCTGACCCTAATAAAAGTGTTGCCCATCTTTCTGTCTTCTCTGCAAGGAGCACAAGTCCCAAAAATAGCCCCTTTAGTAGGTGTCTAATGACAGTGATTGGCTTTATAAATTCCATTGCCCTCACTGTGTCATTGTCTCCTGTAGTTGCTTCTACAGCTCGAAAACGGCAGATTTACCTGAAACCTCTACATCCCTCTTTCCTATGCTTGCATACGACACGTGCCCCGAAATACAACTACAGAATACAAATAATCACCTTTCGGCTGTGCGTTATAAATACCGCTGGTGTTAGAGTTGAAAAAGTTCATACAGTTCTAATACCAGCCATGCAAAATCTGCAACTTTAACTGGTGACGTAATAATTGCGAGCTGAGTGTTTTAAGTATTAGCGACCCGGCCTGACTTTGTACAGGTGTAAGGAGTCAAGTAATTAAGACGCATTGTCCTACATATTCGGACCTGTAACAAAGTATTTGTTGCTTACAAGTGATATCTGATACGTTGATTACTTTGTTTATTGCTTGGAAAGAAATTATTACTCGAAGTACAGAGTTAAATCGGGGGTGCGATAACTAGCTTTTCTCGAGGCTGAAGCAAGTAACAGTATATACATATACACTGAGGGAATATTGTTGGTTCCAATTTATCAGTGAAAATACCATTGCAGACAGTACTTGGCAGCAATTTCAGATGCTTACAAATTATGGTGCAATACTTCGTTATGCGCGAGCATGCATCTCTGCGTTAGCGCCAGGTGGCCATCGAAACGTGGGCGAGCCGAAATACGATGTTAGTGTGTGCGTTATTGGCCGGTTCGTGGGAGCGCCTAAAGCCGAGATAAAAGCGTATCCCCGGTAGGCGAAAGTTCGCTGGCGTGGTGAGAGTGGGGTGGAGGGGAGGACGTATGTTGCGGCCAGCGACAGTGGCAGTGAACACTCTGGCGCTTGGCCTGGCGGCGACAGGTTGTGTCGAATGCGAGCGAGCGAGCACGCTGTGGGCGCAATTTGCGCATTTACGAGTGTGGACCAAGTGAGAGAGAGAAAAGACTCTGTTTTAGTGGTTTACTGAAAAGAGCAGCTCTGTGGGAAACAAATCTGAAATTACCTCTTATTAAGAGTAATCAGATTTTTGCGATATTCGCTGTGTTGGTCAGCCACTTCTTGTCTGACGCGAATACACACAGAATGAAACATTTAACGCCTGTGGGCGAATTGCAGTGGCATCGCGGTGAGTTGATTGATTCAATCAGTGTACCACGCCAGTAGCAAGACTAGGAATTGTTAGGGTTCTCAACATCATTGAGACGTAGGAAAAGCCGTGGTGGAGTAGCCGAGCGGTCTAAAGCGTCTCGCTGCGGAGCGCGCGGTTGCTCGCCGTGGAGGTTCGAGTCCTCCCTGGGGCATGGGTGTGTGTGTTTGTCCTTAGGTTAGTTTACCTAGGTTTAAGTAGTTTGTAAGCTACGGACTGATGACCACGCAGTTTGTTCCGATAGAATTACAAGCATTTGAACGTAGGAAATATTTCGATCAACAGAAGTTGATCCAACCAGACAAGTTAGGTTTGTTTCCAGCGACGGCGCACCAGCTTGCAGCCAGTTCAGCAAACTGTACTGTGTGCAATGCTTATGCTTAGATCACACACTCAGTGCGACAGCCTCGAGCATATCTGCAGCTTTGTTTCTTCATCTAAAATAAAGTTAGGCATGTTGTTTCAGCCATTTTTGCCATGTGCAGTTTTCTTTATCTTAAAGTTTAGTTAAAATACTGTTTATTCTTCCAAAACCACTTGCTATCTATCCAAAAAATAAAAATCTGGAGTTCTTTTAAAATTTAAATTCTTTTAATACGCAATTGTTTGGTCAAATAAATTAAGTACTTACACAGAAATCGTGTTTACTTTCAGTAGCTAGAAACGCCAAATTTGTACCCCGTTTGTCCTTACTAGCAATGTTTAGATATATATATTACAGGTGATGTATCTGTGCTGGGTTGAGTAATGTTGCAGGAACATCTCTTAAAACGGCGAAGGACATCTCTCTGACTTCTACGTGACTTGCTGTTAGGTTCTTCCACGCAGGCGCCACGGGTACATTGTCAGATAGCTAGTGCAACAAAATCAGTTGAAAGTTTGTACAAGATTACACCACAGCAAAGTTACGCGCGTTTGACAGGTAGCACTATTCCTGTAGCCTGATGACTTCTGGTGGAGGGACGGAACAGATCGCCTGACCAAGCTTCAGCAAATATATTTATAGGTACAGTGTCTTGCTGCGCCCAGTGAAAAATCACACTGTCCTGTTTTACTACCCGCTTTAGATTTGCCTCTAGTTTTATGATATTTTGCAAACATTTCGGACAAATACAATAATAATATAAATAATAAAAAAAATATGGACGATATGATTACGACTCTACTATTGTGGTAATGTCTATGCACGCAACACGTAATATTCTTTCTGACCACATTTTAACAAACAGCAAAAACTATTTGATATTTGAATTTAGCTTTGACAAACAAATTCTTTTTTAAACTTTCACCTCTTTAAACTATTATTTTAATATCTCTAACCCATTTTCATTATCTTTCTCCTTTAAAATATTGTCATCTGTCTCGCTTTGGTAGTCTCTTTTAAGCTTATTTTCTTTGCTTGTACTGGTTATACTGGTTACGAATGACTATAGGCTGGAAGGACGTAGCGAACATTTGGCGTTCGGAAATCACTCACGTGACATACCTCGAAGTCCTACCAGAAACTCTCTTTTGCATACGCCATCTTGCTTTCTGTGATTTGATGATTTCCTTATTATAACTCAAGGGTCGTCATTTCAAAGCAATGGCGCACTGAAAATGGTCAAAAACACGTGAATGAATTGTAATCAAATGTCTAAAAATGCCATGTTAGCAGATATAAAACCTGCCATCGATGGTACGAGACTTACGGATTACTCTCGCAACTGTTCGGCGTAGCGTAATGGGCGGCGAATTAGTCTGTGATGCATGAACTTGTTAGGCGGCGGTTCGAAACTTACCGAGCGCGGTGGCTCAGCGCGCTCGGTCAGAGGGCTCGACCAACCGATCAAAATAAAACAAAATGAACAAACGTCCACAAAGGGCCCATGAAGCCGAAGAATCTATGAAAAGATAGAAAAACCAAAAGAAAAAAAATAGAGTCGGCCGCGGTGGCCGAGGGGACTGAGGCGCTCCAGTGACGGTCTGCACGGCCACTACGATCGGGGGTTCGTATCCCCACTCGGGCATGGATATTTGTGCCGTCCAAGTTCGTAAGTAGTTAATAAGTAGTTTGTAAGTTTAGAGACTGATGACCCCGTAGTTAAGTCCCATAAGCTTAACAAACATTTGAACATTTGATTTGAAAGAGAAAGAGAGCTCAACGCTATCTTTAATAAACAGAGCAAAATTCTCAATGAACAACCCAGAACGAACATGAACGAACGAAAAGCATCGATCTACCTGAAGAACAAAATAATATACATAAATAAATATATATTCCATAAGTATGCAATTTGGTTTGAAGATGCTTGTGAGGTACAGTGCCAAAAGCTTTCCGGAATTCTAGGAACACGGAATCTATTTGACATCCCTTGTCGGTAGGACTCATCACTTCATGTGAAGTGCCACCTGGATTTCTCAAGAACGATACTTTCTGATCCGTGTTGACTATGCGTTACGATCTGCAACGGATTGTCTGTTTACTTTCCTCACGAAATTTTCATTTTAGTGTGAGGCGGACGACCGAGCTCATACCTAAAACCTTGTCCCAACTGTTGTTCTTGGCACGCGTGTGTTGACGCTTCTCCCAGGACATGCCGTTATGCCCGCAGGACCTGGCTGCCGTGGTGAGGCGCACAGCGGCGTTCATGGAGCGGACGTTGTCTGAGCAGCAGGTAGCAGCACTGTGCGACCACCTGAGCTTCTCCAGGATGCGCGACAACCCGGCCGTCAACAAGGAGGAGCTGCACCCCGACAAGACGCCGCAGCCGGAGGGGCTGCGCTTCATGCGCCGCGGCCAGACGGGCGCCTGGCGCACCGAGATGCCCGCCTACCTGGCCGACAAGTTCGACCGCTGGACAGAGCGCAAGACGGCCGGCACCGGCTTCCAGGTCGGCGTCTCCGGCGGTCACCAGTGACGTCACGCGACACCTGCTGTTCTACTCTAATATCACTTGAAACTTCAGCTTACTGTTCGAATCAAATCATTCCCGTCGTAAGAGGATATGAACCTTTTGTAATTTTGTACCTTAGTCTAATTTTTATCCATCCTTTGTCTGTGGTACGTCGCAGTTTTAGTTGACTATTTGTAATAATTCTTTTTCTCCTACTTCCTTATTTTTATGACATTTAACATACTAACTATAAATTGTCACTATTTTATTTAGTAGTCTGTATTACACTTCCATGTTTATAAAATGTGTTAATATACTGTAATTCTTTTGCAAAATATTCGATATCTATCACATTTTTAGGGTGCTTTTCTTTTATATTTCTTACAGGTTTAAAAATGACTGAAAAGTCGAAACTACTCACCCTCTACAAGATTTTAATTTCTTCTGCAATCTAGGCCTTTTAAAGTGATTATTAATAACTTTTTTAAAATTTTAACAATTTAGTCTTTTTCTACAAGTGCAATGTTCATTATGTACCAGTTTAGAAAGTAAGCTTGTTGTTGTGCAATTCAGTCGAAAGGACTGGTGCTTATTGTGTGCAAGACACTTCGCCTCTGTATAATACCGACAACATACGTCCGTTGGATCCTACATGCTGTATTCAACTCTCGGTCTCACTGTGCTATTTCTACCCACCCTCATCCCATAATTCCCTCCAATGCTAAATTAACGATTCCTTCAAGTCTCAGACCGATTTCTCCCTTTAGTCAGGACATGCCAGTTACTTTTGCCCCCAATTCTGTTCAGTACGTCCTCATTACTTACAGTATTTTCTTGTAGCACTAAATTTCAGAAGCTTCCGTCTGAACTCCTCATTGACCAAGTTTAAGTCCCATACACGGCTACACTTCAGACGTATCCATTTACATAATACGTCCTGAAACTTGAATCAGTATTCGATGTCAAGAAATTTCTGATCTTGAGAACTGCTTTTCTTCCCGTAGTCATTCTTCATTATTTTCTTCCCCAACTGACAGAGCTCATTGCCTACTTGTATCGTTACCTAATCTAAATTTCTTCAGCACTGCCTGATTTTTCTCAGCCCAAATTCCAATACACTTGTTCATCTTATACCCTCCTTCCAACACACCGTCCACACCATTCAACTGGTCTTCCAGGTTCTTTGTGCTCTCTGACTGAATGACAGTACCATAGCCGCAATGGTCGTCGAGCGCTTTAAGGCGTCTTCCTCCGGAGCGCGCGGTTGCTTGCCGTCGGAGGTTCGAGTCATCCCTTGGGGCATGGATGTTTGTGTTGTCCTTAGTGTAAGTTAGTTTAATTAGTTTAAGTGTAGGAACATTGGAGTTTGACCCAACACATACACTTGAATGTGACATCGTTATCGGCTAACAGAAAAGATTTATTTTTTTCTCCCTGAACTTAAATACCTTCTTTAAATCTCTCCTTGTTTCCCCTCAAAATATTGACGAGAAGTCTTCCTGTGTCCCGAGGAGAAGTTTGTGTAATGCTGCGTGTCAGGAAGAGGTGTTCTAGCCCATTATATTTTAAAAAGACTCCAACGTCTTCAAAGAATGGGAGTGGTCAGCCAGTTGCGTCCATGACCACTTCCTCTGGCCTTCTGCTGAGTTTCTTGAGATGTCGCCCACCTGTTTACAAAGGCACCCTGTGATTACCTCTCTCGCAACTGGATCGCCAGCTACAGGGCCTGCAAAATATCTTCAAGTGACACGGAGCTTAATTCCATTTTGGCTGCTCAGTAGGCATCCTGATGACACACAACTGGATTGTTGCAAAAATCATACATAAAAACCTCCAAACTATAATGTCAATCAATGGTAACATTAAATAATGTATTATGTCACCAATGATACATACAGCATATTCGATTTACATATCGCATATGTACAGAAATTAGAAGAAGAAAGATATTATGGGGCAACATGAGGGCAAAAATTGTGGCAAGATATATGTTGTATACTTAACCATGAATCAACTGCCACGTAAGATTATGATCTGACTTACAAAACGTGATATCCACGCAATCATTGTATAATCATTAACTGCTCCTCCAGCGGAGCTTCTAACTATTCTTGAATGCTTTACCGCGTGTCCCAATGGTATTCTCGTTCTTCGAATATACGCAGTTGGAAAACATGTATCTTCTTTTAATATTAATGATACTTCATTTTCGACTCTATCCATAAACCTAACTATTACTTCCATTTTTGACCTTTACACAGCTTTAAGTTATACATAGACATGGGCTTTTGTCACCATGGAATGAACGAGTGCTCTATATATATATATATATATATATATATATATATATATATATATATATATATATATATATGTGTGTGTGTGTGTGTGTGTGTGTGTGTGTGTGTGTGTGTGTGTGTGTGTGTGTGTGTGTGTGTGTGTCTGTGTGTTGTCCTTAGGTTAGTTTAAGCAAGTGATTTTTAAGTCTAGGAACTGATAACTACAGTACTTAAGTCATATAGGTTTACAAATATGTGTATAAAATTATTCGTTTTTATCGTCCTACTGGTTTGTCACTATTCTTTCTACAAATCTAAGTAACCATAATCCTCATATAACATTATAGCCTAGTTACATAATCGTGTATTATTAGGATAAGCTGGTATAGCAGCTGTAAGTTTTAACACACAAAAAGCACTAACAACAATGTCTTTATTTCTATTCTTTAAAGCAGCAAGGAAATTTTTCAGGCTTGTATTGCTTCGTTTTTTCCTTATAGTCTGCTGCTGTTGTAAAGTTGTCTCAATTTCCATAAAGCAACATCAACATAAAATACTTTACAATTTCATCCAATGTATGGTTTATTTGAGAATTTTTTTGTACATACCTTAAGATCGGAAGGGCATAATAAATTACCATTTTTATTATTGATACTTATTTTTGCATGTTTCTACATTTACAGAAAATATTTTTTATATAAAAACTATGAAATCCGGAATAGAAATGTGAATTTAAAAATCTTCTAGGAGTTCAAATAATTACCTTTTCCGTGAGGATCCAGCGATAAAAATCACTAAAGAACGCCACTTCTTTGCGGATTTCTGAAACATGCAAAATACAATCCTGTGTGAAATTAAAACAATGAATAGAATTGTATCACTTCTTTACAGAAGGCAAATTACACTGGATTGCAAACAGGGGTAGACTGCTGCTGATGATTAGAACAAACAGATAAATGAACATTCAGACATAATCCATCCGAATGCGAGGAAGGGATTGGAACATACAGTGAATGGGACAACCTGAATCTGAAAATTAAGAAACAGAGTGAACCATGGGGAAAGACTGAAGAAAAAGAAGCATTGTTGACCCCGACAAAAAATTTGAGAAAGAGAGAGAGAATCGCATCGAACAGGCACTGGATGAGATTAACTTTAGGAAAAACAACAGTAGAGATTTCTTTCGGAAATTAAGGATATATGGGCATAGAGCTAATCATAATACGTAAGTAACGGGATCTGGCTTTCAGTGCAAAGGGGAACAGTAAGATATTTGAGGAGTAAATTAACTACTTGCTGAGTTCTGAGCCACATGAAGACGAACTGGAATTGGAATAAACCCAGATGAAAGAGAGTTGCGCCAGTCAACCATGACTAAGGCTGCACAGGCCATAAGCGATCTAATTAGTAATAAACTAGAGAAGATTGTATAGCAGCAGAGTTGGTAAAGTACATGGTGGTTAACGTCGGTAGGAGGGGGAGGGGTGGGGGTGGAGCTTGGACAGGGATGAACGTGGCCCTCCCCACGATATCATTTGAAAGCAAATTTAATTTTCAAGGCGTACTTGACGCCGTTGAACGAATATATCCAATATCAACTAATTATAAATATTGAAAGCACTTATTCAATAAGGGTTTATGATATACTAAATCACCAGTAAATCAAATCCACTAAAAGTTTTCACAAAGTAGGCAATATTCGACGTTTTAATTAATTGTGTTGGTACGGGTAATGAAGGCGTGAGGGGAAAAAACTGCAAATGTGCTTGCTTTGTTACAGCCCCACGTGACAATCACAGTGTTGACATAATTATGAAGTTATGCATTACTTCAGTCGGAGTTTGTGTTACTAACAATTATCTGGAACATAGTTTAAGGCAGTTCATCAGTACTGTATATCTTTAAAAGGGAAACAGTGGTAAGTACATATTTATTATAATATATTCCACTTTGCACAATTTTACCACTACAATGCCTAGTAGAACAACTAGTTCAAAGCAATTTATCGTTTTGAAACTTATCTAAACATAGCATATAGCATGTTATGTTCAATCGTATTATTCCTCCTCAATTCTTTCTTACAAAATGGTATATAACAAACTAGAAATTTCCCGTTGTCACGTCGGTCTGAAAAATTATGCCTTGTGAAATTTTTCTAGGGTACTCTTGTAAAATATTGGATCCTGATTGTGCTCCAGATGTAGGTCTATGCATTATAGCCGCGGCGGAGTAGCCGAGCGCATTGAGGCGCTATGCTCCGATGCGCAAGGCCGTTCCCTGTCGGATACACCTCGGGCATGGATGTTTGTGTTGTCTTTAGTCTAAGTTAGTTTATAAGTAGTTTGTAAGTTCAGGGACTGATGACCCCGCAGTTTAATTCCCATAAGCTTAACAAACATTTATCAATTTTATATACTTCAGACTGCGAATTTTTCTGGTGAATTATTCCCACTTCCTTAAACTTTTTTTAAGTAATCAGTGCTGATCCCGAATTTAAAATTGTAGCGACTTTCGCCCGTTACTGTTTCAGAATACTGACTGTTAAGAAAGATTACAGGAATTAAGCTTGTATATATGGAAATAACTTAGAACTATTGCTGTTTCAATCGAATAGCTGATTCAATGACTTGGACTGTCAATGGCTATACATGAGAAGCTGATCCGCAGTTTTGATAGAGAACAGTGCATAAATGTAGACTGAAGACAGAAAAAATATTGCACTGAATTTCTCGATCATTAATAATTATGTCCTTCAGAGTTGCATGCGGTGGTCTCGGGGTAAAACGCTTGATTGGAAACCGAAGGGTCACGGGTTCGAAAGCCGGACAGATGTCTGCGTTTTAACCCAACCCAGCCTTCGCCAGAAACGACATATGGTTCGGATTCCACGTTAAACTGTAGGTCCTCTTTGCCCGGTTGGATAAATGGGGTTTGCTAGGGACACGGAAGTCGCCGAAGTGGCGTGAAAAACTTGCACCAAGCCATTGAGCTACACGAAATTAATTATTATTATATCCTTCATAAACTATTTC
This sequence comes from Locusta migratoria, assembly GCA_026315105.1. NCBI lineage: Eukaryota > Metazoa > Arthropoda > Insecta > Orthoptera > Acrididae > Locusta > Locusta migratoria. The sequence goes on along the minus strand of CM048746.1, from coordinate 334,042,438 downwards.
ATAAAATCACAAAAAATTAAAAAAAGAAAAAGAAAGAAAGAAAGGAACTAGAAACTACATCCGGCTAAATTCTCTTAGTCTTCCTCTGGTAATGTAGAGACTTGTGGAAACTATTTTTACCACTATGAAGGATGGCAACCTGCCAGTTGACCATTATAACAGAATTTTTCCTAAAAATAAAGAAGTAATAATAATAATAATAATAATAATATCGTGTGGCTCATTGGCCTAGTGCAAGTCTTTCAATTGGACGCCACTTCTGCGATTTGCGTGTCCCTAGCTTACCCCAGTTATCCAACTGGGGAAAGGGGACCCACAGCTTAACGTGGAATCCAAACTACGTGTCGTTTCTGGCGACTCCGCACATCGTTGAGAGGTGAAGGATGAGTTAAAATGCAGACTGAAAAAGTCCGAGGTCCGACCGGGTTTCGAACCCGCGTTCCTCTCGTTTCCAGTCAAGCGCTTTGCCCCAACACCACCGGACCCGACAATAAAGAAGTCACGATCCAAATATTTATTTGAAACTACAGTGCTTTTATTAGGGCTCATGAACTAACTTACCTAGGCAGTTGTAGAGGTAGCTAACATTCAACACGGATTTCGAATCGTAGTACAATTCGGTATATTTTCTTGTCAGTATTGGTAGAGGGGATAGAAATCTATACTAATAATAAATCTGTAAATGTAGGTCTGTCGCTGTTCTCTTAAATCTTCAAAACTACTGGACGAATCTTCATGCGGTTTTCACAGGAAACACGAGAAAAATTTGGGTCAACATACAGGCATAATTTTATCAAAATCGGACCACGAAACAAAAAAAAACGTAATTTTCAGTATTTTCAGTAACCGTCGTGTCTGTTTGTTCAAGTATTAAAAACCTCTTATTTCCGAAACTACTTCACAAATTTGCATGCGGTTTTCACATGTAACTTTATCGTTACTCTGGACAACATATAGTCTTCGTTTCATAAAAATCGGATCACGGAAAAAAAGAATTCCGTAATTTGAAATTTTTTATCTATGACCGTCATGTCTGTCTGTCTCTTCGAACACGTTTATCTCCAAAACTACTTGAGACATTTTCATGGGATTTTCACACATAACTTGAGCATATCGTGCGGTTACATAAAGGCTTCAATAATTGAAATCTAATCAGAGAAAATAAAGATATCGTAATTTAATCATTTGTTTAAAAGCCATCGTGTTTGTTTGTTGAGGGTAATCTCCAAAAGTACTACACAAACATTCATGGGTTTCCACAGGTAAACTGAGAATAGTTTCGAGAGTAACATAGGCTTACTTTCATCAAAATCGGATCAGAGGAAGGAAAGATATCGTAATTTGATCTTTTGTATACACTATGCTTATAAATATGGTGTAGTACAGTAAATCTCCAAGAGTACTGTACGAACTTTCATGGGGATTCATAGGTCAACTGAGAGTACCTTGGGACAACATATAAGCTTCATTTCATCAAAATCGGATCAGAAGAAGAAAAGATATAGTAATTTGTAGTTTCTGGCGTATGCTATGCTTGAAAGTGCTGTATTATAGCAAAGATCCGACAGAGGCGCTGTTACATAGTATACCAAATAACCAAGGAGGTATTCTAACCTCCTTGCAAATAACTAATAGACGGTGATGCTGCGTTTTTTATTCACATAAATAGTGTAATACAATGAAACAAGGGCTACGATTTTCCTTACGGCAGCGGTGTAATGATGTTGGCAACTACCGTTGAATCCTTTTTGAAAAATCAGTCACGTACAATGAGGGGAATAATTCTTTGTGTTGATAATGAAATAATGAATGTTATTCCTATCAGTAAATTAATGATCCCCCTAAAGCGAATATTTCGTTGCCAACGTTAAAATACCAAATCGCTGCCACTGCAAGTATAATTTAACCCAGGTACGACAATTCCTCACAATGCCATGGAAAGGAAAAACGTAATTCTTTCCATGGGTATCATTTGAATTTAAGAAATAACGACGTTCCTTCCCGTCTATCGATGTTTTTTTTATTTACTAAGAATTCTTTGCAAGGAAAACCGAATTTATGTTGTTTCATTTCTGATTTCGGTGCGTACTAATTACATCTTGAGTCCATTCTGTTTACGAATGCCTCGAAAACGCCATAGTACTGGAAAGTACAAAGTGAGGCGACGTTAGTTAACTACGGTGTTAAACACTACAAGAAAGGGTAAATTTTACTTACGGCGGCGGCGTTGTGTGCTGATGATGGCAACGGCCGTTGAATGCTTTTTCAAAAATCAGTCACGTAGAATAAGAGGAATAATTCTTTATGTTCACGATGAAATAAATAATTTATGCTAATCTTTCCAGTAAATTAATCATCATCCTAAAGCGAACAGTTCGTTGCCACCTACAGCAAACTAAACTGCTGCCACTGCAAGTAAAATTTAACCTAGGTAGGATACAATGTTTTGTTCCCCTACCTGTATCCCTTATGCTTTGCAATGTCATAATTGCTTTCATAATAGTTCAGTACAATATTGTGATTGAAATTTTTAATTACTTACTACTGGTGCGGAGAAACGTCTCATTTTTCAGAGACAATTGTACTTACAGTTCTGAATGTGTAGTTCTATTACAGAAGGTCGATTTCAACTTAGTGCTTTATGAAGTAATCACTGCAGGACATGGGAACACTAGTTGAAAGAGTGGCCGATGCTGCTAACACAGTCAAGACAATTCACTGGAAATACTAAATTTATTGGAAAGTTCTATACAGACGATCAGCTGACGCCATTCCTTCAACGATTACTCAGACGCACTTTATCGCACATTGACACCACCATGACGTCTTATTTAGACAGATATGAACTCCTCTGTTGATTCAATTACCAGACTTTCAGCATTCATCGAATTTTCGATAATAGGGATCACAGCATACATAATAAGTACATTGTCTCCAGTGCAATTCTGCAATATACTAATACTTCAGAATACAATTACTATGAGAGTTAAACAGTTTAGCACTACAACATAGAACCAAACAAGGCGCTGTTATTGTTATAATTATTTCTCATTTCAATGATAGAAGTGTTGTAAGAAGTTTACGCCAAACAATTACACACCGCAGTCTTAACTTTATGAACACAACCTAACATCGAATTTACATCGTTCCAGAGTACGGACATAAATTAATTTCACTTTTTGTATGAGTAACATAATGAACATACATCGTTTTCGATAATGACTTCTACTTAAATTTGACATCTTTGCTAGGAGAACTGAGTTTACTGGCAGAGCGATTAAACAAGGATTCTGGTTTTGCTGACCTAAAAAAGAATAAGAACCCTAAAAAAGCATGATATACACAGGTCCCTTTTTAACAACCGTTGCGAAGCACGGGCATATAAGCTAATGGTTGACTAAAATCCGAGGACTGACCGTGGGTGTAACGGCGGCCTTTGCATTTGTGGTCTGGCTCTTAAATAATGAGCCATCGATCCACTCTCAACTCTTCTGAAATATCTTTTATGGGGATTACAACAAACTTTTTACTTTATTTGAAAGTCAGAGACTATTCACGAAAAAAAGCAGTTGTTCAGAGAGTTCGGAAGAAAACGCTAGTGAACTTTCATTGGAAAGAAAAACTAAAGACCAGGTTCTACCATTGCCACCTTAACAACTGGGAAACTGCAACTTGTCACTACAGCTTCAGAATAGGTGTTAACGCCAGACGCTAGGTCCCACCTCCCACGCCTATTCACATCTTCTTGTCCCAAACCGTTTCAACATGAACCTAATATTGTACTAGAATAAGAAGGAATGAAAATTAGGGTTTAACATCCCGGCGACAGAGCGGTCATAAAATACGCAATATGGATTTTTTTCTGAGCATTCGTAGTCCATAGACTGCGCAATATTCGGCAGGCGTAGTTTCAGAACTAACAATAAGAGAAGAAGGCAGTGAACTCGCGCTCCAATCCACAGCCGAGGAGCCCCCCCCCCCCCCCCCAAATGGTCGTCTGAGCACCCTCTGAGAAGAAAAGACGGTACTTATGGATAAGCGGAGCACTGATAGGGTCAGATGTCACTGCTCTGATTGATTTGATTTGATTTTTCCAGGGAAGCCAAAACAGTCTTGGTCCAACCCGCCACTGCCCGCACCGAAACTGTTTATTGTGCGGTATCGCGCCCTGTATCTCTAGTAAAGCCAACCAATGCCCTTCAACAGTGCAAGGAATCCCTTTACCAGTTCTTTATTAGACACAATTTCTTCGGGTCTGGTTATCCCAAATGTTCTGTGCCTTTTACTCTCCAATGCAATGCATTCGAAGATTGGAGGTGATGCAGTTTCATCACCGTCATCACAGATCCTACATTTAGGGTCCTCTTCTGTTATTCCCATTGTATGTAGGTGTTTTTTGAAATTCCCACGGCCTGTCAGCAATCCAACCATGAGTCTAATCTCTCTCTCCTGTTCAGGCCCAGGATTGCAGAGCTTGTTTTAAAACATGGCTTTGGCATCATTACCTTGCCATGTTTTTGTTGGTAGACTTTGGTCCAATATCCTACGTGCTGTCTTCTGAGCCAGTTACGTAGCTCCAATTTGATGATTGCCTTGGTGATTGTCGGGACAGGTTCCGGTCCAATAAATGGAGTCTCTGCCCCCATCCTGGCTAATCTGTCGGCATGTTCGTTGCCACTGATCCCCGAGTGGCCAGGGACCCACAATTGGTTTACTCTATTGCTTTCCCCTAGCTCCACCAGAACCCTGTGACATTCTGCAACAATTTTAGACCTTGTTGCAGGAGCTGCCAGTGATCTCAGGGCTGTCTGGCTATCTGAATAGATATAGATGCTACAATCTTTGTAGCACCTACGCAAATTCACCTCCACACATGCCCTGATGGCAGTGATTTCCACCTGGAATACTGAGGCCAGTTTCCTTAGAAAGATGACTGCTCTGATTACCAGGAGCCGTTAGCCTGCAGCTATTCACCGCCGACTACAACAAGCATGCTACCACCTCGAGTGATGGGCTGCACATTGGAGAATTGGATTCAACGCTGGGAAGTCACAAGGGATGGTAATCACCAGAAGACGCCTCCTTAACATTTCAAATGTCTGCTTGTTTGGCCAACCGATACAATGGACCTCGAAAGTCAAATATCTCGTTGTCATAGTTGCCCAACGACTCACCTGTAAGGAGCAGGTGAGGCAAGTGCACAAGAGGACACCACCGATAGCGGGCGAACTCTTTCCCCTACTGATTCACCACTCATCACTATCAACCGAAAGTGGTTTACACCTGTATCGGACTTCCATTCAACCAACCTGTGAAGTTTGGGGCAATTCTGCCTCCACCGACATCAGGAGACTGGAAAGTTAAGATATTTCATTTTATAATGTTAATAAATAACTTATTACTCAGTTTACTCGCTTAGTGTCAACGAATAGGGTCGCGGTGGAATGGCCGAGCGTTCAAAGGCGCTTCACGCGGAGCTCGCGGTTGCTCGCAGTCGGAGATTTGATTCCTCTCTGATATATGGGTGTATGTGTTTCTTGCTTGATATTGGTTGAATGAAACTACATTCTTCAAGCAACTAACTCCAGGAGTAGAGAACCGAGAGTTATTAGATTACTATAATTTAGCTGAAGTAGTTTGTTAATCTAGGGGCTGATGACCGTAGCAGTTTGGTGCAAAAGCTTTACAAATATTTTTGAACAATCAAATGATTTCCCTGTGCAGCATGAGTGCTTAGTTTTCAAACAAGTTGATATGGAACGTTCTATTGGCTTCACATTGCTGTACTTGAATCTTAAGGAATAAGTTGTTATTTATTCATTTATTTTATTGCACAAAAAAGAAGTTACATACAAAAAAAACTATATAAAACACACATACTTCAGCCAAGATCGCTAGTTTATTTGCTGTTTTTTATTATTGTTTTTACATGTTTCGATGAGCTATGTCATATTCAAAATAATTTTTTTTTTCAATGTTCTCCTATTTTCAATAAAATAAAGAGTTACTTGTGAAATTGTAATATAAGAAGAAGAACATTGTCAAACGATTAAAATTTGCATCATCAAAGTGGAACGTCATCTGCATTGCATACTTTAAAACTGGGTGTGTTATTGCCACAAGTAACGAGGTGACTATCTCTCGATTAAACTGCTGCAAGAAGTCACCAACAACAAAACTAATTTCGAACAAGTAACGAGGTGACTATCTCCGTGTTACTTGTGGCAAGAACATATAAAATTTTTAGTGTGCAATGCAGATGACGATCCACTTTGATGATGCAAATTTTAATCGTTTAACAATGTTCTTTTTCTTATATTACAATTTCACAAGTAACTATTTTATTGAAAATAGGAGAACATTGTAAAACAATTTTTTCTGAAGATGATGACATAGCTAAAAACCTATAACAACTAAAACTCTTATATCTAAACCTTATACAGCAATTACCTGAAATCGATTAAAGAATTGAAAAAGTCCATTGAAAAAATTAAGCACACGACAGTAGTGCTGCTCATTCTCGGACTGTACTGACTCATACTCACATAAAAGCGCCTACAGGAGAGAAACTATTTCAACTGAAAATTTAGAAATAAAAATACCTTTATAATCATTGATAATCGTTATTAATAGTATATTGTGATTTTATTTTAGATGACACCCAAACTTTGGACGGAATGCAATTGTTGAAATCAGTCAATGAAGTCAAATCATCTTTGAAATTGTGACTTTAAAGATAACGAAGTTATTACCCTCCAAAGAAAAAATAAACTAATGAAATTAGTTGTAAAGAGTTAGTAAACAGCATAGTCAAAAAAAACTGTTTGAGACAGTGCTTTGATTAACTTGTGATTATTGAACATAAAAGGGATATTTCAGGTGATGAACAAATTATTTTTTCTATAAAATTCTTTTGCTTGGGCAAGTAAAACTAAAGAGAGAACGAGAACTAGACCTGATGCAGACAACTCTGGAGCACGTCACCTTGGTTGAAGAGCGGCATATTCTGGAAGGCGACACCTGGTAATGTATAAATCGTGATGAATTACATTCCTGAAGGGAACAAAAATAAACTCTACTTAACCGCTCGATTAAACTGCTGCAAGAAGTCACCAACAACAAAACTAATTTCGAACACAATTGTGGGGAGCCAGAACTACGAGAACACAAAACTCGTTCGAAACGAGAATACTACTCGTCAGTAATGGCACATACATTCATTTGAGATCAATTCTTAATTGGATGATAGCCACCCATTCTGTTATAGTTACCTGATTCGTAGGCCCTCTTTAGAGCTTCTGACGCACATTTACACTTCATGCCGTCACTTCCCCTCGTTGTGGAGCACTTCCTCTAATAACTTGATCCATACAAAAATGAAAATACAGCCGTGACGTCTCACAATATTTCGGCGATGAAAATTTCAGACAACTTTCGTTCGAAACCTGAAGACTTTTAGTAAAGTGTTCCTGTTTGAATCACATACTGATTGGGCGAGTCAACTCCTTATGCATCCCAGAAAAGTGATAGCTGAAAAAAAAACTGTTACCTTCAGTAAAGGAAGCTGTTTTATAAATTCGTCAACTATCGCCGTCTGTGTACAAATCCTTGACATCGGCTGCATCTTTATATCCAAAGAAATCCGACGGCAGTATACGGCCCGAGCGGGACTGGTTCAAAATGTTCAAATGTTTTTAATTCTTCTGGGACCAAACTACGTTGGTCAGCAGTCCCTAGACTTACAAACTACTTAAACTAAGTTAAACATAAGGACAACACATCCAGGTCTCAGGGGGGGATTCGAACCCCGGACGCGAGAGCCGTGCGATCCGTAACGTGGCGCTCCAGACCGCTCGGCGGTAGCGGAACTAGAACCCGGATTGCCTCGGTGGAGTAGCCGAGCGGTCTAAAGCGTCTCGCTGCGGAGCGCGCGGTTGCTCGCCGTGGAGGTTCGAGTCCTCCCTGGGGCATGGGTGTGTGTGTTTGTCCGTAGGTTTACCTATGTTTAAGTAGTTTGTAAGCTACGGACTGATGACCACACAGTTGGTCCAATAGAATTACAAACAATTTGAACATTATTTTTGAAACCCGGATTTTCCGCTTTTCGCAAACGACCACCTTAACTGCTACTATACTGTTAGTAGCTGCGCCCAGTCACGTTTTTCTGTGGCTTGTCATATCCTGAGTGGAAAAGAAAGCAAAGGAAGACGCACATTTGTAACACATGGTCGCGCGGAAGGGCCGCTTGGTCTAAAGCGTCATGATTTGGACTGAGCCCCAGTTTCCGCCAGAGGTTCGAGTATTCCATCGAGCATGTGTGTGTGTGTGTGTGTGTGTGTGTGTGTGTGTGTGTGTGTTTTGTCCCTAGTGTAAGTTAGTTTAAGTAGTTTGTATGTCTAGGGACCGATGAGCATAGCTATTTGGTCCAACAGGTTTACAGACATTTGAACATTTGTAATACACGTAATTTCATAATGCTTTGTGAATGGGACTCGTATATTCATATTGCAGTCCCTGCCCCCAGTACCTCCACCCCCCCTTCCCCACCCCTCCCTCGCTTCTCTTTTCCATAGCCTCCCCCCGCCCCCTTTTTTTGTGTATCGCCATCTCCTCCCTCTCTACCTCATCATCATGCCTGCCCTTTTAATTTGCCTCCCCCCACTCTACGTCAATTCCCTTCTCACAACTCTGTGTAACCTAGAGCCTTCCTTAAGGTTTCGTTAAAAATATCATATCTACGAACGTTCTTGACCGAATGCTTTCAAATTTTCTTACAACATTACAATTTTATACGTTCTGTTCATAATGGGGAAACATTGTCACAAAAATTGGAAACAAAGGGAAAAAGGTATATAAAAAATATAAAAACCAATCTTTGCTGTGTCAAAATCTCAAAGCAATCAGTGAAGATTTTTCAATATCAACGATTCTGCGCAAACATTTACATTTTTATAAAGTTCCCTGTTTAATAGATACCGGGTGATCAATAAGTCGGTATCAATTTGAAAACTTAATAAATCACGGAATAATGTAGATAGAGAGGTGAAAATTGACACACATGCTTGGAATGACATGGGATGGGGTTTTGTTAGAACAAAAAAAAAGTCATAAATGTCCGGCAGATGGCGCTTCATCTGATCAGAAGAGCAATAATTAGCATAACAAATTAAGACTAAGCAAAGATGGTGTTCTTTACAGGAAATGCTGAATATGTTCACCGTCATTCCACAACAATAGCTGTAGTCGAGGAATAATGCTGTGAACAGCACTGTAAAGCATGTCCGTAATTATGGTGAGGCATTGGTGTATTTCAGCATCCCTAGAGATGTCGGTCGATCACGATACACTTGCGATTTCAGGTAACCCCAAAGACAATAATTGCACGGACTGAGGTCTGGGGACCCGGGAGGCCAACCATGACGAAAGTGGCGGCTGAGCACACGATCATCAGCAAACGACGCGCGCAAGAGATCTTTCACGCGTTTAGCAATATGGGGTGGAGCGCCATCCTGCATAAAAATACTACGTTCCAGTAGGTGATTATAGCCAGGCTTGGGATGATGCGATTCTGTAACATATCGGCGTACCTCTCCACCGTCACAGTAGCAGTTACAAAACCAGAACCACGCAGTTCCTCGAAGAATAAAAGTTTGATAACGGTAGATGTGGCTCTAATAAAACCCCATGTCATTCCTAACATGTGTGTCAATTTTTACCTCTCTATCTACATTATTCCATGATTTATTAAGTTTTCAAATTTATACTGACTTTTTGATCACCCGGTATATGTTACACATAAACCAGATGGCGTCCCAGTTTGGTAATAAGAAATCCAACATCGCCCAGGTACTTTTTTCGGTCTTAAATTTGTCCTTCACTTTTATCTGTCTATCCACCTTCGCTTTATTTCTATAGAACTACTCTTCCCGGCCACTTTCTTTTCATCTCGTCATCCCCTCTATCTGTTCATCTCCTCCTACCCCTCTCTTTGCCCTTCTCCACCACATCTCTTCCAATCACCTCCTCGCCTGTCGAACACCTTCTTTAACCCCCTCAGTCCATTGCCTGTCCATCTGTGAAAATTTATGTTAACTTTCATGGTGACCAATGAAGTAGTACCTAAATTTATTGAAAGACACCCTCCTCCATACACCGTATTCAACCAGAGGCAAACGACGGTGTTCCTCTTGTTTCCAAGATTAAGGGTGCAAATTTTCATCAAGGTAGGAATAAAACCGTATGTTTTATCGAAGTTCTTAGATAAAGTACCCTCCAGCTATCTCCATAGAAAAAAATTCTTAGATAATGCCTACCTCCACTTTTGAAAATCAAGTGCACACAATTTCATCCATATAGGAAACTTTATGGAAGTCTGTACCTAAAGTACCCTCCGCCAGGCACGAAAATTTATTTGAACAGAGACCTTCATCTTGTTTTGAAGGTCAAAAGAATAACATTTCTTGAAGATCGGGACAGAACTGCAGATTTATATGAAATACAAACGCACAAACACACTAGTTTATATTTAAAGAAAAGAAATAGTACATGTTCTTTACCGCAAATCTCTGAATGTTCTTGACCGTATGCTTTGAAATATTAACAACGCTGCCCTGGAATACATGCTTGTTTCTCTGCACCTAATTTTTAAACGTATATCATATGTCAATTTATATAAATTTTACAATGACGAAACGTTGCTAGAAAAAACCGCTTTCTCTAAAAAGTTCTTATGTTACAACGAAACGTTTATAAAAATTTCAAGGTCATCGGTATAAGAATTTAGTAGATTAACGGTATTGTACAAAGAAATATTCACAGGTTTTATTATGAATATATTAAAATGTAGGTTCAGATATTTAATATTTTCATCATTAAGTTATCTGCATTTGCACAACAACAAAACAGCGAGGGGCCCTTCGACCCAAGCAAACCCATATTGGTGAGCACTGTACAATCAAAAAGAATAAATGAGTGGCACATTCCCAGCGCAAGAATGGCAGGCGGACGGGTACGTCTTCTTGGCGTCTTATTTACAAGAATTAAATAGAAGTTCTCGTTGTGATGTGTGTGCCGTGAAAATACAACAAAGACATCTGAAATGTGACTCGAACCCTCATCCCCAGACAACACTTCGGTCAACTTGAAGCGCTCCCCCGTTCCGTCCGTTCGAAGCTCCATCAGCTCCCAATAATGGGGAGAGAGAGAGAGAGAGAGAGAGAGAGAGAGAGAGAGAGAGAGAGAGAGAAAGAGAGGGAGATTTCATCAAAGAGTCTTGCGTTAACGTAGAAATTTCCAATATTCGAGCACATCGTTGATACCGTCTGAAACAACGTAATATACGACAGCTGTTCAAGTGAAAAGGTGCCAAATGTCTTAACGACCAAAACGAATTAAATTTGAATATGCCGCTTTGGGATAACGTAATGAGACATTTAGGGAAGCGAAGGCTGTGATCTCGGCAGGCAAAGTGATGCTCACCGTCTTTCTCGACGTCTGAGGACCGGATATTGAATTCCTCGAGCACGGAAAAACCATTAACAGTGTCGTGTCCTGTGAGACACTCCGAAACCTACGCAATTCCATCAAGAGCAAACGGACTGACCTGCTCACGGAGGTTCTGCTCTATGATAACGCGCGTCCACACGTCTCCAGGCTGACACAAAGTCTACTGGCCAAGTTGGAGCAGTTTTAACATCGGTCCTACAGCTCGCACTTGTCGCCCTTTAACTTCCATCTGTTTGGTCAGATAAAAGAATAATCTCAACCGCAAGTGCTTCAACGACGAACTGAAGGACGCAGTAGAGGACTGGCTACTGCCACAGCCATAGGTATTCTGGAAACAGGAAATCTTTTGGATCGTTAAACTGTGGGATAGTTGTCCTAGGCCTCTGGTGATTACTTTTGAATGAAGACTTCAGTTATACTCAGTGTCGTTTCTTACAATTGATCCATTGTGTATACAGAAAATGAGTTTCTTCGGATCGGAGTAACAGTTGTGGTTCGATTGCTTGCGGCGCAGTGCGAAGACAAAAGTGAAAAATCTGCTATACCGGAAGGCAAATGTCTGATGAGAGTCGACACAGCTGGCGCTCTTCGTCAGTTTCCATCAGGCCACATTACGGGCTGGAGTCATTCAACCACACCGATTTTGTACAGCCCAAACCACATCGCTTATTCGATTATTCTAGTAATCAAGAAGGTACTAGGAGGTACGCAAAGCGGTTCCAAGGAAGTCATGGTGGCTGGTAAAAGGCCATGGCACAGACTCACTGAAATTCCGGGAAAAGTTCTTCATGGTAAGGACATAGCAAAATCTATTGGATAATGATGCGCAGATTGTGCAGATGTGCTGTTTGCGCACCAACCTTTCCGTGGCAGCTGTAGTTTCACTGGATACATTCTGAGAGAGCTTTTGCAAGTAATTTGTGTAAGACGAAACGTCGTCATAGACTGATGCCTTTTAAATGAGGTTAGTGGTCGGTGCCCGACTGATAGGAATTTCGATCTCGACGCTGGTGCTGGAATTCAGATTCATAAATTCTACCCTGGCGTCCAGGTTGTATAAATACAAAACCGCCTCCGGTCACGACTGTCGTACCTATAGGAGAGGTAGAACAAACAGGATTTGGAGTTACAGATAGTGACGTGGGAGGGGCGGAATGATGCGATGAGTTGGGCACAGAACTGGAATTTGAAATGAATACCGAAATGCCAAAAGCGAGTCGAACTGGTGTTGGCAGTGATGTTGATGAATACGGTGGGAGAATATGGCTTCCAAGACCTTGCTGAACACGGAGGTAAGGCTGATGGGCGGGTAGGTTAAGTCTGGGACCAGGGGTTTGTCGGGTTTAGAGAACATAAGGATGCGAGAGGTCTTCCCCAGGTCGGGGTGGAAGCCGATGTGTAGGAGAACATTGTAAAGGGTTCGACTCGCTTTTGGCATTTCGGTATTCATTTCAAATTCCAGTTCTGTGCCCAACTCATCGCATCATTCCGCCCCTCCCACGTCACTATCTGTAACTCCAAATCCTGTTTGTTCTACCTCTCCACCAGCGTGCCTCAACGTCCTGTCTTCCAGCCTCCATCAATCTCCTGCAACATACTGATGTCCCCTTCCTCGCACTCATCCCCCCCCTGCTTGCTCCCAGAATTTGCTCAGTCTCACCTCACTGAGCCCACTCCATGCTGCAACCGGTGGCTCCTCTCTGTGTTATCCTAACAAATTCCAGGCAATCAGCATAGATCGAACCAACCCTCTGTAAGATTACCGCCCATTATAAATACTGGTAATTAATAGCATTTGATAATTAAACAGTATGAAGTTCACTGCAAACATTGACCATGCCAATGCACTAAATGTCACACAATTTTAATCTTATTAATTATGGTAGCAATGTATGTACACAGTTGGGTGACAACATTTATAGTTAGGCCATAGGTAGAAATTCTCCACGTTGAGATTTGCTGTGTGCTTGTAGCTGACGGGAGGCCAGCGAGCAGGCCGACGTTGGTGGCTTGTTCCAGCTTAGGACTTTCCAGTTCGTTTCCGGTGAGGGGAGAAAGGGACAATGGCGAGTGCCAGGCACAGTGCAGTGCACAGCGTGAAATAAAATATTCTAATACTACTGGCATTTGAAGTAATACGATGCAGTTAGGAACCTTTAAGGCCCTCATTACAAAATAGCCTGTTGATAAATAAACAATACATTAGCTGATATACTCACATCTGGCGTAATATGTTTAATTGACAATGAGAAGTAATAAATTACCACCGAAGACAAGACAGTTACACAACTAGCATGGCAATGTTTGTTTATAAAAATAATATATTAACTATTTCTGATTTTATTTTCAATTAATCTTGTGTATTTTATCTTGAAGTATTCAGTTAAATCACTTATCTGTGACATAAGAAATTGTACGATTATGATAAAAAGTACAAAGTATGTTTATACCAATATAAAAACCTAAGAAGACAATTTATTTAATGTGTAGTGTAATTATTTTGATTTTAAGTAGAGTTTTAGAAATGTATTGGCTGAACGCTGTACGTTGGCAAATCGGTTAGAACAGCTCACATGGGGAAGTTGATGACGTAGAGGAAAAAACCCCGGCAGTTGAGCTTTTATCGCGCGCGCGTGCGCGCGAGAGCAGGAAGTGACGACTCTGGAGCACATGGGGAGCTGGCCGGGCGGCGTCGCTCTGCGTCAGTCGGCATGTGGACCTCGAGGTGGAGGTTATAGATTTGTGTGTGGAATTCGCCACGTGTGGTTGCTCGTCGTAGACTGCACCAAGTTGAATCGAGTGCTACTGTGTGTTTGTGAATTAGAGCCCGTCAAAACGGCCGCCACTCCCGCTCGGTTCCCACAGCGCTGGCGCCTCGCTCTCGACAGCTGACGGCGGGTAAAGGGTTGGTAGAGGAGGGCCATGACGTCACACTCGCGAGAGCGAGACGTTTCGGGCAGGACGAGTCATGATACTCCCGGGATCACGTCGCGCCCGCTGGGACGAGCTGAGCTTGGCTGAGCCGCCTCAGCCTAGTCGGCGCACGCCGCCGGCTGTGAGTTTACACAATGCGCCGGACGTACCCGAGACAAAAAATGGGGGAAAATACACTTTTTCGATTTTCACGTTGTAAAAATTGTTGATGGTATACACGATCACGCTACATCGTTTTATGAAATTAGTTTTTCCTTACTAGCTTTGCCTTGCCTGTGAAAAAATAAAAAGGCTAATTTTCATTCCGCACGAGCTTTTAGTTCCGTAACGCTTCTCACTCGATTTTGGTGAAAGTATGCGTTTAAAAAATCTGATTTTTGGACACATTATAGTAAAACATCTTAGATTTCGTATAAGACATTCACCTTTTCGTAATTCCTAACAGTCGTTTTCAAATGACCCTATTTCTCAAGTATATGCACTTGATTTACAAATCGTGTATTGAAAAAGTTAGATAGCGGGCAGGTTACTGTTCTGTGATTTTTAGACCATATATTACAGCGAGTGAAATGGAGCTAAAAGAACAAAAAAGTTTTTGAAATGGTAATCACACTGATATCTAGCTCCTTTCACAAGTAATTGCAAGTTATCTGAGCGCCCTCGGCCCGCGAACACGTCTACGAACTCAGCCTATGTTGAGCGTAGCGTGAAGCACAGCAGTGCCGAAAAATCTGAATTGCTGGCTACGTTTGTCGGTCCCTCGTGATGTGTTAAAGATCAATAATCAGAGAACAATAATGAACTATTTTTTCTTGGGTGGCAACCGATTACAATGGACAACCATCTGCTACGGTTTTACAGCAGATCATACTTGACTTTGAGAGGCATACATCTGGTTTTTTCCACATAATACAAGTCATGGAATTTATGTTTCGTGTTTGGAACTAGAAGAGAAGAAAAAAGTAATGTAAAATGCGACTACTCCTAAGACACAATATAAACCTTTTCGCTTTTGTAGCTTTTGGAAAATGTGTTCCCACAGGGTGAAAATAATTGTATACAGTGTGTCCGACATAAATGCGATACTTTCACGTCTGAGATGAAAGTAAGAATGAACTGAGTTGCTTTTAGTAACCTGTCTGAGACGAACAACGTTTCTACGAACATTTTGCTGTACCGTTTGAAGACAATTTTCTTTCTCTGCAAGATGGTACTTTCGAATTTTCAACATACGCTGGTTTACTTTAGCCTCAGACACTGCAGGACAGGTCAGTAAAGGATGAGAAGAGTCTGTCACTTTTTTCTATTTTTTTTTTTTTCGAGGGAAGGAGAGAGCTTGTCCCCAGCTATAAGTAATCCTAACCCACTGTCAGCAGAAGATCGATTGCTGGCCACTTCAAGAATCCGGCTAACAGTTCATTGATTTTATTATATTATATATTAAAAGAATCTACGAAAACTAAAGTCAGTCGGACAGACTAAACTACCCAGCTGATTTCCTTCATTTTTGTGTAAAACTAAAGGTATTCATCCACTTTTTCTACACTCAAACGGGATTTCCTTCTGTATATTTCTTATGGGGATGTCCTGGCTGTAAACTTAAGTCATTCTGTCAGGCCGTTCTATCCGACTCATTTCCTTCATTTTCGCTTGATGACAAATCTGCGAATAAATACCTTTCGTTTAATTAACTTAAGTCTCTCCTTCCTTTACTTTCATTCAAACGCGGGATCCTTCTGTCCTTGCATTGACTATTTTAATCGGCTTGTTTTAGGATATCTTCGGTTCTAAATAAAGTACACATTTCTCTTTGACCTAACAACGCTCAACGGATCAAGATCTTTCATTTGTGCTTTTAAACACTTGCACGGATTGATTCTGAAGAAAGCTATGCATGAACATTCAACTTTACTTCCATGTCTTCCCAACGTTTTTGTCATTCCCCTAACGGTGCGAAGTATTCGCACGGGTCTTATTTGCACGGGTCCTCTAGTTTTCTTATAAATTAAAAGAATCTATTTTATAATTATAATTGATTTTAAATAAGTGTTATGAAGTATTCGCACGGGTCTTATTCGCACGGGTCCTCTAGTTTTCTTATAAATTAAAAGAATCTATTTTATAATTATAATTGATTTTAAATAAGTGTTATGAATTTAAGAAAACACAAGCTTATATAATATTCTGTATACTGTGACTATCTATAATAAAATATTTCTAAATGATAAATATTTAATTTTACTTATTTCCATTTCACATGACTGGCCACTAATGCTGCAAAGTATTCGCACGGGTCACTTAGTTTTATTACTATTGTTCTCACATTGTAGTGAACCGTCGAATTTTATTAACATAAGAAATAGGTGGTAATGGACTCATCCCTGAATATAGACTAACAATTAGGAGAGTATTTCCTTCCATTAACATTCGATATCTTTAATATTCACGCCGAGATTCAGCGCCGGCACGAACCGATTGGGCTATGCTGTTGCTTCTGCAGCACAAGTACCACACGTCTCCAGCCTACTTTCAGCAGAACCTTCTCTGTATGATTTTTTTTTTCAATTATACTTATGAAAATATGTTTATTTTTCTTCTATTGCTATTAATTCTGTAAGATGAATTTAAAAAAAAAAATCAGAAATGTTTAGATTTTTACATAAGGAAAAACTCTCCTAAATGTTAGTCGAAATTAATGGGATGGGTCCATACCACATATTTCTAATGTGCTATATAATTCTATGAGTCACTGCAGTGTGCAAACAATAGTAATAAAATTACAAAATCAACTAACAGTTAGCTGGCTCAAAGTAGATGGCAGTGAACAAGTACTGGTCACACCTGTGTTTCCTTCGATCTTCCACTGACAGTGGGTGACGATCCCTTTGTTGCTGGCCACAAGCCCACTAAGAACGAAAAAACAAATCACAACATGAAACAAATGACACCTGCTTCTCATCCTTTACTGATCTGCAGTGTCTGAGGCTAAACTAAATATGTGCGTTTTTATTTCATTTAAAGTATAAAAATCGATATGAAAGTACCATGGAGACAAGGAAAATTGTGAGATTCAGGAAATGTTCATAGAAAAGCAGTTCCCATCAGACAGCTTCCTAACAAAATAAATAAAAATTCTGAGAACCGTGTAGAGTTCTTTGTAAGTGGAGATGAGCTGAAACATAGTACAGCGTATACCACATAAATCTGGCACACCTGACGTACCCCCCCCCCCCCCCCATGGCCATAAGTTGCAGCATTCCTTATCAGGAGGTAACTAAACGTCTTTAATTTTAATGTTATGTACTCCTACTTTAGTCTCGGTCTGAGGGATAGCGCATTTATGTGAAACACTGTATATAAATTGTGTCACCTTGTGGTAGAACATTTTCTGGGAGTTACAAAAGCGAAAATTAAGAGAAGGTTCAAATGTTTCTTAAGCTTAAGGGACTTAACAGCGGGGTCATCAGTCCCTAAACTTACAAACTACTTATGAACTACCTTATACTGAAGACCACACAAATATCCATGCCCAAGGGGGGGATTCGAACTCCCGACCGTAGCGGCCGTGCAGACTGTGACAGGCGCGCCACAGTCCCCTCGACCACCGCGGCCGGCTTAAGAGAAGGTTAAATAGTGTAATCTTAGGTGTAGATGCATCAATAAATGTAAGTATATTTTTGGGTTTCTTCCGTTTATTATCCTCAACTAGAAAGTCATTGAGTAGAATTTCAGAAATTTTATTTCAGTCCATCAAATTCGCAGTTTACATTAATTGTTTCTTCTCTTGTAGTTTGAAACACGAAATGTATTCCATTAATTGTACAATCTGGACAACAAACTATTTGTATACCTCTTAAGTGAAGTATTACCTTACATAAAACCATAGCAGATCCTTGTCCATTGTAATGGGTTGCCGCCCAAGAAAAATTAGGGTACAGCTATTTTCTGGTTATGAATTATTAACACATCACGAGGGATCAACATACGTGGCCAGCAAATAATTTTTTCGGCACTGCAGTGCCTTACGCCACGCTCAACACACGCCGAGTTCGTAGGCTTGCGGACGCGACATGATGCCGCTCAGATAACTCACAATTACTTATGAAAGGAGGTAGATATCAGTGCGACTACCATTTCAAAAACTTTTCTGTTCTTTTAGCTCAATTTCACTCGCTGTAATTTATGGCCTAAAATGCATAGTACAGTAAGCTGCCCGCTATCGAACTTTTTCAATACACGATTTGTAAATCAAGTGCGCATACCTGACAAAAAGAATCATTTGAAAACGATTTTTACGAATTTCGAAAAGATGAATGTTTTATTGGAAAGCTAAGATGTTCTACTATCCTGTGTCCAAGAATCAGATTTTTTAACCGAATACTTTCATCAAAATCGAGTGAGGAGCCTTACGAAACAGAAAACTGGTGTGGAATGAAAAGTAGACTTTTCATTTTTTCACAGGCAAGGCAAAGCTTGTAAGGAAAAAATAAGTTGACAAAACGATGCGCTGTGGTCTTATATACCGTCAAAATTTCTTAAAACTTGAAAATTGAAAAAGTTGTTTTTCCCCCTCTTTTTCGTCTTGGCACATCCCTGTTCGGCTCGGCCCGGCTTGCAGTGTGAACGCACCGTCGTAGACGTGTGGCGGACGGGCACAATAATTTCTAACGGCGTCATGAGGGGGGCTCGTCGTGCGCATGCGCACTGCTGTCGGCTGTTCCACATGCCAGCCGGGAGTACCGAGTCTTCTCGCTCCCGAGACTGTGTTATCGGCACGGCCGGCTCCCGGGTACGGCGGTCTCGCCAGCCACTCCCTCTGGCGGGAACGAGCGGGAGCCAGGCCGCGTTTGACGGCCTCTATTGTGAATATTTAGCCGGTGGAACAAGGTGTGCATCGCATTGAATTAAAGTGACTGTGATTTGTTAATGTAACACGTGTCGTCGCATAGGCATGAACATAAACGGTGTTTGAGACAGCCACATGGTGTGAAAACAATTTGCGACAAATATTAATTTTGTCTGGGGGCTCACGAGCTATAACTTTATTTGATAAATGTGTCGACGTACAGACGTATCAGCCACAGGGATCTAATATTGTGAAATAAACAACATAAAGTGAACTTTCACGTGTTTCAAAAATAGTAGTTAGTACACCCCTTTCTCTCATGAACTTGATTTTATTATGAATTTGTTTTGTTGATCATATGCAGGGAAGGAAAGCTGCGAACGTGTGATATCATCCCCTAGAAAACGAGTCAAACAGTCGCAATCACAGTTCCAGTGTTTTTGCATGTTTAGGAATTTGGTTCGCAGCTGGTGGTCGTGAGTTTTAAAAATTAAACTTTCTCTATTTTAAACTCTCACCCCGACCTTTACTCTCGCATTTCGGGGCTCGTCCGCGATAAGTTCACGGTGGACTTGCTCGGACGGAGAGATTGGGGTGTGTATAGGACAGTGAACAGTTACGAACAGTTGCAAACAAGTGCGCGGACGCGACAGACAATTTCAAGTGTGTGTGGCGGCTGGCAGCACAGAGCGGGATAAACTCACACTGCTCTTGCTCGGACAGTGAGGTAGGGTAGGACAGTGATAGTGGACAAAACAGTAAGCATAACCGGACGATACGTAAACGCGTCGCGCGGTTAACGACGGTTGGTGACTGGCAGAGTTCGGGCGCGGGCATCCGTAACAGGCGATCGATGGCGCATCGGCCCGGCAGCAGTGAGCGGCGGCGCGCGGGATCCACGCACTCAAATTTCATCTTCTGCAACGAACGGCAGTGATCGTGGGGCTTCGTAAGTCGTCAACGGAGCATCGGGGCCCAGCAGCTTCGATTCTAGAAAGGATAAGGGATGCAGTGAGGACATATACCAGCCACAGTTTCTACAACGGACGGCAGCGAGCGTTGGGGACGTCGCAGCTCGTTGCAACAACTTCTGGATTAAAAGATAAGTAAAGCAGCTGGCGCTATAAATTCTTGTGTGTTGATCAAGCTTTCTTCTGGCACCGATAATGGAGCACGTTTTTAAAAAGTCGCCAAGTGACGTAGATTCAGAGAGTAGCATACCAGAAAGTCCAGAGAGGGTAAATACTGGGGGAATGTTGTTGACACCTGAGATGATCGCAGCCATGTTAGCGAGTTTTAGCTCAAATTTAGAATCAAAAATAGGATCAAAAATAGAAAATTCAAACTCACATTTAGAATCAAAATAGAAACTGTAAAGTCAGAATTGAAAGCAGACTTTAAGGCAGACATTGGGGCACTACAAAATTCAATGCTTGGATTAAAGGCAGAGATAAACACAGACATTGACAAAAAGATAGGAAGTCTAACAGAACGGTTTGAAAATAGGGAAAAGGAGATACATGTCCGAATTGGTGCTATTGAGACTGAGGGAGGCAAGTTAGATGCTGTGAAATAAATATGTGGTCACAGAAATGAGGGCACTATGCAAGCGTTGGCTGAGGTTGACAAGAGGATGGTGGCAGGTATTGAGGAAACAAAAACTTTGTTGTCAGGAAAATTAGAGAATACAGAATGTAACTTTAGGAAAAAGATAAAACAAGTAGTGACAGTAAACAATACTGAGATTGAGAAGGTGAACACTAGAATAAATAGTCTAGAATTGTGTACTGCATCAGGAAACACTAATTGGTCCATGGTGCAGACACCTAATGGCAGAAAGTTTTCAGGAGTGGGTAATTATCATCCAGTAGATTTTTTGGCTGCATGCAAGGACCAATTTGTGCCTGGTATGCCAGACCAGTGTAAAGTGAAGTTAGCAAAGAGAATGTTTGACTGTTCTGCTCAAACTTGGGCAAATCAGTGTGCTGATAAATTTGTTACTTTTGAGGCGTTTGAAAAATTGTTTTTAAATAAGTATTTGGAGGGAGGCCAAGCAAGCTAAGATACAAAATGAATTCTTGAACGGGCCAAACTATGTGAAAGGGAAACAGAGCATGAAGGAATTTTGTCAGAAGGAGAGAAGGGAGGAAAAACTATGTCACATGGACAGAGATGATGATAGGAAAGAGGAAGTAGGAGTTCACAAGGGCAAGGATAAAGAAAAGAGGGAAGAAAACATAAATAAAGTAAACAAGGAAAGGGAGAAAAGAGAGGAAAGTATGTGTCAGATGGATGCTGTTATAGGTAGTGAGGAAATTTTTGGGGATTGGTTTTTGCAACATGACAAGAGAAATGCAAACAGGAGGAGGAATGATAGAAACAAGGACAATAAAGGAGAGTATTGTGTGGGAAGTTTATTTGATAACAACATTAAAGAGTATGAAAACAGTGTTGGGTTAGCCTTAGTTTTGGATAGGTCAGAGGCACAAGTGTTGACTGAATGTGGAAGTATGAATGTAAATATTGATGGTACTGGAACCAGCATAGATGGTGTTGAGTGTGTGAATGAGAATAAATGGAGTTCTGTATTTAAAAAATTTAAATGTGATCCAGTAAAAATAGTAAATGGCACTGGGTTTAGTATGAATAATGAGAGAAGTGTGAATGTTTCTGAAGTAGGTGAAATTGTCAATACTGATGTACACCCACCTGTAACTGATGATGTGTTGGGACAGGACAGAGGTATTACTGAGAAGATAAAGTGTATTAGGAAGTGGGCACCAGATGATTGGCTATTACACAAATATGAGTACTTGGACAGACTAGGCAAACAATATAATAGGGACCAGACTTATTACAATGTGTTGAAATAGTTTGTGGACAATGAGCATGATCAATTAAGGGGATTAGGTATGTGTACCCTAGATCATGATGAGATAAGTGAGGGACAGAGAGTTGTTCAGCAGGGGTTAGGTGATGATGAGGAGAAAATACAAGTTTTATGGTTCATAATAATGAACAGTGTCATGAAATGGATATTGATGGGTTAAAGTCAGGTTGGGTTAATAAAGAAGTACATGCGTATGGGCAAGATGATTGGATCTAATTCCTCAAATATTTAAAAACAGTAGAGCCAGTGGCATGGGAAAAAGAAAATTATGCTTTTGCAAGAAAAATAGTGGTGTTAAATGCAGGGAACTCAGAATTTGAAGTAATCATTGAGGAGGAGCTGTTTATTCAAGATTTATTGGTGATGAGAGGTCTGTGTTTAAATCTAGTGTTAGGAATTGATTTTCTGTGCAAATATGAAGCTCAGTTGGAATATAAGAATAAAGTGCTAGAATTAAGTCTGGAGGGATGCATGAAGAGGGTGAAATTCAATAATTTTATCAGTGATAAAGATTTAATGGCATGTTTTCACAAGTAACTGTCAGGAAGTATGAGATTCAATGCTTTGTAAATAGTAGGTTAAGAATTTGTGTATATTTATTCTGTGGTCTGTGTTAGTATTTTCTACTTGTGTGTTTAGATTTAAGCATTGGGGTCAAGTTTACAAGTGTTCTTTGTAAATGTTTTTCTTTTGTTGTTTGTATTAAAACATGTGCTTGTATCAGATTTGCAGTTCAACAGTCGTACATGAGTTAAATATGTATGTATGTATGCCAACACTAAAGGATAGAGGAAGTGGGTGTGTACTGTTTATGTGTGTGTATATGTGAGCAGGGCTGGATATGTGGTGTGAGTTGTGGGGTGACTCGGAGAATGAGAAAGTGGTGGACATTGATGCAGGCAGTGGGGTCTGTGGCTTAGATAAATTGTGATGAAAATGTCAGCTGACAGTGTTGCATATGTGGGTGTGACTGACCATATGGGTCAGAAGAGAGGAATGTATGTTTGTTGTGGCTGTTTTGGCTAAAGGTGGGTGGGATTGAGAAATGTTTCAATGAGAGAAAGTGTTTGCTCTTTAATGTCTGTCTCTTTGAGTGTTTGGTAGGTAACATGTCTAATAGGGAATGCTCTGTATTGTTATATTAAACTGATTCTGATAACAGATTTTGGATTCTTTAATGGTGCTCAACTGTTGACTGAACAATTTCTGCAACAGCAGTTGACGAGAACTATTTTTCTGTCTGGCCTGAGTATCAATAGGTTTTGGTAATATTTTATTTAAAAAATGTTGACGTTTTGTGATAAACTAATTTTGAAATTAGATTTTAACCTTAGATATTTTATTGTGGGGAGTACTTGTGGAAATCACAAGAGGCTGATGACAGGGATGCAAATAAAATCTCACACCAGTTTTTTTTTTTTTTGCCAGGGTTAGGATTTGTATTTATGCTTGTAGGTGTCATTTTGATAGAAGAGAAAATTCTCTATGATAACATTCGTTTGGTACTATTATTTGAGCTTTAAGATATGTTTTTGACACAGGCAGGTTGTTGGTATTTTATTTGATGGAGTAATACTACAAGTATGCCACATATTTTCTTGTCTGTTTCATCTGAAGCTATGGCTGATGAGAGTGCTGGCATGGTGGTTTGGGTTGATCTGATAATGACTAACACAAGCCACTTTGAGTTCTTAATTCTGTTGATTTGCGTGTTACTGTACATGTCTCAATGCTTAGTTTCAATTGCACCAAGTCTGGATGGCAGAGGGGTGGGATACAAATCCAACCGAATCCTGGTGTCCAGACAAACTTTTGTCTGTGTTAACTCATGAGTGCCTTCTGCTCTTCCTGTTCCATGTAGGGTGCATATGACGTGTGTGAACAAGAACGCTTGATCCAGTGCCATGAATCTAAAAGCTGCAACAGCATGTTGGTTGAAATGACGGAGACATAGGACCATACACCATGGACCAGAGTTGCTGCAACGATGACTCTGGGGTTCTCAGTGTCAAAGCTGTGAGAGATTTCCTTTAAACAAGTGGAGTGAACACCGTCAAAAGTTTTTACAGTGATAATTCTAGTTTTTCCATGTAGGACAAGGTCCTCTAAAGACTAAAGGTTAATAATATTATAAATTTGGTGCCAATTCTGTGTATAAACAACAGGCACACTTAAATTTCATGGATGTAATTAGTTATAAGGATTCTTTTCTTCAAAATATGCACACACTATAAGTGGTATCAATGGTACAAATATTGGGAAATTTTTCTCACTGCCCTGTTTATTTTTATTTATTTGTTTATTTTATTTTACTTTTGCATTAGTTGAGGTCAAAATTGGTATAGTGTTTGAGTCAATGCGATTCAATACTTTTGTAATTTTAAATTCTGCTCATTTGAATGTATTAATTTTGGTGCTACTTGCGCCATCCTGCACATGGTTTTGATGCCGCAAGTGGGGGTATTGTAAGGTTACCGCCCAATATAAATACTGGTAATTAATAGCATTTGATAATTAAACAGTATGAAGTTCACTGCAAACATTGACCATGCCAATGCACTAAATGTCACACAATTTTAATCTTATTAATTATGGTAGCAATGTATGTACACAGTTGGGTGACAACATTTATAGTTAGGCCATAGGTAGAAATTCTCCACGTTGAGATTTGCTGTGTGCTTGTAGCTGATGGGAGGCCAGCGAGCAGGCCGACGTTGGTGGCTTGTTCCAGCTTAGGATTTTCCAGTTCGTTTCCGGTGAGGGGAGAAAGGGACAATGGCGAGTGCCAGGCACAGTGCAGTGCACAGCGTGAAATAAAATATTCTAATACTACTGGCATTTGAAGTAATACGATGCAGTTAGGAACCTTTAAGGCCCTCATTACAAAATAGCCTGTTGATAAATAAACAATACATTAGCTGATATAATCACATCTGGCGTAATATGTTTAATAGACAATGAAAAGTAATAAATTACCAACGAAGACAAGACAGTTACACAACTAGCATGGCAATGTTTGTTTATAAAAATAATTTATTAACTATTTCTGATTTTATTTTCAATTAATCTTGTGTATTTTATCTTGAAGTATTCAGTTAAATCACTTATCTGTGACATAAGAAATTGTACGATTATGATAAAAAGTACAAAGTATGTTTATACAAATATAAAAACCTAAGAAGATAATTTATTTAATGTGTAGTGTAATTATTTTGATTTTAAGTAAAGTTTTAGAAATGTATTGGCTGAGCGCTGTACGTTGGCAAATCGGTTAGAACAGCTCACATGGGGAAGTTGATGACGTAGGGGAAAAAACCCCGTCAGTTGAGCTCGCGCGTGCGCGCGCGCACGATGGCAGCAAGTGACGACTCTGGAGCATGTGGGGAGCTGGCCGGGCGGCGTCGCTCTGCGTCAGTCGGCATGTGGACCTCGAGGTGGAGGTTATAGATTTGTGTGTGGCATTCGCCACGTGTGGTTGCTCGTCGTAGACTGCACCAAGTTGAATCGAGTGCTACTTTGTGTTTGTGAATATTTAGCCGGTGGAACAAGGTGTGCATCGCATTGAATTAAAGTGACTGTGATTTGTTAATGTAACACGTGTCGTCGCATAGGCATGAACATAACCGGACGATACGTAAACGCGTCGCGCGGTTAACGACGGTTGGTGACTGGCAGAGTTCGGGCGGGGGCATCCGTAACAGGCGATCGACGGCGCATCGGCCCGGCAGCAGTGAGCGGCGGCGCGCGGGATCCACGCACTCAAATTTCATCTTCTGCAACGAACGGCAGTGATCGTGGTGTGCATCGCATTGAATTAAAGTGACTGTGATTTGTTAATGTAACACGTGTCGTCGCATAGGCATGAACATAAACGGTGTTTGAGACAGCCACATGGTGTGAAAACAATTTGCGACAAATATTAATTTTGTCTGGGGGCTCACGAGCTATAACTTTATTTGATAAATGTGTCGACGTACAGACGTATCAGCCACAGGGATCTAATATTGTGAAATAAACAACATAAAGTGAACTTTCACGTGTTTCAAAAATAGTAGTTAGTACACCCCTTTCTCTCATGAACTTGATTTTATTATGAATTTGTTTTGTTGATCATATGCAGTGAAGGAAAGCTGCGGACGTGTGATATCATCCCCTAGAAAACGAGTCAAACAGTCGCAATCACAGTTCCAGTGTTTTTGCAGGTTTAGGAATTTGGTTCGCAGCTGGTGGTTGTGAGTTTTAAAAATTAAACTTTCTCTATTTTAAACTCTCACCCCGACCATTACTCTCGCACCTCCTGCCTCCACGATCCACCTCACCCTCCACCATAGTCCTTACACCCACCCCAAAAAACTTGGCTTCACCCTCCATTTATCACTCTCCTGGACCCCACTACTATCCGTGAGAAAGCCCTGCCTTGCCTCAACGTCCTCAAACGCCTCACTTGCCGGATGTGGAGACTCAACCCCTCCATCATCATGTACACCTATCAATCCCTCATGCGTCCCTAGCTTTGCACCTTCCATCCCACCTGGGTCTCCGCTCCTCCTACCTATTATAACACTAATCCTGGAATGCCACGCCCTCCGCCTCGTCTACCGTATCTAGTTCCCCTCCTCCACATGGATCCTCTACGACATCACACCGTTCCCTCAACTCCTGCAGTACCTTGAACACATCTGAATCCTTCACTTTTGCATACATCCCTCCCTCCACCTACACACTTTCCACATCGTCTTCCAGGATATCTTCCACCACCTCCCCCTAGCAGATGTCGCCCTCCATCCTGAAAGCTATCCCAGCAACCCTGATCATCTCTTCATGGATGCAACGTCCCCTCTCATCGTCCTCTCCTTTTCCTTCCACCACTTGGCTATCCCACTCCCAACCCTGGAGTCCCTAAGCTCCACCCACACCTCCCCTCCTACACCCTCCTCCCATGCTACACACCCTGCCCCCTCCATTCCTCTGCGGGGTCCTCAGAGTCATCGTTTTAAACAGTGCTTCGTCCAGTGTCAGTTTCTTCAGTGCTTAAGTATGTTTTAATCAGTGGATCCACCACCCACGAACAAGTGTCACTGCCATGTATTTTAACCAGTGTCTCGGAGTGTTCTTCATCTTGACCAGTGTCATTTCTCACTGTGATTTTAACGCTACTGAGGCACAAGATTTTGAACTTACTACTTGCTTTTACCATCTATTTACTGTGTACGTCTGTCAATTACTTCTACATATCAAAGATTTTAATATTCCATACTTTCATGTCTTTTCAGTAGTTCTTTTAATTTCGTAATGTAAATTGTTTTAAAAATACTCTCAGATGAAGAGCAGCGCCTAAGCTTCTGCCATTCCTTGGCTGTATGTATGACTAGCATAAAATAACAATAAAAAACATGATTTATCGTGGCTGTAAAAGAGGGCATCACAGTTCGCAACAGACCTACTACCGGATCCAGCTGCCCTTGATGGCCATGACCGGCGACATCTGACATAAATCGTCAACAGAGTCACAAAGGAAAGAGTACAACAGTCCATGGTTCAGTTCAACGCTGGACGTTCTAGAGCCCGTGGGTTCCATGCAGGGTTTCAGTCACAGTTGCTTTTGTCGCTTTATCCTACTCGAGGTCTATGTATGCGACGAACTTAATATTCGCGAAGAGGCGACACCATGCTGTCACCAAAACGAAGAATATTTTTTCATATCACATTTCATTCCCTCTCCAAGAGGAGACAGCAGACATGATTTTTTTTTCTTTTGAGCGCAGCTGTGGCAGCGGGATCCCAGCTACGCTATAAACAAACAAGCCTTAATAATATTTCACTGAAGCAAACGAAAAGCCATA
This sequence comes from Locusta migratoria, assembly GCA_026315105.1. Lineage (NCBI taxonomy): Eukaryota > Metazoa > Arthropoda > Insecta > Orthoptera > Acrididae > Locusta > Locusta migratoria. The sequence continues at coordinate 334,014,420 of CM048746.1, read as the reverse complement.
TCCCTCCCAGAATAAGACAAAAAAACTGCAACAGAACCAAATAATAGGGGCTCGAAACACAACCTTTTATATCTGAACAGGGCATAACAATGTGTGTCTCAAACAAAATGTCGCTTTGCCTCACAGCGACTAGCTTTCGTTACTGGTCGGAGCTGTGTGGTTCACTTACTCTGATCAAATTCAGGCTGTATTTCTTTGTGAATATTAAAAAGTGATAGATAAATTTGTGCTTCGAGGAAAAAAGTAAGGGAACGAACTCCTTGTCCCAGTGAAACTAAAAATGGACAGACAAATAAAACCCGATGCTAAACTAGACGTATCATATAAATAATTAATGTAAAAGTGGAAAGCATTATACGAGTTGTGCCAAGTGCAGTATTCTGAAGATATTACCTTATTAGTGTGTAGTTTCTTTGTGTAACTTTTAAGCTAGATACAACTAAATCCGTGACTAATAAATGTTCTTTATTTTCCTCTTATGAATATAATGTAATGCAGAATACGCAAATCGATACTGACTGTTTACTACAGAGCGAATATGAAATGGAAGTGTGTATTTATATCTGAAAAAGTTAATATAATTTTGCAGTTTGCTGCTAACTTCTGCTATTTCACTTTTAAAATCGTCATACATAACTGGCCATTGCTACACCAAGAAGAAATGCAGATGATATTCATTGGACAAATATATTATACTAGAACTGACATGTGATTACATTTTCACGCAATATGGGTGCATAGATTCTGAGAAATCAGTACCCAGAACAACCACCTCTAGCCGTGATAACCGCTTTGATACGCCTGAGCATTGACAACAGAGCTTGGATGGCGTGTACAGATACAGATGCCCATGCAGCTTCAACACGATGCCACAGTTGACGAGACAGTTGCACGGCTACCATTGACCAGACGTTTTCAATTGGTGAGAGTTCTGGAGAACGTGCTGGCCAGGGCAGCAGGCAAACATTTTCCGTATCCAGAAAGGACCGTACAGGACCTGCAACATGCGGTCATGCATTAAACCTACTGAAAGGTAGGGTGTCGCAGGGATCGAAAGAAGGTTAAATGCACGGGTGGTATCACATCTGAAATGTAACGGCCACTGTTCAAAGTGTCGTCGATGCCAACAAGAGGTAACCGAGACGTGTAACCAATGGCACCCCATATTACCACGCCGGGTGATACGCCAGTATGGCGATGACGAATACACCCTTCCAATGCGCGTTCACCACGATGTCGCCAAACACGGATGCGACCATCATAATGCTGGATTCATCCGAAAAAAAAAGCTGTTTTGCCATTCGTGCACCCAGTTTCGTCGTTGCGTACACCATCGCAGGTGCTCCTGGCTGTGATACAGAGTCAAGGGTAACCGCAGCTATGGTCTCCGAGCTGATAGTCCATGCTGCTGCAAACGTCGTCGCACTGTTCGTGCTGATGGTTTTTTGTCTTGCAAACGGCCCCATCTGTTGATTCAGGGATCGAGACGTGGCTGCATGACCCGTTACAGCCATGCGGATAAGATGCCTGCCATCTCGACTGCTAGTGATACGAGTTCGTTGGGATCCAGCACAGCGTTGCGTATTGCCGTCCTGAACACAAAGATTCCATATTCTGATAACAGTCATTGGATCACGACCAACGCGAGCAGCATTGTCTAGATACGATAAACCGATAGGCTACAATCAGACATTTATCAAAGTCGGAAAAGTGATGGACCACATTCCTCCTCCTTACACGGTGCATCACAACAACTTTTCACCAGGCAGCGCCGGTCAACTGCTATTTGCGTATGAGAAATCGATTGGAAATTTTCATGTCAGCACCGTTGTAGGTATCGCCACCGGCGCCAACCTTGTGTGAATGCTCTGAGAAGCTAATCATTTGCATATCACAGCGTCTTTTTCCTGTCGGTTAAATTTCGCGTCAGTAGCAAATCATCTTCGTGGTGTGGCAATTTTAATGGCAAGGAATGTATATTTCATAATTTTAACATTTTCTATTAGCATAATTTTGTACAAATTTCACACTTCACACAAATGTAAATTCTAATTTGTGAATTTCTGCGACATTATTTTCTAGCTCAACCTCCGGTTACATGACGTATCGCAGCCGGAGACGTACAAGGATACTACTGTTAATACAAAGTTGGCGTGCACATCGCCAAGCTATGGACAGTGGAAAAATAGCAAAACGTGACATGCTCCGACGAATTACGACTTCAGCTGCGCTATGTCGATGGAAGACATTGTATTGGTCCAAGTAACATGAATCGATGGACCTATCGTGTCAAGAATGTGTCATCCCAGGTAGTGATACTCCCGTTATAGCATGGTGTTACTGATTTGGAAATATGACCGAATTTGTTTTGGAAGGGATTTCGTTCAAAAATGTTCAAATGTGTGTAAATCTAAGGGACTTTAACTGTGGTGGTCATCAGTCCCTAGGCTTACAAATTACTTACACTAAATAACCTTATATACTCAGAGACTGTATTGTTTCTGGAAAATGTCAAAGACATTAAACTAAAGGTGAAGCATTGAATTAAAATTTGTGCTGCGCCCGGGAATTGAACCCCAACCTTCACGCTCACGAGGCAGAGGTCTTAACCACTAGTCCACCAAAACACTAGCCATTAACTCGCCGCTGAATAGTCTAAATACGACTTCCCTCCACGTCACAAACACTAATTCAGCTTCAGTTTTCCATGAACTGCCAAGGCTCTGACAAATTTTAATTCAATGCTTCATCTTTAACTTTAATGTCTTTGACATTTTAGAGACACAATGCAGTCTCTGGGTATATAAATTTATAATTACAATGATATTTATATCACCTTAGCCTAAGGTAAAAGGCAGGAATGTTCCGATATGTCCATTGCCGAGGTGCTATTCCGATGCATGGAAAGCCTTGGCAGTTTTGACAATATTTCACGGAACACAGATACTGAATTAGAGTTTGTGACATGGAGGAAAGTCGTACTTAGACTACTCAGATGCGTCTTAATCGCTAGTGTAACGGTCGACTAGTGGTTAAGACCTCTGCCGAAGTCCGGGTTTGATTCCCGGCCGCAGCACAAATTTTAATTCAATGCTTCACCATTAACTTTAGTACTTACTCTAACTTATGTTAAGTACAACAAAGACCCGTTGTCGAGGGAGGACTCGAACCCCCCACGGCGAACTGCCATGCGCACCGTTGCAGGGCGCCTCAGTGCGCACGGCCATTCTTCCGCGGTATGGGTTTTTGAATGGGCCGCGTTGTGTTGAGTTGCTAGGGACCATCAATATCCATCCTTGGCCGTACAACATCCTGACTGTTCTGCGTTGTAGCAAGATGAGGACGCGCGGCCAGAACGTTCGCACGCCACTCGCGAACAGTTCCAGAAACATACAGGATAGGTACAAAGACTGACATCGGTACCCAGGAGCCCAGGTTCGATCCCCATCGAGGATATGTGAGATATCGTGGAACGCAAGTTGTGTGGAAATGGTACCTGTACCCATGAACACACTGCAGTTGGCTGCCGCTCTACGAAAGATTTGGTGTCAACTGCGTCCAGAAAAAATACCAGCGACTTGCAGACTCATATCCATGGTGTCTCACTACAATCTGCAGGGTAAGAGGAAGCACCACTTGAAAGTAGGTAGCTATCCCAAGTCACTGTACGTCTCTCGCTATTGGAGGTCTTGCACTGGGAAATCACCATGCACGTAGCTACTGTGAAGGGAATAGGTCTTCAACTGCAGAGAGAGAGGATGCTGTGAGTAACGGCGACAGGCGTGATACGTAAGCATTAATGCAGCAGTCAAGAGATCAGTAACACTACTGTGACCGATGTACACTAGCACTGCCATAGGACACACGTTGACAAGCTTCAGACCCACCGACGCGTGGGGTGAGAGAGAAGGTTGCGTATTGTACTCTTATCGTAATTTCACTGCTGATAGTTGGCCACTGACAGTCTGCCAGGAAATCTTCTTGAGGCTTCGTTTCACTGCTTTGTTGAGCTATGTGTATTTGACTTTCGTTTCTTGTTTTATTGAACATTCATACCACAGATCTGATTATACGAATAGCAAGTAACGTCTTAAAAGAGGCTGCATTGTGTTTCGAGACTAGTGTATTTGCTGTCAGTGCTAATGATGGTCAGAGATGCAAGACACTATTTGTCAAAAGTCATGAAAAATCTTTATACTCTGAACTTTCTGAAATTTCTGCACTACATCAGTTTAGGAAAAAAGAGACTATTTGAAGACTTGCGAAGAGGAGCAGCTACATTAAATGCAAAAAAATGTTTTCACGCAAAGATATGAATTAAATATAACACGTTTCAATAGAAACACCTTTTCCTCTGTGCTAAAAAGTAATTCATATCTGTTAATCAAGTATATAGTGAAAATATTCCTTTAAATATGGACATTGAAAGTTCTCTTATAAAAGTATTTAACGTAAATGTACTTTCAGGTTTTCATAGATTCTTTAATGTTTTACACATTAACACACCGTGAAAGAATTTTATTGAATGAAACGAATGTGAGCGTCATTAGCCAAATTATCTTTCGACTGCGGGATACGTTTATAAAATTTCTGGCCTGCCTGTGGGCATTCAGATTCCACGTTCGTGACACTGCTCTCGAGTTATTGCAAAGCCGACATGCAGCAAATTTCTAACCACTTGATTCTTCTTGGTGCAATGCGGATCATATTTAAGTAGTCCTGTTTTAGATTATTATGAAAATATTGTGAATAGCAGGAACGTTCATGCACTGTTAATTTGATATGAATCTTCATTTCTTTATTTTCTCAGACACAAAATGCAAATTGATGATGTTAAATGAATTTAGCCTTCAGTATCAGTGTCCCCAATCCCCACGCGAGTATCGGAGGGTTAATAAACAAAAATCTGCAACGAAGGCTGTTTACATACATCACAAATTAAAATTGCACTATGCACCAAACGAAATCATATGTGGGGAGGCAGCGGCATACTATCCTTAAACGAAAATCTCAGAAGAAACATCGACTTTCTTTACATCTGTAAAAATTAATTCTCACTGTTTGTGAGAATTAATTTTTACAGATGTAAAGAAAGTCGGTGTTTCTTCTGTCTATTGAATCAAGTTAACCAAGCTAAGCGAAAAAGGAACAGTGAAAATAAAAAAATATATATTACATCGTCCCTCGCCCCTCATGAGAGCTCATTCATTTTCATCTGATAAGGTCAAGACCCTACAAAAGAACAAATGCATAATTGCTTTACCTACATATAAATACCTATTCCTTCTATTCTACAATAAAAGAAAAACCATATTCATACTGTTATTTAAACACAGAACCTAGTCTTTACTAATATTCTAGGATACACTAGATTATGAATAAATATAATCGAAGTCCGAATTTTATTATTGTCCTTGCAACTGGTTATACACATACACATTAATGCTAAAAATCTATGCAAACAGTATATACAGAATTTATTATTCGCTTTTGCAGTTCAATACTGACAAAATTATTTGCTTACTATCGATTGTAATATAACACAAACAAAGCAAACTTACCTGTACAAAGAATGTTATAACTTCAAATGAAGACGTTTGTAAATAACACCATTTGTAAAAGCACGTGTTGGACGTGAGAAGTGGCATTGACAGTGTATTATAGAGCCCAATAGTGAAAAAGTGATGTGGTATTGTTATACAAACACAAGGAGATCCGTGAAATGGGAAATAATTATAAAAAGCCGCCCATGCAGTCGCAGTAAGTAAATGAGCAAATTTCATGTACATTTCCAGGTACAAAACACGACCTTAGCAACGTGCAAGTCGAGTTATTAAAGTATGTTTCCGTCTACCCCTCGCAGAGGCAGCACCCAACATCTCGCTTCAAATGATCCTGTAACATGCACCTTCTGAAAATGAACCTGAAAAGGTTCGAAAACCGATTAATGGAATAAGCAGCATCATTTCAAGCGAACGTGACTGGTTGCATTTTTCTTAAATCATATTAATTTAGAAATGTTCGTATTTCAATGATTTTTTCAACATCTAACATGTTTTTTTTTTTTTTTTTTTTTTTTTTTCGACGTAACTTGCCTGTTATTGGATAATGATTGCTATACTATGTAATAACACGTGTATGTAAAAATTCAACGTGCAATGACATACAAAAATTATAAATAGGCAACTATAACATTGACAGTCCTTTTCAACGTTATACCAAAAGGTCTTATTTTACTGCAGATTCTATTTCGTATCACTATGAGAGAGTACAATGCAGTGAACTCTACACAAGCTGGATGTATAACTCTGCTACCTGAGCATAGAACTGTATCATGCCTGTACTTTCGTATGATTTGTACACGATATTGCCTTATCGGTCATGTTGTAATTAGTCAAACGAATTTCCATCAGTTAGTAAGTGCTAAACAATTGCTATATTACCTCTGCATTTGAATTTTCTGTCAATATGCGAAGTAACAGACTCGCGCAAGTACGGAATCGAAACGTATATCCTTTTCGTGTTCTTGAAATATTTCATAGCAGCCATGTTGGAATTAGTCAAGAAACAGAATATGAATATCTTTGGTTGGCACGCACAGAAATCTGTAGTTCAACATCCAAGTAGTATAGAGATCAAGGCAATGATGCAATAATATCATTGGGAATCATTACTTTGGAGTAAATGTTACACTTAAACATGTGAACCAAACCTTCTAAATAAGTAAAAGCAATTTCCTCTACATCTGTATCCCACATGTGGGAATATGATGGACTAATAACAGTTTAAGTACTCTTGATTTCGCCACTCTTCTCCAAAGGCAGTTTTCAGAAAGCCGTCAGCAGCCTTCTTTTTGCCATCTGAGATTGAATACCTGGTTGAGAAAAAATGTTCAAATGTTTGTTAAGCTTATGGGACTTAACTACGGGGTCAACAGTTCCTATACTAACAAATAACTTATGAACCAACTTATACTAAAGACAATAAGTTTATCCATGCTCGAGAGAGGATTCGAACCTCCGACGTGAGAGGCCGCGCGGTCTGCAACATGGCGCTGGAGACCGCTCTGCTACTCCCTTGCGGCCCTGGTTGAGAAAAGATTTTCCATTTCAGAAGATACTTTTGTATATCATGCTGAGACTAAAATGTAGTTCTCGCCACATCATATGAGTGTTTCCCATAGCTTTGCATTTCGAGGGCCTTGAGACATGAATTTTACGACTATCGCGTACAGTCTTCATCCAGATTTCTAACTCCTCCGACTGACCAATATAAGTCATTAATTCATATTTTACTTCAATAATTATTCACCTTTTCCGCTAAGGTGTCTCTCCGAAAAACGTGGTCGCAGGTAAGTAAATATGTCCCTGAAATGGAAAATAGATCAATTTCTTTAAAAGCAATACATAAGGGTATGAAGCATGACATCGTTCACGATCACGATACTTGAATCAGCTACTCCTGCTGGCCCTAATAGGCAAGATCTTCAAGAAATATTTGTGCGGACAGGTTCGCATTCGCTCTGAACAATATATTTTCACAGGCTCGTATATTGACACATACTGGGATTTTCTGTAATTACGCGATGTATTTAGTGTGTCCTTATTCTTAGGCACCCTACAATTTTTTTATTCAGTTTTAATTATGAAAACTAAAGTCATTCTGCTATGCCGTTGTTTCCTGCCGATTTCCTTTATTTTTATTTTAATCGAAAGATATTCATTCACATATTTGTCATGAAGTAACGTAATTCATTTACTTCTCGCCTTCCTGTATTTATACTCAAACGCGATTCCCTTCTATACATTTCATATGGGGATGTCCTTGCTGTGAACTGAGGCCGTTTTGTCCGACCGATTTCCTACATATTTCTTTTAAACGAAAGGTATTCATCCACATATTTCCCATCAAGTGGCAGAATTCACTTAACTCCTTCACTTCCCTTATTTATACTCAAACGTGAAACCCTTCTGTTCTTGCTGTAAATATTTTAACCGCTTTGTTTTGCGATATCTTCGGTTCTAATTAAGGTACGTAGTTCTTTATGGCCTTAGAACGCTCAGCAGATCTAAGAGGATAGTGAATGGGACGAGACTAATAGAAAATTTTTTAAATAATATGATAGATTTAGAAGTTGCACCTGGTGTGAATACTGGAAGGCCAATAGCTTTAATCTCGCATAGATTTGACACTACCTCACATTCCAATGCCCTTCTCTTTTAAACGACGGCAATTCCCAATTACATTAGTCTTTCGTACTACGATCAACAAAGCGCAGGCTCAAACAACTGAGTTGGAATCTACCTCACTGATGCAGTTTTTAGTCAAGGACAATTGTATGTTGCCTTATCCCGGGGCAAAACATTCAAAAATGTAAAATCTATTATATAAAGATTAATGTTTCTTTGAGTGTTCATCTTTTTGTTCGTATTCTATGCACTGCCATATCGTACATTCGTTTGCAATAAAACTTTGCCAACTCACTGTTGCACTCGCGCCAAGTTTATAGCCATACTAAAATTAACTTCGTATGATGCATGGTGGAGGGTGCCTTACAATTCGTTAATTCGTTTCTTACGCCTTCATGCTGAAATGGATGGACGGCTAGGAATGAAAATTGAAACGAGGTAGCTTATACCCTGATTAATGAATGGTCTACCTTTCGAAAGCCACTGAATGGTGCGTGGCTGAGGATACCTTACAAGGGGTTAATACGTTTGTTACTCTTCACGCTGAAGCGGCTGGACGGAGTTGAATGAAATGTGGAATGAAAATATCTTGTGCGCCGATTTAATACATGGAATAACTTTCGTAAGCATCCGTAGATGCATGGCGGAGGATACGTTATAACAAACATCCAAATTGTTTGGTCACCGTGAAAGTCAGTACATAAATGTATGTTTTCATTAATGAGATTTTTATAACCTGCAAGCCTGGAGAGGGTACCTTGCGACTTAACGACCGTTTGACCAGTCACCATGAAACCTGGCTCATATATATATTTTCATATATAGGAGAGGAGTAGGTGGAGGACGAGACGAACAGAAAGGGGAGGGAGGAGACGGACAGAGAGAGGAAAGAGGAGGAAAGAGAGAGAGAGAGAGAGAGATGGTGACAGACAGATGAAAGGAGATGAACAGAGGAAGGGGGAGGACGAAATGGACAGAGAAAGGGACAGGAAGAGACGAAAGAAAGTGATTCTGAATGTCATTGAGGCAACTATTCGTACTGGAAAGTCAAAAGGAGAAGATGTGCTCATTCCACGCATTGCTATCTTTCCCACCGATGTACCATTTGATTACAAACGACTGCAGTTCCCCTATTCGATTTGCATTCTCAATGGCCATCGACAGGCACAAGGTCAGTCACTTCATGTGTCTGGATTGAATCTAGCAAATCAACGTATTTCACAAGGCCAGTTGTAAGTTGCGTGCTCGCGATTCAGACAGTCAATAAATTTGTTTATTTTTGCTGAAGACAGAAAAAGAAAAAATATTATATATTTTTGACAACATTGCAGCGTTCATTTAATGAAATAAATCGCAATTTGCGATCACAGGACACAGAGACCAGGCCCACTGCACGTCTCCCGCCACACCCAAATCTCCATTCGCGACGCTGTGTCTTTCCTATTACCATAGCCTATTTGTTCTGTAATGCTCGCGGCCACAATACTGTATTCCCGCATCAGGGAGAACAGACCATATGGTTTCGAGACAATTAATTGTCGTCAGGAGCCCAGCCTCGGCTTGTATACAATTATTTATTTTTGACGACATTACAGAGTTCATTTAATGAAATAAATCGCAATTTGCGATCACGTATGGCTTCACTGTACTAGGTTTAGATGGAATATCAAACTGCGGCTATGATAATAGGAAAGAGGCAGAGTGGCGAATGGTGATTTGGGTGTGGCGGGAGACAAGCAGGGAAGAGTGCTCTGCAGTTGGGGTAGTCACTGTGTCGTCGGTGGCGGAGTGGTCAACGCCTCTGCGTAGTAAGCAGGAGATCCCGGGTTCGAATCTCGGCCGAGCACAGATTTTCATTCGCTGCAGTTTAGAATTCCATCTAAACCTAGTACAGTGAAGTCATAAGTGATTGCAAATTGCGATTTATTTCACAAAAGATATTGTGTACCCTAAAGCATTTGAATAATTAAGTGAACAAATGAAATGAATGTAATTTATACTTTTTTGTATATCGTTAAATTTCAATAAATGTTTTTATTATCGAATGCAAAATGACTATTTCTAACATTCGTAAATAAACAAGCTAACACTTTCAGATTTCGAACGTTACTTGCATAATTATTTTTTCTGTAGTAGTAACTCGTCGGGTATCAGCTAGTAATTGTAATTTGGTAAATATTTATATTTACTTATTTCCACTTCACGCCCCTGACTGCTAACGGCCCAAAGTATTTCCAGGGGTCTTCTAGTTAATGATGGTTTATTTTATTTTATTTTTTTAATTCGGACGACTTCGCCTTGCGGGTCACATCCCAATTTGTGCTACCTCTGTCTTGAGGCTGCACTTCCAAGAATACTTTATAATGACATCGAACTTGACAAAGGCAGCAGTCTCAGGCCAACTCTTTAGCGACGCAATCCTCCGAGACGAAAATTTCACTCCGATGCAGCCGTAATCCATTGCCTTTTCTAAGAAATCGTCAAAAGAGACGGCAGTCCCACTAATCAGCCAACACAAAGATGCTCTGCGCAGTCGCCCGTCAGCAGGTTAATTAATGAGATTCTCAATTCTGCCCTTTAACGGAGACTGGTCACTTCATGCCTAATAAAAATGGAAGGCTATTTTGTCAAAAACTGACATTTTGAGCCCGTGGTTGTGTATAAAATACAGGGTGATTCTTACAACAAAGAAGACAGCAATCAAGCACTTTTGATTAAGCTATTTATTAACTAAATAACGCCGTTACTGGTTTCGAACCTTTCAGTTCATCAAAAGACGGCTGTTCACGTACACATAAATGTCACATTTTTCTTATGCGGATAATTTTTCTTGTGGCGAACGGCACCAAACAACCAAAGACTTTTTGCCACAAGAAAAATTATCTGCATAAGAAGAATGTGACATTTATGTGGACGTGAACAGCCGTCTGATGATGAACTGAAAAGTTCGAAACCGGTAACGGCGCTATTTAGTTAATAAATAGCATAATCAAAAGTACATGGTTGCTGTCTTCTTTATTGCAAAAATGGAAGGCATGGAAGAAAGTGAATCCGTTGACAGCGTCTAAGTAAAGATTCTAGCGAGCACTATTTTATATAAAATGTAATCTATGTACGTCTTGACATATCGTCAATTACTGTGCTATTCATAGTCGACGCAGCTTCTAACAACTAAAATCTATGATACACGATTAACAAGACAAATGCGGTTAATGAATATTCGCTCAACTTGGAAAATTTTCCTTGTAGTATTCTATATAGCCTGAAAGAAATACGTTTCATTGTTTTTATTTTGTAATTGTATATCAGATAGATAATATGGACTGATGACCAACTTAGTTTGGTCCCATAGGATTACAAAGATTTCAGATAGATAATGTCTAAAACTTTAATCCTGCAAGGGCCCTGACCAGAAGTCGACACTGAAAAAACAATAAATTAAATCGTAAAATTGTTATCCAAACGTATTTAGCTACGTCTCTTTCAATTAGCTATATTAGAGGCGTCAAAAAGAAAGTACTAATAATCTGAATTTCTATAAATCAATGATTAGCACGTAATGTGTCAGCCAATGGCCATCTCTTCACTCTGCGATACAAGTCAAGAAAACTTCTCCACTTAAAAATATCGATCCATTCAACCACTCATCGGTGTGCATTCATAATGCAGGCATGTTCCAGTTTCCAATTTACATAATTACTCTGTAAATCACATTTAAGTGACTGACAAATGGTTCATCGAATCGCTTATACGATACTTGTCTACTGTTCCATTCTTTAATAGCACACGGGAAAAAGTGACACCTTAAATCTTTCCATGTTTCATTTGATACCTCTTATTTTATTATGATTATTATCATTTTTCTCTATGTAGGTGGATGCCAACAAAGCATCCGAAGAAAAAAGTTGGTGAAAGAAATTTCCCACATACGTCTCACCTCAACTAATAACGCATTTCTTTCATTGATTTCCACTCCAACTCGTGCATCATTTGTGACACTCTCTGCCCTATATTGCGATAATACTTCCTGGACAGCTACCGCAAGTCCCACTTGGTGTGGATACCACAATGCGCAGCAATACTCCAAAAAAGGTCGTACAAGTATAATGTAGGCAGGTTCTTTAGTAGAACTGGCACATCTTCTGCCAATGAAAAATAGAATTTGGTTCGCCATCTCTACAAAATTTTCTGTGTTCTTTCCAATTAAGGTTGTCCATATTTGTAATTCCTACGTATTTGGTTAAATTTACGGCCTTTAGGTTTGATTTATCGTGTAGATGAAGTTTCGGATTTCTTTTGGTGCTCATGTGAATGACTTCACACTTTTCATTATTTATGGTCAAATGCCAATTTTCGCACCATGTACATATATTATTTAAATCCTTTTATAGCTTTTTTTATCTTCTTTTGTCTTTGGTAACCAATAAAAGACAGCATTATCCGCAAAAGGCGAACAGAGCTGCTCAGACTGTCTCCTAACTCCTTTATGATGACAAGGAAGAATGGGGGCCTGAGGAACACCAAGTATCGCTTCTATTTTATTCAATTACTTTGTGTCAGTTACTGTACTGTGTTCTTTCTCACAGAAAATCGCGAATTCCATAGCACAACTGTGGTGATATTCCATAAGCACGGAATTTGAGAAGAAGCCACTTGTGAGGGATAGTGTCAAAAGCCTTCCAGATATCGAGAAATATGTAATCGATGTGAGTTCCCTTGTCGATAGCACTCATCACTTCATGTGACTTAAGAGGTAGCTGTATTTCACAAGAGCGATACTATCTGGATCCGTGTTAACTATGGTTCAATAAGTGGTGCTCTTCGAGGTAGTTTCATAGTGCTTGAGAAAAATATACGTTCTACAATCCTTCTGCAAACAGTTGAAAAAAATATAGGCCTGTAATTTTGCGGATCATTCCTATTGCTTTCTTGAGTATAAAAATTACGCATTTATTCAGTTACTAACAGTACACCACATACAAATTGTTGGACAACAGATCACACAATAGTGAGCGTAATACGCCACCAATTCTTTACACCAGGTTTTAGCACGACGCAACAGCAGATTTGAAAGGTATTTCCGTCGAACTTGGGTGTCGTCTGTGAATGAAAGTTCGAGGTTCTCTCTTTAATACTGACCCCACAGCTTTTTACTTCCAACATGTAGTTCTTTAATCGACAGATGTTAAGTTACAACTCAATACCTTACTCAGTGTTACTACAGCTTGTTTTACCAAGTTAAACGGCAACAAATATTTCACATGATCGTTTGAGTTGCTCTAATAGAGTACACAGTTTTTTTCTTTAGTATTTGACAGAAAAGTTTCAAGGTGTAAAGTGCAAAGTATATTTCACAAATCTTTTTGTACTTTAGTAAAAAGTCTGTCAAAGAATTATTTATGTGATTATAAGCCCTCAAATATTTACATATTTTGAAAATTAAAATACACAATTTTGTGTTTGTTCCACAAATTTGTTTATTTTGTGTATCGATTTTTGGCTTATTAGGCCATCATCAATAGCAAAGCCAAGCCCCAGCTATTACCTAATAGTGGGGTATACAAACTTATTTGCTCAGATTGTGATAAGTTTTACATTGGACAATCAGGAAGGGGCATAGCAACTACGCTAAGAGAGCATGAACGCAGTTGGAGGTTACAAAATCCTGACTCACCTTTTGCTGAACATTTTCTCATTGATGGCCACAGATACCAACCACAGTCACAAGTACTCCACTTAGCCAGCAAAGGTCAGAAACTAAATCTACTAGAGACCTTAGAAATAAACAAACATCTGGCTCACAGTCCAGGCTTAATATTAAATGATCAAGTCCTCAATACATCACCACTTCTGAACCCACCCTAATCCACAGAATATCCAGGACTGTTCTTTCTCATTCCTCCACTTCTTGTAACTTCTACCTTACTCCATTTTGGAGACAGCAAATGTTTGTAATATTTTCCAGTACTTTTGTCTAACAATTACTTCACTGATATGAAGTTGCAAATCCAATTTAAATTTGGTACATCCACTGTTTATCTACTTTCTGTCTTAATACCAGTCTAGCTTTCCAATGTATCACACCATCTTTGTATCTCTGTTAGTACTAATATTCCATATTATTCTGTATTCCGCCCTTACAGTAATTCTTTATTTAACTGTGAACACTATAATTGAATATGTTTATTTTCACCGTTTTTCAGTTCGAGTGCATCCTTCCCATGTATTAAGCTTCTCAATTCTCCAATGCACCCCACCTATATTCTCCTATCCCATCCCTATATTTTTTCTATTTGTTTATTTAGTTATAATAGTGTACCAGGTTTCTAACATTTCTAATATTTGTGTCATGTTGTGTTATGAACAACCCTTTTTTTCACTGTAGTCATGTTGTAAGAATTTATGTTTGCATTGTTTCTCTATGTATTGTATTTATGTTTGCTTTCTTCAGTACTATTATTTTACAGATTTACACTGTAACTGCTCAATCAAAGAAGTAACTTACTTTTCTGTGTGTAACATCGCTTCTGGTTTACTGACAACACTAGTTCTTTGACTGAACTTAAGTAAATGTCTGATGATGGCCTGATAAGCCGAAAATCGATTCACAAAATAAACAAATCTGTAGAACAAACACAAAATTGTGTATTTTAATTTTCAGAATGAATTTGTTCTACCAAGATGCGACGGAAGAATCACTTAACATGATTTACATATTCATGTCATTTTTTTCTTTTTCTAACAACTGTCACAAAATGGCTGCCGGCCGCGGTGGCCGAGGAGACTGAGGAGCTCCAGTCACGGTCTGCACAGCCACTACGGTCGGGGGTTCGAATCCCCCCTCGGGCATGGATATTTGTGCCGTCTTTAGTATAAGGTGTAGTTGATAAGTAGTTTGTAAGTTTAGGGACTGATGACCCCGTAGTTAAGTCCCATAAGCTTAACAAACATTTGAAACAAAATGGCTCTCTGGAGAAATCGGTACACCAAACTAAGATTAATTCCATCTTTAATTCAGACGCAATACGTTTCTTCAGGTATGGAATCGATAAACGAACGCCTAAAATACTACTTGTCCGCAAGACAAGTATTGCGACCCGAAGCAGTTTATGCTTACCAGTCGACCGCCTGATCTGAGAGCCAGCGAGAAGCCATGGTACTACGTCCATCCCTACTGCCCCATTGATGGCTAGAAAACATAAACCGCAATATAAACGACGAGATTAGTTGCAGTGTCCACGTGCAACGACTTTCCTGAATTCCACACCATATATTTATAACCTTATGTCTCATCTTCTTAGAAAAGCACTCAGATGACTCAACTGATATGTTCGAAAAATAAAGTACATTCACTGGCTTGGTTCTGTTACGCAGGAAGTAACTCGTTGGTCACAGATTTCCATAATGTATTGTGCGGTGTTAGCATGAAGAATAGCAGTCGATCTGATTCTAAAATCAATTTGTAGTGAGCACAATTTTCGTCTTAGAGACGCAGCTGCTAAGGCTGTAAAGAATAAAGTATATGAAAGTGCGTACGACTTGAATTTCTGTGACTATATTTACGGATTGGAACGTAATTTCTAACAATACCCTGATGCATCGAGTACAAAATTAGCACTAGTTGGCCGCGCGGGAGTAGCCGAGCAGTCTGGAGCGCCACGTTACGGATCGCGCGGCCTCCCGCGTCGGCGGTTCGAATCCTCCCTCGGGCATGGATGTGTGTGTTGTCCTTAGTTTGGTTTAACTTAGTTAAAGTAGTTTGTGAGACTAGGGACTGATGCCCAACGTTATTTGGTCCCATAGAATTACAAACATTTACATTTACAGCATCAGTTGCGAGTATGGGAAGAGAGTGAGTACGAGTGAAGTTGTCGCACGATGGTTCAATGGCCGCAGTTCCTCACCTACGTTAGTTACTACGGCTTTCTGAATGTGCAAAATCATCCATATCAGAACGCCCTTTCTGGGAACAGTAAAATTCGTTTATGGCGTGATATGCCTCAAACCACAATTTTTCTAGCTTCCTCCACTGCCTTCATGTCTTAGTCAAACCTAGAGTGTTGAAAATGTTTTAAATTAGTCATGTGAACTAAAAGACACAAACCTTGATTTACGTGTATTTGTGATGGATTAGTCCCATCACAAAAGAATGACTAAAGAAAGGATGCTCCTGAAGTCTCTTCATTCAGATAACAAGACAATTGTGTGCCAAGTATCGTGTATTATCTCAAAGCAGAATTTTGCAAAAATAACAATTTATAATATATTGTTGTTGTTTTGGGGTTTTGAGGGGACTGAACTACACGGTTATCAGTCCCTTTATATAATACCCCCTACGGAAAATGAATGTGAACTCAGTGGAAGTGTATGGAGCTTCAGGACTGCATCTCATTATATTTTACATTGTTCACCAGATTGTGCTCACGATGAAATATTCTTAGCAATTCATGCGTAGCAAGTTACAGTGAGCTGGAAATTTAAGTAACCGACTGCAAGTTGGTTACGTTACGAATAAATTATCTCCTCGTAATCAGCATATAGTTTTTGCAGAATCTAGAACATCTGCCGATATACTATATCGTTTCATTACAACTCGATAACTCATATATGAGTATCGCCAAAATTTAACACTCTTTGCTGTTGGAGCATAGAAACACAGCAGTACAACTTGGTGAACTGATGCAAATTCTGATTATTTTTGTCTTGATCATTATTCACAAATTACATCTCCAAAATATATACTCTTTGGTTTAAACTTTAGCGGATGTGTTTTAATCACATCTAGTAGTTGATACTTGTCACTTTTTAGCAATTGAAGACTGGATGACAATTTGGCTCAAAGAATTTTCTAGATATTGCTGTCAGCGTTTTGTGTCCTTCATTCCTTCATTGTGTCTCTTCACTTAATGTGGAACTATATGTTATGCCGTTAAATTTTCCCGCGAATGTTTCCGTTTTGAAATCAACGTTGTATTGTTGTATCTACCATTTACAGTGCCGTTTACAGTGGTCTCAAGAACAAAGTTATCAAATTTTCTAAATATTACAGAAGGTGTTTCTTATTCATAATATTGATCGTATAACAACTGGATATGCTCCAAACATAGCAATTTCGCCTAGTGAATGTTACTCACTTTTCTGAACTCTTATGACAGAAGAACGAACATAATTGTTTGGTGCCGCGGCGTGAGCACTGAGGCGCCGTGCTGTGGTGCGCGCGGTCGTTCACCGTCGGGGGTTCGAGTCCCCCTATTTCGACCCATCCGTGTAAACCACTGTAAAATTACGATGCTAATCTAAAATGTTAAAAACATAAATTGAAATGTAAAATCAAAAGTATAATCATTTTTAAAATGTGTCAAGAATAGGAGCCAAGGTGGACATTTACTCCAACGTCTGTGTAAAACATTAAAACCTGCCACACCCAAAACTAAGAAACAGTCCTTAGTACGAATCCCAAAAGGCCTCGTAGCTCGAAGCCGATTACGAAAAAGCTCTTCCATAGACGGCCGAGCAACGGCATTGTAAGCAGGTGTGTATGGAGTGTATAACGTGGTATACGCCTGGCGCACCATGAGGAGCTGTCTCCGTATGTGAAGCGGTGGTTCAGCAGCCTCGGCACAAAGACTTGGTATAAAGCTGGTCCGAAATGCCTCGGTAGCCAACCGAATAAATTCATGGTGCACCACATCCAACATTTTTAGGTACGGAAGTCTTGCAGACCCATACATTGCGCAGCCGTAATCAAGTCGGGATCGTACAAAGGCTCTATAAAACTGGAGCAGACGAGTCCTGTTACCTTCCCATGAAGTGAGACTAAGACACCTTAAAATACTCAGTGCTTTGAGGCACCGTATTTGTAATATGGGGTAACCAGGAAAGTCTAAAGTCAAATGTGAGACCCAGAAAACGCACATTGTTTTTAAAATTCAGGACAGTGTCTCTTATCCGCAGTTCAGGTAAGTTAAAAATAGAACGTGAACGGTCAAAAAGAACACACACAGACTTCTGGGTTGAAAATTTAAAACCTGTCTTCTGTGCCCATTCGTCCAGCCGCACTGTGTCTTAGCAACAGCGCTTATGTTTGGCAACTTTGTGACCGTCGAGTTACTTCCTGGTTGACAAAGAATTAAGGTGACAAGTTCACTTGAGTCTTCGTGTTATTTTCATTGAATAACGAGGGTGAATTTCGCTTATGGTGTAATAAAAGGTTGTTGTTGTTGTTATGGTCTCCAGTCCGGAGACTGGTTTGATGCAGCTCTCCACCCTACTCTATCCTGAGCAGCCTTTTCATCTCCTCATAAGAACGGCAACCCACATCCACTTGAATTTGCTTCCTACACGCGTCTCTTGGTCTCCCTCTGCGATTTTTTTCCCACACACTTCCCTCCAATGCTAAATTTACAATTCCTCGATGTCTAAGAATGTGTCCTACCAAGCGATCCCTTCTTTTGGTCAGGGTATGCCAAAAATTCCTTTTCTCAACAATTCTGTTCAGTACCTCTTCATTAGTTATGCGATCTAACCACCTAATTTTCAGCATTCTTCTGTAGCACCACATTTCAAAAGCCTCTATTCTCTTCCTGTCCGTACTGCTTATCGTCCATGTTTCACTCCCGTACAAGCCAACACTCCACACAAATGCCTTCAGAAAAGACTTCCTTACACTTAAATTAATATTTGATGTTAGCAAATTTCTCTTTTTCAAAAATGCTTTTCTTCCCATTGCCATTCTGCATTTTATATCCTCTGTACTGCGACCATCGCATGTTATTTTACTACCAAATAACAAAACTCATCTACCACCTTCATTGTTTCGTTACCTAATCTAATTCCTTCAGCATCGCCTGATTTTCTAAAACCGCATTCCATTATTTTTGTTTTGCTCTTGTTAATGTTCATTTTATATGCTCTCTTCAACACACTGTCCATTCCATTCAACTGCTCTTCCAGGTCCTTTGCTGTCTCTGACAGAATTACAATGTCATCAGCAAAACGCAATGTTTTTATTTCTTCCCCCTGAACTTTAATCCCTATTCCAAATTTTTCCTTGCTTTTCTTCACCGCCTGCTCAATGTACAAATTGAATAACATCGGAGAAAGGCTACAACCCTTTCTTACTCCCTTCCCAACTGATGCTGCCCTTTCATGCCTTTCGAGTCTAATAACTGCGGTCTGGCTTTTGTACAAGTTGTAAATAACTCTCCTTTCCCTATACTTTACCCCTGCTGACTTCAGAATTTGAAACGGTGTATTCCAGTCAAAATAATAGGTTATTCTTTCATATATATATAAGTCCAGGAATGTCTTACCTTGTGAAAATTATGTGACTACTACTGCATTTTACGTTATTATTTATCTGTTGTAGTGAGTATTATGGTAATAAGGAAAAACAGAAAACTGTCGCAATTCGATGGTTGTGAGGTAGGTGTTCGCCTGTAAAGCAAAGGTAGCTTCGGCTCGTGGTTCCAGTATCGCTGAAAGACAAATTTTCAGCTGTTCTCTGACAGAGTTATAAATATCCATATCGGATGTCCGTAGGGAGATATTCTGCATTAAAAATCGTCAAGCTATTTCCAATATTCTTTTCATTAATATGAAACAGTCTCACATATTAAATTGAACCATGGTTTTAGAAAGCAAGTGATTCTGAGTTAAGGTTTCTGTCAAACCATGTTTGAAGAAAATTTAAGCTCGGAAAGACATTTCCTTGACGGTTGTACGATTAGAAGAAAGAAAGGCAAATATTAGATTATCTAGTTAGAAGCATAAATGCGAGAGAAATGTACTCTGCATTAGGTTGAGTGATGTGTTTATTAAAATTAGTAGAAAGTGTTGTAATGTAGTAGAAACTGTGAAAAGGTCAAACATGGCGGCTGCTTCTGGACACAAGGCGATCTCGGACCTGTCCTCCTGAGAACTGGAAACAACTCAAAGCGGCCACGTTGCTACTCGCTCACGCCACTTTTGTTAACGCGTTTCGCACCGCTGTTTCTTCCGCCGACAAAAGTACTGACGCGTTACTAACCTGACCCCGAGTACTGTAAGAGTTCGCTCTGGATCGCAAAGTCCGGTTTCGCGGCTTGTAGGGTGGCAGCCTGCCGTGGCAGCAGCTCTTCAGAAAGCGCGGGAACAGAAGTGCCCTTCACCGAACAAGACGTTGGCTCTCCGAATTTGAATTTAACGGCTACGGCAGCCTTTGTAGCTGAACACAATCTTGTCAATTTAATATATTAATTATGCCTCGCCTCGGAAAATTATTTCGTTCCCACGAGACGATCGTTCTCTGATCAGCCAAGCAGACGGCGATACTAGGTTGTCGGTCAAAATAAGTTATAAATCAAATTAAATCAATTTACGATTAATTTTATCGACTTCCTGAATATTAAGAGGACCGAACTTTGTAATATATCGAACGAATCATCATTTAACATAATTGCAAAAGTGCATTTTCTATAGTGCCTACTGTGTGATTTTCCGAAAAAGGCACTCAAAATTTTACATATAATACAGAATGGGTATGAAATGAGGAAACTGAAGAATGTATTCAAGAAACTAGCGACGCAAATAACTTATCAAATGATCAAACCTAATTTAAACATAAAATATTACAAGGATAATTTTATTGATTATTTGACGCTGGACAAAGGATAATACAGCTGATCATTGATCAGAGAACGTACCATAATGCTGAAGTCAACCAAAGATTGAATAAGGAAAACCATGTCGAACATAAACGTATCATTTATAATGTCCTCCTAAAATTTCTGTTAAACTCTTTAACCATACTCTCTACATAATAACATACCCAGAAATAATAAATATATCTGTTTACTTCTATATTTTCTCTTGAAAGAAAATTTTGAAACGTATAGTATTCTAAGACATTGACAGATAACTACTAAAATTCGTGAATGAAATAGAAAATAACACCTCATAAATAGTCAGTTGAAGAAATTAAGGCCACTAAATACCGTACGTACTGCACCATGTAGTTGAAATTTGTGAATTTTATTTATGTAAATTTATTTATCTAGTACTTGGATACATACTGATAACAGAAAATGGTTTTGCTGAACGACACCTGACGACGGTGTGAATAAATAAAGTAATATATTACAGTGTTTTGGACCAACCATTTACAAGTATGTCAATCTACGACATCTGTAACACTGTGGATCCAAGATATAACAAGTTGAATCATCATTTTTCATAAGGCTTGAATCCATCGCCAGGAAAGTAAGAATTATTTTATTTATACATACATCTTTCTCATACAGGCTGGCTATGTGGTGCATGACATCCTTGTGCTGGCATAAGTCTTAGCTCTATAACTGTATATTCATACTTACATTCGTTGTATACCGTGGTGACGGCACGCTTTTGTCATATTTTTGTTGCATGGTGAACTTTAGTTGCAGCATAATTTTAAGTTGTTTTGTTTTCACATAAGACTGCTGTTCGCCACGTCA
Source organism: Locusta migratoria (assembly GCA_026315105.1). Taxonomy (NCBI): domain Eukaryota; kingdom Metazoa; phylum Arthropoda; class Insecta; order Orthoptera; family Acrididae; genus Locusta; species Locusta migratoria. Next base: position 333,992,759 of record CM048746.1, on the reverse strand, counting down.
GATTATGCTTCCACACTGCCTTGTAAGCACGAGGAACCGTATTTGACACAAATTTCAATTTTCCCCACTAGCAACTGGCGTCGTAAATTTCTTTGTGCATTCAATATAATCTACAATAGCTAAAAAACGTATATGAATATTCTTATGTGGGCTCAGAATTTAATATTCAGATTAACTAAGAATGTGCACGGAATTTACAAAATCGATTATGAGAATAATGAAATAACTGGCCTTCCTGCACATAGGGACAGAGTAATTTCAGTGTAGCTGTAGCTATAACCCAATCACTACACTCACGAAATGAATAGAAGTTAAAAACTGAGCTCTTGCAAAGGGCAGGTGAAGATTTGCACCCTTGAACACAAAAGTTTGTAGTTCATAACGATTTCCTGTGGCGTAGTGAGCACAATTTTCGTCGTAGAGACGCAGCAGCTAAGACTAAAGAATAAAGTATATGAAAGTGCGTACGACTTGAATTTCTGTGACTATATTTACGGATTGGAACGTAATTTCTAACAATACCCAGATGCACTGAGTACAAAATTAGCACTAGTTGGCCGCGCGGGAGTAGCCGAGCAGTCTGGAGCGCCACGTTACGGATCGCGCGGACTCCCGCGTCGGCGGTTCGAATCCTCCCTCGGGCATGGATGTGTGTGTTGTCCTTAGGTTGGTTTAACTTAGTTTAAGTAGTTTGTGAGACTAGGGACTGATGCCCAACGTTATTTGGTCCCATAGAATTACAAACATTTACATTTACAGCATCAGTTGCGAGTATGGGAAGAGAGTGAGTACGAGTGAAGTTGTCGCACGATGGTTCAATGGCCGTAGTTCCTCACCTACGTTAGTTACTACGGCTTTCTGAATGTGCAAAATCATCCATACCAGAACGCCCTTTCTGGGAACAGTAAAATTCGTCTGTGGCGTGATTTGCCCTAAACCACAATTTTTCCAGCTTCCTCCACTGCCTTCATGTCTTAGTCAAACCTAGAGTATTTAAAATGTTTTAAATTAGTCATGTGAACAAAAAGACACAAACCTTGATGTACGTGTATTTGTGATGGATTAGTCCCATCACAAAAGAATGACTAAAGAAAGGATGCTCCCGAAGTCCCTTCATTCAGATGTCAAGACAATTGTGTGGCAAGTGTCGTGTATTATCTCAAAGCAGAATTTTGCAAAAAATTTATGAAACCCTCTAATTGCGCACTATCTCTTTAAAAGCTTATCGAATTATATAAATGTTCTTTCTTTACGATGTTATCTTTTTTTGTTGTCCTGCAGCAAGAATTAATACCTGTATTGTTTGATGTATTAGGCTACCTCGTAATTCCATGTGATACTCCCAGATTATATTAATTATTTCACTGAAGTGTACGACTTCTGGTCTTTAGCCTTCCCCCGTTCCTAGAATTTTATCCACTTACTGTATAACAAAATCTCTGCTAGAAGAGAAGAGGTCCGATGCTGGCAACGGTCACAGTAACAAGTAAGTCATATGTTAATTAGGAAGCTGAATTCCACAATCTCGTTTCATTTGTTTAATTCCACTATGTCGTTTCATTTGTTTCTTCTCCGAACCAACCATCAGAAGAGTAGGCACTACACAGTCAAACTAATTTATTATAATTTTGCGACTGGTAATGGACCGTATTTGTCTGCAGATAACTTTATGTTGAAAAATATCTGTGGCAACTGTAGAATCAAAACCAACGATATAAACTTTAAAATGCAGGATTCTGAATAAATAGGACCACAAATTATCACATATACCAAGCAGTGAAACCAAGAGAAAGTAAACGTTACATTGTTTAACTTGATTTCGTGTTGAAGCGTCTGAATAACATGATTAAACCCCGAGGTCTGTTGGCCAGATGTGCCAATTCACAGCAACCGTCATATAATGCAGTTTACGTTTATTTAGTTACTTTGATGTAGAGATAATTAAGTTTTATTGATTATTGCAATGAATTATTCTGTTTATAAACGTGAATTTGACAGATTTCATCGTGATATCTGGACTGTAGCGCTGCAATTAAATGTATGTGCTCACATGTTTTGCAGCATTATTATAGTGTATCTACGTTAACTCTTGCTGAATATAATGAACAACCCTTTCACAAGCTGCAACCACCAACCCTTCATAACTCAACGGTTAATGTTATACATAGAACAGTTATTCATGTAACAGTTTTACCGAAAAAATTGTTACGACGAAACAGTTATATACTCCTAGAGACCTCAACTTGGAGCTCAAATGTCATACAGTGACACAGGTGAACGAGTTCAGTTACGCTTAACTCGACAGCAGATGCAACCAAAAACAGATCTGATGTTGTCGCCACCCATAAATGGCAACAGCAGTGTGCAGCTCTTAGGCATGGCTTTGATTGTACGCCTGGCCGGAAATTATATTAGGTCTGACACTGCGTACTTTGTTCAGAACAGCCGACACAGTACGGGAATGCAACAACTTCAACAGAGTACGGCATGGCGACCATCTGACAGCTCTGGAGGTACGCCATTAAAAGGCATAGGCTAGAACACTGTTGTTTGTTGTTGTGATCTTCGGTCCACGGCTCTCCACGCTACCCTATTTGCCCAAGTCTCCTCATCTCTGAAAAAGAACGGAAACACGCATCCCGCTGAGTCACTTCTTCGATGTTTACCCCCAGACTTCGATCCAATGGTTCTCACGTGACATCTTGCGAGCCATGGATGAAGGGCAACAGGCGGATTGTGTTTTTCTCGACTCCAAAAAGGCTTTCGACGCGGTGCCACACTGCAGACTGCTAACGAAGATACGAGCTTATGGAATAGGTTCACAGATTTGTGACTGGCTGAAAGTCTTCCTAAGTAATAGAACGCAGTACGTTGTTCTCGACGGCGATTATTCAACAGAGACGAGTGTATCGTCAGGCGTGCCCCAGGGGACTGTGACAGGACCGCTATTATTTTCTATCTATATAAATGATCTGATGGACAGAGTAAGTTGTAATTTGCGGCTGTTTGCTGATGATGCTGTGGTGTATGGGAGGGTGTCGTCTGTAACTGAGTGTAACAGCATACAGCATGACTTAGACAAAATTTTTAGTTGGTTCGAAGAATGGCAGCTAGCTCTCAATGTAGAAAAATGTAAGGTGATGCGCATGAGTAGAAAAAACAATCCTATAATGTTCGAATACAGCATTAGTAGTGAGCTTCTTGATGCTGTCGCGTCGTTCAAATATCTAGGCGTAACATTGCAGAGCGATATGAAATGGAACGAACATGTAAGGACAGTTGTGAGTAAGGCGGACAGCCGACTTCGGTTTATTGGGTGAATTTTGGGAAGATGTACTTCACCTGTAAAGGAGACCGCGTATAAAACGCTTGTACGACCACGTCTTGAGTATTGCTCAAGTGTTTGGGACCCGCAGCAGATTAGTTTAAAGTAACACATAGAGGCGGTTCAGAGGCGAGCAGCTAGATTTGTTACCGGTAGGTTCGACCAATGCGCGAGTGTCACGGAAATGCTCCGACAACTCAATTGGAGATCACTGGAAGAAAGACGACGTTCTTTTCTTGAATTTCTGTTAAGTAAATTTAGAGGGCTGGAATTTGAAGCTGAGTGTAGTACGATCTTGCTGCCGCCTACTTACATTTCGCATAAAGATCACAAAGACAAGATAAGAGAAATTAGGGCTCGTACGGAGGCATATAGGCATTCTTTTTTTCCTCGTTCCATTTGGGAGTGGAATAGGAAACGAAATGCCTAGTAGTGGTACAGTGTACCCTCCGCCACGCACCTTACGGTGAATTGCGGAGTATGTATGTAGATGTAGATGTAAATTGTCTATTCCCCCATTTTTTCAGAATGTGTCCTGGCAAACGATCCCTTCTTTTAGTCAAGATGTGCCGGTAAATTCTGTTATGTTATCTACCCATCAAATCTACACCATTCTCCTGCACACCAAATGTCACAGATTCATTAGATTCTTTTTTTTTTTTTTTTTTTTAGCTGAACTCCTTACAATCCTCGTCTCATTCCCATTCAATGCTATTCTCTTCAGCCCTGGTGTAGCATATAAGCTACATTCATTTCAGATTTTTTTCTCTCGTGAAATAACAGCTGCAGTAGCGAACGCCGACTGTATACTTCCTCGAGTTCGGTGCAACACGATGCTTGTTTGTCAAGCTTCTCTGTCGTGCCAACAGGTGGCAGGAGCAGTCAAAAGTTGTGAGTTTTGAACAATGGCGCTATGAGTCACAAAAGACGAGGTATAAATTATGTTTATTTTGTGTTTTGGATATAGTTTGTGCATTTACAAAACACTGAATAGTTCTAGGTTACGCAAACCCATAAACTGTAGCTTTGTTATTAGTTTTTACTGTGATATTCTTTAGTTGTTTTACATGTAGAGTATGTGCTACATTTGGCAGTTACCATTACAAAGTGCCCTAGAGTAAAATTACTGAAAATGTAAATATGGACATGTTTTTCCGTGTAATGTACTGCAGTTAAACATAGATTACACATAAAATACGTTGCTAATTACAATTAAACTGCTGAGTGTTTAATAATGAAACGTAAATATGCAGAAAACTGAATATTTCAGATTTCTTGATTTGCATGTTTGTCAGCGGAAGGAATTTTGGAACTTCTGGAGGCATTCAACCCATGTTACTCTGTTTTCGAAATTGAAGAGAATGAAGAAGATGATGAAACTCTTCTAGCAATGTTAGTGGAAGAACTTTGACAGAGGAAGGGGATGAAGAGATAGAAGAAATTGAATGTAATGAAACTGAAAATCTAGGAAGGGAATCATTGTGCCCACACAGGATCAGGGATGAAACACAAAAGTGGAGGCTGAAAACAGAAACATTACTGACTGATAGGAAAATAGTGGCTCCTGGTACAATCATGGGGAACCGAATACCTAAACAATTCCAGTTCAAGGAGGATGATATGATATGAAAGGGTAGGGGAAGCAATGACCAAATAGTCAGAGGAGATGAAAAGGGGCATTAATAAAATGGTTTGATAACAGAGAAATATAATTATTATTCACAAACTAAGGAATTCGGCTCGTAACTGTGTTTATGAATTTTATAGAAAATAACTGAGGAATGCATTTCAATTTTGTATTAAATCAGTTTGATATTTAAGAAACAGTTCAATAAAGTTTTTATTTGCTGTTTATTTTCTCTTGTAACGAGTATCCTCCAACTTTTCAATCTATGCAGTATGTATGAGTAGTGACCCAATGTAGCACATATGCTACATACTATAAAAAATTACTATAACTCGAAAAAAAGTTTGGTGCCTGTTTCCGTTATTTGGTACCTATTGGAACTATTAAAACTGAATCAAGCGATATTTTTTCATTAAATGTGATCTCGGGTCTTAAGAGGCTATACTAATGCGTCCAGGAAAGGCTTCTTGACAATAATCGATACCAACAAATTTCTTCAAGAATACTTGTCTTACAATAACCATTTTCTACTTCGGCCATCAGAAGTTATTTTACTACCCACATAACGAAATTCATCTACAGACTTTGTTGTCTACATCATCTCGTGCCGCGGCAGAGTGGCCGAGCGCATTGAGGCGCTATGCTCCGATGCGCGAGGCCGTTCCCTGTCAGGGGTTCGAATCATCCCTCGGGCATGGATGTTTGTGTTGTCTTCAGTACAAGGTAGTTTATAAGTAGTTTGTAAGTTTAAGGACTGAGCACCTCACAGTTAAGTTCCACAAGCTTAACAAACATTTGATTTGAACATTATCTCGTTTCTTCAGCACTACTGCATTTTCTTGGACTACATTCCATTAGCCTTGTTTCGCTCTTATTAAGGTTCATCTTATACCCTCTTTTAAAGGCACTACCAGTTCCGTCCAGTTGCTCTTCCAGGTCTTTTCCTTCCTGCGACAAAATTGCAATATCATCGGCAAACCGCAAAGTCTTTATTTCTTCTCCATGAATTTTACATCCTTCATCAAATCTCTCCTGGCTTTACTTCGCAAATTAATATACGGATTGAATAACATTGCGGAAAGGCTATAACTCTATCTTACTCGCTTTCCAGCCGCTACGTCCTTCCATTCCCTTCGACTCATTATCTGCTACCTTGTTTTTGTACGAGTTGTGGTAACGGTACAGACCCTTAATCCAACTAACTTCGTCTTAGAGGATGACTTATTCCTGCTACCTTAGGCTCGTTGCTGTCCGTACACGCATACATTTATTTGTAAAACTAAACTTACAATTTCAAAGTCAGGGAATTTTTAACTAGGGCGGCATCTACTAAATAACTGACTACAACATGTGGGTTGCGTCTTTACTAAAATTGTTTATTACCTATTGCATGATTATGTCGCCTCTGGCGATAATCACTAAATTCGTTAGACTACGTCTGGTATGATTAGCTCGAGCCCCCAACATTGCTAACAAAATAGCTATTTGAATATTTAATCATTTGGATAATGTTCCTAAAAGATTGCTATTAAAGTTCATTGTTATATAAAAAAACCAAGTCAGAAAGCAATGGATAATTTCCGAGTTCCGAATACTGTTCAAGACCACATACATCCTAAAATATTTCAGAGTCCAGCATAGCGGCTATGTTGAACACCTATCGTATCACACGATTTCACTACACACTCGTCTGCCGCCAAGATTTAACTGCCGTCCACTGATTCTCGGCCACTCCCGGAAGGCACTTATTTACACTCTGTGACGTCATTCCATTAATACGTCACCTAACGACCCTTAGTGGTTATCGCAGTGGTTGATATTAGACATCGTTAGATGCGCGCTAAGATTCTAATGCAAATTTATACTTCAATTTCTAACATTAATAATACCTCCAAAACCTTAAGATTAAATAAATTGATATTGTCAGAATGACCGATAGATAAGTCTTTCGGCTGTCACACAATGACTATTTAAATAATCACTTAGGTAAAGTATTTCTCAGGTAGAGTTTCCAGTCTTTTCAATGCACTGTTCAGAATTACTGTGTCCATAAATTTAAACAAATTACTGTCGATAAACAAAATAGTTTACACAAAGATAACATACTAAAATAAAATAAAAAATTATTGTGGTGTCGCACAAGTCCAAAGTGCGCGCCACCTACTTTCGCCGCGCGCCGCCATGCACGCACGGCGCGGCGTTCTTACGACGTCAGCCACGAGCGCCCTCTGCTACTGCTCCGCTCGTGGCCACCACTGAACGACATCGTTCACTTGGGACTGAGATAGGAACCAGTTAAGACCTTCGGACTCAGATAGGCACCAGTGAAGACTTGGCTATCGGACAGGCACTAGGCAGGCCTCTAGCTCAAATATGTATCAGCATTCTGCCGTACTGATCTATGTAAAAGTTAAGTATTGTATAAATTCTGTGCAATGTATATCTCGTTCTAATTTCCTCTAGTGTTTCTAGTTTCTGGCTGCTCCCCTCCGTACCTGCACCAGCGTGCTATCTTTATTCCTGTATCGGTCTCATTCCACTCGGCCACCGACACCTACGACGGAAACGAGACACAAAAGCGGCGACGAGGCTGGGACACAAAAATTATATTCTAAACAGGTCATAATGTGTGTTTGCGACACCTGAAACGTATCAATGCCTCCCTGTTTGTGTATCTATCTTGTATTAATTGTTCTAACAAATCTTTGATAATTGTAGAATAAAGCAGCCCAACAAGTAGCACTTTGTTCAGACACTGATCTAGATTTCGGCACCAACTATGGGTGCCTTCCTCAGAAGATTAAAATTAATACATGAGACGTAAAATCATGAGCGTTATTGTCAAGTCCAAAAGATAAATGAAGCTAGAACACAAGGTAGCAAGAAGCTTGTAAGTCACATTTACAAAGGAGCGGCTAGCCGTTGCTGGCGAGCAGTATGGCAGCCCAACAACAGCTAGCCGCTCCTTTGTAAATGTGACTTACAAGCTTCTTGCTACCTTGTGTTCTAGCTTCATTTATCTTTTGGACTTGAGAATAACGCTCATCATTTTACGTCTCATGTATTAATTTTAATCTTCTGAGGAAGGCACCCATAGTTGGTGCCGAAATCTAGATCAGTGTCTAAACAAAGTGCTACTTGTTGGGCTGCTTTATTCTACAATTATTGTAAATTTAGTATGGTTGCTGCAATTTTTGACAAGATATGTTTAAAATCGTATTAACGAATTGTTGTTCCTTAAAAGTGCATTATTATGCGCAATATAAAAGTTGTAGATGCAGATGATATTGTTATATCAAAATTTGCGTCGTGATGAGAGCTTTCATTTGAGTCCTCGCACGTTATTGTAGTTCAATTAGTTTAGCCTCTGGGTTTTTCCAAGTGAATGAATATTAGTTTTATGAATAACTTTCGATATAATATAAATGATGTTAACACATCATCTTTCATTTGCTTCTCCGTGCTAGTCTGAAATTCTAATAGTGTCAGCGTAGTATCTAAAATTAGAGACATGCCGTTTTTCGGCGGCAAAAATGACAGTTGGACGTGACGTCACGTTCCATCAGTGTGCTCTCCCTGTGAAACAGGGCGAGGCTTACCTGCTCGCAGCGGCTGATTGCCTATTCAGTCGTCGCCACTTACGACGCTCTCCGCTGTCAAACTAGCACGCATTGGGCTCCAAATGGTTTTTGCACGTTGCTGTAATGTCATATTGTACACAAGTTCTCTTTTGCAATATTTTCTACCTGCTACTATCAAACTTCGAAAGAATCTATTCCACACCTATGAAAATTGTACATATAGACAATAAGAACATACAAAACAAATTATACCTACATCTACATCTACATGCATACTCCGCAATTCACCGTAAGGTGCGTGGCGGAAGGTACACTGTACCACTACTAGGCATTTCCTATTCCACTCCCAAATTGAACGAGGAAAAAAAGAATGCCTATATGCCTCCGTACGAGCCCTAATTTCTCTTATCTTGTCTTTGTGATCTTTACGCGAAATGTAAGTAGGCGGCAGCAAGATCGTACTACACTCAGCTTCAAATTCCGGCCCTCTAAATTTACTCAACAGAAATTCACGAAAAGAACGTCGTCTTTCTTCCAGCGATCCCCAATTGACTTGCCGGAGCATTTCCGTGACACGCATTGGTCGAACCTACCGGTAACAAATCTAGCTGCTCGCCTCTGAACCGCCTCTATGTGTTCCTTTAAACTGGTCTGCTGCGGGTCCCAAACACTTGAGCAATACTCAAGACGTGATCGTACAAGCGTCTTATACGCGGTCTCCTTTACCGTCTTCCTTAGTGCGTTATGCGAATATTAAAAGTTCATTAGAAATTCTAGGTTTTGTACTTCGCTTTTCGGACAGAAAAAAGTGCCAAGTCCAATGGGTTATTCCACTGAGGGAACAAAATTGGTGAAAGTCTGCGGAAAGCCGGCCGCGGTGGCCGAGGGGACTAAGGCGCTCCAGTCACGGTCTGCACGGCCACTACGGTCGGGGGTTCGATTCCCCCCTCGGGCATGGATATTTGTGCCGTCCTAGTTCGTAAGTAGTTCATAAGTAGTTTGTAAGTTTAGGGACTGTTGACCCCGTAGTTGAGTCCCATAGACTATGCAAACAAGTCTGCGGAAAATAATTGTGGTTCATTGTCAATTTCCGGTTGGAAGTCTCGGTTGGTGTTTGACTTTGTAGAGTGCTTAGGGACGCAGAAGGAGAACCTACTGTTGGCGTCCATTACAGTCATCAAGTACAGTAGAGTCCAGAATTCTCGGTCTAATTTGCACCGAAAGTTGGCCGAGTTTGTGAAAAAGCCGTGTTATCGGGAACGCAGTTAAATAGTATAGGTAAGATTTTTATGATATAAAATACTTTCTATTGCTATTTTAGAATATAATACAAATGATGGAATACAGTACCACAATATGAATGTAATAAAATATGTAAGAAATAATATTCGTTATTTACGAGTACGTCCTTTTAATTTGCACTTAAAAACTACTTTAAGAAGGCATACAGCCTGGAACAATGAAAAGTATGGAATATAGAGTGATTTACTTAAAACATATTCCACTAAAAGTCCTGTCATGCCTACGCTGATTTTAAAAGGCATTGTGAAAAATTGCACTCCCATAATTTTTATCATGACTTTTTAATTATGAAGACACATCTACAGTATTAATGAAACTCAAAGGGTTTTTGATATTGTGTAGGACACAGAAGAAAAGATTGTGTCTAGGCCCATCTATAGCATGGCCTATAACTGTTATGATTTCGATTCTATCTTGCATTCTGCGAGCACGGAATAATTCCAGAGGGCGTGCATGGGGTAACCCAGTTACCCGGAATGTCGGGTTACCGAGTGCCGAGTTTTCAGGACTCTACTATAATCCAAAATGGTCCAAGTAAGTCAATATGAATACATTCCCACGGACAAGGACGTAGCCAAATGCCTCCAAAAGTTCGAATGTCTTGTACTGATAAAAAAGTTTGACCATATGTAAGATTGATTACGCACAAGTAGTTTCAGAAAACAGAAGACATACTTACTTCTGCACCCATCTTGCTAATAATGTTAATAAATAGCGACTATGCCATTTTGTTGAGGAAGTTCGATGACAACGCAGATTTCTTTGAATCACAAACGTCCTCAGTTCGTTAGTAACAAAATGCTGTTACGATGCACAATAAGGATTACTCAACCAAATGATGATTCTTCTTTGGAGTAATTCTTCATATATATCTTCCCCTTACACATATATGACATATAATCCTCGCTGATAGACGCGTGGGAGTAGCCGCGTTGTCTACGGCATCATGCTATGGACTGGTCGGCCAGTCCTGTCGGAGACAGAACAAGGGTTGGCGCTACTAGTTCCCATTAGTTCCGTCTAAGGCCACAACCTGAAAGTGATAAGCACGTGAGTGCACTGCGATTGGACGATTCATCTGGTGTCTGGGGAACGACGCATCGTGGTCAATGGTGCAGCGCTAAACTTCGGCAGTGCGGTAGGTACCGACATTGCAGTCATCATATTCGTAGAACAGATGGGTCATTATTATCTCTTGTATGGTATTCTCAGAGGAAGGATCGGCAGTAAACTATCTTCTTGCCTGAAACCTATCCCCGAAACTACCGTGAATCTACTCCAATACGCTGACGACATCGTCTTCCTTGCCATCCATCCTAGCCCACCATCTCCCCCCTCCCAAAATTACACCTTAACAATTTCATCTCCTGGTCTGCCCAAAGGTAAAAGGTAAAGCAGTCAACAATCCGAAGATTGGTTTGAACACCACAGTGCTTTACTAGGCATGGTCCTGTTTCTGTTTGGATGTGGTATGCCGTTGCCTTCCTCCGACCTTCCAACTGACTTACCCAGCCAGTTATAGGGGGACCTACAGTTTAACGTGGGTTCCGAACCACGGTGCCCCTCGGTATTTTTCACATGAGCAATACTGCCAGAGGTGAAAGAAGTGGAAAGTGACAGATAAAAATCCTAGGTCCTGGCGGGGATCGAACTCGCGACCTTTGGATTTGTAGCCTGGCACTCTACCACTGTGCAACCGAGGCGCACCACTCTCTATTAATTCCACTTAAATCCAGGCGGTGATTTTAGGAAATACTACCCAAACCTTACATCCCAATGACGTGAGGATCACAAATCATAACCCTCCTGTCACCAACTCTAACACACCACAATACTTCGAACTAGCCCACGATTGGTCACCTTTCTTAACCCCACCTACTAACAATCCAGAAAAAAGCACAATCGTCAAAAATTACTAAAACTAGAAACAGGCCAAACATGGTTGTCCTCCATACCTAAAACACCCTCATGCATCCCACCCTCGCTTATGACAAAGTTTCGTGGATTTCCGCTCCGCAACGTTAACCACTCCCACAAAACGTTAGTCGTTATGCACTCCGTCTTGCCTTAAGCATCCACCTACCCTTCTCCAACAGCTTTGTTTAATAATTAATGTATTCCTACATATCCTCAAACGTTTAAAAATGTTCAAATGATAATAAATCTATCGGACTCAACTGCGGGGTCATTAATCCGTAGCTTACAGACTACTTAAACTAAGGTAAAATAACCTAAGGACAACACAGACACCCATTCCCGAGGGGGGACTCGAACCCCCGACGGCGAACGCTCAAACGCTTAGAACACCTTCAACTCTATTAAATCTTTGCCAGAGCCTTCTTATCTTCCCATGGGCGCCGGGGAGGGGAAGGGGGGGGTGCAAGGAGGTGCAAATTGAAAGGTATCGTTATGGCGGGTGTGTGGCAAAATAAAAGGTTAAGTTAGGGGAGAGGAAGGACGGTATGCACATGGAGTATGAAAGTGGTTTGTTCACTTGATATTAAAGGACAGGCGTGACTGACACACCATCAAATATCCAAGTAATAAAACCCATCCAAAATTGTGTAAAGCGGGTTATCTAATTTTAATGATTTGAGAAAAGAAATTTGTTTTGACTCGTTTTATTCTCTGAAGTCAAATGAACGTCAGAGCAACAGTTCACATATAATTCAATACAGATCAAATTTAAGGAACCTATTTTACAAAACAATATACACTCCTACAGAAAGTGAATGTATTTTATTCTAAACACTTGTGACAAATCACATTTAACTGGAAACCTTGGCGTAATCGAGAGGAATATTCCGATACCAGATTACTGTGAGTTTACCTAACGTTTTTAATAGTCCGTAAACGTGAATACCCCTTGAAACACTAGCAAATGCACGCGTTACTGTATTAAAACTGTGCTGGCTGGCGATGTCAGCAACGCGGCGGCTGCGAGTTTCGATAGCTGCAAGTCGCGGACCCGGAGATATTTCACCTTCGTATTCCAGAAGAAATATTTAACTAATATCATCCAACTTCGACCCCGGCGGATCTTAGTGCCTACGATCTCACTCGTTCGGCTATGTCGTGCCACTACAGACAATTTGCGTGTGAAGCACAAATATACTGTAGGCAGAGGTGACACCAGAACTGTGACAATCGCAATTAGTCCGTCGGTGCGTCTAATATCAGGCAGGCTGAGCTTGATCTCGGCTTGCCAATACTCAGCGCTATTACTACAAGATTTGGAGTAACTTCAAAACTTGTGCCACAAACTCCAAGCACCGCTGCTCGAACACAAGTATAAACTGAGAGCAGAAGATAAGCGTCTGCTCTCCTCGGCTGCCCAAACACCAGTCCCCTCCTCCCTCTACTTCTCAAAAATCCGTCTCCTCCCTGCAAAGCCTCCAGGCTCTGCCCATCTATTGTAACGCCAATCCACAGCTAGGCGCCAAAGTATGGCCGATCACGGCTTGCGTTGGGGGGCGGACACCCGAACCTCTTACTATAAAACAACAGCCAATGGCCAGCTCTTCCGCGTTTCCACTTGATCGGGCCTCATCCTTACGTCCAGCGTTCTCACGATAACGGCCTTCAGGCACCTTCGAAACCACGACCAGCAAGTTGTTCCCAGCTAACGGCCAAACTACCTCGCTACTGTATAATTGGGGCGCCCGGCAGCTTGGCGCCAGAGACGTAGAATGTCCTAGCGGGTGGCACCCTGGCGTTCGCCAACTCGGTGCCAGACGTCTCAGCTCTCCCTTCACAAAGCAGCGTACACCGCCCATGGAGACATATTGTATTGCTCCAGACGCTCCCGCCAGATGACGCCAGCGTCGGTGGCAACAGCCAGATACTTGGAAGGCTCACACTTCAGTCCTACCTGTTGTGCCTTTCGGCCGTAAGGCGTCTTCCGGAAACTGCTGTCCCTCCGAATAACAGAACCACCCTTTTGCGCTGTTAGCTCTGAATGCGTGTTTTTCCCCCCTGCTACAGGCCTCACACAAACAACTAACAGAATATTTCTCTTCTGCCACAAGTTATTAAATCGATAACCTACGAATAATCTAATAAAATTAACTAGGTTGCATTGTCGTTTTACTGTTGGAAAGCAACGTGGCAGTACTAAAATCTCTCAAAATGCACCCCCTGGCTTGGATGAAAATACACGGAAAAAGATGCTGAAATAAAATTTTATTATTTTATAATATAAAATATAATTATTCCGGCGTAAGCTTTGGTGCAAATTACTATCTAAATAGAAACCTGAAGCGGCTATGCTGTTGTCCAAAAGTGTTAATTGTTTATGTACAAAAAGGCCAACAACACCCGAAAACCAATAGAAGCGTGTTTCACAGATTAATATTCATATACCGGTACGTTCCCGTGTGGCTTAATACAGAGCCCTTCTATAGGTAAAATTGCACTGGTATAAATTATGAGTGTAATTGTAATCGACCGCATTTCTCGAGAACACTGTGGCGTGTTTTGGCCGTCATACGTATCTTATAAGTTAATACGCTCTGTGCGTCACCTCACACCACAGTACAAATGGGTAAGTGTTTTATTTTATTTTATTGGTTTCGGGTATTTTCCCCATTTGGCAGATAATCGCGCGTACTCAATCTAAGTGGGACAACGAGAGAGGAAGGAAGCGTCTGTGGCCTTTTACAGGTAAACATGCCAGAATTTCCCTGGAGTGATATTCGGAAACCAAGGAATACCAAGTTCAGGATGGCCGACCCCAAATGGGTAAGCGCCGACAGAAATTGGTAAACGTTGTGTTGAACTTGAAATCTGCCTCTGCCAACTTAATAGTGTTAAAACAGGATCAAGTTTACATTCATTACTACAATCAGTTTGTCATTTGGATATAAATATTTCTGTACTACGATTTTACGTCATTCATTACTTTTGTACGCCATTTCTAACTTAAAAGATAATCGGAAACGGAAAATTTGAATATTTTGTTAGCACTAAGCAAGGTGAAACCTTTTTTACCTTCTAATTCTTCTCAGGCGCCAATACAAGACTCTTAAATAGTTATAATATTATATACTCGATAAGAAAATATAATGCTTTACTCTCTCATGATAGTTTTCAGACTAGTTGGGTTTGTCTGCAGTTTTAAAAATATAAGAGACTATTACGTTATTCTAATTTTTGACCACAAGCTATACTCTGTATTTGTCTTCAACCTTCTTTCAATTTTTTTTCTTACATAAACACTGTTCAGCTTTAAAGAAATCAGAAAATAACAGCAACCAGTCACCTTTTGTATGTATTCATTTCCACAACCGGTTTCGAACTTCCAGGCGGTGTACATGGTTTAGAAGTTGCTTATAACATTGTGGAATACGTTTGGCTGTGGTAAGATAGAAAATTATTATGTGTGAGCTTTGTCATTGGCATTAAATTTCAATATTTGCAAGTTTAAATTGTAGTCTAAATAGCTACTTACAGTTGGTTCACATTTCTGATTGATGGTCTGTGATTTTTCAAGCATTTTAGTGCTCAATGGATGCACACACAACACAACACTCGCTTTCCACATGTTTTACAAATGTAAACAATTCAGAGATATGTACAGCTAATTGTCAAATATGACAGTTGATGCATAGATATTATTTTAAACTAATTTACCAGTTACAGTTTCAATGGTTTAAGTGTTCATACATTTCTATTTACAATATTTTCTTACAGTGGTGGCTTCTTAATTTCTAATTACTGTAATGGTAGCACTATTGTTACATGTGAAGAAAAATTCATAGATTGGATTTATAAGATTAAATATCTGTGGTTGGAGTAGTATTTGGGAATGGCAAAGAGGGGGGGGGGTAGGTGTTATGTGATCTAAGTATGTGTATGTATGTTTGGTTTCCTCAGGCTTAAAGAGTCTTTAAAATTTTTGTAGAAAGAGTTGTTTGCCAGTTCTGTTTGTTCATTTAAAATGGTGTGTGGTGCATTATTGTTATGGATGAAAATTTCTAACTGTTCTAAAAGGTCCATCTTTATTCGTTTGTCTGCAGTGTGTAGTATTTGGAGATTGGTTTTTATGTTTGTTATGGAATGGCTGTTTTCAGCCAGATGGGCTGCAAAGCTTGACTTGTTTAAATTTTTTAAACGGAGTGCATCAATATGTTCTTTGTATCGTATTTCAAAATTCCTTCCTGTTTGTCCTATATAGTAGCATGAGCAGCTATCACACTTTAATTTGTATATGCCAGATTTTTGAAAAGGTGTGTTGGTTGATTTAGTGTTGTGAACTATTTTGTTTTGTATTTTATTGTTTGTGTGAAAACATATTTTGACTTTGTGTGGTTTAAAGAGTTTTGCAAGTTGATATGATATGTTTCCGACAAAGGGCATTGAGATATATTTGGATTGTTCTGCTTCTGATGGTTGGTTTATAGGCTCTGTATGGTTGGTTTGTAATTTTTTATCTAATTTGTCAATTATGGTTGGGTCATAATCATTGTTGCAGGCTATGGTTTTTAGAATGTTAATTTCTTTTGTTTTTGTAGCAGGTTCAGCATGAATTTTATTTATACGGTTCAATGCTGATTAAAAAATGCAAGTTTGTGTTGTTGTGGATGGCAAGAGGAGTTATTTATAATTACATCTGAAGTTGTTGGTTTTCTGTAAATTTGGAATTTGTGTTTGTTGTTGTGATGTGTTATGTTAAGGTCAAGAAAATTAATACCTTGTTGTGTTTGGTGTTCAACTGTGAATTTTATTTTGGGGTGTACTTCATTTAGTTTCTTAGCTAAGTTTTCTATCTCAGTTTTTGTGCCATTGTACAATATCAGGGTATCATCAACATAGCGTTTATAATAGATAATTTTATCTTTTTCTGTTTGATTTGCTTTGAAAAATTCTGTTTCTAGATTATTGATATAAATGTCTGCCAGCAGGCCAGCTAAACTGCTGCCCATTGCTAACCCATCTTTTTGAATATAAATTTTGCCATTGAAGGAAAAGTAATTGTGGGATAGCACCATTTCAAGCAGGTCCATTAATTCATAGATTTCTGTGTTGCTTAGCTTTTTGTGATGAAGTAGATTATCTTTAATTATCTGAAGTGTTTCAGTTATTGGTATGTTAGTATAGAGGTTTACTATGTCAAAGGATGTAAAATTAGCTGATTTGGGTATGTTGATGTCTTTGATGCTGTCAATTAATTCATAGCTGTTCTTAACGGAGTAGTTGGTTGTAAATGTGTAGGCTTTGCTGAGGATTTCCTGAAGTTTTGTAGTTATTTTGTATCCAGGGCTATTTATTGCATTCACTATTGGGCGTAGCGGGTGGCCTTGTTTATGTATCTTGGGTTGTGACCTAAGTTTTGGTGCTGTTGGGTTCATTGCTATGCAGTGTTTAGCTTCGGTGGAAGTTAGGAGGAAGTTGCAGTTTTTTATTAGGCTTTTTAATTTAGCTTGGTATTTGGGTGTGGGATCACATACTAATTCAGTAATGTTGTTATTTTTAAAAAATTCTAAGGTTTTGTTAATGTACTCAGATTCATACATTATAACAGCTGTACCGCTTTTGTCAGATTTGACTACAAGGGCATTATGGTTAGCTAACTTTTTAATAATTTTTCTCAGTGTGGTAGCCTCATTGATGGTGTGTTTGTGTAGTTTTTCTGTGTTTAAGCATTTCTTTATAATCTTATTTGCCTCATGTGCCAAAGTATTTTGGTCATCTTGGCTAAGTTTAGCTGTTAAGCAAGCTATTTTTGTGTCAGTGATCAGGTCTTTAACAGTGTTTGCATCGAGTTTACTTTGTATGTTGTGTTTGAGGCCTTTATTCAGCAAATTTAGTTCAGTATTGTTGAAATTAATGCTTGTTGTGTTTACTATTCTGTCTGCGAATTTATATTTTCCATTGTGTAAGGGAAGCTGAGAATTGAATTTTTTAGCGATTAGATCTGAGAGCTTTTTATTATGGATTGATAAAATTCTTAGCATTTCTTTATCTATAGATTGTTGTACTTGGTCTAGGAAACCTAAAAGTTGGGAGACAAATAGGTAGTTGCTCAATTCTAGGTGCAGCTTAAAAATATCTTTGTTTAGTAAGTCTTTTCGTTTATAGTGAGACCTAATTTCATTTTTGATCCAGTATATTTAACATTTTCGTTTCGCTTCTTGAGCAGATGAACAGCTTTGTCTAAGCTTTTCAGATAGTACGCGCAACAACTAACATGTCACCAGAGACCCAAAATATTATACATTAGATTCTCGCCAAATTGATCCTGATTCGCACCACTAAACAGTACTTTTCCTACGTAACAAGAATACGTCTCCTACGTCTGCTACAAGTCCTCTGTATGTATATGGTCGTTTCCCCCTCCCCAAGATATCAATACCTAGTGACGCTATGATATTGCAGGTCGAGACGCACCCCGCTGGAAACAATCCTGGCGTCGCCCATGCCTCTTCCTCTCCTTCTAGAATTCTGACATGTTGCTCTCCATAGCCATTCTCAACGAAATTTCAATTCCTTACCATCCACAGCCGTGAACTCAAACCTGAAGTATATCCGTCTTTCCAGCCACTCACTTCAACATTCCTCGATGAAGTCTTCCACATCCACTCCTTGTTCCAGCTGACATTTCCTCCCCTCCCGCTTCGCCATCCACTGACTTGTTACCAGACTCTACCGTGCAGATCCAAATCACATCACTCTCTCTATGTTTTTATGAGTCCCTATTCACTTTCAGCTATTTCATATCCACCATCACCCATGACCATTTGTTTCAAAAATATGTATAATCTGTAAGTAATTCTGTTGAATGAATAGTATCCAGACGCTGTCAGCCTGTCTCCCCTGTGTGAAGAGAAACATAAATTACTTTACAAAAAATGAGACCTGTCACAATGTAAAGTCAATTTTGCCCTAAACCACTCAGTGTTAAACATTTATTCATGCAATCGTATTACAAATACTATTTTCATACGATTGAGACGAAGCACACCGAATTATCTACCCCTGGGACTCACATCTAGTGAGTATGTGGCTAGCGACCACGGGGTCCTGAACTGGGTCCTGACCTTGCTTCCACTTACTTACGCCAGGTTCCTAATTTTTGTCTTTCCAATCGATCACCCTCGGCCACCTCTTGTTCTTTCCGACCCTGATGCTATTAGGGAGAAGTCATCAACACAGCATTTGCTGGGCAGTGCACCCTGTTGTCCTGGAAATGAGAAACCATTTCCGAAGGCGGAAGAACCAGCTGATGGTCAACGGCATAGGATGTGGAAGGCAAAGGGAACAACCGCATTAATGATTCATGGATATCCCAAGCATCCCAGCATCCCAGTAAACCATGCCAGTATCTTCTGTAAAATAGTCCGGAGATAAAATAGTCCCCCAGTCGAATCTCCGGGTTGGGACTGCAAAAGATACAGATAAG
The DNA here is from genome assembly GCA_026315105.1 of Locusta migratoria. NCBI lineage: Eukaryota > Metazoa > Arthropoda > Insecta > Orthoptera > Acrididae > Locusta > Locusta migratoria. The sequence goes on along the minus strand of CM048746.1, from coordinate 333,973,524 downwards.
GTGAAGGACAAGAATTCCAGTTTTATCACAGAAACTCGGAATGTTAGAACACTATTGCAGTGCAGCAAACTAGGAAACCTAAAACTTGAAATGGAGCGACTGGAAATCGATATTCCACGTATATCAGAGATGCGATGGCCCCAACCAGGTGATTTTTGGTCTGAAAAATATAGAGTCATACCAAGATAGACCAGGAATGGGAGGAGTTGGGATAATCCTGAGGAAAAACTATGGCTCACGTGTCAAGGGATATGTGCAGTACAGCTCCCGAATAATACTAGTCCAAACTAAATCGAACGACACTGTGATTATACAAGTGTACATGCCAACATCCAAACAAGAAGATGCAAATGTTGACGAAATATATGAAGAAATAAGTAATGCAATGAAAAATATTAAGGGAAATGAAAACCTGATTGTCATGGGGGACTGTAATGCGATTATGGATGAAGAACCGGAGGGAGAAATTGTTGGCAAATATGGACTTGGAAAGAAATGAAAGAGGTAACCGACTAATTGAGTTCTGCTCGCGGCACCAATTAGTTGTTACAAACACACTTTTCCAACACCACAAACGAAGAAGATACGCATGGAAGGCGCCAGGGACATAGCGAAACACTAGACTGACTACATCCTAGCGAAACCACGGTTTAGGATAGCAATAGCTATCCATCAGCAGACATAGGCAGTGGCCATAACCTGGTAATAATGAAAAGTTCAATCAGATTCAAATGTCTGAAGAAGAAGACAGTAAGACTCAAATGGGAATTAGAAAAAATAAAAGCGAGGGACTGACAAAGCACTACGTTCATGAAACAGATAACTTAGCTATAAATTTTCAACGTGGTAGAGTAAATGAAGGATCAAATTAAATCTGATATATACAAAGCAGCAGAAAAGACAGTTGGGAAAACTAAACACAAAAACAAGAGGAAATGGATTACAACAAATGTTATTGAGCTAATAGAAAACAGGAGATTTTACAAAAACGCAACTGATGAACAAGGAAAAGCTGAATATAGAAAACTAAGTAATCTAGTCAGCATAGAAGCTAGAAAAGCAAAAGGAAATTTTCTCGAGGAAATGTGCAGGGAAATGGAATAAAATATGAAAAACGGTAGAACTGATTTAGCCTACACAACAGAATATAAATTTTTTGGCAAACGTAAAACAACACTTTCAGGTGCAATAGAAAATAAAGAGGGAAAGATTATGTTTGGTGAAGATATTGTGAAGAGATGGAAAGAATTCATTGAGGATCTCTATGCTGGAACACCTATTTCAGAGGAAGTAATAGGAACTGAAGAGCAAGTAGATGAAGATGACAAGGGAAACGATATTCTGAAAGAAGAATTTGACAAAGCTCTAAAAGACCTACGGACAACGAAGTTACGGGTATTGATGACATCCCTGCAGAACTAATAAAGAATGCTGGTGACCACGTGAAAAAATGCTGTTAACTTATTAGGACCATCTATAACACAGGAGAATTACCGACAGACTTCCAGAAATACATCATTGTTCCTATACCAAAGAAGGCATCAGCCACAAAATGTGAACAGTACCGAGCTTTAAGCCTAATATCACACACATCAAAAATTCTCATAACAATAATTCTGAGAAGAATTGAGAAGAAGGTGGAGGATATGCTAAGTGAAGAGCAGTTTGGATTCAGAAGTGGACTAAGAATAAGAGAAGCGATTCTGGCATTGAGACTCCTTATCGAAAAGCAATTACAGAAAAATAAACCAACTTATATTGTTTTTGTAGACCTGGAAAAAACATTTGATAATGTTATCTGGCAATAGATGTTCAGAGTGCTGAGTAAAAGCGGAATGAAATACAAAGACATCCGTGTGATACTCTATAAGGATGAGGTGGCAGTGATTACGAAGTCAAGAAGCAAATATCAGAAAAGGGGTAAGACAAGGATGTGCTCTCTCTCCTCTTATATTAAACGCCTACATCCAGGAAGCTATAGACCAAGTTCGTGAAACTACAGAGGTAGGCATCAAGATTAATGGGCAGAAGATAGACATGCTAAGCTATGCAGACGATATTGCTACAGTGACGGAGACAAAAGAAGACCTAGAATAAGTCCTCATAACAATGGAAAGGATTCTCTACAACCAGTATGGTATGAGAATAAACAAGAAAAATACTAAAGTGATGGTATGCAGTAAAGAAGCAGAATATGAACCTCCAAAAATAAGAATTGGAAGAGAGGAGCTGGAAGTGATAGAGGAATTTATTTACTTGGAAAGCAAGATCACAAGGGATGGTAGAAGCCGGAAAGAAATTGTGAGCAGAATACAACAGGCCAAAATTTCATTCAATCTGAGGAAGAACTTACCAACAAGATAATCAGAATGCTGATAAGAAAAGGTATAATGAAAGCTTTTGTTTGAAGTGTGGCTCTATACGGTTGCGAAACTTGGACAATAGAAAAAGAGGAGAGAAGACGGCTAGAAGCCCTGGAGATGTTATAGAAGGATGATGAAGATCAGCTGGAAAGAAAGAGTGACAAATGAAGAAGAGCTTAGAAGACTGCAGGAAACAGATCCGGCCGGCCGCGGTGGCCGAGAGGGCTGCGGCGCGTCAGTCACGGTCCGCACGGCAACTACGGTCGGGGATTCGAATCCCCCCTCGGCCATGGATATTTGTGCCGTCCTTAGTATTAGCTAGTTCATAAGTAGTTTCTAAGTTTAGGGACTGATGACCCCGTAGTTAAGTCCCATAAGCTCTACAAACATTTGAACATTCTTTGAAAACAGATCCCTGTGGAGGCAGATCCAAACAAGACGAGACAAACATATAGGGCACATCCTAAGACACGGTAACATCATTGGAACAATAGCAGAAGGAGCTATTGAGGGAAGAAACCGACGGGGGCGACCAAGTATATCATACATGCAACAGATCATGAATGACGTTGGATGTAACACTTATATGGAAACGAAGAGGAAGGCAAACACAAGAGAGGAATGGCGCTCTGCTGCAAACCAACCTCAGGGTTGAACACTGCAGAAGAAGAGAAGAAGAAATTTTCAAGTGACGTCACATGAATGTGTACAACCTCTATAACATACAGATAATAGATAAAGATGGAGAAGGAAGTATTGTGAAGCTTAGCTCCCGAGAAGTCCCTTTAATGACTTTTGAGGCAAACCCTAAAATTTCACCACACGACGTTAAAAGCAGTTCCACCCAGTTGCAGACAGACGTAAACGCACGTAGAATATTTTTTTGTGGAGCCGCTGTTGCCAGTAGCGGTGAGGTCTGCCGCTCTTACCACGCAGTATCCCGCTCTGTGCTTGCCGTTCATCGTTTTTCGTGCCTCTGACACGTTGCGGAAATGTGCAAATTGCTCTAAAACTGCCCATGCATACACTTCACAACAGAACCAATGACGAGTTTTACTGACGAAGATATGTGAGTGACGCAGTGGAATGAAACGTGATTTATACTTTCGTTTTCCCGCAGAGGAAAAGAATGTGGTACTCGTCCAGCAAATCTGTCTGTACTGACGAATTAAAAACACGTTACTCTACACACTTGTCAGTCCTGGAATGTTTTCTCCGCACAAATACTAAAGAACACAAAAAGGAGCTGAGTCAATATCTAAAATAACATGTGGCTTTTATATAGTCGCGGTGGTGTGGCCGAGCATTCTAAGGCGCCTTGCTGCAGAGCGCGCGGGTGATCGCCGTCGGAGGTTCGAGTCCTCCCTGGGGATGGGTGTCTGTGTTGTCCTTAAGTTAGTTTAATTTAGTATAAGTAGTTTGCAAGTCTAGGGACTGATGACCATAGCAGTTTGGTCCAATAAATTTACAGATATTTGAACATTTTGCTTTTATATTGTCGCTGTTACTCTTGTCTGATTCTGACAGTAGCTGATGTTAGCTTCGTCGAATTGTGTGTCATCATCTTCCATATTTGGGTAATATCGTAAATCCGTTAAATCTTTACTGTTTCATAGACAAAAATGTACTTGTTGTAGCTGGCTGCTGATTTATTTTACTTTAGTTGCTTTGCTATTACTGAGCACAACATACCAAACTAAATGTTTTAGAAGTTAGTTCAGAAACCGATTTTTACTAACACAAGTAGAGGGAAAATATCTAGATAATGGTAAGGTATGTGTTCGTTAATACGATTCTTGCAAACGATACAAAAGCGTTACATGTTTGCACCCGTTACTGTCGTTGAAAGTAGTCGCCATCGTTATGTAGAACCTGTTGCCAGCGTTGTGGAAGGCGTAGTATACCGTTAGCACAGCCTGTTCTGTTGATAGTGCGAATGGAGCGGTCTACTGCATGTCGAATTTCTGGAACAGTCCTGAAGCGAATGCCACGAAGTGGTTCCTTCACCTTCGGAACCAAATGAAAGTCATAGGATTTAAGTCAGTCCCATCGACCGAACAGGGCAGCCACAACTTGCGCAGTGTGTGACCCCGCATTGTCGTGCAAAATGATGGGTGGATTGCGCAGATTGCGCAGAAAGTGATGCCGCTTCTTTCGCAAAGCTGTCCACTAAATCACTTCTTCAAAGAAGCTAGGACGACCTGCCCGATGCATGTATGCCACAGTTTTCCGACCTTCGTTTAAGGCTTTTACCCAACCTGCCACTGTTTTGTACTGCAATGCCGATTTCCCACACGCCTATTGGAGACATTCATGCCGTATGACCTGTGGCACATTCAATCTTGATCCAAGTCCGTTGTTCCAGTTTCGAAAACATAGTGACATCGCTACGTTAGACCACTCGCTCACAAGTGACTGTTTCCTTCGATTGCGCGCACGCCGGTGACCTGGGACGGACGAGTCCTTTTGCTCGGCAGATATAATTATATGAATGGATTCAGGAGACTTGGGAGAATCAAACGCCGTAATTACAATTTCAATATCCCTCACAGATAAAAAAAAAAGACAAATTTCAGTACTACTATAATAGTGGTAATTATTCAGCAATCAGTCGTCATAAATATAAATTCTTTATTTGTTGGCAAATCCGGATTTCGACCACTGTGTGGTCATTATCAATGCTTAAAATAAATTAAAATACTTAAAATATCTCGACCTCCACGTAGGAGGTTGGCGTTTGTACAAACGCAACCTCCTACATGGAGGTCGAGATATTTTAAGTATTTTAATTTATTTTAAGCATTGATAATGACCACACAATTTATATTTATGACGACTGATTGCTGAATAATTACCACAAATCAAATACAGTCGTGGAGCACTCATTCCGATATGGAATCAAGCCTGATACTATAATAGTATTATAAGACTTATATTTACAACTAGCTTAAACCCGCGGCTCCGCTCGCGTGTTGGTTGATTATGATCGATAAACTATCTTTAAGTAGTGTGCTATGAGACTGGTTTTGAAGGAACTGAAAAGTATTCCTATCAGATTGAAGAAGTCTATGCACTCTCCGTTTATCAGGAAAGTAAGTAATGTAGATCAAATCACGCGTAAAAAATGCACTCATTTCGAAGAATCCAGTTACTAAATTCAATAATAATGATTGTAATAATATCACAGATCGATCACTTGAAATAATGCGCGAAACGTCAAATCTATTTTTGTAAAGAGATGTATTAAAAGAAATTCTTTTTTACTGCTTTATTTATTTCTTCTTATATTTTCTTATTCGTTTGCCAATCCTTACAGAGAAAGAGGTGAAGACATTGTAGCACGCATACACCAGAGATATGGTCTGTGGCATCACGTTTCGCTGTATGTAACCCCCTTGCTATAGAGTCACAAACATCATGCAAAGCAGGCAACAAGTAATGGAACAAAAATAGAGCTAAAACTTCCTTATACTGAATATGGTCATATTATTCGCAAAAGGGCAGTTGACTCTTGGCAAGAAGAATGGACACATAGCTCACGCTACAAAGGACGCAACTATGCTCATATACAAGTTAGAATACCTAAAAGACCATGGTTTGATATAGCAACGAGTACATTAAGTAGAATAAGATTTAACCATGGCTCATTCCCTGAACACTTATACCGATTGAATATAAATCAAACACCGGCTTGTGATTGTGATGGCATCTCGCGAGGAGATACGAACCATTTATTTTTTCAATGCCCAAAATATCAAGAAGCGAGGAAAGGTTTTTTATCATCTATCATCAAAAATAAAGTGCCGCAACCAATGACAATGAAATCCTTACTATACGAATCCAAAACAAAAGTCTACGAAGCCATAATCGAGTTTATATGTAACGGAAAGATTAAAATATAATGGTCATTACTAAAGTAATTTGGGCATTAAAGGACTATATAAAATAAAGGAAGGAAATAATAGTATTATATGGCATTGATTCTAAGAAAGAAATGACTGAATGGTTTGAAACCGAAGTCAAAGAAACAAAGAAACAACAAACAACAAACATCATCGCTGGCCTTCAGTCCGAATTTTTTTTATAATTTGATGACTTTCGACCACCAAATCTTCCACCTCCTAATAGCTATCGGCATGGAACTGCTCTGGTGTACAACGGAAGACTACGGACAACAATTACACACAGACCATTCGTTTGCGTTCTGTAGTTTTCGCTGCAGAGCGAAATATTAGCACACACACACACACATACATACATACATACATACACACGTAGAATTTTATATACACCGATAACTTTCCATCCCAATATTCCTCCCTTTTATCATTATCAACCCTCAAGCAACAATGCAACCAATAAAACAATTTTCAAAGATTAAATATAATTTTCAAAGAGTAATTATTCTTCCGTATTTCGCGTTATATTCTTCAAATTACTAAATATCTATCCGATCGCCATAAAACCTAAAGCCTTCCCCGGTTAGACATTAGCAACTGTACAAATTTTTAGCGATTTATGTCTTGCGGTTCAGACGTGATAAACGTACACCGAACAGACATTCAAATTTATAGATGTAGATTATTGATACGCAGTGTTTATCAGTAACAGATTAAGAAGCAAATGGGCAGCATTGCACCACGCTACCTGCCTTAAAACACGCACCACATTAATTCTGTATTCTTTCAATAAACTGTGTTTACACTCTTATTCTGCTTTTAGTTGAGGTAGTAATATTCTTTTGTCAGAACATATATTCCATCACAGGAACACAAAACATGAACGCAGCAAAGCGCATTACATTTATATATGTATTTTATTACATTTAATGTTATTCTTAGTAACGTTCGTTTTTTATGTTGTAGACTGCCACTTAAATATTTCAAGGCCGACTAAAAATAGTATATATGCCGCATTTAATTTATGCATAAACAATTATATGTATTTGTGAACAAGAACTGAATAAATTTGCATAAAAGCCATTATAAATTAAATGTTAATTGTGTAACTATATTTCGACGGTGGCAGTATGCTTAATAGCTACCTAAGCAAAGAGCTTCAGTCTCAAACGATTTTAGTATTTTAAATATATATTTGTTAAATGTAAACTACCTTTGTAGGGAGGTGTCAAAGCATTTATTTTTGTGATATTCAAATGTATTCAAACTGTGTTGTATAAAAAATACTGTAATTAATCACGGATTAATTTTGAACTACAATTTTCGATGGACTTCACTACTTTACGAGTGATAATTTGGAACTTTTACTGTCGAGTGTGTGTGATACTTATTGTGCCTCTCATGAACAGTAGTTGGAGAAATATTCAGTTATTTATCGATGTGTAAAGTAGGACCACCTCCGCATTTTCATGTCCAAAGAGAGTAATAAACCGCATTTATAAAAAAAAAAAAAAACACGTCGTGAGAAATATCTTCAGAACATTAAAATTCATTTTGTTGGTTATTCAGAGTTTTAAGTTATGTTTATTTAAATATATTTTTCGCGTCACCATCAGCAGAGTGATAGACTGGCTAAACTGCAGATTAATTACTGATCTTATTTAAACAGTGTGGGTAGCTATTTAGAGCATAGAAGCTGACATACATAACTCAACCATATGAACAGAGACAACGATCCATAAACCTTTTACTGCCCTGAGTTATGTACAGCCCAATTCGTATTGGTGAGTGCTGATAGGAAGGTCGAAATGATGATGATGATGATATGCGAGAGTACAATACATCCATCCTGAAAATAAATCAAGATAAATATAATTATAATGAGACAAAATATAATTCCGTAGTAAAATGTAAAGTGTGAGCATAGCTGTTATGCAAATGTTTATCACCGTTATGATAGGTGTCATATGAGTAATATAAAAACAAGGATTTCAACTACATATGTACGGACGTAATATTTCGCTGACGTCTTTCTTTCCCATTATTTTTATTTTTCATGCTTTTGGTCCATTTTTCTTAATGAGATTGTCGTTTAAGAAACTTCTGTTATAAGAAAAAGGAGCAACTAATTAAAATGTGTAATGTCCGTAGATTCAAATTTTTCAGGAGAAGCAAAAAACTGATATCTGATAAACTAATCAATAAAATTTTAAGCTGTTTTCACAGTTCGATCCGTTTTGAGCTACTGAACTAGAATATACCTTGCAAGAGATCAGTTTTTTTTTAATTATGTTAGAAAATCTATTTATATTTTGGACAATATACGTTTTGATCCGTCGTATATGACATTACGCATTTTGATGAGTTTTTAGTAACATACCTTCATTACTTCACATTAACTTTTATATTTGAAAGTGTTATCTTATATTAGAAATTAGAACTTCACATGAGTTGTATCATTTATAATAACATAAGATTAATGTTTACTTCAAGGAATGCTACAAAGCTTTACAGTACTGTGTGAAATTGGATCATCATAACAATCTGTTACAGGCAGAATATTATAGGATACAGTAAATTTACTACATTGCGTCCATTCCAGGTTCTTCATGTAAGCAATCACAATGAATATGTTCAGGAGTGAAGCTGTTACAGGGAACTTCTAAAGCAGGCACGAAAAAAATTAAGTTGTTTTACTTCTTTTCAATGTGTGCCCATTTCCATTTCTCGTTTTGATTTCTTCTTCATTCTTTTTCTTGTCCCAAGATCTAACCATATTTCCCAACAACCACACATTCTTTTTTTAAATCCATGGGGATCAATACACACAAGCCACAACACTATACTGCCGATGTGCACTGCTAACAATGATTTGGCTCAAGTAGTGTCAAACAATGACAGAAATCGACAATGGCATATAATGCTTTGAAGCATTGTTAGCCCTGACACGTGTTAAACTCGACAGAATTGCCAAATTAGACGAAAGGGAAGTAAAATTAAACGTAAATGGTGGACGTATAAGTTCATATTCATTCAGTGATATGGACAATGTACGATTGGTTTTAACCATTCATTTTCAACATACTATTTAAAATATATTAAATCTGAAAGCAGGAGCGTGTAGAGTACATAAAGTACCTCCTAAAACCATATCAAACTCAATTTTGTCCGGAAGTGGAAAATATACGTTTCGATTAGTTGCTCCTCAGGATAATGGAGGAACATGTAAAAGACCTTTTCTCACTCTTACCTGACCAGCTATCTATACGTTTGGACGCATGTTGTAAACAGCCTGTATTTTCGTACTTCGGAATTGACTTCCTCTTAAATTTTGTATCATCATGTGCACGTATTTATGTTCTTATTAATCATCTATTTGATGGTTTTATTTAGCTACGAAATCTCCTCCATACAGTAACTTTTACAAGTGTTTCTTTAAACGTATTCAAAGATAGGACGCCAGTACAAAGTGGGCTGTTTAGTAGCATCTAAAAACCATTAAATAAGTTTTACTTTCCAAGACATTGGTTTACTTTGTTTCTTTCCTCTTCTTCTTCTTTAGAACCCACAATCTCTTTTCTAAAACTACGATCCTTTACACCAACTTAACGTATCACTGTGTTCGTAATTCACCGAATTCTTTACGAGTTCCAGGCTGTTAAACAGCTCACTAGCAATCATTGAGACTCTTGACATTAAGTAATCTAGCGAGGTCTTGTCCTCTTTCCTGTTACCAGGTAATAAAATCTAAATAATTAAAGCAAAAGGGCAATATTCAGTCACCAGAGGTAGTGTTACATGACCTCATTATTTTGCTTAAACATCAGGCATTATGTAGAAATACGAAGCTTAATTTTCATTTAATACGAAATGCAAATGATATTATTTTCTTTCGCTTTGTCTATTTGTGCAAGGTACCTTGCTAAAACGAATTCTTTAATAAATGTTGAACCTGATACGATCTAAAAGCAATGAAGTTAAAAATATTAAAACGGCATTTATTCATTTAATGCTCGTGGGGCAGGAAACCCTAGTCTGAGGAACTGAAGCAGCTACAGTTTCACCAGGAGAAGAATTTGCATTTTCTTTTCAGCGGAATTTGATAGGAAAATTGAAAAAATCTATAAAATATTGGTTACTGATGTTAATGAGAGGTGCTTAAGGATGTTAATAAACGTCCTCTTTGCTTACGTGTTCACTATTTGCGGTGATATTTATAAACAAATCATTATCTAGTGAACTGATTGCTCTTCTGTAAAAATTGTCATTATCTTTCAGGTATTATATTAGTAATGGCTCTGTAAAGTAACCAGAACAAATTCTTCCACAGAAACTTAAATAGATATGTGCCAATACACACAATATAAATTAACCACTTGGTTAGGGCTAAAATTTTGTGTTTAAATGCATGCTGCATGTGAAAATCAACTCTGTTTAATTCATTATATATGAGCTGATTGCAAACGAAAGTATAATTGACTGCAGTCGTATTGATATGTTGGAAATGGTGTTTGGTTTTATTGTTCCTACTTTCCAGAAATTTTCTGTGGGACAATGAAAGAGCTCTAGCATTGGTTAATTAATATCAATGTTAGCAGCCTGTACAGCGTTTACCTGTAACGAACACTGGTTTCAATAATACAAAAACTACTTTAATCACTTCATTAGCTGCAAGCTGTAACGAGTAATTAAATCCCAGTATAATTGCAAAGAGACGACACTGCTCAAAATCAAATTAAATCTGCAAGCTACATGCAACTAGTAACCTCACTCATATGAAATATGAGTCCACCACTATAAACATCATCAAAAGAGATAAGTTCCGATAAAACAGAAAAAATTAGAGGAGGGAAGAGCAATCAGATTGTTAGACTTCTTCAGTATATTTCAAAGCATTCAAATTAGAAAAAAACGTGGACTATTATTTTACTCGATTTCAAGTGACTGCATTAAAACATGCAAGCTATATTGGTTGAGTAAATTTCTTTTCATATTTGAAAACATCAACATTTGAATAAAAACGTGTACAATAACTTTACTCAATATAGTATTAAAAATAGGTCCCATTATTTACTGTACAAAAAAATTTAAAAATTCCCATCAGAAAAAAAATAGCAATGACTAAACAATTTCTATCTCAATTGTTCTACAAAGTGCAAAGCTTGTTTACCATGTCTAATCAAAGAAAATGAAATGAAAGCATTCATCATTATTGTTCCGCGTTTATGGAACCCACACTTAATGCATCTTCATGGAGACCATTGCTCACCAGTCTTTTCGTGATCACGTACAGACTGATTCTCTGCTTAGCCCATCACCGCAGCAATACCGCGACAATCAAAGAGCGACTCACAAGAGGACCATCAAAAGTCTAAACAACAGATTTTGAGGGATCTCATATATGTTGTAGAGAGACATACCCTAAGTATGAGGGTACATGGTTTTTTAGCGACGAGCCTTGTTTTTCGAGAAAAATTTATCTTGAAGGTCACTGCACGCTGTAAGACGCGTAACTAAAGCTGTATTCTAACCAAGTGAGAGTGGCGCAACGGTTAACCCAGATAACCCTAAAATAATTTTTGTACATTTTATTATCAGTAGTTAATATAAACACACAAATCAGTTTTTGGGAGAATTACACTAATAGTACAGTTACAACAGGCCTTCGTTCCAGAAGGCTGGCAGGGTAATATGAGGACATTTTCAACAGTTGTGCAACATGGTAGGGAAAGTGTGGAAAGACAGAAAACATGATACTTGTTTGTTTTGACATCTGCTGGTAAGTCACCAACATCATGTTCCTTCCCATCATAACTTGAATCAATTTTATTTATTCTGGATTGTCCCCTACTTTGACAATCCTCTTATTTTCTTCAAGTATGGCGGTGCCAATGAGGCGCCTAATTTTGAGGTGATCAGTTGTTTCCTCATTGCGCCTGAAACCCTCTTCATCAAAAAATTGTTCAAAGTATTCTAAAGGACCCCCCTGCATGTTTGGTTGGGTAGGGTATACATTGGGGGCCATTCTACTGTTTATTCAGTCATGCAGTCTTTTCGCCAGTTATAATTTCCTTCTTTCATAGAAGTTCCCTTTGAAACACAACCCCTATTATATTTGTTTCAGGAAGAAGGAGCAGCAGCAACGTTATCCTTGATGTAACTGCACACCGAAGATATATCAGGTTCTTGCTCTTTTATGAAAAGTTTGTTTCCATCGGCGAATCTTGGGTCAAAGCTCGAATTGTGGGTCACTGATAAATATGTTCGCATTTAGCTGACTTCCACGTAAATTGTCTATACAAGGATTATCTTCAGCACCTGAATCTTCATCAGTAATGTCATCTGTGGCATTCAGACGAGAAGTTGTGGCAACATGTACACCATTATTTGGAAACTCGTGATTGCTGTCCAATTAATTTAGTGTAATGTCACATAATCCTACAATCCTTCTAGAAGGATGTCGACAAATAAGACACTAAAATCTACTTATAAAATTTATCGCAAGTAATATTTTTGTGACTGCATACGAGATAAAACTTTTAAGATGTTATTAACTTAAAGATAATGTCAATAATTAACAGTTATCACAAACTTTACTCGTTCATGCAAAACCAAGTCGGTCAGGTCATCCATTGCTGAATAAGAGTGATTTTTGAAGCACAAAACAGACCACTATGGCAGCAATATTAATCTGTTTAGCTGAACTGTGTCGACAATGGTCTTCAAACGTACGTTTCATTGTTGCAACAATGTTCCGGGACTCCAACAGTGGTAGTTGTATAAACTCTTATATTCATATACATACGATCTTTCTGGAAGGATCATGATGTCAACTGGGTTAAGGTCTACAGCTACAGCGCTTGAGGAAGTGTGTTCTAGTCCTCTATGTCTTTTCCGCTTAAAAAAAATCACAGTAGACCAACATTTTTCCATTTTATTTAACAGAATATCAACAGTGTAAATTGTGTGAAATTATTAAGAAGTTTAAAATGTGTATGCATGGTCAAACAGAAAGCGGACTGGCTGTGTGGACATCTCTGTTGTTATGCGCATAATAACATAGTATCCGCAGTCGCTTTTGCCAAAGTGTGAAGTGATGGTGAAAGAAAAAAGTCCGCAAAATACATGTATTGCTTGTGTGTTTTCCACAGAAACTCGGAAGAGAAAGTGTGCTCCAAAACAAACCATGACAACGCTACCATTGTCGAATTATGTAAAAAGAGTTTTACATGACCTCGAAATGTAAAACCAAACGACAAAAAACAGAAAAGAATACTTATGATGGCACAGAGGTGCTGCAACATGTTTGAGTGTAAAAACAGTGTTTTGCATATCAGGCGGACTTCTTACTCAGAAATGTACACATACTAAGTTTGCATCAATTCAGGGCTTCTTCAAGGGTAACAAAACACGCATGATTCGCATCAAAGTTAACGGGTGAAAGAGAAGCCTTTTTGAATGTAAATGAACAATGTCATCCAGTACGGCTCTAAAAACTGGGTGCACCTGCTTTTATCAAACGCGCTTGGTGCTGAAAACCATTGTGATTCGCTTGCCTTTATGACAAATATCACCCGGATATCTGCTGTGGCATGATACGCGATACAGGCGACAGCGAGTAGCCCATCAATTATGTTTCACTTTGTATCCATGCTCGTATGGGATTAGCTTTTGAGTAATGATCATCATGGCGTCCTCCTGGTCGTCCGACTTAGAAGGCGACTAAGATTTTGTAATAATGACATGAAAATTAAATTTCTAGGGCAAAAATGAATATTTTTTACTAATTTCTCTCAATATACATTTTTGTTCATTGAAAAATAAAATGGAAAAAATATATAACTATACTGATTTAAAAAAAGAAAAAGAAAAGAAAAAAAAACACGGAGAGGACGCAAACACGGTTCCTCTAGCGCGATAGCTGTAGACCTTAAGCCCTGCGCTACCCCTCTAACGCGAATTTCAACATCAGTTTTCTCGAAAACCAAGGCCCGTAGCTAAAAGCCAGGTAACTTCATACTTAGGGTAGGTCCCTCTACAACATATTCGATCCATCAAAATCCGTGATTTACACATCTTATAGTCATCTTGTCTGACAAATATGCCACACGTACCTAACCAACGTATACATATTTTTCATAATATTTGAGCAAGACCTGTCTCAATATTATGAGAGAAGAGGGAAATACCAGGATATCTCCACGTCGGTGGCTCTAGATGAGGTTTAACCATAACGTAAACAAAACTACATTTACCAACAACAAAAATCTTGCTCCTTCTATACGGCTCTCATATATGTCATAAATGTCACGTCATCCCTAAGTTGTGCAAAAGCGTGAGAGGTGGCTTCCTCATTTCTGAAACGGACGAAGAAGTGGAAGAAGAATGAGACAGACCCAACACATCTCCTACTTGGATGTAAACATCAAACACCAAGACCGAAATCGACAAAAATTTTCCTTCAGACAACACAACCAATTCCGACACCTCCTGGAAACGCTGGAATACAACTCTGGCGTAGTCCAGCATGAGAGAATATTGGAACGAACCCAAAAACTTTGCTGCACAATGCAAAACTACGTGTACCATGTAACGGTTTCTTTCGTTTTACTATAGTGTGGACTGACAGAATGACAGCTTAAATGACTTATTTACCCACGATGTCAATGTGAGTGATCTGTAGTGAGGCACGTCGACGTGCTCAAATTAGTGACTGTAATTTTTTATGTGAGAATTAGGTATTTTTAATAAGATTAATATTGTTATCTACGCCTGTATTATTCATGTCCATATTTATACCTCAATACATTCACTCTGGAGATGAATACTTCTCTCCCAACGAAAACCAGTGCAGTGAAATTGCCACTGTTGTTGGCCGTACAACAGTATCTCTACTTACACCACATCTATCACTACGGGAGTTTTCTATTCATAATTTTCTCATCGATGATTATCTGAGCCTATTCTGACAGAATTGTCTTTAAAAATGTTAGCCCTCTTTGAAACACCATATATCAATGGCTTTCCTGTTGCAAGTTCGATATCAATACTCAGACAAAAGGATCGCCAAATAATAAATTAAATTAGCTGTAAAGTGAAACAAATTGAACTCTCACGAATTCTGAAACTAAAAATCTGAAATTAAATGGCAAAATTTATGCTTCTGTTTATCTCTGTTGGCCTTCACTACTTTGCCCTCCATATGTCTCGATATCTTGTAGCATTATTTGCTTTCCCTAACCCAAGACAAGATGATGATAATCTACATCTACATCCATACTCCGCAAGCCACCTCATGGTGCGTGGTAGAGGGTACTTTGTGTACTATTGTCGGTTTTTCCTCCTATTCCAGCCACGTATGGTTCACTGGAAAACATGACTACCTGTATGCTTTCGTATGGGCCCTATTCTCTCTCACTCTACCCTTGTGGACGCAAGCGAGATGTACTTAGGGGGAAGAAATATATTAGTTGATAGTTTTCAAAATGACAAGACAAGATCGCACACTAAAAATTTACTAAATGACGACCGGTTTCGGTGCACTGTGTCACCATCATTTGGTCACATATATGTTATAATCTGGTCATCTTGTCTTTAACAAGATGAACAGATTATAACATATATGTGACCAGATGATGGTGGCATCAGTGCACCGAAACCGGTCATCGTTTAATAAATTTTTAGTGTGCTATCTTGGCTTGTCATTTTGAGAACTATAAAACGATTAGATCGCCTCCAGACCGGACTATGTCAGGTAATCTTTATATTAGTTGACTCTTCATGAAACGTACGCTCTCAGAATTTTGACAGACCTTCGTACCGCAATACTGAATGTCTCTCTTACAGCGTCTGCCACTGGATTTTCCTAATAATTTCCTTGTCGTTTTGGCGTTTACTAACGGTTCCCGTAACGCAGCGTGTTGCTTTTCGTTGGATCCTCTATGTGTCTTTTATTAACCCTGCCTGGTACGGATCAGACAGTAAAGAGCCAACGAGTGTTTTTTAACTTATTTCCTCTATTGATGGACTACACTACTTGAGGATTCTCCCAATGAATCTCTTTGGTTGCTCTTGGTTGCTCTATTAAATTACGGGAATACTGCCGGATGTCCGTAGCTTTCGGCGCTGCCTTCTGGCCATCTTCAGCTAATGACATGAGAGAAGCCCTGAGCTCACTTATTTAAGACCCCGTCGGCACATGCGTGCTGTCTGCTGCTGTTATTGCGCATGCGTCACTTACGCGCATGCGCTTCTGCTGCCAAGTCTCTATGCTGCTCCGCGCGCCCTCCGTGGTGAAAGCTCGCCGCATCGATATCAGTTCGATTGCCATCACATTTTAAAAACGGCGAATGACGACGCTTTCGCAGAGCACGAAGTTTTTCCACAATCGGATTCCACGCAGTGTGTAACTGGAAACCACCATCAAAATTGATAAGGGTCTCGTTGTCTGACAATCTTATTTCTACAGATTCGTGGAAGATGGATCTCCAAAACTTTGACGTCGTAGCCACAATTTTTGTATCGTCATATTTCATCAGATGGCCGGTGGTGATGCAGTGTTCGGCGTTAGCTGACTTACTGGGTTTAAGCAAGCGAGTACGTCTTCGATGCTCCACAATGCAATCTTGCACAGTACGCGTCGTCTGACCTATGTAAGACTTGCCGTATTCACACGGAATTTTGTACACACCTGCTTTGCGCAATTTTAGGTCGTCTTTTACAGATCCGAAAAGCGCCGAGATTTTGGAATGAGGACTAAACATGATTCTAACTTGGTACTTCCTTAGAATACGGCTTACTTGCGCTGAAACAGTTCCTATGTAAGGTAGGCAAACAGTTGTTCTGAAAGCCTCTTCCTCTTCTTTGTGCTGGTTTTTGTGCGTCTTCAGCGCTTTTTGTATGTGATGGGACGAATAACCATTTCTCTGAAACACAGTTTGCATGTGCTCCAATTCCATTTGCAAACTATAATAATAGTAATGTCGTGTGGCTCATTGGCCTGGCGCAGGTCTTTCAATTGGACGCCACTTCGGCGACTTGTGTGCCCCTAGCCTACCCCAGTTATCTAACCGGGGAAAGGGACATACAACTTAACGTGGAGTCCGAAACACGTGTCCTTTCTGGCGACTCCTCACACTATTGGCATCTGATATAACATGGGTTCGGTGGCTGAAGGTCTTCATAACACCCATCTTTTGTGTCGGATGGTGGCAACTTGTGGCTTGTAAATAGAGGTCGGTGTTAGTGGGTTTTCTAAACACCGAATGTCCCAATGTGCCATCACTTTTACATCGCACCTAGACATCTATAAACGGAAGAGAGCCATCTTTCTCCATAGTGAATTTTAGGTTTTCATGTATAAAGTTCAGATGAAGAAAATCACGCAAGCTTGACAATGATCCTACCAACAGACCTGAACTGCTATCTAAACAGTTCTTTACGAAGGAAGTGATTAAGAGACAAAGACCAAACAGCGTCACCTAGGTTGTATGGATTGCCCAAGGTCCATAAATTTGGCAGCAGAAGACACCACGCTTGTGCCGACGGGGTCTTAAATAGGTGAGCTCAGGGCTTCTCTCATCAGTCATTACCTGAAGATGACCAGAAGGCAGCGCCGAAAGCTACGGACATCCGGCAGTATTCCCGTAATTTAATAGAGCAATCAGTACTCCGAGAAAGCATTAAGTTTCAAATCTGTTTGCCTTATCCTCGATTGACATTATATGGTATTTCAAATCAACCGTTATGCCTAATTCCAGATATTTCGTGGAAGTGACTGCTTCCAGTGTTTGTCCTGCTACTGCTTAGTTATATAATATTGGATCTTTCTTCCTATGTAAACGCAGCACTTTACACTTGTTTATGTTGAGGCTCAGTTGCCATTCCCTATACCATGCGTCAATAAGCTGTAGATTCCCTACCCTTTTCCAGTTTTCCGACTTCTCGATAAGCTACAGCGTCATCCACAAAAAGCCTCATGGAAGTTACGATATTAGCTGAAAACCCGGCGTTGCCCGGGTATTTATTTATTCCTGCCTTGAGTTAGTACTTTCCGTGTTGGCTCCTTTTATCTCTAAAAATTAATTAAACCCGTGAAAATGGATGCGTTGTAGTGGTTCACATAGGATGGTTATACCGTCGTATCTGCTGATCAATGTGTCTTTCAGTGAAATGAATTGTAGCTCCTTTCAGTGGTATATTTGGATAATGGTTGCGGAATGTGCTGCGAACAGAGTAATAAAGACTTCATAAAATGTCAAACATAATGCAGTATCTGTTTACGGAAGTCACGTTTATGACGTAATATCTCCTTAATTATGTGTCCTACAAAAACATTATTTACCATGTTCGTAGAGTGGATTATCAGGAAACTGCCTCCGAAATGTGTTGTAAATGAAGTTCGTAGTACGGACGTAGAAAACTACAACCTTATGCTTATTAGAGAGAATTTTCATGCATTTCATTGTCTTTAACATCGTATGTCGTAATGCGATATTATTTCGAAGGTACAGCCAGTGGTGTATACGTAAAAGTCTGCAAAATACATCGCGAATAGAGTTAGTAGGAAAGACGTAATAAATCAAAAGTTCATGCTTGATGTGGCGGTTTTCATGAACATATTTGTTTACGACGTCATACCTCTTGAACGCGTATAGTAAGTAGATTCAAGTGGATGTGGGTTCTTATGAGGAGATGTAAAGGCTTGCTCAGGATAGAGTAGGGTGGAGAGCTGCATCAAACCAGTCTCCGGACTGAAGACCATAACACACACCTCTTGAACTATTGCCCCTAGCGCAAAATCGATTCTTAGCTGACGTATTCTACCTATAAACTACATTCCAAACTTCAGCTTCGTGGGTGAAGTAGTTTTCGCGATTTCGTGTTTATTCAGTGAGTGAGTAAGTCAATGAGTGTCCTTACGCTTTTATATAGATAGAGAATGTGAAAAGCAACGGTCTATAGCAGTCCCCTGGGTTACGCCTAAGATCACTTTAACGTTCGGTGACTTCTGTCCGTTGCGAATGATATCATTTTGTTAGCTAGAAACTCCTCACAGTCACACAGTATGATATTCCGTATGCTAGCAGGCGGTGGGAAACGGTATAGAATGCCTTGCGAAAGATAAGAAACGCGGCATTTACCAGGAATACTTTGCTTTATCTCGTTCACTTGATCGGTGCATTTGCGCATTTGATCGGCGACCATTTGGATAAAGGGGAAAGATATTTGCTTTTTTTTTTTTTTTTTTTTTTTTTTTTTCAATCTTTACGAACCTTCGGTACACTGCTGTTGGAAAGGGGGGGAGGGCAAATTCCATCGCATAGAAACTGATCCTATCAGGTCAATCTGCCTTTCCTCTGTTGAGCGATTTCATATGATTTTGTGTCGCTCTCGCTTATTTCATTTTATTTCATATTTTAGTGTTATTATGGTTTAGAGGAGAGACTACTGTGCAGTCTTACTTTGGAAAACATTTTCGAAAGAAGACATTTCATAGTTAGGCCTTTTGTGTCTCATCCGCTGTTTTACCACCATTATGGCCACAGGACGTCAGTTTCAAATTCAAGAGTTAAAATGTTTGTAAATCTATGGGACTTAAATTATCCCTAGACTTACAAACGACTTAAACTAACTTAAAGGACAACAAATATACCCATCATGCAATGACGGCTTTCAAGACTGGATGTCATAGTCGCTGGTAGAACTTCCGAGTTATAAGGCTGTGGTACATAGAACTTTTCAGTTTTTCCTGAAGACTGTTATATCGTTTGAGATTATTACAGTTCAAAAATGTGCAATAATTTCGGAGAAGGTCAAGGATAAAAGTAGCTCTACCTTTTATAAACGACCAGGCTCAGCAGCGGTAGGGGCGGAACGTCTGAAGGAAAACATGGAAAATGTTCCTAGTCATAACGTTAGGTGTAAATTTCAACTTATCAGATGTAGACTGGGAGACGGGTGGCAGGGACAGAGAATCGTGCAATATTGTTCCTAGTGCTGTATCCGAAAATTAGCTCGAGCACTTAAATAGAGAATCGACACTTGGAGATAACGTGTTAGACCTGCTGATGACAAACAGACCCGAGCGTTTCGACTCAGCGTAGAAGAAGGAATCAGCGATCGTACAGGCATTACAGCTTCAGTGAATACAGCTGACAATAGAAATATAACGAAAAGGAAGGTCCTCATATTTAGCAATTAAAAAAATGTTCAAATGTTTGTTAAGCTTAAGGGACTTAACTACGGATCATCAGTTCCTAAACTTACAAACTACTTATGAACTACCTACAACTAACGACGGCACAAATATCCATGCCCGAGGGGGGATTCGAAATCCCGACCGTAGTGGCCTTGCAAACCGTGACTGAAGCGCCTCAGTCCCCTCGGCCACCGCGGCCGGCTATTTAGCAAATACGAAAAGGGCCAGATTTTAGAGTACTTGACTTCTTAACACAAAAGTTTCGTCTCTAAAGCCCTTTTAGCACGGGAAGTGAGAACTTAAGAGATTACCCATGATGCACCGTTCACGCCGGACGGGTACAGTTTAGACGCGTCCACTCGCACAAGATGCACACATACGATCGCTAGCAGACGGAATAGGATCGATACTATTCTCACGCGTATGGAAGTGCTTCGCGCATGCGCAGACGACCGAATGGGGAACGCAGTAGATAAACGAAGCCAAGTCGCGAATTTGTTTGAGAATGTACACTTGTCACCTGCCCGGAGCAACGTAGTTTTTCGACTCAGTCGTAAGTTTTTTAAGAGTTGATACTATAGAGGAATTGCATTAAAAATTTCATATAACATGTGTACAATTTTTATTGAATTCAGATATACAGCTGTTAATATGAAAACCAAACAAACCTAGAACAAATGTAAATGAAGACTTTTCACTGATTTATCCGTCGGTTCTTTGTAGTACGACGTCACACTGACTTCAAAGTAAAATTTCCAATTAGGTACCCGGTTTTCGGACATATTCAGACTTTAAAGTACGTCGAAACCCGGTTGTTTAAATAAAATCAATATGGTGATCTACCAAGAACCGACGAAGGAAACAGTCAAAATATCCAAATTTGCATGTGCTTTTAGTTTGTTATACATACCAAGAACTGTATCTCTGTACCCAATAAAAACTGGACACATTTTACGTGAAATTTTAACTGCAAATCGTCTTTATTACCACCTTCTAAAATATTTGCTATTTTTCCTGAAACATTCTGTAGTTAATAGATGAAATATTTGTTTTTAGTGAGCGTTATTTGAAGCTTTATCACAGTTAAAGGTCTATGTACAGGCTACTGACCTTGTTCATCATATATATAGGTGCCTCAAACCGCAGAGGCTGCAAGTATGTAGTCGCATTTTATAATGAGGACGTTAACACATGCGAGCGACGTAGTTATGCATGAACTGCACGAAAACAGTTTCACAGTGTCGGTCTACAACACAAATAAATGTTTTAATCATCACAATAATCATAATATATCTTACAAAGTGATCTTAACTCGGCGATTCATTTGCTGTAAATTGACAACAAACCAAGTAGACACGTGAAGCAGACGATTCGACAAATGCGTACCGTTTGAACGCTTCTTTGTAGTTCGACGGTCTATCGCAAAGAGCGCTGCAGCTGACAACGACTTTCTTGTGAGTGCTGCATGTCTCGTATAGAAAGGGCTTAACAAAGATGTGTTGAGCGTCTGTGGACGAAGATCCAGTGGCACCATAATATACGCCTTGGATAAGTAACTGCCGAGTAAAATTATGAGAAACGGTGAAGATTCATCGTGGATAAACAACTAAATTAAGAAACTGTTACTAAATCAAGAGTACTTTCTTGAAAATGTAAGCGTGACCCAAGTTTTGCAGGCAAGCAAATATTAAATGACGCCAAAATTACCGTAAGTGCTGCCTTGCGAGATATGTTCAACGATTTTGAGAACAATTTCTTTTTAGCTACCGACTTGGTAGAATATCGTAAGAAATGTAGATCCTACGTCAAGTCGGTAAACGGGTCGAAACGAAAGGACGTGCCGAGGTGACGTGGTCGAACGTTGCAAGGCGCCTAGCTGCGGAGAGCACCGCTGCTCGCCGTCGGAGGTTCGAGTCCTCCGTCGGGCATGGGTGTATTTCGTTGCTGGTATAACTTCCGGGTTATAAGGCTGTGGTACATAAAACTTTTCAGTTTTTCCTAACGTTTCGTCCACGGCTGCGCCGGACATCTTCGGAGGTCTTCTTACTTCCGTTGAGTCTTGAGTCGGCAAGCAGGTCTAACACGTTATCTCCAAGTGTCGATTCTCTATTTAAGTGCTCGAGCTAATTTTCGGATACAGCACTAAGAACAATATTGCACGATTCTTTGTCCCTGCCACCCGTCTCCCAGTCTACATCTGATAAGTTGAAATTTACACCTAACGTTATGACTAGGAACATTTTCCATGTTTTCCTTCAGACGTTCCGCCGATACCGCTGCTGAGCCTGGTCGTTTATAAAAGGTAGAGCTACTTTTATCCCTGACCTTCTCCGAAATTATTGCACATTTTTGAACTGTAATAATCTCAAACGATATAACAGTCTTTGTCGCTACAAACACGTCCCCGCTTCAGTGTTCACCCTATCTCCGCGGTATACGTTCCAGTTCGATTTTAGGATTTCATTCTTATTGATTTATTATCTGAGCCAGCTTACGTCCCTATTACTATGTGGATATCGTGACTATCTAAAGGTGAGAGAAGTTCTGGAATGTTTTCGTTAGACCCTGCTGCAGTTAACCAGTACTATAGTAACCTTTTCGGTCTCCGTTCTATTATTCCGAGTGCCGGAATCGGTAGGCGTCTTAACGGGCCTGTGAGGGATTTCTATATCCTAAAAATCCCACGCGTGCACTCCACATATGCTCCGCCCCTTGAAGCCGCTTCCTGCGTGTACTGCACGCCTGACCTATGCATGGGGATCCTACATTCATTACTTGCGAAAGTATTTTGAGAATGGATTAAGCTGCAGATTCCGAGCGACTACTTTTTCTTTCCATATTTACGAAAAGAAAAGGAAGATAAGTTATTGTTATGGTCTTCAGGCCGCAGACAGGTTTGATGCAGCTCTCCACGCTACCTATTCTGTGCAAGCCTCTTCATCTGAGAATAAGAACGACAACCTACATCACTTTCAATTTGAATATGCCTACTATATTCGTCTTTCACTCTACGATTTTTACCCCACACACTTCCCTTTAATGCTAAGTTGACAATACATTGAAGTCTCACAATGTGTCCCACCAACTTATCTTTCTCTCAGTCAGGATAAGCCAGAAAGTCCTTTTCTCTCCAATTCTGTTAAGCACTTTCTAATTAGTTAACTAATCTACGCACCTAATCATCATCATTCGTTTGTAGTACCACATTTCAAAAGCTTCTAGCCGCGGTGGAGTAGCCGAGCGGTCTAAAGCGTCTCGCAGCGGAGCGCGCGGTTGCTCGCCGTGGAGGCATGGGGCATGGGTGAGTGTGTTGTCCGTAGGTTAGTTTACCTAGGTTTAAGTAGTTTGTAAGCTACGGACTGATGACCACGCAGTTTGGTCCGATAGATCTACAAACATTTGAATTTGAAAAGCTTCTATGGTATTATTGTCTGAACTCCTTATTGTCTACGTTTCACTCCCATACAATCCTAAACTCGAGACAAATGCTTTCAGAAAGGATCTCCTAACATTTACATTAATATTGTACGTGGACAAATTTCGCTCCGTCATAAAAAGCTTTTCTTCCCACAGACATTCTTCATTTCCTTACTTCGGCCATCGGAAGTTTTTTCTTTTTCTTTTTTTTTTTTCTACCGAAATAATAAAACTCAACTACATTTATTGTCTCATTACCTAATGTAATTCCTTCAGCATCGCCTCATTTTCTCACACTGCAATCCATTACCCTTGTTTTATTCTTGTTAATGTTCATCTTGCACTCTCCTTTCAAGACACTGCCCATTCCGTTCAATTGATGTTCCATGTCATTTGCTGTTTCTGACAGAATTACTGTAACAATGGCTAACCGCAATTTTTTTATTTCTTCTCCATGGACTTTAATTTTGTCTCCAAATTTCTCCCTGCATTCCTTCACAGCTTGTTCAATGTAAAGATTGAACAACACTGGGGAAAGGCTACAAAGCTGCCATACTCCCTTCCCAACAACTGCGTTCCCTCCATGCCCTTCCCCTGTAATAACTGCTGTCTGGTTTTTGAACAAGCTGAATACAACTCTTCGCTCCCTGTACTTTTCTCGAGGACATGCGTCTCTACTGTATGAATATGTGATGATGTAAGTGGACTACATAAAAAATTACGACCCGTCATGTAGAAGGCGTTTTTCGAAGCAGTTGCCTTGTACGTGACTTGCAATACTTTTGGAGCAATAAGGGCGCAAATAATGGAATAAATTGTAGCCTTTATCAGGGCAGCAGCAGTGCGAGAACCAGAATGACAAACATGGTGTCGCATACAGACGCAGCGTCCGCGTACAGGTCGGCAAGGGGCAGAGGTCTCAGAAGGGGAGGTCACCAATTGTGAAATTCAAATTCGATTCAAACTGCGCATAATAAAAGCTCATGGCCAGTGGTATAATTTGGCAAAGCACCAAGATGCACTTCTCAGCCATTGTCGAGAAAATAGACAATTAAAAAAAAAGCCGTTGGGGTGAAATACTCTCTACGACCTCTAGGAGAAGTAATACTGTATAGAGGCGTGGCGCCTCGGTAAGCGCTCCGGTTGGTAATCCGAAGGTCGCCGGATCGATTCTCGCAGCAGGCAACTTTTTTTTTATTATTTGTTTCTATGTAATTCGAATCGCACGAAGCAGAGTGATAGTTATCATAGAAATATGGAAAGCACAAAACAGTACGACATCGAGCACATCTGATTGACATTCTGAAAAATTGTTCTATCGTTCGTCAGGTTTGACTTACACTATTTGAAATTTGTTTCGTTATACTTCTTCCGTTAACTATACGTGGTAATGATGTTCGAAGTCGCCAGTTGCATATAATAAGTTGTTTGAAAGTCGTTTGTCATGGAAAAACTGGCGACTTCGAACATGAAATGTTATTAATTGTCTATATATATATATATATATATATATATATATATATATATATATATATGTGTGTGTGTGTGTGTGTGTGTGTGTGTGTGTGTGTGTGTGTGTGTGTGTACATTTGAATTACAAAAAAAAAAAAAAAAAAAATAATAATAATAAAAAAGCCTCTGTACAATGTCATTCATCCTAGAGATCGTAGAGAGTTTTCACCGCAAAGGCTTTTTTTAATTGTCAATTTTCTCGACAACGGCTGATACGTGCATCTTGGTGCTTTGCCAAATCACACCTCTGGCCATGAGCTTTCATTATGCGCAGTATGAATCGAATCTGAATTTCACAATTGGCGGCCTCCCCTTGTCAGTAGGAGGTCGAGGTTCCACCCGGAGGCAACACCGTCTGGGTACAAGGCTTGACAATCCCGTGTCACGTCACACAGATTGGCTGCTATCGCTATCTGATAGGCTGGGCGCTACGAGGCAGTGGGCCGCGCCCCAGCGGCCAACCAGTCAGCTAGCGATCGCGGCCTATCGGTGTAACGTGACACGGACGAAGCCTTGTATCTTGTTGCCCGAGGACGCCGCCTGTCTCTGTTTCCCGCCTTCGGCGCCACCGCACTGACGCGACGGCCTGCTCTATTCAAACCCTGTTCTGGCAGTGGGACGCTGTCGCGAGAGGCTGCGTGTTCCCATGACGTCGATTTGCAGTAGGCTTTTGGAACATCTACTTTGTTCGAATATTATGAACTACCTCGAAGAGAACGACCCAGTAACCAATAGTCAACACGGATTCAGAAAGTATCGCTCTTGCGAAACACAGCTTGCCCTTTATTCACATGAAGTGTTAAGTGCCATCGACAAGGGATCTCAAATCGATTCCATATTTCTGGATTTCCGGAAGGCTTTTCACACTGCACCTCACAAGCGGCTTCTAATGAAATTGCGTGCTTATGGAATATCTTCCCAATTGTGCGGTTGGATTCACGATTTCCTGTCAGAAAGGACACAGTTCGTTGTAATTGACGGTAAGTCATCGAGTAAAACAGAAGTGATATCTGGCGTTCCACAGGGAAGCGTTATAGGTCCCCTACTCTTCCTCGTGTTTATAAACGATTTAGGAGACAATCTGAATAGCTCCCTTAGACTGTTCGCGGATGATGCTGGCGTTTATCGGTTAGTGAAGTCAACAGAGGATCAAAAGCAACTGCAAAGCGATTTAGACAAAATTTCTACTTGGTGCGAAAATTGGCAATTGACACTAAATAGAGAAAAGTGTGAAGTAATACACATGACCACTAAAAGAAATCCACTGAACTTCAATTACGCGATAAATCAGTCAAACCTTAAGGTCGTAAATTCTACCAAATACCTAGGAATTACAATTACGAAAAACTTTGACTGGAGAGAACACGTAGAAAATATTGTGGGGAAGGCGAATCAAAGGTTACGTTTCATTGGCAGAACGCTTCGAAGATGCACCAGCTCCACCAAAGAGACTGCCTACATCACACTTGTGCGTCCTCTCCTGGAGTACTGTTGCCCCTTGTGGGACCCTCACCAGGTGGGACTGACGGAAGATATTGAGAAGGTTCAGCGAAGGGCAGCTCGATTTGTTTTATCACGTTACGGGGGGGAAAGCGTCGCGGAAATGTTGCACGAATTGGGGTGGAAATCATTAAAAGAAAGACGTTATTCATTGCGGCGTGATCTGTTTGCGAAGTTTCAATCACCGACTTTTACTTATGAATGTGAAAATATTTTGCTAGCACCCACCTACTTAGGGAGACATGACCATCCCAATAAAATAAGAGAAATCAGATCGAAAACGGAACGATTTAGGTGTTCTTTCTTCCCGCGCGATATTAGAGAATGGAACGGTAGAGAAAAGTTATGAAAGTGGTTAATGAACCCTCTGACAGGCACTTAAATGTGATTTGCAGAGTATCTATGTAGATGTAGTAGATGTAGATGCCACACAGTACAGCGACACGCCGTCCGGCGCGAGTACTAGCTGGAGACCGTCTGTAACGATACACTAAAATTTTAATTTTATTTTGTTCATCTTTGGTCAGCGATGCTTATCGCCTCCGGTTCCCACTGACTCGCAATGCAACTAATTTAATTTCGTTCCTCATTTTTTTCTTCCGAACAAGCGAGAAGACGGAACCGTCATAGTAGTTTTACTCACTCTCTGGTCTGTATCTAATCGATGTAGACGTCTTTCATACCTGTATTCACGCATGTAAGTACGAATAAGGCAAGCTGTTGCTGAAAATCTATTATTTAAATTTAAAAGCATTCCCTCTCCTTGGTTTTCATTTAAATCAAACTCCTCCACGCCAAATATTTAATTTCTTAAGGTTTTCAGCTCCTTCGCATCCGTAATAGTTTTATGTTCAGACGCCATTACAATCGCTTCGCATTGTCTGAAAAATTCCAATCAATCAATCATCCTTATACAATACTTTGTTTGATTTTAGAAGCTGCAGTCATTTCTTTTGTAATTTCACGAAGTCCGATCATTTTTTCTTTTAATTATTCTATCATTACCAGTAACTTCTTGTACCACCCACGGTCACACAACAATGAAAAGCGAAGTGAACAGTCTGAAAATTGATCTCCTACGGAAAGTATCTCGAACGTTCACGGATTAAATAAGAAAAAGTTATCATTTCCAGCTTCTACTATACGAAGCGCAGGATCCAGCTAGATGCTTTCCGAAGGTCTTATAAAGTGCTGTTGCTTGTATGGTGCCCGACTTTAATATGCAACCCGCAGTTTATTAGCTTCAATGTTCATTTTGTGCTGTACTTTAACTAAATTATTTCAAATTCAAAAATTCGGTACCAAAATATAATCTCGGAATCTATTTTAACAATTATGGCATCATACTAAGCAAGGGCAACGTTATACGTCGTTTCATCCTGAGCCTTGGAATGCACAAAAAAGTGATGGTGGTTCGACTCCCACTTAAGGAATGAATGGATATCGTTTAATAAGAGGTTTTCAGCAATACCGCTTTCTTCTTTTAATTACATGACCGGTTTCGGCGTGTTAGACGCCATCTTCAGACCTGTCGTAATTTTTTTACATCAATACTATTGCAACAATTTTTAACATAGCAAATTGGTATACATCCACACTGATGTGTCATCCAAATAAAATTTACACGTCAATAATAATATGACTGAATCCATCTTTCTCAAGGTCTAATTCAGAGGCACTTCAAAATCAAGTTCAGTACTGGATATCGTTTAGTTCCGGTAACGCAGGCGTAAAGGAATTATGGACAAAATTTAAATGCATTGTAAACAAGGCGCTGGAGAGATATGTGCCGACAAGGATTAAGGATGGAAAAAAAACCCTGTGGCTAAATAGTAACAATCGAAAAATTCTGAGAAAGCAAAGGCATTTGCACTCTTGGCTCAAAAAAGGTCAATCAGATCAAATCAGAAAAAAAGAGATTCCGCGTCTATAAAAAGAGCAATGCGCGAAGCATACCATCGTCATACCTAAATAAAAAATTTATTTAGATTATTCATTACAGATATTTCAGAAACCGTGACTTAATTTCAATATGATTTAAGAAAAATGCAACCAGTTATTTTCACTTGAAATGATACTGTTTTATTATTATTATTATCATTTATTTTTCCAATTTGCGATCAGTTTTGGCTTCAGTGTGCTAGGTTTAGATGGAATACCAAAGTGCGGCGAATGAAAATTTGTGCCCGGCCGGGATTCGAACCGCCGGCCACGGTGGCCGAGGGGACTGACGCGCTCCAGTCACGGTCTGCACGGCCACTACGGCCGGGGGTTCGAATCCCCCCTCGGGCATGGATATTTGTGCCGTCCTTAGTCTTAGCTAGTTCATAAGTAGTTTGTAAGCTTAGGGACTCATGGCCCCGTAGTTAAGTCCCATAAGTTCTACAAACATTTGATATCATTCGCCGCACTTTGGTATTCCATCTAAACCAAGCACAGTGAAGCCATAACTGATCGCAAATTGCGATTTATTTCATTCAGTGAACGCTGTAACGTCGTCAAAAATATACAACTGTTTATTCCCTCGGTTGCACAGTGGTAGGGTGTCAGACTACAAATCCAAAGGTCGCAGATTCGATCCACGCCAGGTCCAAGGATTTTTATCTGTCACATTCCATTTCTTTCACCTCTGGCGGTATTGCTCATGTGAAAAATACCAAGTAGCACCGTGGTTCGGAACCCACGTTAAACTATAGGTCCCCCTATTACTGGCTGGGTAAGTCAGTTCGAAGGCCGGAGGAAGGCAACGGCATACCACCTCCAATCAGTACCATGCCTAGTAAAGCACTGTGGTGCTCAACCCAATCTTCGGATTGTTGACTGCTTTACCTTATTCCATTAACCGGTTTTCGACCCTTTTACAGGTTGATCTTCAGACGGTGTATGTTACAGGATCGTCTTAAGCATGATGTTGGGTGCTGCATCTGCGATGGGTAGACGGAAACATACTTTAATAACTCGACTTGCTGTTGTTAACGTCGTGTTTTGTATCTGGAAATTTATGTGAAATTTGTTGAATTACTGTGACTGTATGGCCGGCTTTTCATAGTTAATTTCCATGTCCTAGGTCTCCTTCTGTTTATATAACAATACCACATCACTTTTTTACTAACGGGCTCAATAATACACTGTAAACAACACTTCACCAGCGTCTAACATGTGCTTTTATAACTGATGTTATTTACAAACGTCTTCATTCGAAGATATAACACTCTTTGTACACGTAAGTTTCTTTTGTTTGTTTATGATACAATCGACCAGTTAGCAAATAATTTTGTCAATATTGGTCAAACTGGAAGAAGTTTCATTACAAGATTTAAAGAACAGATGGACGCATTCTGCCTTATTAACTTAAACAACATTGCCACACACCTTGCCCAACAGGATCATTCTGCAGATAATCAAAATAACCTCCAAATACTTCACTTTGCCAACAAAGATATGAAACTTGAGCTTCTTAAAAACTGATATTCTCATCAACGCAATACAGCATGCAGCAACCTGCTTAATGATCAAACTGAACTAAAAAACCAAATGTTCCTCCAAAATTTCGAGAATTTATAATGTCATCATCATCATCTCATCATCATTAGAGACTGATTATGCCTTTCAGCGTTCAGTCTGGAGCATAGTACCTCTAATAAAATTCCTCCATGACCCCTATTCAATGTTAACATTAATGCCTCGTCTGATGTTATGCCTTTTACTTCAAAATCATTCTGCACCGAATCTAAGTACTTTCTTCTTGGTCTACCTCGACTCCTCTTACCCTCCACTGACGAGCTCATGAGTCTCTTAGGTAACCTTGCTTCTCCCATGCGTGTAACATAACCCCACCATCTCAGTCTGTTCGCTCTAACTGCTTCATCTATGGTGTTCATTCCCAGCTTTTCTTTGATTTCCTCATTATGGACACCCTCCTGCCATTGTTCCCATCTATTGGTACCTGTAATCATTCTTGATACTTTCATATCTGTAACCTCTATCTTATGAATACGGTAACCTGCATCCACCCAACTTTCACTCCCATACAACAAAGTTGGTCGAAAGAGCGGTGCACTGCTAACTTAGTCTTGGTACTTACTTCCTTCTAGCAGAAGAGAGTAGATCTTAGCTGAGCACTCACTGCATTATCTTTGCCCCACCTCGATTCCAGTTCTTTCGCTATGTTGCCATCCTGTGAGAAAATACATCCCTGGTACATTGTCTACCTGTTCTAACTTTGTTCCTCCTATTTGGCACTCAATCTGAATCTCTTTCCCACAGACATTACTTTCATTTTGGAGATGCTGATCTTCATATCATAATCCTTGCACCTCTGATCGAGCTCTGAAATATTAGTTTGCAAACTTTCAATCGAATCGGCCATTACAACTAAGTCATCCGCATATGCGAGACTGCTTATTTTGTTTTCACCTACTTTAATCCCGTCCTGCAAGTCTACTGTTTTCAACATATGATCCATGAATAGTATGAACAACAGTGGTGACAGGTTACAGCCTTGTCTTACCCCTGAAACTACCCTGAACCATGAGCTTAATTTACCATCTACTCTAACTGCTGCCTGACAGTCTACGTAAAGCCCATTAATTGCCTGCAGAATTTTGCCTCCTATACCATAATCTTGAAGAACTGACAGTAGCTTCCTCCTAGGGACACGGTCATACGCCTTTTACAGATCTATGAAACATAGATACAATTCCCTGTTCCACTCATAGCACTTTACCTGCAGTAAGCTAAAGATCTGGTCCTGACAGCCTCTAAGAGGCCTAAACCCACACTGATTTTCATCTAACTTGTCCTCAATTAATACTCGCACTCTCCTTTCAACAATACATTAGAAAATTTTGCCTACAACGCTAATTAAAGAGATACCTCGGTAGTTGTTGCAATCTTTTCTGTTTCCATGTTTGAAAATTGGCGTGATTACCGCTTTCGTCCAGTCTGACGGAACCTGTCCCGATTCCCACGCCTTTTCAATTATCCTGTGTAACCATTTGAGACCTGACATTCCACTGTATTTGACGAGTTCCGGCTTAATTTCATCCACCCCAGCCGCTTTATTGCACTGTAATCTACTGACCATTTTCTCCACTTCCTCAAATGAGATCCTGTTTCCATCGTCGTTCCTATCCCATTCTACCTGAAAATCTGATACATCATTGAACGTTTCACCAACATTGAGCAATTCTTCAAAATATTCCCTCCATTTGTCCAAGGCATCCACAGGATTGACTAGCAGCTTTCCTGACCTGTCCAAAACACTTGTTAATTCCTTCTTGCCTCCCTTTCGAAGATTGCTAATTATGCTCCAAAATGGTTTTCCCGCGGCTTTGCCCATAGATTCTAGCTTGTTTCCAAAGTCTTCCCACGATTTCTGCTTGGATTCTGTAATTATCTGTTTGGCTTTGTTTCTTTCTTCAACATAACTTTCTCTGTCTACCTGATTTCTGGTATGGAGCCATTTACTAATGTAAAGAAACTAATTGACAAAAGCCCATCCTTCCTCCCACCATCCTTTCCCACTCTTCCCATACACCCTCTTCTGCCCCCCTACCCTCCCCTCACTCAAGACAGCTCTTCCATATACTTCTGATAAGGTCAAAACACTACATAAGAACAAATGCATAATTACTTTATTTACATCTAAATAACTATTACTTCAATTCTACAATAATAGAATAACCATATTCCTACTGTCATTTAAAAACAATAAACAGAACCTAGTCTTTACTAATATTAGGAACGCAATAGTCTATGAATAACTATAACAAACAGTACTAATTTTATTCTTGTCTTTTTAACTGATTATGTACGTACATATTAAGGCTAAAAAACCTATTCAAACAATATAGAAAGAATTTATTATTCACTTTTACAGTTTAATATTGACAGAATTATTTGCTAACTGATCTATTGTATCATACACAAACAAAACAAACTTACCTGTACAAAGAGAATTATATCTTCGAATGAAGACGTTTGTAAATAACATCAATTGTAAAAGTACATACTGGACGCTGGTGTTGACAGTGTATTATAGAGTACAATAGTGAAAAAGGTATGTAGAATTGTTTTATAAACACAAGGAGACCAGTGAAATAGAAATTAACTATAAAAAGGGCATACAGTCGCAGTAAATAAATAAATAAATTCTACGAAAATTTCCAGATACAATACACGATCTAAACATCGTGTAAGTCGAGTATTAATGTTTCCGTCTTCCCACCACAGAGACATCAGCCAACATCACGCTTAAAATGATTCTCTAACATGCACCGTCTGAAGATGAACCTGAGAAGGTTCCAAAACCGGTTAATGGAAGAAACAGTATCATTTCAAGTGAATGTGAGTGGTTGCATTTTTCTTAAATCATAACTAAATAAAGTATTTCGCCAACAACCCGAAAAAATTCTGGTCCTATGTAAGATCGGTAAGGGGATCAAAAGTCTTTATCCAGTCACTCGTTGATCAATCTTGGGTGGTAATAGAAGACAGTAAAATGAAGGACGAAGTTATAAATTTAACATTTAAGAAACTATTCATGAAGGAGGGCCGTGCAAACATGCCTCTCCTTATGTTTAATGCCTTCATTTGATGCTCGCTCTAACTCCCATATGGAGTACATAGTAAAAGGCATAGCTGATATAGAAAATCGCTAATATAATTGAAAACAAACAAGTATTTGTGCAGTTATTATGTAGTTTTCTAAATAAAGCTGGACTACAATACCAATTATCTATGTAGACGGTATGGCCCTTTCCTACATAGAGCTTAATAAGTGCTTCAACTATTTCCCCGCCTTATCCATATTTTTGGTATCGTACAGGGTAGACAACAACAATTAAATCTTGTAAAAATCCTGTCTCACAGCCACAGATATCAAAATATTTTATTCCAAATATGTTTCTTCTTGACGGAATGTATTCTTTGAAAGTCAGCCACCTATTACGTAACAGAACTTCCGTCTATGCACAGCTTTGGGAATGGTTGAAATGACAAAATATTTTCTTCGCAATAAATCAATGACGTTCCCTATTTTGTACAAAATATCATTGATAGAATCGACATTCTGGTTGAAATGTAGAATTGGTTAACAATTTGAAATAACGGTCTCCAAAAATATCGCCACGCAGAAGTTTCCTTTTACTCCACTAAAGGTAATTTCTTGTTGCGCGTCATTTAAAATGATATGGCAAAAAAATAAAAAAAGCAGTATAATTCGACTTTCGACTACTAAAGTTTATTCTGAATCGTTTTTGTTCCTATTATTTTGCTGAGACTAATAGTGATTTGTGATTCCTTACTTTCTCCTGGCGAATAACAACTTCGAAAAACTTACGGGTATGCTGGCAGGTACCAAAATCGACGACGGCCAATATTTCATCAGGAGACCACGCTGCCATTTTCAAGGCGAAACTGCAGTAAGGAAGCAATGTGCAACGATCCTTAAAACCTCGGTTTTCAATAAGTAAACACACCGAGCAAGCAAGCACACAGCGCCGACACGACCAAAGATGAAACCGGTTAGAATATCGATAATAAACATCAGTTCTCGACACATGAAGTCAGATTAGTTTTGTCCCTCTGTTTTTTGACAAGTGAGAGAGCATTCATAAGGTTGTCACCTAGTTTTATTTCCATCGCTGCCTTGATAACATAGTCCCAGTAGTTGGAAGTGCATGCCAGAATTTCCGTTTTGTTATATTCCATAGGGTGACCTGTGTCAAGACAGTGTTCGGCCACAGCAGATTTGTTTGGCTTTTGTAAACGTGTGTGACGTTTATGCTCAATACAACGGTCCTCAACAGGCCTAATAGTTTGACCAACATATGACATGCCACAGCTACATGCGATACGGTAGACACCCGCCGTGCGCAAACCGAGATCATCCTTAGCGGATCCCAACAGTGCCTTAATGTTAGAAGGTGGACGAAACACACATTTTACATTGTTCTTACGCAAAATGAGACCAATCTTATTGGAAGTCCTGCCAACGTATGGCAGAAAGGCCACTGACGTGGGTGCCGACTCAGTGTTATCATCACTAGCCCGTTGCACATGTGGTCAATAGTGCAACGCTCTTTTACTCTGCCCTTCACCATAGCCATTCTGTCGAAAAGTTACCTCCAGATGAGACAGCTCAGTGTGCAAACTTTCTGGGTCAGAAATGACGTGAGCCCTATGCACTAAGGTTCGAAGAACCCCTTCACGTTGAGCTGGGTGGTGACAACTATCAGCTTGCAAATACAAATCAGTATGCATTGGCTTCCTATAAACAGCATATCCAAACTGCCATCTGCTTTTCTCCTGACCAATACATCAAGGAAGGGAAGGCAACCATTCTTTTCCACTTTCATTGTGAAACGGATGTTGGGGTGGATTGAAGTTAGATGTTCCAAAAAATAATTCAAGTTCTCATTACAATGAGGCCAAACAACAAACGTGTCGTCTACATATCTGAAAAAACAAGCAGATTTCAACTCCGCTGACTCCTGTGCACGATCTCCAAAGTCCTCCATGAATAAATTAGCAATGATGGGTGACAAAGGGCTTTCCATCGCAACTCCATCTGTCTGCTCGTAGTACTCGTCAATAAAAAGTAGGTGGAAGTCAAAACATGTCGAAATAAATTCGTTAAATCAGTACCAAACTTCGTCTCAATTAGTTGCAACTGATCAGACAGAAGAACGCGAGTGAAAAGAGAAACCACATCAAAACCAACTAAAATATCCGAGTCAGCCTAGTGCAAACCCTCCAATCGAAGTAGGAAATCCACCCAGTTCTTAATGTTGTGTTCAGTGGGCTCAACAAACCAGCAAAATGTTTTGCAACACGATATGTGGGAGCACCGATGTTTGACACGATAGGCCTAAGAGGGCACCCATCTTTATGGACCATAGGAAGGCCATATAATCTGGGAGGTACAGTACAAAACGAATTAAGACTCTTGATAGTTTCATGTGACAAAGAACTTTTCTTTAGGAGGTTATCGGTCTTCCTCTCAGCACTTTATGTAGGGTCAGCAGAAATCCTTCGATATGCTGAATCAGATGATAATCCTGCTTGTTTAAAACAACAGTAGCATTTCCCTTGTCAGCAGGTAAAATAACAATATCAGGATCCATCCTAAGTGAACGTAAGACAGTTGCCTCAGCTGTTGTTATATTACTCACAGGCGGACGTGCCCTAGTCAACACACGACAAGCTTCCCTCCTAACCTCCTCTTTAATGTCAGAAGGTAGTTTAAAAACAGCCTGTTCTACAGAACTAATAAAAGCAACAACAGGTAAACGTTTAGGCGTCAGTGCAAAATTTAAACCTTTCCCCAGAACGGATAGAGCAGCGTCGTCAAATGTTTTCTCTGTGAGATTAATCACTTGCCTCTGAAGATGTCTTCCGCAGCCGAAGATGAAACGTTTGGGGAAAGTTTTATAAATCGACCACGGCTTATCAGCCAGGAAGTTTTAAATGAAGTTGACGCCGGCCGTGAAAGTTTACATTGTATGATCAAAATTAATCCGACCTCATCTGTCGAGAACTGATGTTTATTATCGATATTTTGACCGGTTTCATCTTTGGTCGTGTCGGCGCTGTGTGCTTGCTTGCTCTGTGTGTATTGTCTTTCCTGTTTTCATTGTACGACAACTCTACAGACGAAAAGCTGAAAGTAATCAAAGATTTTCGATGATCTAGTCATATTTACTTTAATCCCTTACTTTCTGACACAAACGAATGTATTTTAGTCACGAATATTTTTGATGTCTATATTTCACGGTCACTTTTAATGGGTTCAATTTTATTAGCTTCTGATTCTGAAGTATTACGTACAGCTCTTCTCATCGAAGTTTTTGTATGTGATGTAACAATATGTGGATTTTTATTATCTGAATCATTTTCTGAATCAGTGACTCCGTTATCGAGTAGAATTCTTTTTGAACTCCTCTGTAGCACTCTAAATGGGAGGTAAAATATTTTATAAAGCAAACTAGCTGAAAACCCGGCATTTCCCGGGGATTTATTTATTTTTCCTGCCTTTTTTTGAGTTAATACTTGTCCTATTCCTCTCTCTGTCTATCTCCTTTTTTCTAAGGACATGTTATATTTTTCAGATAATATATAAGAAATAAGGCTGTCTTGCATAATGTACAAAGTTATAAGTGCAGTATCCAAACAAAGAAATATAGCAATCAATTACAAGCGATATGTAACATTCATACATTCATGTAATTCACAAGTTTACTATAAACATTATTTCTTTTGACTTTTCAGGATCTAATATGAATAATTTCTTTGGTGAGCTCACCTCTGAGAAACTGACATGTAGTTGCCTGTCTGAGAAACATGGACATGTCAGATCCACTCCAAAGTTTTGAATAGATAGCCCTGTGATATAATAATGGTAAGAGAAAATGCAAGTCTCACTGGAAGCTGCAGTCTCTGGAAGACCTGTCGGAAGTAATCGGTATTCTTTGGATGTACACTGTTTCATTCTTTTCCTTTCCTTGTAGTTCTATAGAAGTCTATTACTTTCACCTGCAGTTGTTGCGCTTCACAGTTCAAAGTTGGTTGAAAGTTGTAAGAGCAGTCAGCTTTCAGGAATTTCTTTAAGCTGACTGGGATACAGGAGTATTTTAGTGGTAAATAAGTAAATGTGTTAATACATGGTGCATGATGTGACAGGTTTTTACCCATCGGCGTATACCTCATATTTATAGAAGTATAAGTTCTACAATTGCATAATTTTGTCGTTTTATATTTATTGCATAAGTGTTGTATGTCTCTAAAAATCTGTTGCGAACAGAGTTAGTTGTAAAGAAGTAATATAGTAAAACTGATGCGTGATGGGACGGTTTTTGCATGAATATTACTGTTTATGTCCTTTTGTCTCACGAATTACGCGTCGTAGTGTGATACAATTTCACAATTACATTCAGCTGTATGTGTGTATCTGTAAAATTTCATGCGAGTACAATTTGTAGTGTAGAAATTATAAACTGTAACGTCATACCGAAAGCTGTAGTTTTGCTCCATGAACAGCGGAAAAGTAGTAAGCGAGAAACTTTTTCCTTTCATTATTTTGATGTGATTATCAGCGAGAAAAAGATAATAAAGTTTCGAAATTTTGTTTTAAGTTTATTGCAAGGCGCTAAGTACGGACATCCCTGTCATTCTCATACAGTGTGTGGATAAAGTCGCATTATATGGCAGTTTCTTGCAACTGCTATTGTTTATGACGCTATATCCTCTGAACGATGTGTCGCATTTCATAAACTGTAGATTTGTACGCAATACGTACACACAAACATACGGACGCTGTTCTGTATATATAAAGATTGCACGTAACTACAATTTTCAACTACATCTTACGGACATTGAAAAAAGTATAAATTGTTATGAAAATGCAAGTTTTCTTTATTTCTAATCACATATAAAACACAGAGTTGCAATATCGGGTGCAGCAGTGAAAGCGTTAAAATGCATTGATTAGTTAGCTTTACATTTCAAAGAAGGTATCATAAAAATCATTAGATGAAGTAAAGGGGTATAAGTATACGTCTTATAATTTTGATAAGAATAAAGTTAAAAGTTCACAAGGTTTCGGAACTGGTGCTTTCCAGAAGTACGAGTACCTAGCACAGTGAGAGTTCATATCTATCCCTCTCCTTTAATAAATACACTCGCTTTATCATGATATAGTTTCACTAATCTCATTTTCTGGTAAAGTCACTTGTACCTCTTTCCTTCTGACATCCTCAAATAAGATAGTTGTGTTCAATTTCATTTATTTTCCTAATTTAATATCATCTCCAAGTACATTAAATTTCAAAACAAGTTTAATGGGACAAATGCATCCTATCACAATTTTGCACAATTTTTTTTTTTTTTTTTTTTTTTTTTTTTAAATCAGGAGTCAGACTGCTAGTTGATATTCTCATAACAGCCTGCAAATTACTGTCTGTTAAATAGCTTCGGTATTTGCGCTTGTTGATTTTCAAGCAAGAAAAACTTTGTTCACAAATATACTTCGATCCAAATATAGAGAATATTTTGCCTGCAAATTTTTTGATACATGGAAACTTTTCAGATGACAAAGATTTATAAAAGTCAACTAAAGTTACAGCACTAAACATTTCTTTCACTGCGTGATCTGCCTGCATGTGGATCAGTTCAATTTGCAGCTTCTGTGGTGCAGTGTCATTATCAGCAGTGATGGGATACGATAAAACATTAAATTGAAGCTCAATTTTCTCAAAATCCTGAAATCTTCTAGTAAACTCAGCCTCTAAACTCTGCAGATAATCCCTAATCTTAAATGAAATACTTCAAGGTACTTTCTGTTTCCCTATAAAGGGGAAAGACAAAATTTTCCTTCATTTTCTTGCCTTGTAAACAGACCTAGTTTTTTTTTTTAAATGCTATGACATGTGTCCACATTTTATGAGCAAACAACCCCTTTCCCTGCAATGGCACATTCAGCTCATTCAATTTTTCAAAAATATCAGCTGCAAATATCATCTCATATCTCTACTCTTCACATCCTATTTTTGCAACAAAATCATGAGATATCTCCTTAGTGTCCAGAAATAACATTATTTCATCTTGTAATGACCAGACTCTTTTTAATACTTTGCCCAAGCTCAACCACCTCACACTGGTAAATTACATCTTCATGTTCTGCCTCCACTTCCTCAAGAAGAGATTTGAAATGTCTGTGATGGAGTGCCCTTGCTCTGATTGTGTTCACAACACCAACAACAGGCTCTACCACGTGCTTAAAGTCTAGTGCAGTCTTGCAGAGGCTTTCCTGGTGTAAAATACAATGAAAAACGAAAATATCAGTGTCTCTGTCTTCGGTTTGTAACTTGTTTTTTAAAAGTTGCACCATACGTATATTTTTCCCACAGAAAGCTCTGGTCCCATCTGTTGTAATGCTTACCATTTTGTTCCAGGATAAGCCACTTGTTTCCACACAATTAACATCACATTCTAACAAGTCTTGACCAGTGGTTCTATCTTTCATGGATATCATACCAAGTAATTCTTCGGTGATGACAAAATGTCATTAATTCCACCGATAAAGATGAGTACTTGTGCAGTGTCTTCATTATCTGCGCTTTCGTCCATTTCCAGTGAATACCAAACAAAATCTTCGCTCACAGTCTTTAGCTGGTCTGCAATTTCGTCACTAATTAAATCAATGCGCCGCGCTATAGTCTTCCTTGACAACGAAATGCTCTCAAATTTGGTTTTAACCTCAGGACACAATACACTTCCGCACTCTACCATGCACTGTTTAATAAACTCGCCATCCGAAAATGGTTTGTTTCATTTAGCAAGGTTATAGGCGACCATGAAACTTGCTTCTGTAGCATTATTTTGAAACGGTGTTTGCTTCGTAAATAACCCTTGTTGCTTCTTCAAGATCTTCCGGGTTATGTGGTCGTGGTCCAAGAAACATATCTGTTCCTGACGTTTCGTCCAGAGCTGCGCTGGACATCTTCAGAGGTACTGGTAGCGGTGAGTTGCCGACTCACCGCTACCAGTACCTCTGAAGATGTCCAGCGCAGCTCTGGACGAAACGTCAGGAACAGATATGTTTCTTGGACCACGACCACATAACCCGGAAGATACAACAGCTATTACTTCAGCCGGTCGTGAAAGCCTTCACTGCATGCTTCTTCAAGAGTTTCACGAACTCCGCTGCTTTTATTTTTCGTTCTTCATTTGAAAGTTTGCAGCCCAAGTCTCTGTGTTTTGTTTCGTGATGTCGTCTCAGATTGTACTCCTTGAATACGGCAACTGTATCATGGCATAGTAAGCATACGGCTTTATTTCCTGCAACAACAAAGAAATATTTGGTCGTTCAGTCTTCGTTAAACAGACGGTACTTATCACCGATTTTACGCTTCTTCGCATGATTTCAATATATATAGGGTGTTTCACTAAGTGTGTGTTGCCTCTGTAAATTATAAAATAATAGGTGACTATCATTTTCCAAAGAGTTACAGCACAAAGATATAATTTTTTAAATGGAACAATAGTTTTTTCTATCGTGTATGGGATTCGTTTAAACCAGCTGCGTCCAAATCAATTTAAACTACATTCCTATCACTGTTAGTTTGGGAGCTACAACCCTTCAAAGTTCCGGGGGCGGAGGCTGCGATAGCGTAGCTAACTGGCCGAGTGGCTATCCCCTGGGGCACGGCCCACTGTCTCATGACCGCCAGCCAGTGAGCTACGCTGTCGTAGCCTCCGCCCCCTAAACTTTGAAGCGTTGTAGCTCCAAAACTAACAGCGATAGGAATGTAGTTTAAATTGATTTGGACGCAGCTGGTTTCAACGAATCCAATGCACGATAGAAAAAAAACTATTGTTTCATTAAAAAATTATATCTTTGTGCTGTAACTCTTTGGAAAATGATACAATAAACTATGTTCATAGCTCCGCAGAAAGTGTAACATTTCTTGTGTTGACCTTCCGCATTTAAATTTCCCGTCACCTATTATTTTATAAGTTACAGAGGCAAACATATATATATATATATATATATATATATATATATATAATAATGGAAAGTCCAGGTTGGAATTAATAATATGAGGACAGTTTACAACTCACCGCAAAGACGTGGCGACGAGCTGCGACAGGCACATACAAAAGACACACACATACAACACATTCAGCTATCGGCCATGGCCTTCTTCAGAAAATAGAGCACTCACGCAATCATATATATATATATATATATATATATATATATATATATATATATATATATATATTATGTTGTACTGCCGCACAGACAAAACACAAGTAAACCACCAGAAAAGAAGAAAATTGCTCTGAACGTCGTACTATTTACTCGGCACGGGAGAAATACAGCGCTCCCATCAGCCACCGCGTGGAGTATAAATTTGCGCCAGTAGCAGGATGCACAGTGCTTTTTTCCGTGCCCCTGGTGGCTGATGGTAGTGCTCCCATAATCCACCGCGCTCACATGCAGCTTCGTTGATTGCGTGACTGTAGAGACATCTGTCGGTAGTACGCACTACCAAGTAGCGCAGACGCTCGCGGATTTTTTTAGTCGCGCGGGGAAGGGAAATTTTGTTTTTCCTGTGATTTTTGTAAATGTCTTGGCGGGCCACACAAAACCCCTCTGCGGGCCACATGTGGCCTGCGGGCCGCTATTTGCCCACCTCTGCATTAGTGCATGGAAGCCGGCAAACTACGTCGCAGAGCAACACATGGATGCCGGCTAAATAAAAGCGCTCGTAATAAAAGGATTAAAAACGTAGTTCAGCTGTAAGGAAGAAAAAATCCAAGGCTGTGTCGCACGTGGTGGTTGGGGATCTGGGTCAGCAAGCTGCGGAACGCGAAAATACGGCCGGACATCGTTCTTCACGTCAGCGCGAGTGCTAACCAAGCAGTGTTTAAATGTTTGTAAATCTAAGGAGCTTCAATCGTTGGTCTTCAGTCCCTAGACTTACAAACTACATTAACTTAAAGTAACTTATGCTAAGGTCAACATAAACACTCATGTCCGCGGGAGGACTCGAACCCCCGACTGCAAGGAACCGCGCTCTTTACAACAAGTAGGATGATGCTGTCCTCACACGGGATGTGTTGTCCCAACGTGACGCAGGCCAGACGTGCTGTCTACCTAGCTACAACACGCTCTGAAACGACCTGCTACATCACACGGAACGTGCTGCTAATCGTGATTTGCGACCACGGCGTTCTCCAGCGCCCGTTTGGGGGTTTACAAAGATGGATGTTTGTTAAATTACAAGATATCTCTGTTATCAATCGTCGCAACAAAGAATAAAAGTTTTGAAACTTTGGCATGCAAAATTCTTCCAGAAATTATATATATATATTTTCAAAGATACACAAAGACGGCAAATTTATCTGACAGCAGATGAGAATGATAACAAAATATATGACCAAAACAATTTTTGGCAAAAGAAAAAACGTAAAAAATTGGCATCGGCGAAATACATGATCTGCACCAGTTTGCCTGATACATTTTACTTGTTTATACACGCAGGACAACGCCTCAGCTCGACATTGTTCGTTGTGGTAATTTTTGCTTTTAATATTGTACGTAAACACTGTTCCTTCTTCACTGTACCTGCTTCCTTAAGCACACTGTACTGAACTGCAACAAAATTCAAGCACCGTGGGGAAAACCGAGTGACGTGGGATACTGTCTAGAAATTTTTTTAGTTCCTGTAGCCTAGCACGTAAAACTCAACAAATTCTCTCGTGGGCAGAGTTTGTTCTAGTTTCTAATAAGGAACGTCGTGTACCGAATATTATAATTGTATTAAAATAACAAATAAGTTACAAAAACCGTAATTAAACCAAATAGTTATAAATATCTGAGAGAGTGTAGATGCAAACCTGATACTTAGTACGCCGGCCGCGGTGGCCGAGGAGACATTCGAGTGGCAGCCGCAGTGCGGGACGGACGCGTGGCGGCAGTGCTGGCGTTCGCGAAGTAAACAACGGCTGAGTCGCTGTGTTTAAGATTAGTTCTAACCGCTTTGCTTAGCTAATTGTGGCTGTGTTTGAAACGAAAAAGCAGACAGAATGAGCACGATTAATATCTTGAGGAAAGATACGATCAAATTTACTTTCG
Organism: Locusta migratoria; assembly: GCA_026315105.1. Classification (NCBI taxonomy): domain Eukaryota; kingdom Metazoa; phylum Arthropoda; class Insecta; order Orthoptera; family Acrididae; genus Locusta; species Locusta migratoria. Next base: position 333,929,988 of record CM048746.1, on the reverse strand, counting down.
ACAGATGTCATGTAAGACCGAAAGCATATGAAGTGAAGCAATGGTTTATAGAAAAAGTACAGATTCATGAGAGTGACGTAATAGGTGTATATTTGTCCTTTGTAACAAATGTTGCGTTTGTGAAACTGAAAAGTCCTGAATTATGTTGTTCAATAGTAGATAAGTTTGGCGGTATCATAAAGTTCAATCATTCTGACGGTAGTGTGAGTGACGTTCCTGTCTGTCACGCTGGTTTAGGAATTCGGACGGTCCGCATTTTTGAACTTCCTTTTGAAATGCCGGACGAGGAAATCAACAAAGTTCTTCGGCCCTACGGCAGAATAATTTCCAACATCGCCGAAAAGTGGTCAGAGGCCCATATGTTTCCCGTGTTGAACGGCGTTCGACAAGTGAAGATAGAGCTTTATAAGCACATACCCTCATACATAAATGTGAGTGGCTATCGTGCTTTAATAATATACGACGGACAGCCCAGAACGTGTGCTCTGTGTAATTCCACGGAGCACATTAGAAGCGAGTGTAGCAGGAGGCGCGTCCCGCAGCTGCCGGCTGCAGAACACGCGGCGCCCGGCCAGGCAGTCGGCCTCAAGCTGACGTACGCTGCCGCCGCGTACCCGCGCAGCCCCGCTGGGCAGGAGGAAGTTGTTGCCGCACCGGCCGCACTAGGAAACTACGCAGAGCCGAGTCACGTCGAGCAAGCGCGTTCTAGCGAGGCGAGCTACCCGGCCGCGGAAACGAACGAAATACCGCGTCAGGGAGGAGCTTCACTGGATGTGCAGAAGACAACACCTGTCTCCACAGAATCTGAAAGTGGAAGCCGCTCTTCTGTTATTCAACACGAAGGCCCTCTGACTTCCGAGGTAACTAGAATGAACATCGAGGACGTGACACGCAGTCATATGGAGACAAATGAGACCCTACCGCTAACATCCGACATAGAAGCCCAAAGAGGATCTGGGAAAGAGAATCGAACTACACAGGACAGCATAATTGAGGACCCTACACCTCGTAACATCACGCAGAAAGACCCAAATATGGAGGTGCAAAATGGAAATCCGAACAGGCTAACCGATAAGAAGAAGGAACAGGTGGCGACAGAGACATCGTCCACAGATTCTCAAGAGAAGTCACCTGCATCATCTAACGGGGGATCCCCAAAGCGCAGGAGAAATAAGAAGCGCAGGCTGGCTCATGAAGCCGCTGAGAGTATAGCCCCCATTTTGAAGGAAAAACTGAAAACCATTAAAGAACGCGACAAGCAGGTAACTGTTTCAGAAGCAGCAGTAACTTCCAAGGAACTTCCTACAGGAAGCGGAAGTGAAGCAACTGACAATACCATTGAGATGTCAGGACATGAACCCATGTCAAGTCAAGCTACCTCAGAGGCACGACTAGACTGGGCACAAGAATCAGACGAAGACATGGCAGATGAAGCAATACACGATGAAGATATTTTTTACTAAAAGAGTGGGAATGAAACCGCTCAGACAAGAAGCATGAAGACACATGACGGCGAAGGGGAGGAAAAAAAAATAAAGACAATGAATTGCCCTTATCGGACTTAGAAATTTCAATCACACCTAACTAATGGAACATGTTTATAATGTGACAACTCTTAACATCAACAAAATTCAGAATGAAACAAAAGTGGCTGCTCTTAAAGATTTTTTGTATCAATCCGAAACAGACATAGCATTATTGCAGGAGGTTAACATCAAAGATCTATACGTCGTTGGTTATCAAGCAATACTGAATATTGCACCTGAGAGTAGTTGTGGGACAGCTATCCTTGCAAAGGACGGCATAGAGATGAAAGATGTCTGCCTTTTAGAATCTGGGCGGGGAATCAGATGCAAAATTTTTAATACTAATTTGGTAAATGTTTACGCACCATCGGGCAATAATGCGAGAGACGAAAGAGCAACATTTTACAAAAGTGACATTCTAGTTTGACTTAAAGACAATCCGGAAAATGTTTTAGTTGGCGGTGATTGGAATTGCGTGTTACATGAAAAGGACCAACGCCCAAACTTCAATAAATCTAAAGAACTTCAGGGCTTAGTTAGTAACATGAAATGGAAAGACGCATGGGAAATTAAGTATCCTACCCTCGTCAGGTTCACATACATTACTAGTAGATCCCAAAGCAGAATCGATAGAATCTACGTTTCTTCGAACTTTGACAATAAAATTGCTGCAATTGAGGTTATACCAACTACCTTTTCCGAACATCTTGCAGTCAAATGCAGTGTTAAGTTACCGAAGCAGAAAACTTACTGGGGCCGACCATTGTGGAAATTGAACATAGGTATGCTGCTAGAGAATAACCTAAATGCACAAATAGAAGAAACCTGGCAGGCCTCTTTACGACAGCGCCATAAATACCGGTCAACTATACAATGGTGGGCTGCGGTTGCCAAGAAAAAATTGAGAGCTACCCTAATAGCGCATAGCAAAGAGAGAATGAGATGGACGAGACATACAACGGAATTTTATTATCGTTGTTTACGCGATCTCTATGAACAACCGATGACTAACGATATTTTCATAGAAATAAAGAGAATCAAAGCCAAGCTCATAAATATGAAGAGGTCCCAGCTAGAGGGCTTAAAAATTAGATCCCATGCACAAACCATTGTGGAAGAAGAAAACGCTTCTATCTATCACCTCATAAGACACGAACAACGGAGGCGAAGAAATTTTATTGATCACATGCGGGCGGAGGATAAGAGAATCCTTATAAACCAAAAAGATATATTAGACGAGGTTTATCGATTCTACACTACACTTTACAGTGAACAGCAGATAGATGAAGATACGACAAAGGAATTCTTAACAACATCTGGTCTTCAGAATACAATAACGGAAGAGGACAATCGATACCTCCAGGCACAAATTACTCAAGAAGAAGTTTTCGATGTACTCAAGTCATCGCCAACTAAAAAGTCACCCGGCCCCGATGGATTGCCCATAGAGTTCTACAGATCATACTGGCATGTCATAGGCAAAGCGTTTACTGAAATGATAAATGAAGTACTAAATGGGGAGGCTGTTCCTACAGATTTGAAGCAAAGCATCACAGTACTGATCCCAAAAGGCAGGAACTTGGGAATAAAAGATATCACCAAGATGAGACCAATAAGCTTACTCAACACTGATTATAAAATAACAGCTAGGGTAATTAAGGAGAGGATAACACCAATCCTACGGAGGATCGTTGGTGTTCATCAGACATGTCTCCCAGGACGAAGCATTTTTAAGACAGTCACTGAATACAGGGACATAGTCGCAATTTTCTCCAACTCTGCAGCACATGGTGGTCTAGTATTCATTGATTTTAATAAGGCCTTTGACAGAGTTCATCATGGGTATCTTTTTAAAACATTGGCATTCATGGGCCTCAATGATAACAACGTGAAGGTTTTCAACAACATTCTAAAGGGAATTAAAACTAATGTATCTCTCAATGGTCATTATAGTAAGGATATTCAAATAACGAGTGGAATCCCTCAAGGGAGCCCATTATCAATGCTGCTCTATGTAATCGCCTTGGAACCACTTTTAAGAAGGTTAGAAAATGTACTAGAGGGCATATCTCTTGCGGGACTGAAAACGGTTTGTAACGCATATGCCGATGATGTCGGTGTGCTGATTAGAAGTAACGATGACGCCACAAGAATGACAGAGAATGTAACTTTGTATTGTAAAGCAACGGGCGCAAAAGTAAATGACAAAAAGAGTGCTTTTTTAAAACTAAACGGAATGGCCAACGTAAATATTGCTTGGGCAAAATGCGTTGAGCAACACACTGCCTTGGGTCTCACCCTCCATAGGTGTCCTCTTCGAACGATAGCTTCCAATTGGAAAAAAATTTTGGACAATATTCGTGGCTCCCTCATTTTAAATTATTTGAGGGACCTAAACATTAAGCAAAGAATTAAGATCATTAATTGTGCAGTTTTATCAAAAGCTACTTACATTGGGCAAATATTGCCAATACCTAAAGAAGTTGCAAAAGCTATCACGGCAACGGTTTGCCGATACCTCTGGCAAGGTCATATATTTCGAGTAGCTGCTGGAACAGTGACCCTAACTACCGCAGAGGGGGGACTTGGATTGTCAGATATTCTAAGGAAAACCAATGTTCTGTTTATAAAGAGGTCGTTGCAACTTATTGAAATGTATCCAAACAGTGTAACTTCTAAATTATTCAAACTTTTTGAGCCTAACAGCCTTCGGCCACCAATCGACATCAGAGTAATAAACTATAAATTGAAGCACATTCGACACTTTTATTTCGAACTAAGTTACATGCAATGCCTTGTTCAGGATATCAACAAGAGGAACTGCAAATACATGCTGAAAAAAATAAGATCACAGGACAACCCGAATAAGATGGAATTAAAGTACCCTCACAGAAAATGGAAAAATATTTGGCAAAATATAAATAACAAAATACTTACATCAGAAGTACAGTCGACATGGTACAAAGTTGTAAATAATATAATTAGCACTAACGAGAAATTATATTTAATAGGACGCAGTGACACAAACAAATGCCGTAAATGCAATACGACTGACACGTTAGATCATCGTTTCGTTTGTCAAGGGTACAGTTACTTATGGCAAGAAGTTAAAATGCAAGTTGCCTTTCTCAGACGTCATGATGGGAGAGACATCAACCCAAATATAATATTCTTCCCGGAAGAAGTTTTTTTTCCATCTCAGAAAAATAATGCCATCTTATGGTTAATCGGAAATTACGTTAACTACATTATAAATAAAAATGGGAAAGACAGTCTATTGGAATACAGAGAATATTTACGATCAGAATACTATAAAATATACCAGAGCAAAAATCAAATAAAACCGTTTGGTAACATGCTGCGAATTGTGATCGAGAGGCAAGGAGTGGGATAGATGGTAGATGCATGCTAAAGTAGGGGACAGCTGCTGGGGGTGAAGTACGGTGGGGACTTCGTGGGCCCCGTGGCCGCTACGGTAGCCGTGAAGGCCTCAGCAGAACCCTGAAACAGCATGCCAGTGACGACGAAGACATTCACAGTTTGATACCAAAGGACCAATACTCATTCTCAATGTGAAAGTACTTACTAAGATATAAAGTAAAGAAAAATTCGTGCAGAATAAATGGAGATGTAATTCATTTACTCACTGAAAAAAGGGGGAGAAAAAAAGGTAAATGCCCTAGGAAATTTGCTTTTGTTCTGTATGCATACGTTTTAGTGTACACAGAAGTTATGATTCAAAAATGAAGCGCCCTAGAAGAGGGATTCATCTTTTAGTTATTTTTTCTTTCCTAATCTAGTACAATTTCACAAAGAGGAGCTTTTTTTTCCAAATTTTTAAGGAAGAAATGTTGATAAACAAGAAAGTAATTTCAAAAATATACATATAAAAAAAAAGACATTCACAAAAAGGTACTTTTCTGAACCGAGGGTTTCACAGTTATGAGAAGACGCAATAGGGCTGATGATGAATGCTGATGAACGAAACTAAACAGGACAATCCAAAGATTGCGGAACAACCTGCATTTGGCAGAAATCTACGAGAAGACGAACTTTGAAGCCTTAGAGTGCAGTAGTGCATAGACACAAATCATCAATTTTCACAGTATCCAACAGGTTGATAACGAAATCAGGAAAAGGAACCAATAATCATTAACACAATTTATTTTATCTTACATTGATTTACATTCTGTAATATAGCTATGAAGCTCTAGAGAACAAAAATTTCACACCAGGCTGAAGTAAGCCTGCGCCGATGAAGGCGAAATAAACAAAAAAAGCAAAAAAAAAAAAAAAAAAAAAAAAAAAAAAAAAAGGGGGGATTGAGGCAAAAATAAAAAAAACGGTTAAGTTCGTAAGTGGTTCATGGGTGGTTTGTGGGTTAAAAAAAAAAAGACTGAGGCGCTTCAGCCACGGTCTGCACGGCCACTACGGTCGGGGGTTCGAATCCCCCCCTCGGGCATGGATATTTGTGCCGTCCTTAGTATAAGATACTTCATAAGTAGTTTGTAAGTTTAGGGACTGATGACCCCGTAGTTAAGTCCCATAAGCTATACAAACATTTGAACATCTTTTGATACTTAGTACATATTTTCCTTCACAGCTCGTGATGCTCACCACCACACTAATACGTCATCTTAAAAAAGAAATACAACGAATATCGGATGTTATACAAATTTAGCAAGAAAGAACGAGAAACATTAAGGAAACAAAAAGTGAAAAAATAAAAATATTTCGCTAGTACTCAGACGCGAAGGGAATCAGCTAATAACCTCTACACCGCAACTTACGACTGATCCATTTTCCAGGTGTGCTACACATCTAAAACATGTTGTAATATGTTATATATCTATGACATAGTGTCACAAAACCGCTCCTTTGATAGAATGGCGTTATACCGTAGTAAAGGAACGATATTCTTTCACGGTATACAAACACATGTTAAATACGATGACTTTTAAAGCTATGAAAATTGAGTTTCTGATAATTTATTGTAACAAATCATATCTAAAATGTCGCGTTTTCAGAAGTTCAATTTTGTGGTACTTCAAAAAAGATTATATTCATATATCCTACGCTACAACGAAAGAAGCCACGAAATACGGAGTTCCGTTTGCATATATTGATATATGCAGCTCAAAAGTTCTGCTTGCCACGTTAAAACCAGGTCGCTTCTCATTGGCCACGTTCCACTCCACGTAGCAAAAATCTAAAACTCCAAATCCTTCGTTACACGCTTCGCGGGGCAGTGGAACGTGGAATTCCACGTTGCAACGGCACCGCGTCCTCCTCCATGTGCGTTTCCACGTCCCGTGACAGGACGGCTTTAGACTGCTCGGCCACTCAACCGTGGCTAGTTACGAGAGCTGAAAGCTTCTGGACGTGTTGAAGATGAGAATAATGTATTCTCGAAACATATAATTAAAATTCCGAAAAATTACGGCTGAAGGTTTTTCATTTGTCAAACACACCATATGGCGTCGGCAGAGGAGGTAGGGTAACGAAAGCTCCAGACGCTACCTCCGTATTTATTAATATTTTTTATTTAATAATGTTTTGGTGACGTACAGACCTTAATAGCGGACAAGGGGTCAACAGAAATAGGTGCTGATCATTTCGTATTCTTTAATAATGTTCAAATAAATAAAAATTGAATTACAACGACGTTAACGAACATTTCTGAACACTTAAGAAAAATGTACGAAGTTTATACGAGGTCTCGGCTGCGCGCCACTGTAGTCAGTCGGCGTTAGGACTTAATCCGAAACGGTCTCGCAGGAAGCATTCTCTCAGTAGCAGCCTTCAAGTTATAATTGTTAACTTCAAAGTCACTGAACATTATTGTATTATGGTGTGCGTAGTAATAAAGCCCCATAATTGGCGTCCAGGATGAAATACATGCCCGTAACTGTTAATGTATTTCAGGTCTATTACTATTACTTCCACCAATACTCCAGTGTGCTATCTAGCTGCTCTGGGGATACATCATCCAGAGCACTTCCTAGAAAACAAGAAGGAGGAACGCCTACACATCGGCTTACAAGTCTAACTCGAAGGTGGTTCAGCTTAATCTGCAAACCCCGGATGGACAGAGCGGGCCGGTAAATCCACACGCCCCCTACACCATCTTCTACGGACTCCTAACTACGGCCGGCCGCGGTGGCCGAGGATACTGAGGCGCTTCAGTCACGGTCTGCACGGTCACTACGGTCGGGGGTTCGAATCCCCCCTCGGGCATGGATATTTGTGCCGTCCTTAGTTGTAGGTAGTTCCTAAGTAGTTTGTAAGTTTATGGACTGATGACCCCGTAGTTAAGTCCCTTAAGCTTAACAAACATTTCATTTTTTTCCTAACTACGCCTACACTTTCATGATAGATTTAATCACTAGGAGGTGATTGACGCAACTAACGAAATGATAACACGTACACCCATGACCGAGGGAGAAATGGAACCCCCGATGGGAAACAACTGCTCAAAAACGTTCAAATGTTTGTAGAGCTTAAGGGACTTAACTACGGGGTCATCAGTCCCTAAACTTACAAACTACTTATGAACTAGCTTATACTAAAGACGGCACAAACATCCATGCCCGATGGTGGATTCGAACCCCCCGACCCTAGTGGCCGTTGAGACCGTGACTACCACGCCGCAGACCGCTTGGCCACAGCGGCCGGCGGGAACAATTGCGCGCTCCGCAGCAAGGTGCCTTTCCACCGCTACATGTCACAACTGTCTCAGTGTGCAAACTGGACGAAAAATTAAAAAAAGTAATTATACGAATTGCGTCAATTCGTATATTCATGAAATTTAACTTTTTAATTATTTGTTACAGGCCAAGAATTAAATTAGACATGATGTTGTAGAGTGCCTGAGTGAGATTCCAATCCATGTTCTCCGTTTCTCGTATTCCCCGTTCATTCCCCAACTCACTCGCAGTTCCTCCTTTCAAGAGATCAAATTATTATTCATCAAAAGTCAAATGCCAAGATCGCAGAATACTTATTTACACTGGTCATACCACATTTTATAAGTTGGTAATCTTATTTAAAAAATTGGAGCAAGCTGTGATGTCTTATTTTATCTGTTTTTATATGTAGACCAAGTGTTATGTTGCACTCATTATTGTAACTCCGATTTTTAAATTAGATGACCAACTAATAAAATGTGGTATGACCAGATGATGGTGGCACAGTCCTCCGAAATCGGTCGTCATGAAATTAGTATTTCGCGCTCTTGGCATTTCACTTTAAAAGAATATTAAACTATCATATCGCCTCCAAAACCTGCGATGTAAGTTAATATCAGGTCAGATTTGCTCATCCACACGAAAATTTTCTACAGCCTGTCAAGGACATGAACAAACGTATAAACACAATTCGTATTAGAACTGCACATTCCTTAACAGGCTGTAGACTGTTTCTGTGTAGCTGCTAACCCAAGAGCCCGATCACTTGAGGGAACCCAGGCTTGTGTGCGAGCTTATGGGACACTGTTCTATTAGTGTGTGACAGATTTCGAATTTGAGTCGGAAGGGAAACCTGGTGAGCGGAAGCCCTACATTAAATTTAATTTAACGCCCTGTTACAGCCAATAAATCTAAAACGTTGTGTTTCATTATACTATTAATCATGTGGCATGACGTAAGGTCGCTCGACTAAGGTAAAAAGAGTATTGGGTACCAGTATTTATAATATCAGTCAATAAGGATGGAAAATCTCAGGTATCTCTATTGCCATATTCATTTATCTAAAGCGCTTGGAGAACACAAAAGAAAGGTTTCTTGATGTTAAAGTACGCTTCGACATTGCTACTCCATTACGTTACTAGCACACTGGCATGTAACGCGTAGGCTATTTGCGGCAAATGTGGTAATTACGTACACGACGCTGGCATGTGGACGTGCTGCCTGTTATGTTAACCGATCAATTAACCGCCTGCAGGCTCACCTGACAGAATAGGTGTGTGCTATGTTTGGTCGACAACTTGTATTTCAGGACCTCAATGGAGTCATTATGATCCTTATCGCTCTCCTATTAACAGTGGAAAGAAATCTTTTATAAAGTTATTCAGTAGCTCTGTGCATCAATTGTACGAAGGTAATGATTTCAGCAGCACTATGTAGCGTCTTTACATATTTAAAGCCTAAGACCTCCATATATCTGTTCAGCATGCTGATACACATTCATGCAATGTGTCTCAGTGGCTAAGTGGTTAAGTGCCAAAGTAAAATTCGAAAGCGCATGGGTTTCCTCCTGTGTCGAATCATTAATGTTTTCTATCACGTATCACTTTTTCACAACAGGTAAACTTGTTTCCTGTTCAGGAAGTAGGAGAAAGTCATAAAAGACAGTCATCTGTCGTATGAAAAAGTTAATCTGCACTGTCTTCGGACTGTACACTGTAGCTGCAACCCTTTCACTGCCGAAGAAACAACGGACATTTCACCGACAACACAATTCCTAGTGATACATATATCCGATGTTTGTACTTGGGGATAAATCCCAATCAAGGCGTGCTAGGGTAGTGCAATCGTAGTCATCATTGTATTCAACGTAATCAAACACCATGATAGAAAGTAACGAGTATGATTTTTTAATATTATGGTAGCCTCATGGTGCCCCACTGTAAGTAAACACCTTGTAAACGTCAAGTGAATAGTTGAGACAGCAAAAAATCTTACTGTAGCAAACATACATTACAATTGTAACCAATATCTGAATAAAATTCTTTACCTGATGTATAATGTGTATGACATCTTACCTGGTCCTTTAATTGTTTTGAGCAGTGTATATCTGCCCCGAAGTACGCTTAATAGTCCAACATCCTTAGTGTGTGGATACGATGAAAATTTTGGCCTGGCGAAACGAAAGCCTGGATACTCAGTGCAGTTCTGGAGACCATGTGTCCGTATAGTGTAGTGGTCAACACAAACGGAGTCAATCGCATATCTGCGTTTCAATGCTGGTCCAGCTCAAATTTTCAACTTTCCCCTTCGATGTAATTCAATACTTGCCAGCGGCTAATATTTCTCATTTATGTATGCAGTCACGGAGGCTGCTGGAAAAAAAATGCATATAATACCAAATTCGCTTTTTCGCCTATGATTTTGTAACTGCTCCGCCAAGGAACGAAGATCTGACATAGTTCGTTAGCCTCTGTAAAGCGAATATGACACAGTTTTGTATTCCTGAAAATCGTAATATTTTATTTGACTTCATTTAAACAAGGAACTAAACAACAGGGGGTACGCAACACATTCTCTGAGAATTACTAAGAACAATTAGATCCCAGAGTTGTAAATGGATGTCAAAACACACTCGATCTCTTTGCAACAAATAATCACGAGCTCATAACCAACATAAAAACGGATACATGTATTAACGAACACAAGGCAATCGTAGCGAGATTAAATATGGAAAGTCCCAAAGTTACCAAAAATAGACGAAAGTATGTTTGTTCGGAAAAGCAGATATAAATACACTAAATTGTTTCTTGAAAAACAGTTTCGACCCTAAACGTAAGTGTAGACCAGATGTGGCTCCAGTTCAAAGAAGTAGTATCGACAGTTATTGTCAGTTTTATAACAAATAAATTAATAAAAGAAGTTGGTGATCCCCCTTGGTACACAAAACAGGTCAGGACACTGTTGAAAAAACAACAAAAAAGGCATGCTAAATTTAAACGAACACAAAATCCCCAGGATTGGCTATCCTACACAGAAGCTCGAAATTTAGCGAAGACTTCAATGTGAGATGCCTACAATACTGTTCACAACGAAACTCCTTCTCGAAATTTGAGTGAGAACCCAAAGAGATTTTACTCATATGTCTAATACACTAGAGACAAAACATTACGTATTAGAAATGGCGATCCCGCCGATGATAGGACTACTAAAGGAGAGTTACTAAACACAGCTTTTAGAAACTCATTTACCAAAGAAGATGAAACCAATATTCCAGATTTCGAATTACAGAGGCCAGAATGAGTAACGTAGAAGTAGATATCATCGGAGTAGTGAAGCAACTAAAATCACTTAATAAGAACAAGTCATCTGGTCCGGACTGTATACCCATTAGATTTCTATCTGATTATGCTGAAATGATAGCTTCTTACTTAACAGCCATATACAACCGCTCTCTCAAAGAAGGATCTGTACCAAAAGATTGGAAACTTGCGTAGTTCAGAACTATTTTGAAGAAAGGCAGTAGGAGTAACCCACTAAACTACAGGCTCATTTCATTGACGTCAATTTGCAGCAGGGTTTTAGCACACATCCTGTATTCAAATACTATGTATTATCTCGAACAGAATTATCTATTGACCCAAGGTCAACACGGATTTAGAATATATCGTTCATGTGAAACACAACTAGCTCTTCACTCACACGAAGTGATGAGCGCTATCGACAAGGGTTCTTAGATTGTTTCAGTATTTCTCGATTTCCAGAATGCTTTTGACACCGTACCTCACAAACGGCGTTTACTCAAATTGCGTGGTTACGGAATATCGCCCCAGATTTGTGATTGGATAGGTGATTTCCTGCCAGAGAGGACACAGTTCGTAGTAATCGATGGTAAGGCATCGACTAAACCAGGTGATATAGGGCGTTCAACAAGGTAGTATTATTGGTCCTCTTCTGTTCCTTATTGCCGGCCGCGGTGGCCGAGGGGATTGAGGCACTCCAGTCACGGTCCGCACGGCCACTACGGTCGGGGGTTCGAATCCCCCCTCGGGCATGGATATTTGTGCCGTCCTTAGTTGTAAGTAGTTAATAAGTAGTTTGTAAGTTTAGGGACTGATGACCCCGTAGTTAAGTCCCATAGACACTACAAAAATTTGGACATTTTGTTCCTTATTTACATAAACTATTTGAGAGAAAATCTAAGCATCTCTCTTAGGTTGTTTGCAGATGACGCCGTCATTTACCATCGAGTAAAATCATCTGAAGATCAAAACCAACTGCAGAACGATCTAAATATCACTGTGGTGTATAAATTGGCAATTGACTCCAAATAATGAGAAGTGTGAAGTCGTTTACATGAGTACGAAAAGAAATCTGTTAGACTTTGTTCACAAGATAAAACAATCAAAAGTGAAGGCCGTAAACTCCACAAAATACCTAGGAATTACTATTACTTCAGACTTAAACTGGAAAGAACACGTAGATAATGTCGTGATAAAGGCGAACCAGAGACTGCGTTTTATTGGCAGAACCCTTGAAAGATGCAACAGAACTACAAAAGAAACTGCATACGCTATGCTTGTCCGACCTCATTTGGAATATTGTTGCCCATTGTGGGATCCTTAACAAGTGGGTTTGACGGAAGCCATCGAAAGAGGCCAAAGAAGGGCCGCCCGTTTTGTATTGTCACGGTACAGGGGAGACAGCGTCACGGAAATGATACAGGATCTGAGATGGGAATAATTACAACAACGGCGTTTCGCTGCGGCATTGTCTACTTACGAAGCTACAATCGCCAACATTCTCCCCCGAATGCGAAAATATATCGTTGACCGGAAGAAATGATCATCAAAATAAAATACGAGAAGTCAGAGCTCGAACGGAGACATTCAGATGTTCTTTCTTCCCCTGCGCTATTCGAAAATGGAGTGGTAGATGAATAGTATAAAGGTGGCTAGATGGACCCTCTCCAGGCACTTAAGTGTGATTTGCAGAGTATCCCAAATAGATGTAGAACAGTAAGTTACACTTAATGCTCAAATGTTTGTAAACCTATTGGACCAAACTACTATGGTATCAGTCGCTAGACTTAAACTAACAATCAGGACAACACACACACCCATGCCCTAAGAAGGACTCGAATCTCCCGCGGTAACGGCCGTCCAGTACTCAAAAAGTATACTTAGCCTCTATTTCCGTTACCAAGACTGTTTTGTGCTGTCTCCTTTCCATTCTTGGAAAGCCCATCGGTTTCGTTAGAAAGTATTTTTCTCTTTGTTAGACGTAATCTCTTCAGGACGCAGATGGTTTGTTCCATTTGCCATCCAGCACTTCTCATTGTACGAGCGTAAAGGTCGGAGTGAGAGTTTAAAATAGGGAAAGCTTAATTTTTAAAACTCACAACCACCAGCTGCGAACCAAATTCCTAAACATGCAAAAACACTGAAACTGTGATTGCGACTGTTTGACTCGTTTTCTAGGGGATGATATCACACGTTCGCAGCTTTCCTTCCCTGCACATGATTAACAAAACAAATTCATAATAAAAACAAGTTCATGAGAGAAAAAGGTGTACTAACTACTATTTTTGAAAACACGTGAAAGTTCACTTTATGTTGTTTATTTCACAATCTCAGAACCCTGTGGCTGATACGTGTGTACGTCGGCACATTTATCAAATAAAGTTATAGCTCATGAGCCCCCGGACAAAAATGAATATTTGTCGTGAATTGTTTTATCACCATGTGGCTGTCTCAAACACCGTTTATGTTCATGCCTATGTGACGACACGCGTTACATTAACAAATCACAGTCACTTTAATTCAATGCGATGCACACCTTGTTCCGCCGGCTAAATATTCACAAATACGCAGTACCACTCGATTCTACTTGGTGCAGTCTACGTCAAGCACCTACACGTGGCGATTGCCACACACAAATCTATAACCTCCACCGCGAGGTCCACATGCCGACTGCTGCAGAGCGACGCCGCCCGGTCAGCTACCCCACGTGCTCCGGCCTCGTCACTTCCTGCCCGCGCGCGCGCGCGCCAAAAGCTCAGCTGCCGGGGTTTTTTCCTCTACGTCATTAACTTCCCCATGTGAGCTGTTCTAACCGATTTGCCAACGTACAGCGCTCAGCCAATACATTTCTAAAACTTTCCTTAAAATCAAAATAATTACATTACACATTAAACAAGTATATTCTTACGTTTTTACATTAGTATAAACATCCTTTGTACTATTTATTATAATTGTGCAATTTCTTATGTCACAGATAAGTGATTTAACTGAATATTTCAAGGTAAAAATACACAAGATTAATTGAAAATAAAATGAGAAATAGTTACTATATTATTTTTATAAACAAACATTGCCATGCTAGTTGTGTAGCTGTCTTGTCTTCGTTGGTAATTTATTACTTTTCATTGTCAATTAAACATATTACGCCAGATGTGACTATATCAGCTAATGTATTGTTTATTTATCAACAGGCTATTTTGTAATGAGGGCCTTAAAGGTTCCTAACTGCATCGTATTACTTCAAATGCCAGTAGTATTAGAATATTTTATTTCACGCTGTGCACTGCACTGTGCCTGGCACTCGCCATTGTCCCTCTCTCCCCTCACCGGAAACGAACTGGAAATTCCTAAGCTGGAACAAGCCACCAACGTCGGCCTGCTCGCTGGCCTCCCGTTAGCTACATGCACACAGCAAAATCAACGTGGAGAATTTCTACCTATGGCCTAACTATAAGTGTTGTCACCCAACTGTGTACATACATTGCTACCATAATTAATAAGATTAAAATTGTGTGATATTTAGTGCATTGGCATGGTCAATGTTTGCAGTGAACTTCATATTGTTTAATTATCAAATGCTATTAATTACCAGTATTTATATTGGCGGTAATCTTACAATTGGAAGACTAAATTTAGTGCAGTTCCACCCCCCTCCCTCATCCGATACACTGCAGTTAATATGGCTTATTGTTAAAATGTTTGTAAATCTATCAGACTCAACTGCGTGGTTATTAGTCCGTAGCTTACGAAATACTAAGGTAAACTGACCTAAGAATAACAGTAGGTACGCTATGGGGCTTCTGAATAAGCCTGGGGGGTTGAGAATGTGAACTTTTGACAAACACCCATGCCGGAAGGGGCGGGGGGCTCGACCCTCCGACGGCAACGGCCGCTCGCACCCTTGCACGGCGTCCCAGTGCGCACGGCTAATTCGCCGCGGCAGGGCTTATTGTTCTATTCTTATCGAGTACAGATTCACGAAATCTTTTGAAGAAATTCCGAAACTTTATCCACAATTTTTTCTACGTTTACCTTTTACTGATTGTGCAATTTGTCTTTCGAAATAGTCTTACCCACAATACACGGCTCCCAACGCTGTTTACACTTTCGGAAGGGCGAAGTGCCTTCTGCGAATTTTCCTGTATCTTCTATATTGCCGCAAATCTTCGTCCATTCAACAGGATTTTCAACTTTGGAAATAAAAAAAAAAGTCTGCAGGGTCTCTTAAGATACATTTCGTTCTCATTTGCGTGTCCCAAGACCTCTTCACAGATTGCGAGACCATTGTCTTCGTGATCTTATTTAAAAAGTCGTAGGACGAACTTGGCGGCAACCTGATTCATTCCGAGATAGTGTGTCAGGTTTCCAATATAGGAGCCAATTGAAATGATACATTCTTCTGCAATCTCTCGGATATTCTGTCTTATTCGATTGACACACACACAATTTCGATGAGGTTCCTGACATAAGCGTCGTCGTTAGTCGAAGGGCTTCCTGTTAAAGGATCAGGTTTAACTTCTGTCCGGACATTTTTAAACCACGTGAACAATTCGTATCACAGAGTACGGCTTAAGCGCTAATCACCGTAGGCTTCATGTATTATTTGCTGTTTCTCTGAAAAGCTTTCCCTACGTTTTACGCAAAATTTAATGCAGACGCCTTCCTCCTCTAATCCTTCCATCTCCGAATCCGTAAAATTGGCAGCACAACGTTCTACTCATTACAGCACTGAACAATAACTAACGGACGAGTGATACATATAAAACACAGGCGTGTTCAGAAATGCCAACTGCATTTCGCTCAAAAACTCCATTGCTATGAAATTACGAATGTTCCAGAAGTTTTTGAACCGACCGAGTATAGTTATCATAGCACTTTCCATGAGTTTAATCTGACACTTATTCAAGCAGAGATATTTCCAATAAATTTTCATCTAAGTCGACAAAACCATTATCAATGTTGTAGTCCATCATCGTAGATGAGTTCATAAAACGCATAGCAGTGATCTTTGGAAAAATCTTTGAAATTATTTGCTCACAAAACGGCTGAATAACTGAAAGACTGGCGGGATTGAACCAATATGTCTGTGTGTGTTTCGCCCGATAAATGTGATGTTTAGCTGGAAATTGAGAGGACTGCAGCGTATTATGCCATAAGTAAATATTTGCGTCAGAGATAAACACAAAATAAATTTACATGTCATGCGGTACATTGCACAGCTTGGTACAGACGTAATGGGCGGGTATAAAAGTTAAAATATTTAACCTCAATATTATTAAATGAAGCGAAATACTAATTTGTTGGTAATCAAAACAAACAAACTAACGTTTTAATGCAGTAATCACTTCCCATGTAATGTCGTCGGAAGCGGCCTCAGATCCGATTCCGATATCCACGCTACAACAGTTTCTAGTATACGTCAAATAACGTCCAACGTTGCGAATGAAAACTCACGAGCCCCCCCCCCCCCCCCCCACACACACACAAATAGCTCTCGTACGCACACATGCATGTACTGAGTTTCTGAGTATACGATACATTAATAGGGACAAAAATGTAGTTACAAAGGCCAAAGTGTTATGAAGTTACAAGCCACGATTTGTATTCCTCTGCCGCGGTGGAGTGGCCGAGCGCTCTAAGGCACTTTCCTGTGGAGCGCGCCGCTGCTCTCCGCCGGAAGTTTGAGTCCTCCCTCGAGCAGAAGGGTTTGTGTTGTCCCCAGCGTAAGTTGGTTTGTTTGCTAGCCTAGGTACTAATGACCAAAGTAGTTAAGTCCCTTAGATTTAGAAGTATTTGAACATTTTTGTAGTCCTCTACAATACGTACAGTCTCTTGATTCAATATTTGGACACATTGTTTGATTGATTCTATTGTTTTATTTAAGTACAGAATGTGCTAGGCACTCTCAGAAAGGCTAAATCTGAAAGGAGTTAATTATCATGTATTCACCAGTAATTATAAAGTTTGTTAACTACCTGAGATTTAAATTTAAACTCAGTTGTCTTCCGCGAACTAAAGATGTCGTTACCGGTTATTTTTGCCGTAACAAGATGCTCCAAAATTCAGTTGATGGAGAATCGGTGCATCCGAGGGAAATTTTATTGGTGGGCGAAATACACAGTTTCCTCTAGTTGATGAAACATCACTATGATACAGACCTCCAATGGTTAAATGTTCCTTTTGGTATCAAATGACTGAGTCATAGTTTATCTCGCATATTAGTCCTCTCAAAAAAAAACCAACAACAACAACATATGCTCGCGTAAAAATATGTAGGTCAGAAACTACCTGGTTTTAAACTTAAGGAACAGAATGTAAAGAGAACAGGTTCTTGTGATTAAAACAGCTTGAAAGTATCACTCTTAGTGATCTTTTCGGCCAAGAACGTGACAGAGAACAATTACTTCCAAAAGTATTTGAACCAATCGTCCATATTGTCAAACCGACCATCGCCATACTTTTGTTGCTTGGTGAGAGATTTGTCCATCATGATGGCTCCATCGCTTAAACCACAAACGATGGGCAACAAACACTTAGCATGACGTATACCTACCGTATTGTGGTTTAAAACCAACATCACGTGACGTAGAAATTGAGTTTTCGACATTACGAGCAGCAATTTTCATTTTTAGTTGAAATAAAGCATTCATTTAAACAATAAAATGACTCCTCGTATGACTGTCATTGTAACACAACTAGTAACAAAGGTAACATAATTTCTCCAACTTTAATAGCGATAATACGACGATTATCGGTTTTACACGTGGTTGTATCGCACTGCGAATCTTCTAGTCAGGCAGTAGTATTTGAAACATGTTCATTCAGCTGAAGCGGAAATGGAAACGTCATTCCTTATATATTGCACAGTTACACAGGTGTTTCTTCAAAGAATATTTCACATTAAAAGTCGATGTGTGGTTCATGGTGTGGGTTCCTGTAGTCATGTCCTAGTTCATGAACCATGGGCAACGTATGAGTGGCCAAGTAAGTGGTCCTGACAGTTGGGATACCAGTTACTTTGGAATAAGGTTGAGCATCTCGGACATATTCTGAGTCGTGGCAACCTTTGTGATCAGACGGCAAAGACTACCAAATCCACCGGTTAGTCCCTCAACCGTTAGGGGTAAAACCCAGTGGGGCTCTGGACAAGTAAGGCTAGCAACCTGCTTCCCAGGTACTTCAATATCATGCTGGCAACAATCAGAGCAAAATGCCTCGGACCTTTGGAGGTGATGGAGTCCCACCTCTAATTGACAGACCAGGGACTCCTCAGATACGACCTGGCAAACGATCAGGAATGAGATGGGGAGCTATTAATATCAATGGGGATTACAATGGGAAGAAGATAGAGCTGGCGGAGGCTTCAAGTAAGATGGGTTTAGATGTTTTAGCTGTTAGTGACGTTAGAGTAAGGTGAGAGAAAGAGGACGAAATCGGAGAATACAAGGTCTACCTGTCAGGAGTCAAAGTAGGAAGAGCACAGTGGGGTGTAGGATTTTACATCAGGAAACCAATGCAACCCAGTATAATTACAATAAGGTACGTAAATGAACAACTGATGTGGATAGGAAGAGGAATGGTCAAGGTACAGGGACACACTACTGGAAGCAGAGTATGTCTTGGGACAGTAGTGTGTAAAGGCAGGAAGAAGCAGACAGCTTGATGGAATGACACAGTCAAGGCAGCCTGTAAAAAGAAAAAGAAGGCATATCAAAAATGGCTCCATACTAGAAATCAGGCAGACAGAGAAAGTTATGTTGAAGAAAGAAACATAGTCAAACGGATAACTGTAGACTCCAAGCATAAATCATGGGAAGACTTTGGAAACAAGCTAGAAACTCTGGGTCAAGCCGCGGGAAAACCATTCTGGAGCGTAATAAGCAATCTTCGAAAGGGAGGGAAGAAGGAATTAACAAGTGTTTTGGACAGGTCAGGAGAGCTGGTAGTCAATCCTGTGGATGCCTTGAGCAGGGAATATTTTGAAGAATTGCTCAATGTAGCTGAAACTTTCAATGATGTGTCAGGTTTTCAGGTAGAATGGGATAGGAACGACGTTGGAAACAGGATCTCATTTGAGGAAGTGGAGAAAATGGTCAGTAGATTACAGTGTAATAAAGCATCTGGGGGGGGGGGATGAAATTAAGACGGAACTCGTCAAATACAGTGGAATATCAGGTCTCAAATGGTTACACAGGATAATTGAAAAGGCGTGGGAATCGGGACAAGTTCCTTCAGACTGGACGAAAGCGGTAATCACGTCAATTTTCAAACATGGAAACTGAAAAGATTGCAACAACTATCGAGGTATCTCCTTAATTAGCGTTGTAGGCAAAATATTCTCAGGTATTATTGAAAGGAGAGTGCGAGTATTAATTGAGGACAAGTTAGATGAAAATCAGTGGGGGTTTAGGCCTCTTAGAGGCTGTCAGGACCAGATCTTTAGCCTACGGCAGGTAATGGAGAAGTCCTATGAGTGGAACAGGGAACTGTATCTATGTTTCATAGATCTGGAAAAGGCTTATGACCGTGTTTCTAGGAGAAAGCTACTGTCAGTTACTACGGTCGGGGGTTCGAATCCCCCCTCGGGCATGGATATTTGTGCCGTCCTTAGTCTTAGCTAGTTGATAAGTAGTTTGTAAGCTTAGGGACTGATGACCCCGTAGTTAAGTCCCATAAGTTCTACAAACATTTGAACATTTCTACTGTCAGTTCTTCAAGATTAGGGTAAGGTGGTACAATTTCGATATAGGTACAATTCCGATCAACGTAAGTTTTCGCGCCATTTTTCTGTCTCGTAGTCTCTCGTTGTGTCGGGTTGTAGAGTAGCAGGTTTCTACAGCTCCTCCTGTCTTTTCCAAGAACACACAGCTTTGCGGTAAGGAGATATAAATTTTTTCTCTTGAAAGAGGTAAGTGAAGCTACTTAGTCTAACGCGCTCTTATAAATCAGCTAGTTAAGGGTGACTGGATTCGCTGCAAAAAATGCAATGTTTGGTACCACGAAGTATGCGTTCGTGCGTGACAGAAAAAGTGCTTTTTATGTGGAAGATGCCCGTAATCAAAATTGTACGAGCAAGTGATCACAATTTTACCTAGTTTGGTACATTTTCGATCGATTTTTCTTAATTCCGTAACCTTTTTTTGTGTTTATACCAACATTCGTAACTGTATAATATTTGTGTTACACATTCATTACACATCCAAGAACAAGTGCCCTAGTTAAAATTATTCCTTTTCTAAATTTATTTCCAGTTATAATAACATTTGTCCGAAATGATCGAAATTGTTCCACCTTACCCTATAGTATAGGAGGCAAACTTCTGCAGGCAATTAAAGGGCTTTACGTAGATTGTCAGGCAGCAGTTAGAGTAGATGGCAAATTAAGCTCACGGTTCAGGGTAGTTTCAGGAGTAAGACAATATTGTAACCTGTCACCACTGTTGTTCATACTATTCATGGACCATATGTTGAAAACAGCAGACTGGCAGGGCGGGATCAAAATAGGTCAAAACAAAATAAGCAATCTCGCATATGCGGATGACTTAGTTGTAATGGCAGATTCCATTGAAAGGTTGCAAACTAATATTTCAGAGCTCGATCAGAGGTGCAAGGATTATGATATGAAGATCAGCATCTCCAAAACGAAAGTAATGTCTGTGGGAAAGAGATTCAAACAGATTGAGTGCCAGATGGGAGGAACAAAGTTAGAACAGGTAGACAGTTTCAAGTACCTGGGATGTATTTTCTCACAGGATGGCAACGTAGCGAAAGAACTGGAATCGAGGTGCAGCAAAGCTAATGCAGTGAGTGCTTAGCTAAGATCTACTCTCTTCTGCGAGAAGGAAGTAAGTACCAAGACTAAGTTAGCAGTGCACCGCTCTATCTTTCGACCAATTTTGTTGTATGGGAGTGAAAGTTGGGTGGATACAGGTTACCTTATTCACAAGGTAGAGGTTACAGATATGAAAGTAGCAAGAATGATTGCAGGTACTAGTAAATGGGAGCAATGGCGGGAGGGTGTCCATGATGAGGAAATCAAAGAAAAACTGGGAATGAACACCACAGATGAAGCAGTTAGAGCGAACAGACTGAGATGGTGGGGTCATGTTACACTAAAACAAGGTACACATTTGTAGTGTAGGCAGTTTCCTTAGTAGAATGATGCACCTTCTAACGCGATCTGCCAATGAAACGTAGTCATTGGTTCGTCTCCCCTACAATAGTTGTTACGTGTTCTTACCGATTTAAGTTGTTCGTAAACGATTATCCTGCACGCCCTTCACACCACACTGATTTTATTTGCATGGCAAGAATGCTTCTGCTGATGTTGTCCCTAGCGACAACGAAACCTAGGTAAAGTGGACGTCGTTCAGTGTGCACCTGTCCAGTGACAGCAAATTTTCAGTTGTAAGTGTAACCGGCTACATATTTTGACTTTTCAGTGCGCTTTCCCTTCAGTTCATAAATTTATTGTGTGCTCGCTTTTTTATTTGATTCATATTCACGTTAAATACCTGGTTAGTGTATTATTCCACCGTGTGAATCGCGTCGCGACAGTCGTCCGTCTTTGTTTTCTGATTAGAAGCGACATATAGAATTTTGATTTTTGTCTGCGCGTTCTCGCTTAAGTTTGTAAATTTATACTGTGCTCTCGTGCATATTACATTCCAATCCGCGTTGTAACAAACAGTGTAGTCTTCCTTTGAGAGCATCGCGACTGTAGTTTTTGTTTTCTCGGAAATGTAATCATGAATAGGGACTGTGACTGCTGTGTGCAGATGCAGTCTGAACTGTTGACACTTCGCTCTCAGTTTCAAGCTGCGTTAACCTCGGTTGCACAGCTGGAGGCTGCGATCGAGAGGCGTCGTTGTTGTTGGCCGGTAGTGGGGACCGAACGGACTCCCGTCGTCTCCACCGATCGGCCTGCGGCAGCGACACGCCCTGCTGGCAGTGATTGCGTGGGAGGTTGCTCCAGTGCGTGGCAGGAGGCGCAAGACATTCCGGGGGACCGATTGTGAGGCCTCCCCGGTTCGTCTTGCGAACAGGTTTGAGGCGCTGTCTATTCAGGACAATGTTCCTGAGTCGGATGGTGTCTCTCATCCTGAGGTCACCACCCAGCCTGCAAGATCCGGGCTTTCACAGAGGGTGGGTTTGCTTGTAGTTGGGAGCTCCAACGTTAGGCGGGTGATGGATCCCCTTAGATGGCTATCGAGGAGGGGAAGAAGGCCAACGTGCACTCCGTGTGCATACCGGCTGGAGTCATTCCAGATGTGGAACGAGTCCTTCCGGATGCCATGAAGGGTACGGGGTGCAGCCAACTGCAGATGGTGGCTCACTTCGGTACCAATGATGTGTGTAGTTTCGGATCTGAAGAGATCCTCTCAGGTTTTTAGCGGCTAGTCTTGCTTGCAAGATGAAAGCAGAACTCACCATCTGCAGCATAGTTGACAGGACCGACTGTGGACCTCTGGTACAAAGGCGAGTGGAATCAGAGGCTCAGACGGTTCTGCGACCGTGTAGGCTGCAGATTCCTGGACTTGGTGGGTTTCCGGGTTCCGCTGAATAGGTCAGGAGTCCACTAATACGCAGGAAGCGGCTACACGGGTAGCGGGGACTGGGTGGCGTGGACTGGGCGGTTTTTTAGGATAGAGGGCTTCGGGACAAACAAAATAGGCAATCTCAAAGGGTGCAGGTGGATCACAGGAGAAAGGTAGATCTGGGAACTACCGGTATAACAGTTGTAAATTGTCGTTAGCTGTGTCGGGAAAGTACCACAACTCCAAGCGTTGATAGAAAGCACCGAAACACACATCATTGAGGCAGTGAAAGTTGGCTCAAGCCGGAAATAAGTTCAGCAGAAGTATTTGCAAAAGTTCTAACTGTCTTCAGAAAGGATAGAATAAACAAAATAGGTGGAAGCGTGTTTGTCGCCGTCAAAAGTAGTATTTCGTGTAGCGAAGTTGAAGTTGATAGTTCGTGTGAGCTATTATGGGTAGAGGTTGTACCTGAAAATCGTAAGAAGTTAATAATTGGTTCCTTTTAGCGGCCTCTCGACTCTGACGATACAATAACAGAAAGATTCAAAGAAAACCTGAGTCTAACTACAAAAACGTACCCGACTCACACGATAATAGTAGGCGGTGACTTTAATTTCCCCTCGATCTGTTGGCGAAATTATATTTTCAAATCAGGAGGTATGCATAAAACATCATGCGAAATTGTACTCAACGCATTCTCTGAGAATTACTTCGAACAATTAGTTCATGAGCCAACTAGAATTGTAACTGGATGTGAAAACACACTTGATCTCTTAGCAACAAATAATCCTGAGCTCATAAAGAGCATCAAAACGGATACAGGTATTAGTGAACACAGAGCTGTCGTAGCGAGACTGAATATCGAAGGTCCCAAAGTTACCAAAAATAAACGAAAAGTATATTTGTTCAGGAAAGCAGATAGAAATAAAATACATTGCTTCTTGAAAGACAGCTTCCACTCGTTTCTAACACTAAACGTAGGTGTAGACCAGATGTGGCTCAAATTCAAATAAGTGGTAATACATCAATTGACAGTTTTATACCAAATAAATTAATAAAAGAAGGAGGCGATCCCCCTTGGTACACAAAACAGGTCAGGACACTGATGCAAAAGCAAAGGAAAAAGCATGCTAAATTTAAACGAACACGAAATGCCCAAGATTGGCGATCCTACACAGAAGCTCGAAATTTAGCGAGGATTTCAATGCGAGTTGCCTACAATACTTCACAACGAAACTCTTTCTCGAAATTTGACTGAAAACCCAAAGAGATTTTGGTCATATGTTAAATATACTAGGGGCAAAACACAAACAATACCCTCACTACGCGATAGTAATGACGATCCTGCCGATGACAGTGCTACTAAAGCAGAGTTACTAAACATAGCTTTTAGAAACTCATTCACCAAAGAAGACGAAACCAATATTCCAGATTTCGAATTACGAACACAGACCGTAATGAGTAACGTAGAAGTAGATATCATCGGAGTAGTGCAGCAACTAAAATCACTTAACAAGTCTTCTGGTCCGCATTGTATACCCATTAGATTTCTATCTGATTATGCTGAAGCGATAGCTCCTTACTTAACAGCCATATACAACCGCTCTCTCATAGAAGTATCTATACCAAAAGATTGGACAGTTGCACAGGTCACACCTATATTCAAGAAAGGCAGTAGGTGTAACCCACTAAACTACAGGCCTATTTCATTGACGTCAATTTGCAGCAGGGTTTTGGAAGATATCTTGTATATTATATTATATTATATTATATTATATTATATTATATTATATTATATTATATTATATTATATTATATTATATTATATTATATTATATTATATTATGAATTGTCTCGAACATAACGATCTATGAACCCATGGTCAACGCGGATTAGAAAATATCGTTCATGCGAAACACAACTAGCTCTTTATTCACACGAAGTGATGGGTGCTATCGACAAGGGTTCGCAAATCGATTCCGTATTTCTTGATTTCCAGAAGTCTTTTGACACCGTACCTCACAAACGACTTTTAATCAAATTGCGTGATTATGGCATGTCGCCCCAAATTTTCCATTGGATAGGGGATTTCCTGTCAGAGAGGACACAGTTCGTAGTAATCGATGGTAAGGCATCGACTAAAACAGAGGTGATATCGGGCATTCCACAGGGTAGTGTTATTCGTCCTCTGTTGTTCCTTACTTACATAAACAATTTAGGGTAAAATCTAACTCTCTTAGGTTGTTTGCAGATGACGCCGTCATTTTCCATCTAGTAAAATCATCTTAAGATCAAAACCAACTGCAGAACGTTCTGAATAAGATATCAGTATGGTGTAAAAACTGGCAATTGATTCTAAATAATGAGAAGTGTGAAGTCGTCCACGTGAGTACGAAAAGAAATCCGTGAAAATTTGGTTACGAGATAAATCAATCAAAAGTGAAGGCCGTGAACTCCACAAAATACCTAGGAATTACTATTATCTCAGACTTAAATTGGAAAGAACACGTAGATAATGTCGTGGGAAAGGCGAATCAAAGACGGCGTTTTATTAGCAGAACCCTTAAAAGATGCAACAGAACTACAAAAGAAACTGCATACACTACGCTTGTCCGTCTATTTTTGGAGTATTGCTGCCCATTATGACATCATTATCAGGTGGGTTTGACGGAGGACATCGAAAGAGTCCAAAGAAGGGCAGCCCCTTTCGTGTTGTCATGATACAGGGGAGACAGCGTTACGGAGCTGATACATGATCTGGGATGGAAATCATTACAAAATCGAGTCTTATCGCTGCGGCGTGGGCTACTTACGAAACTCCAATCGCCAACATTCTCCTCCGAATGCGAAAATATATAGTTCATTGCCACTTACAAAGATAGAAATGATTATGAGAATAAAATACGAGAAATCAGAGCTATAACGGAGAGATTCGGGTGTTCTTTCTTCCCGCGCGCTATTCGAGAATGGAATGGTAGATGAATAATGTAAAGGTGGTTCGATGAACCCTCTGCCAGATACTTAAATGTGATTTGCAGAGTATCCCATGTAGATGTAGATGTAGGACTACCGGTTGGCTGTTATATAAAATTGTTAAAAAATATTGTTCGCAATTGTTATTCCTAGGTATTAAGTTGAATTTACGGCCTACAGATTTGACTGATTTACCGTGTACATTAAGTTTAATGGATTTCTTTTAGTACTCATACTGGTGACTTCACACTTATCATTATTAAAAATTAATTGTAAATTTATTCACCATGCATCTACATCATTTTGCAGTTGCTTTTGATCATCTGAGGACTTTACTACCCGATATATGACAGCATCATCCTAAGAGAGATGCTGAGTGTCTCCTAATTCGTTTATAAGGATAAGGAACAATAGGAGCCCTATACCACTTCCCTGGGGGACGCCAGATATCATTTCAGTTTTACTTATTGACTTCCCGTCAATTACTACGTACTGTATCATTTCTGACACAGAATCGCGAAACCAATCGCACATCTGTAGCGATACTCCATAAGTACATAATTTGATTATAAGATAATTTAGAGGTAGAGTGTCAAAAGCCTTTCGTAAATCCAGAAATATGGAATCGATTTGACATCCCTTGTCGATAGCATACATCACTTCATGTTTCACAAAAATGATACTTTCTGAAACCTTGTTGACTATAGTATGGGTCAGTGGTTGTTCTCTTCGAGGTAGATCATGATGTTTAAAAAAGTATGAGCTCTAAAATCCTGCTGCAAACCGACGTTAATGGTATAGGTCTCTAGTTTTGCGGCTCATTCCTATTGCCTGTTTTTAATATTGGACTGACCTGTGCAATTTTCCAGTCTTTTGGTGTGGATCTTTTGCTGCGTTTTTATATGATAGCTAGGTACGGAGCTTTTGCATCAGCATACTCTGAAAGGAACCAAATTAGTATACAGTGCAGACCTGGAGATTTCTAAGTGATTTAATTTGCTTCAATACTCCAGAGTATCTACTTCCAAATTACGCATGCTGCCAGCTGTTCTTAATTCTAATTCTGAACCATTTGCTTCGTCTTCTTTGGTGAAGGAATTTAGGAAATCTGTGTTTAACAATTCTGTTATAGTAGAACTGTCTTCAGTAGCAGCACCATTGCTATCGCTAGTATACTTCACATACGACCAGAATTTCTTCAGATTTCCTACCAAAATCCTCTTTCGTTGTGAAAACTATTGTAAGCTTCACGCTTTAAATATCGAGCTAAATTTCGAGTTTCTGTATAAGATCGCTAGTCTTGGAGATTTTGTTTCTGTTTGAATTCGGTATTCTATTTTCTTTGCTTCTGCAAGAGTATCTAACCTGTTTTGTGAACCTAGGCTGCTCAGTCCCCTCTTTTATTAATCTATTTTATATAAATCTCTCAATAGCTGACGATATTACTTCTTTGAATTTAAGCCTTATCTGATCTACACTCAAATTGTTAGTTTAGAAAGACTGGAGTTTCTCACCCAGAAAAGCTTTAATGGGATTTTTATCAGCCTAGCCGACCGCAGTGGCCGAGCGGTCTGCAGGGTGCCAGTCACACTCTGCACGGCCGCTACGGTGAAAGGTTCGAATCCCTCCTCGGGCATGGATGTTTGTGTCGTCTTTAGTATAAGCTAGTTCATAAGTAGTTTTGGATTAATGATGAAAATTCTCCTCAGAGATGATAAATATTGTTGGAGCACTCCAAAGTGTTCTTCCCACACCACCCATAGTAGCCTTCCGCCGTCCTCCCAACCTCTGCAACATCCTTGTCCAACCTTACAACATCCCAAAACCACCCTCCCTACCTAATGGTTCCTACCCCTGCAACCGATCCCGCTGCAAAACCTGTCCAATACATCCTCCCACTACCACATACTCCAGCCCCACCACAGGAAAAACCTACCCGATTCAAGGCAGGGCCACATGTGAGGCAACACATGTCATATACCAGCTGACATGTGCCCACTGTTCAGCCTTTTATGTTGGTATGACTACTAACAAATTGGCTGAGCGGATGAATGGGCACAGACGGACTGTTCGCCTGGGGGACACCCAATATCATGTGACAGAACACGCCCTCCAGCATAACTCCAGGGACCTGGGCACGTGTTACACCACACGTGCCATTTGGATAGTACCAACAAACACCAGTCCCTCAGAGCTACGGAGGTGGGAAATTGCCCTCCAACATATCCTCTCCTCCCGCCACCCCCCTGGCCTAAATCTACGCTAACCCCTCCCCTTCCTCCATCCTCAGCTCACTATTCATTATCCGTTCCTTACCTCTCTCTCTCTCTCTCTCTCTCTCTCTCTCTCTCTCTCTCTTTCTCTCCCGCCCTCTCGCTCTCTCTGTCACTCTCTATCTCTCTCCGTGTGTGTGTGTCTATGTGTGTGTGTGTGTGTGTGTGTGTGTGTGTGTGTGTGTGTGTGTGTGTCCATCCATATTTCCCTGTTAATGGAAAACGTTTTAGACACACCCCCCCGCCCCTCCTACACCCCTCAGCATCATTCATTTCACTCATCTTCTCTTCTCTTTACTACTTGATCTTTCCTCTTTGGTTATATTTATCCTCTCTGGCTTGGCTCAGTGCATACATGCGGTATCTCTGACGTCCACACTCCTGAAACACCACCTTCATGACCTAGGTCGTGAACTACCTTTCCCTTCTGTTCCCATCCTTTCTTCTTCCCTTCTCTCCCACCTGACGAAGGGACTGTGTTCCGAAAGCTTGTCCTTTTTGTCCCCTTTTTTCTGATTCTTCATTTGTGTGACTATCGGCGGTACAGCACAACGGTAAGTACTTCATAAGTAGTTTGTAAGTTTAGGGACTGATGACCCCGCAGTTAAATGCCTTAAGCTTAACAAACATTTGAAAAATTTTTATCAGCCTTTTTGAATTAATGTATTTTTCGATTAAGTTTGGTGGATTTGGGAATTTCGATATTCAGTCTCACTACAACAACTCTGTGTTCACTCATCCTAGTGTCTGATTTGATGGTCCTTATTAGCTCCGCGGGAGTTGCCGAGCGGTCTGGAGCGCCACGTTACGGATCGCGCGGCCTCCCGCGTCGGAGGTTCGAATCCTCCATCTGGCAAGGATGTGTGTGTTGTCCTTAGGTTAGTTTAACTTAGTTTAAGTAGCTTGTAAGTCTAGGGACAAACGTAGTTTGGTCCCATAGAATTACAAACATTTGAACATTTTTGCATGGTCCTTATTAGTTTCTGATTGAAAGAAACTGGATGAGTAAAGGGCTACAGTTTTTGATTGTCCATTCAAGATCACCCCTTCCCCCTCTCTGGCCACAGCTTATGCGAAACTCTGCTTGCCACTGCGCAAAACTACATGCCCTCCTCTTTTCTGCCTCGCCCTATATGTCACATAAAGGACCACGTCAAATTCACATAAAACTGATTGTCTTTGAAACCCTGTGTTTCTTGTTCCACAGTTGCCACCAACTCGCCTTGCTCCTCCCGTCTCCCTTGTTTTCCCACATTGGAGTACTGCACTACTCACCTCACCTAGACTCACACTCTATAACCATCAATTATCTCCCAACTGTCAGGAAATTAAATTCTCAAATAAATTGCTTCGCATTGGCAGGAATTTCTAAATTAGGGGAATTTCGACAATCGGGACGAATATCGAAATACAAAAGAAAATCGAATGTGTATTCTTTTCAAAATATGCGATTACTATGTGAAAAATTCCTTCGTCTGTAGAGTAAGACAGACCACTAGCGTCACACTCTGCGAGCGTACACCGTTGTGCTTTAGGAATGCTACTTCACTTTGTTCGGTGTTGTCTGACCTTTCCACGCACTTGCTGCGTCGATGTTGCAAAAACTGCAAACCGCAGTTTGTGTAAATAATGTAGCCAGGAGCCCACAACACACATCTGCAAAAAAAAAAAAAAAAAAAAAAAAAAAAAAGTTCAAATGTTTGTAAAACTTATGGGACTTAACTGCGGCGTGTGCAAAAGCTACAATCAAGTCTTGGATGCAAGTCCAACAAAACAACACCAACACGGACGTAAGTGGTTGAATTTTTGTCCGGCAATGTCTGTCTACTAGGTGCCAACCATTTACTCCTCACATTGAGGCCAACACAACAACAAAAATCTTGAATGTTTGTGCAAATTAAATAAATTCAGGGAGGTTGTTTGTAAAAAAAAAAAAAAAAAAAAAAAAAAAAAAAAAAAAAAAAAAGTTATGCATCTTAGTGGGATTTTCGTTTCACCAATCTCAGTGTATAACCCCCAAAAACAGTAAAACATAGGGCACGATTCCATGAATGTTTCTCTCAGCGAACAAGTACACAAGACTTATGTCGACTCAACGGATAACACGTGTCGAAATTTATGAAAAATATAGATATGCAACTCCATTTCGTGAAGATTTAGAAGTAATATTAATCGTTGCTGATTTCCAATAAAATCACAAGTCTGAAGAATCACTTCCATAACTTCACAGCTCAACACAGTAAATAAGTAAACCCGCCTCCGTGCACCAAAACAACGCATAGATTTTCTACGTCCTTGGTTGTATCTGAAAAGACAAAAGGTTCAAGTTCGTCGACACACACTAAGAATAATTTGCTGTCAGCACAGCGACTCTACTCCCTGGCTGCACAACAAGCTACAGCACTTCCCTTCCAAAGACGGCTCCACCAAACATATCCAAGATGTCTGCCACTATTTATACCTTCAGCTAACCTGACTAAATATACAGCTGACTAAATATATAGAATCGTAATTATGGCTTGATTTACTAATGTTACATGTACACTGCACATTTTAACAGCATTACAATGCGGTACTCACATTTGTAGTAGATGACATTGTCAAATACACATTTTGATAGAAAGATACATCTTGCTATGCTAGAAATATAGTGAATAAACAGAAACAATAAATTTGCTTCCACTTTATAGGCTCCTACCTATCATTATGCATACTTTCTAGCTTTTCGCGAGAGCACCTTTTGTCACACGGACAGCACTCACGTAAATATTCATAAGGAATTTTCATCCTTGCAAATATTGCCGCGAGAGACCACGAATACCTACTGCCGGCGTGCCGCAGGGGATAGCGTCACGGACTGCGGAGCAGAAGGTCGCCGGTTCAATCCCGCCCACCAGCAAAAATTTATTTCTTTGTAATTTACAATACCAGAAGGTTCTACATCTTTCTTATGTTCACTTGTAAATTCTACTTGTTTCCCATGTTAACTGTTCTTCTAATTTCTGGTAAATTCTGTTTGTGTATAAATAGCAGAGCACTCTGCCTGAGAGGCAGTCAGTGCTGCGTGTATGTTGAGTTCGTAATAAAACGTGCTTTCAGTATACGTGCTGTGTTTAGTTGCCTTCGAAGTCAAGCCTACTTCCATTGCAACGTGACATTGTTTGGTGGAGGCGCTGGGTACACTGTGCAACAGCTGCATTATCGTGGCTCCGATTAGGCAACGTAAAAGCCGTCGCTTAAACGGACTGGAATCGGAATACAAGGGATACACCGAGTACATCCTTCCAAAAGTCCGTATTATCAGAAGAATGATGGAGACGAAACCAGCAATAAGCCAGCTGCACATCAGACACCCGTCGGTGTTCTCTGGAGATGCTGGACAGGACCCCAACAAATGGCTAAAAGGGTTCGACCTAGTCGCCAAGTACAACAGGTGGGATCATACGATGTGCTTTGCCAACGTTTATTTCTACCTGGACGGAACAGCCCAGCAATGGTTCGAAAACAACGAAGACGAATGACTGGGAGACGTTCCAGGAGGAACTTAAGAAGACGTTTGGAGACTGCCAGCGACAAATCCGCTCGGCGGAGGAACAACTGAAGAACGGGGCCCAACGACCTGGAAAGCCGACACAATCGTACATACAGAGTGTTTTGGCCCTGTGTAACGTAGTCAATCCGAACATGACTGAAGCGGACAAAATCACGCACCTGATGAAGGGAATTGCAGAAGATATCTACCAAGCTCTTCTGATAAAAGACGTCACTACGACAGAAGAGTTCATCAGGTGGTGCCAGCGTATTGAAGAGATGCAACAAAGGAGGGTTGGACGCAAGAACTATGACAGACTCCCAAATGTAGTCCCTATGGCCGTTGTGGAAGACCAGCATGACTTCGCTTCTCTCATACGACAAATCGTGAGAGAAGAATTACAACAGTGCATGGCAGCCGGGACTATTAGACCGAGCGAGCATCAGATTATGGCCATGGATGTGAGCCCTGTAAGTCACGAGGTAGCCGACGCCACTGAGGACGAGGTATTTCAAACATTAGCTCCTGTCTGCCCCGTCAATCGCACCAGACGTGAAGAATGGCGTCGCCCTGCTATGACTTATGCTGCAGCCGCCAAACGGCAGCCCACGAACCGACCGACGAGACCACAGCCAACTACCCCGGTAATTATGACGCCCCGCAGAAGAACAGACGTCTGGAGGACAGAACACAACACACCACTGTGATTCCACTGTGGATGCCCTGGACATGTCGTACGCTACTGCAGAGAGAGGAGACGAGTATTCGATGATTACTTTGCCACAAGACGTCAGCCGTCGGAGCAGTTCTATCCCAGACAGTCACCTGCTGATGCGTTCAGTCGACCTATGGGAAGAAGCCCATCGCCGTACCCTAGACGAGGTCGCTCCCCGACGCGCCGCAGCCGTTCACCGTCGCCGTACAGAGGTACCAGCCGCTCCCCTAGCCGCCGCGTCCAGGAAAACTAAGCGAGGCGACCATCTACGGAGGTGAGGCCGCCGCAGATGAAAATCCTCCATGGACGACAGTCGCCAAGATGTCGGGAAACCTCATCGACGTCATAATCGACGGCCAACCTGTCCGGGCACTTGTTGATCAGGAGCCTCTTTTTCTGTATTATCGGATAATTACCGCCGCACACTAAAGAAGACAATGTTCTGTGATACGGGAGCAACTGTGCTGAAGGTCGCGAATGGAAAGTACGTCCATCCAGCAGGAACTTGTGTCGCAAGAATGACCATCAACAACAGGACGCAGCCGTTTGAATTTGTCATGTTAACAGAATGTAGTCACAATGTCATCCTCGGATGGGACTTCCTTCAGGCATCCCAAGCTATCGTTGACTGTGGAAGATCTGAGATGCAAAATGAAGAAGTTCTTCCGCTAGATACACGTAATACAGAATTTTCTGGGAAGTTATTCGTCGTTGACAATGTGACGATACCGCCGTTGACAATGAGAAGAGTTGCAGTCACAAACACAGATGACTGGTTAAACTGTGAAGTTATTGTTGATAGTAAAAAGTTTATCACGCTCACTAAAGAAATTTACATACCAGCGGCTATCATAAGCATTACCGGTGGTCAAGGAGAGATTTGGATCACAAATTGTCTCGAGCAGTCACAACTTATCCCCAAAGGGAATGTGTATCGGGACAGCTGAACCAATCCAGAACGGTGAGCTCAACGTCATCAATGAAGACCCATGCCCTGCTATTAGTACAGACAACACGCTGGAGGAAACAAACGTGGAACTGCCAATAGGGCCTGGACTGCCTAAGGAACAACGCCAGCGGGTGTTAGGTATCTACGCCAATTTTCGGGTGCATTCACACCTCAGCAGGGGAAAAGTCAGACGAAACGGCCCACGATAAAGCACCGTATCAATACTGGGGACCATTCGCCAATTTGCCAGCGTTCGTATAGAGTGTCGCCAGCTGAAAGACGGATAATTCGGGAGGAAGTGGAGAAGATGTTGCGAGATGACATTATTCAACCTTCGGAGAGTCCTTGGTCGTCTCCGGTGGTCCTCGTAAAGAAGAAGGATGGCACGTGGCGATTCTGTGTCGACTATCGGCGGCTGAACAGCATCACATTGCCGCGTATTGATGACACCTTAGACTGCTTGGAAGGAGCCACATACTTCTCAACTATGGACATGCAGACAGGTTACTGGCAAATCAAGGTTGACGAAGCTGACAGGGAGAAGACGGCTTTTATTACACCTCACGGTCTCTATGAATTTAAAGTAATGCCATTTGGATTATGTAATGCTCCAGCCACATTCGAACGCATGATGGACAACTTGCTTCGACACCTTAAGTGGACGACGTGTCTCTGCTATTTAAATGACATTGTCGTTTTCTCGAAAACATTTGAAGAACATCTGAGTCGCCTGTCAACTGTGCTGAAGTGTGTTCAGGCTGCAGGTCTCCGCCGCAATCCAAAGAAGTGCCTCTTCGTCGCCAAAGATATAAAAATCCTGGGGCACCTAGTCAACAGAGATGGTGTCCGTCCTGATCCAGATAAAGTAAGGGCAGTCACAGAATTTCCAACTCCTCAGCACATCCGTGATGTGAGAAGTTTTCTCGGGCTGTGCTCATACTACCGACGTTTCATAAAAGGATTTTGTAACAAGGCACGTCCATTACAAGATCTTCTGCAGGGAGACGCCAAATTTTACTGGGATGAGACGAAAGAAAGAGCTTTCCGAGCACTTAAGGAGGCTCTAACTTCCGCACCACTGCTAGCCTTGTACGACGAGAATGCAGAAACGGAACTTCACACAGACGCCAGTGGCTATGGGATTGGTGCAGTGCTTGTACAAGTTCAGGGAGGTGCCGAAAAAGTGATAGCCTATGCGTCCAGAGTACTCTCAAAGTCCGAGATAAACTACTCTACAACTGAAAAAGAATGTCGCGCGGTTATCTGGGCTATCAGCAAGTTCCGGCCGTATTTATTCGGCAAA
Source organism: Locusta migratoria (assembly GCA_026315105.1). NCBI lineage: Eukaryota > Metazoa > Arthropoda > Insecta > Orthoptera > Acrididae > Locusta > Locusta migratoria. The sequence goes on along the minus strand of CM048746.1, from coordinate 333,895,196 downwards.
CCATTCACCGTCGTGACAGACCACCATTCCTTGTGTTGGCTGACTAGCTTGAAGGATCCATCAGGTCGACTAGCAAGATGGGCACTAAGACTCCAAGAGTACGATGTCACAGTGGTATTCAAGAACGGGCGCAAACACAAGGATGCCGACTGCCTTTCGAGGAATCCATTAGTGTAACACAACAGCATTAATGAAATTTCAGCTCTCACTGAATTAGACGACGTCACAGCTGAACAGAGGGAAGATCCAACACTATTAAAAATGATAGAGGCCTTGGAGAAAGGAGAACCGACCAATGGAGAGTTCCAACTTATAACATTGTACAAGAGCAACTACGATCCACTGGGCCCCAAATGGCTACTCCTTGTTCCAGCTCATCTCCAGCAAGCTATTCTCAAATATTTCTATGATGCTCCAATATCCGGTCATCTGGGATTCGTGAAGACCCTAGACAGAATCAGGCGCAGGTATTACTGGATAGGTCTCTACCGATCTGTCAAGCACTATGTAAGTCACTGTAAAGAGTGCCATCGACGGAAGCATGTGCCGCAATTACCTCCAGGACATCTCGTACCGATTCCGCCGGCAGCAGCTCCATTCCACCGAGTTGGGATAGATCTTTTAGGGAGGTTCCCGAAGTCGACAACCGGTAACCGTTGGATAATAGTCTGCACTGACTACCTCACACGCTACGCTATCACCAAACCTGTGCCGACTGCAGAAGCTCCAGAGATCGCAAAATTCCTTGTAGAAGACATTATTTTGAAGCATGGAGCATCACATGTCATGATATCTGATAGTGGAAAAGTATTCCAGTCAAAACTAGTATCAGAGGTAATGTCACGGTGCAACATTGTCCACAGAATGACAACTGCATACCATCCTCAGACAAAAGGTCTTACGGAACGTTTTAACAAAACGTTAGCCGACATGCTGTCGATGTACGTCGATGTTGAGCAGAAGGTTTTGGATACAATTCTGCCAGTCGTGACATTTGCTTACAATATCGCAAGACAAGACACCACAGGCTTCACTCCGTTTTTCCTGCTCCATGGCCGGGAAGCTGAGACGACAATGGATACGCTGTTCCCGTTCCAACCGGACGACCTCAGATTGACTATGTTAAACAGCTCATCACCAGGGTCGAAGAAGCAAGACAGCTGGCTCGCATACGGACACTGGACGCCCAGGAGAAGGACCGTCAGCGGTATAACGACAAGCACCGACCTGTTGTGTACAGCCCAGGAGATCTGGTATGGATTTTTTCCCCTGTACGGAAGGTTGGACTGTCAGAAAAGTTATTGAAGGGATACTTTGGTCCGTATCGTGTCATACGCCGCCTGTCAGGCGTCACATACGAAGTTGAGGATTATGAACCGTCGTCGAAACGTCAAAAACGAAGAGGCATTGTTCTAGTCCTGCGCATGAAGCCTTACTACGATCCTGAAGAGCAGGTAGACAACAAAGGCTTCTTGTTCAAGGACTTTAAGGACGGTAATGTTCCTGATGAAGCCACGACAGGAACGTCTGTCGTCTATAATTGCAGAGAAGGGAAGGATTCTCTTGAACTGTCATACAGAGGACCCATGACACGGTCAAGATCCAGGACATTTCAGCTGGCTCCACAGGGATCATAATAGCGGGTCGCTGTTTCTCCAGGAGAGGGAGCAATGCCGCGAGAGACCACGAATACCTACTGCCGGCGTGGCGCAGGGGACAGCGTCACGAACTGCGGAGCAGAAGGTCGCCGGTTCAATCCCGCCCACCGGCAAAAATTTATTCCTTTGTAATTTACAATTTCAGAAGGTTCTACATCTTTCTTATGTTCACTTGTGAATTGTATTTGTTTCTTATGTTAACTGTTCTTCTAATTTCTGGTAAATTCTGTCTGTGTATAAATAGCAGAGCACTCTGCCTGAGAGGCAGTCAGTGCTGCGTGTATGTTGAGTTCGTAATAAAACGAGCTTTCAGTATACGTGCTGTGTTTAGTTGCCTTCGAAGTCAAGCCTACTTCCATTGCAACGTGACAATATATTTGTGCAACTAAAGGCTTAGAATGCCGCTACAGCCGAAAAGATGTTCGTTTAATGTTTTCATCCTTGCAAATATATTTGTGCAACTAAAGGCTTAGAATGCAGCTACAGCCGAAAAGATGTTCGTTTAAGGTCAGTAATTCTTCGTCTACACACACTATGTGATCAAAAGTGTCCGGATATCCCAAAAAACATGTTCTTCATATTAGGTACAGTGTGCTGCCACCTACTACCATGAAGCTACACCAGAGACCTCAGTAGTAAAAAATATTCAAATGTTTGTAAATCTATCGGACCAACCTGCGTGATCATCAGTCCGTAGCTTACCAACTACTTAAACTAAGGTAAACAAACCTAAGGACAACACACACACCCAAGGCCTAGGAAGGACTCGAACCTCCGACAGTGAGCACCGCGCGCTCCGCAGTGAGGCGCCTTAGACCGCTCGGCTACTCCACCGCGGCACCTCAGTAGTCATTAGACATAGTGAGAAAGCAGAATAGGGCGTTCCACGAAACTCAATGACCTCGAATGTAGTCAAGTGATTGGATAGCACTTGTGTCAGAAATCTGTACGCGAGATTTGCACGCTCATAAACATCCCTAGTTCGACTAGCGTAAACATAGGACGATTGACCAGTGAAAAACTTTGTGTGGAGTGACGAATCACGGTACACATTGTGGCGATCCGATGGCACGAATGCCTCGTGAACTTCATTTGTAAGCGTGTGTAGTGCCAACAGTAAAATTCGGAAGCGATGGTATTATGGTGTGTTCGAGTTTTTCATGGAGGGAGCTTTCACCGCTTGTTGTTTTGCGTGGCACTATCACAGCACAGGCCGTGCTTCCCACTGTTGAATAGCAATTCGAGGATGGCGACTGCATCTTACAACACGATCGTGCACAGCCTGTGGCGGAGTATAGTCTGATTTAAATTAGTTGTCACTTGACAGATATCGGGCAGCACGGCTCCCTCCAGCCATAAACCAATGGGTGGTCGGCCCGGTCGGGTCCCACTGTGTTGCCAGTTCCGTTCCGCTGCGCGCTGCCCAAGGCATGTGGCAGCCAGTCCTCAGTGAGCCGCTGTAGACGTGCGACTAACAGGTTCCTGTGAATTTAGCTTCGCGTGCTTTACGATGTGCGACGAAAGTAGTCGAAAGAGAGGAAGACCGAGACTGCACTCACCTCGGAAACTTCCAAAAAGTGGCGGACATGGCATCGTTATACGCAGTCAGGCGCGTGAAAACGTGTGTTCTCTAAGGGCGTATTTTGAGAGAGAGAGAGATGGATGCAGGAGGACCGCTTGCTCCTTTGGATAAAGTGGGGGAGCGAACTGCAGCTGCTCTGCAAATCAGCGAACGATCAGTGATAGGGATCTGCAAGGAGAAATTCGCAAAAGAAGACTTAGGTGAATCATCGAAGTTGGAGACTCCTGGGAAGAAGAGGCGGCTCGAGAAGAGAGTTACAAAACTCGACTCTCTTCAGGAAGATGCGATTCGATGGCAGATATGCGCATTTTATTCGAGGAAGGAGTATCCGACACTCAAAAAACTACATGCTACTCTCGTAGCAGCGGATCTGTTTGAAGGCAGTAAAGCGTTCTTGTTACGTATCGTGAAAATGTTAGGTTTTCGCTATAAATCAATTTCTGGAAGAAAGTTGTTAATGGAACGGTAAGATATTGCAGCTTGGCGATGCCGCTTTCTTAGAGAATTAGTAGGGACTAATTTTGACGATATCGTTTGCCTTTATGAGACATGGGTGAAAGCAGGACACACTTTAAAAAAAGGTTGGACGGACGATACCATCAACGGTAGTATGGCAGCCCCGATAGGCAGAGGAAAGAGAATTATTGTAGCGCATGCCGGTAATTCAAAAGGTTTCATCCCGAATTGTCTGCTTTTATTCAGTTCAAAGAAGACCTCCGACTACCACCAAGAGATGAACCACAATACTTTCGTGAAATGAAGACTCTGTGCTTCAAAACTTAACGAAGAGATCTATAATTATTATGGATAACGCTCCATTCCATTCAGTTATCCAGAACAAGGCACACGCAAAGGTAACGAAGAAAAACAACATTGTTTGCTGGCTACTGAAACGTAAGATACAGTTTGACAGCAATTTTACAAGGGCGGAATTATTAGAACTTGTATCACAACACAAACCAAAGAATCCCATTTACATTGTGAATGAAGTAGCCAAAAAATACGGGCATAAAGTGCTCAGATTGCCTCCCTACCATTGCCATTTTAAAGCAATAGAGCTGATTTGGGCACAGGTTAAACCGCATATTGCTGTAGAAAACAGAAAATTCACATTAACTGAAGTGGAACGCCTGTTGAAAGAGGCAGTTCAAACAGTGACACCAGAAGACTGGCGAAAGGTAGTGCATCATGTGAAAGGAGTGATTCAGGAAGCCTTGAAGAATGAAGGTGTCTTACAACAATGCGTCGAAGACTTAATAATATCCGTCAATACAATCAGCGACACAGATAGCTCCAGTGACTCTGAATTAAGCGGTGTTTTCCCGTTGTCTGATTAGTGTATAGTGTACGTACTGCCAGCAAATAATGTGTTTGTGAATTTATTTAGTTTAACATCTCATTCTTGTTGTCAGACTAAAAATTACTGTTCAGCCAGCTCCCGTCACCTCCGTATGGTAAGTTACACTACACTTTAATAAAAATTTATTTTTGTAGACACTAAGATGTTATTCAATGTGTGTAATAGTTTTCGAGATCTGCAATGAAAAGGAAAATTTTCCGGACACGAAAATCTCGTACTTCAATAGCCCATGTAAAACCGCCGCTAAGTAAAATAAAGAAAATATTTTTTGTGCTTAGAAATATCACTGAGATTGATACTGTATGTAAATTTCAAAATTTTTACGTAAATTTTGTAGGAAATAGAGATTTTAAACATCATACTTGTTACGAGTTCAATATTGATATAGATGCGTAGAAACGTATTTTTCAGAAATTTATATACCGGAAACGCAGTGCACTACGAAAACTTTTAAACATTCGTTGCCAAGCGTGTTATTTTAGCAATGAATGGGAAAAAATTATTGTTTTGAGACCAATAGTTTTTTAGATATGAAGTGGTAAGTTTGAAACTGTTAGCGAACTAGAAAAATTTAAATAGTTTCAAACAAATTAACGTAGCTGTTGCCCTAATTAAAATCAAGAATAGATTTTTGACATACTGTGAGACTTTATAGATACGAATATCGTGTGTGAATTTGAAATATTTTACTCGATTCTTGTAGAAGATAGAGGCTTTAAAGCGATTTTCTATCGCCGCGTGCAGCGATGCGCTGTGGCGGCTGCCGCCAGCCAGTACTTGACGTGACAACCCTGCAGCTTTGGCCCGCAAACGTCAAGTGACAACTAATTTAAATCAGACTATAGTTACACGACAATAACATCCCTATAATGCACTGGCCTGCACAGAGTTCTGACTTGAATCCTACAGAATACCTTTCGGATTTTTGGAACGCCGTCCTCGTGCGAGGCTTCACCGGCTTACATGGATACCTCTCCTCAGTGCAGCACTCTCTGAAGAATGGGCTGCCGTTCCCCGAGAAAGCTTTCAATTTGAACGTACGCCCGTGAGAGTGGAAGCTGTCATTCAGCATTACCGATGGAGGGCGCCACGGACTTGTTTTTCAGCCACGTTTTCGGATCTTTTTATCACGTAGTGTGACAGGGTAACTTTGTGAAAATTCACTTTTCAGACAGTCCCTCAACAAACTTCGTATGCTCAAATATGAACACAAGAAATCTATTGACAATTGCGAATATGAATCATTATCAGCTGTACAGTTTATACTTAAACTAGCTGAGACACCCAGCGTTGCTTGGGTTAGAATATATGGCATGAGAGACAGCTTGAGTATTATTCCAGATATGAGATGAATACAGACTGTTTAATTGAGATATTGTGAAGCAGTTATCGTGCTTAAGGTATTCTGGCCGAGTTGTGTATTAATGGGTGAGTGTGGTGGGCGAAAATCCACGAAATATGGAGTAATAAATAATCTTAGGTGAAGCTAAATAATACACGAACTCCGTATATGTGAAAATATGTGGGGCCAATGCAAGTTTAGTAATATTGCTTTAACATAATAGTATTAAATGAAACTGGAAGAGATTGGACGTTACTATATTTCTCTAGGCATTTTTTTTTCATTTCATATACATCACTATAACGTAATTTTTGTCTTCACAATACTTGCTTATAGACTATATTTGCAGTTTTCTTGTTGGAACTGTAAAGGAACAAATGTGTAGCAGATCCAACTCGTGAGCACGCGACGTACAATTGCCCATGAGGAAAGCACGATTCCGTTAAATTAACGCCGCAGTATTTGAATGTTTGTAACAGTTTTCACAAATATTTTCTTGAATAGGAATTTGGAATGAATTGTAAGACTGTGTGAATCATGAGAGTCTATACAAAAGTATTCAAACCAAAGAGTGTCATACGATATTTTTAATAAACGCTCCGACCGTTCGGGATAAGCTGGAAATTCTGTTTTTAATCGCGGCTTGTTACAAATCTTCACATGTGGTCAATAAATTGAGCAGCTCATATTCTAAGCTGCAAACACATTTCTTGTATTGTTTCCTTCAGACAGACACTGAATTGCTTACATCATTACACACGACAGCGGACACCGTATTCTACTGGTAACACTTCTGTGGATCAGTCTAACGATTAGAAATAGTATCTGGTGGCTATCTGAAGCCAATATCTGAAATATTGTTTTCGCGTTTGTCAGCACACAGCACTGAAAAGAGTGTATGAGAGATCACGATTCGTTGGCATGAGGGGTGTGTTGGATTACAACTTCTTTCTTTTTCCACTGCCATTAGCGCTGAGAAAGGGATGATACAAATCAGAAATTAACTTTTTTAAAAGATGAAGAATGTAAATAAATGCAATGAACTCAGGTAGATAAACACAGTGTAGCAGCAGTAACGAGATGGACACCTTTGCTGGCACACTTGCCGCAACGTAGTTCTAATATGGAATTTATTAGACATCTGATACTCTCCTGAGACTGCTCCCACACAGGGTCTATGGGGAATAAGTTCAGAGAGAAGTACAGTTGTGGATTAGCCTGAACGTAACGTGGGATGTCTTGAGTAAGTCGATGTGTATGCGGAAGAGCATTATCTTGCTGGAAAAGTATCCCTGCTGGACGCAGTAGGAAAGACTCCACACGGGTGTTAAAAAATTTAATCAGCATATCGCTGGTTCATCAAGGTTCCACGTACCAAAATTTTATTTTTTGTTATATGAGCCACAATAAATTACACACATTTACAAAGCGTAAGATACTACAAAATGTCAGCATTTCAGCAAAGCTCTCCAGCATAGAAGAAAAGAAGCACAGTAGAACAAACGTGTTATCTGACGTTTCCAAGAAAGTGTTCTAGGGCCCCTACTGTCCCTTGTGTTTATAAACTATTTAAGAGACAATCTAACTCTCTCAGTCCGTTCGCGGATGATGCTGTCATTTATCGGTTAGTAAAGTCACCAGATGATAAAATGCAAATGCAAAATGGTTTAGATAAGATATCTAAATGGTGACCATTAATAACGATAAGTACGAGGTCGTCCATATTCCCACTAAAATAAATCCGTTAAACTTCAGCTATATGATAAACCAGTCAAATGTACAGGCCGTCAATTCAACTAAATACCTAGCAATAACAATTATGAATAACTTAAATTGTAAAGAACACACAGAAAATATTGTAGGGAAAGCGAACCAAAGACTACGTTTCATTGGCATAACAGAAGATGCAACAGTTCTACTACGGAAACTGCCTATTTTGGAGCATTGCTGCGTATTGTGGGATCTGAAGATGGTGGAACTGACTGGCGATTTAGAGAAATTCAGAGAAGGGTAGCTCGTTGTTTATTATCGCGATATAGGGGAGGGCCTGTTACGGAAATGATGCACGAGTTGGGGTGGAAATCATTAAAAGAAAGGCATTATTTGTTGCGAAGAGATCTATTTTTGAAATTTCTTTCACCAACTCTCTCTTCCGAATTCGAACTTATATTGTAAGCACCCACCTATATAGGGAGACTTGATCATCACAATAAAATAGGAGAAATCAGATCGAAAACAGAAAGATTTAGGTGTTCCTTTTTTCCCTGAGTTATTAGAGAATGGAACTATAAAGAAACCTCTGCCGCGCCTTCAGTGTGACTTGCAGAGTATCCATGTATATGGAGATACAAAAAAGAACAGCTATAGACCAGAGTAAATTATATAGTTTATCACATCACTCGTCACTGTCAGGAAATGTTCCAGCGTCTCCTCTTAGGTACATGAGAGACATCTTCATAAAGCATTATAAACTGCCTACTGTTCCGCACCACAGTCACAAGCTGTTGCTGTAGTTTTGCACCAATAAGCAGGCCGTCTGTAGATATTTCATGGCGCGTACTGTTCAATTGCGAACAAAAAATAAGCGCTCTTTGCCATCCTGAAGCCCTTTTGGTCCAGGTTAAGGTGTTTCGGAACAATTTTGGCACAAACCTTTCGCGTCCCCATTCATTCTTGATGAACGGTGGTTTGACTCCAACTCGTCTCAAAACATTGTTAGCCGACGATCCGAACGCACGAGATCCTGGATTTTGACAATATTTTCAGCGGTTTTTGCAATCTTAGGCCTTCCGCTGTGAGGTTCATTGTCAATCCACCGCTGTTCTTCTGAAAATGTCTTAAATCGCGGAAACACCTGGACTTTTTACACAACATTGTCTCCCTGTCTCGGGTTGACATGCTGCATCTTTGCAAATATTTCCGTTGCACTGTGGCCAAGTCTGAAGCAAAATCGGATGGCACACCGTTGCTCGAATTTGTTGGCAGTCGTGGCAGAACACATACGAAAATCCTGTTTCACGAAACACCGCAATACGAACAAACTCCATGGGTCAGCAACTTTCAACTCATGCAGATGGTGTACCACACCACAATCTACCTCCCCCTCAGGGCCCGCTGCCGCAGTGTTGCCGAATCGAACCCTATATGGCCAGTCTCATTACTTAATTTACACACCTCCTATAAGCCGCTGCTAACAGCTTCGAACCTTCTGCATCTTACAATCACAGCTCTCGCTGAATTTGAGAATAGGACGCCGAAACGTGTCAAGTTACTCCGCACAGCAAGAAATACCACGGAGGCACGTGAATAATTACACGGTCATGGCGTAAAACACTGTCAGTGTTACTCACTTCCACCAAACATGGATTATTTGCATAGCTGATCTCAGTGTACTTACTTGCACAGTTAAGCGTTTGTACCTTTACTCCCTCTCGGTGCCGTATTTGCAATTTTTCTGGGTATAAATGACGAGATACGGTATGTTTCCTACGTAAGTAACAGATTTTAAACGAAAGTATTAAAAATCTGCGTCAGTTACACGAGCGCACACACACACACACACTCACACACACACACACACACACACACAATTACACTTTCTGTTTGGATAAATTTATCCAGACAGGAAGTGTAAATCTCGCGCGAGTGAGCTGTTTTTAGTGACCAATGGAAACCACATTTTTGTCACACGACCGCGCTGAGAGACTGACTACAGCAGCGCTGTCGTTGTCCGAAATTTTGCATTCATTGGAAACCGATACGTGGTGCACGCCCACGAATTATTCTCTCATCAGCAACGCCTGATAAAAATAAAAAAAATACTGGAAATTCACCAACATAATCAATATTTTTGAACTACCTCTCGTACGATTTCGCTGTTACAGCTTTCATCTTGAAACAGTATGTAAGACTTTAACAAGGATACGCGAGCAACATTTTTACCGCTTACGCAGCAAAATATGATCGACTGAGGAAAAAGATAATTTCATGCACTGTGGACCGTCATTCATTTCGCATTGTGGTCTAAACCATATCTGCACTCTATAATTAATGGGGACTCTTCTATTTTAACTCGTTTACAAACAGGTCTTCTTATAACTAGCATGACTACTTTAATAGAAAGACGATTGATGTGAACCCTGTGTCGCCCTGATAACAATACCTGTTCCCACAACTCTACAACTTCTAATACACAATAGTAGGCCTAGTTCTTTGAAAGTCATCATTCGCAGAAAATATTTTATTGGGATAGAAATTCAAATGTACAATATACTCGTGCAATTAAACAATAAGTATATCAAAGAACTTAATTGTTTTTTCCACATACGTACCTAAAAAAATTAAGAATCTGCAACAATACAAAAGCATTACCCGCCTTTTGAAAGCCTGCACGAGAACCAGGAAAAAAATGCCAGAAATTTTTCACGTAACTATTATTAGACTTGTCTCATTTTATAACAGAATTGCAGACAATATTATGTGATATCTCACAGTGATCTACATTGGATGATAAGATTATTCGCTAATATCTATGAACTGTCTTTTGTTTTACTAAAAGAAAATTTTTCATTCTTTAAAGCCACATTCTAATAGTCTTTGGTTAGAATTAGTCACAGTTTAAGGATTCAGAAAGTATAGTTCTTCCTATGAAGAGATGAGTGCTATGCACAAAGGATCTTACATCGATTCCATATTTCCCGATTTCCGGAAGGCTTTTGACATTGAATCTCACAACCGTCTTCTAAATATATTGCATGCTTATGAAATATTGCCACAGTTGTGCAATTGGATCGCGCTTTCATGTCAGAAAGCACAAAGTACGTACTAATTGACAGAAAGTATCGAGTAAAGCAGAAGTGATATCTGGGGTTACGCAGGTAAGTGTTATAGAGCCCCTTTATGAACGATTTAGGAGACAATCTGACTAGCTCTCTTAGAGTGTTCGCGGATGACTCTGTCGTTTAGCGGCAGTAAATTCACCAGAGGATCAAAACCAGCTGCAAAATTTGCGTAGGGAAAATCTTTCAATTGACCTGAAACCATAAAATGTCGGCTGGCGAACCAAAGGTTACGTTTCATTGGCAGAACACTCAGAAGATGCAGAAGTCCTACTAAGGAAACTGCCTACACTGTACTAGTGCGTCCTATACTGTACTTGCAGCCCATAGTGGGATTGCCCCAAGTGGGGCTCACGGAGAATATATAGAAAGTTCAGATAAGGGAGCTCGTTTTAATGCGATATATGGGAGAGAGTGTCGCAGAAATGATGCACCAGTTGGGGTGGAAATCATTAAAAGAAAGACAACATTTATTGCTGCGCGATTTATTTGCGAAATAAAGTTTTACCTCCGAATCCAAACATATTCTGTTGGCAGCCAACTACTTACGAAAATATGAGGTTCGTTCCAGAAGCTGCCAGACTGCTTGACGCGCATGCGTAACGCGGAAATTGTGTACAAGCAGCGCCTTCTTCCGCGTCTGGCTTCGTGGAGTGTGGCTGATTGGTGTTCCAATAATTGCAGCAAGCAACCAGACGCTATCCGGAAAAAATATTTCTGACGTTGTCAAGCTGCCAGATTCGCGCATGCGCAGAAAGCTCTGAGTTGTAGTAGGGAGTTGCCATCACGTGACATGTATGTGTTTGCGGCCGGTTTTGCGATTATTTCAAAGCTACTGCAAAACCCACTTGAGATCAGATATTTCACTTTAACACTTTTTCGTTATTAGGAATGTAAGTATTTTAATTATTCGTTTAAACTCGTCTTCACTTGCAGAAGCGCAAAATAGTTGTATTTCGTTTAAATGTAGAACTTATAATTCGACTATTATTCCAGATGTCCAGCGAATCCGAGTCTGATGTTGAATGACGAGGAGTTTGAAGTGATAAATAGTGCTAAAAGACAGAAAAAAAGAAAACTATTTCGACCATGTTGTGCTGCAATATAGCGACATAGAATTCCTGGATCTTTTTTGTGTACGGCGTGGTGTGGCAGAAGAGCAGTCCGAAAAATTCAGGAATTCTATTACAGTTATCAGGAGGGAGGAAATGAGAAATTACTTCTACTGCAGCAAATTCGTAAATTTGTGTCGTTTGCCGGCCATAAAAAAATGTTCAAACGTTTGTAAAGCTTATGGGATCTAACTCCGGAGTCATCAGTCCCTAAACTTACAAACTACTTATCAACTAGCTTATACTAAAGTAGCACAAACATCCATGCCCTAGAGGGGGATTCGAACCCTCGACGGGAAACGGCCTCGCGCAACGGAGCGTAGCGCCTCAATGTGCTCGGCCACTCCGCCGCGGCCCGGCGGACAGATTCAATGTCAGTACGTCAGTATTAGTTCCTTGCGCCGTGTGATAGAGAGAGTGACCTAGTTCGTTAGCAGTAAAAGAGCAGAGTTATAAAGTGGCCATCTGACGAAGAAAGAGCACAAATTGAGACCAATTTCAGGAGAAATAATATGCCAGGTACGACTCGGGCAATCAACGGGACTCAAATTAAGACAGACGTACAAATGATGCCCAGTCATATTTGAAAAAAATATATTCAGTTACAAATAATGTGTGATGACAACCGATGGATTCGTGATTTATTCGTCGGTTATCCGTGTTCTATCCATGATGGGAGAGTGTTTAGAATTTCAGCATGTTGTTTTCTTTTCAGGCCCCTACCAAGTTGTTTATTATGTTGCCGGTAAAACTGTATTATTTTTAATGTTGACTGGCTGTTGCACAAGGGTTCCACTACAGTTGGTTGTTGGCAGAACGAGGGTGAAAAGTTACGAACTCTTCTATAACTTCGAAGTCTGAAAACAGGACTACTTTATAACTTCCATATTCTTTACCATAAATAATATTAACAGAAAACAACACGAAATCTTTTTATTATTATTATTACATAACTAAAAGATCTTACCTTCCGACTTTCCTTCCTGCACTGTACGAAATTATTTCTGTTACACATATCAGCTATTCATCTACCACTTTGAGCGAGAAACCAACCAGAAACAGTGCAAAAAGCGTTTCAGTAGTCCAAGTCTCGAACACGGATTTTTGCGTCATAATAGTTGCGCATGCATAGTGACACCTGTTTATCGCTTGAAAGTAGCAGTCTGGTAGCTGCTTGAACGAACCTATGATCATTTTAATAAAATATAAATCACATCGAAAACGGAAAGATTCAGGTGTTCCTTTTTGCACGAGCTGTTAGGGACCGGTGTAGAGATATAAAAATGGTTCTATGAAACCTCTGCCATGCATTTCAGAGTGATTAGTGGAGTATTTATGTAGATATAGATGATTGTCCTTTCGTCAAAGTAATCCGCGCGTACTCAGATCATGCACACTAATGAGCCAGAGCTTTATGACCACGTACCTAATAGCCAGTATGTCCACCTTTGGCTCTGATAATAGTAGTGACGCATATTGACATGGAGCTTTGAGGCATTGATAGATAATTGGAGGGTGTTAACACCGATCTGCACGTACGGAGAAGGGGGGGGGGGTGATGAGCCATGATGGCACGTTGAATCACATTCCAGATGCGTTCGATCGGTATCAGATATGGCGAGTTGGCGGCGCTGGGGGCAGAGGCAGCACCTAAACTGCAACTCGCTCCTGTGTTCGTGCAACAACTCGGTCACACTGGCCTTTGGAGACGGCGCTTTATCTTGCTGAAAAATGCCCCCCCCCCCCCATGAAGGGGTGTGCGTGGTTTGCAACCACTGGCCATAAATGGGCTTTGAACTACCTCCACTGGACCCACTGAATAATCCTCAGAGCATGAACTGACTCCAGCTTGTTTGCGTCCACTGGTTGTGGGTGATAAGGGGCTCTTCTCCTGGAAGACAACTGCATGATGTAGGAGGTATCGAGATTCCTTAGACCACGTAGCACTCTGACACATCACAAACGTCCAGAGACCCTTTCAGACGAAGTGCGGTAAGCGCACGATTCATCTGAGTTCCCCCGAGGAAAGATTGTAATGGAGCGAGGCTCGCCACCATCATTTCGTAAACAGAACGACTTATCGGGCTTTCTAGGACTGCTGTGATGCATATCTCGAACGTAGTGAAACTAAAGTGAAACTACGTCCAAGCCTCGAGGGTTCGGCGGCCTTTCTTCATTACATATGTTCGAAATTGTAGGCTGATCAGACGTTAATGCTGGGTAAAGTACAAGTGTGTCCGAACACACTGTGCACCTAAGCCCTGACGATGGGCCTTCGCAGCCGACTCGAACCTCCGACGGCGAGCAACTAAGCGTTCTGCAGCAAAGCGCCTTAGAGCTCTCGGCCACTCCACCGCGACCTGTAGTAAATTTCTCACTTATTGTAATGAAATTTAATTTACAAGTGTTACTGTCTCATCTTAAATAACGTGTACCCTAATATTTGTTGTATGACGGCATGGTCTGACTGCCTTAAGAAGCAGTCTAGTGTATCTTGTGGTACCCATTGGGGTTTGGTGTTTAGAGGACCTGCAACAGCTACTTTAGTTGGGTTGCATTCCGCAGTGACCCACTATTTTTGCTGTAAAGTCTGCATGTAGTAGGGTCAAATGTTTGTAATTCTGTGGGACCAAACTACCATCGTTATCAGTCCCTTGATTTACAAACTACTTAAACTAAGTTAATCTGACCGAAGGGCAACACAGACACCCGTGCCCGAGGGAGGACTCGTACCTCGCAAGAAGTCGCAGGATCCATAACGATGCGCTTCAGACCACACAGCCATTCTGGCGTAGACATGTAGTAACCAAAATGCTCTCATATTTCGTACTAGAATGCATTTAAATTCAACGCATCACTTAAGCCACGAAAACCTTCACCTTTATGTTGCGTTGAGGCCAATGATCACGTCTAACCTGACTGGGTGACGGGAGGGCTCCATAGATTTGGACGAGACCGAGAAATTGATATGAGGGGTTCAACCGACCTTGTTGAGTCCTACAGCAGAGAGCTGTGAAAGAGGCCAAGAAAACCTTACATATCGCAATCTAAACAAGACACGAGAAGAATTCATCATCGCGAAATGCGGGCAAACATCTAGCAAAATTTCTGAATTGCTTCATTTCGAAACTGTATGCAGTGTATGAAGAGATAAAAAAAAATTATTCAGAAAATTAAGGGAGACGACAACTTGATTGTGATGGGGGACTGGAACTCGGTAGTAGGAAAAGGAAGAGAAGGAAATGTAGGAGAATATGGACTGGGGAAAAGAAATGAAAGAAGAGATCGCTCGTAGAATTTTGTGCAGAACACAATTTAAGGATCACCATCATCTCGTTTAAAAATCATGAAAGAAGGCTGTATACGTGGAAGAGACTAGGAGTCACTGGACGGTACCAGATTGACTTTATAATTGTAAGGAATAGGTTTAGGAACCACGTTTCAGACTTTAAGACATACCCAGGGGCAGTTATAGACTTTGACCATAACTTATTAGTAATGAACTGTAGATGAAAACTTACGAGACTTCAGAAAGGTAGAAAAGTTAGGAGATGGAACCTGGACAAACTGAAGGAACCAGAGGTGGTTGAGGGTTTCAGAGGGAGCATTGGTTGAAACGAGGGAAAGTAATACAGTAGAAGAAAAATGAGTAGGAGAAATGTAGGAACACGAGAGGCAATACTCAACATTAAGACTTATCTTGCAAGATACCATAAGTAAAGGCAAACCTACGTTTTTAGCATTTGAATATTTGGAGAAAGCTTTTGATAATGTCGACTGGAATAAACCTTTCATACTCTGAAGGTAACAGCGGTAAAATACAGGGAGTGAAGAGTTATATTCAACTTATACAAAAACCAGACAGAAATTATTAGAGTCGAAGGGGATGAAAGGGACGCAGAGGTTTGGAAGGGAGTAAGACAGGGTTGGAGCCTTTCCCCGATGTTGTTCAATCTGCACATTGAGCAAGCAGTGATGGAATGTAAGGAGAAATTTGGAGAGGGAATTAAAGGTCAGGGAGAAGAAATAAAAACTTAGCGGTTTGCCGATAACATAGTAATTCTGTTAGAGACCGCAAAGGATCTGGAAGAGCAATTGAAAGGAACGAACAGTGTCTTGTTAAGAGGATATAATATGAACATCAACAAGAGTAAAACAAGGATAATGAATGTAGCGTCAGAAAGTCAAGGGATGCTGAAGGAATTAGATTAGGTAATGACACAATAAAAGTAATAGATGAGTTTTGTTATTTGGGTAGCAATATAACTTCTGATGGCTGAAGTAAAGAAGATATAAAATGCAGAATGCTATGGGAAGAAAGGCGTTTCTGAAGAAGAGAAATTTGGTGACATCCAATATTAATTTAACTGTTGGGAAGTCCTTTCTGAAAGCATTTGTCTGGAGTGTAGCATTGCATGGGGGTGAAACGTGGCTGATAAGGAGTTCAGACTAAAATATGACAGAAGCTTTTGAAACGTGGTTTTACAGACGAATGATGAAAATTTGATGGGTAGATCACAAAACTAATGAGGAGGTGCTAAGAGAGGGGATAGATTGGTGGAATACATTGTGAGACAACTTAGCATTAGAAGGAAGTGTGTGGGGCAAAAATCGTAGAGGGAGGCCGAGGGACGAATACAGTAAGCAGATTCAAAAGGATTTAGGTTGCCGAATTTGGATGAAGAGACTTGTACAGGAAAGGGTAGCGTGGAGAGCTGCATCAAACTAGTCTGCGGACTGAAGACCACAACAACAACATGCCGTTCTTTGAGCCTTGAAAGCACAACTCCTCTTGTAATCAATACATATGATAATGGAAAATGAGCTGATAGAACCTGAATTTCCACCACAGAATGAGAGTTCTCAATCAAAATTAGAGATTTTTATTTTAATATTACGAACACTACGTCCGTAGTACAAAGTTGCTTATTCGAAAATTTTTCTTTCGCAATCTAATTACCCCTCAGAGAGTACTTTAAAGCATGTAAAGACTTCTCAATTCACCGTTCAACAGTTTCAGTTCTGTTCAAATCTATCTGTATATAAATAAGTTGCTGTTCGTTAGTCTCGCTGAAACTCGAGAACGATTGAACCGATTTGGCTCATTTTAGTCTTGAAATATTCGTGTAAGTCTAGGGAAGGTTTAAACGGTGACGAGATATGGAAAAGTTCCCTAGAAAAAGAGGAAGAATCGGGAAAAACTACAACAGCTTTTCCAGTGAGCTCCCAATACCGTTCGTCCAATTGCGATGAAATGTTGTACATGTTGAAAGCAAGAGGAAGAGTCGCATCAAATAAAAGATGGGTAAAGTCGCCCGGAAATCAGGATAATTTACGAAAAACCGAAAGCGATTTTTTTCTATGAATGAAAATCAATTGCCATATGGTTGTAAGGGCATCACTTGAGTACGGTTTGACAGGACAAGGTTTGTATGAAATAAATTTATTGGAAAATTTGTGAAAAACTGAAAGGGCGTTTTTCAGTGTGTTTTTGATTGAATTCAGCACTGTAACTGACTATTCGCTCGACGGAGAGGGGTGGTTCTGTTTGGTTTATTATGGAAAGTTTTCAGTAAAAAAGAAAGAAAGGAGCACTTACAAAGGAAAGTCGAAAAGTTCGAACCAATTTCCTTTTCTAAATGTACTCAAAAATATAAGTTGAGAACCGTTCATCCGATTGCAATAAAATTTTGATCATTTAACGTTCAAGATGAACGTTCTTATTGAACTAAAAATTTGGGAAAGTTACGCGGAAAATTTGAAAATTCGCTAGAAACTGAAAGAGCCTTTTTCAGTGGCATATCAATATCATTCTGCTGATTGCGATAAAGTTTGCATATTTGACCTTCAAAGCAAGAGTAACGTTCTTATGAAATAAAATTTGGAAAAGAATCCCCGAAAATTGGAACATTCAGAAAAAATAGAAAGACATTTTTCTATAAAATATCAGTACAATTCATCTGATTACGATAAAGTTTTTCCATATTTTATTACTGGACATGTGTGCGTGATTTGCCCACTGTTTCCGCGCACTACCGAGCAGATACTTAAACTGTCTGATGATGCCTTCATAAAGCTACTGGATTTAAATTAATACGATTTATTATAAGAGGTAAGTGGTACGAAGTTCACCGGGTCATCTAGTAGTTAATAAAATTTAATCACATGGATTTTTCTGACAGAGAGGAAGGAAAGGCTGGTTCATTTACGTATTGTCAGTGTCCGAAAGGATATGATGACATAACTGGACTGTATATTTTAGCCTCTTCCTGTTTTATCTTTCACCTTTTGCAAGTACTTGCTCGTAATTTTGTATTAATTCCACGCTCCTTGACTTCCCTTGCTAATCACGTAGTTCGGTACAGAGCAGTGGCGTAACTATGGGGGGATGGATGAGGGGGATAGAACTCCCCCCCCCCCCAGAATCCGAAAAAAAAGAGGGAAAGAAAGAAAGAAAACTCGTATAACAGCAATTTCGTAAAGGTAAAGATTGGCAACTTGGGATGTTTTACCACAAGCTAGCATTGGATGGGAGTGAATTAGTTTCTTCATCGGGAGTGGTAGATGGTAGTATGTTCCGAAACTGGCTAAAATTTTGCTCGTCAAGCAAACCTATTCCCCCCCCCCCCCCCAAAGCCAAGTCCTAGTTACGCCACTGGTACAAAGGGATATCTTCTGATGTACTGCTCAGACAGAAATTGTTACAAGTAGCCTGTTTACCATATGGCGCTATCAAGCACTGCAGATGAAACCCACCGCGGCCGCTCCGTCATGTTATCTTGAGGCCTGAGAGGCCGTCGTCTGCGTTCCACCACATTCTCAGGCAGACGGACGGCCCAACTCGACCAGCGCACAGAAACAGCATCTGTCTGCTACGAGAAATCATGCGAAGCGACAGTGGGTGTATGTGTGTGTGTGTGTGTGTGTGTGTGTGTGTGTGTGCGTATATGTGCGCGTGCGTGCGCGTTTCCGTCTGTTGTGTCTGTGCGTGCCAGAGAGAGGAACAGTGCGCGCCAGTGCGTGAGTTCGTGCGTATATGTGTGTGTGTGTGTGTGTGTGTGTGTGTGTGTGTGTGTGTGTGTGTGCGTGCGTGCGTGCGTGCGTGCGTTTGCAAGATAGAGAGTGGGACGGGGGGAGGAAGAGAGAAACAGACAGAGAGCTTCCGCGCTCTACTCAGGAGGCTGTATTCCCGTACTGTGGACCCAAATGCACGCACGCTCTGTTTCTCATTAGCGCAGGCACGGCAAAGCCCGCTGATGTCTAACAAGGGGAAGCCACGGCGTTCCGATCTCGGATTTACTCCAGACTTTTCAGTAATTTAGTTGCTCCAAATAAGGCCATAATCTCCTCTATTTAACCTTTTACTTACTAAAACTTTTAGTTACTTTTTGCAGTAAATGACAAATGAAAGAAAAAGTTAAGATTACCTGACACCGTCTGGTCTGGAGGCGATCAATTCGCTTTATAGTTTCCAATTCGAACAACTTTTTCTTTTTATAGTTTCCAAATGATAAGCCAAGATCGCAACTAACAATTTATTAAGTGACGACCGGTTTCGGTGCACTGTGTCACCATCATCTGGTCATGTATATATATTATAACCGTTCATCTTGTTAAAAAATTGGGTATAAAATAAGAAGTCCAACATTGCACTTAGTCACTTTTTAACAAGATGACCAGATTATAATATATATATATATATATATATATATATATATATATATATATATATATATATATATATATGACCAGATGATGGTGACACAGTGCACCGAAACCGGTCGTCACTTAATAAATTGTTAGTTTGCGATCTTGGCTTATCATTTGGAAACTATAAAAAGAAAAAGTTGTTCGAATAAATGTCAGTATACTAAAACAAAAATTACAGGCCGTCAAATTTTTCAGACATTTTCGTCAATGTCTCATTGATCTGATATTTTATCTGGGCTGAAAGCAATAAAAACTAGTTTTAAGTCATTAACTTCATACTCACTCACTTTCTCCTGCACCGCTAGAATTTCTTAGATATAAGTTCATGCTATGTGTTTTCATCCTCTTGGAATCGTAAAATATGGACGTCGGAATGTCTCATACAAGGTAAACAAATCAGATCTCAAGAATGCATGCAGCAATTTTTGTATATAAGTCGTTCATACCATAATGTAACAAGCTATCATCTCATTACTGGGACACATATAATAAATTGATATTGCATTTAGATCGCCGCGGTGAAGTAGCCGAGCGGTCTAAAGCGTCTCGCTGCGGAGAGCGCGGTTGCTCGCCGTGGAGGTTCGAGTCCTCTATGGGGCATGGGTGTGAGTGTTGTCCTTAGGTTAGTTTACCTAGGTTTAAGTAGTTTGTAAGCTACGGACTGATGACCACGCAGTTTGGTCCGATAGATTTACAAACATTTGAACATTTTTGAGCATTTAGATCATGATATCTTAGAAATATTGGATTTTAAATATATATCCGTATATTCATAAACACACCCAAAACATTAAATAACAATTCATTCTTGTAAAACAGCCAGCAGCAGGCAAACAGTGAGGCTAAGGTAAAGTCCAGTAAACAGGCAAATTATTTCCTTTTTTAAACCTAAATAACTAACAAAAATGTTTATTTCGTATTTCTAGCAATTATACAAGTCAATTCATCCATTAGGTACCACAAAAAAGCTGAAAGTTACATTGGTCAACTAGAATTAGATAAAATATTTGCGTCCCAAAAAAAAGGGACAACGGCCAGTAATGGGTTAAATAAACTTTGTATGAAATCCGTTGTTTGGCAGCATCTACATGACCGAAATAGTGTCCTAATGGTAAGAGAGAGAAGTGTCGCCTTCGTTTTACGTTATTCAATTGAACACTTGAATCTTTGGTTTTAGAGGTTTTTGCGAAGCGACAAATATAGGTTTTTCCGTAAGCTATGGTGTAATTAATTGTGGTTGCTTGATATACTGGTGATCCTTTTGAAGCGTATTTACAGCAGATTTGTAGATTAAGATTGGCTTGTTCGAAATTTCAGAAAAGTTTGCGGGAAAGAGGAACAGTTTTATGTAGACCAATAATAAGGCCTTCCTGTGCAGAAACTTCGTGGAAAACTGCTTAGCACTTCAAAATTAGATGCATCTGCATCTTAGAGTTATCCGAACTGAGTACTTGATAGGAGATATGCTTCAATGTTCAATGTATGTTCATGAGCTTTGTGCTGTGATCGACAAAAGCGGCATTGTTAAGAACTATTAGTGCCTGTGAAATAGTATAGTACAAGTGTCATTCTGAAAATTTAAGTTTTACTCGTTGTTTTACTTTTAATATGTAATAAACTTTGTTTTTCCCTTCATTCAGTAGGCCTACTTCACGGTCTGCAACTCTTCTTTCCAAGACACTGGGGAGCATTGGATGGCGGTAATGGGTGCCATCATGTACCCCAAAGAAGCCGTATACTACGTATTAGAAATTTAAATTTAGAACTCACTTGCAGGACTATGAACAGAATTTTTTCATACTATCACATACATTCTTATTATTTAAATTTATGACTCACTTTCAGGACTATGAACAGAATTTTTTCATAGTATCACATACATTCTTATAATTACGTAATAAAAATTTTCCAATATTTTACTTACGGTAGGCCTACTTATAATTTCGTTACTAAGTATTTGCTGCCCAACTGATTTCTTTTTAAAGCTGATGTTATGCTTTTTTATTGGTGGTTATCCATATATGTGCAGCAGCATTGGTTATATTAATCAATTTTTGTAATGTCAGTGCAGTCTTGCATAGTCCACCTAAAACGTAAGAAATACATCGAAAAATTTATTCAGATTATAAACAGACAAGAGAATGGATAAACACCAAAGATTCATAGCATCCAAATCCATAGTAAACACTCGTATTGTAAAATGTAAACATTCACGGCCGGAATGGTCAAAATTACAAAAAAATTCCGTGCTATTATGCGGTGGTCTGGTGGATATATTGTCGAAACCCAACGTTTTGTCCCCGACTGCGGAGGACATTTTCAAGGGGGATCGTGGCACTTTGAATGTTTGATACACACCCTGGCTCGCTACTGACTAAGTCAAACTCCGTTTACGAGGGCTCGCGCGCAGAGGTGTAACGTCAGATGTTTGACATGCGCGTGCAATCCACCACCCACAGCAAAAGAGGGGCATTATAAAGACGTTGGCGGACAGAGCAAGGAACATCTGCGAACTGGAATTACTCGACGCGGAATTGAAACACCTGAGTAATGCTTTACTTAAGAATGGCTTTCGTCTACATAGATAAGGAGAGCTTTGACACCGACACGTAGAGTTGATAACGATGAAAGGGTTCCTGTGAAATCTAAAGTCTTCCTACCTTTTATTAAGGACGTCACTAACCGCATCAGTAAAATTTTGACGAAACGGAATGTTGCCGTTATTTACAAACCTACTCGGAAGATACAGGATCACCTGAAATCGGCAAAGGATGCTCGCAAACCACTGGAAAAAGTAGGAATTTATAGGATTCCGTATAGCTGCGGAGATGTATACGTGGATACCACAAAAAGAAGTAAAAAAACGACTAGATGAGCACAAGGGGAACTGTAGAAGGGGAGATATTGACAGATCAGCTGTTGCTGAACATGTTTTTCAACCAGGGGACCACCTTATTCAATTTGATAAGACTCAGGTTTTAGCAGTCACAAATGGATACCACGAAAGACTGTACAGAGAGGCTATGGAAATTGTAAAACACCCCAATAATTTCAATAGGATGTAGGAGGGTGTGAAACTAAATGAAATCTGGATACCGGTTTTGAAGAAGAAATGTAACAGTCTTCCTCCATGGGACGATATTAACGGACGGCGGCAATTGCCAACGACGAATTGCGCACGCATGTCAAACATCTGACGTCACACCTCGGCGCGCGAGCCCTCGTAAACAGAGTTTGGCTTAGTCAGTAGCAAGCCAGAGTGTATATCGGACATTCAAAGTGCCACGACCCCATTGAGAATGCCCTCCGCAGTCAGGAACGAAACGTTGGGTTTCGACAATAAATCCACTAGAACACGGCATAATAGCCCGGAAATTTTTAGTAATTTTGATAGTAAACAAAAAATGTTCAAATGTTTGTATAGCTTATGGGACTTAACTACGGGGTCATCAGTCCCTAAACTTACAAACTACTTACGAACTAGCTAATACTACGGACGGCACAAATATCCATACCCGAGGGGGTATTCGAACCCCTGACCGTAGTGGCCGTGCAGACCGTGACTGGAGCGCGTCAGTCTCCTCGGCCACAAAGACAATAAATGAACCAAAGATTTTGGCGTAAAAATTATTGTAACTATGTAAACTTATCGTTAAAATACTGCAACCACAGTCTATGATAGACTGCGCTGCCACTACAAAAATCGATTAATATAACCATTGCTGCTGCACATATATGGATAACCACTAATAAACAAGCAAAACATTAGATTTAAAACGTAATCAATTGGGCAGCAAATAAATGACAAGGATATTATATGTACCGCAAGTAAAATATTGGGAAATGTTTATTACGTAATCATGTTAGAAGAATGTATGTAATAACCCCTATACATTACTCATTGTATTTACAGAAGACCTTAAGTTGGCCTGTGGCCGAAATAGGCTTATTGTGAAATAATAAAAAGTGCAAAAGCAATTTAAAAATAATTTATAATTATCGTGTTATTAAACCTGGATAGTTGTTAAAACCTTTCCTTTTTCCATGTTGGAAAATTGGCGAGCTTACAATCGAGTATCCGTAATTTCTTTATGACATGCTTCTCTCATACGGCAAGGAAGCTATATATATAAATCTGCCGGCCGCGGTGGCCGAGCGGACTGAGACGCTCCAGTCACGATCTGCACGGCCACTACGGTCGGGGGTTCGAATCCCCCCTCGGGCATGGATATTTGTGCCGTCCTTAGTCTTAGTTAGTTCATAAGTAGTTTGTAAGTTTAGGGACTGATGACCCCGTAGTTAAGTCCCATAAGCTATACAAACATTTGAACGTTTTAATATTTAAATCTTATAATGTCTTCTTCTGCATTCCTTACGCCCACCGTTGCTTCCATTTGTGGAGCCTTACGTTTGTACTGTTGGCAGTACCTGTTAAATTCAGCCTTCAAAGGTCGTACTGAGGTTGCTCCAATGAGTAATAACGTGTGCTCTGTGAACCGGAGTTTGGAGAACACTCATCGTCTATGAAGGACTACAGCAGCACCTAAATGTAAACGCACATGATTCGGTGTGCGATGTACTGAACGGCCCAAAGTGTCAACGTCTTAGCGTCGTAGCATGAAATCCAAAAATGGGATGTATGCCTCCTTTACGACGTACGTCGTAAACGGGACTTCTTTGTTTATATATGGAATTCAGTTGGTTTAAAAATTCTTTCAATTTATCATGAGGCGACAATTTAAACATTCCTTCAACATATACTTTCACAACACTGTGGAGATAGCAGATACCAGCGCCTTTTTAAAAACACTTTGCTTCGCATAGAGACCTAAAAAGCGTGTTCAATGAAACAGGAAATTCATAACCTCCGATGTTCTTCTTACTAGCATTTTTTTTCGAAATACAGCACTTCTTTCGAAGTATTTCCAGATGATAAAAGTCGAAGACTGAAAATGATACGAGACCACCATACATATCACTGCGCTGAAGACGACTGGAAGTGCATTGTGTCAGCTTATACCTGAAATGTGGCTGGCAGTTGTGCTAGTAATTATTACACTGTTTTTATGCGTGTTTTTATGTGTGCTCAGTTCAGCCTGGTACTAGTGAATGCTATGACAATTTATAACGTGTTCTTCACTTGCTGCATTACGCCGTGAAGGCAGATCCCAACTTTTCACAGTAAGTTCATCTTTCTAAACGTAAATGAAATTAAGTCAGATGAGAAATGTTAATTATAGGTTTATTGTTTGCAATCATTAATTCAAGTGATTCTATAACTATGTTCAAATGTTTGTAAATCTATCGGAACAAACTGCTTGGTCATCAGTCCGTAACCTCCGACGGCGAGCAACCGCGTGCTCCGCAGCGAGGCACTTTAGACCGCTCGGCTACTCCACAGCAGCTATGACTATGAATAGCAGTGTTTGTCCGTCTATGAAACTAAATATTTTCTCACCTGACGCGTTTCGTTTTAATGACAGTAAAACATCTTCAGTGGTTTGTAATAATACAAATCTACAGTTTGTTTTGTTTTTAGATCGAAAACAGTTCGTTAACGAAACATGAAAAGTAGACCTAATGTTTTGTTACTTACGGAAATGTTTTCTTGTTTTTGTCTCATATCATGGAATACCGGTCTGATTCATGCAGTACCGCCGATTCTCCATGCTGTGTCATTGGTTTTTCCACTACTTTCACTGTCACTTTTGCACTGTCCATAATTGTTTTTCACAGATCACGCTTGTTTTTGTTTTGACTGAGTCTGCGCAGTGTGTTATTGGAGTGCTGCCAACTTCACAAATGTAAAACTTTTGTATGTTTTATCATAAATTATGTTTTAGTGTATTTAGTATTGATGTAAGCGGAATGGAATAGTGGCAAAATAGGAAATATTTTTATTTAATATATTTTTTTATAATTTTATTTATTTATTTTATTATTTTTTATTATCATTATTGGGGGGCGAGGGGGGAGGGGGTTGAGCACTAGGAAAAGATGACTGAATGGTGGTTGGATGTGGTAAGGTGGGATGTGAAGTGAGATGGAAGACAAAAGTGATGGGCAGGAGGTGGGGAGGTCGCTGGTAGAATGGATAAATTTGTCAGTTGGCTTTTATTAAATAATTAAGGTACTGTATATTCATTGTGAAGAAGTAACAGTAATATTGAAACTTCTGGGTGGTGATAATGCAAGTAGTGTGTTTGTGTCTGTATGTGTGTGTGTGGTTTGGGGGGGGGGGACTTGTGTTTTTTGTTGAATCTAATATGTGATGTGCTGTAACAGGAGAACAAGGTTTAGATGCTGTTGGTAGGGAGCGAGCAAGTTTGGGAGTTTTATCTCAGTATGTGTGACATGTTCAGAGAGTCTCATGTTTAGCAGAGAGATGGATATGTGGTTTTATTTGACATTAGCTGTGGAGTGGGATGTGGAAAGAGATGTGGAGTTAGACTGAGATACTTAGAGGCATGAAGGGGAGGGTTTTATGTGATTTTGTCTATTATTTTATAAGATGTTTGGTTTCCAAATTTATTTGGTCATTGAATAATTGTTTGTTGTGCGATAGTGCTTTGTGTATGTGGTTTTCCTTGGAGAGGAAGAAGGTGTTTGTCTCTACTAGTGTGTATGATTTTCATATATTTTTCTGTGGTGCTGGGCCTATGGTGTTCTTGTTTCAGGTGGTTGGTATAAGTTGAAAGGTTTGGGCCATATTCCAAGTTCTGATGTGCTCTTTGTATCTAGTGTCAAATGTTCTGCCAGTCATCCCGATATATATAATCACAGTTTCTGCAGCTGAGCTGATAGATACCAGATTGTTGGTATTTGTCTGGTTTTGGTTTTAGTTTCGGGGTGTGATTTTGAATTGGGTTGCTTCATTTGTAGGCAATATTTAAGCCTTGTTTCTTGAATACATTATCTATTTTGTATGTGAATTTGTTGTGGTAGGTCAGTGTATGCCATTTTTTATTGTGTGTGCTGTTTGTATGTGTCAATGTGGTTTGTGTTGGTTTTTTCTTCAACTGTGTCTTTATTTTCCTGTTTAGTTTGTCTACAAGGGTTTCTTCGTAGCCATTTTATACTGCTATTTGTTTTATAATAGCTAGCTCTTTTTGGTGTTTAGGGGAATCCTATCGAGTCTGTTTAGCATGTACCTTATTGCAGCTTGTTTGTGACTTTGTGGATTGTTTGAAGTAGCATGTACAATGATGTCTGAGGTGACGGGTTTTCTAAATATGTCAAATATGGGTTTGTGTGAGACTTTAACTTTTCCCGGCGTAAGGAATGTTTAAACAACTTACGGGTATGCTGCCGGGTGACGTCGTCGACAACCACCGATATTTCGGCAGGAGAACAACCTGCCATTCTCAAGGCACAACTGCACTTAAGGAAGCAATGTGCAAGCGTATTTAATACCTCGGTTTTCAAAGTGTAAACAAGGAAGATAACACACACAGTACAAGTCACAGTACTACCTTTGGTTGTGTTGACTCTGCTGTGACTTGTACTGTGTGTGTTATCTTCCTTGTTTACACTTTGAAAACCGAGGTATTAAATACGCTTGCACATTGCTTCCTTAAGTGCAGTTGTGCCTTGAGAATGGCAGGGTGTTCTCCTGCCGAAATATCGGCGGTTGTCGACGACGTCACCCGGCAGCATACCCGTAAGTTGTTTGAACATGGGTTTGTGGTTTTCTTTTGTTGTTGTTATGTCTAGGAAATTTAGTGTGTCTTTTTGTTCTTCTTCTATTCTAAACTTTATGTTTTTGTGTATGGTATTTATATCTCTATGTAGTTGTTGTATTTGGTTTCTAGGTTCATCCACCATACATATTAAATCATCCATATATCGGTACCAGTAGATTATGTTGTAACTCTTCTTTATTACTATATCTTCAAATATTATTTTCTCTACATGATTCATGAAGATGTTTGCTAGTGCTCCTGAAATTAGTGAACCCATGGATAGCCCATCTTCTTGTATGTAGTAGTCTCCATTAGATTCAAAAACGTTTGTTGTGTTATTGGTTCTAACAATTTTATTATTTCTTGCATTTGTTGTACAGGTAGTTGGCTGTGTGGTTTTAGATTTTCTTGTATTAGCCTGATAGTTTCATTTACAGGGATGCAGCTGTACATGCTTTCTACATATAACGTTGGCGACAGGGCAAGGATCTTTCGCAGATGGGGTTTGTGGTGTCGCACAAGTACAAAGTGCGCGCCACCTACTTTCGCCGCGCGCCGCCATGCACGCACGGCGCGGCGTTCTCACGACGACAGCCACGAGCGCCCTCTGCGACAACGCCGCTCGTGGCCACCACTGAAGGACATCGGCCACTTCGGACTGAGATAGCAACGAGCTAGGACCTTCGTAATCCGATAGGCACCAGTGAAGACTTTGCTATTGTACAGGCACTAGGCAGGCCTCTAACAACTATGTATCAACATTCCACAATACTATGTAAAAGTTAAGTATTGTTACATTCTGTGCAATATATATATCTCTTTCTAATTTACTCGAGTGTTTATAGTTTCTGGCTGCTCCCCTCCGTACCTGCACCAGCGTGTCGGTCTCATTCCACTCGGCCACCGACACCTACGACGAGGCTGGGACACAAAAGCGGCGACGAAGTTGGGACACAAAAGTGGCGACGAGGAGTGATAGAACCTTGGACCAGCCCGCTTACAGCAGCCAGACAGCAGCAGTCGGAGCACGCAAAAATTGCTCCCGCCCACCCACCCTTATTATAACAATTTTGGGGAAAGATATTTTGTTACGTGATTTGTGGACTTTTTTGTTGCAGAGCGAGCCCTCCTTTCATATTGCATTTGTGTTTTGTACTAATTTACTTGTATGCGCGGCGCCTAATCGGTCAGCATGGCCACTACCCCGAACCCAAACTTAATGGAAATTATTCAGTTACAGACGGCGCAAATAACGCAACTCCTCCAGGCGGTGTCCCAGCTCACAGCGCAGGCAGCTAACCAACAACAACAGCCGCCGCTTCAGCAGCCCACACCTGCCGCCGCAACACTTCCTACGTTTCGCCAATACAACGAACGTGAGGAAGAATGGAGCGACTATTTCGCGCAGTTTCAAGAACTCGTCGCGGCTCATCAACTTACAGGTCAGACTGTTAAGCATCTTTTGTTGTCCGTGGTGGGCCCCAAAACCTTTGTATTACTGCAGAAGCTATTTCCCCACGCATCTCCTCGTGATGTGGACTTTGAACAAATTGTAGATGCACTGAATGCTTATTACGAGAGAAAAGTTCTCGTAGCTGCGGCTCGGTACCGATTTTTCAGACTTAAAAAATTACCGCAGCAGTCACACCAAGAGTGGATTACGGAATTGAAGGGCTTAACCCGCCAATGTAAATTTACTTGCTCTTGTGGACTTTCGTATAGTGACGTGATGTTGAGGGATGCGATTACGCAGAATATTCAGGACCCCAGAATTAGAGCAGCAATTCTGAAACAGTCTGACCCCTCATTAGACAGTGTACTGCAGCTTATAGAAGCGCATGATACTTTTGACTTAGCAGATGTAGAAATGCAAAGCCACAGTGTAAATTCAGTGCGCCGCAACGGTCGCTTTCCTAGCCGTAGTTCTCAGTATACCACTAGTGATTCTTATTTTTCTACCGGCCGTGCTGAACAGACAGTGAACAGTAGCCAGTGTAAAAGTGCGACGCAAAGGTCGCCCCGTAGTGTTAGACACAGTAATTTGAATAACGGGCGCCAACGCTCATTTCAGAAAAATGTACGTAAATCTTGCCCCCGGTGTGTGTCTCGCCACAAGCGTGCTCATTGCCCTAGTCGCAACGCAACCTGTTATCAATGTGGCAAATCAGGACATGTACAGTCTGTGTGTATGCAAATTAAAAACTCAAAGAACAGTAACGTTAGAAACAGTGCTTAGCAGAGTGCGAGAACAGTTCATTCTGTAAATTTTATACGGGCTGTGGAATTGAACACTGCTTTCCTTGGATCTCAATTGCAAGAAAGTAGTTCTGCGCCTATGGCAAATCTATATAGTGCACCACGTAGCAAGCGCCGACGAGCCCGTAAAACAGTGCAACGGAAAAGGGTTCGGGACAAGCAAAATGACTATGAACAGTGCATTCCTGTAGTGAAAATAGTGCCTTCTGCAACTGCTCCTTGTAATAGTGCCCAGTACTGTGTAGCTAGTGACAGTAGACATCCAGTAGCTACTCAAAAGTGTAGTGCAGTAGTTAATAAATCTGGAGTAGCTTCGCAGGCTTGCGCGGACGCCGATCCGGCGGTAGTGTCATCTAGTGACAGTGTTGTTAATCCGCTGCGTGCCGAGTCTGCGCCGCTTCCTTCACTACGCGGCCCGCGCAAGCGCAGTAAACAAACCGTAGCAGACGTTGCCCACATTCGCGCACCTGTCGAGCGCCGAAAGCAAAAACTTTTTGTGAATCTTTCCATTGACAATAAGACTGTGCAATTTCAGCTCGACACTGGTTCCGCTGTTACCTTAATAAATAAAGATACTTATGAACTTCTGGGTTCTCCAAAATTATCGCTGTGTCAACAAGTGCTAACAGCTTATACCGGTCAAAATATTCCCGTGCTAGGAACGTGTAGCCTGCCTGCCTCTTTTCAAGGTGTTACGAAAACAGTTGCTTTTGTAGTTCTTCAGGCCAAATCTACGCAGAATATTTTTGGACTAGATGCTTTTGACTTGTTTGGTTTATCAATTCAAAGAAATGTGCTTCAAATTTCGTCAGTAGTGCCTCAGGACAAAATCAATGCTTTATGTGACAAATATAGTGACTTGTTTTCGCCGGAACTAGGTTGTGCAAAAGACTTCGTGGCACATGTAACTTTAAAAGAATCTGCAGTTCCAAAATTTCGTAAAGCTAGACCAGTGCCTATCGCAATGCGTGATACAGTTGCCGAAGAACTTCAACGTTGGCAAGATAGTGGGGTGATTTCTCCTGTTTCTGCGAGTCAGTGGGCCTCGCCTTTAGTAATTATACCCAAGCCATCAGGAAAACTTCGTCTCTGTGCGGACTTTAAATCAACAGTGAACAGTCAAACAATTGTCGACACTTATCCCCTGCCCAGACCTGAGGAACTGATGGACAAATTAGGACAGTCTCGCTTCTTTTCCAAGATTGATTTAGCAGAGGCATACTTACAGATTCCACTTGATGACGAGTCAAAAAAATTTTTCGTCATTAATACTCACATGGGCCTTTTTCAATTTCAACGCCTACCCTTTGGCAGTTCTTCCGCCCCCGCTATTTTTCAGCGTTTTTTGGAACAGCTGACAGTTTCTGTACCGTGTTGTTCGAACTATTTAGATGATATTGTGGTATCCGGACGTACAGTTGAAGAACATTTAGCAAACCTGGAGTGCCTTTTCAAAGTTTTGACTGCAGCAGGTCTACGTTGCAATAAAGCAAAGTGTTCGTTTTTTCAAACTGAAATAGAGTACCTAGGCCATGTGATTAATGCGCAAGGAATCCATCCCTTACAGTCAGATAGAAAAGGAGGCCTTAGCAATAATTTACGGCGTCACAAAGTTTCATCATTATCTCTATGGCAGAAAATTCTATTTGTTGACAGACCACAAGCCACTCACGTCGTTGTTCTCACCCGCAAAGCCAATTCCGCCACGTACGGCACAAAAGCTTCAGAGATGGTCCTTGATATTGTCTAATTATCAGTATGATATTTTGTACCGACCTACCACTAAACATGCTAACGCGGACACACTTTCCCGACTTCCGGTTGGCCAGGATGTATCATTTGATTCTTCAGAAATGGCATGTTGTCAGATAGACTCCAGAGATGCTTCCGCTGTCGCAGACTTTCCTTTGAACTCTCGTCGGGTTGCACAGGAAACAGCTGCGGATGCAGACCTAAGTGTGGTAGCTCGTTTTGTTCGCTCAGGGTGGCCTGCCAGAGCCAAAGACATTGATAGGCCTCTGGTTCGACGTTATTTTGCATAACGTCATGCATTATCTTTAAGTCAGGGTGTACTGTTGTTGCATACCGACAACGACCAAGCAAGAGTGATTGTTCCTCGTTCCCTGCAACGAGAAGTGTTACGCCTCCTGCATCAATGACATTGGGGCATTGTTAGTACAAAGCAACTGTCCAGACGTCATTGTACCTGGGTTGGTATGGACGCTCAGATAGAGAGCATGACATCACAGTGTACAGTTTGTGCGGAGCATCAGGCGGCTCCTCAACAGCGTTTCTCAGACTGGCCACGCCCCAAGGGACCATGGCAACGTTTACATATTGACTTTGCCGGACCATTCTGGAATACGCGCTGGTTAATTGTTGTAGACGCTTTCAGCAAGTTTCCTTTTGTGATTGCCATGAACTCAACGACAGCTTCTAGTACAATCAGTGCCTTAACATCAGTGTTTTGCATCGAAGGCTTGCCTGAAACTATCGTCAGTGACAATGGACCTCAGTTTGTTAGTGCGGAATTTCAACAGTTTTGTCGTGTGAATGGCATTCAGCATATTACCACTGCACCTTTTCACCCTCAGTCCAATGGTGAAGCAGAACGTTTCGTTCGAACATTCAAGTCTCACATGGAGAAGATGAAAGGTCAGCACTCCAGGCAGCAAGCTCTTCAAATTTTCCTGTCTACGTATCGGTGCATGCCACGTGACGGCCCGTCTCCTGCCGAGCTGCTACACGGCCGCCGTCACCGCACTCTCCGTCACCTGCTGCAGCCTCCCACGCACCGAGTCGGTTCGTATGGCGCTACGCGTTTTCAGGTTTCTACGCCGGTGCTGTACAGGGTGTTTGCTGGAAACAAGAAGACATGGCTGCCGGGCACCATTCAGCGCGTGCTCGGTAGCAATATGTATGTTGTACGTTCTTCCACAGGGTCGGAGCTGCGGCGCCACGCAAACCAATTGCGCCTGCACAGGCCGCGTGATCCTGTCTCCGGTTTCTTGATTCCAGACCCAGTTCACCGCCAGGGAGCACAACCACATCGTTCGTCAACGGGTCCAGCGTCCCCGGACTACGAGATCGTCCCGATGGAGATCGACGCGACGCCGCCGCTGTCGCCGCCGCAGATGACAGCGTCACCGAGAGGGACTCCGGGACCGTGCGGCCCCCCCCCCCCCCCCCAGCTTGGGCCACGCACCTCAGTAGAAGATGACCTGCTCCCTCTGGGCGGGGGCGGGCGCCCTTCCCCAGGTTTCGGCGGGTTCCCTGGAGGATCTCAAGGCGGATGCCGGGGCGCGGACGGCGTCTCGATCCCGGCCTCAGCAACGACGCCCGTCCCACCAGTAACGCCCCCGCCCAGGCCCTCCTCCCAGTGCCGTCGCCGTGGCCCTCAGCCCTACGCCACGACGGCGCGGCGGTTTGGGGGGGAGGGGTGTGGTGTCGCACAAGTACAAAATGCGCGCCACCTACTTTCGCCGCGCGCCGCCATGCACGCACGGCGCGGCGTTCTCACGACGACAGCCACGAGCGCCCTCTGCGACAACGCCGCTCGTGGCCACCACTGAAGGACATCGGCCACTTCGGACTGAGATAGCAACGAGCTAGGACCTTCGTAATCAGATAGGCACCAGTGAAGACTTTGCTATTGTACAAGCACTAGGCAGGCCTCTAACAACTATGTATCAACATTCCACAGTACTATGTAAAAGTTAAGTATTGTTACATTCTGTGCAATATATATCTCTTTCTAATTTACTCGAGTGTTTATAGTTTCTGGCTGCTCCCCTCCGTACCTGCACCAGCGTGTCGGTCTCATTCCACTCGGCCACCGACACCTACGACGAGGCTGGGACACAAAAGCGGCGACGAAGTTGGGACACAAAAGGGTTAGTAGGTCATAATTTAAAAAAAGCAGGCCTATGAATGAATGAAAAGAAAAACAAGTGAGTTGTAGCCATGGCAACCGCTGACGGCAATTTTGTTCCCTCCGCACGTCTCGAGAAATAAGTCCGCCGACGACAAAAGACAGCCCGTCTGCAGATGGCGTAACGCCCCCCACTCCCTTTATTCTGTTTCCCAGGGGGAAAACCAACACTGGAAAATTCTCTTACGTCATTTCATTCTTACAGTTTACTAAATGGATCGCTGCCACATGTCCATATGTAAGGACGATAAAAAAATTATAATAATAAAAATCTTACTGACAACTTGTAGGTAACGAAAATCTTGTTCACTATAACAGGTTTACTTCAAACCAAACCAGCGCTGAATTTCTCCCTTGTTTAAAAGTTGCTCTAGAAAAGTAAACATCTAGTACATTGTTATAAAACTTCTTTACTCATTATTTATTAACTTTAAATAAGTGAGGGATCTTTGAGAAATCCTAAGGAGGATAGTATAAGAATAAACTTTCACAGTTTACAACATTAAATATCTTTTGTGGGTGAAATACAAGAACGGCTCAATATGTCTGGTATGGAAGCAAGAAAGAATATTTCTATATTAGGTAATTCATCTCTTTTTTCGACATATGCTTCTTTAAGGGATCTCTTTCTTTATTCTTTCCAGCTTGCACCACTCCTGAGTAATTTGAAACAGAAAATTCATTGATGAATAAATCATAGATATGAAAGATTTTTGTGATCAGCAACTAATAAACCTTTCGGAACCTTAACCGGTTTACTGAATGATGCATTGTATAAATGAAATGTATCAGATTAAAAGTCTGTGTATGCCCCGCTTGAGACCTCAATCAAATGTTCAAATGTTTGTATAGCTTATGGGACTTGAATACGGGGTCATCAGTCCCTAAACTTACAAACTACTTATGTACTAACTAATACTAAGGACGGCACAAATATCCATGCCCGAGAGGGGATTCGAATCCCCGACCGTAGTGGCCGTGTAGACCGTGACTGGCGCGCCTCAGTCCCTTCGGCCACCGCGGCCGGCAGACCTCAATCACTGGACTCCAGCGGACAGCAACAAAGATGGAAAAGCTTGCGATCATGTCTTCGTTTTATTACCATCTGAAAAAGCCTGCAGTCCTGATCAACTCAACCGTGCTGACGACGGATAACGACGGAGAATTGTGTGCAAAAATCTGTAGGTCGGATGTAATACCTTGTAAACAATGTTGAAACATCTTGGTTATCACGAAGACTGTGCGGGATGTATCCTGCGGATACTTACATAAGAACAAAAGTTTATCGAATCATAGCCATTTGTCTGCACCAATATAAAGCTGAAGGTGAATCCGGAATCCAAGAAAACAGACCAATTTTTCAAGAGCGGCGTGCAGTCTGTGTTCATGTTGGCAAAAGTTCATAATGAATGGTGGTAACTATGTGGAAAAAATGACAGCTGAAATATTGCTCTATGTAGCTGTGCTGTTGTGATTTATGTGTCTCTTACAGTCTCCATGCATTTTCGGAACAATCCTCCCAGTTTCAATTTCGAGGTTTCATGTTATACGGCATTGTATTATTTATCGTGTTAATTTAAAAATAATCGATTATGTGTAGATGTTTTTGCATTAAAGCTTTTCGAAGCTATTTGATAAGACGAAAAGTTAGTTGAATACCTGCCGCGAAAAACGTTGTAAGACTCAAAACGCAGCCACGCGACTTTCGCCCTCCTTGTTTACAATCTGTATCCTAGCGCTGCGAGGCGAAACAGTGTACTGGTGTAATATACATTAATTATTGCCAATATATATGTACATCGGCCGTATTCTTAGCGCTAAAGTAAGGCGTGTATGAAGGTATATTGGCAGCCATGTACATCAAGCCCCTTCTTTTTCTTCTGCTATTGTTTCTTCAGGGAGTTCGGGTGAAGTAACGTAGAGCTCGCGCAATAAGTCATGGCCCGTAGGAATAAACGCATTCTCATGTTGTGCGTAGGGCGAGTCCATTCCTTTGTTTCTGAGGGGCGGCCGGTTCAGTTGCCTGTTTAGCTATACATACAAGTCTTTCTGCATGATAGTTTTTTAATTATTTTTTAATAACTGTTGTGTAAATATATTCTGTTTATTTTTTCTTGTATTACTATTAATTCTGTAAAATGAATACAAAATTCAGAAATGTTTTTAGCTGTTCTCATAAGGAAAAACTTTCCTAAATGTAAGTCGAAATTCCTGGGATGAGTCCTTTACCACCTGTTTCTTATGTGCTTAAAATCCGATGAGTCACAACAGTGTGAGCACAATAGAAATAAAATAACAAAATCAATAAATTGTTTTCTTTCTCTAAGTAGACGCCAGTGAACAAGTTTTGGCTGACAGTGGGTGAAGATACTTAGTTGCTGGGAACAAGCCCACCATGAAGCAAAAAACAAAACACACCAAGAAACAAAGTGGCACACGCATCTCGTTCATTACTTAACTGGCCTGTAGAGTCTGAGACTAAACTAAATCAGCGCATTTTTCTCACCGTTACAATAAAAATAATCGAAGTACCACTGAGACAAAGAAAATTGTCAACAGATGATTCAGCAAATGATTCGTAGAAATGCAGTTCCTCTCAGACAGATTCTTGACAAAATAAATAAATAATAAAATTCTGAGACCTGTGTAGAGTTCTTTGAAAGTGGAGATGGGTTGAAATACACTACAGCATGTCCCACATAAAACTGGTAAGCCTCACATATGCCACCATTTGCAACATCCCTTATCAGGAGGTAACTACATATTTTAATGTTCCTTTTATCTATTATTTTTACTTTACTCTCGGGCGTGAGTGATATTGCTTTTGCTTTTAGTGGGAAAATCTGTATACAATTATTTTTACCTTGTGGTACATTTTCCGAGGACTACAAAAGCGATAATAAAAAAAGACTATATATGACTTAAGCGTAGATTTACCTATAAATTTCAGTATAATTTTATACATTATCATAACTGTGAGATATTCTGCAAATTTATTGGTTTACGAACCGGCTTTCGGCTGTTACGTCATCATCAGGTAAACATTTCAAGTTTCAAAGATCTTAAGTTGGTACATATATAATTATCAAGGGAAACTAGTGCTTTGGTTTATAGCTGACCTGAGGGGATTATTATAATTCAAGTTCTGGTGTCAGTTCTTGATTGATAAAATATGAGACAGTATAATAAATTACGACATTATCCTGAGAAATATAAACCGAAATAATAGAAATTAGCTGAAAAATTTGACCAAAAATTATCTTATCTTAAACAAGTCCAAAGTCTGGTACATGGAAGCATGTGTCAAAGTTGAATGAA
This sequence comes from Locusta migratoria, assembly GCA_026315105.1. NCBI lineage: Eukaryota > Metazoa > Arthropoda > Insecta > Orthoptera > Acrididae > Locusta > Locusta migratoria. Next base: position 333,858,407 of record CM048746.1, on the reverse strand, counting down.
ACATCTGTGCCAGCCGCGGTGGCCGAGCGGTCTGCGGCGCGCCAGTCATCACGGTCTGCACGGTCACTACGGTCGGGGGTTCGAATCCCCTCTCGGGCATGGATATTTGTGCCGTCCTTAGTATTAGCTAGTTCATAAGTAGTTTGTAAGATGACCCCGTAGTTAAGTCCCATAAGCTCTACAAACATTTGATTTTGAAACATCTGTAAATGTATGTTAAAATTTTAAATGGTTACATTAAACTATAAAAAGATTATCTTAAACAGGTGCAGTGTCTGAAACATGGAAGTGTGTGACAAAGTTGAATGAAATATCTGTAAATATATGTTAAATTTTTCTTAACCGGTTAAATTAAACTATGGTTACTAGTAAAATAAAGCATTGCAATTTATATTAAGGTAAGTAGCCAAACAGTTGTGATTACACAAAGATTTTAGAACATGGCTATGAAACAGTATTAGAGGTATGAGACAAGTGGGTAGGAGATGGTAGTTTCCATTGTCTGCATAGGGGTATGATTAGGTTCAGCAGACAGAAGTCGTGAGTATGCTAATTGTGTCTTATCATTCAGTATCAGGTTTTTGAAAGTGTACTTATGTTTGTAAATTGGCATTATTTCAAGGAAGTTCATTTTCCTTCCTTTTTTCTACATGAAGGCTTCATGTGTTACATTATAACTGTGGCCTTCTTTTAGCAGGTGGCCTGCAAATATGGAATTTCCTTGCCTGAGTTTCCGACGTCTGTGGTGATTCTTTAGTCTAGTACAAATTGCTCTGCCTGACTGGCCAATGTAGAATATGCCACAGTTGCAAATAATCTTGTATATTCCACTCTTTTCCAAGGCTAGAGGTTTATCTTTACCATTGGATAGAAACTGGCCAGTGGTATTGTGTATAGAATGTTTTGAAATTTCTGGTTTTTAGTTTCTAGGCCACATTCACAGAAACGTTTCCCAAATATGGGATTGTGCTATTATTTGATGCTATTTGTCTGACGGAATTTAATTCTATTTGGAAGCTTTCTTTACTCACGGGGATAGATAATAAGCGATGTATCATGGAATGAAATGCTGGTTGTTTGTGCGTAACTGTATGTTGTCACTGGGCGGGTATTACAGTGTCTGTGGTGGAAGGTTTCCTGTAAATCTTGAAGGTGTAGGAATTATTGCTGATGTCTATAGTTAGGTCTAAATAAGTTATACAGTTGCCACCAAACTCCATCGTGAAGTTACTTTTGTGAGCCGAATTCAGCTGCTAAAGGAATGTTTGAAGCTATCTTGTAGTTCCTCTCCACAAGCACAACATATCATCAACATATCTGAACCAGTACCCAACCTTGGAAGAGAGTGGGTCACTTTCTAAGAACTGATTCTCAAAATTGTCCATGAATATTTCTGCAAGTATTGAACTAATTGGGAGGGGGGAGATGAGGGATGGGGACCCATAGCTAGAACATCTGTTTGTATTCCTTTTCACTGAAATGAAAATAATTTTGTGATAGACAAGTATGTGTGGCTAACTTTGTTATCTGTGACAATTGGACTAACTCCTGATTTATCCAGTAAGTCTGTGAGAATGTTTAGGCACTCACCAACTGGTGTATTAGTGAATAGGCTGCTGGCATCAAAAGAAATTAGCTTGGCACTGGGGGGATAGGGAAGTAGTCTTTAATCAATTGATTTCAGAATACCGTAGTTTACTTTACAATTGGTTTTAGTTTTGATAATGTCATTTAGTTCTTTGGCTAATTTGTAACATGGGGCTGAAAATGAGAATACTACAGGCGGGATAGGAAAATTTTCATTGGGGAGTTTTTCTTATCAGTGTACATTTAATGAGGATACCTTGCAACACCGCAAATACAATCGTCGAGCCGCATCAAGCTCATGAAGAAGGCACTCACACACACTCAGCTTTCGTCCACAGCTTTCATCAGGAAAAGGAGATACACTATTATAGGCAACAACTATTTACATCTAAATATACTCCGCAAATCACATTTAAGTGCCTGGCAGAGGGTTCATTAACCACTTTCATAACTTTTCTCTACCGTTCCATTTTCTAATAGCGCGCGGGAAGAAAGAACACCTAAATCGTTCCGTTTTCGAACTGATTTCCCTTGTTTTATTGGGTAGGATTCTAGCAAATTATTTTCACATTCAAAAGTAAAAGTCGGTTATTGAAACTTCGCAAACAGATGATGCCGCAAGGAATAACGTCTTTCTTTTAATGATTTCTACCCCAATTCGTGCAACATTTCCGTGGCGCTTTCCCCCCGGTAACGTGATAAAACAAAAAGAGCTGCCCTTCTCTGAACCTTCTCAATATCTACCGTCGGTCCCCCTGTTGATGATCCCACAATGGGCAACAGTACTCCAGGAGAGGACGCACAAGTGTGATGTAGGCAGTCTCTTTCGTGTAACTGGTGCATCTTAGTAGCGTTCTGCCAATGAAACGTAACCTTTGATTCGCCTTCCACACAATATTTTCTATGTCTTCTCCCCAGTCTAAGTTGTTCGTAATTTTAACCCCTAGGTATTTGGTAGAATTTACGACCTTAAGGTTTGACTGATTTATCGCGTAATTGAAGTTCAGCGGATTTCTTTTAGTAGTCATGTGTATTACTTCACACTTTTATTTAGTGTCAATTGCCAATTTTCGCACCATGTATAATTTTTCTCTAAATCGCTTTGCAGTTGCTTTTGATCCTCTGTTGACTTCACTAACCGATAAACGACAGCATCATCCGCGAACAGTCTAAGCGAGCTATTCAGATTATCTCCTAAATCGTTTATAAACACGAGGAAGAGTAGGGGACCTATAACGCTTCCCTGTGGAACGCCAGATATCACTTCTGTTTTACTCGATGACTTACCGTCAATTACAACGAACTGTGTCCTCTCTGATAGGAAATCGTGAATCCAATCGCACAATTGGGGAGATATTCCATAAGCACGCAATTTCATTAGAATCCTCTTGTGGAGTACAGTGTCAAAAGCCTTCCGGAAATCCAGAAATATGGAATCTATTTGAGATCCCTTGTCGATAGCACTTATCACTTCATGTGAATTAAGGACAAACTGTGTTTCGCAAGAGCGATACTTTCTGAATCCGTGTTGACTATTGTTTAATAGGTCGCTCTCTTCGAGGTCGTTCATAATGTTCGAACAAAGTATATGTTCCAAAATCCTACTGCAAATCGACATCAATGCGATTGGCCTTTAATTTTTGGGGAACACTCCTACTACCTTTCTTGAATATTGGAGTAACTTGGGCAAATGTCATATCTAGCTGCTGCATTCGTATATAAAATTAACGTCTGGGGTATAGCGTCTCAAACTACCTTGTAGAACACATTCGTGTAACTGTTGTCACGCTCATACACAGTGTACAGCATCTGCAGGAGGTACTTGACGCCATACATTGCCCAGCTCAACTTCTGAATACGGTCAACAGAGTGTTAGCAGGTGTCGGGCAGAGCGCTGCTCGGTAATTCAGTGGACCGCAGCCCACTCACGCGCAACCTCAGCTGCGCTGCAGATATGCAAATTTCTCGCGCCGGAACACAGAAAGCCGAAGTCCGGCCACGCAGTATGGCGGCTGCGTGGCGCGGCGCCAGGGGGGCCATACATCACGCCTGCCTGCAGATGCGCCCGCAGCCGTGGTGCGGCCGGACCACGCGGGGCTCGGCCAGGGCTGGTTGAAAGCCGATACATTTGCATGCGAGCACTCTACGATTACTGAAATCCCTATTTACAGTATCTCTGTTTAAAGAGAACCGCTTCTTTGCTCAAGAAAAACGTCACATGTCTACGGAATTAAACTTTTATCTTTACGAATGACATCCTCCAAACGCTTTAGCGAGCTTATTGAGAATAATGTGGCACGAAAGAAAAATATCATGATAATAGCTACGATTTGCCTGGGTTTAGGTGGATTTGTCTCCCGACTTTCTGGAGAAAATACTGCAGCCCAGCTGTCCGTTCTTGCTGCCAAGAATAAATTTGCGTGAGCCCAAGGGAGTTGAGCGTGGCTATAAACAATTGAAACCGTTGTTTGTTGTTATGGTCTTCAGTCCGGAGACTGGTTTGATGCAGCTCTCCACCCTACTCTATCCTGAGCAAGCCTTTTCATCTCCTCATAAGAACGGCAACCCACATCCACTTGAATCTACTTACTATACGTGTCTCTTGGTCTCCCGTCTGCGATTTTTACCCCACACACTTTCCTTCAATGCTAAATTTACGATTCCTCGATGTCTAAGAATGTGTCCTACCAAGCGATCCCTTCTTTTAGCCAGGGTATGCCTAAAATTCCTTTTCTCACCAATTCTCTTCAGTACCTCTTCATTAGTTATGCGATCTACCCACCTAATCTTCAGCATTCTTCTTTATCACCACATTTCGAAAGCCTCTATTCTCTTTCTGTCCACACTGCTTATCGTCCATGTTTGGAACCGTATTCTACTAAAATACGATATCGTAAATTACATAAATAAACAATATTCGCCCCATTTAGACCCTTCTGCAGCCGACGTTTGAACACAGTTGTACTACTAAACGAAACTGTGATATTGGGAGATATCTCATTTCGAGTTTATATCGTGTAAACCAGTGTTTTTCAACCTTTTCTAATGTGCGATCCCCTTCCAAGTAAAAATATTCTGGCGACTCTTCACCCCTACATCCTTATGGACCGTATCAGAAGTGTTGTGGCGTGAAGTCAGCGCCACACACCAGACGTAAAAGAACGATCGTAGACAAGGCAGCGATCGACCGAAAGCCAATAGCAAGCAGGCGCCTCGCATCCTACAGGGAGTAACGGAGATGTGTGCCCTCTACAAGCGGCTATTCCAGGACGACATACGTCTGGACACTCGTCAGTTACTGTTCAGGAATACGTCATTTGCTAGTGAGAACTCGGACAGTTACTATTCAGAACTCAGGCAGTTACTAAGTCAGAACGAGGCTACGAACTTAGCAGTAACTACGTCACAGCGCAGCTAGCATCATACGGACGCCGCCGCAAGAAGAGAGAAGAAACAAACGTATGTTCTAAAGTTGAGTATGATACTTTTCAGTCAATAAAACTTCTATTATTAATCTGAACAGTTGTTACAGATTACATCAATTCTTGCACCAGTCCCTTTCTTAACAACTAGACCGGGACGAGTAAACAACAAAAGGCGACGAGGTCACAACAAGAAGTATGCTATTTCAAGGGAAACGCATTTAATCTTGCAATAATAGTAATTAAGTAAACTTGACCGCGGTTTCAACGGTTATAAACCCGTCCTCTTCAGAAATACATGTAATACCTACAGACAATGTGGCATCATAAATTACATCATCATGCCTGAAATATGCGTCATACCAAGCCTATTGTCTAAAACAGGCATGGCCAAACACCGCCCTCGTCGCCGCCCGCGGGCGGTCTTTGCCGCGCCCCTGCCCCGCGCACTGTGCGCAGCGCCGTGTGGGGCACTAGCCACGGATACCACAGTCTAACATATACAGTCACGACACTCACTGCTGTAAAAGTTGTTACCAGCTGACAGTTGCTGCGACACTAGCGCTCCTAGCGGTGGGCAAGCCGCCGAAGTAGTGATGTTTTCTTATATCGCTTTTGTACGTAATTAACGAAATACTTACTATAAATTCTGCGTTACAAGCATTATTAAAATACCTAGAGACAAACATACTACGGAAATTAATATAAAAACAGTATAATTTAAATGATTCGATACATTTACATTTACATACATACTCCGCAATTCACCGTAAGGTGCGTGGCGGAGGGTACACTGTACCACTACTAGGCATTTCCTTTCCTATTCCACTCCCAAATGGAACGAGGAAAAAAAGAATGCCTATATGCCTCCGTACGAGCCCTAATTTCTCTTATCTTGTCTTTGTGATCTTTACGCGAAATGTAAGTAGGCGGCAGAAAGATCGTACTACACTCGGCTTCAAATTCCGGCCCTCTAAATTTACTTAACAGAAATTCACGAAAATAACGTCGTCTTTCTTCCATCGATCCCCAATTGAGTTGCCGGAGCATTTCCGTGACACTCGCGCATTGGTCGAACCTACCGGTACCAAATCTAGCTGGTCGCCTCTGAACCGCCTCTATCTCTTCCTTTAAACTGATCTGCTGCGGGTCCCAAACACTTGAGCAATACTCAAGACGTGGTCGTACAAGCGTTTTATACGCGGTCTCCTTTACAGGTGAAGTACATCTTCCCAAAATTCTCCCAATAAACCTAAGTCGGCTGTCCGCCTTACTCACAACTGCCCTTACATGTTCGTTCCATTTCATATCGCTCTGCAATGTTACGCCTAGATATTTGAACGACGCGACAGCATCAAGAAGCTCAGTACTAATGCTGTATTCTAACATTATAGGATTGTTTTTTCTACTCATGTGCATCACCTTACATTTTTTTCTACATTGAGAGCTAGCTGCCATTCTTCGCACCAACTAGTAATTTTGTCTAAGTCATCCTGTATGCTATTACAGTCAGTTACAGACGACACCCTCCCATACACCACAGCATCATCAGCAAACAGCCGCAAATTACAACGTACTCTATCCATCAGATCATGTATATAGATAGAAAATAATAGCGGTCCTATCACACGCCCCTGGGGCACGCCTGACGATACACTCGTCTCTGATGAACACTCGCCGTCGAGAACAACGTACTGCGTTCTATTACTTAGGAAGTCTTCCAGCCAGTCACAAATCTGTGAACCTAATCTGTGTGATACTATAAAGAACAACTCTGTCATGAACAAATACTTACGAATATGTGTATATTTGCAGCTTATTCCGCTGAAAGTAAGTTGCATATAAACATAATGGGATAATAAATTTCTATTACGGTCTGTTCTTACTATGACAGCCAGTTTTTGAAGTGTATCAATTCGGTATGGAGTCTAATGATTCTCACATTTTTACACGTCACTCGTCTTTCTTATACGTGCATATTCTTTTAAGTGTAATTTACTTTAGTTTTTAAAAAAACAATGATTTGATGATTCTTGCCATTTGTGGTTCAGATGTAGGAACAATTGTGGAATTGGGTTCTTCTTTGTTGGAAAACAATTTGGTTGTTTTTATCGTTATATTGCCATGTCTGTGACGTTTCTCCTTCAGCTACAGCTTTGATGGTTGATTTGGTATGTTAAATACCGTATTTATTGCATTCTATATACATTTCCTACCTTCCACCCTCACAGATTTTACAGTAATTGTAATGAAGAATACTTAACGTTCCTGCGTATAAACTGAAGTCTTTGCCAAAGAGCATGTCTCCTGGTGTTTTTCTCTAGGTATTTTTATTTTTAATAGAAAATTAAATTACTCATTTAAAGCCTGTATGTTACAGGATGATTGTAAATTGACTGTCCTGCAATGTACCGTTTCGTACCTTGTTAGGGATCTTATGAAACCTAAGAAAGATAAATGGGGAGCTATTTTTAAATTATTACCTATTTATAAGACACTACATGCGTTCCCTAATGTAAAAAGTATACTGAAGTCAATCTAAACGATACTACTCTCACTCATCAACTATTGCATTCTGAAACGTAGCTTGCCGGCCGCTTGGACCGCTGCTATCGCAGCACATAACACAGGTCTGTGGGAGTGTCGTGACTGTATATGTTAGATTGTGCGGATACTAGAATAGACGGTAGGGGTCAACCGCCGGATGCGCAGTCGTATGCCGCGCCACTGACGTCACCAGGAGACCAGCACAGTCTTCCCGCGCGACCATAGCATTGATGTTATGAGTGTATCTCCACGGAAATGGTTTCCCACTGGCTCTTTATACTTTGTGTATGTATTAAGTAGTTGTAAGTGATAAGTTATGGCTTTTTAGTGTTTTGTGCTGTTGCGTGCTTTACGAACCACGGCAGACAGAAGAATGCGATATTTCACAATTTCCGAGAGATAAAAAGGTAAGGTTAAAGTGGATAAACGCGTGTAAGCGATTAGATGCTCTCAACCCTGATATTGGTTGTGATGTTCAGAACATTTCAGAGAGTCTCATTATGTTCGAGACTTGAATAGTAACTTTTTAAAATCTTCCCCTGTAAAGTATATTAAAGGCAGATGCGGTCCCTACTTAGAAGCTGCATAAGTGCATCGACGTAATCAAGAGAGGTTTTTCTGAATGACGGGAAGTCAGAGTAGAAAGACGGAACAACCGAAATGAAGTACAAATGTTAACAACAAACGACAAGGATGACAGCGTAAATTCTATTAACAGTTCCGTTGAGGAAATCAGTAGGTGTACTAATTCCGAAACCCCCTCAGCGAGCACTGCCATTGACAATGATGGAATAATTGTAGCTGAATTAACTAAAGAAGTTGACCATTTAAGAAGTGAGAACAATAAACTAATACCATGAAATAATTATTTACTTCTATATGTCACAACAGTCATACGTAGCGACATACAATGTAAAATGAAGAATACGAATGCGTTTTTACCTTTACAAATCATAAAATTTATTGCAACCATTTACTTCATTTATACAGCACAAAAAAGTATGCAGAATAATAAAAAGAAATTCAGTCCTTTATCGAGCGGAGATGAAAGTTTTCCTGCAATCGTTTGATAAGTTTTTCGTGGAGGCCATTCGTGTCGGCTGTGGTCACCGGGTGACGTCATAGCGCAAGGCTTGCCCCCCTCCTCCCCCCGCCTGCCCGTGATCCCTACCGTCTATTCTCGTATCCGTGACACTAGCGACACACGGTCGCGGCCGGGGCTGTCAACTAGTCACAGACAAATATATACAGATGGGAAACCTCCGTAAGGACCCGGTCCCACGCTCAGGGGTGCGGGGCGGGAGGTTCTGAAGCAGTTCCGTAAGATGTCCCATGATGGCGCTGCGGTCAGAAGCAGCCCTTTAAACTGGCCAGAGCAGGTGGCAGGTAGCGGCTGTCCCCACCACCACCTCCCTTCAAACGCCCGCACGCCGGACACAGCCGTGGCCTCGTGGCAGGCGGCACGATCTCTCCCCTCTGCCTCCCCTCCACGCTACCCTCAGACGTGCCTCTAGTGTGGTCTACCGGTACTAAGCCGGGGAAACGCCTGACACCTGCTAGCATCTTAGGGAAGTACGAGGGGAGCGTAGGACAGTGGTGTAGGGTGGGCTGCTTCTCTGTATATGTTACTCTGTACTACAGTGTAGTCCGCCCAGGGGCGCGGACTCGCCCGCCGGGCATGAATGTTGGCCATGCCTGGTCTAAAACATTGTGAAATACAGAATCAGAATAGAACTGTTACTTACTAGCATATCATAGTAACTGGACATCGCTATGATCTGTTGTTGTTATGGTCTTCAGTCCGGAGACTGGTTTGATGCAGCTCTCCACCCTACTCTATCCTGAGCAAGCCTTTTCATCTCCTCATAAGAACGACAACCCACATCCACTTGAATCTGCTTACTATACGCGTCTCTTGGTCTCCCTCTGCGATTTTTACCCCACACACTTCCCTCCAACGCTAAATTCACAATTCCTTGATGTCTAAGAATGTGTCCTACCAATCTATCCCTTCTTTTAGTCAAGGTATGCCAGAAATTTCTTTTCTCCCCAATTCGGTTCAGTACCTCCTCATTAGTTACGCGATCCACCCACCTAATCTTCAGCATTCTTCTGTAGCACCACATTTCAAAAGCCTCTATCCTCTTTCTGTCCACACTGCTTATCGTCCATGTTTCACTCCCATACAAGGCAACACTCCATACAAATGCCTTCAGAAAGGACTTCCTTAGGCTTAAATCAATATTCGATGTTAACAAATTTCTCTTTTTCAAAAACGCCTTTCTACCCATTGCCATTCTGCATTTTATATAATCTGTACTGCGACCATCATTTGTTATTTTACTGCCCAAGTAACAAAACTCATCTACCTCCTTTATTGTTTCGTTACCTAATCTAATTCCTTCAGCATCACCTGATTTTATTACACTGCACTCCATTACCCTAGTTTTACTCTTGTTAATGTTCATCTTATATGCACCTTTCAGCACACTGTCCATTCCGTTCAATTGCTCTTCCAGGTCCTTTGCTGTATCTGACAGAATCACTATGTCGTCGGCAAAACGCAATGTTTTTAATTCTTCACCCTGAACTTTAATTCCTTCTCCAAATTTCTCCTTGCTTTCCTTTATAGCTTGCTCAATGTACAAATTGAACAACATTGGGGAAAGGCTACAACCCTGTCTTACTCCCTTTCCAACCACTGCATCCCTTTCATGCCCTTCAACTCTGACAACCGCTGTCTGGTTTTTGTACAAGTTGTAAATAACCTTACGCTCCCTATATTTTACTCCTGCTTGCTTCAGAACTTGAAAGAGTTTATTCCAATCAACATTGTCAAAAGCCTTCTCCAAATCTACAAAAGCTAGAAATGTAGGTTTGCCTTTTCTTAATCTATCTTCTAGGATAAGCCGTAAAGTGAGTATTGCCTCCCGTGTTCCTACATTTCTCCTGAACCCAAACTGATCTTCCCCGAGGTCGGCTTCTACCAGCTTTTCCATCCTTCTGTATATAATTCGTGTTAATATTTTGCAACCATGACTTATCAAACTGATGGTTCTGTAGTTTTCACACCTGTCTGCACCCGCTTTCTTTGGAATGGGGATTATAACATCTTTCTTAAAGTCTGAGGGTACTTCACCTGTCTCATACATCTTACACACAATGTGAAACAATTTTGTCATGGCTGGTTCTCCCAGAGACTTCAGTAGCTCTGACGGGATATCATCTACCCCAGGGGCCTTGTTTCGACTTAGGTCTTTCAGTGCTCTGTCAAATTCATCTCTCAGTATAGTATCTCCTATTTCATCATCATCATCATCTACGTTCTCTTCCCTTCCTACAATAGTGTCTCGAAGTTCATTTCCTTTGTAGAGCCCCTCTATATATTCTTTCCACCTTTCAGCTTTCCCTTCTTTGCTGAGAACTGGTTTTCCATCAGTGTCCTTGATATTCATAGAGCTGTTTTTCTTATCTCCAAATGTTTCTTTTATTTTTCTGTAGGCTGTATCTATTTTTCCCCTATTTATACATTCTTCTACATCCTTGCATTTGCCTTCTAGCCATTCCTGCTTAGCCATTTTGCACTTCCTGTCAATCTCATTTCTTAGTCGTCTGTACTCCATTTTGCCTGTTTCATTTACTGCATTTTTATACTTTCTCCTTTCATCGATTAAATTTAGTATCTCCTGTGATATCCAAGGATTCTTTGTAGGTCTTGCCTTCCTACCTATTTTGTCCTCTGCTGCCTTCACTATTTCATCTCTCAATTTTATCCATTCCTCCTCAACTGTTTTATTTTCCCCTGTTTCTGTCAATTGTTGCCTGAAGCTCCCTCTGAAATTCTTAAGAACTTCAGGTTCCTTCAATTTATCTAGGTCCCATCGCCTTATTTTCTTACCTTTCTGTAGTTTCTTCAGTTTCAGCCTACAGTTCATAACCAACAAGTTATGGTCAGAGTCTATGTCTGCCCCTGGGTATGCCCTACACTTCAAAACCTGGTTCCGAAATCTATGTCTTACCATTATAAAATCTATCTGGTATCTCCCGGTGTCTCCTGGTCTCTTCCACGTATACAACCTTCTTTTGTGATTCTTAAACCAGGTGTTTGTTATAACTAAATTATGTTCCGTGCAAAATTTTACCAGGCGGCTTCCTCTTTCATTCCTTTTGCCCAGACCATATTCACCCACTATCTTCCCTTCCCTTCCTTGTCCTACTACCGAATTCCAGTCTCCCATAACAATTAAGTTTTCCTCTCCCTTAATTGTCTGAATAATTTCCTTTAGCTCCTCATATATTTCTTCGATCTCCTCATCATCGGCAGAGCTAGTTGGCATATAAACCTGTACTACTGTTGTCGGTGTTGGCTTCGTATCTATCTTGACAATGATAATGCGATCGCTGTGCTGGTCATAGTACCTTACCCGCATTCCTATTTTCTTATTCATTATCAGTCCTACTCCTGTGATACCCCCAACTGATTTTGTATTTATAATCCTGTACTCACCTGACCAGAAATCCTGTTCATCCTGCCACCGAACTTCACTAATCCCCACTATATCTAACTTCAACCTATCCATTTCCCTTTTTAAATTTTCTAATTTTCCTACTCGATTAAGGGATCTAACATTCCACGCTCCGACCCGTAGAATGCCAGTATTGTCTTTCCTGATGATCACATCCTCCTGAGTAGTCCCCGCCCGGAGATCCGAATGGGGGACTATTTTACCTCCGGAATATTTTACCCGAGAGGATGCCATCATCATATGTTCATACAGTAGAGCTGCATGTCCTCGGGAAAAATAACGGCTGTAGTTTCCCCTTGCTTTCAGCCGTTCGCAGTAGCTGTGTGGCAAAGCCACATTAGCTGATGTTACAAAGCCAGCTCAGTCAATCATCCAGACTGTTGCCCCTGTAACTACTGAAAAGGCTGCTGCCCCTCTTCAGGAACCACACGTTTGTCTGGCCTCTCCACAGATACCCCTCCGCTGTGGTTGCACCTACGGTACGGCTATCTGTATCGTTGAGGCACGCAAGCCACCCCACCTCGGCAATGTCTGTGGTTCATGGGAGTGGCGCTATGATCTAGGGAATGTGATTTAAGACTTAAAGATACCATGTCAGAGCATTGGTATCTTCCAGTCTTAAATCACATTCCCTAGATCATAGGGATGTCCGATTACTCTGATATGCAAGTATAGTAAGTAACAGTTTTATTCTGATTCTGTATTTCACAATATTTTAGACAATAGGCTTCGTATAACGCATATTTCAGGCATAATGATTATAAATTTGTAATTTGTCACTTTTTCTATAGGTATAACATGTATTTCTTTATATCCGTCGAAACCGTGGTCAAACTACTATTATTACACCTGGTTGGCTATTAATTTGTATTCTGTAACCGTTGATTAGAAGCAGTCATATTTAAAATACATTTAATCTTCTTTATTTTGCTATAGCTGTTTGTTAAATTGTTGGATGAAGTTTTTTCGCGTATTCTTCGCAACGGAACAGACTATCCTATTTTCATGATTTCCGACAGAAAAATATATTCTACATAACGAGTGTTTCGCATTTCACGCAAGACTCAGAAACGAATTATGCCCATTAACAACGGTCCCACTGTATAGTCAATTTGTAAAGAAGTAGATTCTTTTTTTTTTCGTATTTTTCAGAATTACTTATTGTTTAATGTCCGTCTACCTGAGGTTTGGTTCCTGAATACAGTTCTCTGGCTTTGCGCTCATCCATCATTAACACACTGTATTATAAAACGTCGCTGCGGAGCGGCCGAGGCCGTTCCCCGTCGGGAGTTCGAAACCCACCTCTGGCATGAATGTTTGTGTCGTCTTTAGTATAAGCTAGTTCATAAGTAGTTTTCAAAAGAAGCGAAGTTTGTTAACATCCAATATTAATTTAAATGTTAGGAAGTCCCTTCTGAAAGCATTTGTCTGGAGTGTAGCATTGTTGGGAGTGAAGCGTGGACGATAAAGAGTTCAGATAAAAAGATGATAGAAGCTTTTGAAATGTGATCCTACAGACGAATGATGAAAATTATATGGGTAGATCACGTAACTGATGATGAGGTGCTTAATCGAATCGGGGCATATGCTGACTAATAGTACTGACGGGAATAATTTGATAATCTCACACTTTTATATAAGGTAAAGGTAAACCAGCCAACAGCCCGACAATTTCTTTGAACACCACAGTGCTTTACTCGGATAGTCCTTATGGGAGATGGTACGCCATTGTCTTCCTCTCACGATTGAAATGACCTACCCAGCCAGTTACAGGCAGAGCTGCAGTTTAACGTGTATTCTCAATACTGTGAAACTCAGCATTTTTCACGTCAGTAACTTTGGCACAAGTAAAATGAGTCAAAAGTTACAGATAAAAATCCCAAAACTGAGCGAGCATCAAACCCGAGACCTTTAGATTCATTGTCTGGCACTCTTATCACTCTGCCAATGAGCAGAACGACTTTTACGTACGATTTCGAAATATTCAAGAAGGAGGTAGCCAACATGAAAGAAACGGTAGATGCGTCTTCTAATCGCAACAATAGCATGCCATTACATCAGGGCACACCCACAGGAATCGCTAATTAATTTTCTTATGGTATGCCATGATGGGAGAGCATGCAACTTGATCTGGCACGCCTTCCCTCGTGTGCGGTACAATACTTCAAAATTTAGAGATATTGTAAAGTATTAATTATACTAGATTACCCAGTGAACTTCGTATCACTTACCTCTTAATATAAACCATATTAATTTAAATCAAATATATTTCAGACCTAGTAGCTTTATAAACGCATTATCAGATAGACGAAGTATCGGCTCGATAGTGGGCGGAAAGAGTGGGTAGATCATGAACACATGTCCAGGATAACGTTCATGTCCCATTCGTGGAAGTTCAGGGAAGGTTTAAACGGTGATAAATTATGGAAAAATTGCAAGGAAAATTTAGATTTAAAACATGTAAAATAATGACTTGGTTTTTGTGTTATCTAGTCAACCCGGCAGTGTTTTGCATTTGCTAATATGTATGTACTCTTGCTTTGAGTGTCAAATGTGCAAAATTTTGTCGCAATCGTACGAATAATATTCATATCCCAAAGAATAGAGCTCTTTCAATTTTCCTATTTTCTGGTCAACTTTTCCAAACTTTTACTTCACTCAAATCTTCCTCTCCCTTTGAACGTCGAATGTGCAAAATTTTATCGCAATCAGATGAATTGTATTCACATTTCATAGAAAAATCTCTTTCTATTTTATCTGAATTTTCCTGTTTTGCAGGAAACTTTTCCACACTTTCGTTTCATAAGAACGTTACTCTTGCTTTGAACGTCAAATATGGAAAATGTTATCGGAATCAGACGAATGATATTGATATCCAATTGAAAAAGCTCTTTCAGTTTCTCACGAATTTTCAAATTTTCCAGGTAAATTTCCCAAATGTTTAGTTCATAAGAACATTCATCTTACGCTGAAAGTCAAATGATCAAAATTGTATCGCAATCGGATGTACGGTTCTCAACTTATAGTGTTGAGTACATTTAGAAACAAAATGAAAAAGGAAATTGCTTCGAATCTTGCAACTTTACTTTCTTTTAACTGTCCCTATTTTTTTACTGAAAACTTTTCCAAGACCATAATGAAAAAAAAAAAAAAAAAAAAAAAAAATCCTCTCTTAATCGTGCGAATAGTCAGTTATAGTGCTGAATTCAACAAAAACACATTGAAAAACGCAGTTTCAGTTTTTCTCAAATTTTCCAATTTTCCGGTAGATTTTCCAAAAAAATTTATTTCATACAAGCCTTGTCCTGTCAAGCCGTACTCAAGTAATGCTCTTACAACCATGTGGCAATTGATTTTTATTCATAGAAATAAATTTCATTCGCTTTTTCCTAAATTTTCCTACTTTCCGGGTGACTTTTCCAAATTTTTATTTGATGCGAACCTTCCTCTTGCTTTCAACATGAAATGTACAAAATTTTATCGCAATAGGACAAACGGTGTTGATAGTGAACTGGAAAATGCTGTTTCAGTTTTTCCGATTTTCCTCTTTTTCCGGACAACTTTTCCATATGTTATCTCCGTTAAACCTTCCCTGGACTTACACGAATATTTCAAGACTAGAATTAGCCAAATCGGTTCAGCCGTTCTTGAGTTTTAGCGAGACTAACGAACAGAAATTTATATATGTAAAGAGCTACAGTTCTATTAAACCTATTAAATAAGATCCAAACAAATCAGATAAACAGCGATCTTACAAGGATAAGAAGAGCTACCACTTTAACCTAACAATGGCATTCATGCTGAAGTAGGCCTGCCGAATTATTTATTAAAAAGCAATTAATAGTTTACAATATCTGTTAATGACATATACGACGCTGCGGGCCCAGAAGATTACAAATACTTGTAACTCCGTCCGACAGACCTCGATAGGTCTACTGGGTACTGACCGACCGCCGTGTCATCCTCTGCCCGAAGGCGTCATCGAATGCGGTATGAGAGGGACGTAGTTAGCGCCCCGCACTCACGGCCGTTGTCAGTCTTCGTGACCGGAGCCGCTACTTCTCAATCTAGTAGCTCCTCAGTTGGCCTCACAAGGGCTGAGTGCACACCGCTTGCCAACAGCACTCGGCAGACTCGGACGGTAACCCATCTAAGTGCTAGCCAACTTCGGTGATCTAATGGTAACCGGTACGAATGTTTGTAAATCTATCGGACCAAACTGCGTGGCCATCAGTCCGTAGCTTACAAACTACTTAAACTAAGTTAAACTAACCTAAGGACAACACACACACACTATGCCCCAGGGAGGACTCGAATCTCCGACGGCGATCAACCGCGCGCTCCGCAGCGAGGTGCCTTAGACCGCGCGGCTACGCCACCACGGCGGTAACCGGTACAGTCGCTGGCTACAAATACTTCAGAATGTTCAAATCTTTGTAAATCTATCGGACTTAACTACTCTGATCATCCCCCTAGGCTTAAAAACTACTTAAACTGATTTTAAGGAAAACAAATACACCCATGCCTGAGGGAGGATTCGAACTGCAGCTAGGCACTCTGGGACGCTCGGCCACTCCACCACTTCTTATGAACCCACTGTCACATCTATACTTTTAGACGAAAGTCTCTTAAAATACAGTTTCAACCCTTCATACCTGAACGAAAAACGGTTCACTCGGATATATTCATAAGATCATCAAAAATTCATTGCATCATTCTTGGTGAGAAATGAAAAAGTGTATTTGTTATGTATCTACTTGTATTGTTTTTGTTTTTGTTTTTTTTTTCTTTTTTTCGGCCACTCCCACTGGTCTTGCCCAAAAACCAAAAGGGGCCAAGAGAACTGTTACCCCTCTCATCAGCGATTAATTTTTGTTCTTCTTTCGTTGCAGGCCGCGGTGACCGAGGGGACTGAGGCGCTCCAGTTACGGTCTGCACGGCCACTACGGTCGGGGGTTCGAATCCCCCCTCGGGCATGGATATTTGTGCCGTCCTTAGGATAAGCTAGTTGATAAGTAGTTTGTAAGTTTAGGGACTGATGACCCCGTAGTTAAGCCTCATAAGCTATACAAACATTTGCATTTTCTTCTTTCGTCATGGAGAACAAGGAAGGTTTTTTCTCTTTTTTAATTAAATAACTATTCAGTTCTATCCTATGGTGTTCAGTAACCTCAAATTCCCCATTCAGTAATTCTGTATCTTTGCAGCAGAAGTTACGAACTGGACGTCATTTCGTGGATTTGGTATAATGTTGCCAGTAAATACGGAATCTATTACTCTCATTTGCTCATATTACTAGTTTTTAGAATATGTCATCTCGTCCTATTTTTCTTTTTTTATGTTGTCCGATTATAGTTGATGTTGCAACGCACTTTGCGACTTAATCCAATCATAATCATAATATGCACGCTCATAGACATTAAACCAAATCCTTTTCTCTTGAATAACTTTCATATCGTAACGTAACGACACATTATGTGTTTGCTTTTCAGTTTAATTAGTTGATGTAGCCGACCACTATTCACACAGGGACTGATTTAAAAGAATCGCGGCTTGCAGTAACTATGTAATTTCGCCGACGTATAATGTTACCCGCATCTTCGCTCCCCACTTTTCTTCCCATTTCATTCTAACTCCCTTAGGGCCACTGAACGTTTGAATAAACAGTTATTTCAGCACTAAATTTCAACAATGCCTATTTTGTAGTTATATATAGGTAGATAACATCATACATTTTACATTGTAAACTACACAAAATCATATTAATAATGTATCTAGCCGGCCGCGGTGGCCAAGGGGAATGAGGCGATCCAGTCACGGTCTGCACGGCCACTACGGTCGGAGGTTCGAATCCCCCGTCGGGCATGGATATTTGTGCTGTCCTTAGGATATGCTAGTTGATAATTATATTGTAAATTTAGGGACTTATGACCCCGTAGTTAAGTCCCATAAGCTATACAAATACTATATCTAATTTGCAAAGTTTTAGGACTTCGTGTTGTTGTTGTTGTTGTTGTGGTCTTCCGTCCCGAGATTGATGTTGCTCTCCATCCTACTCTATCCTGTGAAGGCCTATTCATTCCTGAATAACAACGGGAACCCACACCCATTTGAATCTGCTTAATGCATTCGTCTCTCGGTCTCTATCTGGGATTTTTACCCAACACACTTCCTTCAAAGGCTAAATTGACGATTCCATGACGTCTCTTAACGTTTCCTACCAATCCATCTCTTTGCTTATATAAGTTATGCCAGAAACATCTTTTCTCCTCAGAACCTCTTCCTTACCTGCTCGATATACCCATCTAATCTTCAGCTTCGTCCGTAGCACCACATTCCAAAAGCTTCTATTATATTTTTGTCGGAAGTTCTCATCGTTCACGTTTCAATTCCGTAAAATACTTCATTCCAGACAAATGCCCCCAGCAAGGACTTTCTAACATTTAAATTAATTTTTGATGTCAACAGATTTTACTTCTTCAGAAATTCTTTTCTTCCCATAGCCATTTTGCATTTCCTATCTCCATTAATTCGACCATCAGAAGTTATTTTGCTACCCAAATAACAAAAGTCATCTACTAATTTTATTGTCTGATTACCTGTACAGATTGAATAACATTTACGAAAGGCTACAACCCTGTCTTACTACATGCCCAGTTACTGTGCCCCTTTCATGATCTTCGACTCTCATCATTGCTGTCTCGTTTTTGTACAAGTTTTCTATAAGTTTTCGTTCCCCATATTTTATCACTGCAACCTCCAGAACTTGTAAGAGTGTATTCCAGTCAACATTAACAAACGCTTTCTTCAACTATACATTTTACGATAAGACATAATGTATTGCCTCACGTGCTTCTAAATTTCTCCTGATTCCAAACGGATCTTCCCCAACGTCTGATTCTATCAGTTTTCCATTCGTTTGCAAAGAATTAGAGTTATTATTATGCAACTATGACTTATTAAACTTATAGTTCTGTAATTTTGACACTTGCTCCACTTGCTTTCTTCGGAATTGGAATTATTATATTCTTCCTGAAGTCTAACGGTATTTCCCCTGCCTGATACATCATTCACACAAGATGGGTTTCTTGAAAACCGGTTCTTCCAGCGATCTCAGAAATTCGGCGGGAATACCATCCACTCCAAGAGCCTTGTTTCGACAAAAATATTTTGGTGCTGTGTCAAATTCTTCTTGCAGTGGGTATCCCCCATATCATTTTCAACTACTTTTCCTTCCATTTCTACGAAACTACGTTCATTTCACTTGTACAGCGTCTCTTAATTTTCATTCCATCTTTCTGCTTTCCCTTCTTTGCTTAGTACTGGTTTTCCATCCGAGCTCTTGATATTCATACAGTTGCTTTTGTTGCCTACAAACTTTTCTTTCATTTCTTCAATCAAAGCCGTCTTGGTTGCAGAGTGTTTTATTTCTTTAATGACGCGTTTCTCGCTTTAGCAGGGTATCCTCAGATTATCTGCGTGACAGAATTTACACAATAATTATAAAACGGAGATACAGACCGGAAGAGAGGAGGGGAGGATAGTGGAACATGGGATTATTTTGTACTAAGAAGATTGTACAAATTGTAAACAAAGCTTATAAGTTACTCTCCGTGGTAGAACACCGTAGGTTGGTTTGCGGTATCGGAACGTTTTCTGGATTTCTTGGTAGTCCTACAAATGATTGGAACAGACACGGTAAATATGTGAAAAGAACAAAGCCAGTGTTGAATTACCTTAACAGGAGCGGTATCCCCGACGACACAAGATAACCCCATGTATACTGTTCCAATCACAGGCAGTAGGCAGGCATGGTGTGCTGCTCCGCCGATGTGTACAAAGTAACTAAGGGAGTGCGGGTAGGAAGTGACGCGGAAAACCTGTGTAGAAGACGGGATAGATAGGCTGCAGCTATTCAAATAGAAAAGTAACGAGAAAAAGATTATTGAGCAGACCAGAAATCATCTCCAACTCGTCTACTAATTTTTTTAACTTCCGCCCCATTTGCGCAATATGTAGAATTTGGTTATTTTTAAAGATAGGCCGCCGCTGTGTTCCGCAAAAAAAAAAAAAAAAAAAAAAAAAAAAAAAAAAAAAAAAAAAAAAAAACACGTTTTGCGGAACACACTAAGACCTCCAAACAGCGGCGCCCTACCCTTAATAATAAGCAAAGTCTACATTTTGAGATAGTGAAGCGCACTTACTTTGGACACCCACACCTCCTTTTATTTATAAACACCAATGCAAACAATCTAATGACTTCTGGACCGCTCAGTAATCTTTTTCTCGTTACATTTCTATTCAAATAGCTAGAGACCATCTATCGCGTCTTCTACACCGGCTTCCCACGACACTTCCTACCCACACTCCCTTAGTTTGTACACGTCGGCGGAGCAGCACACTAGACCCGCACACTGCCTATGATTGGAACTGTAAACATGGGCTTATCTTGTGTTGTCGGGGACTACCGGTCCAGTTAAGGTAATTCAACATTGGTTTTGTTCTTTTCACATCATTATCGCGTCCGTTCCAACTCTAATTCTCGTTACACGATCATTTGTAGGGCTATCAAGAAGCCCAGAAAACGTTAAAATACAGCAAACGAACTTCTGGTATCTTAGAGAGCGCCTTGCGAGCTTTGTGTACCATTTATGCAATCTTCTTAGCACAAAATACGCCCTACTACCCCCCCTCCTCCCCGGTCCTGTATATAATTTTTAATTTTTTATATCCGTTTTATAATTCTTATAATTCTTGTGTAAATTCTGACGCAGATAATCTGAGGACTCCCTGTTAAAGGGCGAAACACGTCATTAAAGAAATAAAACACACTGCAACCGAGCTTTACTGAAATATTTAATTTCAGTGGTTACAATATACCATGAAATGGAAATCATTTTAACGTTTCTTTATTTCCCTATAGGCGGTATCTATCTTTCCCTTAGTTATACATTCTTCTATAGACTTGCATTTGTCCTCTACCCACTCCTGCTTAGCCAGTCTGCACTTCCTGTCAACCTCAGTTTTAACCCTCTGTACTCCCTTTGGTCTGCTTCACTTGCCGTACTTTTATATTTTCTCCTTTCATCAATTAAGTTCAGTAAATCTTTTATTACCCAAGGATTTCTATTAGGCCTTGCCCTCCTGCACTTACGATTCTGTGCAGCCTTCACTACTTTTCAAAACTATCAATTCCTCTTCTACTGTATTACTTTCCCCCATTTCGATCGTACAGCGCCTAATGCTCCCTACCTCTCAACAACCTCAGGTTCCTACAGTTTATACACTTTCCATCTTTCCTTTTCCCCTTTTTTGCAGTTTCTGAAGTTTTAGACGACCGTTCATTACCAGTCACTTATGGTCGCTGTCTGTATTTGCCCTTGGATATGTGTTACAGTTTAAAACATGGTTGCGATATTTGTCTTACCGTTATGAAATCTGGTACTTTTCAATGCCTCCTGGTCTCTTACAAGTATTCATCCGCCTTTCTTGATTCTTAAACGAAGTGTTATTATGATTAAATTATGTTCTGTGGGAAACTTTACCATGTGGCTTCCCTTCATTTCTTATCCTCAGTTCATATTCACCTACTATTTTTCCTTTATAAAATGCAGAATGGCAATGGGAAGAAAAGCATTTTTGAAATAGAGAAATTTGCTAACATCGAATATTAATTTAAGTGTAAGGAAGTCTTTTCTGAAGGCATTTGTGTGGAGTGTTGCCTTGTACGGGAGTGAAACATGGACGATAAGCAGTGTGGACAGGAAGAGAATAGAGGCTTTTGAAATGTGGTGCTACAGAAGAATACTGAAGATTAGGTGGGTAGATCGCATAACTAATGAAGAGGTACTGAACAGAATTGGCGAGAAAAGGAATTTTTGGCATACCTTGACTAAATGAAGGGATCGCTTGGTAGGACACATTCTTAGATATCAGGGAATCGTAAATTTAGCATTGGACGGAAGTGTGTGGGGTAAAAATCGCAGAGGGAAACCAAGAGACGCATATAGTAAGCAGATTCAAATGGATGTGGGTTGCCGTTCTTATGAGGAGATGAAGAGGCTTGCTCAGGATACAGTAGGGTGGAGAGCTGCATCAAACCAGTCTCCGGACTGAAGACCATAACAACAACATTTTTCCTTATTGAATCCGTCATTGCTGGTGGAACCGGGATAACGGATGGTCAAAAGTATGAAGGAAGAGAGATACCAGCAGCCGTATGTATAATAGAAATATTTATTGTTTCACTACCAGTTTCGGCATTGACAATTGTTGATGGTTCCCTCTGTGAGATAGAATTCCACGAAACCAGTTTCGATATCCCTACATAATGGATATTATGCTCCGTTGTAGGGACCTAAAGATGGCATAATGGAATGCCGAAACTGGTAGTGAAACAATAAATATTTCTATTATACATATAGCTGTTGGTATCTCACTTCCTTTATACTATTTTTCCTGTCCTTCCTTTTCGTACAGTCGTGTCCTATTACCCCCCCCCCCCCCCACCTCATCATAATCAAGTTTTCTCACCTGTCTGAATTATTTCCCCCTTTACCTCTTCATATATTGCCGGCCGTGGTGGCCGAGGAGACTGAGGCGCTCCAGTCACGGTCTGCACGGCCACTACGGTCGGGGGTTCGAATCACCCCTCGGGCATCGATATTTGTGCCGTCCTTAGTATTAGCTAGTATGTAAGTAGATTGTAAGTTTAGGGACTGATGACCCCGTAGTTAAGTCCCATAAGCTATACAAACATTTTCTTCATACATTGCTTACATCTCATCGGCAGAGCTAGTGCCGTATAAACTTGTACTACTGTGTTTGCTTCGTATTTATCTAGACTACGGTAACAGCCATTATCTGACCTTTAATTTCAGGTCAATTGAAATCTATTGCCAAAGGAATTAAACGATTCGTATAATGTTCATATTCTGCTAGTACACTGTAACACCGCGACAGTAAGATGTTCTAATGGCCATACAAATGGGGGCTGGGCCGAGCTAAGCTAAAACCTTATCGTCATAATGATCCCTGCTCAAATATAAAGAACACCAAGAGCTCTAAATTCTCTATCCTACATTCTGCAGTTTTTAAGACCCTATCAGTTTGATATTATTCTGCCACCAGTTGTATTCCGCTCTTACTTCTTAAAATCGCTGGTCCCTCATATGCATGACACATCAAGTGTTAGAAGCCTCTGCTGGGTATCATCGCGCACAAGGAAGTACTGTACGCCTAACGTCTTTTGTGTCAGACCATAGCTAGAACTAAGTCCTGTCTTCTACGCTCTGGCGCAGTAAATGGTGCGTGTTGTCAATGCAGTTAGGCTGTGTTCACCACATTCCGCATTCTGCGCTCACGCAGGACTGTGACCCTGTGTGGTTTGCTGCGTATTGACATGGAAGGTGTAGTTCCGGCAGCGTGATCCCACCAGGGCTCTCTGGTTTAACGAGATGCGATCGATCGACGGGCGGGGGCATTAAAGCGCTGGTGCTTGTGGCGTGAAAGCTCGCATTGGTGCGTCCGAGCTGAAAACTGTGGCTCATTTGCATCCCTGCGTTCATGGGTTGTGGTTCGTTGCTTTCAGCTGCTGACCAAAGCAGCTGCAAATCAAAGAACTCGAAGAGTGCTCTTACTTTTATTACCTCCGGCAATCGAACCGAGCTATTTTTTGAAACAGAGTTTCTGTAGCTACTTGTTACATTAAGACCGATACAAAAATTTTTAAAGATTTTTCTTTAATGCATTATAATGGCAACTGAGTCTTTGTGAAGTATGAGTATTATATAGAAAGTGAAAAATGTAAGAAAAATTACTTTATTTATAGTTTACTCGAAAAAAATTTCGTTTCTGTAGGCAGATGTCACTGGTATGCAATATTGATCATTTTTCTTTTTAATCATAGATACAGCAAATTATATTTCTGATGAACCTCAAACAGTTCTGTTTTTAGAGGAAATCTGAATAGCCTTGGCACATTGTTATTGTTTTTTTTTTTTTTTTTTTTTTTTTTTTTTTTTTTTTTTTTTTTTTTTTTCGTGCAACCTGTGTTCTTAAACCTCATTCTACTTTTTCGCTCAGTCACTTCTAGCAAATGGGCTCTAGACGGTGAGTTTGTGGGGGAATCAAAACTCTACTTTACTCAACATCCTCTTTTTGAGAATGTCGTTCCTCTTGAACACTTAAAGTGTTCTGCTATTCATAGTACTACATAACAATCGTCTTAGACGTCGTTCTACAACTACACAGATGTAGGTGAAGATGTATTTTTATTTTTTATACACGTGGCGTCTGTTCCGAAAAAACAGGCGTCACTTCTGATCCTGCAGTTGTTATTCCTTCATAGTGTAGTAGTTTATCACTGCTGGACAGGAACCTTGTACCATCTGTTTGACCACATTTTATATTGATGCATACATATGCTGCTTTCCATTCTTGTTTTCGAAATTATGATTGGCTCTTGATCGTACCATTTCACATTACATTAATAAAGGTAGTCACCAATGTCGTCTTCTCTGTCATTGTAGCTCTTGACAAAGAGGATATTTTAAGTGCTTCACCTTCGCCTAGTATATATATACCTGAATTCTGTTTCTTAAGTTATGATATCTGTGTAATAGTGTATCTAATCCCTACGCAAAAATAAAAAACATTTGTCTGGGTAATGGTATATTTCATCTATAATTTAATGTGCAAGTGTAAATATCTCTTGTATCATTTTGCTAGCGTACCGCCCACCTCTTGTTTGGAAACCAGTTCATTCACTCACATTAACAACTTTAAAATAAATTTAATTATCTGCATTTGGGAGTTACTTAACTTCTTAGTCTTGTATAAGTTTTTTTGTAATGTATTTTGTTGTTGTTCTCTGTTTACAAATTTTGATTGGGTTTAAGATTACATTGATATACAGGGTGTTTCACTAAGTGTGTTTGCCTCTGTAACTTATAAAATAATAGGTGACGGGAAATTTTAATGCGGTAGGTCAACACAAGAAATGTTACACTTCCTGCGCAGCAATGAACATAGTTTAATGTATCATTTTCCAAAGAGTTACACCACAAAGATATAATTTTTTAAATGGAACAATAGTTTTTTCTATCGTGTATTGAATTCGTTTAAACCAGCTGCGTCCAAATCAATTTAAACTACATTCCTATCACTGTTAGTTTGGGAGCTACAACGCTTCAAAGTTCCGGGGGCGGAGGCTGCGATAGCGTAGCTGACTGGCCGAGTGGCTATCCCCTGGGGCACGGCCCAGTTTCTCATGACCACCAGCCAGTCATACGCTGTCGTAGCCTCCACCCCCTAAACTTTGAAGGGTTGTAGCTCCCAAACTAACAGTGATAGGAATGTAGTTTAAATTGATTTGGACGCAGGTGGTTTCAACGAATCCAATGCACGATAGAAAAAACTAATGTTCCATTTAAAAAATTATATCTTTGTGCTGTAACTCTTTGGAAAATGATATAATAAACTATGTTCATAATTCCGCAGAAAGTATAACATTTCTCGTGTTGACCTACCACATTAAAATTTCCCGTCACCTATTATTTTATAAGTTACAGAGGCAAACACACTTAGTGAAACACCCTGTGTATATAACTAGGGTGATGATTTTCTTCATAAACCACAGTTGCTGTTATTGGATAAGATATATTAATATGTGATTCCTTCATGCGATAGCAATATATTACCTGATGTACGTACCTTGTATGGAATTAAATTATGTAACTATCTGTAATACTTTCACGAGACACCCAAACTGAACAAACAACTACTCATTACCTTCTTTACAAAATTGTGTATAGAGGATTTTGCCTATGTGTTTATGCTCATAAATACTCCTACGAAAAACCCTAGCTTTAATCTATAAGTGAATTTTCTTACTGTCCTGTAATCATTTAATTAAACATGTAATTAGATAACTTTCGCCATGCTGGCCATCTGAAGCTATAATTTCATATGCTGCATATATAATAATGTCGCGTGTCTGCATACATATAAAATATATACTTCGATACGCAACATCAATATTACGAATTCTGATGCTATTATTACTCGTAGATTATGCTTTGTTCAGTCTTTACTTTAAACTTGGTGAAATGCTAACCTGTGATTTGTACTATATAGATTTTTGAGACTCGTCGACATTGCTGAGACCAGTTGCCAGTGATGCGACTCGTCCCAATGACAAGAACAGTTTACGCAGCGCACATTTGTAATAGGAAGGGCAGATTCTGTCTACTGGCAGCTTCTATTAACAGGATTTCATGGGAGTTGACACAGATGCAAGTTTCATCTACATCTACATCTACATAGATACTCTGCAAATCACATTTAAGTGCCTGGCAGAGGGTTCATTAACCACCTTCATAACTTTTCTCTACCGTTCCATTCTCTAATAGCGCGCGGGAAGAAAGAACACCTAAATCGTTCCGTTTTCGATCTGATTTCTCTTATTTTATTGGGATGGTCATGTCTCCCTAAGTAGGTGGGTGCTAGCAAAATATTTTCACATTCAGAACTAAAAGTCGGTGATTGAAACTTCGCAAACAGATCACGCCGCAATGAATAACGTCTTTCTTTTAATGATTTCCACCCCAATTCGTGCAACATTTCCGTGACGCTTTCCCCCTCGTAACGTGATAAAACAAAACGAGCTGCCCTTCTCTGCTTTCTGCTTTCTGAACAGACTGAACATTGATCCATCATATTTCGGGCTTGTACCGGTAATATTCAGTCTCGTGCTCACCTGAAGATGGCTGCATGTTTGTCAGCCGAAATATCGTTGGAAGAGTCAACATGCCCGGCTGCAAGCCCGAAATATGATGAATCAATCAATACGCCGGGAAAACTTCAAGGTACACAGTCTGAACATTTATTAATATGACACATAAATTCATATATACAAAGACGAATACTTTTCTCTGAGAACTGTGAGAACAAGTGAGTGCCAATACTGTTTGCACGTAATTCCTCAATATAATATTACTTCATTATAGTCGACATGGTCGATTGGGGAGTGTCCGCAACTGCACTACGTTATTTTAATTTTTTTTCGTCAACAGTTGCAATATAATTGTTTAATAACATGTTTCGATCACTTGGATCATCTTCAGATCTTATAGTTGCGTCCACAACTCGTCTGGCTGAGTACTAATTGGTACCAATTATATTATAGAATTAGCACTTAGCCAGACGAGTTGCGGACGCAACTATAAGATCTGAAGATGATCCAAGTGATCGAAACATATTATTAAACAATTATATTGCAACTGTTGACGAAAAAAACATTTAAAATAATATTACTTCTTGTCCACAGACACGAGAATACATTGAAAGGGCCCCGTCTGTAAGACACGACTAAACTATATATGTGAATAAACAAATCCTATGCTTACTCGTTGTCTTCATACTTTTGCATCATGTAAATTGGAATGCTCACGGTTGTAACAACTGACTTCACACACATACTGTATAGAGAGAGGTAAGGCTTACAAAAAAAAAAAAAAAAAAAAAAAAAAAAAAAAAAAAAAAAAAAAAAAAAAAAAAAAATTAGTTCAAACTTTACTCTGTGGCCTTTTGAATAAAGCACTTTCCTAATACCAAAACTGAATCCTGCCTTTTACCAATTTTCAGGAAACGAACTTTGGTGTCACAGAGAAACATTGATTGTCGACGAATAATTACTGCATTAGCCCTGTAAGCTTTAGCACATACCTTGTGGATATCGCCATTCTTGAAAGTGATTCAATTAGACGTCACAGCGCCGCTCATGCTTAAAATTAATATTCATTATGGGAAATGAGGTTACATACCTGTGAATATTCTGATTGAACTTCATTTACTCTGACAATGCCAAAACCCTACAAAAACAAGTATTGCCCCTGAGATTCAGGAAGAAACTTCTAACTATGGGAATAAATCTCAATAAAATAAAGGCAGAACAAATGGCATAAGGTTTAAATTTCTGTACTGATTCATTGTTGGATATAACTTACAGAAATGAGTAACAAAATTTCTTTACAAACGGCCTTCCTATTTCACAAAACATACTATAGACCTGTACTATGCATGACTTTTGTGGTGTCGCACAAGTCCAAAGTGTGCGCCACCTACTTACGCCGTGCGCCACCATGCACGCACAGTGCGGCGTTCTTACAACGTCATCCACGAGCGCCCTCTGCTACGACTCCGCTCGTGGCCACCACTGAACGACATCGTTCACTGGGGACTGAGATAGGAACCAGTTAACACTTCGGAATCAGATAGGCACCAGTGAAGACTTGGCTATCTGATAGGCACTAGGCAGGCCTCTAGCTCAACTATGTATCAGCATTCTGCAGTACTGAGCTATGTAAAAGTTAAGTATTGTATAAATTCTGTGCAATATATATCTCGTTCTAATTTACTCTAGTGTTTCTAGTTTCTGCTGTCTCACTGGCTGCTCACCTCCGTACCTGCACAAGCATGCATTCTTTATTCCTGTGTCAATCTTTCTACTCGGCCACCGACACCTACGACGGAAACGAGACACAAAAGTGGCAATGAAGCTGGGACACAAAAGTGGCGACGAGGAGTGATAGAAGAACCGTGGACCAGCCCACTTGCAGCAGACAGACAGCAGCAGTCGGAGCACGCAGAAATTGCTCCCGCCCACCCACCGTTATTATAAGAATTTTTGGGGAAGATATTTTGTTACATGTTTTGTGGACCTTTTTGTTGCAGTGCATCCTCATTTCACATTGCATTTGTGTTTTGTTATAAGTTACTTGTATGCGCAGCGCCTAATCGGTCAGCATGGCCACTACCCTGAACCCAAACTTAATGGAAATTATTCAGTTACAGACGGCACAAATCACACAACTGCTCCAAGCGGTGTCGCAGTTAAAGGCACAGGCAACTAACCAACAACAACAACCGTCACTTCAGCGGCCAACACCTGCCGCTGCACTGCTCCCTACCTTCTGCCAGTACAACGAACGTGAGGAAGAATGGAGCGACTACTTCGCTCAATTTCAAGAACTCGTCGCGGCTCATCAAATTACAGGTCAGAGAGTGAAGAATCTTTTCTTATCGATTGTAGGCCCCCAGACCTTCCTATTACTGCAGAAACGTTTCCCCCACACATCTCCTCATGATGTAAACTTTGAACAAATTGTAGATGCACTGAATGCTCATTACGAGAGAAAAGTTCTAGTAGCTGTGGAGCGGTACCGATTTTTCAGACTTAAAAAATTACCTGAGCAGTCACACCAGGAATGGATCACTGAATTGAAGGGCTTAACCCGCAAATGTAAATTTACTTGCTCTTGTGGACTTTCTTATAGTGACGTTATGTTGAGAGATGCGATTACGCAGAACATTCAGGACCCCAGAATTAGGGCAGCAATTCTAAAACAGCCTGACCCTTCATTAGACAGTGTACTGCAGCTTATTGAAGCTCATGATACCTATGACTTAGCAGATGTAGAAATGCAAAGCCACAGTGTTTACTCAGTGCACCGCAACAGACGCTTTCCTAGCCATAGTTCTCAGTATAGCATTAGTGATTCTTATTTTTCTACCGGCCGTGCTGAACAGACAGTGAACAGTAGTCAGTGTAAAAGTGCGATACAGAGGTCGCCCCATCGTGTTAGAAACAGTAATTTGAATAACGGGCGCCAACGCCCATTTCAGAAAAACGTTCGTAAGTCTTGCCCTCAGTGTGTATCTCACAATAAGCGTGCACAATGCCCTAATCGCAACGCGACCTGTTATCAATGTGGCAAATCGGGACATGTACAGTCTGTGTGTATGCAAATTAAAAACTCAAAGAATGGTGCCGTTAGAAACAGTGCTTCGCAGAGTGCACGAACAGTTCATGCTGTCAATATCATAGACGCTGTCCAATTGAACAGTGCTTTACTTGGTTCTCAATTGCAAAAACGTTCTTCTGCGCCTACTGCAAAACTATGTAGTGAGCCACGTAGCAAGCGCTGATGAGCACGTAAAACAGTTCAACAGACACGGGTTCGGGACAAGCAAAATGACTATGTACAGTGCAATCCTGTAGTGCACCTCATGCCTTCTACAACTTTTCCTTGTAAAAGTGCCCAGTACTGTGTAGCTAGTGATAGTAGACTTGATGTAGCTACTCAAAAGTTTAGTGCAGTAGTTAGTGAATCTGTAGTAGCCTCGCATTGCGCGGACGCTGATCCGGCAGTAGTGCCATCTAGTGACACTGTTGTTAATCCGCTGTGTGCCGATCCTGCGTCGCTTTCTACCGCACGCAGCCCACGCATGCGCAAGTGCAGCAAACAAACCGTAGCAGACGTTGCCCACATTCGCACCCCAGTCGTGCGCCAAAAGCACAAACTTTTTGTGACTCTTTGCATAGAAAATACGACTGTGAAATTTCAGCTTGATACTGGTTCCGTTGTCACATTAATAAATAAAGCTACTTATGAACTTCTGGCTGCGCCAAAATTGTCGCCGTCACAACAAGTGCTAATGGCATATACAGGTCAAAATATTCCCGTGCTAGGAACGTGTAGTCTGCCCGCCTCTTTTCAAGGTGTAACAAAAACAGTTGCTTTTGTAGTTCTTCAGGCCAAATCTACTCAGAACATTTTTGGACTAGATGCATTTGACTTGTTTGGTTTATCTATTCAAAGGGATGTGCTTCAGATTTCGTCAGTAGTGCCTCAGGACAAAATCAATGCATTGTGTGAAAAATATAGTGACTTGTTTTCGCCGGAACTAGGTTGCGCAAAAGACTTCGTGGCACATGTAACTTTGAAAGAATCTGCTGTACCAAAATTTCGTGATAAGATTGCCGAAGAACTTAACCGTTGGCAAGATAGTGGGGTGATTTCTCCTGTTTCTCCGAGTCAGTGGGCCTCGCCTTTAGTAATTATACCCAAGCCATCAGGAAAACTTCGTCTCTGTGCGGACTTTAAATCAACAGTGAACAGTCAAACAATTGTAGACACTTATCCCCTGCCCAGACCTGACGAACTGATGGACAAATTAGGACAATCTCGCTTCTTTTCTAAGATTGATTTAGCAGAGGCATACTTACAGATTCCCCTTGATGACGAGTCAAAAAAGTTTTTCGTCATTAATAACTCACATGGGTCTTTTTTAATTTCAACGCCTACCCTTTGGCAGTTCTTCCGCCCCCGCTATTTTTCAGCGGTTTTTGGAACAGCTGACAGTCTCTGTACCGTGTTGCTCGAACTATATAGATGATATTGTGGTATCCGGACGTACAGTTGAAGAACATTTATCAAACCTGGAGTGCCTTTTCAAAGTGTTGACTGCGGCAGGTCTACGTTGTAATAAAGCAAAGTGTTCGTTTTTTTCAAACTGAACTAGAGTACCTAGGCCATATGATTAATGCCCAAGGAATCCATCCCTTACAATCACATCTTCGAGCAATCAAAGACTTGCCTCCTCCTAAGAATGTGTATGAATTGCAAGCAGTAATGGGAAAGCTTAACTATTATTTCAGATTTATTCCCAATGCCTCTCAGATTGCAGCTCCACTGCATCGTTTACGTAGGAAGAATGTTCCTTTTGTATGGTCTAAAGATTGTCAGGTTGCCTTTGACAAACTAAAGTCTGCACTACTCAGTGATGCATGTTTGATTCCCTTTGACCCACAGAAGCCTGTAGTGTTAGCAGTTGATGCCTCGTCATACGATCTGGGTGCAATATGGTCACATCGTATTGGTTCTCACGATCGTCCTATTGCCTTTGCATCCAAGCTACTGACGCCATCGCAACAGAATTACAGTCAGATAGAAAAGGAGGCCTTCGCAATCATTTACGGCGTCACAAAGTTTCATCATTATCTCTATGGCTGAAAATTCTATTTGTTGACAGACCACAAGCCTCTCACGTCGTTGTTCTCACCCACAAAGCCAATTCCGCCACGAACGGCACAAAAGCTTCAGAGATGGTCTTTGATATTGTCTAATTATCAGTATGAGATTTTGTACCGACCTACCATTCAACATGCCAACGCCGACTTCCGGTTAGTCAGGATGTGTCGTTTGATTCTTCAGAAATGGCATGTTGTCAGATAGACTCCAGAGATGCTTCCGCTGTCGCAGACTTCCATTTGAACTCTCGTCGGGTTGCACAGGAAACAGCTGTGGATGCAGACCTAAGTGTGGTAGCACGTTTTGTTCGCTTTGGTTGGCCTGCCAGAGCCAAAGACATTGTTGCGGCCTCTGGTTAGACGTTATTTTGCACAACGTCATGCATTATCTTTAAGTCAGGGTGTTCTGTTGTTACATACCGACAACGACCAAACACGAGTGATTGTTCCTCGTTCCCTGCAACGAGAAGTGTTACGCCCTCTGCATCAAGGGCATTGGGGTATTGTTAGGACAAAGCAACTGGCCAGACGTCATTGTACCTGGGTTGGTATGGACGCCCAGATAGAGAGTATGACGTCACAGTGTACAGTTTGTGCGGAGCATCAGGCGACTACTCCGCAACGTTTCTCAGACTAGCCACGCCCCAAGGGACCATGGCAACGTTTACACATTGACTTCGCCGGACCTTTTTGGAACACGCGCTGGTTAATCGTTGTAGACGCATTCAGCAAGTTTCCTTTTGTGATTGCCATGAACTAAACGACGGCGTCTAGTACAATCAGTGCCTTAACATCAGTGTTTTGCATCGAAGGCTTGCCTGAAACTATCGTCAGTGACAATGGACCTCAGTTTGTTAGTGCGGAATTTCAACACTTTTGTCGTGTGAATGGCATTCAGCATATCACCGCCGCACCTTTTCACCCTCAGTCCAATGGTGAAGCAGAACGTTTCGTTCGAACATTTAAGTCTCACATGGAGAAGATGAAAGGTCAGCATTCCAGGCAGCAAGCTCTGCAAATTTTCCTGTCTATGTATCGCTGCATGCCACGTGACGGCCCATCTCCTGCCGAGCTGCTACACGGCCGCCGTCACCGCACTCTCCTTCACCTGCTGCAGCCTCCCACGCACCGAGTCGGTTCGTATGGCGCTTCGCGTTTTCAGGTTTCGACGCCGGTGCTGTACAAGGTGTTTGCTGGACGTACGCGATGGATGCCGGGCACCATTCAGCGTGTGCTCGGTCGCAATATGTTTGTTGTAGGTTCTTTCACAGGGTCGGAGCTGCTGCGCCACGCAAACCAATTGCGCCTGCACAGGCCGCGCGATCCTGTCTCGGGTTTCTTGATTCCAGACCCAGTTCGTCGCCAGGGAGCACAGCCACATCGCTTGCCAACGGGTCCAGTGTCCCCGGACTACGAGATCGTACCCATGGAGGTGGACGCGCCTTCTATGCAGTCTGCCTCTCCGCCTTCGTCGCCGCCTCGGCTGCCAGTGTCAACGAGAGGGACTCCGGGACCGTGCGTGCCCCCGCCGCCTGGGCCACGCACCTCAGAAGAAGATGACCTGCTCCCTCTGGGCGGAGGCGTGCGCCCTTCCCCAGGTTTTGGTGGGTTTCCCGGGGGATCGCCTCTGCCGGGGCGTGGACGGCGTCTCGATCCCAGCCTCAGCTACGACGCCCGTCCCACCAGTAACGCCCCCGCCCAGGCCCTCCTCCCAGTGCCATCGCCGTGGCCCTCAGCCCTACGCCACGACGGCGCAGCGGTTTGGGGGGAGGGGTGTGGTGTCGCACAAGTCCAAAGTGCGCGCCACCTACTTACGCCGCGCGCCGCCATGCTCGCACGGCGCGGCGGTCTTACGACGTCAGCTACGAGCGCCCTCTGCTACAACTCCGCTCGTGGCCACCACTGAACGACATCGTTCACTGGGGACTGAGATAGGAACCAGTTAACACTTCGGAATCAGATAGGCACCAGTGAAGACTTGGCTATCGGATAGGCACTAGGCAGGCCTCTAGCTCAACTATGTATCAGCATTCTGTAGTACTGAGCTATGTAAAAGTTAAGTATTGTATAAATTCTGTGCAATATATATCTCGTTTCTAGTTTCTGCTGTCCCACTGGCTGCTCACCTCCGTACCTGCACAAGCGTGCTTCCTTTATTCCTGTGTCGGTCTTTCTACTCGGCCACCGACACCTACGACGGAAACGAGACACAAAAGCGGCGACGCGGCTGGGACACAAAAACTTCCTACCATCCACTTTACAAAAACAATTTACAAATAAGAATTTGTGCAAGCAGTAACATTACCTCCAGGAGATCCTTCCCCTGTGGCAGCAGTTCAACAACTCTCTCTCCTACCGCTGCTGCCGGTATTACCACTGGCGTCTCAGCGCCAGAGATACCATTACACACAGCATAGCTGCTCACAGATGTTACTGCGTACTTGTTAGATCCATGTGTAATAAATATCGACTTTCTCAGTGAAAGTGAACAACAATGTTTACAAAGGACATCTTATGTAGAATTTCTTATAATACTTAAAACAGGACATTACAACATACAACACACAAATTATAGCACTATCACAGTCTCCAGAATAACGAATTAATACCGTCTGCCATCGTAGTTGACACCAGATCGTAGACTGCCCCGACTTCGTGGCGTGGTGCCCTTTTATCGATGCGCTGACCAATCACAGCATACTTTGCACACGTCGCGATCGTTGGCTACGCCCCTGGAGTGCGTTCACGTAGTGGATCTCCGCGCCAGCGACTCTTGGCGGGGGTAGCGCACGCGGTATGACTTACCGCGTGCGTTCAACTTCACTTTCCGCTGCAGGCGGACGCGAGTGTCATGTGTGGATATATAACATATATTAGTATTACCATGAGCTGTTGTGTCTTATGAATATATATAACTTCTGTGCCCCCACTATCTTGTGCATTTTTTGGACAATCGTGATGTATGGCTCTGGCAGATGATACTAATTGAAGCTGCCTAATCTCGATGTTTCGCATTATATGCTGTTTATTTATATATTAGTATTACCGTGAGCTGTTGTGCTTTGTTGTTGTTGTGGTCTGCAGCTCTGCGCGAGCATACAAACAAAAATCTATCTTCATAAAACAAATAGTAATTCTTTGAGAAAACATTTTTTTTCGGAAGTCCTTTCATTCCAAATGAAAGTACTTATATTAATATGAGATTCCTTCACGAAATAGCTATATATTACCTGAAGTACCTTGTATAGAATTACATTTTCTTAAGTTTTCTTTCAATCCAAAAGAAAGTATTATAACACTGGTTTGATTTATTGTTGTCGTTGATTTTATGGTCGCCAAATTTCTTTTAATTCCTTTCCCATTCATTTAAAATCAAACTGAGTCAATAGCGTAGCTCGCACAGGTTGTTGTAGTATAGATAATTAGGTGTGTTTGTAAGAAATGGACAGATGGAAAATAATATTAAGAAAAAGAGCCATGATGGTACAACATGCTGTTCGACATCGGGGAGTAATGTTCATGTTGCTAGAAAGAGCTGTGGAGGGTAAACTCTGCAGTGAGAGACAAGGACTGGAATACCTCAATCAGATAACTGAGGATTTTTAGTGAAAGTGTTAATTTGAGCTGAATAAATTGGATTGTCGCAGGAGAGGAATATATGATCGGTTTTATCCAACTAGTTATATGATGATGACTAAAACACACGCAAACACACACACACACACACACACACACACACAGAGAGAGAGAGAGAGAGAGAGAGAGAGAGAGAGAGAGAGAGAGAGAGAGAGAGAGATATGATCTCTTATTTATTTGCAACTTCACCGAACGTTCTGGTGCCGATACCTCAAACAATCATCGTAGTCTCGTAGTCGACACATGGAAGGATATCTGGGAACAAGGCTTGCACTTTTGCTAATGTGGAGAAACGGCCACACAATCAAATGTATTTATAATGAACAACTTTAGCTGTAGATTTGTCGCTAGAGGAAGCAGAATTTTCGTCCCTTACATAATTTACCTTCATCTGTTTTTAGAGAAAATTTCCTGCTATTATTAGTATTATAGGACATTTGTTGCAGATCGTGGTGTAATGAAGAATGGCGTAGCTCACGACTGTCATAAATTCTGATTAATTTCCCTTCAGGATTTTTACAAGCAGATGTTTTCTTTTATTAATTCCTTGCTTCAATAAGTTTGTCTCGTGAGAACTTTAATCTTTCTTTCTCTTTAGCCATGTTCCCGCACATGCAGGATCGGCTTTGTTTATTTCGACTTGGTATGTTAATATTGACGGGGTAGCCGGATGCCCTTCCTCTCGCCACCCCGTGCCCCCAGGGAGGAAACGTGAACTCCAAATGTCTATGCAGAGGGTTGTACGTGTGAAAGTGTAAAGTGTT
Source organism: Locusta migratoria (assembly GCA_026315105.1). Lineage (NCBI taxonomy): Eukaryota > Metazoa > Arthropoda > Insecta > Orthoptera > Acrididae > Locusta > Locusta migratoria. Next base: position 333,822,052 of record CM048746.1, on the reverse strand, counting down.
ATGAAATGTTTCTGAACAGTGTAACTGAGGCCGGACTTGGGGACCAGCCCGGTATTCACCCAGGAAGATGTGGAAAACCGCCTAAAAACCACATCCAGGCTGGCCGGCACTCTGACCCCCTTCGTTAATCCGCCGGGCCGGGGCCGGTATGCCTCTCCGTCTCGGAAAGCGGCGTGTTAGACCACACGGCTAACCAAGCGGGTCTTGTGAGAACTTTGTAATGTTCCGACAATTCTCTATATATGTCGACAGAAAAACTATAAAGTTTGAAAATAAAGGTATCTCAATAGACATCTAGTATTACTCGATTTGCTGCTGCATAGTTCTCTCACTAGAAACACCGATCGACTGGACGACACGTTATCTGCTGATATAATGACTACATACATGACCTTGTCTCAGAGGAGGATTAAAAATACTGATATAACTGCATATTAGGATTATATAAAGCGAAGTGTGAAGTGTGGCGTTTTCGTTCTGTCTGAGAGCCTAAAAACGAAACTTTGTTATTCCATGTCAACTTCAAGGCTGCATGATGTGGACCCTCCGGTAAACGAAGTTATCGCGACAATATAATTACTGACCATTAAAAGAGGTACCTTGCAAGGAAATAATGGAGAGCTGAATTGCATTTTAGGAAGAGTTTGAAAGCTCGTTAGAAAGCAGTCCCTTTCCGTCCATTGACAGAAAGAATGTCTTTCTTCGACAGTATCTCGAACTCATCGCCTGAACTGCATCCACAAAAAGAAAATTCTTGTGGAACGTTAAAGAGATAATTATAGATCCATTCACGCGCACCTAGATTATTTGGAAGAGATTGCGCCTGTTCAATTCTACCACCGGGAAACTCAATTTAACATTCATAGAATTGTACGCTTTCCCAGAAGGAATCTACCATCACTGGATAATCAGCGAAATAAGATAACTACAACTTCTCTGAAAGAGACGTCTTAAATTTAATGGAGTTTCTAGCCGAAGAGATGAAAGAGTGTTCATTTCTGTGAATTTCCGCGTAGAGGTGCGACCAAATTGCTGTCACCTATTGCACCTCTAAATGCAATATTGGGCTGATGGCTGAATTTTACTCCTTGTTTTCGAATCGCGTGGTCGCTGGGCTCAGCTCTGTCCAAATGTGCTTCTCGTACTGTGCATATATGGGGTATCTTGGGATCATATGGTGGCTGGGGGTGCGCCAAGAGTTTTTATGCTATATCTTTCCAAGGATCAAAACCGAAATTCTTAGTTGCAAAATATCACTCCGTTAAGTCCTTCGTTGTGATTTTCTTTCTTTCAGTCGTTAATAAAGTCTACTGAACAAACTTCACGTGCGGGTTTAAGTTACTAACCACAGAAAAGAGGTGTAGTAGCATGTACTGCACTATTAGTTCATTCGTAATTTGAGATGATTTACTGTTCTTTTACTGCATCATGAATCCTTACTAAATTTTCACATTTTCCTTGCATTCGCCTTTTATTAGATAAGCAGTCCCTAACCATTACATCAACTCTGCTACTAATGTAAGTAACTACCTCACTTATTTTTCGACTGTTGGTGTCTCTCTGTCCCACTCCAACCTAGTAATTTTATTTTATTTATTATTATTATTATTATTTTTATTTACCTCTGAAAGGTATCGGAAACATATTACGAAATTTCTTCAAAAGTTGCGCTACCTTTCATTTCCATTTTCATCCATACTGAGGCTCCACTTTGTCCATTTGCTATTTCACTTTTTAATTAGATAGTTGTATATCTTTCAGTATTTTATTTACTGTCCACATTTCCTGGCTGAGGCAATTTCTTAGAAAATTCATGAGTATTCATGGGCCTCATGTGGTCCTTTGTGTTTATTATCATATTAATTGACTGATTCACCGTCTTGACCCCACAACTTTTTGGACCTAAAATGCCTTACTTCTGCACTCTTTTCTGATACTAAACTGGCATTATCTTTATCATTTACATATATACTCAACTGTTCTTTCTGTGTGTCCACTTTGGTTGTTTGATTCATCATTATCAAATTTGCCCTAGGTTTATTTTTTTAAGGTTTCCATGCGTTTCACGACACACTTTCTTGTCGTCTTCTCTCTCTCCCTCTCTCTCTCCTCTCTCTCTCTCTCTCTCTCTCTAATGGCTTGACAGTGCGAGCTCGCAAACCTCCAGGTAGCGTCCCTCAGCTCTTTTACCTGCCGGGCAAGGGGATTAGTGGACCTTTCCTCGACACTTTTTCGAATTTTTCGTTCGGGCAGAATGTACTCATAACGTTCTTCTTGGAAGCATCGCAAGGAGTCATATATTGGTTTTGTGTACTCCAATTGGGCTTATATTTGTCTATCTACTCGAAACTATATTTCCCCAGAAATCAATTAATTCAGACAATAATAGTTCCTGTGAGTTGGAATGGGTCAAGGGTATACATGACAACCGGAATAAATTTATAATTGGTTCTCTTTACCGATATCCTGACTCAGACGATTCGATTGCAGAACTGTTCAAAGAAACCTTGAATCAAATCTGAAAAACGAGCCCAAACCATACAATTGTAATTGTTGGTGTCTTAAGCTTACCTCATAATTAGGTATGAAAATATCAGTATACTACTCACAGAAATTATGCACGAGTCGAGGCGGAAATATTTAAAAGACAGCCATTATTCGTTGCGGCGAGATGTATTTGAGAAATTTCTCTCACCAACGTTCTCCTCCTAATGCGGACATATCTTGTTAGCACCCAGTTAGATAGAGATACATGATCATAATACTGAAATAAATCAGATCTCAGATGAAAAAATAGGTGTTCTTTTTACCTCACGCTATTAGAGAATGGAACGGCAGAGATACATAAAAGCGGTTTGATAAACCCTCTGCCACGCTCTTAGTTGTGATTTGCAGAGTACATTTATTAAATATGATACACGTAACCATTGTTTCCATGCCTCATCAATAAGACGAACGTGTACTATGTGCTTCGCCGAATCTTATACGTTTTGAAGTGCAGCTTCAGAAACCGGAAAGAAATCGCCGCAGCAGAGCGGATAAATTTAATGGTCATGTAATCATTCCGTGTCCTAACGGGAACTGTTCGTGGAAACGGAACTGGAAACAGATGAAATCGGAAAGTTATGGCTGTCTCACGACGCAACACGGTACTCTGTTCTATCTGTTAAGAAGAATTTCTTAAATGATTTCGGACCTATTGTCATCGTTAAGACTCGCCAGTTGTACTCTTTCTGATAACACTGAGGTGAAAAATGTCATAGGGTATCTCCTAATATCCTTTTCCTATGAGCAGGATATTGTGCATGAACAGACGATTGTTTTCCATAAAGCTTCGACAGAATTAATGTCGGGCGATCTGGATTATCATATTTCGCTAGAATTGTACAAAAATTTCTTCAAACCTATTGCGAAAAACTGTGGTCTATTGACATGACACACTAACATCCATAAGAAAAATTCTTCGTTTTTTGGAACGGTTGCAAATAGTCTACAAGTAGCGAAACAAAGCTATTTCAGCTAATGATAGGTTCACGTGAGCAGAGGACCCACTGTATCCCATGTATAAACAGTTCGCAGCATTATGATATTTTTGATGCCACCATTAGCTTGCACTGTGTCTTGTTTACAGCTTCGATCCAAGGCTTCGTGGGGTCTGCACTACATCTACGTCTACATGGGATACTCTGCAAATCACATTTAATTGCCTGGCAGAGGGTAACCACTTTCTAACTCTGCCATCAGATCTAACAAACTGAAATCGGCACTCATATAAGCCATGGCTTTTAAGTCGCCTTGGTATAGCTGATATAGTAACGAGCCTGGGAAAGACGCTGCACTGGAATCTGTATTCTGCTGCCATAATCCATTTTTAACCAATTTAGTCGCACTCTCCTGTCGGATTCGTTCGTCGCACGTCCCTTATTAATATGATTATTTCATGCAGTATTTCTTGTCTATTGGTACTGACAAGTCCAGGCAAACGCAGTAGCTCTTGACGCAATGGCATTTCCAAAATGTAATGTCCCATACCTTTAGCTCCATCTGTCATTGCGTGTTCAAAGTTTAATTCCCTTTGCGTGGCTGTAATCGCGACAGAAACTTTTTCTCGTGCAGCACCAGAATACAAAAGACAGTTCTGCCGATGAAAAGTGTTTTTGTAAGAGGGACGTTGAAATGAAAAGGTACGCAAGACAGTGTGTTATTGAAGTTTTTATTCACACGTAATCAGCAGAGGCCTGAACACAACTATCCCACTTATTAATGAGCTGAAAGATTCCGTGTTCCCAGAATTCCTGTGGCTGAAACAAGAGCCAGTCCTCTACTGTGTCAGTCAGTACGAGTTGAAGCGCTTCCCTCTGAGATGTTCTCTTTTACTAGACCAAGCAGATGGAAGTCACGTGGCGACATGTCCGGGTTGTGAAGCGGACTCTCAAACAGCTCCCACTTGAGCTTGGCCAGTACACTTGATGTGAACCTGGAGGCACGTGGACGCATGGAGCAGAATCACTCCGTGAGCAGCCCAGGGCGTTTACTCTAGATGCGTAGGTTACGGAGTGTCTCACAGTACACGACACTGTTAATGGTTTTCCGTGCTCGAGGAATTCGACGAGTATCGGACCTGGGACGTCGAAAAAGAGGGCGAACATTAACTTGTCTGCTGATGGCACATCCTTGAATTTTTTACGGGGATGTGACAACGCATGATTCGCGTCCCTGATGTCGTACTACGTTATCCCAAAAGGGGAAATCGAAATTTCAACATGTTTGGTTGTTAAGACGTTTCATACCTTTTCATTTGAACGACACCCACCCCCCCCCCTCCGTACTTGGTGTACCCAATGGTACCACCATATGTAACTGTGCACATCGCTATGACTTTTGTCATCTCATTGTAAAATCCACATCAGGTTTAAACACTGCCTGACAAAGAAACTGAAGCATATTGAAAGAGTCAAGAAAAGGAAATCAAAGGTGGAGAGGGTACGTTCTGTCAGTTTGAAGATCTTAAAATCCAGTTAAATTCGCAGAAAACTGTATTGTACAAGAAGGCTGGCAATTCACCCCGAATTCCGAGAAAGCATGCACTTAATTGGTTGCAAAGGACGTTTAAAAGCCATGAATTGTCACTGGACACACTGCGACACCATTCCTCAGCAATCCAGTATTCCTGGTCTCAGCAATCTACCACTCCGCAAGTCACCTTCCGGTATGTGGCAGAGAGTACTTTGAGTACAGTGTCACTCCCTCCTTTTCCTGTTCCAGTTGCGTGTGGTCGCAAGAGAAACGACTGCCAGTATCAGCTGTAATATAATTTTCAAATGTTCAAATGTTTGTTAAGCTTTAGGGACTTAACTTCGCGATCATCAGTCCCTAAACTTACAAACTACTTATGAACTACCTTATACTAAAGACGACACAAACATCCATGCCCGAGGGGGGGGACTTGAACCCTCGAGCGTAGCGGCCGTGTAGACTGTGACTTTCACGCTGCAGACCGCTCGGCCACTGCGGCCGGCTAATATAATTTTATCCTTGTGTTTTTCGCACTATGTATATGTAGAAGGAAGCAATATATTGGATGACCCTTCAAGAAACGCGCGTTCTTGTCACTTTGACAGTCGCCCCGTACCTTGATATATAACGTCTCTTTTGCAGCGTCTTCTACTGGAGTTGGCCGGTCATCTCGGTAACGCTTTCACGCTTTCTAAATAAAGCTTAACGAAGCATACTGCTATTTGCTTGAACTTCTCTACTTCATCTATCATTGCCAACCAAAAGCAGTATTCAAGTACTTGTGTAAAAAGTGTTTCTGACGTAGTTCCTTTGTTGATGTACTCTACTTTCCGAGTAGTCTTCCAGTGACTTGATTTGTCATCTGCCCACTCATGATTAGTTTTAAGTAGTTGTCCCATTTCAAATCACTCCGTATGCAAGCTTCCACATATTTTATGGAAGTAACTGTTCCTAATAATTCTGCAGTTGCTTAATTTGTATACTATAATAAAACAGCGTATCTGTCATTATTCCGTTTGCAGAGACATCTCCAAAACTATTCCACAAATAAATTTGATTTTATAAAATAGTCGCAAGTCGCTACAATTATTTATGCAATTTTACCGATTTTACTCTGTGAACAAGAGTATCGCCAGAATGTACAGTTTGATAATAATTGATAGCTGCCGATTTAAAAAATCATATTTCAGAATAGTAATTTACAACAGCTGGACAGAGTGCCTGCTCTTTCTATATATACTCCATAAATAACTTAAGCGATGTTTGGGGCAACATACAGGTGTTGTCGAATCAAAGTCGGAACGTCGAAAGAGAGTTCAATGCTTCTGCTATCTAGGATACTCTGAAATAATCTATAAAAAACGGCAAGTGACGTGCAATAAGTTTACACCGTTAAAGTCTACTACTACACAGTCCCCAACCACTTCTCAAAATTATACGAAGTTCCTAAACAGTAACGCACGCCTCCGAGAGGATTACCGTGCGCTTACTAATGGAAAATGGCATCAAACCTGATGTTTCGTCTCTTTAAGACTTTATACTTGGGGACACTTTATAAACTAATACAATACTGATGTGAACTGAAGTACCAAGAAATTTAGTAATAATTACTGTCGCCAGACTATATAGTCGAAATAATGTTACAAATGATTAAATAAGCAATGGCATCAACTATGTGAACAGTTTTGTCACTTTGGAATAGGCACACAAAAGAGAAAAGTCTGACAGTACGCAAGTATGCACTCTATTATCAAATTAAGTTTGAAAATAATTAATTTAATTGCAATCCCACAGTAACATACACTACTCCTAAGATGTTGTGCCAAGTATTTGACTGTAAGTCTAACCGTTTGTAAGGAATCTTGTACATTCTATGCCTAAATTGGCTGCCTGCATGAAGACTAGCAAACTTGTTAGTATCAACAGTACGATAATTGTATATTTTGATATAGGCTGTGTACTTTTCCGAAACACTTTATCTGCATTAATAATACACTTATCTATACTAATAATAAATCTGTAAATGTAGACCTGTCGCTGTTCCCTTAAATCTTCAAAACTACTGGACGAATCTTCATGCGGTTTTCACAGGAAACGTGGGAAAAGTTTGGGTCAACATATAGGCATAATTTTATCAAAATCGGATCGCGGGAAAAAAAGATGTCGTAATTTTAAGTGTTTTCAATAACCGCCTTGTCTACTTTTCAACTATTAAAAATCTCTTACCTCCAAAACTACTTCATGAATTTGCATGGGGTTTTCACAGGTAACTTGAGCGTAACTCTGGACAACATATAGACTTCATTTTATAAAAATCGGATCACGGAAAAAATGATTATCGTAATTTGAAATATTTTATCAACTACCGTCATGTCGCTCTGTCTCTTTGAACACGCCTATCTCTTAAACTACTTGACGAATGTTCATGCGGTTTTCACAGGTAACTTGAGCATATCGTGCGGTTACATAAAGGCTTCAAAAATCGGATCAGAGAAAATAAAGATATCATAATTTAATCATTGGCTTAAAAATTATCATGTATGTCTATTTGTTGAAGGTAATCTCCAAAAGTACTTCACGAACTTTCATGGGAATCCACAGGTCAATTTAGAATAGTTTGGAGAGTAACATAGGCTTAGTCTCATCAAAATCGGATCAAAGGAAGGAAAGATATCGTAATTTGAAATTTAATGTGTGTGCTTTGCTTATAAGTATTGTGTGAAACAGCATATCTTCGAGAGTACTACACGAAGTTTCATGGGGTTTCATAGGTCAACTGGGAATACCTTTGGGCAACATATAAGCTTCATTTCATCAAAATCGGATCAGGGGAAGAAAAGATATCGTAATTTGTAGTTTCTGGTGTATGCTATGCAAGAAATGCAGCGTAGTATAGCAAAGACCTGATAGAGGCGCTGTTACTGACATAGTATACCAAATAACTAATAGATGGCAATGCTGCATATCATAATTTAACCATTTATTCAAAAACCTTCGTGTATGTCTATTTGTTTAAGGTAATCTTCAAAAGTACTACGCGAACTTTCATGGGTTTCCATAGGTAAATTGAGAATAGTTTGGAGAGTAACATAGGCTACATTTCATCAAAATCGGATCAGAGGAAGGAAAGATATCGTAATTTGAAGTTTTATGTGTATACTATGCTTATAAGTATGGTGTAGTTCAGCAAATCTCCAAGAATACTATACGAACTTTCGTGGGGTTTCATAGGTCAATTGAGAGTACCTTGGGGCAACATATAAGCTCCGTTTCATCAAAATCGGATCAGGGAGAGAAGAGATATAGTAATTTGTAGTTTCTGGTGTATGCTGTACTTGAATTGCAGCGTAGTATAGCAAAGATCCGATAGAGGCGCTGTTCGTAACGTAGTATACCAAATAACTAATAGATGGCGATGTTGCGTTTTATATTCACATAACTTAGGTGTAATACGCTCACAGAAGGGCTACGATTTTCCTTACGGCAGCGGTGTTGTGTATTGATGTTGGCAACGGTAGTTGAATCCTTTTTGAAAAATCAGTCACGTACAATGATGAAATAAATAAATAATGTTGTTCCGATCAGTAAATTAATGATCCGAATATTTAGCTACCAACGTTAACATACTAAACCGCTGTCACTGCAAGTAAAATTTAACCCAGGTACGACACAAAAAAATCACTTTTTTACTAGCTTCATCCCGCATGCCTTGCAATGCCATGAAAAAAAAAGTGTTTCTTTTCGTGTGTATCATTTTCATTTAAAACATAACAACGTTCCTTCGCGTCTAACGATGATTTCATTTACTAAGAATTCTTTACGAGGAAACACGAATTTATGTAGTTTCCTATCTGATTTCGGAGCGTACTTATTACATTTTGAGTCCATTCTGTTTAGTAATGCCTAGAAAACTTGATAGTACAGTACGGAACAAACAGAGGCCCTGTTAGTTACGTAGTGCACCAAAGAACTAATAGTTGGCGCTGTTGAATTTTTCAATTTTTTTTTTTTTTATCTTTTATTTCTTTTCGATGATTATGCCATAGAACAGGAACGAACCACTAAAGGTGCTGTTGGTTTTGTAGTGCTGCAAAGAAATAATACATGATCGTGTAGTGCGTATTCCCTCAGTGACATAAGTATTTTGAATTAAGAGCTGCAATCTTATCTCTGCAAATACAAACTAACGTTGAACAGCGAGTTTCTGATTACACTTTGTATATTCACAGTTTAACGACATTTCGTTGCTTCTTTTAACAGGGAACATTTGAATTAAAAACATAACGACATTCCTTCGCGTCTATCGATACTCTAATTTACATAAGAATTCTTTGCAAGAAAAATCGAATTTATGTAGTCCCCTTTTTGATTTCGTTGTATCTTCATTACATTTTGAGTGTATTCTCTTTAGGAATGCCTCGAAAACGCCATAGTACAGGAAAGGACAACTTGAGGCGACGTTAATTATATAGTACACCAAAGAACTAATTATGGCGTTGCTGCCTTTTTCTTTTTCATTCTCATAACTATAGTGTAATACACTACAAGAAGGGGTACAATTTTACTTATGGTGGCGGTGTTGTGTGCTGATGTTGGCAAGAGCCGTTGAGTACTTTTTAAAAACTCAGTCACGTAGAATGAGGGGAATAATTCTTTATGTTCCCGATGAAATAAATAATTTATGCTGTTCTGGTCAGTAATTTAATCCTACTCCTAAAGCGAATAGTTAGTTACCAACGATAGCAAAATAAAACTCTGCCACTGCAATTAAAATTTAACCCAGGTAGGGCACAATTGTTTTTTATTCCTAACTGTATCCCATATGATTTGCAATGTCATGAAAAGAAAAGAAGTGCATCTTTCGACGGGTATAATCACAAAATTGCGCATGGAAGAAATATCTATGGAATGAGCAATGCGTTCTGAGCACCTTCTCAACATTAAGTTGGAATTACCACGTGATATTGAGACAAATCCACTCTTTCCACACATTTATTTGCTCTTACGATTGGTTTGTACTGAATTGGCTGCAAAGAAACCCCCCTCCTTTTCGCAGAGCAACCACATAACATGAAATATCTGAATAAATGTGACACAGAAACAACAAGAAAGTTGAGAAAGCGTCGCTGAAAGAACCATTTACACATAGTCATCCGTCTTAACCAAACAAAAATGGACCAAGATAAAGTCAGCGATTAATATATTTTTCCCAATATTACGTGACATTTCCACCTTAATGTTCAGGACACGAAAACTGTTCTGCGCATTCGAATGCTCACTCCAGAGATATTTCTGCTCTGTGCCTGCCACTACAGATAATATACAACTGCGAGCAGCAAACTCATCAGAAACCTCTCTGCTTTCATAATTGAGATTAAAATTTGTAATTACTTACTTTTGGTGCGGACTACATTAAGATAGATACAGATGTCTTCTTTTGCAGAGAAAATTGTACTTAGTGTTCTGAATATATAGTTCTGTTACAGAAGGTCGATTTCAATTTCGTGCTTTACGAAGTAATCACTGCAGGATGTGGGAACATGTATTAGGTGAAAGAGTGGCCGATGCAACTAACACGTCAAGACAATTCACTGGAAATACTATATTTAATGGAAAATTCTATACAGCCGATCAGCTGACGGCATTCCTTCAACGATTACCCAGACTTACTTTATCGCACATTGACACCACCATAACGTCTTATTTATACAGACATGAACTGCGCTGTTGATTTAATTACCAAACTTTCAGCATTTATCGAGCTTTCGATAATCGGGAGCACTACATACAGAATAACTACATTGTCCGCAGTGCAACACTGCAAAATACTAATACTTCAGCATACAGGCATACAGTTACAGTTTAGTACTACACCATAGAACCAATACATGGTGTTGTTATTATTATTACTATTTTTCATCTCAACGATAGAAGTGTTTTCAGAAGTTTACGCCAAACAGACAATTTCACACTGCAGTCTTAACTTTATGAAGGCAAACTAACATTAAATTTATTTCGTTCTGGAGTATGAACTTAAATTAATTTCACTTTTTGTATGAAAAACTTTATGAACATTCAGCGTTTTCGACAATGACTACGACTTAAATTTGACATCTTGGCTAGGAAAACTGAGTTTATTGACAGAGCGATCCCGCAGGATTCTGTTTTTGCTGTCCTAGGTCCGGAACCCTAAAAACCACGATATACACAGATTCCTCTTTAACAACCGTTGCGAAGCACGGGCATATAAGCTAGTATGGAATAAAACTTTTCAGTCGAATTATATGATTTCCAAGCTAAGTAGTTGTTTTCAGTATAAGATTGTAGTTATCTTTAACTATTCTTAGAGTTACTTTTCAGTAAACTCAAAAGAATGTAGAACAATTAATAGAATTAATTTAGTCTGATATACAAAATCTGAACAGAGCATGAAGTACAAAAAATTATTCTGTTGTTCTCTTTATGTTTAAAATACTCTGAACTGACTAATCTAACTTCTAAATCAGTAAACAGTAAAAATTAGCTAGTATGGAATAAAACTTTTCAGTCGAATTATATGATTTCCAAGCTAAGTAGTTGTTTTCAGTATAAGATTGTAGTTATCTTTAACTATTCTTAGAGTTACTTTTCAGTAAACTCAAAAGAATGTAGAACAATTAATAGAATTAATTTAGTCTGATATACAAAATCTGAACAGAGCATGAAGTACAAAAAATTATTCTGTTGTTCTCTTTATGTTTAAAATACTCTGAACTGACTAATCTAACTTCTAAATCAGTAAACAGTAAAAATTAGCTAGTATGGAATAAAACTTTTCAGTCGAATTATATGATTTCCAAGCTAAGTAGTTGTTTTCAGTATAAGATTGTAGTTATCTTTAACTATTCTTAGAGTTACTTTTCAGTAAACTCAAAAGAATGTAGAACAATTAATAGAATTAATTTAGTCTGATATACAAAATCTGAACAGAGCATGAAGTACAAAAAATTATTCTGTTGTTCTCTTTATGTTTAAAATACTCTGAACTGACTAATCTAACTTCTAAATCAGTAAACAGTAAAAATTACACTGCACAGAGTTCCTAAAAGATCACAAATTTAACACTGTCTTTGCATACTTTATATGGCAAGATTGTTATGAAAAAAGTCACTAATTTTAGTTATCGACGTTTCCTAATTCGAATCAAAATCTGTTAATGTAAACTTCTATCTAGATTGTTTAAGGAACTTCACACGTATTTTGTTTAGAGCACAATTATGAAGAATAAACATCAGTCGTTTTAAACTGCACTGAATTAAAAATTTAGGACACTCTTTGGCACTTGTAAGGTTGGGACACTTCATAGGTCAATGACTTAGGAAGATGACAGTTGGATCACAAGTTAAAATGAAATTAGGTTGCTATTTATAAAACATACAAATGTGAGTCTCTGGCTGTAGTTAACGAAAGTAATAAAGTTTGCATTGCCTGCGTTCGCAGAGAGCAGCTGCGTGGTTCGCCGTTGTGCAATCGTACAAGTGCGGGCTCATACATTGATGTCGCTTTTACAATCTTATTGGCGTCGAAAATTCAAAACAATTAAGCCACTGATATTTGCAGCATTGCCCACAATATGAAGCGTTCGTTATCCGAGACCATTTCCATAAACTCTTGCAATATTGGCCTTGATGCAACACTGCCTCCTCTATACGCAGCTATCTCGTTAATACTCTTTTGTACTAGATCTTTCGAAGCGCGCATCAGCACTGTTTTTCCGCGCTTTCCCACTTTTTCATTCAAGCACGCTCTTTTCGTTTTTATTTTTTTATTTTTATTTTTAGTTTTTTTCAGTTCTTCTCAAGGGCTTTAATATTACATTAATATTTACAAAATCCCTAAGCCAGATCCTCTATAAAGCTATTTTAATAAAGTAATCACAACATTATTTACATTACAATAAACATTAGATTAATATACACTTTTTAAAATAAATTATAGTCGTTTATGGTGTTACAAGAGGATAGTCTGATTTTAAAGTTTTATCTTCCTTTGTTACGTCGGTCTGCTAGTCTGTTTGAATACTGTAATCTCCGACACTACTAGATGATCTAACTGTACTTTTCACAGGTATCTAGAACGTAGCTTGGAACAACATATAGGACTTACTTTATCATAATCTGATCACGGAAATAAAAGATGTAATTTAAAACTTTTTTCTATCGAAAACCGTGTGTCTGTCTCATAGTTTGTTTAAACACCTTAATTTCCTAAACTAGTAGACGAAATTGCTTGGGAATTTTCGCAGGTAAATTAAGAAAATCCGGTGGGAATAGCATAGTGCCTTAGACCACGCGACCATTTCGGATCAGACCAAAGAATAATTTAAAATTTTAATACTGTCGTCTGGTTAGAAGCTTGGCATAGTACACCAAAGGAACAATAGGTGGTCCATGGAATATGACGAGTATAAAGACGAAGCAGCAAGCTACAGACGAACAGTGAAACATATATGTTTAAATAAAATAAAATAAAAGTTAAATAAAAATTCACATCGGAGACTGTAGTGTATGTGTCTGTGTCTGTGTCTCTGTATGTATGAGGAGGGAGTTCTCCTTGTGTGCAGATGCAACAGTGCCTATCTAGACTGGTACAGCACTGTGTATAATTCCAGTAAGAGTAATTATTACAATTAATCAGTCTGGCATTGACTGAGAGCAGTCTGTGTAGTCCTGTTATTGCGCTTAACTATCGAGAACATGAGTCTGGTTAAATAATGAATGAGAAGTCCGGTTGCAGCCGGCCACAGTGGTCGAGCGGTCTGCGGCGCGCCAGTCTCTGTTGCAATGCAGCTACGGTCGGGGGGTTCAAATCCCCCCTCGGGCATGGATGTTTGTGCCGTCTTTAGTATAAGGTAGTTCATAAGTAGTTTGTAAGTTTAGTGACTGATAAGCCCTCAGTTAAGTCTCTTAAGCTCAACAAACATTTGAACATTTTCTTAAGCCACGCTGCTACTCCCGCATGGGCGATTGGTAGCGGGACAGAGGGAGATGGCTACAGCTATTGGAGTGTCCCAAACTGTAATTTCTAGGATCCGGACGCTATTTCAGACAGCAGGAATCGCTAAAAGAAGACAAGGTCAAGGTCCTTCACGGGTAAAATCAGCAAGAGAAAACATTACCTCCGGTTAACAGCTGGTCAACACAGGTGGCTGAATGCAACTCAGCTGCAACATACCTCCAGGCAGCAACAGGACGCGCAATATCAACACAGTCCGAAAACGCCTTCGGGAATGTGGCTTCTACGCAAGGAGGCCTATGGCGTGTGTCCCATTAAAGCCATGACACCGTTTAGCCCGTAGAAACTGGGCGGAGGAACATCAGGATTGGAGACGTAACGAATGGCGACGAGTTTTGTACACAGTGAGTTAAGATTTGTTGTTCAGCCGGACAATCGTCGTTCCCTCATCCGGAGAGAACATGGAACAATCCTGCTTACGTGTGGGGGAACATCACCATATCATGGTGGTTGCAGAATGGTGTGAGCAGGAGTCAGTACGGACCTCTGTGTCGGTGAGAGGAATAGAAATCTTTGACTTTTTGTTGTTCCCTGCTCTGGTACCATGGGAGATAGGTTCATTCTGGTGGACGATAACGCTCGCCCTCACAGAGCTGCACTGGTAGAAAACAAGCTTGAAGCTGAGGGAATTGAACGAATGGAATGGCCAGCTTTTTCACCGGACTTAAGCCCGATTGAGAATGCATTGGATGCACTTGGCAGAGGCATTACAGCCACACCAGAGCTGGATATTGCAGTCATGGAATAATGGCCAATTACTCCTCAACATCTGATTGATAACCTCATACTGTCCAGGACTCGCAGGTGTGCAACTGTACTGGCCGCCCAAGGTGAGCAGATACCATATTAAAGGGCAACGAGGATGACTGTTTTGACTATTATCGTAGCCCCATGGTGCCTCTCTCTACGTACAAATTACGAGTGTAGCCTTCTTTTAACGGTTCCTGTTGTCTGAAATCGCGTCGGGATCCTGAAAACTACAGTTTGGGACACTCAAATAGCTGCAGCCACCTCCCTCTGTCCCGCTACCAATCGACCATGCGGGAGTAGCAGCGTGGCTTAGACATCATGCCACGGACTGGGTGGTCGTTCCCTCAGGAGGTTTGAGTCTTTCCTCGGGCATGGTTGTGTGTGTTGTAAGTTAATGTAAGTAGTTTGGAAATATAGGGAACGAAGACCACAGCAGTTTGATCCCTTAGCTTTATAGCTTTACAAAAATTTGAAAATTTGAATAAAATATGTTAGCATATGTATAGCGTGTATAATATCTCAACTGATCCCAAATTATCGTGAACAGTTTATTTAGAGCTTAATTGGTTATGTAATTTACGTTCCATGTACAGGATGTTACAGTACACAGAAGCAGTAATGTATAAGGACAACTATCTCGTAATTTCAAAAATTATTATAACTACAAAACACGAACGAGAAAATGTATAAGATGTATCCCATACAAGAAAAAGTGTAAGACATCTGCATAAAAGTAAGTTTACAAAATAATTATTTAATATAAACACCCACTGACGCAGATATAAATAAACAGTGGAAAAATTTAATACAAGTAATCTATAATATTGTATAAGAGTTTTATAATGGGGAACCAAGACATAAGCAATTGAAGGAAAATGGAAAGCATACAATATGTATTTACAAAATAAAACAACTATGTATATATGAAATATGTAAGAAGGTATAAATGCCAAAATACTAGCCAAAAATGCTCACGAGAATGCATAAATGAGGTAGAGCATGACGTACATAGGCGACAGCTGATCAAATTCATAAATAAATCAGAAAACGTTACTGCAAGATTGAACGTAATAAATGATAGCTTCAAAGTTCTACAAGTTACAAGAACTAATAAACTGTAAACTGAAAGCTGTAAAAAAAAAAAAAAAAAAAAAAAAAAAAGGAAAACACCTTAGATGAATATGAAACTCATTAAATGTAGTGGTATAGAATTCAAGTTGTCTTATATATGATCAATAAATGCTGGAAAAATTGTCAAATTCCTGTCTCTTGACCAACAGCTCCAGTTAAGAATCTGTTCAAAAGAGTAGACCGCGATAATTATGAAAAACTGATAGGGGAATTACACTCATGAAAACAAGATAGCAAAACTGCACTAAAATAATGAGTAATAGATTAAAAACTATTGCAGTTTAGTAGGAAAAGAGCAAAGTGGATTTATAAAAGGAATATGCTGTATGGAAAGTCTTCACAATTAAACAAATTATAGAAAAATATTATGACAAGTATTACAAAACGAGAGCTATCTATCACAACTAATTTGAGTAATACAAGTCTCTAAAGAATCACCGGTGCTATCATTGACTGTGGCGTTAAAAGAAGTGAACGGATTTTAGCAGATATAGGACTTATACAACGGTGTATGTTGTCTGAACTTTTCAGTATTTTTGTTAACGACATTTTAAAGAAATGTAAATTGTAAGCAGTTCCAGGTATTAAAATATCAATCCGCGTCTATTCAAACATTGTTTTATTTAATGATCATCAAATATTAACTCAAGGTAAAGAGAAACAATTACAAGAATCCATATATGTTTTAAATAACCTACGAAAATATTCTAATTTTAAAATCTCACATAATAAAATGTAAGTAATAGCTTTGAGAGAGCAGGATCCAATTAGATCAGATCCTCGTACGAAACAGTATTTTCGAAAAAGTATTGAGCTTTTAATATCTCGTTTATGACGTAAGTTTTATTAACGATAAAGACATTGAAAAATGTTTACAAGTTTCAAGCTGTATGTGGAACAATCCAAATAACTTTTAAAAAAAAGTTGAGAGAGAGAGCCACGAAAATGAAATTTTGTAAAGTGATGACTTTACTTACATTGGTTTATAGCATCGATACCTGGGTGCCAACGCAAAACTAACTGATCAAAATACAGTCGGTAGGAATGACATTTCTAAGAAGGTTGTACAAGTATAGACAGAATACGTAATGAGGATAACAGGAAGGAGTTAAATATGGAATCAGTAAATAGTAAATAACAGACAGACCTGGACCGATAATTTACAAAGAATACAAAACACCAGATTTCCCAAACCAGGTTTAGATTACATACAGAGAGGAAAAAAGAGTAACGAGATGCTGGGCATTAGTGTGTGGATAAATTGAGAATTTATGTCTGGTGGGAGGTGTGTTAGGGTAGGCCGTGCATTCGTGGCGATCACTGTGTCCAAGTTATATAGTGGTCAGAATAACTGCCTAGAAAGCAAGAGCCTCGGTTTTAAATGCCAACTAAGCAAAATTTTCCAACTTCCCCCAATGAATTTATAGTTCACCAGAAGATAAATTAATAAATACTGCTTATGAGTGTAGATAAAATGTTAGTTCGTTTAAAGAAGAGCCTGGAAAACTAACTCATACTTCAGTGACAAATTCGTAAACACAATAAGTTGATGTTCCGTATTCATTACTAAAGCGAAATCTTATATATTAAAAGAATCTACGAAAACTAAAGTCAGTCGGCCAGACCAAACTACCCAGCCGTCATTTTTGTTTTGATCGAAAGGTATTCATCCACAGATTTGTCATCATGTATCAGAATTTACATAACCTTGGCCTTCCTTTTTTCTGTACTGAAATGCGATTTCCTTCTGTATATTTCTTATGGGGATACCCTTGCTGTAAACTAAAGTCAGTCGAGCAGGCCGTTCTATCCGACCGATTTCCTTCATTTTTGCTTTAAACGAAAGATATTCATTCGCATATTTGTCATAAGGTATCAGAATTAACTCAAGTCCCTCCATCCTTTATTTTTATTCAAACGCGGTGTCCTTTTGTCCTTGCATTGAATATTTTAATCAGTTTGTCTTGCGATATCTTTGGTTCTAATTAAAGTACGCAGTTCTTTTTGAGCTAAGGACACAGCGCATCAGGCTCTTTCATTTGCGCCTTTAAACATTTGCATTGATTGATTCTGAAGAAAACTATGCGTGAACATTTAACTTTACTTCTAATTCTGTCCCAAATGTTCCTCATTCCACTAACAGTGTGAAGTATTCGCACATGTCCTCCAGTATTGTATAATTCTTGGGCCCCACAGACAATTGACATTCTATACTATCGTAGAGTCGTGTGGAATTCACTTTAACAAAAATCTGCCGTTTTCGGTTGCATCTTTTACAGTTTTCAGAGATTAGTGAAAGCAATGATGGGAAACCCTGCCAATCTGGATTTACTATATTTGTTCTTAAACAGTTCGCAACAAAAAATAATGCGACCTTTTTAAAACACTTGTTTCACTATTTCCCGACGTGCTGAGATACTCACAAAGGGAACACCAAGTAAGGTACCAAGTAATTTGGTGGGTCGTAGGTATGTTCTGAGGGAATTCCTCCAGACCATCAAGCTAAAAGGATTTGTTCCAATGGGTCTTGATTTCTAAGAAAATCGAAATCAAATTCGAAGCAAATTACCATGCATAACGTGTCTACTTATACATGGAGGTTACCGCTCAGCGAGATAGCGTGGTGTAATCGACAAGATGCGAGGCTGCCATGCAGGCGACCTGGGTCAATTACTTTTCACACCTGTCCGCTGATTGTGTATAGTTACGTATTTTTATAACCGTTCTTATGTAAATGGTCAGGATAAAAACATTTAACATTCGCTCAATATATGTATTGCGCGACGATTATTTTATTCATCTTGTTTTTTCGAAGCACACTTTTAAGGTGATTGAAGCATATTTCGAAATCAGTAAAAAGTCTTTTGTTAATACCTATAACATTTGGGCAACATTTAATACCTATGTTTACAGTTGCTGACCGTGCTGTTTTTATCTCCTATGACGTGTGTACCCATGTGACGCGTCCCATTGGACTATTATGCTACGGCCAGTCGGTTAGTCATTCGTAGCGTGTCTTTCATGCGTGCGGCAAGTAGTGCAACGTGGAGAACAAATGATAATAAGCAAGAAATTTTATCTTAAGATGATCTCCGCAGTAGGCGTAAAATGAGATTTTTATCTTCTCCATTTTAGAGACCGTCCTCTTCCTACCAGATTGTGGTATTTGAAATATCTAATACAACAGCGTAGCATTAACTAGAGGATGACGAAAAACGGAACTTACAGCAATTGAATTGGGATCTATTCGACAATAAGTATCTAGCGAAATACATAATTGCGGAGAGTCAAATCAAATGTTCAAATGTTTGTATAGCTTATGGGACTTAACTACGGGGTCATCGGTCCCTAAACTTACAAACTACTTATGAACTAGCTAATACTAAGGACGGCACAAATACCCATGCCCGAGGGGGGATTCGAACCCCCGACCGTAGTGGCCGTGCAGACCGTGACTGGAGCGCCTCAGTCCCCTCGGGCATGGCGGCCGGCGGAGAACAAATGTGTTTTGATAGAAGCAGGCCCATCACACAAACCTCTTCGGAAATGGATGTGTGTGATGAGCAGTCAAAAGGTGAACTCACTAACGCCTTAAAATACGCCGAATGTTGGCTTCGCAATTGGAATCTGCTCACAGACACAACGACAAGCATGATATCCGCAACCTCCCTTGCAATAGGCGAAGAGATTGCCAATGAAATACTTCACATGTTGGCAACAGGCAAGTAGTTCACGTTGAGGAACTCACAGGTGTCGACGAGATAGATGAACACCACGAGTATACATCGGTAAGTATCGTTTTTATTAGCGTTACGTTGACGCATTTGTTTTGGTTTTTCAAATTGCAAGTGGCAATTCCACAATCCTTTACATTGCAGTGCAAGGGCGTACAGGAATATGACCATGAGTGTGTTGCCGAGGAATTCACGCCAGTGCCGAAAGATTACATTCCTTTGTGGTACAAAGAAAGAGCAGTCGCTTTTGCCGCAGCTCAACCAAAATGGAGCTTAAAATCATTGCAAGCAAACGGATGTTCTCGCTTGAAACATAAAAAAAAAACTTTATCGTTGGAAAGACGACGTCTTGTATCCACGAATGTGGATAAATTGACCACTATAGATCAGGAAATCTACGAACGATTGCTGGAAGCTCGGCAGAACTTGGAGCAGGTAATATATTGTATAGCAGAGGTATTTCGTAGACAAATTATTGTTACGATACCAACGATAACACCTCAAGGATTATATGGGTCCCATATGCAACTAATAACGATTTATTCATTTTTAGGTGACGACGAGGACTCTGCAACAGTGGGCGATGACTGCTGCGATCCCGTATGTTTCGGATAATTTTCAGTTCGTAGCTCGATGAGGGTGGAACGTTTTAAAAAGAAACACGGGATCAAACAGCATAAGATTACGAAATTTATCAGCTCAAGAGAGTACGCCACAATGCCCGATTTATTGGCAGCTGCAGAGCAGTTCCGGATCCAAACGCGACTCATCATCTCTAATTCGACCCTGTTTATGTTATAAATATAGATCAAACTGGATGCCAGTATCAATTCACGTACAATAGAACGCTTACAGAGAAAGGAGTTAAATCTTTTCTTGTAAAAAAAAAAACGAGATTTAAACAAAATTAGCCACTCATACTCGGCGCAGTATGCTTTAACTGCATCAGGAAAAATCGTGCCATACGTGTTTTTATGTATGTAGGAAGTAACAGGTGAATTTGGTACGATTGTTAAAACAAGTGTTGACCTGTTAAGTGAAAGATTCAAAAACGTGATTGTGACCTGCACAAAATCTGGAAAGTTTACGAAGCAACTCTACGAAACATTCTTGAAAGGTGTTATTTCGCCGTACGTGGGTTAGAAGAAATTTCTTTTAATTATCGATTCACAGAGTAGGCAAACTGACCAGACACTGTACGATAGAATCTTCGTTGACGAAACAAAAGCGTGAACTTGCACTATTAAAGTTATTCCACCCAAGTGTACCCCGCTGTGCCAACCATGCGATGTGTATTTTTACCGTCAGGTAAAACTTTTCATAAAAGTCTACAACATGCTCCTGAATTATTAACAGCTAATCGCGAAATCGCTTCACGAGAAGACTCGTTTCGAATACATTCATTACTGTTGCATCAGTTCAGAGCACGAGTCTTCATTTCCATGATTAAATATCGCTGGTTTGCATCGCAATTAATTGACGACCGAACATTGTTTTTGAATGTGAACGACCAGTGTTTTCCAGTATCGCTGATGAAAACACCTTGCGCATGTAAAGCGGTGGCATTTATTAGATGTGCGTGGTGCTACAATGTTCTTTGTTTTCGTTGCTTCTATGACAATTATCACCCAGAATTTTGTACAGGTGTTAAAGATAGTGACGATGGTGACAGTGAGTAAATAACACTGCGCAATAAGTAAAATAATCAGTTGCTGCCGGTCGCGGTGGCCGAGGAGACTGAGGCGCTCCAGTCACGGTCTGCGCGGCCACTACGGTCGGGGGTTCGAATCCCCCCTCGGGCATGGATATTTGTGCCGTCCTAGTTCGTAAGTAGTTCATAAGTAGTTTGTAAGTTTAAGGACTGATGACCCCGTAGTTAAGTCCCATAAGCTACACTAACATTTGAACATTTGAAATCAGTTGCTACAGTGTTATTTGCTATTATCCTGACTGTTTACTCAAGCTGTAACATAGGAGTGGGTATAAAGGCATATAATTATGCACAATAAAAGAAGAGAAATGAAGAGAAGTGAAAAAATAAATAATCCGAAGGAAAAGATTTTTTATTTTCTTTGTTATTTTTTAATCGTTTGACTATTCATTATTTCTGTTTTTCCTTCTTTATATCTTTTTCTTTGCTTAATTATTTTTTATTATTTTTTTAATTTAAAAAGTAGCAATTACAATTTCTAAAAATTGTTCTGCCGCTAGGTATCGAACCCGAGCCTATCACCTTGCCGATTACACCACGCTGTCTCGCTAAGTAGTAACCGTCATGTATAAGTAGACACATTACGCCTGGTAATTTGCTGCGAATTTTATCTCAATTTTCTTCGAAATCAAGGCCCATTGGAATAAATCCTTTTAGGTTGATGGTCTGGACGAATTTCTTCACTACATACCTGCGACCCATCCAAGTCCGTTAGTACCATACTTTGTGTTCCCCTTGTCAGTTCTTGATGTAGGTCGACTGCCGTTTCTGCATTCACTTACACTGTATTCGCTCCAGAACTCGTACACATGACATTTCGCTTCATTTTATTGAAACAGATCTTGCATTCTACCTTGGCGTCGATGGGAAGTTAAACGGTTGAGATCATTTCCTATCTTTCATCTCCTTTAAGTCACGTATTTTATTGATTACGATCTACATATATTCACGTTTGTGTTGAAACGATTGTAGTTGTTGCATCACTAGGGAACCTACCAGCACACAGCAATTCTAATGATCGTTGCATCAGAAGTCCTACACCTTTATCGCCGCACTAGTTCTGTTATCTTTGGATGCACTTGATGAACAAGGGAAACAGTTTTTCCCGTTGTCGAAGTTGTAACTCTGGCCATATCACTCTAGTACTGCCGCATTAAAAAAGAAAATACAGAAGCTTCGATTACATTTCTCGTCCACTGACTGTATATGTAATGATTGAACTCTTATTTGAAAGACCACTTTGCTTGCACGTAAATTAAATAAGCTTTCATTCAATGATGGAAAGAATAGAGATAACATTCATTAGATATGCAACGACAACACAATTGGATAACTGTGGCACACAAAAATTGACACCTTTGTTAGGAATCTACCCGCCAGTCTCCTTATTTTTTTACAGGAAAACAATAAGAATAAGTAATCAGGATTACTGGTGAAAGATTTGAAACTGAAGCCTCCGAAATGGGTGTACTGTCTTCACGGTAAATCCACAACACGTAGCCCTTCTAAAAGAAAAAAACTTTAATAACAATACCTGCTTTGTCACTTATAACATTTAGGTTTAAATCACAAAAGTGATTTTTCTTTAATTTAATTAGGTAACAAAAAGCTTATCACCACAATTTCTGTTGGTTTTTTGTAAACTGCTGTCCCGCTATTGTACAATACATGACACTTGAGTCTCTGTCCGAACTATTTATATAGCCTTACACTTTCCCTAGGCTCTTTGTTATCTGTATGGATTAATGGATTATTTCTACTTTTATCACGCAAGTCACCTTTATGTCTATTAAAAGTACATCAAAAATGATCGTTGATTACTTCGTCCTTAACTTTGTACCGTAAGGCTTCCAAATACGGTCTCTTTTTATCAATTGTAAACAAAAAATAATACATAATTAAACACCCAAGTATGGTTATTACACATGACGAAGTTAGCTTTCGAGACACCTTTATGAAGAATGTAAAAAGGAATAAATAGAACACTAGCTTACTTATGAGAAAGGTGACCCTCCAAATATGACACCTATATTTAAGGGCAACAACAATTTTTTGGCGAATAATGCTGAATTTCTGTGACTAATAGTTCAGAAAATATAACGTCATAAGGACAGAGCTGCAAGAAAATGAAACGAGATCCACACACACACACACACACACACACACACACACACACACACACACACACACACACACACACACACACACATTATACTTTTTTTTGTGAACCAAATTGAGTACATAAATGCTTTGACTTCAGTGAATATGTGCTGACTATATACCTCTTTCCCTGTAAAATTTGGACCCAGGAATGAATATCAAAGCAATGTGACGTCGATTTGAATGATATCTTCAGTAACAGAGAGAGTGTTCATGCCGCAACAAAGAATAAAATAAGCTTTGGATGATTTTAATTGAAAACTATGATCACGCCTCATGTTTTGTAAAAATTTGTAAGCAAAAATGCTCAAATGTTTGTAGAGTCTATGGGACTTAACTACGGGGTCATCAGTCCCTAAACTTACAAACTACTTATGAACTAGCTACAACTAAGGACGGCACAAATATCCATGCCCGAGGGGGGATTCGAACCCCCGACCTCAGTCCCCTCGGCCACCGCGGCCGGCAATTTGTAAGCGGCATCATGTCTTATAGAAAGTACTCATGCTATGAAGATGTAAGCTCTCCCTCTGTAGAAGTGAACTTTAAACACAGTAGGCAGTCCCGACATAATGAGCATCACTGTGGAGTCTTTGGCACCACTAGCTTACCTTTACTGGCTATAATATGCCAATACGTGGGAAATTCTGCTACCAATGGCATCGTGTCTGAGGAACATCTATATCTATACTCTGCGAACCATTTCGTGGTGCGTGGAGTAGGATAGTTTCTGCAACAGTATCACTTCCTCATTATCCAGTCCCTGCCGTGTATGGTTCGCGCGATAAACGGCTGCCGGTAAGTCTCAGTATGGACTCTAAGATCTATTTCCTGAGATACTTGTACGAAGGAACAATATATGCACTAATAATTTGTACTCACTTTGCAGCAAGTATATCAGAGATCATGCGCACAAGTCATCAAATATTATACATTTCATAAGTGACTGATGGTTGGAAATAAATCAAGAAAATATCAGAATGATTTCCGGATATTTTTCATTAATCCAGTAAGAAATATCAGTTAACATTCGACTTTTATGCTACCATTCACTTTATTTCGTTATGTTTAATTTATCAGAATGCTACACATTTCGATCTGTTGTGCTCGTCTTCAGGCGTTATTTACTTAGAGAAATTGCTTACATTGCATTATAAGGAACTATTCTACCGTCACATTTATTATTGTTTATGGCTGAGGTGGTATCTGGGGTATTTGGGAAGAGGAGGCGAGTGGATGCGCACTAAGCGACATGGAGTGACGTCTTCTGCTGGCCTTGATGTAGGTTGTTATTTATGTTATGTGGTAAGCACACAGGTTTGTAACAGATGTTTTGATGTAATTATCGTGAGAATCTTATTACATTCAGTTGCATACTTACGATTTTGCCAAACCATGATTTCCTGTGTGTCTCTGGTGCCTTGTTGAAGCTACTGCATGTTACAAGGTGCGCCTGAAAAGTTCAGTGAATGGTCCCATATCTTACAAACCGCGATGTCGCAGATGAGATGCCCGCGGATACACATTGAGGGACAACAAGCGCCCCCCCCCCCCCCCCCTCCCACCGTGCAAAGCACTGCAGCTAAGCCGTAGTACACGCTGCGAGTCAGCTAAAAGGGTCAGTGTGAGAACTCGTGACATGTCAACATGGAGAGCAAAACAGAGCAGTAGAGCAACACGTTAACATCAAGTTTCGTTTCAGATTAAGCAAAACGACGACGGAGACCCATGGGATGTTAGTGCAAGTTCAAACGTTTGTTAAAGCTTATGGAACTTGACTGCGGGGTCATAACTCCCTAAACTTACAAACTATTATCTTACATACTAACTTATACTAAAGACAGCACAATCATCCATGCCCGAGGGGGGGGGGGATTCGAACCCCCGATGGGGAACGGCTTCCCGCATCGAAGCATAGCGCCTCAATGCGCTCGGCCACTCCGCCGCGGCTCAGTGCAGATGTATGGTACTGAAGCAATGAGTAAAAAGTGTGTGTTTGAGTGTTTGCGAAGATACAACGATGCGTGACCTCAGTACTTTGTGAGAATCCGCAAGAAACGTTTCTGACAGTTTCCAACAGTTGTACAACCGATGTCAGAAGTGTATTGTAACCATGACGAATAATTTGAAGGCCAGTAAAGGTAGTTTGTTTGTAACTCTTTTTCTCTATATTTCCTGAGACCATTCACCGAACTATCCAGATGCACCTTGTTTCACACTATTACATTATACACTAATTTTTGCCGGCTGCGGTGGCCGAGGTGACTGAGGCGCTCCAGTCACGGTCAGCACGGCCACTACGGTCGGGGGTTCGAATCCCCCCTCGGGCATGGATATTTGTGCCGTCCTAGTTCGTAAGTAGTTCATGAGTAGTTTGTAAGTTTAGGGACTGATAACCCCGTAGTTAAGTCCCATAAGCGTAACAAACATTTGATTGAACACTAATTTTTGTTGTATCTCATAGACGCACACAAACTTTTCACAGAATTGTAAACACTTTCTACAAAACAACTCTGAGTATTAGCATCGATTTGCACCAATATCTTGATGTTGACTGTCGGTAGTTTTCTATAGCGAATTTATTTGACATAGCCACGGATACTAAACTTAGCCATCACGGCACAATAAATTAAGAAATATCAGGATCGGTCATTTGTTTGGTATTTATTCTATTCTGCTTTACTGTCGTAACTTTAACAGTTTGATAAGATTGAGGATACCAGCAATTTATAGCTGACGGTTTGTTTATCTTTAACGGACTCTAAATAAAAATGACCATGGGAAATTTAACTCCCCCCCCCCCTGAAAGCTTAATATTCTCTTTATTAGAAATGTCATTGGAATGGTAATCTATTGGTGTTTGCACGAAGATATAGGCTACCTTTGCCTGAGGGAAAGACATGAATCTTAATATTAAAATTCCACGAGGCAATGGTTCAATATGTATTTATCTTACATCTACTACTAATTGTAATGAAACATAAGATTCTCGAAACTCCTAGAGAATTTCTGCAACTTCGCGACTGCAGCGCTGTCAAGTGGTTGGGGCATACAAACATACAATGAAATGATTGAGTAATGAATGTGTATTAGGAGTGAAGCAGCCTATTCAAAATACCTTCGCATTTAGGAACTTTAGTGGTGACATATATTGTAGCAACTAATAATTCGGAAATCTCTCATTTGCAAAGGATGCTCAGGAGTAAGAGAGTAAAGAGAATAATGTTACGAATAACAAGTGCTCATTTATGGAGGTTAGCTATACTTTTAGACATAGAAGTAAATCTTTAACAATTCACTCACGTCCAAACTTCTGCTCTCGGAATCGCACCACTATTTCATAAAATTACTGCTGTACGAAAGTAATGTCTGAATGTTTCAGTAGCCTGCTAGTTTCGCACTTCAGTTTCACAAAAATTATTGGCCTCTATACCAATGTATTTTGGCAGTTACCTACTAGTATGATAAAGTAAATGTGTAGCTACAAATAAATAATATGGCCATATTTTGAACTGTATGAATTACACTGCACTGAGAATTTGCTATTATAGACTGCCATAACAGAAGCAGTGATATTACTTTAAAGATGTTTTGTATACGAAAGTTCATAACAACGTTCAGGACTACCAAACATGAAAGTAACAGCATTAAAAACAGCATCTTCTCAGTGTATCATGCCATTCCTATGTTACTCCCTACTGGCCGCTTGGGGCGCTAGTATCGCTTCAGCTGCAATTTTTGCCTAGAGTTTCGTGACTGTGATTTTATTATGTGTATCCAGGTTAGTTTTTGGAGTGATATGGTCATATTTGAAAAAGCGCGATCTACTCAATCGCTCGGTGATGCATTATTGTACTAATGAAGAATAGCGGTCTGTATCTTGTGTAATGGTGTGATGATATTACGTACTGGTCAAAACGCGTTTTATAACGTATTTAAACTTATCACCTCTATCAATAAAATTCTTCCGGGTATGAGACCGCGTCGTCATTTTATAAAATTTTTGTGATGTTTTCTGGATAGTGTGTAAAACATGTCTGTATGCAAGAAAGAGTTTTCATGGTAAGTGCTGTGAGTTTTCGCTAATGGGGAGCATAGATAGTGAATATTACGCTCCATGTTAGCATTTGGTTTTCAATGCAATACATCTTATTTTTAATAAAAGGCAGTTAATAGTCTGATAAATCATTGACTGCAATAATGAAAGGACAGCTCATAAGTGTGGCCATATGCACATACAGACTTTGACAAAGTGTACAGGAATTAAAATTAAATACGTTAGTTCTAGTAGTGGGCTAGAACAATATTTTGAACAGCGAATGTGCAACAAGTGTCAAACGCTAAATACTCACTTGCTATCAGAGATAGTAATTATTACCCAGTTCTGAAATAAATTCACGGGGCTTAAACTTGAATTTGAGTCATTAACTTACACTTTTACACACAAATATTCGCATATACACTGACATACATACAATTACAACATACACACACACACACACACACACACACACAATAGACATTTAAAGACTGAGAATCGAATAATAAATAGAGTTTCAAAATTTCCGATAGTGTAAGAAATCGGAGTAATATAATGGTTGACCAAAAAAAAGTGGTCCCCGTGAGAATTTTTTTCGCCTAGCAAACTGTCTTTGTAAATTAACAGATTCTGGATAATTCTCTGGAGACTGCTCTCTGCTTGTCGCCTAAAGGCTTGCTGGGAAAATTCTAAGGTTGCGAAATGTGACCGTGCAATGCATCCAACTACATCTACATATATATTCAGTCTGCAAATCACGTTGAAGTGTCTGGCACAGGATCCTCACTATAGTAATTGCACAATTAACCATTCATTAATTACGTAATTGCTGCGGAAAATTATGATTTGCAAAATACTGACCTGGGGGAATGATTTTTTTAAATAATTTGTTAGTACTATGTTAGTACTAATATGACAAACGAAACATGAAATTTAAAGAAATTATTCTTATAAATAAAACATTTTATTGTGAAATATTAACTTCTTCTCTCTTAAATGAAATATGTATAGCATTACTGAAAATTTAAGGACCCTCTTGTGGATGTCTCAGTCAATAATAACTTTCTACGCTGCAAGGCGAATAATTCAAACTCTTACATATTGAAAATACTTCTTATACCACCACAGTAAGCCCGTCAAAAAATTATTTCTTCGTAAAATTTCTTTTAAATGCCTTAGGACCCGTCACTGTTCCTGTTAGCCCATTCTTTCCAATCTCTGCCATACTTCACACTCTCTGTTATCCACGTCTACACACCCACTGACAAGCTAGTCTGCCCACCAATGGCAGATAAAGTGGCGCATGTTTCTGCACATCTGCAGCAGTGAGCATGTAATTTGATCTACCGCGGCGTCGCAACTTCTCTGACGAGAACTGCGCGCGTAAATCAGTGCCATTCAAACTGTATCGGACATGCAAAACAAGTACACTTCTGCAAAATACTGCCAAAAAACGCACTAACTAACCTCTTTCAAGCGCACCGCGTGGAGTACAATGCCACAGAACATGAAAATCAGAACAAAAAGGAAACCCACATACAATCAACTATTCCCGTAACAGTGGTGGACTAAGGCTGTCGGCGGCAAAACAATGAGTCTCGCAGACCACTTGGAAATACACGTGTTACTATAAAAAATAACTTTTGAGATCTGGAGGTTCCCCCAGGACGAGAGGTACCAGACAGTCTAAAAAAATAGCTCTAGAGATTTGGAGGCCGCAGAACGAGAGGCCAAGGGCGCTAAAAAAAAAAAAAAAAAAAAAAAAAAAAAAAAAAAAAAAAAAAAAAAAAGTGCTTTCCAGTTATTTGGAGCCGCCCTCCCCTCAAACACACACGAGAGTCCCAGGGAAGTCCGACCCCCTTTAGTCCGCCACTATCCCGTAATAATGGAAGGTTTGCGTGCGTAAAGGCCTTCACTCACGGATGAAATAATGACATACCGATATTGATCCTTGACCGTCGGATAAAGCCATTATCTATGATCAAATCTAAACCTTAGCTAGAACGGAAGGTAGTCAATTTATTTATATGTAAATGAATGTACATAGGCATAGATTTGTCCTCTTTAGGCTCCAAAAGGCTGGAGCGATTTTAATGTTTGTTGTTTGTTAAGCTTATAGGACTTAACTACGGGGTCATCAGTCCCTAAACTTACAAACTACTTATCAACTACTTATACTATGGACGGCGCAAATATCCATGCCCGAGGGGGGATTCGAACCCCCGACCGTAGTGGCCGTGCAGACCGTGACTGGAGCGCCTCAGTCCCCTCGGCCACTGCGGCCGGCGCGATTTTAATGGTTGTCTTTTATGGTTCTTTTTTTTTTCAGATTATTCCAATGGTTGTTCGTGTGAAGTTTGCTAGCAATCGGATCAAGATATTTATTAATTTGAATAATATAAGATCAAAAACGGAGTAATAATAATCACTCTTTGAAAATGCCACTTACCCCTTGACTTTACCATATATCTGAAAAAGGTCACTATGTTATAGTAACTACGTTTGATCACAATAAATAAAATGCGTATACAAAAATTCTCAGCGTGTTTAAACGACATTTACATATAAATATCACAGTCTAACATTAGGGTTGCCAAATTTTTTCGAAATAAGGGAGACTTCGACTCGACAAAATGAATAGACCTAACACAATTTATTTACGTCTTAGAACAGGTTTATTGCATGGACCAATAACAAAACTTCTTCTTAACAATTATAAACCGAAGGTCTACAGAATTTTTTACTTTATATTTGTTTAGACTTTTGGCAGAAGTCTGAAGTTTGCGATCGTTCTTTACAAATTTGACAAATTCATCACATGTGTAAAAAAAATTGACACTTATTTGTAATTCAGCTTTCATTAAATCTAGATTGCAATGGTTCCTATCATCAGACCATTTGCTATTCATTAAAGAAAAAATTCTTTCTGTGTGAGCATTAGATGCCGGAATACTGAGAACAAAGCCACAAATCTTATTTATCTCCTTGGCTTTAATTCCCTTTGCCTCTGCCTCACTCATCAAGGATACCCACTTTTCAACTGTCGTACCATTGGTGGCGATTTTTGTATTTATTATATTTTTCAAAGAACAAAATTCATCACACATGTTATCCTCAGTTATGTCTACCTGAATATGAGTAATCGTGTTCTGAAAATCATTAAAATCAACCGAATTCTTTAGGGACAATGGGAGCAAGGACTGAATTGTAGCATTCTCAGAATATTTTCCTCAATTGCGGAAGATACAACCTCCCGTATAAAATAAAAACGGGAGACGGGAGCTGACTTAAAAATTAAGAAAATTACGGGAGTTCCCGTATAATACGGGAGAGTTGGCAACCCTATCTAACATACACGTACAGCCGCGACGCCGAGGGGACTGAGGCGCTCCAGTCACGGTCTGCACGGCCACTACGGGTTCGAATCCCCCCCCTCGGGCATGGATATTTGTGCCGTCCTATTTCGTAAGTAGTTCATAAGTAGTTTGTAAGTTTAGGGACTGATGACCCCGTAGTTAAATCCCATAAGCTTAACAAACATTTGAACATTTGAACAGCCGCGACGACAATACCTCCCACAGCGATGAGAAAGCTTTGCGTTTCTTCGTAACAACTACAGCAGCAGCAACAACTACTTCCTCTAAAGGAAATATATTGTTACTGTCTGGCTCTGTACACTGCACGCCAACAAGCAGCAGTTAGGTACCACGTGACAGCTGCGAGGGCGGGGGCAGGGGTCTCAGCTCTGAGAGACGAAGACAGGTTGCAATGAGAAGGACATCGGCTCTGTGCGCCGAAGACAAGCGGCTCACTGCATCCAGGTGCACGGCCTCCCGTATGAAAGGGGAATGACTCTTTTGGCCCACTTTAGGTTACGGTAGTAACACTAAATGTGGACCTTTGCGATCGTCTCTTGACAGCTCGAAATTTAAATGAAAATAACGGCTTAACTATTCATCTGACACGAAAATTGAATAACCGAGTTTGTAGAGGAGAAAATTCTCTACAACTTTGCTATCTTGTGTTTTTTTCATATCTCGTAGCGTTTAAAAGATATTTGCAAAAATAACGGCGATTTTG
This sequence comes from Locusta migratoria, assembly GCA_026315105.1. Lineage (NCBI taxonomy): Eukaryota > Metazoa > Arthropoda > Insecta > Orthoptera > Acrididae > Locusta > Locusta migratoria. Next base: position 333,790,377 of record CM048746.1, on the reverse strand, counting down.
GGATGTATGTCTGTCTGTCTGTCCGTAACGTGTTCCCTGTTTTTAAGACGAACCGTTCAACCGATCATCACCAAATTTTACACACATAATTGTAGGCCTCCAGAGACCAGAACCTCCATTTTTCGTACAAAAAATACGGTAGTAATACCAAAAAAAAGCCGTTTGTAATATAATTGTGATTGCAAACGAACCGTTCATCTGACACAAAAATTGAATAACCTAATTAGTACAGGAGAAAATTCTCTACAACTTAGCTCCCTTACGGTTTTTTTTTTTCATATCTCGTATCGTTACACACATATTTGCAAAAATAACGGAGATTTGACACCCTCCATTGAATTAACGAAAATCAGCCGTTCGGAGATGTCACGTGACATTTCTCGCCCAGAACTCTCTCTGGCATCTTGCGTTGCGTATTTGCCTCTTCAGTGTTACTGGAATTGAAGAAACCTTGCCGTTCCTGCATAAAAAGTGACGTCTCTTTGTTAAAGAGCAGGTCTTCTGGTGTTACCTAGACATTTTTTTTATTTTTAAGAGACGATGAAATTATTCATTTAAAGCCTCTATGTTACAAGATAATTGTAAATGAACTGTCGTATAATGTACCATTTCGTACTTTGTTAGGGATCTTAGGAAATCTAACAAAGACTAATGTAGAGCTATTTTTAAATTATTACCTATATCTAAGGAACCACATATGTTCCCTATTGTAAAAAGTGCGTTGATATCAATATATTCGCACTCGTCCAATATCTTAATCAGAAACGTAGCTTGCCGCGCGCTTCGAGCGCTGCTGCCGCAGCGTATAACTAACACCTGTGGGAGTGTCATGACAGTGGGTTCGCTCAAAGCGCTGGAGGGCTGCTGCCGCGCATGCGCAGTACGCAAATTCGTGTTCAAAGAGCAATCCTGCAGCCTACCGGCTGTTCAAGGAAGCTCCCGACTACAGCGTCCTGCAGCTTCCTGGCTGCATCTGCTGCAGGGAAAATTTGCTCCTGCTGCCTGACTGACGTCATTGGTACCGCGCATGCGCGGTAGTGCCTGGTTTGCTGCTGCAGGAAGCTCTGTAGAGAAAATTGCAGCTGAAGCGGTACTAGCGCTCCAAGCGGCTGGTAGGGAGTTACAGAGGAATGGCGTGATACAAACTAACAAATTGCCGTTTTTAATGCTGTTACTTTCATATTTCCTAGTCACTGGACGTTGCTGTGAAGTTCGTAACACAAATATGAAAACTGCTTCTTTAAATGGAAGTCTATAAAAATTATCAGTGCAGTGTAATTTCATACAGTACACAATACATAGAGTCGTAAGCATTTCGTCCAAAAACTTTTTGAAAGCAGAAATGAATTGCAAACGACTGATCATGATTATGTTGACGTGCTCAGTTCGTACTGTCAGATTGTACGAGTTTTGTTTTATAGTGGACTTCAGACGTAATAGTTTCAAAACTACATACGACTTTTACATTATAGTTGACTAGATTCTACATCGCTTTATAAACGCTCTTTTCACCTTGCCCTTCCTTCTGTGCCTTTCCTGTACGTAACATATTTTTTTAGCTGTTCGGCAAGTATCAAACTGAATATCTTCAAGAATGTGAAGTGCTAATATTAACAGTTAATATATGGACATATTATTTATTTGTAGCTACACATTCACTTTATCAAGATAGTAGGGAACCGCCAAAATAGCTGTTTGCAGGCCTACAATTTTTATGAAACTGTGGTACGAAACTAAGGAGGCTCTACTGAAATAGTTGATCAGCTGATGTATGTAAACAGCCTTGGTTGCAGATGTTTGTAACCGGTTGCTGTACAAGTCGCAGGAATGGAGTGGAAGAATTTAAAAATGAATCTGTTAGGAGGAAGAGACAAGCTACATTTGGGTCACGCGACACTGTAAGCAGCACCCCCTCCTAACCGTAAGCATGCGCAAAGGCTGCTCTCCCCAACATATTTTCATACAGTTAAATATTTGTTACAACGAAGAGTATGAACGTCATTTACCCTCAAAATCGCGATACATTTGCTAAAACGTCCAAAGATATGTGGCAAGTAGTAACAATACAAAAGTCAGTATTGTTTCCGTATCTGTTATAAAGAAGATTGGGTTTAGAAAAAATTGCTTGCAGTCGGTCTCAACCCCGCTAACAGCGAAGCGCAATGTCGCTAATCACACGGCCATTCTTGCAAGGTGGAGAGTAGTGACTTCATTACTAGTCATGATCTGATCTTCAGAAGGCTTTTAAAGTTGATGCGTCTTTAATTTATAGTTATAAGAGTTTTTACCAAATATGACGTGTTTTTTATGTAACTTCAATGCGCCAAAATCAAATATGAAGGGCGGATGTTGCCTCAATGGAAAAATTGCCGATGCGCAAGGCGAGGTGCGCAGTAGCTCCATTGTCTTTGCTTCGGGACCATTCGTGCGTAACCGCCAGAGCTAGAGCAGCCAGGAGCTGGTGTCTCTACCAGCCCCAACGCCAATGTTAAAAGCGGCGTTTCCCTTCTCCCTGAAAGTTCAGGGAGAAGAAATAAAAAATTTGCGATTTGCCGATGACATAGTAATCCTGTCAGAGAGCGCAAAGGATCTGGAACAGAAATTTAATGGATTGAAAAATGTCTTGAAAAGAGGTTATAAGATGAAGATCAGCAAGAATAAAAACAAGGATAATGGAATGTAGCGTCATAAAATCAGGCGATGCTGAAGGAATTAAATTAGATAATGAGGCACTAAAAGTAGTAGACGAGTTTTGTTACTTGGGTAGTAAGATAACTTCTGATGGCCGAAGTAAAGAAGATATAAAATGTAGAATGGCTATGTGAAGAAAAGCGTTTCGGAAGAAGCGAAACTTGTTGACCTCCAATATTAGTTTAAATGTTAGGAAGTCCTTTCTGAAGGCATTTGTCTGAAGCGTAGCATTGTATGGAAGTGAAGTGTGGACAATAAGGAGTTCAGACAAGAAGATGATAGAAGCTTTTGAAATGTGGTGCTACAGACGAATGATGAAAATTAGATGGGTAGATCACGTAACTGATGAGGTGCTCAACAGAATTGGGGAGTAAAGGAACTTCTGGCGTATTTTGACTAAGAGAAGGAATAGGTTGGTGGGACACATCCTAAGACATCAAGGAATCGTCAACTTAGCATTGGAAGGAAGTGTGTGGGGTAAAAATCGTAGAGGGAGACCGAGGGACGAATACAGCAAGCAGATTCAAAGGGATGTAGGTTGCCGAAAGTATTCTCAGATGAAGAGAGTTGCACAGGACAGGTTAGCGTGGAGAGCTGCATCAAACCAGTCTGCGAACTGAAGAGCACAACAACAACCTCTCGCCCCTCCATGCCGCGGGAGCACCCGTATGTAGCCTCCAGGGAGTTCAGAAGATAATTTGAACCTCAATCGCGCATGCGCATTGCAACGCTGTGACCACTGCCGCCTATATTAAGCGGCCCTGCCACGACTCGTATACGTGGTGTCTCCATCAGTACGTTTACATGCAATACATCGTCCGAAAAATGAAAACCTATTTTCGTAAACCGCTTTTCGCTGTTGTGTTTACATGTTATAACCTGAATCGGATTTCCTAGCCCACTTAAAATGGCGACTGCAAAACAGTTGATTTAGTTCCTGATTTAGTCAGCACAGTCGCTATTTTTCTTTACTTAAATACACATATTCATGCTCAGTCTAATATTTATACTTTTATTTCATGGTAAAAAAAATGTGCCGAAAATTCTTACCAAGAAAACACAATCTGACAAGCCAAAAGACGCTTCAAAGTCGGTTGCATCTACATGGGCACTAAACTCGATTGTGGAACTGGGGAACCGCTATACAGAAGTGGATTTCCAGAATCGATTTTGGAGTGTTTACATGACCAGCCAAAAGCGGAATTGGGAAATCGGTTTACGAATTCCGGTTTTGGTAGCCCATGTAAATGGGGTGCATGATGTACAACGTCTCTCGCACGATAAAAATACTTTGAATGTGCTTATATAACGATCAGATAGAAGAACGAAACGAAGAATGATAGTTTAAAAATACTTGTTATTTATTTTTTTACTTTTTTTTCACGACGAGCTTTTTGACGGAGTTCACTGAACCAGGGAACACACAGGTCGCACCGCCACTGGTCATTCTATTATGTAGCGTTTCTACTGCTGTCTGACGGTCTTTAATACGTTCCGATGCATCTTCGTGTAGTTTCAATAGTTACGCTAAGACCGAAGTCTGAGCTTGACTAACATCTTGATGCGACGGTACCGTGCGGCCTTGCATACATAGTCTCCGCTTGCGAATTTTTCTGCTTTTTCGGGTGACCAGTTTGTAGCTTTTCAGCATGTTCACCATCTCAGTAAGATTATTACACTTGGGTGATACAAACGTTTACTGATGCGTTACTCGATAACTCTAGAGAAGTTCAAATCAAATGTTTGTATAGCTTATGGGACTTAACTAGGGGGTAATCAGTCCCTAAACTTACAAACTACTTATGAACTAGCTAAGACTAAGGACGGCACAAATATCCATGCCCGAGGGGTGATTCGAACCCCCGACCTTAGTGGCCGTGCAGACCGTGACTGGAGAGCCTCAGTCCCCTCGGCCACCGCGGCCGGCCTAGAGAAGTGTCCAAACTTTCAACAGATCAGAAAAACTAACAATAATGCCAAACGAATATATGTTATTACACACAAAAACCGGGGTGCCATTTAATCTGCTGGCGGCGAGTACCAACATAAAACGAAAATGTTCAGATGTTAGTGAACTTGTGGGACCACACTGCTGGCGTCATCGGTACACAGACTTACAAACTTCTAACACTAACGTAAAGTAACATGCTAAGGAAAACATACACACAAACACACACACACACACACACACACACACACACACACACACACACACACACACACATACAAACATACACAACCAAGAAGGAGGTCTAGAATCTCCGACGGGAGAGGCAGCGCAATCCGAAACTTGGCGCCCAAGACCGCGCGGCCCAAACGAGCGTCAGAAAGCTATTGGCATTACTTCAAAGGCGTACGTTCCCAAAACATTAAGATTTGTTTCTAGAATTTACGGTGAAATTGAAGGTAGTCACCATTCGCAACGAACACGAATTTCTACATCCCTCACCTAATACTGTTATAACCACTACAGCCATTGGAGAGTTCTGTTTTTAAGCCAACGAGTTTCGTGGCAACCTCTTCAGGTACACAGTTAAATACGATTTAAATGTCAGAAATATAAAACGAGATATTATCCGGAATTACCCAGTGTTTACCAATGTAGACGATTATTTAGTTCTCCAGACTTCCAATGACGTAACACCCTGTTTGTTTGGTAGTTGTGTACAAGCGACTTGGTGGGAGGATGTCAAGGAAAATTTTACTGATATGGGAAACTTTGCATCCGCCAACCGGTTGTTCGTGTACAGACCGTACGCCTCATTGGAGATGCCGTAAAAGAGAATACGTTTCATAACATTTTGCTGCCTGTATAGCTGTATGCTTTCCGGGAAAGAACGAAATAATAGTAGGCAGACAGAGAAACCATCAAAGCTAACGACTACTGCTCTCGGAAATTACCATCTGCTTCAGCAATGTTGTCCTTAATTCTTAATCAAGCAAAAAACACCTGAGCATAAAATTGCGACTATGTTTGTTACAGGTGTAGCTATTCGTAGTGGGATAATAAGCAAGAAATTTTATCTTAACACGATCTCCGCAGTATGCGTAAAATGAGATTTTTATCTTGTCCCTTTTCGAGATCGTTCGTACCGAGCAGTGACGTCCTCTTCCTACCAGATTGTGGTATTTGAAATATCTAATACAACAGCGCAGCATTAACAAGAGGATGACGACAAAACGGAACTTACAGCAATTGAATTGGCATTTAAAAAAATGATCAAATGTTTGTATAGCTTATGGGACTTAACTACGGGGTTATTAGGCCCTAAACTTACAAACTACTTATGAACTAGCTAATCCTAAGGACGACACAAATATCCATGTCCGAGGGGGGATTCGGACCCCCGACCGTAGTGGCCGTGCAGACCGTGACTGGAGCGCCTCAGTACCCTCGGCCACCGCGGCCGGCGAATTGGGATCTATTCGACAATATGAAACTCAGCGAAATACATAACTGTGGAGAGTTGCCTAGCGGGTGATGTTTATGTTAATTTTATCCATCCATAATTTAATACTGCTAAAATCCATGACATATCATCCGTTATGTCATCGCAGTAACAGTTTCTGGGACTTTATTTTCTACGTAATTGTTTCAGCAGACGCAGACTGAGAACTTCGTCGAAATCTTTAACAGGTGTAAGAGTGTTACAAATTTTTAGCTAGGGGTTGCTGTACAGCTATCAAGAAGCTTTGGAACGTTTTGTTTAGAAACTATTTCTATCAAATTCTGATCTTCCTTGGTCCAGGTGAAACGCAGATTTTTTTCTGAAATCCTTACTTTAATGTAAGCATAGTTGTTTTAAACACTAATGGGATAATGACTATAGGGAAATTACGTTACAACTATTCAGAAATTACAATCATCGTCTTTAATTGTTTTGTTTTGTCTTTCTCCGCTGCGTGATATTGATATTTTTTTCATTTCTCCGTCGATTGCAAATGAAATAAAGAAATAGTATTTTTGGAATACGCGTTTCGCCTTTATTGTATATAAGGCATCTTCAGTGGCCAGAAATGTACATTACTTATTCTCAAGTTTCGTTACATTATTTTGTAGGGAAGTTAGAAACAGTTCTGGCAGTATCTAATTTTACTCCGATGTATTGGAATATAACTGTTACAGTGTGTGCTACTGGTAACGCATTTTGTCAGTCCCCGCTCTTATTCATTTCTGACGCTCGAAATTTCATCGTTCCGGCACTAGGAAATGACTGCGTGCCAATGATAGCAATGACGTCCTAATCTGTCCCATATTTTTAAATTTGTTTGGTGTGTGTGTTTCTGAGAGAGTGCTTGCTTTGACATTTAGCCGGCCGCGGTGGCCGAGGGGACTGAGGCGCTCCAGTCACGGTCTGCACGGCCACTACGGTCGGGGGCTCGAATCCCCCCTCGGGCATGGATATTTGTGCCGTGTTTAGCATTAGCTAGTTTGTAAGTAGTTTGTATGTTTAGGGACTGATGACCCCGTAGTTAAGTCCCATAAGCTTTACAAACATTTGAACATCTTCACATTTAACGCTATAGGGGCCACGTAGCATTTATTTTATGTAAATTAACAGTAGATACAGGTACATCTTCCCGGAATATGCAACCCGCGCGTAAGCGGAAATAAGCTTTCTATTGTTAATTTACATAAAGTAAATGTTCAGTTGCTGCTATTGTAACATTTACGTGTTTTTCCTCTCGTTTTGTTTACTTATTCAATGCAACATCTTAGGTTAATTAAAGCTAACGGTGCGATGTTGAAAACGAAAACATCAGGTGCTGCAGTAATGACAACCCACACATTTTCAGAAAACCTAAAACACTAGAACCATCAACTCACCAAGATGGAACAGAACATGAAATTAATTAATACAAATAAACAAAAAAGAACAAAAACAACACAGGAACAATATCATATACAGAAAGCCTATTGGAGGCATTTTTATACTGTCCTCTTTCATCATTTAAATTCAGTACCTCATGTGATATCCAATGATTTTTTGTAGGTGTTCTTTATCTACCTGTTTGGTCCTCTGCTGTCTTCATTTCGTCTCCTACTGTTTTATTTTTCCCCTTTTCTGTCAATTGTTGCCTAAAGCTCCCTCTGAATATCTCAAGAATGTCAGTTTCCTCCAATTTATCCAGGACCCTACTCTATAATTTCTTACCTTTCTGCAATTTCTTCAATATCAGTCTTCAATAAACCAATACGTATATAATACTCTTTCATGGTTCTTGTGTTTGTTACGATTAAATTATGTTTGATGGAAAATTCTACCAGGCAGCTGCCTCTTTCTTTCCCCCCAGTCCATATTCACGTATTGTTTTTCCTTCCCTTTCTATTCCTACAACATAATTTTAGCCGCGGCGGAGTGGTTGAGCGCATTGAAGCCCTATGATCCGATGCTCGAGGCCGTTCCCCGTCGGGGATTCGAAACCTCCCTCGAGCATGGATGTTTGTGCCGTCTTTAGTATAAGGTAGTTTATAAGTAGTTTGTAAATTACGGACTGATCACCCCGCAGTTAAGTCCCATAAGATTAACAAACATTTGAACATTTCAGAATTCTAGTCCCCCATCACAAACAAGTTTTCCTCTCCCTTAAATGTGTGAATAATTTCCGTTACCACCATATACATTTCTTCGATTTCCTCATCATCGGCAGAGGTAGCTGACATATAAACTTTTGCTCCTGTGGTCGGTGTTGGCTTGGTGTTTGTCTTGACTACGATAATGCAATCACTGTGCTGCTCGTAGTAGTTTACTCGTATTCCTATTTTCATATTTATTATTAGACCTGCTCCTGTAACACCCCCAACTGATTTTGTATTTATAATCCTGTACGCAGCTGACCAGAAAACCTGTTCCTCAGAACTTCACTAACCCCCACAATTCTAACTTCCATCTATCCTTTTTAAACTTTCTAACCTCCCTACCCGATTAAGGGAGCTAACATTCCACCCTCCGATCCGTAGAATGCCAGTGCTGTCTTTCCTGATGACGACATCCTCCTAAGTAGTCTCTTCCCGGAGATACGAATGGGGGTCTATTTTACCTCCGGAATATTTTACCCACGATGTTACCATCATCATATATTCATACAGTAGAGCTGCACGTCCTCGGGAAAAGTGACAATCATCGTTTCCCATTTGATTTCTGCCATTCGCAATCACTGTATGGCAGAAAATGAGTAGTATCAGATCTACACGTCTCCTACACCATGTCGTCACTTGTCTCAATTTAAATAAAATCATGGAGCACTATTTATATTCTCAGATTACAATTTCCCAGCTAAATTCAATACTTCCGTAAAAATACTGGCTTTATAAGTGGACTGTGTATTTCAAAATAATATTTTGTACCATATATTCACTTTCAATTAAGAAGCACCTAGTAAATTTTTATGGACAATTATTTATACTATCATAGTTCAATTTATTGTGAACTAGCTTATATGCCTGTGCTTTTCAGCGGTTGTCAAAGGGGGACTTATGCATGTGATGTTTTTTTAGGGTTTCCGAGCTAGGTCAGCGAAAACAGACTGCTTATTGGATCGTTCTGTCCTTAACCTCAGTTCTCCTAGCCAAGATGTCAAATTTAAGTAGAAGTCATTGTCGGACCGACGAATATTCATAAAGTTTTTCATACAAAAAGTTAAATTAATTTAAGTTCGTACTTCGTAACAATGTAAATTCAATATTAGTTTGTGTTCATAAAGCTAAGGCTGCGGCGTTTAATTCTCTGTTTAGCGTAAACCTATTTGCAGCCAATGCGGTACAAGCCAATCGTAAGAGTAAATAAATGTGTGGAAAGAGTGGGTTTTATCATGTGGTGATTCCAGCTTAATGTAGAGAAGATGCAGAGAACGCAGTGCTCACTAATAGATATGTCGACTCCATTTACAATTTAGTGGTTATACCCGTCGAAAGATGAACTTCTTTTTTTTCTCACGACATTGCAAACCATATGGGTTACAGATAGGATAACCTACCTGGGTTAAATTTTACTTGCAGTGGCAGTGGCTAAGTTTGCTATCATTGCCAACGAACTATTCGCCTTAGGACGATGATTAATTTACTGACCAGAACAGCGTAAATTATTTATTTCATTATGACCATAAAGAATTATTCCCCTCATTATACGTGACTGATTTTTAAAAAATATTGAACAGCTCTTGCCAATATCAACACACAACGCCGCCACCATAAGTAAAATTGTACCCCTTCTTGTAGTGTATTACACCATAGTTATTTGATGTACTATGTAACTAACGTCGCGTCACTTTGTCCGTTCCAGTACTATGGCATTCTTAAACAGAACGCACTCAAAATATAATGAGGATACACCGAAATCAGAAAGGGAAGTACATAAATTCGATTTTCCTTGCAAATAATTCTTATGTAAATTGGAACCTCGATAGATGAGAAGGAATGTCGTTATGTTTTAAATTCAAATGATCCCTGTCAAAAGAAGCAAAAAAATCTCGTTAAGCTGTGAAATACAAAGTGGAATCAGCAGCTCGCTGTTCACTGTTAGTTGGTATTTGCAGAGATAAGATTGCAGCTCTTAATTCAAAATACTTCTGAGGGAACACGCACAACACGATCATGTCTCGTTTCTTTGCAGAACTACAAAACCAACAGCACTTTAGTGGTTCATTGCTGTTCTACGACATAACCATAGAAAAGAAATTAAAAAAAATTAAAAAAATGCAGCAGCACGAACAATTATTTCTTTGGTGCACTACCTAACTCACAGGGCCTCTATTTGTTCTGTACTGTACTACGTCCTTTTCTAGGCATTTCTAAACAGAATGGACCCAAGATGTAATAAGTACGCGCCAAAATCAAAAAGCAAACTACATAAATTTGTGTTTCCTTGCAAAGAATTCTTAGTAAATGAAAACATGGATAGACACACGAAGGAATGTTGTTATGTTTTAAATTCAAATGATACCCGCGGAAAGAAGTACTGTTTTTCTTTCCATGGCTTCAGAAGGCATGCGGGATACAGCTAAAAAAAAATTATTTTTTGTGTCGTCTCTGGGTTAAATTTTACATACAGTGGCAACGGTTTAGTATGTTAACGTTGGCAAGGAAATATTCGCTTTACGGGTATCATTAATTTACAGATTGGAACAACATTTTTTTTATTTCATTGTCAACACAAAGAACTATTTCCCTCATTGTACGTGACTGATTTTTTTCAAAAATGGTTCAACGGCCGATGCCAACATCAATACACCACTCTGCTGTCATAAGGAAAATCGTAGCCCTTGTCTCAGTGTATTACTCCTTATGTAATAATGGAAAATCCAGGTCGAAATTAATAATATAGTAAGGACAGTTCACAACTCACCGCAAAGACGCGACGAGCTGCGACAGGCACATACAAAAGGCACACACTTACAACACTTTCAGCTATCGGCCATGGCCTTCTTCAGAAAATAGAGCACTCACGCAATCACACAGGAGGCACACAACACAGTCATACAACCATCACCTCCGGCTGCCACACTTCGGATCGTTGGTTATGTGAGGAAAAAAAAAAAAAAAAAAAAAAAAAAAAAAAGCAGCATCGCCATCTATTAGTTATTTGGTATACTATTGGTAAGTAACAGCGCCTCTGTCGGATCTTTGCTGTACTACGCTGCAATTCAAACATAGCATACACCATAATCTACAAATTACGATATCTTTTCTTCCCCTGACCCGATTTTGATTAAATGAAACTTTTATGTTGCCCCCACGGTACTCTCAGACCTATAAACCCCATGAAAGTTCGTATAGTATTCTTTGAAATTTGCTGTACTACACTATATTTATAAGCAGAGTATCAACATAAAATTTCAAATTACGATATCCTTCCTTCCTCAGATCCGATTTTGATAAAATGAAGCCTATGTTACTCTCCAAACAATTCTCAATTTACCTGTGGAAACCCATGAAAGTTCGTTTAGTACTTTTGGAGATTATCCTCAACAAATAAACATACACGTTGACTTTTAAACAAATGATTAAATTATAGTATATTTATTTTCTCTGGTCCGATTTTAATTATTGAAGCCATTATGTAACTGCACGATATGCTCAAATTACGTGTGGAAACCCCATGAAAATTCGTCTGGTAGTTTGGAGATAACGTGTTCAAAGAGACAGACAGACATGACGGTTGTAGATAAAAAGTTTCAAATTACCATATTTTTTCCGTGATCCGATTTTTATTAAACTAACTCTGTATGTTGCCCAGAGTTACGTTCAAATTACCTGTGAAAACACCGTGCAAATCCGTGAAGTAGTTTTGGAGATAAGAGGTTTTTAATAGTTGAACAAATAGACACGACGGTTACTGATTTTGTGTGTGTGTGTGTGTGTATGTGTGTGTGTGTGTGTGTGTGTGTGTAATCCGATTTTGATAAAATTATGCCTATATGTGGACCCGAATTTTTCTCTTGTTTCCTGTGAAAACCATATGAAGATTCGTCCAGTAGTTTTGAAGATTGAAGTGAACAGAAACAGGCCTACATTTTTCAGATTTATTATTAGTATAGATATGTATGGTTTGCCGCACGATTTAACAGCCGCTTTCCAAGACGACCACATAAAAGGCGTAGGATCGGAGTGTCGGCAAGTGTGGATTGTATTTTAGGTGGTTTTCCACAACCCATTTGGTTAATAGTTCCACCTCTATTAAACAATGCGCAGACACTATTGATAATATTATCAACTCTGTAATTCGTCACCATACAGTAATTTAACAATTTTCTGATTTTAACAGTGAAATGACTCCTCCTACAACTACTACAAATGCAATAGTAAAAGTAACATAATTTTTCCTTACTATTAAAATGAATGGGGTGATTATCATTCTTACACATGCCCAAATGAAAAGTATCGTTATTTGAATTTACAAGCTATAGAACTGCAGAACCACAATGTTTATGTTGCAGTAGGAATCTTTTACTTTTTTTAACTGATGAATGTGATTATCGATGGAAAGCTTGTTCAGCCGGTCTTGACTGAGTTTATATGTCAGCAAGTAAGTCATTTATGATTAAGAGCAGTTTTTAATAACTTTATACAATCCTAAAGACGAATACAGATTAAGCATTATACCACAGTCTAATATATACAGTCGCGACACTACGCTGATTTTTGTTATACTAGGCGACTGCAGCGCTCCTTGCGGACGTAAAGCCACGTTGTTCTATATCGTATACGAGACTTGTGTTTGTTGTGTGTTTTAGTGTACGAAATGGTTTTCACGAAGGGAAGCGTGTGTAGTGCAATAAATTGCAGCAACAAAAACTAGAATATGTCTTATTTATCATTCTTTAGGTTTTCTACATAGCCTGAGAGGTATGTGACATAAAGTTTCGGTAATGCTTATTTACAATTATGTTGTGAGCAACACACACATATTGAAAATTATTTCTTTTTAGGATCAAGAAATGGCTTATAAATTGCAGGCGACAAGATCTTTTGAATAAAGTTGCCGCGTATTTACGTGATAATGTGAAGTTCTGCTCGTTACACTTCGATTCAAACCAGTTCATGAATGATGAACGGAAGAAGCTGGTGTGGAATGCTGTGCCTAGATTGTTTGATGTTCCAAACAAACCACCGAAACTGGAAATGAAGAGGAAACTACCGCAAAGACGTGATAATGTAAAGGCGGAAGAAATTAAACTGTGTCCCGAAACAAGTATTACGACTGTGGTTGCTGTTACATCACAGCTATAAATATTTTTGTCTGGGCATTTGAAAGCAGTTCACTATAGAGGCAAATGTATAATGGAAAAGAAGTGTTCATTGTTACCGTTATTAATGTTTGAAAGGTTAAATGTTTTCTGCCTTATCTAATGGAAACCACAGTCTAACATATAAACCTATTTATCTGAAACCACTGAGCCGTCTTATTTTACAGACGATTGTCGCCCCGCCCCCTCCCACTCCTCCCTCATCTTCGAACCATATGTAAACAGACTGTGATATTGACTGAGGATCATTCATATAATATGACATTTGAACTGTCGTGTAATTGACGTAATATTATCTTAAAAATATTATCTTAAAATAACATATAATTGAAATAATCTCATAGCAAAATTATATTAGATGAAAGTTTCATAGCCAGTGGGTGTTCTCATAACTAAAAAGCAGGGGAAAATATTTCGCACCTTTTAACACCGGGAAGACCAATTACATGCTTCTCATGTGCGAAATACTATGTTTACCAGCAAAGTAAGGTGCAATGTCTGAAGAATTTCGTCACAAATATGTTGCAGTTAGCCTCAGTTTATTCACGAGTTTTTACTAAATTTATATTTGTTAATATTTAACTGTCAGTTAGAAGTTCTATTATAGGCTTGTCTCCACAAAATACTATGTTTATCACTACCAGCAAGGTAAGCTGTAAGCAATTTATAAAGAATTATTTCGTAACATATTGCACAATTGCTGTCTGTGTCCGATCACGAGTTTTTGCTCGGTTTACGTTTCTTTTACACTCAGTCATGTGTCAAGATACTTAAATAAAGCTTGGAATGCAAGAATATATACAATATTTAGCAAACCACACAGAGAAGTAATTAAAAGCGGGCATTATTAATGTGTCGTATACGGCGTTAAGGGACAGCCGGCTTTACGACCGCTTGGAGCGCTAGTGTCGCTCCAAGTGTCCGGCGGTAACAGCTTTCACAGCAGTGAGTCGCGACTGTATATATTAGACTGTGATTATACCAATAATACCACTTCTTGTCGAGTGCATCGAAAATGTTTCCTCGCTTCCTTATTATTTAATGAAAATTTTCAATGTTTTGGTTATTTTACTTTTTCGCTTCACTGTATTTGTGGACAGTCATAAAATAGAAACGCTTATATTGTGTTAAAATCGGACATTGTTGACGCAAACAGATTTCAGTTCTAAAAAAGAAAAAAAAAAAAAAGAAAAAAGAAAAAAATAAGAATACTGATACTACTTGTAAAACTAATGCTAATTCGTCTTCCACTTCTGTGTAAGCTACAAACTAAAATACTCTAAGTTCAACAGAATCATTCACTTAAAAACTGCAGTTCTGTTGCTTGTAAAATGAATCGTCAATACGTTTCATCTAGTGAACTGTGGTAACTATCGCATTAATATTGGTAATTGTTGAGAACTAAGGCCAACTTTACTACTAAATATGTGTAAGATAGGATAACACGTTTTATAAAACTCCATGCGTAATTTTCACTACAAAGAGTAATAACTGCAACACCACGTTGATTGTAATGACTAAAAGGTTTCCTACCTCTAATCACGTGGCTTAAAAAAATGTTCAAATGTTTGTTAAGCTTATGGGACTTAACTATGGGGTCATCAGTCCCTAAACTTACAAACTACTTATGAACTACCTTATACTAAAGACGGCACAAATATCCATGCCCGAGGGGGAGTTCGAACCCCCGTCCGTAGTGGCCGTGCAGACCGTGACTGATGCGCCTCAGACCCCTCAGCCACCGCGGCCGGCACTTATTTCTTGAGGTGTAATTATGTCTGCGTCTTCTTCGGACTCTGAAATGCCAGCTGTAGGCAAGAAACGGACAAGAAATGCTGATAATAGAAAAAGAATATTATTCGTGATTCAAAAGTAAAGGGAGTGGAATACGTGAATTGGAAAGGAGAGAAAATTCAGTGTCGGAGTACAGGAGATGACTGCAAGTGAGTAAAAAACGTGTACTTGATTTCTGTATGGAAGTAAATGCATACCTGCATAGTATGCAATTTAAGCATTATCGTAAATTGATAACTTCTCTGAAGCGAAGTGCGGTTGCAGCATCAATGGTTCATCGTAGGAGGGCCAACAAGATTTACAGTAAAATTAAAGAAATTTCTGAACGTTGTGAAAAGGAAAATAATGTCTGTGGTCTGACTTTTGACTACATGCAAAATTTACCATTCCCTAATATTCCTGTTCAGGATATTTTTATTTGAGACAGCTATGGGTTAATGCTTCTGGCATACATAATATGAAAACCAAGCAGTTACACTTTTATGTGTACCATGAAGGCATAGCGAAGAAAGGTGCAAATGAGGTTTGCTCATCGAGAAGTATATCTAAAAAGGTGTGAATGAGCTTCACCTCTTCTCTGACGGGTGTCTGGTCAAAACAAAAATCACCCAGTGATTCGCTTTTTTTAAACACTTGTATCAACTGGGAGATTTAGGAATAAAAAACATTACTTCCCTCTACGCGGGCATAGTTTCCATCCAAACGATAGAGATTTTGGGACCATTAAAAATTTGTAAGACGTCATGACCGTATCTACTTACCTGAAGAGTATGCCATAATGATCAAAAAGGCATCAAGTAAATACTCAGTGGAAACTATTGATAATGTTCCTGTATTAGCGTTTAAAAACTTGTGGCGTGCCTATTTTATAAACACTTGCCTCTCCGAATCGAGCGTGGGAAAAATTCCCGAGGAACAAAAAGTTTCTTTTTTTCCTTCAAAATGGATGACTTTTCAGTGTGATGCACATTATCGTGGGCAAGTAAAAACAGAGCAATTCATCGACGGTATCATCAGAGAGACATTGCAGCTCCTCCATAGCCTCAATAAGCATCCTGTACTTCCCATCAAGTTGGCGTATCCTGGAAAGCAAGTACCGATCAATGCCAAAAAAATACAAGATTTATTGAAAATGAAGAGGTATATTCCAACTGAATATCTGGAATTTTATGACCAACTGCAAGAATGACCAATGGAAGGGTGAACAAATAATGAAGATGATGATCAGAAGATTGACATATTTTATTTTACTCTATTTTCATGTTGTTATAAAAAACACAAATCTTGCGAAAAATGTTACTTCAGATAATAATATTCACATTTCATTTTAATGTGTAAAATATTAACTGATTTTTCAATAAAATAGGCACTTATTTGGAAGTAATGCTTTCATTTGTTGCAAGACACTGTTGTTCATTGCAAAAAGGTCACAAATCAGCAATTTTTAAATTAATATTGTGGTTAAACTATTAATTACAAAACAAAAATACACACTGCAACACAGTTCTTGGCACCTCATTAAATATTGATTTTAAAATAATAATAAATAAATAAATGGTTTATGCTGTAGAAGGTTTTTTCCTTCTCCTGTAAAATTTTACTTTCATGACTAATGACCTTCTTGTTATGACCGATTCAAATGAAGTTGACATGACAGAAAAGCCAATCTTAAAACAGGTAGAGAAAAAAGAATGGTTATCTGACATTGTAGCGGGAGAAACATTGCTGAGCCCCACTTTCCTACATCAGCCCTGTTTTGCAGGAAACGAATAAAAAAACTATTTGTTTTATGTAAATACTATGAATTTGTATGTGTTTATTTGTGTATAAATGTTGTAATGTCATGATGTGATACTTAATGCGTTTTTTGTTTGTTTTCTTTCTGTTTCGTGTAGGATCGAGGTGCTGCAATGAACAAGTGCAGCGTCTTTGTCGCCGCAGCCAACATTGCTGTATCTTGTCACTATCGAGAGACAACCGACGGCTACGGGGCTACGAATTCGGCTGCGCCTTCTCTATTGCCGCGAGTCGATCGTTTGCAAAGAAGAAATAAAATGTCAATTCATTTTTGTATAGCGTTGTGAGCTAACGTTTTATACGAGCATTACTCTAGCTGACTTGTATCAGATCAGACGGCAATAAATGTAATTGTGGTGTTTTGAAAGTTATTGCGAATTTATTATAACATTTATTTAATATGTGTATTATTATTGGAAGAAGATGATTTTGATTTATTGAAAGTATTGATTTCCATCAAGAGGATAACTGAATGGTTTGTGTAATTTAACATTGACTTAGCTTCAGGTGTGGTAAGCTCAAGTATATTAACTGTCAATACAAACTTCAAGATTAGCAGGCAGTGATCTTCAATGTGAGAGTTTAAAAAGGTCCATATCAGTTTACGTTGCCTGTGACTGAATTTTGAGAGTGAATATATAGTAACAATTTTAAACTTAATTTCCTTGCCCCGCTTGTACAAGGACCTCATATATTATTTTATTTTACGGAAGAGAAGATTAATTTTATTTAAATCGTGCTGGTGGTGCGGGAACTTTGGATCGAAGTTAATAACTTTCACGGCCAAATTGACAGTTAATGTTGGCTAGGTAACAGAAAACTTCATTTCAATAGCTACCTAACAACGAACTGAAATGTAGTGCAGCCATTTTTATTTCGAAATGGTGTTCAGTTATAACTTTTATTAAACTATCATGGACTTGATTGACAGTTGTAACATCGCCCGTGCCCCGTCCCACCGCAACATCTAATTATGCAAATATGTTTTATTGGGAATCTGTTACGTAAAATTAACGAACTCAAAAAAAATTTAAAAAAATCTTCAAGAAGCCTTTATGTTTCTGAACTGGACAGCTTTGTCTAGCAATTTTCATTAAAATAGGTTTTGCTACGAACTATTCTGCTTTTGAAATCCTAGACTTAATCAAAATAAAAAAATATATATGTTTCATTTGTAAGTAGTATGTTAACTGGAGGAATTACTTTCATCTTTCTAAAATCCTAAGGGAGAAAAACATGCTACAGTATAAGTAAAGACATAGTGCAGGTACGTTCTGAATTAAAGTGGTACAATCACACGTTAGTGAGACTATTTACACATGAAATGTTATTCCCTTCGATTTCGCGTCACTATCAGAACGATTTGTACACCTGAATACCACATAAGTCACCGTAACAGAGCAAAATCGTTCCAAAAACAAGCGACAAGCCTATGCAAACAAGGTTAGTACAGCAGTATTTTGGTCGGATCAAGATGGCTATTCTTCAAGGTTTATTCTTACCATCATGGTACTTCCTTGGCGCATGTGTATCTGTGGCCGCATGCAAGTCAGCGCTAACGAGCTAAAATTTCATAGAGTGCCTAACCAAGGAGGTTAGAGTAGACGGAGACGCCCTTACGTTGAAAAAGTGAAGCCTACCTCCGTCATATTGATAAGTCTTAGAGATGTGTTCGTATTGTAGAGCTGATGTTTTATGTCACTTAAAACAGGAATAAAACGTCCCGCGGTTTTGCTGTGATGAATAATGTGTTAAAAGAATGAAAATTAGCGTTAAAAATTAAATTTTTGAAATATGTTATGATGAGTATTTATTCAATAAATTGTATTATTTGAAAGTATGTACTTAGTACTGACTGTCAGTTTAATGGACTGATAGTAAGAGGGGCGACTTAAAGCACAGTTTTAAAGGAGAAATAGCATTCCATGACTGACCAAGATGGTGGACAGGTTTCAACTGACGTATGTGCTTGGCATAGAAAACGTCATCTCCCTTTATTCTAACCTCTTTGTGGCTAAAGCACGAGTTAGAGCGCTCTTTGCGGCAACTTACGTAAACTCGGCCGCCATATTTTTGGTGGTCAGTACACTTGATGAGTATGTTTATCGTATGTTGTTGTTGAGCTTGAAGTGTTGTATTTAGTTTGTACTGTATTTGGAATATATTGCCATACCATTTTTGCTGATGAAATATGCCTAAAGTGTGTTCAGCATTTAAATACACAAATCGAAGTGATAAAACGACAATTACTAGTTCGTCCAAGAATACCAAATGTTTCGCCTTGATTCATCTCAATCTCAACTCAAACAAAATTACTGACTGATGGCACTTAGCTGCCCCATGAGTGAAGCTTCAGATGGCCTTCAGATGGCAATTCCCTTGAAGTACAAGCCATAAAAAATGCTCAGTTTTCTACGTAGTGTAGTATGAGATATTTCTTCTTCAGTCGCTCCTGTGGTTGACGAAACCACACTTTTGAGTGTCTACACCTTCACTAAAAGTATTTTTATTTGTTGTTGACCATACTTGATCGAGCATGCTTGACACGCAACCAGTGCAAATTGTGGAAGCAGTAGTGACGGCCAGAATTTTTTATTCACTTGTATATGGCTGTGTTCTTTGCAACAAATATGTACTTATTTCAGTGTGGCAACAAAGAAAGTTATTAATGACACGTTATTTTGGTGTGGAATGCTTTTGTGGAAGCTGACCCAGGTGCATTTTTATTGCAATATTCTATTGTCACTTTCTTATTTGTATTCAAATTTCACGTACCAAACGTTACTTGTTTTAGCATGGCAACAAGGAAACTTATTAAATGCATCTTATTTCGACGTAGAATGCATTTGTGGCAGATGACCTAGGCGCAATTTTAACTGCAGTATTTTGTTGTCACATTCGTCTTTGGACGCAAATTTCGTCCACCAAAGTTCACTACTAACCCCTTTAACAGAAATTTTACAAGTTTGTAGTCTTAATAGGTACAATAAACACAAGATAAATGTATACTAAACTTTATGAAAGCAGTTGTTACGACAAATTAACAACAGATGCAAATATATAGTGATGATTGTTCGTCATAACAATTACTATTCACTATGTTTCGCAGCTCGTTTAGACCATGTACTTGCATTAAAATCTACACAAATATTTTCACATCGCCACTTTCTTTGTTATTGTAAACCGCATCTAACTGTTATACTTCGAACTGGAACTGTAATACTGACAGGTTCTTGAGATCACATTACCGCATTTTTATGAAATATACTACCAGGTTCGTCAATTCGCAGCTTCGAAAAAGTGTGACGGAGCTTGATGCACATCATCCGTATTCAATAGTCCATCTTCATTTAAAACGTGGAAC
Organism: Locusta migratoria; assembly: GCA_026315105.1. Lineage (NCBI taxonomy): Eukaryota > Metazoa > Arthropoda > Insecta > Orthoptera > Acrididae > Locusta > Locusta migratoria. The sequence continues at coordinate 333,769,985 of CM048746.1, read as the reverse complement.
GGTAAACAGGTACCGCCGGCCGCGGTGGCTGAGAGGACTGAGGCGCTCCTGTCACTGTCTGCACGGACACTACGGTCGGGGGTTCGAATCCCCCCTCGGGCATGGATATTTATGACGTCCTTACTATTAGGTAGTTCATAGGTAGTTTGTAAGTTTAGGGAGTGATGGCCCCGTAGTCGAGTCCCATAAGCTATACAAACATTTGAACATTTGATTTTGACTAGCTTTATCGTCCACCAGAAGCAACCCATCTCCTATGGCACCAGCTTAAGGCAAAACAAGAGGTCTAAAGATCTCGTCTCTATACGTCTGAGCAGTCAAAGCGCTATTCCGAACCACATAAAGGTCAATACTGACTGTTGTCCTCATGATTGTTTCGACTTTCACGTTCTCTTCTGATGAGGGAACGACGATTGTCCGACAGAACACAAGGTCCATATTAATCTAACCCCAAAGGCCATTTCGGACTGTTTGTGTTGATATTTCGCGTCCTGCTGGTTGCTGGAGGGTGCATTGCAGCTGAGTTGCAGTCAGCTTCCTGTCTCGACGGGCTGATAATTGGGAATAACAGTCATATCTTCCTCATGTAACCCGTGGACGACCTTGGCCTTGCCTTCTTTTAACGGTTGCTGTTGTCTGAAATAGCGTCCAGGTCCTGAAAAGTACACTTTGGGAGAATCCAATAGCTAGAGACATATATCTCTGTGTTTGTCCCGCTTGAAACATTGCTATGGCTCTGCATGCCATAGTAAGTTTTGGGTAAGTCACGTTGTTGATGCATTGCAATACGTACTAAGTATACAATCTGAACAGAACTGGTTGTTTAAGACAAGTCCACACCAACCTCCTATGGAGCATGTTGTGTTACCCCATATTGTTTAATTTCGTCCTTTTTTTAATTTTCATTTCTTTTCGTGTGTCCTGCCGTTGGCAGTCCATACAGTTTTATTGAAGAGCAGCTCGGTACACGGAAGCTATTTAGCAGCGTACCGGCCGCGACGGATGGTCGCCTGACCGTGAGACGATTGCTGCAGTGCGCGCGGGCAACCCGGTGCTTTTCGGTCGTCAGTATGGCGCGAATAGCAAACGTTTAATTTCATTTATTTATTGTTTACAGTTTATTTTTCGTAACACCAGCAATAAGACAAATTACGATCATGTTCGTTGATTTTAACTACAGTTTTATCCTTAGGGTGCTGTGTTTTATTCGCTGCTTTGAACCAGCCAGGCTTCTAGAATCAAGGCGCTAAGTAAGAGCTTGATTTCGAGTGGTAGTCGGTGGCAGGCCTCTGGATAGGCGCAACGTACGTCGAGGTGCGGTTCTAAGTGATAAAGCGGAAGTGTTATCCGCCTGGTGATATTTTCGTTGGTGATCCTTAAGTGCTCTGAGGAAAACGTTCGCTTACATAGATTACATATTGTATGAAAACATAACCTATTGGCCCACACCGCTATGATTATCAGTTCCTAGACTTACAAACTACTAAAACTAACTTTAACGTAAGGACAAAGCGCGCGATCGAGAGCGCGCGCGCGCACGCGCTCACACACACACACACACACACACACACACACACACATGCCCCAGGTAGAACTTGAACCTCCACGACTCTCAACCGCGCACTTCGCAACAAGGCACCTTGGAACACTTGGAACCTCTACTCGCCGGCCGCGGTGACCCAAGGGACTGAGGCGCTCCAGTCACGGTCCGCACGGCCACTACGGTCGGGGGTTCGAATCCCCCCTAGGGCATGGATATTTGTGCCGTCCTAGTTCGTAAGTAGTTCATAAGTAGTTTGTAAGTTTAGGGACTGATGACCCCGTAATTAAGTCCCATAAGCTATACAAACATTTGACTTTTTTTTTTTTTTTTTTTTTTTTTTTTTTTTTTTTTTTTTTTTTTTTTTTGTACCATTCTCGAGTAGCTGTGGCATACCAGCTGTCAGCCGATATCCCAAATAATATGGCGGACGCCAGTTCAATTTCCCTCAAACATGGCGGACCTATCGCCATTCTATGAAATTTAAGCTTGTTGATTAGCTTGGTCCGCGGGTTAATGAAATTGTTAAAGAATGTTCTTCGTACTGGGAAACATTGTTTGCCCCGATCGAAAGGAAATCTACACATATTATCGGTTTCAGCAATTTAAATTGCCTTTTTCAGTTTATTTATGCACACAGCACATGAACATTCACTTAATTGGAACAATTAATTGTGCTAAGCACGTGAATGGTCTGAAGATGACAGTTTAAACTGTTAAACCGGTAATAATTATAGATTCCGTTGTGATGTTGCAAATGAAGTTTCCCAGTAGGAAGACTCTATGAACTATTCGGAATGCTTCAAACTGACGTAAATTCTGAAATGTTGATAACACTAAATACCCCCTACTTTTATTCGAATCTCTCTGGAGACCTGAAAAAATTATTATTTGTTCCCGTTGCTTATTTGAATAGTGGCCGATCGAAGAAGGTAAGTCGACTGAAGAGCGTGTTTGCTGCCTGTTCTACATTCCTGTATCTTTTAATCTCTGTAAAAGAACGTAATTTTTTTATTATTTACATCGTAATTATCTGTCACTCTACCATATTAACATCTTTATTTGATCGTAATTTACAAAGCTTTACATTTTTTGTGCCGTTGATTCCTCGAAGCTTTCAATGATTAGATTATCCTTTCTCTTTCTTCGTCTTTTTTTCACTGGGCTTCGTGCGCCCTTCACTTAATGAAGCGTATTACTCAGAAGCAGGATTTCCCCTCTAACGAGCCGTCGATGAAGATTAATCGCAGTTAAAGTGGCGACATCAGGGGAAACCGGCTATTGCGATCACATTGTAAAGATGCTTCTTTTAAAAAGTGCAGCATTTTATTTTTTACTCGATATCATAAAGCAGTGTTTGCTCTGGTGACAATCATTGCGTTTATTACAAAACAAAACATCAGATAATTCTATCGTATTAAGAATTCTTTGTTAGATGTCGAAAAACTTGGTGAGCAGGAGAGGGTAGTAGTAGTTGTAAAAATAACTACGTCTATGTGGGACGAGAATATCACCAATAACAGATGTATTTAAAACTGACAATATGAGAGTACAGTACCATACACAGTCCCTCCCTACTGGCAATGATGAAACACTTCCTTTATTTGACGCCACTATAAGAAAGTTGCCACGTAGCAGTTTTAAGACATCTGAAACTGATGATAACAGCGAAATCGGCAACTGTTGATAGTCTTTAAATAAGGCTTTTTCAAATAAAACATGGAAAAGTCGAAAAATAGAGCACCTATGATACAGGAAAAATTCTACGTCGACTTTCTTAATCATGTTAACTAGGTTAATAATACCGTATGCAGTATTATTGGCTCATTGCCACATTACCATTCGAAAGTGGGAATAACCAACTACTTGTGTACGGATAAAACAGTCATAAGAGAAAGGAATAAAACTATACCACCTTTAAAGTTTCGACGTATTGGTCAATTCATGCGTCGTTTTTGGCTGTAATTTTTCCTACAATAAGTAAATTTTTTGACGTTTGTAACGATAAGACGGAGGTCTCAGACTTCAATAATAGGCGGGACTTTGCAAGTATGAATAATGTATACGTTCTTAATGAAGAGACAGAATCTCTGAAACAAATGCCAGTAAGATAGATTCATAGACTTTCGAGTCCTTCTTCGAGCATGGGTATGTGTGTCATCCTTAGGTTGGCTTAAGTTAGTTTAAGTAGTTTGTAAGCCTAGGAATTGATGACCAAAGAAGTTTAGTTCTATAGATATACAAACGTTTACACATTTTTTTATCAACTTTCTATGAGATACACCAACAAAATTCATTATGAATAAAGATTATCAGACTTAAAGAATATTTACATACAAGCCACATAGAAGTGGCTCATACGCAAGAAGGTAACATTTTTAGCAATAGAATGGATTACAAAATAATATAAATTAGACAGGTACTTTGGGCATTAACAGGAGGAAGGACACCGCACCAAGAAGAGAACACACACGAAACGGAAGCGTCAAAAGAAATCAAGAAGTTTATACGGTATATATCGTCACGATGAAACTTTCAGACTACTATGCACGTCCAGTTGTGACCCACCCTTAAACGTTTTAGGTTTTATGTGTGGGGTATCTCATTTACAGTTTTAAAATTTATGTCAGTTACAAATTGAATCACCGTTATTCCCATGAAATAACACCGAAAAATGTTCAATAAATACAACTGTAAGAAAATAAAATACAACTTGTGGTCCTTTTCTATGAAATTATCCGCATTTTGAGAGTTTCATATCGGCTTCTCTTGTTTTCCACTTACTCTGCCGCGCACTGTTCGTTCGTAATTGTGAGAGTGTAGGGGGTAATTGGGCTCCGAGCCCCAATGAAACCCCGATGCCTTAAACAAATTCTCCCGCTATTTGTTCAATGATTTCCTTCCTCATTTTATCCAGATCCTAAGTGTAGTAAACAAGCTGCCTAGAGCGCCAATAAAGAATTTCTAGTCATTCGTTTGACCATTTTCAGCCCCAATACACCTATTAAATAACGAATTTCCCACATACATCGTTGTCTTAAACAATTTTTAGTGTTGCCGGTATTTGATGAAACAGATTCTACAAAAAACCAATTCCCTCGCACCTGTTTCCACAGCTTCCCCTCTGCCATCGATTTGGCGAGAAATCGAGAAATTTGTAAAATTATAAACTTGTATGCTACTGACTACCCCCCCCCCCCTACACCATCTTCCCACGCTCCTCCCAGGGAAAACCGCTCTTCATCCCTGCCCAGCCTTGAGTATGAAAAAACCCTCCAGCAGTGTAGGAGTGGCCGCATGGTCTAAGGCATCATGAACCCGCTGGAGGCTCGAGTCCTCTCTCGGGCAGGGGGCCGCGGGGGAACAGCCGAGCGTACCAAGAGACCTTGCTGCAGTGCGTGAGGCTGTTCCCCGTCGGAGATTCGAGTCCTCCCTCGGGCATGGCTGTAAAATGTTCAAATGTTTGTAATCCTATGGGACCAAACTACGTTGGTCATCAGTCCCTAGCCTTACAAAAGACTTAAACTAAGTTAAACGAACCTCAGGACAATACACACATCCATGCCCGAGGGAGGATTCGAACCTCCGACGCGGACGGCCGTGCAATCCGTAAAGTGGCACTCTAGACCGCTCAGAAACTCCCGCGCGGCTGTCGTCCTTAGTTTAAGTAGTTCGTAAGTCTAGGGACCGATGACTATAGCAATTTGGTCCAATAGGTTTACAAAAATTTGAACATTTTAAACCCCCTCCCGTACTCTCAACAGCTGGGAAGACACCACATCCGTCCTTTTTTACAGCCCTCCGTCCCCCCTCTGTGAAAACCCTCCTTATCCCCAATCTCAGAGGCCTTCTATAGATTCCACTTGTGGAGATAGTGAAACGAAGGAGTGTAATGTTGAATGTGTGCAACTCATATCTTTGGCTCCGCGAGGACAATCCTTCGTGCGAGTTGCTCCGTGTTTGAGCTACGAGTGTTGTTGCCCGGCGACCGACAATTGAGCAGGATTAGTGTTGTGCAAGCAGTCATGGAAAGAAGTCGCAAATAGCAGTATGAGCTTGGAGCATTTGAATCTTTTTATGTGGGATAATGTTGAGAAATACGCGAATTTGAAAATGTTCTGAGATTATGAAGAATAAAGGTAAGGAGAGTCATCTTTTCGTTATTAGGCGCTTCGCGTAATCGTCGTCCATTTCTAATAGACATTCAACATGAAGGATTTAATTTTCGTCTTCTATGTTCATTTTTTACACAATTAGAAGTATAGTACAAAAATTTTGTACGATTTTAGTCTACAAGAAAACGGAGGAAGTGCGATTTAGAAATTTTCGATTTTCTGCTTTACATTGTATAATGTACTAGCTAGTTTTTATTTTGTTGGTAGTAAAGAGAGATTGATCTTTATCGGAAAAGAACAGTAGAAGTAATGACCTTTATCGGAAAAGAACAGTAGAAGTAATGACTTTCTGGAAAGATTTGTAAACTGCATTCCCAAGTTGTAATCACCATTTTTGTCCATTATTGTTTTATTTCATGTTCTCCTTTTATGAAAAAAAAAATGTAAGTGCTTCAGTTTAAGTTCAAACCTCAGGTCTGCTTCGTGTTATTCATTATGAACCCCAATTAATTACTTTTTTACATACCAAAGAGATGGAGAAAATTATGTGTAGTTAGTGGATTCGCATTGCACACCTGTGAATTCTATAGCTAGTTTTTGACCTTACAGCAGCAGCATTTTTTGGCAGTAATTCTGAGAACAGTTGCACATGTTGTTGCCTTGCGCACAGGTAGGCCATAAAATCAGTGTAAAACGTTGAGTGAAATAATTCAGGAATAACTGTTGAACTCAGCTCTAATTGGCAATCAGTCACGTCTGCAGCAAGCTGGTGACCTACTGTCCAAACAATTGCAATCTTTAATGAGACAACTTATTTTCTACCAGAAGTCAAATTTCCCATTCTATGAATAAAGTCATAGGGTCAGATTTTGTTTTTGTTTCATACTTGGTTCTTTTCAGTCATGCTTAACTAATTGGATAAAGTGTTCAGTCAGATTAGCAAGTTTGAGTTTCAGTGCAGATACATTTACAGCTACCCATAAACACACATACCTACATAAGATAGCCGCGGTGGAGTAGCCGAGCGCTCTAAGGAGCCTCACTGCGGAGCGCGTGGTTGCTCGCCGTCGGAGGTTCCAGTCCTCCCTGGGGCATAGGTGTGTGTGTTGTCCTTAGGTTAGTTTACCTTAGTTTAAGGAGTTTGTAAGCTACGGGCTGATGACCACGTAGTTTGGTCCGATATATTTACAAACATTTGAAGATATACACGATACAATTTTTTGACAAGCCACTAAAGTACAATCAGGATATTTTATTGACAAGCTGGGATTACAATACTAAACATTATTATTTTAATTACAACACCAATCATTATATGTTTATTTTAACAATAACAATCATTACAATATTTTATTTGTTAACGACTTTCAATAAGAAGTTGAAGGATTGACCACCGATTGGTTGAAATTCCATTGTCAGTGGGCGTTGTGACTTCTCTCTCACACAGTATATGAAATGGTGCTGTCCTGGAAAGAGGTCTGTGACAGCAGAAGACGTAATTATGATCAGTACTTAAGAGGTACCGTCAAATGGGGTGATTTCGGACACCAGGGTTATTTCGGACACTTTAGTTTATCTTCTATTTTCCGCTGCATAGCTACAAATTAGCGCTGATTTCCACTTAAGTATTTTAATTTAAAATGTTTTATGGAATCAATCATCTTAAGTCGTGTATTTATTTTCTATTTGTTCATTAATATGATTTTTTCATCTTAAGTCGTGTATTTATTTTCTATTTGTTCATTAAGTTCTTTTTTAATTTTTTTTTATTTTTATGTAGAACTTTATTTCTTGTGTTGGGTATTTATTATTTGATTTTATGCACGAAACTGTAATTTCCGCATCCCGCGCTCCCAGGTTTGGATCGATATTTTAACGACGCAATAATCCGTCAGACAATTCCATTGTCGAAAGTTCTCGTTGTGTTATGGAGCGGAAACTTTCCGTTGTTGCGACTGGCAGAGAAGTATTGTAGCGTCAGTTGCCTACAGTGATGCCAGGTCTCCGGAAATTTCCGAAGATCTCCGGAATTTTTTATCTTCCAGGAAAGATAGGAAAAAATGTTGAAATCTCCGGATTATTTAATATAGGATTTTTTATTTTATTTTAGAAAAACCAGTTTCTCTAAGTGAAAATTATATAGTTTATTTCACTACTAATGTTTCCCTAAATATAAAATGTAAAGTTTATTGCAAGTCGCTTAGTTCACTCGTTCTCAAATAGTTGACGATCACGCGCCGCAAGATAGGGCAGTTTTCATTGTTTATGACGTGATATCGTATTAACTATGTATCGTGCCTGGTTTTTGCCACCATAGCAAATGATTCCTGTCCTTCAAGAACATTTATACCAAATTTGATTGAAATCATTCCATTAGTTTAGGAGCAGATGTAGAATATTATCGCATGTTGCGGCCGTTTTTAACGAATCTCATTGTTTATGACGTCATATCTCCTTCGTATATGTCGTAGGTGGTTCTTACCCCGACAGCGATTGTTGCCTGATAGTAGGGAACATGTGCGCCAAATTCGGTTGAAATCGCTCCAGTAGTTTAGGAGGAGATGTGGAACATACATACAAACATACAGACATACACACATACAGCCTATTTTATATATATAGCGATTCGAATGTGTCTCCGGAAATTGTGGACAAATCTCCTGATTTTTGCATTACGACCTCCGGATTTTTTTTCAACAGCTGGCAACAGTGATTGCCTATGAGATCAGTAGGCTGTGGCACTGTGAGACGTTTGGTAGCAGTTTGTAACGAGTTTTGTGTCAAGTTTCAAAATAATGCAGGTTTTTTCCGAAATTGTGTACTTTGTGAGGCGATTTAGGACAATGCCGAAAACGTATAGAAGTATTTTTTTAAAAGATCGTTGTAATTATGAGCTGGAAATTTTAAAGAAATCAGTTCGAGATATTCAGTGTAGCAAAAACGTATAGAAAAGCCCGTAATAAATAAAACCCTTATCTCAGTCCTTATCCCTTACTTTTATGGTGGACGTCCTTAATATATGTTAAAAGTTGCTAAAATCAAACAGAAAGAAATTAGAATAAAAAGTCTATTTGCGTCCGAATTTACCACGTAAACTTCGAAACACCGGACAGAGACTGAAAATACACATGTGTCCGAAATCATCCCATGGAGTTTTAATATTTTTTTCACTATAGACATTTTGTATAGGTTGTGATCCTGATTCTAGTAGTGGTTGTTTACATACCACGTTTAGAGGAATTCATAAGATATTACATAATTTACATCGAAACAACAGGTGTTTTGCGAATCAGTGTCTCGAAACTGTCCTATTGAATAATAAGGTTTAACCAAATATGGATTTTGATTACATACAAGTACTGACATTTTGAATTTTGAGTTAATCTTATCTAGTATCAATACTGGCAGTTAGAAAATATGCAATAAACATCAATAACGCTTACATTCAATTAGTTTGTAAATTTTAGAAACTATACTGACGTGAAGTAAGGGTTTGATAATGGCTGCGATAGATGGTGCAATTGTATTCACTTTTCTAAACGTTTGTTCATAGACAGCAAAATAATGTCACACTTCAATACATAAATGATAGCGTGTGGTGCTTATCGAGCCACACACGGCGATTTCAGTACAGGCTCTAAACGACAGCTGTGGTATACGCGTCCTTTGTGTTGAAGAAAGCGTCTATGCTGCAAATTACACCTCTCGCTTGCTTATGAAAAATTTTTCGCATACCAGCAGTGGCAGATTAAGGGGGGGGAGGAGCAGTCCGCCTCGGGCCTCTCGTCTTGGGGGACCTCCAAATCAAATATCCGGAAGAAGGTGGGTGTTTTTTTTTTTTTTTTTTTTCGCCTCTCGTTGTGGGGCCTCCGAATCTCGAAAGCTATTTTATGCAGACTGGCCCGTACCTCTCGTCCCGGGAGGACCTCCAAAGCGCAAAAGTTACTGTTTTATAGAATACAGTATTTACAAGTGGATGGGGGGGGGCCTCCGACAGCCTTAGTCCGCCACTGGATACCAGCAATCATTAGTGACGATAATTCGCATCAACGGAATATAATTCACTAGATAAATCGCTACAATCACATTTAATGCTCGCATTGGCAACGACATTCCCCGAAAGGGTCAAATCAACAGTAAACTATCATTGCCTGTCAGAAAGTGATATCAGACCTCTTCTAAGTACCAGTACTTGAAGATTCTTGCGAATAACTGTAGAATAAGTTTTGCCTTTCAAAGCAACAGCAGAGTGAAAACAAACAGGACATGCAGTATGAAAATTAACAAAGCTAAAACCGTTAAGTCTTGGATCCAACACATACTCACTAATCTCTATATATAAAAGGAAGTGTCCCGATTAACTGACTGACTGACTGACTCATCATCGCCCAGCCCAAACTATTGAAGATAGATACTTGAAATTTGTGGAGGGTGTTGAGCCTACTCTGTAGGCGTCATTTAAGAAGCGATTTTTCGATATTCCGTCCGTAAGGGGGTGAAATAGTGGATGAACCGTTTTTTGAAAATACGTAGTTATTTAGGCAATTTTGAAGCTAGAACTACAAAATTTCGCATTTCAACTCAGGGTTCGAATTTAAAAGACACGTGTTTCGGCATTCTTTGAAATTCGACAAATTAGGGGGTAAAATAGGTGACGCAAAAAATTGATTTTCAAAAATATGTTGCTGTTAACTAAAATTTCAAGCAATCACTACGAAACTTAGGATATGGACTCTTGATCAGGATTAAAAAGACACGTGTTTCGGTATTTTTGGAAATTCAACAACTAAGGGGGTAAAAGAGAGGATAAAAAATTCTTTTCGAAAACACTTTGTTGTCAAGACAATTTTGAAACTATAGCTACAAAAATTGGTATTTGTATTGTTCCTTATGATTTAAAAAATACATGTTGATTTAAAAAATACATACATGTATTTTTGGAAAGTCAACCATTAAGGGGGTTAAATTGGAGAGGGGGTGTTTTTCGAAAATCTGTTGCTATTTAGGCAACTTTGAAGTTAAAATTACAAATTTTCGGATTTGGATTCGGGGTTCGAATTTTAAAGACACGTGTTTCGGTAGTTTTGGAAATTAGACTCATAAGGGGGTGAAATACGGGATGCAAAAATTGATTTTCTAAAATATGGCGCTGTTAACAAAAATTTCAAGCTATAACTACGAAACTTAAGATATGGATTCTTCATCGGGATTAAAAAGAAACAATTGGTGCAGACCAACCAGCCTAAGCATGCGAAGCAGCGAGGGTTCAGCTAGTTACTAAATAGTTGCCTTAAACATCGATCTCAAATGACTTCGTATACTTAAAAGGGTAACATTATATTGCAGACATGTTTTCCAAAGATATTAGTCGTTAGGACAGTACTATCAGAAACCTTATCCATATATCAATTAGTGTACTTCATCTATATCTATATTCCTTTCATCTATTAAGTTCAGTATATCATGGATTACCCAGGAATTTCTATTAGACATTGTCCTTCTACCTAAATGAAGTACTGTACCCCATACGTCAAAGTTTTTTCTTTTTGCTTTATCTTAGACGCTCGAAGCGAATACACGAAATTGTTGAGGATTCTCGCCGTAATAACTTCTGAGCACCTGAGAATGGCCATCTCTCTGGTGGCAAAAGAAGGAGACTTTAATGGACAACGAGCTAGATTGGAAGGTTCTACATTTTGAACAAAAACACGAAATCTACCTGTATTTTTCACCTCGTATAAACAGGCAGTGTCTTGCAACAACTAGTGCCATCCTCGTAGTTTAGGTACAGGAAGTGCAATGTCGTTATCTCTTGGTAAAATATGAAGAAAGTTTTCTTTCCGAACTCGACAGATGGCCTGCCATAAAACTGATTTTCCAAACATCGGGTTTCAGTGAACTACGATTCATTTTTTAATCAGACTATATGTTGCTGTCAGAAATATATACCCAAAACACAACAGTAATTTAAGCAGTTAAAAAGCTTGTGCCTTCTCGTAAATGTGTTACGGAATATAAGGCCATAGCGTCTAGAAAAAGTTCTAAGCGCTGTGATAAGGCTAAAGCGAATCGATTAATTACGTTCGCATAAGTAGTCAATTGTGCTTAAAGCAAAACTCAGCTTACGGCAGGATTTTTATATGCATATTTCTGATTTTATACTAATTTAACGCGCAAAACTATTTTCTTTGGAGGTTTTTGAATCGCGTTATTTCTACACTTTAATCTTGAACGAATCAGTTCAAACTTTTGCCCAAAGGTAGATAAATGAGTAAAGGTAAAATGGATTTTAATCTAATAATCATTATCCGTTGTCGAGATATAATTGTTGAAAGTCTTGCTAAATTTAGCAAGTGCGGAGACTCGTTGGATGTACAAACAATGATGGACTTCCAAGTTGATAGTACTTCGACACGTGATTATCATGCTGTCATTTATATGTTCATTGCAGTAAGCGTTTCAATATCTACCGTGAAATAATCGTAAAAGACTTAGATTCTTGCATTTTACGTGAAGAAATTTAGAAGACCGTCTAATTAACAACTTCTGTCCAGTACGATAGCCAATCAACCATCAACCATTTGGAAATCAGAATGAAAATGCTCTGTCACAGTACAATTAACGACGAATATGTCCTCGCGAGGAATGTTCTATGATAAATGTATTTCCCCCTGAGCCATACTTTGAACCGTGTAAGCGTGAAGCACGTTGAGCGGCGTTTCTCGTCGGCGATATGCGCAGTGGAGTGGAAGGGCAGTGGCAGCTTCTAGACAGCTCGGCCTTGACCTTTGGCCAACCCCCGCGTCTCATAAGGGAGCATGTCGCTGTCGCCGCTCCTCTCCTGCCTGTCACCACGTCATCCGAGCATCGCTGCGTTGAAACTCGCCAAACATCCAGCCAGACGGCTGGCTCTAACGGCTGAAAGCTCTCAGTTGTGCCAACGGTGGCTACGTTGCTGCATTAAGTCTGCAGTACTGTGTCAGCTGTGTGTGACAGTAGTGGCGACATGTATGTCCCACATTCGGCGCAGTGATATAGAGAGCAAGAATAAGGTCGGTTTCTTTTTTTAAATTATTATTGGTATTTGAAAGCCCCTGGCAATGTCATCAGTTCGCTCTTCCGCCGATTGATAAACAGTGGACAAATAGTAATTTTTTATTAAAATAGGAGAAGAAAAAGAAGAATTTAAAATACAAAGGTGAATGATAATGAGTTAAATAACGTATAAAGCAGATTAAAACACTCATAGTCTGAATTAATACTGCCACGTTGGCTATTAACACACTGAAGTCAACACTGATAATGAGAATGTCGACGAGACGGAAGCACAGAATGAAAACTCATGGCGACACTTGTTCTGCCTGCTCGTCGGTCGCTGAAGTTTTAAAACACGGCAAAATATCATTAGAACACAATGCACTGGCATACTGACAAGGAAAGTAAATGGACTCGAACAAACAGATCTGTATGAACGTTTGCTTACAGGATCTCTATGTACACATAAATGTGCTGATGGGTGTCGTTTTTATGCAAAACTCTGCAATCATGCTCCAGATAGCACTGTAGATGTAACTGTAGACGCCATACGTAATGCATATATCTGAACTAGAATTTATGTAATAATCATCGTACAATCATGTTCTCTAGCGGAATGTCATCAAAGGCCGTGATGATAGTTGCAACTTTAACCTTCTTCTCGGAAGACTGTTGGTATTCACTACCACTGCTACCATAGCCACTTCCCGCACTTACCGTAGCACTACCGCTTGCAATGAGTTGTTCATCGTTATCATCCCTATAATCATCATTATGTGTTAGTGTTACAACAGTATTTAACTTACGCTCATATTTCTATACCATAACAGATACGAGAAAGCATGCGAATGATTCATGTTCTAGACTAATACCATCTTCACGAAGAAAGGTTCTTCGTAACTTCATCTCAATCAATCGCAATACATTAGCAGGATTGATTACCAACCGCCACCCCAACTGACGCTTCACCACACAAATAACGTCACAAAACGAAACTTCGGAGGCACAACGCACCGTCCCTACTGGCGAACCGACAGGTCAAAGTGCAATGTGGCATGGCACACGCAGAGGCCTCTAACGGACGATTGCAGAGTTTTGCAGATGCGGGAGTATCGCTAGTGTAATAAGGGACCTTTACATTATCTCTCATTCGATTTTGGTGTCTATGTTTTTGTTCGAGCCCAAGTACTTTCCTTGTGAGTTAGAACTGCACGGTGACCCCGCAAGGTACAGGGAATGATGGATGGTGTTGTGGCGTCGCTATTCGGTACAACGCCGGCGGACCACGCCAAGTCGCCGCTGTATAGTGCTTCGGCCGCTCAGGGCACCCGCAGTCTCCATACCTCTTTGCCTGATTCTCGCGCCGGCCAACAGGAAGAAGGGTGCTCGCTTACATGTGCCGGCACACCACAGCAACACGACAGCTGGATCCAGGAGTTCAGTAGGGGAGTTCCATCTGAGACATCTTCGAGAGCTAGCAGTCCACCTTTAGCACAAGCCGCAACAGTATACTATTGCCAAGAGACTTAGTGATACATTGCAAAAATGTGTAATACGAAGTATTTTTACCACCACAAGCACAGCAAAATATTCATTTCATCATGTATATAAATTATATGGGGACAAATCAATTTTTATAGTTACAGACCATGTCCACATCCTTGTTATTTATGGTCTACCTCCTGAACCTGCTGTACCCCGAGACGCGACAGATGGGAAGAGCGGAGGGGAAGGAATGGGAGAGGAGGGAGACAAGGAGGGAAGGATGGGGCTTAAGGAGGGAGGGAGACGGCGAAGTGGGGAAAGGGTTAAGGTTGATAACACGGATAGGTGTCAATACACAGGGCGTCATCCGGGAGGCGAAGCTGACGGAAGCTACCCTCGGAAACGATATGTAGAATGTGGAGGTGGAGGGAAGGACGGATATGTTGGCAACAACGCGGCTGGTGGCTGGGATTCATGACGGGGGGTGGGCGGAACCAGAGGGTGAGGAATTCTATTTTGCGGGAAACGTAGAGAGTATGGACATGCTGCAGGAATTTGAGAAGGTATGGAAAAGGAATAAGGTCGTACAGGAAACGCATGTTGTAAGGGGGACAAAAAAAATGTTCAAATGTTTGTAAAGTCTATGGCACTTAACTACGGGGTTACCAGTCCCGAAACTTACAAACTTCTTATGAAATACTTACGAACTAGGACGGCACAAATATCCATGCCCGATGGGGGATTCGAACCCCCGACCGTAGTGGCCGTGCAGATCGTGACTGGAGCGCCTTAGTCTCCTCGGCCACCGCGGCCGGCAAAGGGGGACAGATATTCATAGAAGTTTCGGGT
This sequence comes from Locusta migratoria, assembly GCA_026315105.1. Taxonomy (NCBI): domain Eukaryota; kingdom Metazoa; phylum Arthropoda; class Insecta; order Orthoptera; family Acrididae; genus Locusta; species Locusta migratoria. Next base: position 333,754,961 of record CM048746.1, on the reverse strand, counting down.
ATGCAGCCGGTCGTCGTCTAAAACATCACACGATATTTCGGCCAGACACCTGCTAGCCATCTTCAGGTGAGTCGATGAAGACTGAAGAGTGCGTCCAGCGTTCCACTATATATAGAAAACTTGGCGGTTACAGCGCATGCGTCAAAACATAAACAGACAGGCCACACTGCCGGACGGCAGCGCCCTCGCTGGTGGAGCCGCGGAGTTCAGCTGTCCTCTGCACTGCCACTGCCGTTCACAGCCGACGTCGGCGCTCTCTGTCGTCTTCGATCTGAGCAAATTTGAGTAATGACGGGATTCCATGCTTTGTCAAGATTGTAGCCACTATCCCGATTCATCAAATTTTCCGCGACACGTATTTCCACAGATTCTTTGATAATGGAGTCCCAAAAAGATGTTGCTGTTGTCAAAATTACCGTTTTATCGTACTCCATAGAGTGTCCGGTGGAAATGCAATGTTCAGCAATAGCAGACTTGCTTGGCTGTAAAAGGCGTGTGTTGCGTTTGTGTTCACTGCAACGTTCTTCAACAGTGCGCGTAGTCTGGCCTATATAAGCCATCCCACATTGGCAGGGAACTTTGTAGACACCAGCCTTACGCAACAACAAGTTATCCTTAACCGAACCCAGCAAGTCTGAAATTTTGGATGGTGGGCGGAAAATTACTTTCACTTGAAAATTTTGGAGAATTCTTGCTATTTTAAAAGAAATATTGCCGACAAACGGAAGAAAAGCAAGGGATTTTGCCGGTGTGTCCTCCTCGTTCTCCACTTTTTTGTTCTTCTTTTTAAGTGAGAGAGCCTTACTTATTTGCTGGTTAGAATATCCGTTGTCTCGAAACACTTGCTGGAGGTGAGCCAGCTCTTGTGGCAGACTATCAGCATCTGAGATTGTATGGGCTCTGTGAACAAGTGTTTTAAGGACACTACTGGTTTGCGACGGGTGGTGACAACTTGAAGCCTGTAAATATAAATCAGTATGAGTTGGCTTCCGAAAAACTGAGTGTCCCAAAGAGCCATCATCCTTCCTTTTAACTAAAACATCCAAAAAAGGTAAGCATCCATTTTGCTCTACTTCCATTGTGAACCGGATGTTATCATGAAGAGAGTTGAGATGGTGTAAAAACTTCTTTAGATTATCTTCCCCATGAGGCCATACAATGAAAGTATCGTCTACATATCTCCAAAATACTGTTGGTTTAAGGGGTGCTGATTCAAGGGCTCGTTCCTCGAAGTCCTCCATAAAAAGGTTAGCCACCATGGGAGACAGAGGGCTACCCATGGCGACACCGTCAGATTGCTCAAAATATTCTTTGTTGAAAATAAAATAGGTCGAGGAGAGAACATGCTGAAAGAGAGCAGTGATATCAGCTTGAAAATATTTACCAATTAGTTTCAAAGAATCTGTGAGAGAAACCTTTGTAAAAAGAGATACCACATCGAAGCTGACTAAAAGGTCAGAGCTACTAAGACGAAGAGCCCCCAGTCTCTTGATAAAATCTGCAGAATTCCTTATATGGTGCGAGCATTTGCCCACCAATGGTCTGAGTAAGGAAGCAAGATGTTTTGCTAAGTCATATGTGGGGGCACCAATATTGCTAACTATGGGAGGCAAAGGCAAATTTTCCTTATGGACCTTAGGAAGGCCATACAATCTAGGCGGAACAGAGCCATGTGGTCTTAATCTCTTGATGGTAACTTGAGGTAGTGAGGAAGAGTTTAAAAGAGAAATAGTCTTCCGTTGCACCCGTCCTGTAGAATCATCATCCAACTTTCTGTAGGCAGACTCACTTAATAGCCCATACATCTTATCTACGTAAACTGTACGAGGTAGTAGAACTGTTGCATTACCTTTGTCAGACTTCAAAATCACAGTATCAGGATCCTCTCTCAGATTTCGTAGTGCAGCCCTTTCTCCGGAGGTTAAATTACTGCGTTGTAGAGGAGCTTTCATCAGAGCACGGCTGGTCTCTCTTCTAATTTCTTCTGCAGCATCCGTCGGAAGGCGTCGTACGGCTTCTTCAACCCCACTCACAAAACTTATTAAAGGAAGTGCTTTGGGTGTAGGAGCAAAGTTTAGTCCTTTACCTAAAACAGATAACGTCATATCGTCCAAAATTTTCTCCGTAAAATTAAAAACAGAACGTCGAGAAGTTACCTCCTGTGGTGACACCTTTTGAGGCAATAGACGATCAAATTTTGATTTTTGCCGCGACGTATTATCGTTATGGATCCAGTCAGACTTAGCCGAAGTCACTCCATCAACCCAGTCCCACGATACAGGTGAAAGAAGTGCTGCCATTTTCAAGTGCAGGTGAAATAATTCTTCTGAGATGGCATCCAATCTTCTCCTCGTATAGCAAATCCTCTCTTTAACAATAGCAAAACTAGCTTTCTCCATAATCTTCCGTGCAGTAAAAGTCTTAATGAAATGTGTCACTCTGGCAAATTTTGGTAATATACCGTGGTCCCGACATTTACATAAAAAGTTTAGTGAACTCAGAAGTTTTGCTCTCTTACCACGTAATTTATCCAGACTTTGGACGTTTGAGGCCATCTCCTCCCCGTAGAGGTGTCTGATGTGAACTTTAAAATTCTCCCGGCGGATCGAATATTCATAGAAGTTTCGGGTATGCAGCCGGTCGTCGTCTAAAACATCACACACGATATTTCGGCCAGACACCTGCTAGCCATCTTCAGGTGAGTCGATGAAGACTGAAAGCTAGTTTTGCTATTGTTAAAGAGAGGATTTGCTATACGAGGAGAAGATTGGATGCCATCTCAGAAGAATTATTTCACCTGCACTTGAAAATGGCAGCACTTCTTTCACCTGTATCGTGGGACTGGGTTGATGGAGTGACTTCGGCTAAGTCTGACTGGATCCATAACGATGCTACGCCGCGGCAAAAATCAAAATTTGATCGTCTATTGCCTCAAAAGGTGTCACCACAGGAGGTAACTTCTCGACGTTCCGTTTTTAATTTTACGGAGAAAATTTTGGACGATATGACGTTATCTGTTTTAGGTAAAGGACTAAACTTTGCTCCTACACCCAAAGCACTTCCTTTAATAAGTTTTGTGAGTGGGGTTGAAGAAGCCGTACGACGCCTTCCGACGGATGCTGCAGAAGAAATTAGAAGAGAGACCAGCCGTGCTCTGATGAAAGCTCCTCTACAACGCAGTAATTTAACCTCCGGAGAAAGGGCTGCACTACGAAATCTGAGAGAGGATCCTGATACTGTGATTTTGAAGTCTGACAAAGGTAATGCAACAGTTCTACTACCTCGTACAGTTTACGTAGATAAGATGTATGGGCTATTAAGTGAGTCTGCCTACAGAAAGTTGGATGATGATCCTACAGGACGGGTGCAACGGAAGACTATTTCTCTTTTAAACTCTTCCTCACTACCTCAAGTTACCATCAAGAGATTAAGACCACATGGCTCTGTTCCGCCTAGATTGTATGGCCTTCCTAAGGTCCATAAGGAAAATTTGCCTTTGCCTCCCATAGTTAGCAATATTGGTGCCCCCACATATGACTTAGCAAAACATCTTGCTTCCTTACTCAGACCATTGGTGGGCAAATGCTCGCACCATATAAGGAATTCTGCAGATTTTATCAAGAGACTGGGGGCTCTTCGTCTTAGTAGCTCTGACCTTTTAGTCAGCTTCGATGTGGTATCTCTTTTTACAAAGGTTTCTCTCACAGATTCTTTGAAACTAATTGGTAAATATTTTCAAGCTGATATCACTGCTCTCTTTCAGCATGTTCTCTCCTCGACCTATTTTATTTTCAACAAAGAATATTTTGAGCAAACTGACGGTGTCGCCATGGGTAGCCCTCTGTCTCCCATGGTGGCTAACCTTTTTATGGAGGACTTCGAGGAACGAGCCCTTGAATCAGCACCCCTTAAACCAACAGTATTTTGGAGATATGTAGACGATACTTTCATTGTATGGCCTCATGGGGAAGATAATCTAAAGAAGTTTTTACACCATCTCAACTCTCTTCATGATAACATCCGGTTCACAATGGAAGTAGAGCAAAATGGATGCTTACCTTTTTTGGATGTTTTAGTTAAAAGGAAGGATGATGGCTCTTTGGGACACTCAGTTTTTCGGAAGCCAACTCATACTGATTTATATTTACAGGCTTCAAGTTGTCACCACCCGTCGCAAACCAGTAGTGTCCTTAAAACACTTGTTCACAGAGCCCATACAATCTCAGATGCTGATAGTCTGCCACAAGAGCTGGCTCACCTCCAGCAAGTGTTTCGAGACAACGGATATTCTAACCAGCAAATAAGTAAGGCTCTCTCACTTAAAAAGAAGAACAAAAAAGTGGAGAACGAGGAGGACACACCGGCAAAATCCCTTGCTTTTCTTCCGTTTGTCGGCAATATTTCTTTTAAAATAGCAAGAATTCTCCAAAATTTTCAAGTGAAAGTAATTTTCCGCCCACCATCCAAAATTTCAGACTTGCTGGGTTCGGTTAAGGATAACTTGTTGTTGCGTAAGGCTGGTGTCTACAAAGTTCCCTGCCAATGTGGGATGGCTTATATAGGCCAGACTACGCGCACTGTTGAAGAACGTTGCAGTGAACACAAACGCAACACACGCCTTTTACAGCCAAGCAAGTCTGCTATTGCTGAACATTGCATTTCCACCGGACACTCTATGGAGTACGATAAAACGGTAATTTTGACAACAGCAACATCTTTTTGGGACTCCATTATCAAAGAATCTGTGGAAATACGTGTCGCGGAAAATTTGATGAATCGGGATAGTGGCTACAATCTTGACAAAGCATGGAATCCCGTCATTACTCAAATTTGCTCAGATCGAAGACGACAGAGAGCGCCGACGTCGGCTGTGAACGGCAGTGGCAGTGCAGAGGACAGCTGAACTCCGCGGCTCCACCAGCGAGGGCGCTGCCGTCCGGCAGTGTGGCCTGTCTGTTTATGTTTTGACGCATGCGCTGTAACCGCCAAGTTTTCTATATATAGTGGAACGCTGGACGCACTCTTCAGTCTTCATCGACTCACCTGAAGATGGCTAGCAGGTGTCTGGCCGAAATATCGTGTGATGTTTTAGACGACGACCGGCTGCATACCCGAAACTTCTATGAATATTCGATCCGCCGGGAGAATTTTAAAGTTCACGGGGACAGATATGGTAAGTGAGGCAGAGGGTATAATGCTCAAGGATCTGGAAGGACTTGTAATAGGCAGTGGAGGCGGAAACCAAGGTTTTTAGGAAAGACACCATGTAATTAATGGAACACATGATATAAAATTAGTATTCTGCCATATAGAGTGCTCACCTAAGGAGACACTGATTTCAAATTTATATACCTCGAAAACTATTGCTATATGAAGGAATGAAAATCATTTTATGTTTTAGGGGACATTGTTCCGATGGAAGTTAAAACAGCGATCAAAAATATCTGAATATTATAAGAATTTCAGCAGTCTAGATAACAATTTACTGGGTGATCAAAAAGTCAGTATAAATTTAAAAACTTAATAAATCACGGGATAATATAGATAGAGAGGTAAAAACTGACACACATGCTTGGAATGACATGGGGTTTCATTAGAACAAAAAAAAAGTTTAAAAAATGTCCGACAGATGGCGCTTCATCTGATCAGAAAAGAAATAATTAGCATAACAAATTAAAACAAAACAAATATGATGTTCTTTACAGAAAATGCTCAAAATGGTCACCATCATTCCTCAACAATAGCTGTAGTCGAGGAATAATGCTGTGAACAGCACTGTAAAGCATGTCCGGAGTTATGGTGAGGCATTGGCGTCGGATGTTGTCTTTCACATCCCTAGAGATGTCGGTCGATCACAATACACTTGCGACTTCAGGTAACCCCAAAGCCAGTAATCGCACGGACTGAGGTCTGGGAGCCTGGAAGGCCAAGCATAACGAAAGTGGCGGCTGAGCACAAAACCATCACCAAACGACACGCGCAAGAGATCTTTCACGCGTCTATCAATATGGGGTGAAGCGCCATCCTGCATAAAATTCGTACGTTCCAGCAGGTGTTTATCAGCCAGGCTAGGGATGATGCGATTCTGTAACATATCAGCGTACATCTCACCCATCACGGTAGCCGTTACAAAACCAACATCACGCACTTCCTCGAAGAAATAAGGCCCTATAACGGTAGATATGGTTCTAATGTAACCCCATGTCATTCCAAGCATGTGTGTTAATTTTTACCTATCTATATTTTTCCGTGATTTATTAAGTTTTCAAATTTAGATTGACTTTTTGATCACCCGGTACTTATTTTATTATAATGACCGGTTTCGAACAATAAACATCATCCTCAGATCGTGTCCTTGTGCATAGCTGACCCGTCTCTTCAGGAGAAGTGTTTCTCCTCAAGAGACAGGCTAGCTACGCACAAGGACACGATCTGAGGATGGTAGTTATTGATCGAAACGGATCATAATAAAAAAAGATCATGTTGCGATCTAGACTGCTGTAAATGTTATATTATCAAAAAACATTTTGATTGTGAAAGCCGTAATAATGTTATACAGAAGTTTACAAAAAGTTCGAAAAGCTGACAATAGATGGCGCTGTACGCAACACAGCTCGTACAATATCAGTGCGCATAATGAAACTTCTCCGTCGCACATCATCATTGCAATCAAATCACAGTGTTGAAATGGCCACAGCCCACAGTTCGGAGCCGGCCGCAGTGGCCGAGCGGTCTGCGGCGCGCCAGTCACGTTCTGCACGGCCACTACGGTCGGGAGTTCGAATCCCCCCTCGGGCATGGATATTTGTGCCGTCTTTACATAAGGTAGTTCATAAGTAGTTTGTAAGTTTAGGGGCTGATGACCCCGTAGTTAAGTCTCATAGGCTCTAGAAACATTTTAACACAGTTCGGAAGTGGCGCAAACTTGCCATCACATCCTGCAGTGTCTCAATAAAAATGGATGCCTCAAAGATCGCCAATTCAAGTTCGTCCAGCGTCGTTGGATAGTTAAGGTAGACAGTGCCTTTCAATGTGGCCCAAAAAAAGTAGTAACCAAAGTCACATCGGCCAAATATGAAGGTGTTCGATGCGATGTGGTCTGGCACCAACTTGTATGAACCACACAGTGAATAGTCGAGCCTCCAACGCTACCTTTGTGACGACAAATCGTTCCAATATCGCAATGTAACGTTCACTGGTCATGACTCTGCCGCATACTTGGGGAGAATGTTCAAGAATGTTCAAATATTAGTAAACCTATGGCAACAAACTACTACTGTAGGCTTACCAACTACTTAAACTAATTTAAACCTAACGCTGATATGGGGCATAGAACCGCACGGTCATTCCTGCGTGGCTTGCTTTTTCATGACTCGTACTCATATGTGAATCAGGTGAACATCACATCCTTCATTATCAACCATTGATGAGAATCTCGTTCGCAAATTCAGCTCTTTGTAGCACTGCTTGTACAGGTATTGCCTGGTGGCATTGGATTTTGAATTAGAACGTTTCAAAGCACCCCCTTCCGCAATTCTTCGGGCGGATTTCCTTGGATTTTGCTTAATCATGGCGACATTTGCAGGAGAAAGTACAGTTTTCGTGAGGACAACATTCACTGCTAGATCATCAGGGACGCTGACTGTCCGTTGGAATTTTTCGTATCGGGACCTTTTGGCACATGGAAACCGTGTTTGAAAACTGCACATTGTCGTCGTACTTCGGTCTTTTAACATGTGGTATTCCAGTACCAGAAAAGAACTTTGTTCCAAAAAAATGTTCAAATGTTTGTAAATCTATCGGACCAAACTACGTGGTCATCAGTCCGTAGCTTACAAACTACTTAAACCTAGGCAAACTAACCTAACGACAAACACACACACCCATGCCCCTGGGAGGACTCGAACCTCCACGGCAAGCAGAACTTTGTTCCTGGAATACATCACTGCAACCTCCTCCTTCGGTACGTTGACAATCATTCACATTGCAGTGGTGGAACTGATCGCTATGAACAGCGGTACACTGTTTGCAGACACGCAATAATGCAGTTAAGGCACCATCTGTCGGCAGATTTTCGAACTTTTTAGACCCAATGTTTACTTCTATAGATAATTCTTAAGGCTTTCACAATAAAAATAATTTTTGACGCATTCGTCTAACGATCGTCGATTTCGAGATATTTAATCAGGGACTCCTTCGCTGTAGATCCTGTGTTAGTACTGTTTTTACTTCACTATTCACATTTCGAAGTACACTTTGATTATCAGAACTCCTTTCGTTCTGCAAAAACCCTTATTTCTATGTGAATACGTCGAAATAATTATGTATGATTCTCGCTGATTTCTATTGTAATTGGATCGCTGTGATGCGTTTGGAAGTTGACCGTACCATTTAATGCTAGAAAGCGATTGCCTCGATGATTAAGGAATGTTGCCAGGGGAGTAAATATGCAGAGCGTAGAAGCCTCCGCCATTTTCCCGCAGCAAAGAAAGGACACTGGAATCAACAAAACATTCACAATGCCTAAAATGACGTAATTTTCTTTGGATGATTCATTATTACTTTTCTTGATTTTTTTCTTGTACATTATGTTAGTAATAAGCAACCATACTGTGTACAAATCATCAGTAGATAACATTTTAAAAGTGTTACTAAGAACACAAGGGCAGAGTAAGAGCGCACGATTCGCCGCTTGTGTGTAAATATGTTCTCGGACCGGCTCTGCCCATACATTCGGTAACTAAGTTCTTATATATAGAAATTCTATTTTACACGGATAGAATGAAAGACGACGCGATTAATGTGTAGCAAACAGATATTATGATAATGGTAAATAGCTACCTAAAAACGGTCGTAAGATTTACAAACAAATAACTATTCTCAAATGGCAAATTATTCACAATGGTTGGCTATGATGTGACACCTTGACTTCAGCTGTGTTAGCACCATTTTGGTACTTTCAAACAAACTGAACTAGCGAATTAATATCGCTTCTTGTTACGTACTTTTTCAAATACATAATTGTACAAAATTATTATAAAAAGTGACATGACACAAAACAGAAAAATCAGCGATTACTCCTCAACACGTGAGCAAGTATTCTCCATCAGTTAGTAGATCGTGATGATGTTTTCATCTCAAGTATGATCAAGTCTACGCTCGCTCAGACAATTACGAACGCAGAGACTGTCTGTTAGGTACGGGAATCCTGATTTAAAAAAAAAAAAACTAATCACAATACAATTTTCCGTCTAGCCCTTTTTGTCAGCTTTGAGTGTCAATATGACTCCTTGACTGCAATCGAGAGCACTCGGCAAAATTAATTTAAAGACTAATTACTTAGTTAAACAAGAAACCAATTTCTCTCAATACTCGGCTTAAAATTGGATACGGTCCAGATTTCCTTAACACCAATATTTTTCTGTATATCTTCTCGAAAAAGTGATAACTACACTAATTAATTTAATGAATAGCTTGCAATACTTAGACCCACGTAACTAGAACTGCATTTCGAAAACAATACTTTCTTTTCGTGTAATATTTATTCTGGGAGTGGCAGAATTATTAAGCATGAGAAAAATCGTCTGATATTTGGTGTGTACACGGCTGGCTCATATAACATCACTATCATAAATAATATATTCAAAATATTTACAAATGAAATGTTTCATAAAATGCATTTTTAAAAACCATCGGATATTTATTAAAAACCTTATATATCTACCATAAATGTTTATGTTATATTTGACTGATAGGTTTTATCTAAGATGACCACTGTATTTTTAACATTTTTAGTTATACTGACTCCTGTTTGTCGCAACTAGATGTATTTTATTTGATGCATTTTACCATTCAGCTTTAACACCTACTTATCCATGAAGATGGTTTATTGACCGAAACTGGCAGATATATCAGATTTTTAATAAACAGTCGATGGTTTTTAAAAATGTATTTTATGAAATATATTACGGCTGTTGACACTCGCCTCACCAAAGCATACAAATGAAATGATATACATTCTCTGTTCACTGAGGCACAGATTTTGTCAGATATAAATTGTAATTACATGGAACTATTTATTGAGTAAAAATATGCAAATAGTCTCTTCTTTTCATTTCTTTTGGAAAAAATTATTGTAAACCAATTAGCTTTCGAACCATTCTAGGCTCACTATCAGATGTATGTATTACATAAACATTACAGTACGTCCGTAAAGTCATGGTGCAGTTTGAACAGGTTGCAAAAAGGCAACGAAACAAAGTTTCTATAGTTCCTTAGTGTATTTCGATGTGGCTGAAATACGCTCAGTGCAAGCAGTAGCACGCTTTATTAATAATGAATTATCAGTACTTTTATTTAAATTCCTGCTCGTTTCACAACTTTTAAATAGATAAATACCTTGGTTTGCTACTTTGATTACTGGTTGACGTTATGGTTATCCGCCGTACATGCAAACCAGTATGGCACGAACACGAACTGTAAATTATTTTTGCGCACACCATCGACTCTTGTAATCGTAATCGTTATGGCAATCTTCTGTTTTTGGTTCCCATACAGGATCAACTTGTTTTGTTCCTCTGACAGTTTAACTGTTCAGACCCCTGTTTCTCTGGAGCAGATATAGGAGATGATACTTATGTGATAGTAAAGTCTATGGTTCGTTGGCGATGTAATATGTTGCAGTTCCTAAGTCAATGCAATCAAAGTATACTGCCATTAGCGTTGTCGCCGCGGTGGAGTGGCCGAGCGTTGTAAAGGCACCTAACGGGGAGCGCGCTGCTGCTCGCCGTCGGAGTTTCAAGTCTTCCCTCGGGCATGGGTGTATTTGTTGTCCTTAGTATAAGTTAGTTTAGGTAGTTTGTAAGCCAAGGGACTGATTACCAGACTAGTTAAGTCCCAAAGATTTACAAACAAACATTAATGTTACTTATTTTCATACTCGCAAACCCACTCATCAGAATCTAAAGTGTATTTGCCATTTAACCAAAATTATTAAATTTGAAATAAGCAATTCTTTATCGTTCTAAATACAGGAAAACATCCGAAATTTGTTAAGTTTTAATTCTCAGATACAAAACTTTCTTGTCATTACAAATGTATGTTCATTCGTTGTCTGTGAAATGTCTAAGGAACTACGTTACTGCAAGGATTTTAAACTGGTTTTCAGTAATAAGTGGAGTGGTTCACGAGGAATATTTAATTTACAAAGACTTCATACTGATTTGCTGAGCTACGTGAAGTCCTTGCCTTGCCTCACGAACTATAGTATCAGTATGCAACGTCAGTTGCACTAGAGATCTATTATATCTATTCGTAACATTTTTTTCAGAAAGGAGTACAAAATGAAGTTGTAGATTTCATTTCTTGTTGATATTTCTTCTTCGTTTCAGTAAATATGTCTATATTACACTGCTTCAACTATTTTACTCAAAGCAATATCAATAAAATATTTCAAAATAATCTTTAATTCTCGTATTTATTTCTTAGTGCTTTGGTATGATTTTATTTATTACCATAGAATCATCTGTCCGTTTTATTTATTTTTGGGAATTAAATTTACCTAACCGAGGAAATATTTTGTTGTTTAATGAAAGAACTCCAATAATTGCGTTTTTTATTTTATTTTATATTTTTTATATTACACTGGTCAAAATAATTAGGGAATCAGGTGAGATATCATACGCAATACACGTACGGTAAAGTATTTTTATTCTGATATTGGTTACGATTGCAATTTTTGTGTGATACAATACGATATTTTGCTGTCTTAACTCTTTACTTGCGGTTTACATGGCATTTATTAAGAGCGAGGCACAATTGGGCTACCATAATAGTGGGAAAGTAATTCTCGTTGCCCTCTAGTAGGGTGTGTGATCACCTCGGGCGGCCATTACAGTTGCGTGGTATGGACGATAGTATCAGGTTATCAATCTGCTCTTGGGGGATATTTGGCCATTCTTCAAAAAATAAAATGTTTGTAAATCTATGGGACTTAACTAGTGTGGTTATCAGTCCCTAGCCTTACAAACTACTTAAACTAACCTATGGACAACGCATACCCAAATCCGAGCAAGGACTCGAACCTCCGACGGGGAGCAACCGTGCTCACAGCAGCAAGAGCACTTTTGAGCACTTGGCCATTCCACTGCGGTGGCAATTCTTCCATGAGTGCAATATCCAGCTCTTCAATCGTTGTGGGAGGTGCTGCTCTGGCTGCTGTTCATCTGAAAGTGCATCCCAGACATGTTCAATCGGGTTTAAGTCCGGTGAACAAGCTTTCCTCTCCATTCGTTCAATTTCCTCAACTTCAAGCATGTTCTCCACCAGGGTATGTCTGTGGGGTCGAAGGAAGGAACCCATCTCCTTTGGCAGCAGCGTAAGGCACAACAAAAGATTGAAGGATCTCGTCTCTATACCTCTGAAAAATCAAAACGCCATTGTGAACGACATAGAGGTCCGTACGTCCGCCAATACTGATCCCTGGCCACATCATTCGTCCAGTACCATGATGTGGTCATGTTTCTGCACGTTAACATGATTGTTCCAAGTTCCTCATTCTCTCCAGATGAGGGAACGACGATTGTACTGCTGAACTCAAAATCTTGACTCATCTGTGAAGAGAAAATGGCGCCATTAGTTACGACTCCAAGTCTGATGTTCCTCCGGGCATATTCTACGGACCGTATGGTGTCTTATCTCGCTGATGTTACCCTTAGACGACCTTGGCCTTGCCTTTTTTAACGGATTCTGTTGCCTCAAATCGCGTGCAGGTCCTGGAGATTACACTTTGGGACACTCCGATAGCTGCAGCCTCCACGCTGTGTCTTCGCTTCCAACCTTCCTATGGTTCTTCACGCAATAGCTCCGCGTAAGTCACTGTCTGAACCCAACTGCTTGTGTAATTCGTTTGGTAAACGCAAATCAACACCAACCCCTCCTGCAGCAACTTTTTGTTACTACCACTATGTCGGCTGCCGTAATGTAGTTGTCCCCGCTCTGTACAACCGACTGAAAGATGTCGAACCATTTTAGTTGGTTCTACCAATGGCGATACTTCAGAACCTCGATCTATCAACTAATCCCCTGATTGTTTTGACCAATGTATACAAGTCGTCAATGTGGTGGTAAGGTTGAGGGAGGAGGAGTTGTTCCGAATTACAGTGTTTAACCGGACTCAGGGCAGCCTGCATCCATCCATACCAACTCAGCAGCATTAGGAGGAGCAACAAAAACCACACAATTGGGCCAACATTGCATAAAACTAATATGCACTAGCACAAACTTCACATAGCTTCCAACATAGTGTGTTACTTTCAAGGGAAGTAATTAAAGAAGCTGTGGAATGGCCGATTGCTCTAAGGGTCTTTGCTATGAAGCACGTGGTTGCTCGCCGTTGAAGGTTCGAGTCCTCCCTCGAGGATGGGTGTGTGTGTGTGTGTGTGTGTGTGTGTGTGTGTGTGTGTGTGTGTGTGTGTTATCCTTGGCATAAGTTAATTTCAGTGGTTTGTACTCCTAAGGACTGACAATCGCAGCACTGAAGTATGTTAGGGTGCGTTTATGCTGCCACCTGGCACCTGGCAGCTCGCTGCTCGCCGGCAGCCTTGTCGCATTCACGCAGCAGGCACCTTGCTGCTCGCCGTGTGTATTCTCCTGCGGCTGTTACAGCTGAGTGCACAGCTGCAGTGGCGTGAAGCGTGAAACATGTACTCCACGTCGTCTGACGACAGTGACAGTGATTATTCGCCACAAAAATGTTGTTATTGGAAAGGAGAATGAAGAGGAGGCATGCTGAACGTCCACACTACAGATACTTTCACAAGTAGTACCGACAGCTCAAAAACTATCCAGATCACATTTTCAAACATAATAATAATCTGCTTCAGATCTTCACTCATTGTTGTCTGTATTGAAACTACCTCTAATATTTAATATTGTGCGCGATGGGCACCAGAGTTCACGTGCGCAACAGTCAAACGCCGCTCTGCTAGAGTGATCTTGTTGCAACCAATCACAATGCAAGTTTCAGGCCAGGTGGCGATGGTCGTAGCGCGAAACACAAACCAGTTTGATATCATCGCCTGGCGAGGATCGTAGCGAGCAGCAAGCTGGGCGAGCTGCGATGGAGCACTCTAAATGGGCCGGTAAGATTCTGTGGGTTTGATTCATCATTGTCGTGCAATGTCGGCGAGCAGTGAGGTGGTAGCATAAACACACCCTCAGATTTACAAATATTTGAAGTATTTTAAATGCTTTGCAACTTTATATACGAGACATGCTTAGTGAAATGAAGTACTTGCTAAAATATGGAGTTTCACATAATATTCTTATTAAATGCTGATACTTAAATCCTTCTAGTATTTAAGAAATCAGCACTTTTGTTTCAGTATTTCTACACTGCGTAATTTTCCTTAGTGAGTAAAATAACTTTATTGCTTATCACAGAAATATTAATTAAAGTGAATACATCAACATCAAACGACGTCGTTGAAGTGGGGCAGAGCAAAGAATAAAAAGTGGGCCAAGGATTTGGAACATCAATCATTGATCAGCTCAGTGTTGAAATTTGTTTAACTTTCTAGCTCGCCTCAAGTGTTCAAAAAACACGAGGCTAATTGACACGGAAGAAGATATAAAATTATCTTAACAAAGAGGAAAGAATTTGAAGGTTACGAAAAAATGCACGGAAGTAATAAAAGTGAAATGCCAGTTCGAGAAGATATCTATGAGGAATAACAGTTGAAATAATGGAAAGCCTTTTAAATAATTGGAGAGTCCACGGGAAAAAGGGGGGTAAGTCAGTTCTTCTCAATTTTTCAGGAGAGAAGATTTTAACACCAAACCTTCTGTAACAAATGCAATTTTTAGCCAATTCGCTTGAAATTTATGTTTAGTGTAGCCTTACATATTCCTCTACAAGGTGTTCCTGTAAATGTACTGTAACAACCTAAAGAAAATATTATATAGAATGACGTCAATTTTTTGTAGGGATGTATAGCACTTGATATTTATCCTACGGACGACAGGAAAATTATACAACCCATCCCAGTGCTGCATAAATAAAATGGGTTGGAAGCGTTGTCAGGATGGAAGGCGGAGCGGTGAAGGCTTGTGGGCGTCCTAGGAAAGGGTGGCTGAATGGCAAATAAAAGATAGGATGCAAGTTAATATTTAGTATATTCTGAAATACGGGATACATATCGGGACTCGCCCTGGGTACGGATGTAATGAATGAGTGCCAGTCTAAGTTAGAGTATTAGAAAATGGAAAAGGTTACGGTAATGGTTACGGTTCACACAGTTGGTGGCTGATACCGAACGGCCGCTAGGCGGGAGCGGACGGCATGCGGCCGTTCGCCCCGCACCGAGGCTGGACCTCTGAGTGCGTCTGTTCTGTACGAGAACTCAAACTGAAGAGAGCAAAGGAACTGATTCTCTCATCTCAGTGTCCTCCAGCAGTAGCACACATGATCAAACGTGGGTGTCTGCTATTGGCTCCACGGTAGCATGGAAACGTCAGTACTTGCAGCACGGACGCCAGATGGGTGGCGTGATTTTAGAATCAGCATTCAATACTGGTTCTGGCCGGCTCTGTCCTGCAAGGTGGACAGCCTTGGTCACGTTGTCAAGGCGTATGTCACAGTGGAAGAACACTTGTAAAACTTACGCGAAGTTTTGAAATAAAAATTTGAATTATTTCCCTAACCTATTTTAGACTGGCTGTCCATCCTGTACATTCCCTCCCCCTTCCCTAGAAGTGGTGACTCACAAAGTTTAGATGGACGCCAGACACTCCTAGGAAGAACGGATTGACCGAAAGGGGACCTAGTAACTAAGGGAGGAATGTGTTACAATTCCAACACATTTAGTGTGAGGGTGAAGGGACTTACATGTAGTCACATTTGGTTTTCAGGTAAGCAATAAAATTAGGGAGTGACATAACTATTCAGAAATATGTCAAACCATGAATTCAGTAATGTGAAAATTTGAACCATTTAACAGTTGAATGTAGTGTTACATTTAAAATTAAAGCGTGTTTCACATGTTACGTGTCATTGCTAAATTCGGTGAAATCAAAGTGTTGACACTGGCCGAACTTAATTGGCACGAGTCTCGCAATGGTTACAGATGCTCCTAGAAATGTGTGGATGTTTGTGTTGTTTGGCAAATATTAATCTCGTTATTACACAGTGTAACAAATGTAAAAAAATCACACAAGGAATTATATAATTATAAGAGGATTAATGCATCTGAGTAACAACCATATTGGATCACATTACTGCACAAAATTGAAATAAGTTTTCCTTCACTGAATCACGGTGTAAAATATAGTAAAATAACGGACTCAATGAAATCAATTCAATGGAAACTGACAAATACACACCATTTTAAAATGCTTATACTCAGACAATGGCTATGCTTTCCATAGATTAACATGGACTTAATAATTCAGTATAAATATCAAATGGATTGTTATTTGTAATCCCAGAAAAGAACTAATATCCATTGTAAAGAGTAATAATGGCTTTTATTTCTTAACTGACCAACTGCATTTAAGTTACAACCTTTTTTTAAAACCAGTAACATCACTGATTACATAAAATGTTGTTGAAGTGCCAAAATACACTAATGCAACTGAACATGAAATGTGTGGGATTAAAAGTGTTTTAAACAAAGGGATAGAAGTAAGGAAGTAAAATATGAAAATAAAACAGGTTTTATCTACCTTAGTTCTCAGCATAATACACAAGGTCTAAAAATATAAATCGATACATAATACTTAATTATTCACTTTGAAATATTGCAAGTTACTTAAAGAGGCAACAGTCCTTCCATATAGGTCATGTAGGACAACTACACAATAACATTAACACTATGTCAAAGTCGTATTGTGGCCTCACTGTAGCCTCAACGAAAGTGATTATTACACAGTCGACCTCAAATGATAACACCGAACTAAATAAGGGTTTCTTAACGGTGTATAAAACACAGAGAAAACTAAATTACTTGATACTCTGACAAGTACAGGAAAAAATAGTTATAATAATATCTTGGATAAAAATTAAGGTTTTTTCCCAATATAGCTGCTTTTAATAAATGTCTACAATCATTAGACAGAAGAAGAGTTAATATTGCGTATCACAAAATTAACTAATTCTTATAGAATTTCATAAGGCGTATCACTTGTGAGCCTCAATTGGTATTATTTCATTAATCACCAGTGTTGAGATACTTCGCGCGAAAAAATGTTCAAATGTTTGTACTTAACTACGGGGTCATCAGTCCCTAAACTTGCAAACTACTTATGAACTACTTACGAACTAGGACGGCACAAATATCCATGCCCGAGGGGGGATTCGAACTCCCGACCGTAGTGGCCGTGCAGACCGTGATTGGAGCGCCTCAGTCTCCTCGGCCATCGCGGCCGGCTACAACTGTCAGACTCGCACGTGGTGCGTAGCGCGGTAGGAGAGGTGATAATCAGAAAAGTGTAATGGCTGCTTTGCTAGGGGGTGTGAGGGGAGGCAAGTCTCGTCTACGCGCACGGCGGGAGGGTAGAGAGGAGAGGCACACGAGATACGCAGGAGGGGAGGAAGAGGGGAGTGTGGTGGAGCGGCTACAGCTGATTGCAACAGGCTTGAAGGAGGCAGGTGGTCTAACGTCAGGTGACGGCGTATTAGCACGCGCCTTAACAATGCAAGTAAATAGAATTTTGGCGGAAATTCACTCAGGTGCACGTAAAACGGCAGCACAATAACATCGGCTACAAACAGCGAATAAAATAAATAACGTATCAGAGATTTGGAAATGAATTTCATTCAGATGAATGGAAAGTAGGTTAAAGTCAGTTTGATACGTAATGGATAAAGATCAGTAAGTTAAATAAAGTACACATTTTAAAATTTCAACGACGTCTCAAGGCTTCTATGCGTTGAAATTTTAGCAGGCACAAGGTTCCTAAACGTTGGCCATTCGTTTTGAGAATCTGTCATCTGCATAAATATCGTAACATAGTAGCTCTAGGATGTCGAAATTGTCGATACAGTCCATAAGTTTCTGTTGAATTGACACTAGTTAAAGCCAGAAAACAGGATGCGGCTTACAATTTTAGGAAGAAAGAGTGGAGGAAAC
This sequence comes from Locusta migratoria, assembly GCA_026315105.1. Lineage (NCBI taxonomy): Eukaryota > Metazoa > Arthropoda > Insecta > Orthoptera > Acrididae > Locusta > Locusta migratoria. Next base: position 333,736,833 of record CM048746.1, on the reverse strand, counting down.
AAGGCGGTCGATGGATTTTAAGAATTAAAAAGCGCGCAATTAATTTTTAATCCTTATAATCACTAACTTCAAATTTGAATTAACAGGCACTAAAAGGTCTCAAAGAAATGAAGGTAGCACAGGGAAGGCAACCCACAACCGAATCACTCTAACCATTGGAAATGAAAATGGTTAACAATGCTCCATTGACAATAGAAGCAAACAGCATAAAATCCATATAGGAGCCTGCATATTATGGATTTGGTAACGAAACGTGATACTTCACAATGGCGAATAAGAAGGGATAAATTGTTAATAGTAGGAAACGTTAACTCTTCCTCAGTTAATGACAGTACACTTAAAATTCTCAACGATAATTCAGATACGCTAAAAATATAAGTGAGAACTCGACAGATATAAGTCTGGAAAACCTTACTCACTAATAAATCTTAACGCAAATCTATATTATGAGTGACTGGAGCACATTTTAATTGATACTTCATGCTTAATAATGTGGTACTTTAAAAGAGAACAGGATTTACTAACGTCTGGGTTACTCATCATTGCATAATAGCACTGGATCTCGTGATATGGGATAAGAACAACATATCATTACTGTTCACACGTTATAGCACATTATAAGTACCTCTCTTGTAGTACTGCATACAAATTATTTACACATCAACTTAGGCTGTCTCTGGCCGTATCAACTGGAAATAACTTCTCGTAATTCCGATGTGCGTTGTGTTTCACGTACATTTATTGCCAAGGTACTGACACAGGAAACATAATGAACCCTGTTACGGAAATTTCAGAATCGGACAAAGAAAAGGCGTGTATGAGGTAAAACTAGGAGGTATATAGAATCAGAATGGCAGCAATAGAAATAAGGAAAAGTTGTTTTTTCTTGGTCTTCTCGCTATGTACAACAGTTTTCTTCTTTATACTCCTCTTACCACCCCTATGAACCACATACATTGCCGAGGTGGGGTGGCTTGCGTGGCCGGCCGCGGTGGCCGAGGAGATGAGGCGGTTTAGTCACGGTCTGCACGGCCACTGCGGTCGGGGGTTCGAATCCCCCCTCGGGCATGGATATTTGTGCCGTCCTAGTTCGTAAGTAGTTCATAAGTAGTTTGTAAATTTAGGGACTGATGACCCCGTAGTTAAGTCCCATAAGCTTTACAAACATTTGAACATTTGATTTGGCTTGCGTGCCTCAACGATGCAGATAGCCGTACCGTAGGTGCAACCACAGCGGAGGGGTATCTGTGGAGAGGCCAGACAAACGTGTGGTTCCTGAAGAGGGGCAGCAGCCTTTTCAGTAGTTACAGGGGCAGCAGTCTGGATGATTGACTGAGCTGGCCTTGTAATATCAGCTAATGTGGCTTTGCCACACAGTTACTGTGAACGGCTGAAAGCAAGAAAAATTTAAAAAGGGAAATGGATAGGTAGATTAGTGAAGTTCGGTGCCAGGATGAACAGTATTTCTGGTCGGGTGAGTACAGGATTATAAATAGAAAATCAGTTGGGGGTATCACAGGAGTAGGACTGGTAATGGATAAGAAAATAGGAATGAGGGTAAACTACTATGAGCAGCACAGTGATCGCATTATCATTGTCAAGATAGATACGAAGCCAACACCGACAATAGTAGTACAGGTTTATATGCCAACTAACTCTGCAGATGATGAGGAGATCGAAGAAATATATGAGGAGCTAAAGGAAATTACTCAGACAGTTAAGGGAGAGAAAAACTTAATTGTGATGGGAGACTGGAATTCGGTAATAGGAAAAGGAAGAGAAGGAAAAATAGTAGGTGAATATGGACTGGGCAGAAGGAATGAAACACGATTTAATCGTAACAAACACGTGGTTTAAGAAATACAAAAGAAGGTTGTATACGTGGAAGACACCAGGAGACACGGAAGGTATCAGATAGATTATATCATGGTAAAACATAGATTCCGGAACCAGTTTATAAACTGTAAGACATACCCAGAGGCAGATATAGACTCTGACCATAACTTGTTAGTCATGAACTGTAGGCTGAAACTGAAAAAAACTGCTGAAAGGTAGGAAAATAAGTAGGTGGGACTTAGATAAGTTGAAGGAACGTGAAGTTCTGGAGAATTTCAGAGGGAGATTTAGGCAACAATTGACAGAAACAGGGGGAAATAAAACAGTGGAAGAGGAATGGGTAGCATTGAGAGATGAAATAGTGAAGGCAACAGAGGACAATATAGGTAGAAAGGCAAGACCTACGAAAAATTCTTGGATATCACAGGAAATACTAAATTTAATTGATGAAAGGAGAATATATAAAAATGCACTAAATGAAACAGGCTACATGGAGTTCAAACGACTAACAAATGAGATTGACAGGAAGTGCAAAATGGCTAAGCAGGAATGGCTAGAAGCCAAATGCAAATCTGTAGAAGAATGTATAAGAAGGGGAAAAGTAGATACCGCCTACAGGAAAATAAGAGATACATTTGGGGACAAGAAAAGCAACTCTATGAATATCAAGAACTCAGATGGAAAACCAGTTCTCAGCAAAGAAGGGAAAGCTGAAAGGTGGAAAGAGTACATAGAGCAGCTCTACAAAGGAAATGAACTTAGAAACGATGTTGTAGGAAGGGAAGAGGAAGTAGATCAAGATGAAATAGAAGATACTATACTCAGAGATGAATTTGACAGAGCCCTGAAAGACCTAGGTCGGAACAAGGCCCCAGGAGTAGATGACATACCCTCAGAGCCACTAAAGTCTCTGGGAGAGCCAGCCATGACAAAACCATTTGAACTGATGTGTAGGATGTATGAGACAGGCGAAATACCCTCAGACTTCAAGAAAAATGTAATAATCCCCATTCCAAAGAAATCTGGCGCAGACAGGTGTGAAAATTACAGAACCATCAGTTTGATAAGTCATGGTTGCAAAATATTAACACGAATTATATACAGGAGAATGGAAAAGCTGGTAGAAGCTGACCTCGGGGAAGATCAGTATGGATTCAGGAGGAACGTAGGAACCCGGGAGGCAATACTCACTTTACGTCTTATCTTAAAAGATAGATTAAGGAAAAGCAAACCTACATTTTTAGCTTTTGTAGATTTGGAGAAAGCGTTTGAAATGTTGACTGGAATACACTCTTTCAAATTCTGAAGTCAGCAGGGGTAACATACAGGGAAAGCAAGGTTATTTATAACTTGTACAAAAGCCAGGCCGCAGTTATTAGACTCGAAGGGCATGAAAGGGAAGCATCAGTTGGGAAGGGAGTAAGACAGGGTTGTAGCCTTTCTCCGATGTTATTCAATTTGTACATCGAGCAGGCGGTGAAGGAAAGCAAGGAAAAATTTGGAATAGGGATTAAAGTTCAGGGGGAAGAAATAAAAACATTGCGTTTTACTGATGACATTGTAATTCTGTCAGAGACAGCAAAGGACCTGGAAGAGCAGTTGAATGGAATGGACAGTGTGTTGAAGAGAGCGTATAAAATAAACATTAACAAGAGCAAAACAAAAATAATGGAATGCGGTTTTAGAAAATCAGGCGATGCTGAAGGAATTAGATTAGGTAACGAAACAATGTAGGTGGTAGATGAGTTTTGTTACTTGGGTAGTAAAATAACATGCGATGATCGCAATACAGAGGATATAAAATGCAGAATGGCAATGGGAAGGAAAGCATTTTTGAAAAAGAGAAATTTGATAACATCGAATATTAATTTAAGTATAAGGAAGTCTTTTCTGAAGGCATTTGTGTGGAGTGTTGCCTTGTACGGGAGTGAAACATGGACGATAAGCAGTGCAGACAGGAAGAGAATAGAGGCTTTTGAAATGTGGTGCTACAGAAGAATCCTGAAGATTAGGTGGGTAGATCGCATAACTAATGAAGAGGTACTGAACAGAATTGGTGAGAAAAGGAATTTTTGGCATACCCTGACTAAAAGAAGGGATCGTTTGGTAGGACACATTCTTAGACGTCGAGGAATCGTAAATTTAACATTGGAGGGAAGTGTGTGGGGTAAAAATGGCAGAGGGAGACCAAGAGACGCGTATAGTAAGCAGATTCAAGTAGATGTGTGTTGCCGTTCTTATGAGGAGATGAAAAGGCTTGCTCAGGATAGAGTAGGGTGGAGAGCTGCATCAAACCAGTCTCCGGACTGAAGACCATAACAACAACAACTCCTCTTAAGGATATTACGCTCACACACAGTACCCTTGACTCACCATGTGGCAACTATCTATAAGCTCCATTACATCGGTTAAAACATTACTCAACTTTAGCTGCCCTCTGGAGGGTAACAGCTTAAGGCTTTTTACTTGCACGTCACTTAGGGTGCAGTAGGGATTCGGGTATCTCTCAAAGGCTATCTTATCACATCGTAACCAGGCTTCTCTCCGGTAAAACATTTTCGAATCAACAAGATTCACATTTCGTGCCCTGAAGCACACTGTCGTCACATGCTTTGGTAACCAGCTTGCGAAACTACCACTTTTACGGAAGGAAAAGCTCATATAGAGATAAATACGCAGGAGGAAAAAGAAAAACATACAGAGAGTAGAGGAGGGAGGGGCAAAAGTTCAAATCTTAAGTTTACAATGTGGTGGATCAACACAGCGTTCTAACGGTTCCCACGGTTTGAGACGCTAGTCGTGTGTACGACTGTTTGTGCGGCTGCGGACTTCAGTCGAAACTCGTCAGCAAATCGGATAGACTACCACGATTGAAAACTTTTTGTTTGTGGTTTTTCTGTTAAGACCTCAACGCTAGTATCGCGTCCGAGTTTGATCTTAGAACAAAAACACACATCCTTCAAGATTGAGAATTTCACACTTCTCCCTTGTACCAATGATTTTACAATTTCTGCCAGACTCGGCTTGGAGGGGGAATGCCTTGCTTTAACCCATTACGTATGTGGAGTGCGGAAATTTAATTTCAATTACGGCACGGAAAATATTGATATGAAAGATAAAGGAAAGCAAGATCGTGACACCAACTGAAATGGAAGAAATATCACAAACATTTCGTACACTGCAGACGCCAGGCCACATCTACCTAGGGTTCATGACAAAACTTTGTCAAAAATCATAAAATTGTGTCATTCATTAGAGATGCTACAAATTAATTAAAAAATGAAAGTTCCATACTTCCGGCAATGCTCAGACTAGTAATATTAGGTAAAGAGTATTCTCTACTATAACTGTAAAATGGGCAGCAAAAAAACCAACATTAGCAAATCCAGTCACTCGCGAGAAGAAACAACATTATGCCTTGAAACTTTCTGGCAGATTAAAATTGTGTGCCGGAACCGGGACTCGAACTTGGGACCTTTGCCTTTCGCGGGCAAGCGCTCTACCACTGAGCTACCCCGACACGACTCACGACGCCGCCTCACAACTTTACCTCCGCCAGTACCTCGCCTCCTACTTTCCGAACTTCACAGAAGCTCTCCTGCGAAACTTGCAAGACTAGCACTCCTGGAAGAAAGGATATGGTGGAGACATGGCTTAGCCACAGCCTAAGGGATGTTTCCAGAATGAAACTTTCACTCTGCAGCGGAGTGTGCGCTGATATGAAACTTCCTGGCAGATTAAAATTTTGTGCCGGAACCGGGACTCGAACCTGGGACCTTTGCCTTTCGCGGGCAAGCGCTCTACCACTGAGCTACCCCGACACGACTCACGACGCCGCCTCACAACTTTACCTCCGCCAGTATCTCGCCTCCTACTTTCCGAACTTCACAGAAGCTCTCCTGCGAAACTTGCAAGACTAGCACTCCTGGAAGAAAGGATATGGTGGAGACATGGCTTAGCCACAGCCTAAGGGATGTTTCCAGAATGAAACTTTCACTCTGCAGCGGAGTGTGCGCTGATATGAAACTTCCTGGCAGATTAAAATTGTGTGCCGGAACCGGAAAGTAGGAGGCGAGGTACTGGCGGAGGTAAAGTTGTGAGGCGGCGTCGTGAGTCGTGTCGGGGTAGCTCAGTGGTAGAGCGCTTGCCCGCGAAAGGCAAAGGTCCCAGGTTCGAGTCCCGGTTCCGGCACACAAATTTAATCTGCCAGGAAGTTTCATATCAGCGCACACTCCGCTGCAGAGTGAAAGTTTCATTCTGGAAACATTATGCCTTACTTAGCCTAGGGAAAGTTAATATTCAAATTATTCCGTTAGCTCGAGGCACCTCGGAACAGCAGGAAATAAATGATTCAGTATCAGTCTGAACTTATCCGTCGGGACGTGGTATGGCACGTTGAAGTACGACGGTGCTGCGGTGCATAGCAGGCGGGGGCGGCAGGTGGGCGGCGAGTGATGTGCGGTCGCACGCACAGGAAGTGCGCGTTGCTGCGGCGTGGGCGGCGGAGGCGGGGTCGCAGCAAGTGGGCCGCACTGCTACGGGTTGCAGTGGTTAGGACCTGGTACGGAGCCATCTTCGTCTGCTTTAGAGTTGGCTACTGAGTTGATGTTTCGACTCAGTGAATCGATTCAGTGAACTGTTCGACTGAGTCGAAACTTGAATCAGCACTGTTTCGAAACAACAACGAATCTTGTGATTCATGTATCGGACACTAGGTACTGTTAACATGAGTTTTGCTGTCCGTCTGCATGGGTGAGTTCGACACAGCGTGCAGGCGTGCAACGGGTTTTTAAGTTGTTCCCCTAACGCGACATGCGTTATTTTGTATTATGCTACCGGTCCCCTTCAACTGAGTTTTGAAAACTGGGATACCACCGAGAAAAGTTGTGAAGTCCTTCGGTGTTTTGAGGTTGTTTCGCGTGAACTAAGCGTTGTTATGCATTGTTGCTACATCTGTGCCAGGTGAAAGCATCTTTTCCAAGCAAGGGCAAATAATTTCAGTGAGTCGAAACCGCATTCTCAGTAAGATGTCAAAAATAACGTTTTCTAACTTCAATTTAAAGAAACTGTAACTGATTCTCTTTTATTTGTCTTACAGAAGATGAATATCATTATTAGAATTCCTATCTGGAAATTGAAAAATTTTAGTTCAGTTTTGTGGTTTCCTCACGTAAATTGTGAAATGTGTTTCCTTGTGTTAATACTCGTAGTAATATCTGTTCATTGCATTAAATATGTCTTAGGAACAAATCTTAAATATTTTGTTTATATCGATTGGTTAGAAAAGTTATTCATTTCTGGATGCACGTAGACATTTGAACCATGATCTTTCTTGTTTTATTGAAACATAATTATGCAATTTTGAAGGTTGGAAAAAGTTTCATGACTTTGGAATTTGAACATTACTATTTTGTGCTTCCTTTGTTACAATATTTGCTTGGAAAATACGAGTAATTTAGGAAACGTTTACGCTTTAACATGATTGTAAAATCGTAGTAGCAAACAAATCCTGTGCCTTTCAGTTAAGTCTAGTGAATAACGTATTAAAACAGTGTTGATATTCCATAGATGTTTCGTTTTTGCTGTGTCGCCCTACTGCAGCTTTCTCGACTCACGTGAATCAGGGACGCAGGGCTGCGGCACATCAAGTGTTTTGAGTGCCGAAGCAGTGAGTCGACTCACTGCGGCGCCCTGCAGCTGTCGCGGTCCACGTGAATCAGGGAAGGTAGCGCGGCACACGACTCTGCAGCACGCCAGATGTTTGGTGTGCCGAAACACTGAGTCGACTCACTAGAATCAGATGATCCGTATGTTTCGAAACAGTGAAATGATCCGAACTGCCCGTCACTAGTCTGCTTGGCAGGAGCGGCAGGAGACGTGGCGCTTCATCCGCACAGGACTGCGCCGTATGTGGGCGGCAGCGGCAGGTGGGCCGCGCCAACCGGGCCTTCAGTGGGCCGAAAACAGTAGCACGTGTGCGCAGGTGAGCTGCGCACGTGGATTAGTTCACGGTAGAGATGGGATAATTGAAACATCTGACGGTTTCGAAACCAATGAAACCGTACCATCTGTGGCTTCGAAACACTGTTTCGAAACCATGAAGCCGTGAAGCAATGTATGTTGCATCCTGAAATCTTCGTTCTAGGATGGCAATATTTTTCACTATGTGGACAAGGGTACATACAAGAACCTGTCAACCATAGAGTATATATTTACTTCTTGGTCTGTACGAAACATGTTGATAAAGATTTTCTCCCGTGTTGTTGATGTTGCCAACATAGTCACACGAGGCCGCCGCGCCGGTATGATGGGTAAAAGTTTACTCCGCTAGGAACTCACAAACTACAATATGGTACACATATTACAGTGATGGATCATAAATGCTACTTTCTATACATACTAAATAAATTATAGGGAATAAAGGGCACACTAAATAATCACATATAATGCTATGGAATTGCAAAAATAATAAAATAAGAGACAAGTTCATCACTTCTACGTCTTGATCGCAATTCCTTTAACACGACAGTCGAAAAATTATAACGATTGGAGGTAACATCGTTTTTACTCGTAAGAAACTAACTCTTTAACACGAGATTAAATATGCAATGTACCCTTGTTCGTATAAAAAATGTCATTTCAGGCTTCATGTTGTATCTTATTTTAAAAAATGTAGTTTCACTCGTGTTTTTAATATGGTTGATAAACCTAGAATTTCAGTGGTTACTTCAATGCAAATAGCGAACGTTGGTTTATTGTTCTTTTACATTTATGAAGCAGGCATTATGTCATTTCGGAATACAGCAGTCTCTTGCAAACGAATCTTGATTTCAGTAATCATAAGCTGCAGACTCACGAGTGTCAACTACTATTTGACACTCTCTCCAGTAAAATGAAACACCACATTTCGATACCATTAGTCTGTACCGCCTTTCTGCATTAGTGGTTTGAAACACCGGTGTTGTGAAACCGACACGAAACCGTGAAAACGACACAAAACCGTGAAACCGACAGGAAGAAACGGTTTCAGTATATCGACAATCAACCGCGAATGTGATCCGAAACAGAACGGAATGAAACCGCATGGTTTCGAAACCGTGAAAGATGCCGGTTTTGAAACCCTGAAACTGTTGTGTGTATCGAAACCTGGTTTCGAAACCATGAAACCGTAGCCAACTCTAGTTCACGGGGAAGTCGGCGGTAAACTGCGGCAGGTCGCGCGTCACGCACATGGCGCACACGTGCGCTGCGGCAGGCAGGCGCGCGGCGTTGGACTTGGCACCCGGCACGGAATATGCAAGTGCAGCGGCTGCAAGGATGTCACGGCGGCGATGCCGTGGCTCGGCGGAATAGAGGCTGTCGACCAGCCACACAGCATAACGTGAACCAAAATTTTGCGGCCACCCTAATGGCCGAAAGGTGGGTTATCGATCGCACTTCGGACGCCAAATTGTACAGCACTTGATCTTTATCTTACGGATGACAGGAAAATTATACAACCCATCCCAGTGCTGCATAAATAAAATGGATTGGATGCGTTGTCAGGATCTAAGGCGGAGCGGTGAAGGCTTGTGGGCGCCCTAGGAAAGGGTGGCTGAACGGCAAATAAAATATAGGATGCAAGTTAATATTTAGTATATTCTGAAATACGGGATACATATCGGGACTCGCCCTGGGTACGGATGTAATGAATGAGTGCCAGTCTAAGTTAGCGAATTAGAAAATGAAAAAGGTTACGGTAATGGTTTCGGTTCACACAGTTGGTGGCTGATACCGAACAGCCAGTAGGCGGGAGCGCACGGCATGCGGCCGTTCGCCCCGCACCGAGGCTGGACCTCTGAGTGCGTCTGTTCTGTAAGAGAACTCAAACTGAAGAGAGCAAAGGAACTGATTCTCTCATCTCAGTGTCCTCCAGCAGTAGCACAAGTGATCAAACGTGGGTGTCTGCTATTGGCTCCACGGTAGCATGGAAACGTCAGTACTTTCAGCACGGACGCCAGAAGGGTGGCGTGATTTTAGAATCAGCATTCAATACTGGTTCTGGCCGGCTCTGTCCTGCAAGGTGGACAGCTTTGGTCACGTTGTTAAGGCGTATGTCACAGTGGAAGAACACTTGTAAAACTTACGCGAAGTTTTGAAATAAAAATTTGAATTATTTCCCTAACCTATTTTAGACTGGCTGTTCATCCTGTACAGGGAAAAAGGGGGTAAGTCATTATGAAACGGGGAATGTCAGTAAATCTCGCTATCAGAGGGATCAAGCATTGACATCACAAAATAAAACAAAAAGGAAGCGACCCTGTTAGACCCTTAGTAGGCTACTGTTTCATCATACACGAAGAAATATGATTCATTGGTTGACAATATATGAATATTAAACATGCACAATGTTAACTGTCTCTTGTAGTACACGTCGTTAGTTGTGATGTTAGGGATAGGTAAGTTCTTCTAGAAATCCATAGTAATGCTTTCACATTCTTTTGATGCCCTGCTGTTTGCTTTAGAACGTCGTTTACGAATATAAAACGTATCAGATTTTAATAAGTGAAATTTTTCCCCGTTGACAGTTGCTAGATTTTTTTTCTGCACTCGCCCTTTCTGGACTATTTTCCGGGTACGATTTCAAAGCATGTTCAACAGCTCGAATTTCGGCAGCATCCCTATCACAGTAACTACAAGTGTCCATTCTAAGGCATCCGAAACCGAAGTTAAATTCTGTGTTGAAAACAATCTGTATTTCTCATACGACACAGATTGTGTAGGGTATGATTTTTTGAATAGCTCATACATCTTACTGGTATTTAGATCTGGTGGTAGTACACTTTCTTAGAGGTTTTCAAGCTGTAATGGCTTCGTTCACCTTTAAATGAACTAATGTGTTGGCGAACTGCCTCAAGTGCCTCTGATCTCACACAATGTTTCCGATTAGAGTGTTGGCCTCCTTAGGACTCACACCTTTTTTCAGATAACGTTGTATTACTTCTAATTTTTTTTTTTAGATATTCCAAGAAAATATGTAAAGGCTGTAGAACAAACATTTGCTTCAGGGACAGAATTCTCCCTCTTCACTCTTACACGATATGAATAACTGTTGTCACGAAATTTAGCTTCATTTTTCGGACGCTTAGGTGTTCTTTGCGATATAATATTTACATTAATTAGGCCTGCCAAGTATCATTCGGGTCATTCACAGTCATTTTGTTATAATTAGATATAATATACCCATGTTCTGCGTCAGTAATACTCTGGAAACATTTCAATCTGGAACATTTACAATCTGGCCCTAATTCATGAGTGGATTATAAAAGTTTATTTCTCACGTCGGAAAGTCGACCTGTTCTCTTCCTTTTCTTCGTTGAATGTAACAGTTGACTGAAGATGATACTTTCATCATCTTCATCTGTTATGTTCACTTCCACAGTTCAGTTAAAACGTAAAATAAACTAAAGAAATTCACACAACACACAAAGCACTATCTTAACCCCGCCAACAGCAGATGCTCAACACCTGGACTACGGAACGTAAACGACAGGTACGATCAGTGTAGCCAACTGACTAACCCCCTTTTTTTCCTAGTTTCACATTGACTTACCTCCTTTTCCAGTGGACGCTATATTTTTAAACCGCTGTAATTTTGAGACTATCCCCCTTGTTTCCATGAAACAAAAACCGATAAAAGCAGCTTGTTGAAAGCTTTCTGAAGTTGTAATAATCTAAAATTTCATTTTTTTATTTACCCCCCTTTTCCCGTGGACCCTTCAATTTTAATGTAGATTGAAACAATGCACCCGATGAAGAGGATGCGAATACGAAGGAGCTGTAAGTACTTGCAATTTTTTGTTTATGGCATATCTGATGCCTTTTCTTAATGATTCTAAAATTGCTAGAGATTGCTTGAATAATAACTAGATGTTATTAGTAGAATATTTATTGTCAATTCACAATATGTTTCGGGCTTAGCCCATCATTTGGAAAATTCCTCTGCCATAGTGTTGAAAAACGTGTTAACAAATTTTGTTTTGATGGGGTATAGAAGATTAAATGTGGGACATGTGACAAGTTCTATATTGGGCAAACAGGAATATAATTTAAAATACGATACAGAGAACATAGCTATCCCAGTCATGGCAGCGCACCAAGTGTCCATTTGCGTCAAAATCATCATCAACTTCTTAATATCGAAAACAATTTGCAAATTCTTTATTATGAGAATAAAAGCACAAGTTTAGACATTTTGGAAGATTTTGAAATTTTTGTGCATAGGTACACATTGAAGGGACAACTGCTTAACGAACAAGTTAGCAGCACAATGGCAAATGTGGTATTTATTTTATTTTTGATATTTGTTTAAAATTATGCACTTTATTTTGACCATGTATCTTGCATAAATAAGGCAACTGTTCAGCCTCTACTCTAACTTCCATGTTACTCACATGATAATTTGCCATAGAATCTTTACTTTCTAAAATATTTTATATAAATATCTTAATCAAATCAAAATGTTCAAATGTTTGTACAGCTTATGAGACTTAACTACGGGGTCATCAGCCCCTAAACTTACAAACTACTTATGAACTAGCTAATACTAAGGACGGCACAAATACCCATGCCTGAGGGGGGGATTCGAACCCCCGACCGTAGTGGCCGTGCAGACCGTGACTGGAGCGTCTAAGTCCCCTTGGCCACAGCGGCCGGCTATCTCAATCGCAACTGATGTTTATTCTTATTTGGCAATACGTATTAACAGTATTTCAAATGACAAATTTGAATGCATCAAATGTAAATATATATAATATCGGTATGTAATTCCAAATTATGTAAAAAAAATTCATATTTTATTTATAAATTGCAAATAATTTTGGCTTTATATGTATCTTATTGTTAGCTCACCAAATGATGGGCTAAGCCCGAAACATGTTGTGAATTGACAATAAATAATCTACTAATAACATCTAGTCATTATTCAAGCAATCTGTAACAATATTATAATCGTTAAAAAATTTTTATCATGAAAGTTGCATACCTCTAAAATAAGTAGCCTTTCCTTGTTCCAGAATATCTATGTGTTGATTAATTAAAATAGGGAGTGAAGCATTTTAAAACATAGCTAAACCATCCATTTCAATTAGCACTTGGCTGGTTACTGTATGTAATAGTTAATAAAATAAGTCATCAGTCATTAAAATGTTGAGAAATTTCTGAGAACCTGGATGGCAAATTTTATGCTGTTTTGTTGACACAGGCTCATTAACACAAACTAATTTTGCACAGTCCATGCTGTTTTCAAGTCTGTTGAAAAGTTTACAAACTCAGAGAAACACCAATAAACAAAAAATCGAAAAGTGTACGACGAAGTTTTATTGAAAAATGACCTAGTCGCCCGGACAGAATCTAAAAGGAAAGTGAATATGTATTTTAAAAACATTTTTAGTCATATCTATGGTTTTGGATGAACAAACTCTTTCATTCCGTGGCCACAGAGAGGATATTCTGGCAGGAACAAAGAATATTTTCGATCGATGATTGTTAACCAAATATGACTTATAACAGTAGGAACGTGTGATAAGATTAGAACAGTCTATTCAGTCACAGCGGTGCAAAATGTTACGAGTTTCTCATACCTTACAACAAAGAATGAATTTATCCTCCTCCTGAGTCGCACTTTTAAGTAAAAGATTTCAAACGATATAAAATTGAAGGACTTGAGAGCGCATCAAACTGCCCTTGCATAGCTGAAATCAGTGATATTATTCTAACGTTAACATGCTAAACAAAAATATAAAATTACAAACTCAAGCGTACGCCTGGAATCGGCGAGTACAGACTCTTTATTCACTACAGAATTCTAATGCGTTTCTTTAAATGATCATCTATATAATTACTTTGCAAGCCACATCAGTGACTGGAGTACAACGTAGATCTCGCTCTGCCGTGTGCGACGGAAAATAGTGAAGCTTTAGCAGTGACTGTCCACCTCAATTTTGTTTGTTATTTTAAGTAAGTCAAGTGAAAGTAAAACTTTTGTTTGTGCGATGTTGATTTCTGCGCAGTCTTGCAGTCTTGGTAGATGTGACAACTTCAAGAGGGAGCAGCTTCAGATTCCGCCCTACAGTCCGGACATGTCGCCCTATTGGCTCTTGTCACAACCACAGAAATTCTTGGTACAGGGAATCCTTCAGCTCAGTAAACAGTGGGGTGGTTGGGCCTAGGCATCTGGTAATACTTTTGAATAAAACTTCAATTATAACCACAGCGTCGTTTCGTACCTTTTCATTTGCACATTCCTCATGCATTACGTGATTTATTTGTCATACGGACGTAAAACTCTAATACGAGTTTTGCGGACTCTCTGACAGGAGCTTGCGTGTTGTTTGAGACAAGTGTTCGTTTATAGTCTTCATCTGTCAGCCGTGAGTCTCCCTGGAGCCACTAACATTATCATTGTCACGTGTCTTACCTTGCCACCTGCACAGGTACATACAGTTATTTTTTGCGCTCTTTACTATTTTTATTTCTATTTCCCATTGTTTCTCTTTCGCTGTCTATCGACCTTCTTTCTTTCTTTCTCACTCCCTCCTTCCCTCTCTCTCTCTCTCTCTCTCTCTCTCTCTCTCTCTCTCTCTCTCTCTCTCTCTGTCTCTCTCTCTCACACACACACAAACACACAAACACACACACGCACACATAAAAACACTGTTTCGCGACAGAACCAATAAACTCGCGCAGGTAGCACCGCATCTGTCGAAGTAATCGACAGTTTGATGGCCCTCTCGCAACCCGGACAGCCCCCCCCCCCCCCCCGCCACCAACCACCTGTGTCCTGTTACAGTCCGACTCTCCCCCATCAGGGTGTCATTTTAGAGACAGAGACAGTCTCTGTACAGTCCGGCATACAGATGCTTCTCACGGCTCTTAAACAAGCAACCTACGGATTACAGCTGCCTCGGACAACAGACAGCGTATTTATTATTGAATAGCTTTACGCCAGCTGTTTCCCTCGCTTAGACTATCCTGGCTGTTCGGATTTCTATCCCTTTTATTTTTTAGAGGATAACGGCCATGCCGCAGTGGGTCCACTGGTTCCTGCTAGGCCAGCACTGTCGCGCTTGGCTAGCACCTGGATGGATCTGCCCAGCGCTGTTGGCAAGCGGAGTACGCTCTGCCCTAGTGAGACAAATTGAGACGCTACTTGATTGATAACCAGTGATTTCCTGTGGCGGAAACCGCACAACAGACGGCAGTTCGGTGCTCTGGGCGCGTCCCCTCCATACCGCATCCGACGACGCCTTCGGGCGGAGGATAACACGGCATTCTGCATTTTATATTCTCTCATATGTCATTTTAAAATGTTTGTAATAAATACAGCTATCAACCACAAGTATGGATATAAAATATTAATTTATTTTAACCATACCCGGTTTCAGATTTCTTTCACAAATCCATCCTCGGATGATGTATTGCTTACAAGCTGTGGCCTCGTGTTTATTTTAAAGATGTGCTGCTCTAAGAGAGACAAAACAATTTGTTTTATGCGCTGTTTGATGAGTTTGTACAATGGGTTATTTATTTTAGTCGATATCTACACTTTTGGTAAAGGATTTTTAACTTGATGACACATGAGATGGGACAAAAACTTACATGTCATGTGATAATATTCATCTCGGTTTTGCAGCCGGATACCATCGTCAACTCCCCTCAGGGGCTCAGCATTAACTTGCTGAGTACGGGCTTGGCGAACCCGGGGTCCTGAGCTGTGGGCTGTGTCGCGCCAACAGTCCGCTACACCGTAAGCTCTGTGCGTGCTTCAACGACCATCGTTCGGCGCGACGGTGGAACGTTGTACGTTTCAGAGCCCGGGGATCTTGGCTTAATCGCCCGGGTCGCGAGGACGGTACAAACCTCTATAAAAAAAACCTCAATCTCAAGGTGTGCTACGTGCCGAGGAGATGCATGGCTGTTGAGGTTGAACAGCCGCTAGCGAGCAACCTCTTAGGAACCTGCCACACCTCAGTTGTATGAGGCTTACCCAGGCAAGCGGGGCTCTGCCTGGGTGGACCTTTAGTTCCCTAGCTGCTCGTGGGACGAGAATGAAACGAGCAATCAATAGCGTCGCCACACGCAAACCTGGCGTTTCTAAGCGTGGAAAAACAGAATTCGATGCAACTGCTTATGATCCTAAGACGTTCCCTTCCCTTGGCACCCCAAGGTAGGAACGTAGAGACCTTCGCCGATCTGAACCATACTCGCCACGATACCTAGTATGTGCCTGTTCCGATGGAGAGTCCTTTCTGTCTACTAAGCCACAGTTCTTCGTCGAACAGCTCGAAGACAAGTTTGGCGAAGTGGAGTCGTTCTCAAAGATGAAGAGTGGGGCTGTATTGATACAAACGGCGTCCCCAGCCCAATCGCGGGCATTGCTTGCTTGCGATAAGCTGGGTGACATCCCTGTGACAATCACGCCCCACAAGTCCTTAAACATGGTCCAGGGTCTAATCTATCAGAGAGATCTGTTGTCCCAGACCGATGAAGAATTGCGAGCAAACTTGCAGCGTCGAGGGGTTCACTTCGTCCGGCTTGTATACAGAGGACCCAAAGATAGCAGGGTTGCCACCGGTGCCTTTATCTTGGCCTTCGAAGGTGATACACTGCCTGAGAAGATCAAGATAATGGTTTACCGTGTTGATGTCAAACCGTATGTCCCTCCCCCAATGCGGTGTTTCCGGTGCTGGAAGTTCGGGCACATGTCGTCCCGATGTACTTCCAGCCCGAACTGCAGGGAGTGTGGACGGCCATCACACCCGGACACCCCTTGTACCCCACCTCCTGTTTGCGTAAATTGCGGGCAACATCATCCGCCCTGCTCGCCAACTTGTACTGTTCTTCATCGGGAAAGGAAAATAATGGAAATCAAGACCCTGGAACGGCTTACTTTCTCTGAGGTACGCAAAAAGTACGAGCGACTCCATCCTGTGAAGATGACATCATCTTTTGCCGCAGTCACAGCGGCACCTCTTCCATTCAGATCGATAGTACCAGTGTCATCTCCATCTGTGGGCCCTATGGGCCAACAATCATCGACTGCCCCCTCGATGGGTGGTGGACCATCTACATCTCTTGCTCCCACAACACCTGTGGGAGAAATATCTATCCCCCATCTCCGGGGACTCCAGTCCCCACTCCCCAGCCGGGGAAGCACCAGCCGTCCCCGGCCCCTCTCGCCCGGAAGGGGTCCCTTGTGGCACCCCCTCCTGAGGCTTCCACGAGTGGTTTGGAGGGTCCCAGCCAGAGGCTGCAGGATCCACCTGCCCCCAGTCGTCGGGCTTCCCGATCGACATCGGGCCCAGAAACCGCTAGTGAGAAGTCCTCCCAGCCCTTAAGACCGAAAGGGCAGCGGGAGGTAAAGAAGAAAAAACCGAAGAAGAAAGTCTCCTCGGAGACTGCATCATCTACATCAGAAGATGAGGTTCAGATCTTCGCGTCTCTCGAGGATCTGGCCCTCACTAAGACGCTTGAGCCAATGCTCCTTGATGATGCAGATGTGCAACGACAGGCAGACCGCAAATCTTTGGGCTGACAATATTCAGTCCTTCATCATGGTCTTCCACATGAATCACATTCTCCAGTGGAATTGCGGAGGGTTTTTCAACCATCTAGTTGAGCTACAGCAGTTGTTGTGCCGTTTCCCAGTGTTGTGTATGGCTCTACGGGAAACTTGGTTTCCTGCTCAGCGGACCCCGGCCCTTCGAGGCTATCGGGACTACTTCAACAACCGTGCCGACTGTGATGGAGCCTCTGGTGTAGTGATGGGACAACCGACTGTTTTTAACAACCGATTGGTCAATTGGTTGTTTTTTCGTTCAGTCGATTTTTTCAGTCGAATGAAACAACCGAATGAAAATAGTCTCTGTGGCCGTATGAATGTTTTCACTCACTGGCGGGGTTTGAGTGGTTTCAGTCGATGCGAAACAATCGAATGAAACCAGTCTCTGTCGTTTGCAGCCGTTAAATGAATGTTTTCACTCATTCGGCGGGTTTGAGTGGTTTCAGTCGATGCGCGACCACCGAATGAAACAAGTCTCTGTCCTTTATATGAATGTTCTCGGCATTAAGTGATTCCACTTGATGCGATACAACCGGCTGGAAAAAGGCTCTGCGGTTTCTGCAGTTATATGGATGTTTTTATTAATTCACCGACTTTGTGTGACTTCATTTGCATACTCCTTCAGTCTTCTGGGGTATAAATGAACCGTGATTCAGCATGAAACTTTCTTAGAGACAAATCTTATAAATATAGCACTGTGTCCGTGTGTGTGTTTCTATTGCATGCAAATCTACAGTTTTGTTCCAATCTTGATGATTTTTGCACACTTGACCTTCAAAACAAGGGGAAAGTCACTGTCTACATCAAATTTTATTCGGTGCATGGCGGCGGGTACTTTACATACTGACTTCGACAAAAACCACAATTTGGCTGCGATCTTGATGAAATTTTGCACACTTGACCTTTAAAACAAGTCGAAGGTAATTGTGTACAATAAATTTCGTAGGTGCATGGAGGAGGGTACTTTAGCTACTAACTTCGACAAATTCCGTTTGTATTCGAATTTTAATGATATATTTCGCTCTTCACCTTGAAAGAAAGGGAATAGTCACCGTCTACATCTACTTCAGTTCGATGCATGACAGAAGGTATTCCATACTTTGTCGCCAATATAGTTTTATTCCGATCTTGATGAAATTTTGCACACTTGACTTTCAAAACAAGTGGCAGTTCACTGTTCATCTAAGATTTTGTATGGTACATGTCGGAGGGATGGAATAACCTCCACACCGTTTCACCGATAACCACAGAAATATCTGTAACAAGAGTTCAAATATTCAAATGTTTGTAAATCTATCGGACAAAACTGCGTGGTCATCAAAATGTTCAAATGTTTGTAAAGCTTATGGGACTTAACTACGGGGTCATCAGTCCCTAAACTTACAAACTACTTATGTACTACTTACGAACTAGGACGGCACAAATATCCATGCCCGAGGGGGGATTCGAACCCCCAGACCGTGACTGAAGCGCCTCAGTCCCCTCGGCCACCGCCGACGGCTGCGTGGTCATCAGTCCGTAGCTTACAAACTACATAAACTAAGGTAAACTAACCTAAGGACAACACACACACACACCAATGCTCCAGGGAGGACTCGAACCTCCGACGGCGAGCAACCGCGCGCTCCGCAGCGAGGTGCCTTAGACCGCTGGGCTACTCCACCGCGGCGTGATAAGAGCGAATAATTATGAAACTTGATATGAATGTTTTTATATACTGTTGATGAATACAGACACGCTGAAGAAAATTTACAGCATTGATGTCTTCTCGTACTCTTTCAAATTAGATGGAATTAACAAAAATATTTTTATACAAAATACTTTAATGAAGGCTTTTTTTTACCATACCTAATGTTTTAGTGATCTTCGAATTTGGATCTAGCAAATATGCTCAAAGTTAACATACTTAATTCTGTCCTGCTAGAACCTTAGATTTGTATGAACAAGACGCCGCAAACCGCACGTTTCTACCTGTTCCCGCTTCGGAGATACAGTATGCGAGATTAAACTTGAAGAGTTAATTTGGAACACCCTGTAGTTTCCACGCTTCTTTATTGAGACAGTAAGAAACAGACAACAATGGGCGATGGCACGCCCCGCCCCCCTGGCCAGACACTGTTGTGTGGAGTTTGGTGCGCGCCTGCTAACGCTGTCAGCAGTGAAAACGCAAGCGAGGCGGTACCCCCTCTCGTGTCCCCGCGGTACTTCGTGGTCATCGGTCACTTATCTTCTACAGATTGTGGGTGTCTGCGAATGTAATCTGATCGGGTCCAGATGATCGGCGTTTTTGAAGTCTGGGGTGGGCAATTAAAGTGAGGCCTGCTCCAGCGATATGACAAAACTTACTGCATGTTTTTACTTGAAATGAAAGTATGAGTAATTCAGTCAATGTACAATACTGCAAAAGTTCCGCATGTTTTCATTCAGTTGTTCCCACAGACTACTTTCATTCGAAAAAAATAAACGAATATTAATCCAATATAGTAAAACTACGACCGACTGACT
The DNA here is from genome assembly GCA_026315105.1 of Locusta migratoria. Lineage (NCBI taxonomy): Eukaryota > Metazoa > Arthropoda > Insecta > Orthoptera > Acrididae > Locusta > Locusta migratoria. Next base: position 333,716,891 of record CM048746.1, on the reverse strand, counting down.
GTTTCATTCGGTTGCTCCCACTGACTGGTTTCACTCAAAAGAACCAATGAAGAGGCCAACGTACTGTGTCAATTTTTTCATTCGGTTGGTCCCATCGACTAAATAAACTCAAAAGAAAAGGAATGAGCGGTCCAACCGACTGTGTCCATTTTATTCGGTTGCTCCGACCGACTGATTTCACTCAAAAGAAGGAATGAGCAGGCCAACCGACTGCGTCGATTTTTTCATTCGGTTGATCCCATCGACTGGTTTCACTCAGAAGAATGAATGAATAATTTAACCGATACGAGAAACTACAACCGAATGATCGATTTTTTCCCAACAACCGAATGAATCGATTGTTTTCATTCGATTGTTCCCATCACTACTCTGGTGGTGTCTGTATATACACCCTTGCCACTGTCCCCAGTATTGCTGTGCCTCTCTGCACACCTATTGAGGCTGTTGCTGTTCGCCTTCGGGCTATGCTGGAATTGACTGTCTATTCAATATACCTTCCTCCAGACAGGGATGTTTCGCCCACTGATCTTGCTGCTCTGGTAGCACAGCTGCCCCCACCGTTTCTTCTCTTGGGGGGATTTTAACGCCCATCACCCTTTATGGGGCGGAATAGAGACGACCCGACGTGGTAGGGATGTTGAAGCTCTTATTGCACAACTAGACATCTGCCTTCTCAATACTGGTTCCCCGACGCACTTCAGTGTTGCGCATGGCACTTTCTCAGCTATCGATCTCTCGGTCTGCAGCCCGATCCTTCTTCCACACCTCACATGGAGGGCCCACGATGACCTCTGTGGGAGCGACCATTTTCCTATCCTTTTGTCGCTCCCACAGTCTCGACAGGCGGAACAACTGCCTCGATGGTCCCTCCATAGGGCTGATTGGCAGCGTTACACTTCTGCTGCTGTCATTCCTTCTCAACTGCCAGCCGATGTGGATGTGGCAGTCCAACAGGTGACTGTCGCCATAGTCTCCGCTGCTGAGGCCACTGTTCCAACCATCTCAGGGTCCTCTCGGCGCAAATCTGTGCCTTGGTGGTCACAAGAAATCGCTGAAGCCATTCGGGATCGGCGTAGGGCACTTCAGCGCTACCGGCGACATCCCACCATCGATCACCTGATTGCTATTAAACGGCTACGGGCCCGAGCACGACGGCTTATACGGCAAAGTAAGCAAGATTGTTGGGAGAGGTACGTCGCCTCTATTGGATCTCGTGCCTCACCTTCTCGGGTGTGGACTCAGGTTCGACGACTTTTCGGGTACCGCCTACCAACAGGAATCCCCTGTCTTCGATTACAGGGTACTGTCTGCTCAGACCCGCTTGCTGTCGCCGAGCACATGGCAAAGTTTTATGCAGGCATCAGTTCAACTGCAGCTTACAGTGAAGCCTTTTGCGGCATTAAAGAACGAGTTGAGCGGAAGCCACTGTCGTTTCACACACGTCGCCGGGAGCCATACAATGCACCCTTTAGCGAGTGGGAGTTTAAAAGTGCCCTTTCTGCATGCCCCGATACTTGTCCAGGACCAGATCGTGTTCATAGCCAATTTCTTCGGCATCTTTCTGTGGACGCTCAGAACCAACTGCTCGCCTTGTTTAACCGTCTCTGGGCAGACGGTGTTTTTCCTTCCCAATGGCGGGAAAGCACCGTCATCCCAGTGATAAAACCTGGCGCTGACCCACAGGTGGCTGACAGTTACCGTCCGATCAGCCTGACAAACGTCCTATGTAAGCTCGTTGAACGGATGGTGAGTCGGCGGCTTATGTGGATCCTCGAAGACCGGGGACTCCTGGTAGCACAACAAGGGGGTTTCCGTCAGGGCCGCTCCACAATTGACAATCTTGTGTCCTTGGAGTCGGCTATTCGTACAGCTTTTACCCGACGTGAACACCTTGTTGCTGTATTTTTTGATCTTCGGAAAGCGTACGACACAACCTGGCGCCACCACATACTGGCTACATTGTATGACTGGGGCTTACGGGGCCCACTTCCAATCTTTATCAGGAATTTTCTCTCCCACCGCTCCTTTAGGGTTAGGGTGGGTACCACCCTTAGTTCCTCATACATCCAAGAGAACGGTGTCCCACAGGGCTCCGTCCTCAGTGTGCCTTTGTTTTTAATCGCCATAAACGGGCTTGCCACGGCTGTGGGATCCTCTGTCTGTTCCAGGTTGTTTGCAGATGACTTTTGTTTGTATTATAGTTCGACTAGTATTAGCGTCGCTGAACGGCGGCTACAGGGAGCCATCCGGAAAGCTGAATCATGGGCCTCTACCCATGGTTTTCAGTTTTCAGCGCAGAAGACCCGCGTGATACATTTCTGTCGACGACGAGCAGTTCACATGGATCCCGAGTTATATCTCGGTGGTGAATTGCTCGTTGTCGCAGAGACTCATCGGTTTCTTGGCATGGTATTCGACAACAGACTTGCCTGGGTGCCACATCTGCGTCAGCAGCGACAAAAATGCTCACGGCATGTTAATATTCTCCGCTGCTTGAGCCATACTGCTTGGGGTGCTGCTCGTTCCACCCTCCTGCAGCTGTACAAGGCCTTGATACAATCAAGGCTTGATTACGGATGCATCGTATACGACTCAGCAGCACCATCCACCTTGAGGATCCTTGACCCCATCCACCATGGTGGTATCCGGCTGGCAACTGGGGCCTTTCGTACCAGCCCTGTGCCAAGTCTTCTAGCCGAAGCAGGGATTCCTCCATTACACTTCCGCCGGCAGCAGCTTCTCACTAGCTATGTTGCTAGAGTCCATGCCACGCCACACCATCCAAATCGCAGGCTTTTGTTTCCGACTGTTACCCCTCCTTTTCCACCACGTCGACCTAGATCAGGTCTTCCGATCGCGATCCAGGTTCGTACACTCCTCTCCTCACTTAATTCTCTACCTCTCCCTGAGGTTTTTTCCTGCCCATCCCGTCTTCCTCCTTGGTTCATCCCCCGTTTGAAGCTCCACCTGCAATTGTCCTGCGATACAAAGGCATTAGTCTCACCACTTACACTCCGTTGCAAGTTTCTGGCACTTCTTGCTGCTCATCGTGATGCAGAAATCCTGTACACTGATGGCTCCCTGGTAAATGGCAGAGCCAGTTACGCTTTTATTCATGGCGACCACACAGAACAACGGTCCCTGCCGCCAGGCTGTAGTATTTTTACAGCTGAACTGATCGCCATTTCTCGTGCTCTTGACCACCTCAAAACGTGCCCCAGAAGTCGTATGTCGTGTGCAGCGACTCCCTTAGTGGCCTGCAAGCCCTTTCAAACTATTATTCTACCCATCCGTTGGTGCAATCCATCCAAAACGCCGTCGCTTCACTCGGCAAGTCTGGATGTGCGGTGGACTTTATCTGGACCCTTGGCCACATTGGCACCCCAGGGAACGAGCGTGTCGATCGGCTGGCTAAGCTCGCCACCACCGCTCCTCCCCTGGATATTGGTATCCCAGAACGGGATATCCGAATGGATTTGCGCCACACGGTTTTTGAGGCTTGGGACACACAATGGGCAACACTGAGCACTCCCAACAAGCTCCGAGCGATCAAGTCCTCTACGGCCGTCTGGAAGTCGTCTTTCAGGCCTTCCCGTAGGGACTCTGTTGTCCTATGTCGCCTACGTATTGGCCATACGTGGTTGACACATGGCTATCTTTTACGTCAAGAGGACCCACCGAATTGCCGTTGTGGAAGTTTGTTGACAGTGGTCCACATCCTGTCGGACTGTCCGTTTTTAGCCGTCTTGCGGCAGTCTTTTAATCTACCTGCTGCGCCTGCCTTGATTTTATCTGACAATGCCTCTATGGCTGACCGAGTTTTACGTTTTATCCGTGCAGCTGGGTTTTACCATTTGATATAAAGGTGGGTTCCTTAGCCTGATCTCTCAGGCACCCATCTCTCATAACGTTTTACTCTTCTTATTTTGTGTTGTCTGACCTGCTTTATTCGTATGTTTTAGAATGTGCAGAGTGGCTGGCTCATCCTTTATTATCCTCGTGATCAGCCAGCCACAACATTCTGCTGTAACTTTTTAGTCCAATTATCTTTATTTACTCTTTGAGTTTTCTTCTTTGTGTGTCATGAACTCAATGCTCCTTGTCATTGTGTACCCATTGTGCTTTCTCTTTTGTGTGTTTCAATTATTGTCTTTTTCATCTTGCAATGCGCCGCATTGGCTTTGCTTGCAACAGGGGACTGATGACCGTGCAGTCTAGTCCCCTCTAAACAACAACAACAACAACAACCATCGTCAACTAAACACAATATTTCGGCAGACCAACTGGCTGCCATCTTCAGATGAGTGCGCTGATTACACTTATTCGCCGAAATATTGTGTTTAGTTGACGATGGTATCCGGCTGCAAACCCGAGATGAATATTATCAGTTATTACGCCGGGAAAGTCTACGCAACCACTAAATGTCATGTGCTTTCTTATAACGATCTTATCTTCTGCTTTCATCAGTTATTTTCACAATCGATGTCTCTCGCGTTAGATCTGTACCTCTCACGACGGCTCGTCATCTAACACCCCCTTTTTATAATGAAACTTATAGTTCCTTTAATCACTATTAACAGTTGCATGTACACGTGATTTCCGTTTTATGCTCATCTACGGCAAAGGCCCTCAAAACTAAGTTATATAACTTTAATTGGACACCTTGTAATATTAACATTAAAAATCGATACTTCTATTTTCCTGTTCGCGTTATTATATACTGATTTTTATGCGAAGTTTATTCAAAATATTTCACAACATTAGATATTCCGCACCAAAGGAGTGTTGCGCGAAATTTTGTTGGCATCCCTGCACACGCCTGTGATGAATGTGTAACTGCCGAAAGTTCCATTATTGTATGTGTGTTATATGTAGTTCAGTTTTGTATATTTAATGTAACGGTGTGTGTCGGACGGTTTGTGAATTTCGAGATGGCAGATGAATGGGAGCAACACGTGTGCATTAAATTTAGCCTGAAAACTCAGAAAATCTTTTACAGAGATACTCCGATGAATGCAGAAAGCCTATGGTGATAAGCGCGTCGGCCGTACTTAGCTGTTATGAATGGTTCATCCGGTTTAAACATTAGAAATGAACCGGACGGAAGTTAAAGGTGACCTGCGTCCAGCTCGCCATTCGACGTCTATAGACGACGCTCATGTCAGACATCAGCGAAATTGTGCGTACCGATCGAAAACCGACTCTCCGACGGATCAGAACGTACGAAGAGAGCACATTTAATTTCCACCTTAACCTTTTTATACGTTATAGAAAATCTTCTTCCATACCGAACTTTTTAAAGTTGAAGCGGATGTCATGACAGCTCGGATTCATCGGATTTATAATCAAAACAACGATCAGATAATCAAAATCAACGGTACAGATAGCCGTACCGTAGGTGCAACCACAGCGGAGGGGTATCTGTGGAGAGGCCAGACAAACGTATGGTTTCTGAAGCCTTTTCAGTAGTTACAGGGCAACAGTCTGGATGATTGACTGAGCTGGCCTTGTAACATCAGCTAATGTGGCTTTGCCACACAGTTAGTGCGAACGGCTGAAAGCAAGGGGAAACTACAGCCGTTATTTCTCCCGAGGACATGCAGCTCTACTGTATGAACATATGATGATGGCATCCTCTCGGGTATAATATTCCGGAGGTAAAATAGTCCCCCATTCGGATCTCCGGGCGGGGACTACTCAGGAGGATGTTGTCATCAGGAAAGACAATACTGGCATTCTACGGGTCGGAGCGTGGAATGTTAGATCACTTAATCGAGTAGGAAAATTAGAAAATTTAAAAAGGGAAATGGATAGGTTGAAGTTAGATATAGTGGGGATTAGTGAAGTTCGGTGGCAGGATGAACAGGATTTCTGGTCAGGTGAGTACAGTATTATAAATACAAAATCATTTGGGGGTATCACAGGAGTAGGGTTGATAATGAATAAGAAAATAGGAATGCGGGTAAACTACTATGACCAGCACAGTGATCGCATTATCATTGTCAAGATAGATACGAAGCCAACACCGACAACAGTAGTACAGGTTTATATGCCAACTAGCTCTGCCGATGATGAGGAGATTGAAGAAATATATGAGGAGCTAAAGGAAATTATTCAGACAATTAATGGAGAGGAAAACTTAATTGTTATGGGAGACTCGAATTCAGTAGTAGGACAAGGAAGGGAAGGGAAGATAGTAGGTGAATATGGTCTGGGCAAAAGGAATGAAAGAGGAAGCTCCTGGTAGAATTTTGCACGGAACATAATTTAGTTATAACAAACACCTGGTTCAAGAATCACAAAAGAAGGTTGTATACGTGGAAGAGACCAGGAGACACCGGGAGATACCAGATAGATTTTATAATGGTAAGACATAGATTTCGGAACCAGGTATTACAGTGTAAGACATATCCAGGGGCAGATATAGACTCTGACCATAACTTGTTGGTTATGAACTGTAGGCTGAAACTGAAGAAACTACAAAAAGGTAGGAAATTAAGGAGATGGGACCTGGATAAATTGAAGGAACCTGAAGTTCTTAAGAATTTCAGAGGGAGCTTTAGGCAACAATTGACAGAAACAGAGGAAAATAAAACAGTAGAGGAGGAATGGGTAAAATTGAGAGATGAAATAGTTAAGGTAGCAGAGGACAAAATAGGTAGGAAGGCAAGACCTACAAAAACTCCTTGGATATCACAGGAGATACTAAATTTAATCGATGAAAGGAGAAAATATAAAAATGCAGTAAATGAAACAGGCAAAATGGAGTACAGACGACTAAGAAATGAGATTGACAGGAAGTGCAAAATGGCTAAGCAGGAGTGGCTAGAAGGCAAATGCAAGTATGTAGAAGAATGGTTAAATAGGGGGAAAATAGATACAGCCTACAGGAAAATAAAAGAAACATTTGGAGATAAGAAAAACAGCTCTATGAATATCAAGGACACTGATGGAAAAAAGGGAAAGCTGAAAGGTGGAAAGAGTATATAGAGGGGCTCTACAAAGGAAATGAACTTCCAGACAATATTGTAGGAAGGGAAGAGGATGTAGATGAAGATGAAATAGGAGATACTGTACTGAGAGAAGAATTTAACAGAGCCCTGAAAGACCTAAGTCGAAAAAAGGCCCCTGGAGTAGATGATATTCCCTCAGAGCTACTGAAGTCTCTGGGAGAACCAGCCATGACACACCTGTTTCACCTGGTGTGTAAGAATTATGAGACAGCCGAAGTACCCTCAGACTTTAAGAAAAATGTTATAATCCCCATTCCAAAGAAAGCAGGTGCAGACAGGTGTGAAAACTACAGAACCATCAGCATATATCTGCATGGTGCAAAAATTGGCAATTGACCATAAATAATGAAAAGTGTGAAGTCATCCATATGAGCACTAAAAGAAATCCGTTGAACTTCAGTTACACGAAAAATCAGTCAAACCTTGAGTCCGTAAATTCAGCTAAATACCTAGGAGTAACAATTACGAACAACTTAAATTGGAAAGAAACCATAGAAAATATTGTAGGGAAAGCGAACCAAAGACTACGTTTCATAGGCAGGGCACTTAGAAGATGCAACATATCTACTAAAGAAACTGCCTACACCACACTTGTGCGTCTTATTTTGGAGTACTGCTGCGCATTCTGGGATCCACACCAGGTGGGACTGACGAGCGATTTAGAAAAAGTTCAGAGAAGGGCGGGTCGTTTTGTATTATCGCGATATAGTGGAGAGAGTGTCACGGAAATCATGCACGAGTTGGGGTGGAAATCAGTAAAAGAAAGGCGTTATTTGTTGCGGTGAGATCTATTTGCGAAATTTCTTCCACCAACTTTCTCTTCAGCATGCGAAAATATATTGTTGGCACCTACTACATAGGGAGACATGACCATCACAATACAATAAGAGAAATCAGTTCGAAGACAGAAAGATTTAGGTGTTCCTTTTCTCCGCGAGCTGTTAAAGAGTGGAAGTATAGATAAATGTCATAAAAGTGGTTCGATGAACCCTCTGCCATGCACTTCAGTGTGATTTCCAGAGTATCCATGTAGATGTAGATAGCGAACAGTTCAATTTTAAAGTTACAGCAAAGAGGCACAAATTGAAGAGGAATAAAAAAGTCAAAGAAAGTAGAAGTTACACTGTATTCTCACACCATGCATTCGTACATGCGCAAAAAGAGTTAAAAAACGCTGTTACAACTTACCAGAGTTGAGAATGGTTTTTGACGTAATTGAAAGCGATTTCGGGAATAAATTGAAGCCGGCCGCGGTGGCCGAGAGGATGTCGAAAATTTTACAGTCTGCTTTAGGCAGCGGTGCGGTGAGGTGGACGTGTTTACGTCCCGCCGCGGAGTCTCGGGCGCGCGCGCGGCTGTTTACCGTTTGTGTTTCTCGCGAGTGACTACTTATTGACACGCAATGGAACACTCATACAGGAAGGCAACTATCAAGATCACTTTCACGCATGGATACGCACGACCCAAAGCATTTGAAATCGAACGTTTCATAGAGGAAGAGCTAAAAATCGATCCCGAGTATGTGATTGGAATTCATTTCTCTATCATGAGCAGTGTGGTATATCTGAAATTGAGCAACGACACAGTATGTGACAAACTTGTACGTGACCATGCGGATGGACTAAAATTTAAACATGCCGATGGCAATGTTGGAGCAGTTTCGATCGACCACGCAGGAATCCGCACTATAAGAGTCTTTGAGCTGCTCTTCCAGGTTCCAGAACATGTAGTGGTCAATGCCTTACAACCGTATGGACGTGTTATCAGCCATGTTCACGAAAAATGGACCACATTTACGAAATACCCCGTGCTGAATGGGGTGCGACAAGTACTGATTGACCTGACAAAGCACGTTCCGTCTTACCTCACTATCGGAGGTTGCAGAGCCATAATTATATACGACGGTCAGCCCAAGACCTGTTCTGGCTGCGGCAAGGAGGGCCATCTACGTTCGCAATGCATCCAAAGGAGGATCACACAAGTTCCGGCGGGCGAAACTGCACCACACCCACGACCGTTTCTATGCCTCTTACCTACTCTGCCGTTACTCGACAAGATGTTCCGTCGCACGATACTGAGTATCAAGTGGTGGATGATTCCACAGTAGAGGTGACACAAGATGATGACAACGCTGCCAAGATGACAGTCGTGGAACCCGCTCCGGACCAACCACAACAGACTAATGTGGCTACAACGTCGATCGGCTGGTGCCACCCACGGCCGCTTTTGTGCCCAACGCACCGGACGACCAAGCATCTGCACAGGATGCGGATGCGGATGTACAACGCAAGCAGAGATCCCCCAAACGACGGAGGAAACGACGTCGCACACCATCAGATGATAGTTTCCTACGTACAGACCGGGCAGATGATGAGGACGCCACGATGGAGAGTACCGGAGCCTCTGACGACGAACAACATCACAACGCTGAACTTGAGGACCCAGGACACACCAGTGAGACCATCTCTGACGTCCCGCAAGAAGTCCAACAACTTCGCACGATAAACGAAAATACGGTGCCAGCGGCTGTGGCTGCAAAGTTCCGGACACAGGGCCCCTCTTGGATAAGTGAACTCGACGACGTCGATGAAATCCAGGCTCCGCTAACCGCGAGCACCGCGGTTGCGATGACACCGCCCACGAAGTCCCGTCATAACTAAAGTTTGCCGCTTCACTGGCACCACCGAAGGAGAACGCGCCAGCAATAACAATGCACGCTTATTATGCACGCCCAACAACGAGTAGGACAGCAACAAGCCTACCGCATAGCATCCATCAACACCAATAATATAAGGTCGCAAATCAAGACTACCCTCCTAAAGGATATGCTGCGCGCAGCAGACATAGACATCGCTCTATTACAAGAAGTATACGTCGGCGACTTCCCGTCTTTCTATGGCTACAACATCTTCATGTCACCAGCTTCAGACACTGGTAGCGGCGTAGCGATGCTCCTAAAGGAAGGTCTTGTAGCGGAGGATGTCATATACTTACCATCGGCACGAGGAATGGCTATAACAGAACTTTGAGTGCGCTTTATCAACATCTACGCACCGTCCGGCACGGAAAAACGAAGAGAACGATCCCACTTCTTTGCCGAAGAAATAGCTCCGCTCTTTCTAGGGCGACACGCTGAATGCATCCTTGGCGGCGATTTCAACTGTGTGCTGTCGCCGAAGGACCAGTTCCCACACTATAATCCATGTCCAGAATTGAGAACTTTAACACAGGAACTTCGGATGGTAGATACGTGGGAATATGTACATGGAGATCGAACCGGGTACACTTACGTAACCAGCCATTCCGGCAGCCGCATAGATCGCGTCTACGTTACGCGCTGCCTCCAACGTGACATCCATGACGCAGAGCTATGGCCAGCGGCCTTCACTGACCACTCGGTTTATATCTGCACGATCGGCCTCCAAAGACAACAAGTGTGGCGAGGCCATGGCATATGGAAGATGAACGTGGCCCATCTTACAGCTCCGGAGTGTCATCAAGTTATTGAAGAAGTTTGGAATAATTGCGTAAGGCGACGACGGACTTACCCTACGACATTAAGATGGTGGTTAGAATGCACAAAACCGGCGATACGGCGTGCATTCATTGCGTTGGGGCGCGAACAATCACGGTGGAAATGGCAAACTTTAAACTTTTATTTCACTATACTAAGAGAATGCACATATCAGGCCCCTTCACCGGAACGACAAATGATGGTTCAACGAGCTAAGGCTAAAATCGTCGCTCTTATGCGCTCTCATCTGGAAGGTGCAGCGGTCCGAGCGAGGACAATGGATCCTGTTGCGGGTGAACATCCATCGATGCACCATATTATTCAGGAACGTAAGCGACGTCGCAGGGGCCTAATACATATCGTTGACACTGATGATGGCTCCCATCTCACGTCACAAAATGACATAGCACGTGCCTTCGCTGATTATTATACCCGATTATACACCGCAGAAGAACTAGAGCGGGAGGCCCTCCATGAAGTCACTAACACGCTATTCGGGACTCTAGATCAAGAGGCGCAAGCGATACTGCTGGAGGACATTACTGAGGACGAAGTGATCGATGCCATAGGCAAGGGCGCACTCAATAAGTCGCCAGGGCCTGACGGAATACCTTTGGAATTTTATCGGGCTTTCCAACACTTGATTGCTCCCTATTGGACGGAAATTTGTCGCGAACTCATGTCTCCTGAAGAGCCACTTCCGCCAGCATTTGTAGAGGGCGTCATCATCCCAATACCTAAAACATCACGCAGCACAAGAATCGGAGAATATCGCCCCCTAACACTACTTAACTGTGATTTCAAGATTTTCACTCGACTGATGGCGACACGAATTAAAAAAGTTCTGCATCGCGTGGTGTCATCAGACCAGACATCCCTCGGCAGTGACAACAACATCCAGACGGCGCTTAGTGAATACCGCGATTCGATCGCACTGGCGAAAGCATGTCGTCTACGTGGAGCTCTGATTTCTATAGACTTCGATCGTGCTTTCGACAGAGTCAGCCACACCTACATTAAGGAACTGATGACGCAAATGAATTTCCCGCCGCCCTTCATAACTATAGTGATGCGACTACTACATGGGGCTCCTTCTAAAGTGCTTGTCAACGGACGATTGGTTGGGCTCCTAACTATCCAGCGATCGATTCGACAAGGATGTCCTTTGTCCACGATCATATATGCCATGGCTCTTGAACCACTTCTCAGCGGCCTCCGCCAACGCCTAACAGGAATTACGATGCGTGGCTACACATTTCGTTGCAAAGCATATGCCGACGACCTTATATTGGTGGTGAGAAACGGCAACGACGTTAACGCGGCTTTGGACTGGATCAATCGATACGGTGCCGCTACAGGTAGCCGTATGAATGTGGCCAAATCCGTCGCCTTGAATATAGGTACAGGACTACCTGCCGACTGCGTAGCCCCATTCCCGTTACGGGACAGGATCAAGTATTTGGGAATCGTCTTCACGAATGATGTACGACGATCGGTCGCGCTCAACTTCAAGGGGCTGCTCATAACCATACGAAATGGTGTCAAAGCGAACGCACTGTGGACATTAAATATGATTCAACGCGTCATTTATATAAATACATACTTGGCGTCGCGCATTCCACATTATGCACAGATTATACCGATGCCAAAGATGATCGCCCGAAGCATACTGGCAGCGTTTGGATACTTTGTCAGCACGGGAGCCCTATTCAAGATCCGGTATGAGGCTCTGACATTACCAACTCGTAGAGGTGGCCTCGGGCTTGTTCACGTTCACGATCGATCGGTGGCGCTATATATTAGCGCGACATTGAAAACATGGAGAAGACAGCACAAGAGTCTGTCAGGAATCTTGGTAGACGAACTGGCGCCAGCTTCTCGGCAAGCGCCGGTGATGGTGCAGAACATTTCTTCACCGTTTCAACATATCAGAAAGGTTTTCCTTGAATATAGCTATATTATGACAGAACTCCCAATAAATAGATCTCCGACAGCGCGCGACATCTACCGGATACTTACGAGCAGGCGCCCCGCCAACCCTGTGGAAGCACGGCACCCCACGATCCACTGGCCGGTGGTATGGCGGACAGTTCATCATGCCACACTTGACACGGAAACAAGAACGACATGGTACATGTTGGTTAACGGTAAACAAGTTACTAGATCCAGCCTGCACGCCATCAATATGGTGAACACTCCGTTATGCCAAGTATGCCAGGTTCTAGACGACGATGCTCATCGTCTCATGTGCGGGCCCTCTGCGGAAGTATGGCGGCTGGTGACGCAGATGATTGGCTTTCTACTGCGCGTCGGACAGCAAAATATCGACCCAAAGATTGTCCTTTTTCCAGACAGAACGTATTACCCGCGAGCCAAAACGAACGCGGTGACGCGGATTCGAGCCCAGGCGGTGTATTATTTGCATCGCGACGGCATGAAGCATGTGCCGGAGTTCTGGAACCATTTACAAGAACAACATATGGCGCTGATACGGAACCCGAAGTATCAACAATATTTTTCTAATTTTCTGGGGAGTGCGTTACGAGATCCTCCAAGGAGCTGGAATGTCCAGGGTATGAGAAGCTGATATGATAACGATGAAGAGGCATATGATGAACATGATGAAACGGTTACCTCTTACAACAAAACGAGAAGACGTGCCTGGTGGCAGAAGCACTGGAGTCGACCGCCCGGGAACTCACTCCCCACAAAGAGTTTTCTTTACTTTACTGTTTTTAGTTGTGCACGGACACGCTAAATCCGTTAGTATAGAGCGCAAATAAAAAAATATATATATATATAAAAAAACAAGAGAGAGAATACCCTAAAGGGGGTGACAAGCGCGTGGAAAATAATACAAAAGCTTTTATTTACTTATTCAAATTTTCTATGTCTGCCAGGAAAAGGCTGTTTTATTTTGATGAAGTTGAAATAATAAAATAAAATAAAGAATGCATACATCCCAAAACCCACACCCCACTCCCTTTAAAAAAAAGGGGGGGGGGACTAAGGCCCTCCAGTCACGGTCCGCACGGTCAGTACGGTCGGGGGTTCGAATCCCCCCTCGGGCATGGATATTTGTGCCGTCATAGTTCGTAAGTAGTTCATAAGTAGTTTGTAAGTTTAGGGACTGATAGCCCCGTAGTTAAGTCCCATAGACTTTACAAACATTTGAACATTTGAATAAATTGAAAACTTAGTGATCACTGGAGCGTTATATTTTCAAGAAAATGATGTAATTCCAGGAATGTTTTATTGATACTCTCATCATTTTACTGGCTAAATAAGAATTCTATTTTTAGACGTACCACCTATTATGTGTTGTTGTTATGGCCTTCAGTCCGGAGACTGGTTTGATGCAGCTCTCCATCCAACTCTATCCTGAGCAAGCCTTTTCATCTCCTCATAAGAACGACAACCAACATCCATTTGAATCTGCTTACTATACGCGTCTCTTTGTCTCCCTCTGCGATTTTTACCCCACACACTTCCCTCAAATGCTAAATTTACGATTCCCCGATGTCTAATAATGTGTCCTACCAAGCGATCCCTTCTTTTAGTCAGGGTGTGCCAAAAATTCCTTTTCTCACCAATTCTGTTCAGTACCTCTTCATTAGTTATGCGATCTACCCACCTAATCTTCAGGATTCTTATGTAGCACCACATTTCAAAAGCCTCTATTCTCTTCCTATCCGCACTGCTTATCGTCCATGTTTCACTCCTGTACAAGGCCACACTCCACACAAATGCCTTCAGAAAGGACTTCCTTACCCTTAAATTAATATTCGATGTTAGCAAATTTCTCTTTTTCAAAAATGCTTTTCTTCCCATTGCCATTCTGCATTTTATATTCTCTGTACTACGACCATCGCGTGTTATTTTACTATCCAAGTAACAAAACTCATCTACCACCTTCATTGTTTCGTTACCTAATCTAATTCCTTCAGCATCGCCTAATTTTCTAAGACCGCATTCCATTATTTTTGTTTTTCTCTTGTTAATGTTCATTTTATACGCTCTCTAAAACATACTGTCCATTCCATTCAACTTCTCTTCCAGTTCCTTTGCTGTCTCTGACAGAATTACAATGTCATCAGCAAAACGCAATGTTTTTATTTTTTCCCCTGAACTGTAATCCCTATTCCAAATTCTTCCTTGCTTTCCTTCACCGCCTGCTCGATGTACAAATTGAATAACATTAGAGAAAGGCTACAACCCTGTCTTACTCCCTTCCCAACTGATGCTTCCCTTTCATGCCCTTCGAGTCTAATAACTGCGGTCTGGCTTTTGTACAAGTTGTAAATAACTCTCCTTTCCCTATATTTTACCGCTGCTGACTTCAGAATTTGAAAGAGTGTATTCCAGTCAACATTGTCAAATGCTTTTAAAAAGGTATAAATGATACGCAGTATTATTAGTGTGTCATTTTTTCTTCCTGCATTGTGCAGTAAAGTAGCAAAAGCTGTGAATACGCATTGTAAACAGAAAGAAGAGCTGTCAGTAAACGGGACCCCTCTGAACTACCCTCAAAATTTGCTGAGATAATGAAAATGCTTCCAATTAACGTCAGAGAATCGGAAACCCGCAGATTAATCAAGCTCGGACAACGGAGCTCCAGAGTCCACAGACAGACTCTGAAACCAACTAGCGTTAATTGGATCGTTTGCAAAGAGAGCATCACACTCAAAGGAACTTCAGTTTTCTGTTTTTTTGTGTCACCGACGTAAATTAACAATAGCGTTTTCCTTGTTTCCCGACAAAAAAAGGTCATTTTTAAACGGCGCAGAAAGTTGCTTCACCAGGAAATCTGTTGCTTCGTCTCGCAGTGTGCTTAATAGTTTTTACAACCAACAGAGCACATTATAATAAAGGGGGTTGTCTAATTTATTTGATCAGTCTTTAGGAAATGTAGCCCATAAACGAGGAAGCTAGCTTATCAACACCTTTCGTTAAACACTTTTTTATCTAATATATAAAGTAAAAACAAAAACAAACACTTCTGATCTGTGAAAAACAACCATAAACAGTGAAACAGTGACAGTGAAAGTAGTGAGAAAACGACACAACATGAAGAACCGGCGGTATTGCACTAAACAGACCGGCATTCCATGATGTGAAGCGAAAAGAAGACAAAATTTCCGTAAGTACCAAACATTAGGCCTACTTTTCAGGGTCCATTTAAGAACTGTTTTCGATCTAAACAAAAACCAAACTGTAGATTTCTATTATTTCAGACCACTGATGATGTTTTACATTCAATAAAATGAAACGCGTCTGGTGTGAAAAAATCGCATTTTATTGTAGTTGCAAAAGACGGAAAATCACTGCCATTCATAGTTATGAAAGCAGCTACGGACATTATGGCCACACAAACGAAGAATAAAGCAGAGTGTCCGTATATTTGTACGTGTTGCATACAAATCTACAGTTTTGTTAAAATCTTTATGAAATTTTGTACATGTAAGCGTCAATCGATGAGGACGGTCGTCGTAAGTGTAAGAATCACATACGATATATAGAACTTTATATATCGAGATATGACGTCATAAACAATGATATGCGCGAAAAACTGCTGCATTTTGCGACAATGCTGCTCATTTTCTCCTAAACCATTGGATCGATTTCAACCAAATTTGGTACACACATTCTTAACCGTGAGGTAACAATTGCTGCATGGTTAAGAATCACATACGGCACATGTTCAAAAGATACTACATCATAAACAATAGAAATCTCAACAACAAAAAAATACCATATAATGCGGCGAGACTTTCGAAATACACTGTATGAGAATGACAGTACTTGACGACTTGCAACAAACTTTATACATAATTTCAAACCTTTATTAAACGTTTTCTCGCTAGCAACCTTAGCAAAATGATGAAAGGAAAAAAGTTTCTCGCTTTCTACTTTTCCGCTGTTTATGCAGTAAAACTACCGCTCTCGGTATGACGTTACAGTTTATAATTTGAACACTACAAATTGTAGCGACAAGAAATTTTACAGACAGTATACACATATACAACTGAATTTATCTGCGAAATTGTTTCACAGTACGACACGTGGTTGATGAGGCATGAGCACATAAACAGTAACGTTCAAGGAAAGATGCCCAATCATGCACCATGTTTTAACCTATTACTTTCTTACTACTAATTATATTCCGAGAAATTTTACAGACATGCAGTATTTTTACAAATGAATATAACCAGAAAAATCATATAATTGTACAACATATAATTCAATAAATATGAGGTCGTACGAATTTTATAACGTCATTTGTATTCTGACTACTATCTTTCTTTATTTGGATACTGCACTTATAATTTTGTACATTAGGCAAGACAGCTTTATTGCTTATATATTCTCCGATAATGATTTTAGCAGAAAGGAGATGGACAGATAGATGAGGCATAGAAGTACTAAGCCAAGGCAGGAATAAATAAATACCCGGGCAAAGCCGAGTTTTCAGCTAGTTTCTCAGATATAATTGATAGAAAGAAAAACATTAAGTTTCGTCATAGGTTCCTTTAGTACCCTCGAGAGGTGACGGCGATCCTGATCCAAAAATGAAATGATCGTATTGCACTTTTGGCCGGGAAATCCAGTGTGGGATTGTTCGGCCGCCTAGCGCAGATCTTTTTTAAATGACGCCACTTCGGCGATATGCATGTCGATGATCTTGAAATGATGATGAGGACAACACATAACACCCAGTCCCCTGCCGGAAATACAACGCGAGGTCCCTGCCTTGCAGTCGATAAATTCAGTGGCAGACAAAGACAGTTGTGCGTCACGACGTGATTTCCATTTGATTTATCAAGAGGTTACGTTAGTACAACACTCAAGCAATACACTATTTGTTCCTAAACATTTTTTGTAAAAAGTAGTTTATTGCACCATTACATCTATCTTGTCAACTGTAGTCTATTGAATTCGATGATTTTTTAAAAAAGCGAAATAGATTGAACTGTAGATAAAAACTGAAGAAAGTCCATAAAGATAGGAAAATAAAAAGGTGAGACTTGAATGAATTGAAGGAAACTGACGTTCTTTTGAGTTTCAGAGGGCACTTTAGGCAACAATTGACAGAAATAGGGGAGAAACAACACAGTAGAAGATGAATGGGTAGTTTTGAGATATAGTGGAGACAAAAGAGAATCAAAAAGTAAAAAGACAAGACAAAAAAAAACTACTTTGATATCACAGGAAATACTAAATCAAATTGATGAAAGGATAAAATATAAGAATGCAGTAAACGAAGCAGGTAAAAGGAATATAGACGACTAAACCTTGAGACTAACAGAAAGTGCAAAATGGCTAAGCAGAAATAGTTAGCGATCAAATTCAAGACAGCAAAGATTTACGAGGCCTGTTAAAATAGTATCGTGGTTTTTCCAATTGCGCGGGGAACGTACATTCGATTATCGATTTCTTTTATATTCGTACACATGTCCACAATATACGCTCACAATTTTGAGTGAATAGCATACTTAGTTTGTTTAAAATATACGTCAGACATGTTTTAGTGTGTTCGATGATTTTCTGTTATTGTAAAAAATGGAACAAAGAATTTGCATCAAATTTTGTGGGTGGATTGCGGAGATGGATTTTTATCATAGTATCGGAAGTAAACCTCTACAGGCCAAAACAAAAAATGTCAAGTAAACATAACCTTTAAAACCTTATGAACTGTAAGCACTTGACAAGTAGGAGAGCTGTGTTTCATAGTATGAACGGTGAAGAAGGGATCCGAGATCTTAATCGATGAATTTTAGAGCCTAAGTTTACTGTTTTTCTTCCCAAAATGTGTAAAGCAAAGAGTTTGTAGTAAGAGATTTCTTTCACATTTTCTAGATTGAGTGCGATAGCGTCACTGGATGACATTTCCGGACACAAGATTCTCTGTAAACCTTGATCTACTAAGTCCCCTATACATCCCCTCAAAGTTTGGCCATGTAAGGAAGCCCCTGTTTCCTTATAACCCTTACCGATTACATCCTAACAAACAATTACTTTTCCTTTGAAGGAAAAGTATACAATCAAACCCGTGGTACATCCATGGGCACCTGTATGGCACCCTCCTATGCCAACCTATCTATGGGCCATCTAGAGGAAACCTTCCTAGCTTCCCAAAACCCCAAACCCCTGGTCTGGTTCAGGTTCATTGCTGATATTTTCATGATTTGGACTCAGGGCTGGACGCCCTATGCTCATTCCTTCACAACCTCAATTCCTTCTCCCTCATCAACCTGGGAAGTCACATTCCTGGATGATGTTAAACTCCGCCTCACTGACGGCTCCATCCACACCTCCGTCCACATTAAACCTACTAATTACTAACAGTACCTGCACTTTGATGGCTACCATCCATTCCACATCAAAAAATTCTTCCCATACAGCCTTGACACCCATGACAGCAAATCAGCAGTGATGAGAAGTCCCTTACCCATTATGCCAAAGGCCTCACAAAGGCCTTCAAAGCGAGACATTACCCTCGTGACCTAGTCCTCAAACAGATTTCCCATGCCATATCTCCACACACCACCAATCCTCCCCCAACCCCAGTAACCAGTCACAATGGAGTGTGTTCTTTGTCACCCAATACCACCCCGAACTGGAACAACTTAATCACATCATTCATCAGGGCTTTGATTATATGTTATCATGCCCGGAAATGAGAGACATCCTACACAAGAATCTCCTAAAGTGGTGTTCCGTTGTCCTCCCAACCTCCACAACATCCTAGTCCATCCCTACACCACCCCAAACCCTACACCCCCTGTGGAAGACAACGATGCAAAACCTGCCCAATCCACCCACCCAGCACTTCCTATTCCAGTCCTATCACAGGCTTATCCTACCACATCAGAGGTCGGGCCACCTGTGAAAGCAGTCACGTGATATACCAACTGTTCTGCAATCACTTCACAGTGTTTTATATCAGTATGACGATAAACCAGCTGTCCATCAAAAACGATAGACCACCCTGTGACACAACATGCACCTGAGCAGAGCACTCTGGATTTCAATGGCCGCTTCACTCTGAAGCCATCTGGATCATCCCCTCTACTACCAGCTCTTCTGAACTGCACAGATGAGATGAGGCTGACAGCGCAACGCACGTTTTGTCTGCCTCACTGTAACCATTCTGACGAAAGGTGACTTCGAGATGAGACAACTCAGCTGACAAACTTTCTGGTCTGAAATGACATGGGCCCTGGGAACCAAGGTACGAAGTACTCCTTCACGCTGAGCTGGACGGTGACAACTATCAGCTCGCAGATACAAATCAATGTGAGTAGGCTTCCAATGAACAGAATGTCCCAGTTACCGTCAACCTTCCTTCTGACCAACACATCAATGAAGGGAAGGCAGCCATTCTTTTCCATATCCATAGTGAACTGAATATTCGGGTGGATTGAATTTAGGTGTTCCAATAAAGCGATTAAATTCTCACTACCATGAGGCCAAACGACGAAAGTGTCATCTAAATATCTGAAAAAACACGCATGTTACAAGCACTCTAAAGCACGTTCCTCGAAATCCCCCATAAACAAATTGGCTCCAATAGGTGACAACGGACTACCCATTGCAACTCCATTACTTTGTCCGTAGTACTGACCATTGAATAAAAATTAACTGGAAGTCAGAATATTTCGAAATAGATTTGTTAACTCGACTCCAAACTTAACCTCAATTAGCTCAACGAATCAGATAGAGGAATAAATATCATAGTCATTCTAACGCAATCGCTGCAGTCGACGTAAGAAATCAGCCGAGTTCTATTATTGGACTCAACAAGGTTTCACATTTTAGTTCGTTCTGTCGATGACAATACTTCAGAACCTAGGAATATCAATTGATCCCCTAACTGTTTCGACCAGTCCCGAACCACTGTGAGACAGATATGAAGAAGCTTGTAATTGTGACGATGTCTAGCATGGTTTCCTAACTGATGTGGAATAATGTGATAAGGGTACCTGGTAGTTGTAGGGTAATTCACAACAGGAAGACATGTTTATGGACTGTGTGAAAGGAAGGATCTGATAGGTGAACCTCAGATGTTATGAGTGGGATTCGACTATTGTACTATCTGTAACTACAAAATGCGTATTTATTAGGAACTCCAAGAAGGCTTGAGCAACTTTGATAAATCTTCAAATTAGCCCAGCGGATGAGTCTGAAGTTTGATATTTATTAATGTATATCCAAGATTACGGCTGGCACTGTGAACGATAGTAGCGCCCCTAGCGCAGAAAGAGCTAACCGTTTGCATCATGCAATTCTTCTGTAACTGCAGTGCAGCCGCATGGGGCGCTAGCGTCGAATCTGTGACCGCGTTTGACCACTGCCAACCAGGTGACAAGCCGTCACTTGCTAGGTTAAAATGCACTTCGTTGTTTCCGCTGCAGTTGACTCTTTCTCTGCAGGGGCGCTACTGCCATTCAAGTGGCAGACGTAAACTTTTACATATCTTTAGACTCTGATATTAGTATGTAAGTATGGATTACAACACGCTGAGGAACGTATAAGCAAGATATTTGTTATAATTATTCATATTACATAAAACATAACAACCAATAAAATACATACTCTCATTGATTTTTACAATAGTTAAGCTACCCATTTTACAAAATCAAGATAACGCACATAACGCTGTGGCTTAAGCGAAAGGGGACGACAACACTGAATCCTTTCGTATCTGACGGGAGGCGTACTTAGGTAATCTGTGTAGGTTTGGTGACCGCTGTGTCCCATCTAGTGTAGGGGTCAGCCCAACTGTCTAGAAAAGGAGATCCGTGTTCGGATTCCGGCTCGGTATACATTTTCGGCTTTACATATTTGTACATTCCGTGGATATGAATAGATGATAACTGCGGGATTAATAACAAATTTCGGGCACGTCCGAAAGAACAGACGCCAGTTACATATAACTTACACAACTTGTCGATGATTGGCAATGATCCTTTCTTCAGTGCGGAGACACTCCCAGGCCCTTAATCTTACGGAAATCAGATTGAATAACTACTAGTTCGAGTATAAGTGAGCGGGGGTAAAGTTGAGTTTTTGTATCTGACGGGAGGCGTGCTTGAGTAATCCATTTCAGGTTTGGTGATTGCTGTGTCCCCAGTGGTGTAGGGGTCAGCGCAACTGCCTGGAAAGCAAAAACCCCGGTTCGTATTCAGGCTGAGTACACTTTTTCAACTTTACCCTATTCGAGTAAATGTCATACATTCCGTGAACTTAAGTTGAAGTTCACATTTTATTTAATAACACCTATGTCATTAACAGAACGATTACTAAGTATTTTATACATATGTTCGATCATAGGCAAACTTGGCCCATCGAATCGTCGCTAATCTGAAAATATAATGGTTACTTCGACGGAAACGAAAAAAAAAATTCCACGTTGGCTCTACAGTCTCGTTTACAACTATAAACACACTCCCAGGCCACAGTACTACTAAAACTGTTGACTTCCTTTCCTGTTCCTCGCCCGAACAGAATGAGGGAAAATGAATGTCTGTGTCCCTCTGAAAGACACCTAATTTCTCATATCTTTCTGGAACTTGTGAAATGTAAGTTCGTGGGAGTAGTTTCAAATGGCTACCTTCTAAATTTCCTCAACATGGTTCCACGAAAAGAACATCGCACTGCTTATAAAGGTCCCAGTGAAGTTCCTGAAGACTATCAGTAAGACTAGCATATTGATCTTTCCTAACGGTAACAAACCAAGGAGTCTGTCTCTGAAGAGCTTTTATGTTTTTCTTTAAATCGGCCTAGTCCTCCTTTACATCTGCATCTACATACATACCCCGCAATCCACCCAAAAGTGCGAAGCGGAGGGTTCTCAGTACCACTACTAGTTACTTGCTTTCCTGTTCCACTCCCACATAGAACGAGGGAAAAACGAATACTTGTATGCATCCGTACGAGCCCTAATCTCTCTAATCTTATTCTATGCGAAATGTAGGTTGGTGACAAGTAGAATCGTTCTGCACTCCGCCTCAAATTCCGGGCCTCTAAATTTCTTCAACAGTGCTTCTCGAAAAGAACGTCGAATCCCCTCCAACCATTCCCAACTGAGTTCCCGAAGCATTTCGGTAACAATCGCACATTAATCGAATCATGCACATCTGGCTGCAGATAAAGTAAAGTTTTTTTTTTTAAAAACTCCAAAAATGTAGAATTTTGAAAGTTGGGCACAGCAATTCCTCCTAAGGACAAATCTGTCTGAAAATTGTGTGTGATTCATATTTCGGTGAAGAACTGAATACGAAAGCAGTCTTGTTTATCATTGACGTTAATGAAGTCGAAATTCCAAGTCTTTGTCTCTAAAACCAACAACGGTTCCTCATTTATTTCCAAGTTTATCAAAATATATATCGAAAGTGTTACGCAAAAGAAAACAGCCAGTAAAACATTCGCAAAAGAGAAGCTGCGATGTCTGCCAGTATTACTTATTTCGTGAAAAAGACACGAAAGAAACAGGAAGCGGAGGCAGCAGTGATTTCATTAAACACAACATTAAAGTGTAAAAAACTGAAAGTTATACGATTACAAGATAAATTAAGAACAGCTAATTCCAAACTTAGTTGCGAAATAGGTCTCAGACGAACAGCGTAAGACGACGCAGTTGAATTTCTTAGATCGTTGTAAACTCGGTAATAAACAATCGTAGTTGTCACTATGTTAAAGAAAGGCCAAATCGAAAAAATAATGGAATGAGGTATGACAACGAGTTTTTCTTGGACAGCGTGCTCTTAAAGATTAAATCGCCGAAAGGATACAGACATTGTTTGGAGCATGGATTGCTGACCCTTCCTACCAAACCTTTCAAAAATTTAGTAAAGGGTATCAAATGTTGATATGAAATTAATTAAAATTATTTTCGGAATGAACAGGAGAAAAACAAACGCTTCGATCTACTGATTTTTGATGAAGTTAAGCTCCAAGAAGAACTGCCTTTTAACAACACTAACTTGAAAGTTCATGGTTTAGTCAATTTATGAAAATATAATCCAGTCGATTGTAAGGTTAAACATGGAAACCAAGGTCTGGTATTTATGTTTGTTCCTCTGCTGCATCCGTTAGAGGTTATGGGTCTTGTAAAGGAAAGACACCACTCATTTATACATCTAAAGGCATCTTTAAAGTCTTTAAGCAGGTAGAAACTCCGTGTCGACCGATTACGAGGCGACATTTTTTAATGATTGTGTAAACAGTGTTATATCACATCAGTACTGAAATTACGAACGTTAAATGCTGTGGCGGAGATCTTTTTTTTAATTATTATTATTGTATTTTAATGCCCCGAGCGAGGCAGGCTGGCAGCAGCCCAGACTACAAATGAGTTTGACAGTCGGTGATGGTATTTCAAAATAGCAGAAAATTAATGTTGAATTTAACAATAAAACAGAAGATAAAATTGGCGAATTAAAAACAATGAAATTGAGGCTTTAAAACACAAACAATCAGTATTAAAAACTGCCACGGTGGCTAAAAAACACAGACTTTGCACAGTTAACGTCGACGAGAACAAAGAGACGATAAAAAAATAAAAATAAAATTAAAAAAAAAAAAACAGGGCAACACATTGTTCTGCCTATGCAGCGATTGCTGTAGTCTTAAAATCATACTCACAACTTGACACTGACAACACTTTAGCACGATACACTGTTAAAAGCAAAGCACTGTGATCCCGCCCGGGGAGAGGGGAAGGAAGGATGACGCGGAGCGATGGGAAGGGAAGGGGTTGGGAAGTGGGGAAGGAAAACGTAAGAACTCCGACACAGAATAAGGAGTATACAGAAAGGAAACTCCCGCTGTAGTCTGTCGTCCAAAATTTAGTGCGCATGCGCGGAATCGGCCATCTTGAAAAGTAGTAAATGCGTGGTCACTCCCTACTCTGTGGCGTGGTAATGCGCCGTCTTTGTTTGTTAATTGTGTATTTTAACTGCCTGTATCGCATAAAAGTAAACAAATATTTGGTGCAATGCAGTGCAGTAAAAGAAAGAACTGTGTCAGTACTTGGAACTGTCCTTTTTTTTTCAGCACCTAATTGCCGCAATAATTCGAAATCAAATAAGGATATAAGCTTCTTCACCTTCCCAAAAGATGTTCAACGGTAAGCGAACGTCGCTATATGTGTAGTAAAAGTTAAATGTTATCAGTTTCAAATGAGAGCAATGTCTGCATAATTATTAAAAGTAGCCTTCCTTCTTATCTTGCCGATAACTCTTGCTGTTGCTGTAGCAAACAGCATAGAAATGTTGAAGTATATTCATGTTTTATAATTATAAGTTTAACGTCGCAGGGAATAAAATAAAATGAAAGACAAAGAATAGGGCGTAAGTAGCGGGACTTCAACATTTTGCGCGTGCGTTCCTTTTTCCTGTTGCCCACATAGGCGAGATATTTCAGGAATTTTTAAGGCTCATCTACTTGCTCACCTTCACAAAATTTGATGCAAACGGTAAAATTTTACTAACGGCAACGGAGGCGTAGTGTGCTAATGTTGTCAACGACCATTGATCCTCTTACAACGGGAGGTCGGCAATCGGGACCCGGCGATTTCGCCCAAATTGCGTGTGTAGAAGGAGATTGGTCTCCATATAACGTGCCTGAAATACTTCGCCTGAATGGGCGTTAGGAAAGGAGAAAATGCTCTCTAAAGTTTTTCCAATAGTACTGTACATCTTATTTAGCGAACTGTTCGTGAATAACGGCGTAGCGTAATGGCCAAGCGCATTACTTACAAAAGAGGCGCTCTGGGATCAATCTCAGTAGCTTCCTAATTTATTTATTTATTTTATTATTACGCTACACCGTTAATTCACGAACAGAGCATTGAATAATATGTACTTTGCTATCGGAAAAACTTTCGAAAGCATTTCCTCCTTTCCTAAGGCCCACTCAGGCGAAATATTTCAGGCACGTTATGTGGAGACCCACCTCCTTCTACACACGTAACTTGGGCGAAATCGGCGGTTCCCGATTGCCGACCTTCCCTTGGTAGGATATTCGAACAAATGGAATAAGGGGAATAATCTTGCTGTTCTTTCTCAACCTTTATAAACTACACTGGACAACTGGAGATCATTTACACTGACAACATTCTCAGTTTAATGACAACAGAATGTGTTGGAAACAAACTTATTAATTTTATGGGGAATGTAAAATTCAGCTACCCATGTAAGGAGTTCCGTCTTCAATATTTAGTCAGATTGAGAAATTTATATTTCTTTAAGTTCACAAACAGAGACTTGAAATATAAAAGCAAAATTGAAAAAAATTCAAACTGAAAAAAGTGACGCATCTGTGAGGTACAAATGGTGTGTAATGTTCTAGTGAATGCATATTGACAAGGAGGACTAAGAGGAAAATGATGAACGCTTTTTCCTTTGCTATAACTTAAACAATGTGTGCCACAATACGACAAGTACAGAGTAAGTTTGTTATGTAGTTTTATGTTTCCGCTGCCTGTGCTTCATTTGTGTGTAATTTAACAGTTCTGTGTAATCACGTTGTAGCGCTAAGTCTGAGTCAAATTTTTGAGCAAATTTATTCATGTCAAATAAAACCTGGCAGTTGTAAAGTAACTTTCTAGTTTATAACTAATTTCCCCAACATAACTTCGCGTTACTTGTTTTTTTTTTTTCAGAGATAAGCACCAAATAAAACGATCATTGATTCCATCGTACATTTTCTTTGTTGTATTAAAATTTAGGCCTACTTTTTTTTCGTTGGATTACAATTAGGTGCAAGAACAGGGCGCAAATTGAAGAGAGCATAATGAAAAGCCGTTTCCTTTCGTAAAAGTCGGTGAGACTAGCTGCAGTTCGTAAAAAGTCTATTTCCAGCCAAATTACTAAGTGGCTATAGTTCCGCGTTTACTGCTTTTCAATATGGCGTCGAGCGCAACGCTTGGTAACATACAGATCAAAGGCACCGCCCCCAGCTTTCCCTTCTGTATATTCCCTATTCTGTGACTCCGAGGCAGGGGAAGGGAGATCCAAGTGGGGGAGAGAAAGGAAGGGGGTTGGAGGGGAGAGTGGCATGTAATATATGGAGAGGGGAGGGATTATGACTGATAGGATGGATAAATATCGGGACGGAAGCTAAATCAAATGTTTGTAGAGCTTATGGGACTTTACAACGGGGTCATCAGTCCCTAAACTTACATACTACTTATGAACTAGCTAATACTAAGGACGGCACAAATATCCATGCCCGAGGGAGGATTCGAACCCCCGACCGTAGTGGCCATGCAGACCGTGACTGGAGCGCCTCAGTCCCCTTGGCGGGGCAGAAGCCGTCATCTAGGAGAGGGAGGTGGCGAAAGTTACCCTGAGAGAGGATGTGGAGAGTGTTAAGGTGGAGATATATACTGGTATCGGTGTGGCAGAGGTTCACGAGAAGGGGTGAGACCAGAGGGTGACAGGTTCTATTTTGTGGGTGGTGTAGAGGATGCGAATATGTTCAAGAAACTTTAGAAGGTGAGGAAAAGGAATGAGATCATAGAGGATCCGCATGGGGAAGGGAGGCAGATGCGGTAAGCGAGGCGGAGGGCGCGTGGCTTTTATTATTATTATTATTTTTTTTTAATTAGTATTTGTAATCGGTGGGGGATGGAGACGTAGTTCCTAGGTTGATTTTTCATTACATGAAATGCCAGTTTCTCATGGGAATTACACAGATTAGGAACGAGCTGAACACTTTAAAAACTTCAAAGACTGTTCAGAAACAATCGAAACTAGCAGCCATCTTAATTCCATGTACTTTTCATTTCAATATATATATTTAATGGATTTACGAATTTTTGTGCTGATTTGACGTATAGTAACATACTTCCTTGGATCACAATCTAGCCGCGGTAGAGTAGCCGAGCGGTCTAAAGCACCTAGCTGCGGAGCGCGCGGTTGCTCACCGTGGAGGTTCGAGTCCACCCTGGGGCATGGGTGTGTGTGTGTTTGTCCGTAGGTTAGTTTACCTAGGTTTAAGTAGTTTGTAAGCTACGGACTGATGACCACGCAGTTTGGTCCGATAGATTTACAGACATTTGATTTTGATCACAATCGAAGCCTCTATCATCTAGCGGCAGAACCGGCGGGGGGGGGGGGGGGGCGGATCTGGCATCTCTTCTACTTGCTATGCCTATCGCAATAACGAATTAGGATTCCATCTGTATCTGCTAACTTATGAGCTATCAACTTCATATGTTTCTGTACACCAGGGATGCCTTTTTCTATTCCCTCCATTCGGGAGTCTGCGCGACGGTTTGTTAGTAAGATCCTCCTTCGTGAACGATTTCTTGAAGATCACATTTAAAACTTCAACTTTCCTTTTGGTGTCTTCTGTTGTCACATTACACTGATCGACCAGTGACCTTGCCAGTTTTATCTGGGGACCAGAATTTCTTCCAGATTATCGGCATGATATTTTGCTACGGTATGAGGCTTAGAATTATATGCTTTACGCACCTTTCATTTTCTTGTTCTTTGTTGAATCAAGATTGCAATCGCCTTTGCTTTCCCACGATTCCCGAATTTTTTAAATATATCACGGAAGGTCGTTTCCGTCCTACACTCTGCGTATACTTCGCAAAAGTGCGATTTACGACGCCTTTCCTCTACGTGTACCATACCTGAACTATACGATCATTAATTGTGTAAGTGGGATGATAACTACCGAGCGGGAAGGCCGGGCGGTCTGGGGCGCCATGTCGCGGATTGCCCGCTTGCTCCCACCGGAGGTTCGGGTCCTCCCTAGCGCATGAGTGTATGCGTTGTTCTTCAAGTTGTTTGAATGTCAAGGGACCGATCACCTCAGCAGTTTTGTTCGTCCCTTATCATTACAAACATTTGAACGTCCAGATTTTACGTGATTTTCTTAAATCATTCCAAGCACGAGTGAAGTTCAGATTTTAAGTCCGTGGTGCAGCCTGTAGTGGGACGAATGAATAAACAGCTTCTACTGCCCTACATCAGCTCTGTTTTGCACGATATCTATAATGAAGATATTAACTTTTTGTGTATAAATATGTTTATCATGAGGTACTAGAAAAGTTGTGTCGTTTGTTTTTGTTTGTTTCATGAACGATTGACGTGCTGCAATTCGGCAGCCGAAGCCTGAATAAAAATTTGCTAGCCAATATTTACTCCGTGCCGAAGGCTACAAGGCGACGAAGACTGCTGCGCCATACTGTTTGCATGGCTTCATCGTTCCCGGGGCAACTAAAGAAATGAACAAACTTCATTGTTAAATGTGTAATGAGTTAGTTCGTCACTGCCTTGTTTTAACATAAGACGCCTGTTTATAAAGTTCATTTTAATAAAACTAAGTCTTCAAAATTGTTTGACTGTTTGAATATATATATATATATATATATATATATATATATATATATATATATATATATATATATATATATATATATACACTCAATGTTATTAATTTGTGCAAAGTGCCGTTTATAATTATAAGGTAAAGGAGATCAATTATTCTTGAGAGAGATCTGATTGAAATTATATAAAGTATTAACTTAGTGTATCTAATACATAAAAAGAATGATCGAATACGTGTTTTGACAATCGATAAAACAGCCGACAAAAATCACGAATTTGATCTTCAGGTTGTTATAGGACGTAAATGACTTCAGGATAATTCATTAATTTTTATATAGATAATTAATGCTTCATACAAGGACCTTTAGGTATTATTATGAGGAATTTAATTGGATTTTCAAAGTCAGGGAGTTTTTAACTCGAGCTGCAGCTACTAAATAATTGACTGCAACATGAGGGTTGCGGTTTTACTAAAATTGTTTATTGCCCACTGCATGATTATGTCTGGTGAGAACCACTAAATTCGTTAGACCCCGTTTGATATGATTAGCTCGAACCCCACACTTTACTAACAATATAGCTGTATGAATATCAGTGGTGGCGTCCCATGTGTTCACTGGTTCAGTGAAACCTCAGAAAAAAGCTCGTCGTTAAAAAAAGTAAAAAAAATAAATAAATAAAATGTGTTTTTAAACTATCATTCTTCGTTACTTTGTTCTATCACATCAGTTTATATGCACATTCAAAGTATTTTAAGATGGGAAAGCGGAATCGAAGCACTAAAAGCTATATTATTCCAATTTAATGATGTCATCAAAAGCGTGAATGACCTGAAAAGTAAAACTGCTGATTCTGTAACTCTTTCTGACTGTGAAGCAGTCTTGAAGGAAATGTTAACTTTTGAATTTATTGTTGCAATACACATGTGGTACGAGATTTTACTACGTGTGAACAATATAAACAATGGCAGTCGGTTCAAGTGAATCTGATAATAGATGTTGACTCTTTACGTTCATTTTGTGACTGGATTCGAGAATTCTGTATTACAGGATTTGAAACATGCGTTGCAGAAGCTCCATTATCTGTAGAAAAATGTAGTTATGAAATTGTGTCCGAGTTTAAAAAGAAAAGAAAGGCACAGAAAAAACGAATGTTCGATTACGAACAAATTGATGAACCAATACAAGCTGCTGAAATGCAGTACAGAGTTAATTTTTGTTAACACAATGATAGATGCTGTAATAGTCGACATTGAATGTCTATTCAGAGCGCTCGAAGAATATTTTGAGCAATTTGGATTTATTGTTATGATATCAATTATTTGAAATCCCTGTCCAAGTTGGACCTTCTCAAGCATTTTAATGATATAGGTATGATACTCCGAGAAGGCGAAAATAGTGACGTACAGCTTTTAGAACTGTACGAGGCACTCCAGCTTTTAAACTCCAATCGACTAGACTCAATTAAAGATGCAAAACAACTTTTTCAGTACATTTTAGAAAACTATTTAGAAGAAGTATATCCAAATCTTCTTTATTTTTCAAAGTAGATTGTCCGTATGTTTGTGTGTTTGCTTGTGTGTACGTATTATATACAAATCTACAGTTCCCTTCCAATGTATATGAAATTTTGCGCACAGAATCTTCAATCAATGAAGACTGTCGCCGTAAGTGTATGGATCACGTACAACACATTGTTCACGAGATATGACGTCATTAACAACGAGATGCGCGAAAAACTGCTGCATCGACCGACAATGTTGCACATTTCCTCTTAAACTACTCAACCGATTTCAACCAAATTTGGTGCACATTTTCCATACTATGAGTTAACAATGCTGTCGGGGTAAGAACCACATACGACACGTGGTTCAGAAGATACAACGTCATAAACAATATAGTTGCAAGAAAGTGCCACATAATGCGACGAGACTTTTTTCACACACAGTACTTAACGACTTGCAACCAAATTTAAACATAATTTCAAACCTTAATTGAACTCTTTCTTGCTGACAACCAAAGCAAAATTATGAAAAGAAAAAGTTTCTCGCTTACTTCTTTTCCGCTGTTCAGGGACTTATTTATTTACTCGTTCGGCATATACAAAGGCAATCATTCTTTCAGTAATTACAATATCTTTATCCTACTATTCTAACAATACAAGTGCTCTTTTAGTACTACACTACATTATAAATGCTCTCAAGCCACTTTAAGGCCTAGTCACTGAGTCTCTATGTATGTCTTTCAAACCACCATCATAGCCGTACACTTCACACACTAGTAAATGGTCCATTGTTTGGGTTTCGCCACACTCACATTCAGAGCTGTCTGATAGGCCCCATTACTTCATTATTTACTTACATCTGCCGACACCTCTCGCGGTACAAAGTACAAGCTTCCTAGGGTTTTATTTGCGGACGGAGAAGTTAGTACTGCTTCCTCCCACAAGTCCCCTAAAACCTCCACATCCTTGTGGATGCTGTTGCGTAGCAGTGTGCATTTGTGCCGCCCTACAGTACGCACGAGGTGCCGTAGTTGCTGTCCAAATCTTTGTTCTGACTAACCTGTGGTCTTCTATAGTTGTGTCCCCAGCGCAGAAGACAGCACACAGGTCGTTGGTTCTTGTACAGCATACAAGTGAGGCTAAAATAAGTTCTGTAGAATGGAAGCATAACAAGCGACTCGCAAGATTTTTAATTGTCAGGGATGCCATTTATTCAATAAATAAATAAAAGAACAACTATTATAATACGACACGGCCTATGCTGCCTGTAGTTCATGTTGAGACCTCGACTGTTATCACTATTACAAAAATCTTTACTCATGACCGGCGCGGTCCGGCGCGTATAGTGATCAGCTCGAGACTGAAACTGCGGCGTGTTGCGAGAGCGCACCTGACGCTCTATTTCGCGCCAAAACAGGGCCGTCGCGCGCCTTCTGCAAAATCGCTCTTCTCTTGTTACAATAAGAGAAGGCACCTTAAACTTTTTAAATTGTCAAAACCTAGCTTGTCCTTGAGAGATATTTATTACAAATTCTCAGCTCTGAATAATTAATATTTAGTATATAATAAACAAAACTAATTTCAAAAGATATCACGTGACGTGAAATGCAGCAGCCAATGCGAGGAGAGCACCAGTAACATAGGCGGGCTTTCCCACGAGAACCAGCACCTACTGTGCCATATGCTACTGCTCCCCACACCACATTTCAACATATGCTGCACTTCTGTCTTTCTTCCACGTTTGAGACACGTACGATGTTAGCAAAGAAACGGCCAGCGGCCAGAAATATGAAGTGGCCATAGGCCAGGAATATCACAAATGTTGTCCACAGTTTCCTGGGAAGACTGAATCTTTCGATCTTCTTGTTGGGGTAGTCCACCAAATTCCAATTCTTGTGTGCACTTGTAGACCATAGCTCTTTCCAGACTGTTTTCGAGTTGAAGTCTTTAAGCTCTTCGCCGGTTTTCCAAAAAGCTGACCTTGATTTAAGCCTGTTTGTAGCTATTAGATCCTCATGGATAGGTAGGTCCAGGTTGCCTCGGATTTTTTTGGTATGTTCTTAGGGCTAGCTGTGATCGCCTGATTTCAGGGGTCTCTGTGTTGGCAAGGACAGGGAGCCAAGCCCTGAGTGTAACCGAAATAATTCCCATCGTCTCCCTCAGTTGGACGTCCACTTTAGGTACATCTGCACTTCTCATCCAGACTGGTGAGCAATATTCAGCTACTCTGTAGACAAGAGCTAGTCCTGATTCGTCCAGGGACTAAAACTACGGCATTCGGTATGACGTTACAATTTATAATTTCTGCACTACAAATTGTAGCCGTAGGAAATATTACAGACAGTATACACACATATAACTGAATGTACCTTTGAAATTGTATCACAGTAAGACATGTAGTTCAAGATATATCAGCACATAAACAGTAACGTCTATGGAAAAACGCCCTATCACGTACCAAGCTTTAATCTGTTATTATTTACTACTAATTGTATTCGCAACAGATTTTACAGACATAAGCACTTATACAAATGGATATATACCTTAAAAATTATACAGTTGTAGAACATATAACTCAATAATATGAGATCGAGTGAATTTTATAAGCCATTTGAATCTAGATTGCTATCTATCTTTGTTTGGATACTGCACGTATAATTTTGTACATTATGCAAGACAGCCTTATTTCTTATATATTCTCCGATAAATATAATATGATTTTAGAAAATAGGAGATCTACAGAAAGAGAAGGGATAGGAGAAATACTAACTCAAGCCAGGAATGAATAAATAAATAAATAAATACCCGGGCAAGGCCGGGTTAAAAGTAGTGAGTATATAAGAATCAGAATCATGCTTAGAGGTTGCAGTCAGTACAGCTTCCGCCGAGAGAAGCTTCTCAAAGTTAAAACTGATTAAGACTTACTTGAGAAACACAGTAAGCCAATAAAGACAATCTGCGTCGTCAGTACTATCCATTAATTACGATGTAATCTTAAAAAAAATTCAGTGAGGCGAAAACCCGAAAACTATCTTAATTTGTGTTTGTTTATTGTCATTTTTGTCATTCCAATAATAATTTTATATTATACTAATAAAATTTTAGTGTAATGATTATTGATTTATAATTCAGCTCATTTTATTTAACATTTTGTTCCTTACGGAAAAAAAATCATAGGAGCCTCGCAAAGACGAGTTCGCCGAAGCCCAGTTTTCGTCTACCGGCGCTACTGGTGTTTATGTGTATATTAATATAATCTTGGTGATTATTATCAAAGAAAAATGAACAACGTTCAGGACCTTTTAGAAACAAATTACTCAGCTTTAAAATTGGAACAAAAGCTTGCTAAGCTGACTCTCCAACTCTTGTTGAAGCAAACGCAAACAAGCCAAGGTAAGACATTCTAAAGATCTTTTAACGAAAATATATCTATAGTGGGAGCAAGAGGGGCAAACCGGGGCTCTTTCCAAAGGTGAATCAATTCGACGGCAAGGGGGGGGGGGGGAGAGGAGGGGGGGGGCGGCGCCACAATCAAGATTCGCCACTCAAAGGAGTGAACCCCCAGTCATCTGAAGCACCAGCCGTCACTGATGAATATTTAATCATTTGTATAATGTTCCTTCATTGCACTATCAAAAAAAAAAAAAAAAAAAAAAAAAAAAATGGGGTCGGAAAACGATGAAAAATGTCTGAGTTCCAACTACTGTTCAAAATTAAAGTCCACATACGTCCGAAAATATTTGTTAAGCTTATTGGACTTAACTACGGAGTCACCAGTCCCTAAACTTACAAACTACTTATCAACTACCTTACACTAAGGACGGCACAAATATCCATGCCCGAGGGGGGATTCGAACCCCCGACCGTAGTGGCCGTGCAGACCGTGACTGGAGCGCCTCAGTCCCCTCGGCCACCGCGGCCGGCCCGAAAATATTTCAGAGTCGAGTCGCGGCGGATTGTGTGGCTCTGTTGAACACCTGTCGTCTCATTTCCTCTCCACTCCCGGCACATGTCTGCCGGTCCAAAAATCAACCGCCACTCAGATACAACTGCCATCGACTGCTCCCCGGCCGCTTCCGGCTTCCGCTTATATACAATCTGTGACGTCATTCCAGTAATACGTCACCTAACAAGCTTTAGTGATTCTCTCGGTAGTGTACAAAACTTTTTAAATAATCACTGAAATGTTGATATAATGGCATCGTTAGATGTGCGCTACAGTTTTAATGGTAATACATAACTTTAATTTTTAACATTAATAATTCCCCCAAAATCCTAAGTTTAAACAAATGAGTATTTCAGCATGACCGATAAATAAGTATTTCAGTCGTACCACAATGAATATTTAAGCAATCACTAATTAAGCAATCACTTTGTTTTTCAGGTAGATTTCCCAGTCCTCTTTCCATTGCAATGTTCAGAATCACTGTGCTCATAAATGTAAACAAATTACGGTCGATAAACAAAATAATGTAGTTTACACAAAGAGATCATATTACAATAAATAAAAGTAATATATTCTAAACAGGTCATAATGTGTGTTTACGACACCTGCAACTTATCACTGCATCGCTGTTTGTGCATCTGTCTTATATTAAATGTTATTAACAGATAATTATTGTTTTTCCTTTAAAGTGCATTATTATGTGCAATGTACATGATATGGTTATAATAAACTTTGCATCTCGATGAGATCTTTCATTTGAGCCCTCGCTCGCTACTTTAGTTCAACTACTTTAGCTTCTGGATTTTTCCAAGTGAGTAAATATAGGTTTTCTGAATAACTTTTGATATAAAATTAATATAACTGATGTTAACGTATCATCTGAATCGCACTGTTCTCCTCTTTCATTTGATTCTTCGTGCTAGTCTGTAGCTCTAATAATTTCAGCATAGTATCTAAAATAAAAGACAATGTACTTTTCGCACGAAAAATGGCAGTTGAACATGACGTCATGTCCGCCAGCGTGTTCAACTTGCGGTCTTACACCCACCGATGCGAAGCTGGGCGAGTCTTACCTCCTCGAAGCGGCTGATTGCCTGCTCAGTCGTTCCTACTTTGGACGCTCTCCGTTGTCAAATTAGCGCGCGCTTTGCGCTCCAAATGGGTGTTGTACGTTGCTGTAACGTCCACATACTTCTGTAATAGGCTTTGATATTCATACATGTACCAAAAGCTGTGACATTCTTGCGAATAGAAACGTGATCCGTATTTTCTTTATTCACGTCGATGATTTTTTTAGTCATTAGATAACCGGTTTCAGTAACTTATGACCACCTTCAGATCGGCAGGAGAAAAAAAGATACACTAATGGGTAATCTACACTGCTCAAAACAATTTGGGGATCTGGTGAGATATCATACACAATATACGTAAGGTAACGTATTTTATCCTGATATTGGTTACAGTTGTAATTTGTGTGTGATACAGTACGATATATTGTTGTCTTAGGAAGTCTGTAAATAGATTTTAGTCAGAAAATTCAAGAAAAAGACTACCCTGGTGAATTACAAGAAGCAGCCTCATATAAACAGGAAAGGAAAACGCTATGGTGTATGTAAGTATACGCCGAATCTAATTATGATCATTTCTCTAAAGACAGCACATCGTTTGCACTTGTGCGCTTCCAGACGGCAGCTCTGTGCTACGTAATGACAACGGACCGTTTCATTTTACCTGCGGCGGACATACTTGTGAATCTAACTTCTCGAACACCCTGTCCACTACTTGCAGTGTCCTGGGCTCTAGGCAAATGTCAACACATTCCCTATCCGGGCGTCACAAACTCCGAAAAGATGGCATTTGCTTCCCGCCTAAATGATTATCCATCCTAACCATATGAAAATATATCACCTGTTTTTGCTCCCGTAGGCTGACCATTGTCTCAAATTTCGAAACAGATTGCGGGATGGGACAATAATTAACTCTTAGATGGAACTTCAGATTTGACAACGGAAGACTGTGTAAATATGTCTTTTATGGCAAATCCTCTGTTTTATTAATTTCAATTTAAAGTCACTGTTACTTTAGCAAAAAAGTATCGTACACAGTTCCGAGGCAACATTGGTAAGCTTCCACACCACACGTAATACGGTCCATAGCATGCGCAAACTCACAATCCTTGTTCAAATGAAAAGAACAAGTATAACAGTTTGGTACACTGATAAGAGAAATCAATGTAAGTTTTACATCTCATGGCGTGACAGATTCTCTTTTCAGATTGTTCAGTAGTATTAGTTTTTGTCACTCGACATCTGCTTTGTATCTCAGAAGAAAGCTTCTCTGTTGGTATTCTTGGGTCTCGTATATTTTTTTCCTTACTCTTATCAAATTCTTTACCACTAACTAGATCCTCTTATTCGCCGAATTTCCTAACTTTCGAATTAATTTTCTTCTCGAAATATCGCAAAACTATCGCAAGAATGCCGAGGCAGTTATGTTCTAGCAAGTTCAGAGTTCCGCTCGCCCTTTCAGCTCATTACTGCGCTCACTATCCGCATACACCGTCTCCGTGATCTTCTTACGCTCTTCTACCTTCTACCGCTACGAAAACTATTCCTCCTTCTACAGCATAATTAGCCTATCGCTAATTAACTCTGCCCTCGTGTCAGTTCGTTCAGGCATATACGGGTCTCTACGTAGACTCCTTCCATTGCTTATTCTTCTTCTTCGCACTTTTACAAATAGAATATTTCCTACACACTGGCCTATATTACTAGGCTGGCAATACATAAAGACATACGTTTAGTAGACTGGCAATATCGTACGAGCTGAACATCCCGCCATTTTGAATTCCAGTCCAACGTTGTATGTATTTTGTGGTGTAGCGAAGCGAATCAGCGATGTTTTGTGATTTTATTGTTTCACAGTCGGAATACTCAAATAATAGAGACATGCTCGCTCTAAGTTTTATCGGTTTCCTTCAAACATAGATAGGCGTAAAAGGTGGCCTGTAAATTCAGACGCCAAGTATTGACGTCGAAATCGAGCAATTATCTGTGTTGCGTTATGAATAAAACCTGTTATTTTATTTGTATTAGAAATAATTATACTTACAGATAGGTAGTAATGAAAATATAGGCCTCCACAAGTCAGCAATGGTTTTAATTTTACTACAGATTATTAACATAAGCTACTTTTCTTGATTGTATTTAGACCAACTAATCAGATATTCTAAAGGCTGTTAATTGTATTTTAAGTGATCCGTAAGTGCAGCTGGCCTTACCCAACTAGTGTTTTTTGTATGAATGCATAGTTTCGCGGCGAGTTATGCTGATAAAATTCTCTCGAGCTTCCAGCCGCGATGTGGTTTGATATCCATCAGTGTTTTTATTTTTTATTTTTATTTTTTAAATTATATTATTTCACAATAGTTCAGCTTCGGCTAAGCTGGGAACACGATGTCTAAAAAAAATAATGAATTGAATTTCTCAAAGAATGGGAACAGGAAAGAAGTCGTACATGAAAGGCATTGAATTCAAAACTTGGCATGCAACATTCAATTTATTTGAAAGTGCATTCTACCAAAAGCGACTTTATTTAGTTGTTTTCTAACGTAACCAGACGTTCAAAGTTATTAAACACATTTTTGAGATAAAATCTTCTTTGAGAAATGGTGTGAGTAACATGCGAAACATTAGGGGGGTGGAGGTACGGCAAGTACAATATCGCAGTTTAACATTATTCCGTAACTCTTTTCGAATTCAACTCTTAGTTACCGTCACCGTATGTGGATGTACCATTTATAAACAAGGAAATACGATAATTGTAACGTATTTTAGCTATATTTGGTAAATATAAATGGAAACTTGTGCCTCAATATGGAATGTAAGTGAATGTATCGTATCTCTAAATATCTATCTAATAACTAACTTCAAGTTGCTAGTCTCTTACCATTAAATGTAAGCCAATAAATTTACTATTCTGTAATATTTGCTGCGTTGGGAAAGTATATTTAATGGCCTTAAGAACATATTAAAATAGTTTTTAAATGCGCGCCTTCTATGTGGGATTCAAAATGGCGAGTTGTTCTACTTGTACTATTTAGTGCTCTAATCATTAGCTCGTCGTCGTATTACCACCTAAAAGGGCGAGCAACTTGTGTTCAGTTAAAACAGCCATAAGAAAAAGGAACAAACTGATATTAACTATGCCACCTTCAGAGTTTCAACGAAATGGTCAACACATGAGTCATGTCTGTCTGTAATGTTTCGTACCATACACAAACATCTTTGGTTCGGTAATATGGCGACATTAGCCTGCAAATAATAGCTGCGACGTTACTAGTACTGTTATTTTGTGGCTGCGACAATACACAGGCAAAGGTGCATCTTCTTCTGAAGCCCAACGTCACCCAGTCACCCATCAAATGTGTTTGTGTATGGTATTACTACGGTCTAATAAAAGTACAAGAAACGTTTGTTACTCTTTAGTAATCATTATGTTCTGACACATACAGTAATGATTTACTGTATCATTAATCTGACAATGACTACAATCAACTTCAGCTTTTCTTCGAATATTATACAGACGGACCCCATATCTATAATTTGTACGTATGTCACAAACAGACAAACTGCAGTGCGGATGAACAATTAAGTCCTTGCGGAAATACTGGCAAAAGCTGCAGGAAAGTGCAGTACTGGACAGAGGGTATTACTGTAGAAGTGTAAAATAATTTCAGATTTTGGACAATACGAGATCCGTGTTCAAATAGCCTAATGGTTAAGGCGTCCGCAGTCCGAAAGCGGAAAATTCGGGATCGAGTCCGGCCCGACAATTTTTTTTTTTAAATTTCGTCGAAATTAATTCACCACGCTCTTCCATCCGAGATGTTTATATATTTTTAATTTATTGCCTACAACAGTATTATATCATAATAGTGCTTATTTAAGAAGATCGTGCTGTTTCCCAAACAAGTGTCCTTGTTCATCTGAATGTTCTTTCGAAAATCACAGTTTGACTTCAATCTGTTTATTTGCAATCTGATGTTCTCATATGTAAATTCCACGAGTTAGCCCTCTGTGTGATACCACTCAACTAGAACTCAAATACGACATCTACCGCAGAATTTGTTTAGACCACCTGGTGAACTTTACATTGCCATTTCGTTTCAGAGAATTTTTGCAGCACCACACACGAGCATCTTAATGCTTTATGAGGTAAGATAGCGGCGTCCGTCTGCAGTATCAGATCAATGCCTGCCAGTCTAGTAACGTGCTTGTTCCTACCCGACCATAGCTTCGAAAGGCCAAACGTTATAACCTAGAACTCGCAGTACAAGGAACATGTAAGGGCTGGAAGAATGGGTTCGCCTTGTATTTAACTTTCTAAGTTTTTATTTACACCAAAATCAGCAATATATAGGGTACTCGCCGTCAGTACTTCAAGTAGTTGAATTACAAAACTAATAAGAATTATCTTGACAAGAATACCAAAACGTAAGTTATAGACTGATGAATTGGAAATTGTTGAGAATTTCCAAATTATTAATAGAGCATATCAGAGCATTATATTACAGTCTCAACCAAGCTTAGCGAGCTTAAGCGGTATGTATAAATCAATTTTTATTTTATTTTTAAAGCCAATGTAAGCGAGAAGGCCCGACAGTATATAGCCTAAATCCCGCTGCTTGGCACGCGTAAATTGGATGGTCTGCATTGCCTGTTTCTACTTCTAAATATAAATTTTCATAGATTTAGCTTTAAAAATGCTTTCCTAATCAAGTATTTTGATACAACTTGCCACCCCCTATTGCACCAT
Organism: Locusta migratoria; assembly: GCA_026315105.1. Taxonomy (NCBI): domain Eukaryota; kingdom Metazoa; phylum Arthropoda; class Insecta; order Orthoptera; family Acrididae; genus Locusta; species Locusta migratoria. Next base: position 333,676,748 of record CM048746.1, on the reverse strand, counting down.
TGATGGCAGAATTCAAAACATCTCGAAACACTTCTTTTAATTCTAACCATGGTTCCAAATACAAATTTTCGCATTTCTAGCATCAAAATAGTTTTAGTAGCACCCTTAAAAGAGTTTCCCTTATTTCACCCGCTTAATTGTTAAATTTCCAAAAATGTAAAACACTTTTTTTTAATTCCAATCGAAAATCTAAATCCTACGTTTTGTATTTGTTGCTTTAAAATTGTCTTGATAGAAACTTACTTTCAAAAAAAACCGTTCATCCCATATTTTACCCCCTTAGCGATAGGAATATCGAAAAATCGCTGATACCTACACTGTAAGATGAACAACGTCTACAAATTTCAATTTCTATCGTCTGTAGATTCACTTTTCAGCGCCATTATCTGTCTTTTAGAAAAGGATCGAGAACGCGAAATTTCTTTCTTACGCTTTGGCATCTTTCTTTGTAGTTTTACTTTTCAAACTGCAATATGCACTTATTTTTCTTTATTCGTACGCTTGTTGCAGAAAAAAAAAAAAAAAAAAAAAAAAACAACTGAAGAATGTACACCAATTTTCGCTGTATATAACCTCTTTGGTATTATAGTGTCAAAAGTCATCGCTGGTTTTCAGTCCGAATTTTATATAAGCTGACGACTTTCAACCACTATATGTTCCACCCTCTTATTGCTATCGACACGGAACTGCTATTGTGTACAACGGGAGACTTTGTACTACAACAACACAGAGAGATCTTTCGTCTCCATTGTGTAGTTTTTGCTGAAGATCAAAATATTGACACACGTAGAATTTTATAGGCCTATAAGTCAGTAACTTTCACTCCTATATCTTTCACCCTCTTATCATCATCAACCCTGCACCATCATAGTGCACAATGGGAGACTGATACCCACTACCTCATACAAACACTATTCGTTTGCCATGTGTAGTTTTGACTGCTGAGTGAAATATAGGCACAAACACATCAATTTACATATATATTAAAATATGTATGTGTGTGTGCGTTTATGTGTCTACGGCACTTTACACAACAAGATTAAAAACAAAATTAACAGCAGCATAGGAATATACATAGATTAACAACGCTTTAGGGCAGAAGAAAAATATGCTTCTCGGGAGAGAGATTGGAGAGATAAATTACCAAAGGCAATGCAACAGAATTACACGTAATAATCAGATTCGGAGGGGACAGCGAACGTGCCCCTACGATAAATGACATGAGACAACCTTCGGCGAAGTTAGTAATTCACTAATATAGTAAGCAATAAGATGGACAAGCTCGTACAGTCAGTTACAGTACAAATATAAATAATTAGCGAGCTTCTAATCTACTAGGCAATTAGGTGACATACGATTCTAAACAGAAACTCAGCTTAACACAAACTTGTCAGAAGCAAATAACGTTATGTAATATTTAAAGGTGCTCAGTAAATAGGCACAAGGAAAGATACAAAAGTATGCCTCGAGCACAAATCATACTGTTAGGTAACAAAAATTTCCAGTGCGTCCTATAAATTCCCACAGGTCAACCAATTATATAAGATACAGCCAAAACGGCAGCAATGCCAACTCACAAATCAATTTATAAGTACAGGCGCTTAAACCTACACTGCGAATGCACTCAGATTTCCGGATCGGAACGTGGTACACAAAGAGAGGCATCGACGCCAATATTCACCACATCGACTAGTTACATAAAGCCTGGAGGACATACAAGGCACAACAGGTCCACAATCAGTTCCCCCTCTCCTCCCCTCCCCTCCCCTCACCACCCTAGAAGAAACACGCGGGGTCAAGATTCCCGCAAGAAGGCTGCGAGAACTTAACCCTGCATTACTAACATATGGTTTTAAATGTTTGTATAGCTTATGGGACTTAGCTACGGGCTCATCAGTCCCTAAACTTACAAACTACTTATGAACTAGCTAATACTAAGAACGGCACAAATATCCATGCCCGAGGGGGGATTCGAACCCCCGACCGTAGTGGCCGTGCAGACCGTGACTGGAGCGCCTCAGTCCCCTCGGCCACCGCGGCCGGCCACATATGGTTTTAAACGCTCCTTACTAACACCCGTCTTTCAGGCGGTTTTGAACTTTTGTTAGTGCACCCGCTAATATCCATAAGTTATCAAAAACTATTTTAACAAATACTAAATTAGGTGTTTTCTTTTTCATCAAAGAAATTGTTATAATACTCGTGCTTATTTAAAAAAAAATCGTTTTCGTTTCTCCGTAGAGGGCGTAGCGTAGAGTGCATGAATAGCATTTACTACTGCCTGCGCAAAAGTGATGTTATCGTTTGGGGATATGTCGTCATCATCGGTTTCATACGAAGCATCACTACTATCAGTACTGTCCTCTTCATGATCAATGAGTTCTGCCAGCATCTTAGTGATTCTGTGAACATCTTCAGGCTTAATTTCTAGGTCACGATTTTCGTCCTACATTTCCAATGTCTTTTGGATTAAAATGAAACAAAAAGTCGGCCATCGTATCCGTATTGGGGTGGAAAATGAATATACAGGGTATCCTAAAAGTCTTTCCCTGATTACATAAATTGATAACTCAAGCTAGAAGCAAGATACAAATATGAAACTTGTGTCGAATTGTTTACAAGTTTTTCTTCTGCTTTAGATTCGCACTACGTAAGTAGTGGATGACGTGCAGGGCCCAAGAAGCCATGTTAACCAATCAGAAGGCACAGTGTGTCCTGTGGTACCATGTGAGACACGATCATCAACCACGGTGCAGAGACACTTCCAGACAACATTTGGAAGGAATCCACCTGATGTCAAGAGAATTAAAGCCTGGTATGAGAAGTACAAGAACACAGGATCGGTTGCTGACCTTCCGAGGTCTGGTCAACCAAGAACCTCAGCAGACAGGGTGGAAGCTGTGAGGCGCTCTTTTCTGCGAAGTCCGAAGAAATCGGTGCGCAGGACCTCACATGAATTAAAGATGGCAAAAAGCTCTCTCCATGACATTTTACACAAACGTTTATTGTTTCGTGCAGACAAAGTGCAAATTGTTCAGGCCTTGTTGCCCAATGACAGTACACGTCGATATGAATTTGTGGTCGAAATGCTATCACGTATTGAGGACGATGATGGTTATCTCAGACGAATTGTCTTTTCTCACTAAGCGACCTTTTTTGTCAGTGGAGTAGTGAATCGCCATAATGTGCGCATTTGGGGTTAACAACCCCCTAGCGAGGTCATGGAGTGCACCAGAGGCAGTGCAAAGGTGAATGTTTGGTGCGCGCTATTGCACGATCGAATTATCGGGCCATTCTTCTTCGCTGAGGCTAAAATCACATCAGCAGTGTATCTGAACATGATGCAACTGTATGCTGTTCCTCAGCTGCTTCAGTATCACCCCGATGTGTTGTTTCAGCAAGACTGTGCACCGCCTCATAGGGGTTTAGACGTCCGTGCCTATCTCGATATGACCTTTCCTGGGCGACGGATTGGTCGTGATGGGCCAACGGTTTAGCCTCCACGCTCACCTCACATAACCCCATTAGACTTCTTTTTATGAGGTTAGTCAAGGACGAGGTCTACCGAACACGTGTACCAGATATTGAAAACCTGCGGCAACGGATAACCACAATCGTTGAATCGATCCTTCCAGTGCTGTTGGCTAATGTGTGGTCGGAAATTGAATATCGCCTAGATGTGCTATGTGCTACCAAGGGTACTTATGTTGAAGTTTATTGATGTGTGAAAAAATTTTGTTAGTTTGTAAACAATTAGTACCAGTTTCATATTTGTATCTTACTTCTAGTCTAAGTTATCAATTTATGTAAGCAGGGAAAGACTTTTCGGACACCCTGTACTGCTTGTGAAAATGCAAAGCGTCAGTTCTTTTTAAGAGGAGCGAAAGCTGGGGGGGGGGGGGTTGTATTACTTTCGTAAAGTATGTACTAAATTTGTATTTTTCGTGAATTAATGATCGGCGGCGACATATCGAGTAATTGTGCCAATACATGAAAAGTGACCTGAGGTTCTTATCAGCGGCTGTTGCCTTGTCTTTCTATTTATTTATTTATTATTTATTTTGGCAGAGACGAAACTAAGGCAAACATAAAAGAAAATATGTTTTCCGACCAATAAAGCCCTGTTACTGCCTAATCATGTACAGAAAAAGGCGGAAAAACGGGTATAATGTGAACAATATTGACGACGTCATGTAGGATGGTGAAGAAACGCTTATGTATACTTGCTGCTAACACCAGACAAAATGACGGGTACAAAATTACGTCGGCTAGTAACATCCGCCTATTTGACGGGTCGACTGTCAGCGTTCAGCTGCGACGCTCGAGGAACCACAACAAGCAACGGGCACCACTGACAGACACAAGTCGAGTAGGAGATGGACGGTATCGACGGACAGCGCACAATACCTTTCCAAAACGCTACAGCTCACTGACAATATGGACGGATGTTACTACGCTAGGGTTAACTTGGCCTGTTGGTAGCGGCGTTTTCGGACAATGCCGGCGTCCCTCCTTTCGTGTGCTCCCATTCCACTCGCGGTTCGCTGGCCCGCGCGCCGTACAACGCAATATGGCCGTCTCCCACCCCAGTCACCACAGATAATCACTGCCCGCCGGCCGCGGTGGCCGAGGGGACTGAAGCGCTTCAGTCACGGTCTGCACGGCCACTACGGTCGAGGGTTCGAATCCCCCCTCGGGCATGGATATTTGTGCCGTCCTAGTTCGTAAGTAGTTCATAAGTAGTTTGTACGATCGGCAACCGAAATATAAGGGCCATCACCCGTAACAGAAGCGGAAAACATGATAGTAAGAGTCTCGCCACAAAACTGATATAGTGTTTTTTTTTTTTTTTTTTTTTTTTTTTTTTTTTTTTTTTTTTTTTTTTTTTTTTTTTTTTTATAATTGCTCGAGATAATTTTCGGAGAATGCATTCAGTATGATTTCGGACTCTGTTTTAAGCTCTTCTCCGGTTTTAAACATGTATTTTGCCAACATATCTAGGGTAAGTTAAAATCGCCACCGATTGAAATTGTATGCTCGGGGGATGTTTTTCAAATTTCGTCCAAGCTTTCTTAGAATATTTCTGCAATTGAATCATCTCAGTCAGGGGTCGCTAAATATAGCCAATTATTAATTTATTCTTGTTGTCAGGTATAACCTCTACCCATACCAACTTAACAGAGACTATCTAATTCAATTACGGTACAAGATAAACCGCTTGTGACAGCAATAAATATGCCAACACCATGAGTGGCAACCCTTTCCAACGGTGAAAGTTACGATCTCATGCAAATCTCAATCATCTGGTTAAACATTATGCTATATGAACACGCCCATCAACTCATGTAAATTAAAAGCTGTTTACTATCGTCAAAATCGTAGGGAGTTTTTGCGGTATCGGTTACGTTTGCGTAATACACCAAAGTCAATTCTCGTATGGCATTTGTTTTAGTAAAGGCTGAATAGTACTAACTTGTGGACTCAGTAAGATTCAGTACCAAACGCACATGGAAACGTAAAACCTGAATGTAAATTATGTGACAAGAATGTAAAGGCTTTATTAAGGCAGTTCATTTAGAAGTAAAATGTAACATTTTGTTTTCCATCTCGCGACGTGACATTCCGAAAATTTTTCGACATATTTTAGTGTAACAAATGTTCAAATGTTTGTATAGTTTATGGGACTTAACTACGGGGTCATCGGTCCCTAAACTTACAAACTACTTATGAACTAGATAATACTAAGGACGGCACAAATATCCATGCCCGAGGGGGGATTCGAACCCCCGACCGTAATGGCTGTGCTGACCGTGACTGGAGCGCCTCAGTCCCCTCGGCCACCGCGGCCGGCTCAGTCTACCAATCTGGCAATACTAAAGGCAATACAGGATCACAAGAGAAAAAGATTGGTCCTAGTAAAAATCCTGGGATAATAATGGAGATACACAAATTTATTTCTGACAAAAATATAAGAATGCTGCAATGATTCAGATGAAAAAGAATGTAGGCTACAAATGAGACTGTCGCTAAAAGCATAATAAGGCAGTGGGAATGACTAGAGGATCTGAAGCAACAAGGCTCTAAAAACATGCATGGCTGGAGGAAAAGATAGGCGCTGCTTATAGAATAAGTCAAGAAATGTTTGGAGAAAATAATAGCATCTCTATAAATATCAAGATATCAGATGGTAAGCCGTAATAAGCAACGAAACAAAATTCTTAAGCTGCAATAGAAGGGTAATAGACAATGTTATAAAAGATAAACGATATGAGATACTGCGAGTATAAATTGACAGAGCACTAAAAGTTCTAAGGCGAGACAGACACTTCGATTAACAGTCCCCAAGATACTTGACAAAGCCAGCCATGACAGTAACATTATACCGTGGTGTTAAAAATATACTTCAAGCAGAACTAATTCCAGTTTAAAAGCAAGAAGATGCTAACAAATGTTCAAATGTTTGTTAAGCTTATGGGACTTAACTACGGGGTCATCAGTCCCTAAACTTACAAACTACTTATGAACTACTTACGAACTAGGACGGCACAAATATCCATGCCCGAGGGGGGATTCGAACCCCCGACCGTAGTGGCCGTGCTGACCGTGACTGGAGCGCCTCAGTCACCTCGGCCACCGCGGCCGGCAGATGCTAACACTTATGATGATTATGGAACCACTATTTAATAAGTCATTGCTACAAAATGATGGCACCAATTATTTGCGAATAATAGAATAATTGACAGAGGCCAAGTATTGATTGTAGATTACTGATGCAATTTATATACAGAAGAATGATAAGGCAGCTGAAGTTAGAAGTAAATATATCTGAACTTGAGAAAAGTAAGTCTCCTGGTCCCGATTGCATTCCAATTAGGTTCCTTTCCGAGTATGCTGATAGAATAGTCCCGTACCTATCATATACAACTGCACGCTCAGCCAAAGATCCGTACCCAAAGACTGGAAAGTTGCACAGGTTACGCCAATAATCAAGAAAGGAGTGATCCGCAAAAATACAGACCTATATCATTGACGTCGGTTTACAGCAGGATTTTAAACTTTCCTCAAGCATTAACAACTACCTCTAAGAGAATGACTTATTGACCCACAGTCAACAAGGATTCAGAAAATATCGTTCTTGTGAACACAGCTAGCTCATTTCTCACATGATATAATAAATGCTATGGACAAGGATTTACAAATCGATTCCATGATTTCCTGCCAGAAATGACACAGTACGTTATGCTACGGACCATTCCTGCCGGAGGTTCTAGTTCCCCCATCGGGAATGTGTGTGTGTGTGTGTGTGTGTGTGTGTGTGTGTGTGTGTGTGTGTGTGTGTGTGTTGACCTTAGGGTAAGTACTTTCAAGTAGGTTGTAAGTCTAGGGACTGGTGATCATAGCAGTTCGGTCCAATAAGTTTACAAACAAACAGTACGTTCTACTTTATGGAAAGTTATTGAGTAAAACAGAAGTGATATCTGGCGTTCCCCTGGGAAGTGTTACAGGGCCCCTGTTGTTCCTTTTATAAACTATGTGAGTAGTTCCCTTAAACTTTTCACGGATGATGCTGTCATTTGTCGGTTAGTAAAGTCACCAGAAGATCAAAAGCAACTGCAAAATAATTTAGGTAAGTTATCTGCTTGGTGAAAAAATGGCAATTGACCCTAAATAATAAGTCTGAAGTCATCCATATAAGCACTGAAAGAAAGCTGGTAAACTTCATTTAGACGATATATATGTCGACTCTACAGCCCATAAATTCAACTAAATACCTAGGAATAACAATTACGAACAACTTAACTTGGAAACAACACACTAAAACATTGGAGGAAAGGCGAACAAAAGGTTATGTTTCATTGGCAGAACACTTTGAAGATGCAACATTAGTACTAAAGAAACTTCCTTCGCCGGCCGCGGTGGCCGCGGGGACTGAGGCGCTCCAGTACGGTCTGCACGGCCACTACGGTTGGGGGTTCGAATCCCCCCTCGGGCATGTATATTTGTGCCGTCCTTAGTATAAGGTAGTTCGTAAGTAGTTTGTAAGTTTAGGGACTGATGACCCCGTAGTTAAGTCCCATAAGCTTAATAAACATTTGAACATTTTGAAACTTCCTTCGCAACACTTGAGCGTTCTATTTTGGAGTATTGCAGCCATTATGGGAAATCCACTAAATGGTACTGACGGAGGATGGCAGCTGGTTTTGTATTATCGTGATATAGTGCCACGAAAATGATGCACGAGTTGGTGTGGAATTCTTTAGAAGAAAGGCGTTATTCGTTACGGCGAGATTTTTCTGCGAAATTTATTTCACCAACTCTCTCTCCCGAATGCGAAGATATTTTGAGAGACAAGGTCTTCGTAATAAAAATCAGATGGTAAACGGAAATATTTAGGCGTTCCTTTATCCCGCACGCTGTTAGAGAATAGAGAGGTAGAGAAACATAAAAAAAAACCGATTCGATGAACCCTCTGCATGAACTTCAGTATTTGCAGAGTATTTATGTAGATGTAGACGAAGCCAACCTCGTGGAAGATCAGCTTGCGTTTCGTAGGCATGGAGGAACACGTGAGACAGCAATGACTGTACCACACAAGTTTACATAATGGGAACCTACATTTGTAGCGTTAGTATCAATAGACAAAGCTTTTGACATTGTTGTCCGGACAGCACTCTTTAAGATTATTGAAGAAAGCAGGGATATGATAGAGGGAGTAATAACTTGAACAGAAATCAGCCTGCAGTAATGATTCACAACCATACCGCGTACGGCATTGCGGGGTATTAATATGTTCGTAAACGGCGCGTGCGAATTTGCGATTCTACAGGGGCCCATATCTCAGGTTCTATTCATCTCAGAGTGAAGGGGTAACGTGTTCTGGTTAGATCTTGGCCTAGTGATCATTTGTGTACATTAGAAGAACGGGTACACTATAGCTATCATACACTACATCGTAAAAATTTCCTTAGTTACACACTCCCTGGAGCCGATTAAAATAGTGCAAATCAATTGACTTTTGTACATGGCGTGTAGTCGATGGTGGGCTTTAAACAGCTTACGAAAGCACCATTCATTCATGGGCGGTTCCTGAGAAAATCTAAAAAAAAATATCCATGATTTTTAGGTACAAAAAAAAAAAAAAAAAAAAAAAAAAAACCGCATTGTGGGGATGGTCACTTTGACACTTTCTATTCATTGCAAATCTTCGAAATTTTTACCATACAATCTTATGATGATATCCTCGAGGCCGTTTTCAAATTTTTTCGATTTCGTTATCCGTTACCGAGATCCAGAGGTTGAAACTTATCATAGTTTTAGTACCGCGAATCGCAAATATCTAAGTAACTAACCATAGAAAATTGTTGAAATATTTACAATACATCATGTAGACATTTATCTATAAAAGGCATTTTTCAGTTTTCGTAAATCTTAGTCCGAAAACCCGCGATATTTTGCTAGAAAAAGTGCGTATTGTGCTGAAAGACGGCGTAGGACAGCTCTGAAACTTACCTTGCGATTTGAAGAAAGGTAATTGGTAAAAAAAATCATTTTTGTACATCTTAAAGATTTAAATCTTAGGTCGATGAAGGGGTGATTTTTGTTTCCGTATACAGTTAATATGCAGCATCCGATTTAGTGAACTATTGCAACATATTTTAAAGAGTTTGCAGGGGTGAAAACACATTGCGTAGACTTCTCGTAGGTTGATTTTAGGTTACACATAGCTGCGTATGAAATGTAGATAACATATTGACATTTTATTTAAAGTTTAGAGCAGAATGATGTCTTATGTGGTTCTTGAGATATCGGTCCATGAATGATAGCACGCGACAGTAATAGGATCGAAAACGCTATTTCTGATTGTGAGGTAACGTATCTTGAGGTATAGGAAATGACTAAAATGTTATGTGTATGTTGTTTACGTGTTTATCTGGAAAATCTGTTTCCCGTTTTTTGGAAATGTGTATTCGTTATCGCGATACGCTACAAAAATCATAATTTTTGGTATCAAAAGATCCAACTTCGGGCATTGGCTATTCTACACTTATATTCATGGCAAATCGTCGAAATTTTTACGATGCGTTCTAATATTATGATTCCGGAAAGCTTTGAAAGTTTTTCCGATAATAGTATACATTACCGAGATCTGCAGATTCCGAGTTACCGTACAGATTAATGACAAATATGCATGTAATATCAGGTCTGACGTGTAATTATGGTTTTAACTAACGTAGCGAACGTACAGCAATGGTTCTTGGAGGTCACGAACCTGTGTTACTTAACAGTAATATACATGTGATGCAGTGTTATTAATCCCTTGATATTCCATCAACATTCACGTCTTTCAGGCCATTGGACATGCAAAATTCGTCATCTTAAGGGTTGGATCAACGTGAATGACTTGAATTATCGTGAAATAGCAACATCATATAAAACTAAATTCTCAGCTGGACTCGAAAATATTTACATGCTTTTTATGGAACGATATTTATAGTGTTTAACAATGTTCTTTGAAATAGTTAAGCGTGTTTAGCAATCATCTGAATGTGAAGCTCTTTTTAGTAAGTAAACTACTACATAGTCAATTTGGTCTGACGTTTGTACAAATGTATCAAGCTATATAAAATACTATCCTAATTTTACTCATCATTGATTTCATGTTGTATAAGCAGTACACTCTGATGTAACAAAAAGACGGGAATCGGCCGTAAAATACTCGTGCCGGAGCACAGAAAAGGCGAATATGTTCTCTCGACACAAAAAAATGGAACCAGCTGCCTCAATCCTCATTCTGACTTCCTCACCAAAAATTTTGGCATGCGAACATATTCGCGCTTTTTTCGGATGAATGTGAATAGGACAGAGACAGTGCAACAGGCAGAGAGAGCCATATATGATGGAACAGAGAAAGTGTCAGTTCAGGAGAAAGGCATATGAATGAAAACAGCAGTGGGAAGCGAAACGAGATGTCGGAAGTCAGGAACAGTAGCAACAACAAATTAAGACAGATGCAGATAGTAGCAATTGGAGCAAAAGAGAAAACAGCGGGAAACTGGGACGAATGGAGACCATACATAAAGCATGACCGTGCAGCACTCCAATACTATAGCACGAAACAATTTGTCCAATTATTCCCATCCCCAGCACCCGCGTGCTAAAGTTTTCCGGTCGACAGGCCAAACCCCAAGCAAACCATCCCCCTGGACATATGTGTAAAGGAGACAATCGTGATTGATGACAATGAAAGCCAACTTTAAGTAAGTAGGAAAGGATACTGGCAACAGGACAAGAAGTGAATGCCGACCGCGGTGGCAGAGGGGACTGAGGCGCTTCAGTCACGGTCTGCACGGCCACTACGGTCGGGGGTTCGAATCCCCCCTCGGGCATGGATATTTGTGCCGTCCTAGTTCGTAAGTAGTTCATAAGTAGTTTGTAGGTTTAGGGACTGATGGCCCCGTAGTTAAGTCCCATAAGCTGTACAAACATTTGAACAAGAAGTGAATGAGACAACGTCAGTGGGGCAGAGAGATGATAAAAGTGGCAGAAACAGGCATCAGTGAGGAATCGCGAGAAAAAGGGATGAAGACATTGAAAGTTTGACACAGACAGAAAGCGGCAGTGGGAGAGACAACAAACAAACGGACAGAGACATATATAGACACTGACAGTGAGACGACATTGCCGACTATGACAGCTTAACTGGGGAAAAGTATTTACAAAGTTATGCGCTAAAAGTGCACAAATATTTTCGCATGTCAAAATTATTGTTGAGGAAATCGAAATGAGGATTGAGGCAGCTGCTTCCAGACTTTTGTGTCAGACAACATATTCGCCTTTCCTGTGCTCCGGCAGGAGCATTTTTCAGCTGGTTGTGAATGTGAGTCAGCATCAGCTGTTTAATTTAATGGCGACATGAAAATTTATGCACGACCGAGACTGGAATCCGGATGTCCCACTATTTGCGCGCTGTCGCGTTATAACCGTTCCGCTATCCGCGCACGCTCCCGAAACGACCCTATCTTCCATTCGGCGCACACTGCCTACTGCCCAAGAGTGCTCCTCCATTCAAATATGCAAATCCTGCGCAGGAAGAGGCGTTTACTGCATCTGTCGCAAACCTCGCTGTGCTCATTTAAATACGAAATGCGGTGTCTGCGTTTACCGACGTAATGAATGAAAATTTCTTTAGGCAAGCTGGCATGCATATCTGAAAGTTATTTGTATTGTTCGAATATGTTCAAATGTTTGTAAATCTGTGGGACTCAAGTGCTAGGTTAGTCCCTAGCTTGCAAAGTAATTAAACTAAGGTAAACTAAACTGAGGACAACACTTACATCCATGCCCAAGGGAGGACTTGAAGCCCCGACAGCTGCGCGTATCGCAGCACGGAGTCTCAGTGTGCACGGTTAATCCGCTGCGGCTATTTGTGTTCGTTTCCATAAATAAACACGAACACAGTTTTCGTCTTTCGGGACATGCACAACCATCTATCTTCATCTCTAATAATGGTATACGCAACAGTTGTCAGATTCAAAAACTTTTATTTGTAATATGTATGCACTACCAGAGTTTCGGGACCTATGTCTACCATCAGATACACCTGCAAATTGCAATCAAATTAAATAGTGACGTATGTTACATAATAAAACGGCTACCCTACATCTTTACTAAAATGATTCAGGACAAAGGGGGGTCTACGTATTGAATCCATAAAACTACAAAATTTACACGTAGTTCGAACAGGTGGTCCCCGATACATGCAGACAGCCGGGTGACACTGTTAGTAACAGGCGCGAGATGCCCACCCATAAGGAAGGGGCTGCATGTAAAAGAAGTCCTGTAATTAACTATAATTAAAACACAAGAAGACAGAAAATCAGCACTGTTAAGAACAGAAAAGTGCCTGTATATTCCGCGCACCTAACCATACCGAACCACAAATGTAGAACTGCAACTTTCTGAACGTCAACTATGCGCTAGTGACGCCATCCGAAGGTCAAACTCAGTTGTTGCGGTCGTACGGTCGTAAGCGTACAAAAATGAGCTTAATAACTAGCGCCCTGTGCCCCTGAATATTAACTCGACTGTATTCTTGTCCCAAAGCATTAGGCTGAAAATTAAATTACACATAATTCAAAACTAACTTGACTTATACAGTGTACCGTACATCTAACAATTTTTTGTTGTATTTAACAACTGTTGCGGATACCTTTATTAAAGATAAAAATAAACACGGACACTGCGCATATTATGCATTTATTGTTGTGGTCTTCAGTCGGGATACAGCTCTCCAACCTACTCTGTCTAAGAACAGCTTCTTCATTTCCTTATAGGAAAGCAACCCACATCGATTTGAATCTGCTTACTCTTGGTCTCCGCTGATGATAGTTGACTAGCCTGAAAGATTAGTGAAATGACTTGAAAGGGAAGCTGTAATTGAAAGGGAAAGCGGCCGTCATCTTATTCAATAAGTATACTGAGCAAGTAGTAATGTAACCAAGGACAAAGATAATAAATAGAGATTAAATCAGAACTTTGAGGTTTACCGATGAAACTGTAACGAGCCAGTCATGCAAAGGACTTGGGATAACAGTTGAACGAAATGGACAGTACAATGAAAGGATGATGTAATATGAACAATAACAAAATCAGAACGAAATAATGGAATGTAGTCAAATTTAATCTGACGATGCCCAATTTAGGAAACGAGAAAAGAAATGTAATAGCTGAGTGTTGTTAGTCGGGCAGCAAAGTAGCTAACAATAGCAGAGATACAAAGCATACAGAATGCAGACTGGCGATAGCAAGGAAAGAATTACCGAAAAAGGATAAATTTAAAACATTTAAATGCTATGTGTTCGAAAGTCATTTCTGAAGGTCGTTGTCTGATGGTTTAGATAGTACCAAAGTGAAGCAAGGAAGAAAGCTGGTCAGAGAATAAGTGAATACAATGCGTCAAGGAATAATCAGTTTGATAGTTTTGGGAGTGTGATTGGAATTTCATAGGAACTTCTAACCAGGCAAACAGTAACTAGGTTGAGACGGAAGTTGGTAGTAGTAGTTATTCAGGATTGAGAAGGCTTACCCATGACAGACTAGCGTGCGGAGCGGAGCCAAACCGCTCCTCGGACTGAAAACCACAACATCAACAACAAAGCACATTGATCTTCCATCATTATAGAAAATATACGAGAACGCGAAAACTGAAATGACGGTTTTTAATTTTAACTACTAGAGGTGGGCAACGAAACTTGTTATTGTGGTCATCCTTTTGAATCTGTTTACCGTAATCGTCCCTCGTTCTCCCTCTACGATTTTTATCCCTCACACTTCCCTCTAATGCTAAGTTGACGATTCCTTGATGTACCACCAACCTATCCCTTCTGTAAGTCAGGATATCCCAGAACCTCCTTTTCTCCCCAATTCTATTAAGCACCTCCTCATTAGTTACGTGATCTACACATCTAATTTTCATCATTCGTCTGTAGCACCACATTACAAAACCTTCTATCATCTATTTGTCTGAACTCCTTATCGTCCACGTTTCACTCCCATACAATGCTACACTCCAGACAAATGCTTTCAGAAAGGACTTGATAACATTTAAATTAAATAATGGAAAGTCCAGGTTGGAATTAACAATATAGTAATAAGGACAGCTTACAACTCACCGCAAAGACTTGGCGACGAGCTGCGATAGGCACATACATAAGACAGACACACACAACACTTTCAGCCATCAGTCATGGCCTTCTTCAGAAAATAGAAAATCACGCTCTGCGGCATGTAAATTGGGGAGGGGAGGGGAAGGGAGTGGAGATAGGACGGTTGCATCACGTTTGTGGGGATGGGTATAGCACGGCCTATATGGGAATAACGAGATGCAGCTTAGTAATGGAGTGGGGAGGTAGGTGAGGGGAGAAAAATAAAATGAAATAAAATAAAAATAATAAAATAAAATAAAGAAACAAAATAAATATAGGTTTAAATAAAAAAATTATAAAAAATAAAAATACGCGCACGTCGCGCTTACACACACACACACACACACACACACACACACACACACACACACACACAAACAAACACACACACCACTCAAAATAGGAAAGGTTTAGGATAGAGATAGGAACTGTAGGTATGGAAAAAAGGAAAGAATCGTAGATTGAGGCCTGGGTGATTTCAGGATCGGAGATTGTCCTGTGGGGATAACTCCCATCTGTGCAGTTCAGAGAAGCTGGTGGTGGATGGAAGGATCCAGATGGCACGAAATCATTTCGTGTCCTTCGGCCTAAGGAATGACGCACCAGTTGAAGCACACCCGGTTGTTGTTATGGAACACGCTACCATATAGTGTCTGCACATCATTGATTGGAGTTGTTAGACAATTTCTTTCAATTGTCCCCACAACCGAACGTCCTGGGTATTTAGGCCTGGGTGGGTGGGGCTTCCCCGACCAATCCAACGGTCCTCAAAAGTCTGCGTCAGATGTTCGTTCACTTTGGCACGAAAGTATGTTGGTGCGCCATCACGCATCAACCACATCTTTCATCTTTGCTGACACTTCAGATACTGCAGCAAGGTACTCAACACATGAATGTGGAAGTCGAGATACCATGCCCCCATTTAACTTCCGATACATGCCGTTCAAAGGGACGCTTTAACGATGAGCCAAGTTAATTTTCTAGTGAAGAATTTACGATTACCTAAGCTAAATTTGTGATTTTAAAATGTTATCAAGCTACATATTTTGACAGTCGGACAAGAAAGCTATCGACGAAATGTCGTAAGTAGATCTCGCAGCTACGAATAACACAATTGTTCTAATGATTCCCACCCCAAATCGTATATCACTTCTATGAAAATATCTCTCATATATCACGACAATACAAACTCTTTCGATGTTCACCGTCAGTCCCATCTGATAATAACCACCTCATCATTAGTCAGAGAGGAGAGACAAGCATAGTGTAGGCAATCACTTTAGTATTTCTATTGTATCTTCGAAGTGCTCTGTCAATAAAACACAGTTTGTGGTTCAGTTTCCTCACAAAATTGTATACGTATTTTTCTCCGATTCAAGTGTAAATGTTCAAATATTTGTAAGCCTATTGGACCAAACTGCTATTGTCATTAGCCCCTAGACTTACTAACTACTTAAAATAACTTACACTAATGACAAAACACACACACACACCACACACACACACACACACATGCCCAAGGTAGCACTCTAACCTCCGACGGGAACGGCCGTCCAGCCCATAGCATGACGTCTTAGACCACGCGACCATGCCGCACGACCCAATTTAAGTCTGCTGTAATTATGATTCATAGGTATGTAGTCAAATTTACAGCCTTTAGTTTTTATTTATCATGTAAACGTAGTATAACGGATTCCTTTTAGTATTCATGTGTATGACGTAACACTTTTCATTATTTAGTGTCAACTTCCAATTTCCGTGCCATGCATATTATCTGCTAACAACCTAAAAGGCTCTTAAGACTTCCAAAATCGTTTATTTAGATAAGGAGCAGAAGAGGGTCTGCAACTCTATCCAATGGAACGCCAGAGAACTCTTCTATTACCGCCTTTCCAAGCTGGTAGTTATCTCAGCACACTCATTTGTCACTTCAGCCAGACTGCCGGCAACCTCTACACGTATCTTCACAGTCTGTGATGCACCCAAGTCGTTCCTAATTTCTGCGATCTGGCAATCAATCTTTTCATTACACAATTTCAGCTCGGATTCTAGTCTCGCAAATTGCGTCTGGTATTACTGCCTTATCTAACCGAGGTTGTTCGCGGTTTCTGCATTCTTCTCATTTTGTGTCAGCAGTAGCGCGTTGGAGGGTAACTATTCTGCTGAGGTGGGTGGCACTGTCTTATTTAATTTCAGTTAATTCTTCCGTGACGTTCGCTAATGTCGTCGGATGCGATCCGGTGTATTCGGGCATTGTAGTCTCTCGCTTCTATGTCCGTCTGCTTTCCATACCTCGTTTACATGGGAACTTCTAGCAAAAATTAAACTTACGTCACGAAGCAAAGTGTCATAATTATAACAACGTGTACGTTACCACTGGCAGTGTCACATAAAATAATGGTAAAATAATACCGAACACTCAGGCAACAAATTACATATTATTAAACTACGTAACTAGGTACAGAGAATGATGGGACAATGGGCATCATGTACACTAACTACCTCTACAGCTACAGCGGATTTTCTATTCATAACAGGCTCATCACACCCAAACACACCATTCGTGTGTTTGAAATCACACACAAAATATTATCATTTTCTGTACAAATAAAGTAAATACTTTTATTGCAAGTCATGTCTAATACTTTCAAAATGCTTGCGCTAGTAATAAATGGTGGATGGCAGAAAATTAAACCCGTGAATTGGGTTAAAAATTTAAAGATCCATAATAAATTGATCATAATCGAAATGAGTAAGCAAACTTCCTAAATTTAGACGCTAAAACGTATTGAATTTCAAAATGGATATGTGGAGCGACAAACAAAATCGTCTCGCCGTGGGTGGTAGAAATGTAGTCAGGGGTATTAATCTAAGGATTACAACGTGAAACATATACACTTATCACATTATCAATTCGAATCAAAATGTCAGGGACGATTTCAGCTCAAATTTTTAACTGCACTGTAGCTTATATGACTGAGTACTAATACAGACACGTGGAAACATAACATGTAGGTCACACTCACAGTCTGTGAAGTGTAAGCCTTTTAGGGCTAATTTAAGGAAGTAAATCCAAAAGAAATCTTTCAGTACAAAGAATATAGGAGAAACTGATGAACAGCCACCTAGTAATTAGTCAGAAAGTCGATCCTGCATGCGATGGTGATGTCTAACAGTTAATAACTGTAGTGCTTCAAGCGAATGTGCAAGAAGTGTTTGCCGACAGTTTCCAGCAGTTTTGTAACCAATGAAATAAGTATCATGTAGATAATGGTAATTACTTTAAAGCCAAGTAAAGTTTTGCTTGTAACTCTTGTTTCATTTTCTTAGACAAATGACAAATTTTGGTGGACATATCTTGTATATTATTTATTTAACATGAATGAGTAGGTATTAGACACTTCAGTCATACTACATTCGAGATCTTACATGTGTGGGTTGACAACAATGTATCAGCAGCACCTTTAAAACCATAGACGAGTTTTTTTATTAGACTCATAGAAAAAAATCAAAAAAATATACAACAGAGTACTAAGAACACAATAGTAGAGAAAATTTCGTTTTGTGAGAGAAAGACTGTTGGAAACTTTCATCTTCACTCTTCACATAATTTTCAATTATTAAAAATGAACATCAAATAGGAAATACAGCCATTTGACGACACAATATTCGATACAGTAAATCAACAAATACCCGAGACACCGTTATGTTATATATATATATATATATATATATATATATATATATATATATATATATATATATATATATATGTTCCTTCTGACTTCTGATCCTGCAGTTATTACCTATTCATATTCACGGAATGTATGGCATTAATTGCGGATGGGTATACATTTTCAACTTTACCCATTCGCAGTTAATGTCATACATTCAGTGAACATGGACACCATTATGTATTTCACACATAGTGTGAGTTCTAACCAAAGTCGCGACTATAGAAGTTAACATAATTTTATGAAGGTACTCATAAATATCTTTTACAGATTTGACATGTACCTATTTATTAATGGTGCGTAATTAACAACTGCAGTGATTGCAGGAACAATCTACCATGTGGCTACAAATATGAATATGAAAATTAGTGATGTAGGAATGAAATAATAAAAGTGAAATGTGGTGTGGTAAAGATTCTGAAATTATAGGTCTGTAAAGAGCTATCAGTAATAAGAATACAAATTATTTAAAGAGAACATACAAACCAAATCTAGGATTAGTTTAACAGGTACCTTTGTTAATATAAAGTTCCCTATGTTTTCAGTAGTATTTAAATTTAAACTGTAATGGAGAATGGTGAAAAGCCGAAACAGCGACCTCTATTAAATAACAATTACTAATAAGTAAAATAAAATATTGCAGCATTAAATAAAAATAAAAAGTTAAAATGTCTTTTCTGACTTGATGTAAGCTGTGAGCCTGCCTGAAAAGAAGCATTTATTCTATTTTGTTTTGTGAAGATCAAAATAGAAAAAGTGTCATGATCTTTAGAAAATATGAACAAAAATCTTTTCTTTATCTTAGTGTACCAAGTTAGATAAGCTTTACGAGCTAAGTGAATAGAAAAATAGTAATGGTTTGCACTCAATAAACGTTTTATACTGTACTTGTGGCCTTTTGCTGTTTAAATTATAAACCTTAAAATACTTGTACATCCCAAAGCCAAAACCACCTTAGTTCCACGGTAAAGAGTCATAAGCAGCTAAAGTTTCTAAATTTTTACCATGGATGCAAAAAAAGGTTAAACAAAAAGACATTTAATGACATAATAATGTTAAATACATTGAACAAATCAAAGGAGTCGGGTGTGTCAACAAACAGAAAACAGGGAGAAACAAATAACAAAATAATAACACCAAGATGTCAAGGGAAAGAAGAAAAGTAATAAATATTTTCAAGAACTGAAAGAAATCACATTCAAACATTACAAAAACTTGCATGCTACATGCCAATGATTATGTATTGAATTAAATTACTGGTGTGTCTCTGTAGCTGACGGTCAGTGTGACTGGAAGAGCAGTGTTTTGACGTCATGCTGTTCGACACTGCATCCAGTGAAGCATTTAGCAGAGGATGACAAGGTTTTGGTCGGGCGCAACTGACCCATCTAGTGTCAGTTACATTGTTTCTATCCACAGAGCTTGAAGTCAGAGAACAGTAAAAAACCTAAAAAATAAAAAGTCAGTAGACTTATATGAGGTACAATGTAACAATAGATAAGGTACATGTAAGCTCCCTTCACAAAAGTGTTAAATGAATCGTCACACAAGGAAATTCCCTATGTATCTATAGCAGGTGAGAATTGTGCCTCTTTAAAAGTAAGGTAACTCAGAAAGCATCGGAAACAAACCGTCAATTTCCCTGATGCCATTCTTCTAAAATGTTATAGGGTAAGCTATGAATAAGAGAGTAATAAATCACGTACATCTTAATATATTAAATTTTGTATGGCAAGATGATAAACTAGAGAATCTGACATAGAAGAACTTAAAAAGCAATACTTGATGCTATGTCACAGGATGAGTGTGACACAGGTTTTTTCCTATGTTTTGACAATGTTGGCTTCGTGATTCTACACAAACTAGCGTTACTAGAAATAAGTAATGTGCATAATAACTGTTTTCAGTAATATCTAATAAACAGTACAAAAAGAGTAGAAATAACACAAAAGTGAAATAAGGTTAAACTTTTAGTGAAATACTTACCAGATCGAAAATGATGAATATATGAGCTAATCAAAATAGATTATTAAGACCAATACTATTCCTAAACATCTCAATGACATTCCTTAAACTAACGACCTCAATTCCGTCCCATAGGACTCGAAAGGCCCATCAAGTACCCACCACCCGCCATGTCATCCTCTGCCCGAAGGCGTCATCAGATGCAGTGTGGAGGGGACGTCGTTCGAACACCGCACTCCTGGCTGTTGTGTATGTTTTCTTGGCCGGAACCGCTACTCCTGAATGAAGTAGTTCCTCAATTGGCCTCCCAAGGGCTGAGTGCACCCCGCTGACGAATAGCACTCAACAGACCCGGAAGGTGTGCCATCCGAGTGGTAGCAGAGCCCAACAATTCTTAATTTCGGTGATCTAGTGGGAATCGGTGTACACACTGCGAAACGGCTCATCGACCTTCCTACTGATGTTGATCACAGACAAAATATTCTTTTATTACGAGAGAAGTGTTAGAGCTAGTGAGAAAGCTTGCAGAAAAAGTAAATGAAACTCTGAAGTAAGTTTACAACTGGTCAATATGCAATAAAGTAACACTGAAACTAAAATTCCACTTGAGGAGTAAAAAATTACGCAAGTTACATTAAGTATAATTTGTGTTCTACGGACGGTATAACAAAAACTAAATTTCTAGGAATGAAAATTGATTCTCTGTTGAAGGGTTATATTGACACAAAAGATTCTTGCAAAAAGAAAATCATCAAGATCCTTATGTAACAACTAACGTCTTTTAGTTACATACTATTCTTATGTACACTAAATTCTGAGCTAAGGATTTTTTCTGCAAAAATACATAAAAATGAACACGGTTTGGAAATTACAGAAATGATTCATATGAATAATAACGAAAAATAGTGCATAAGTTCATGGTAAAGATGTATTTTCACAATGGGGATTTTGAGTAGACCATGTGAGTTCATTTACCAATCAGTTATGCATTTCTAACATAATACTGATAGCTTACAAATTATATATTGTACAACACTGTACCTAAATTTCTTATTAAATACAATTGATTTTGGCCCAAATCAGGCTATCCTCGGGGTCTCAAAATAGGTATTACTTGTATATTTCAACTACAATAACACTTTGTATCTTAGCTGTTCATTATCAGTTGTTTGCAAAACAAAATGATTGTTATACCACCTAAAGTCTGCCAGAATGAATTACACCGTGGCGTATCTCAGGTGGTGTAACAATCATCTTCATTTACAGGCAACTGATGGAAGAGCTAAACTATAAGGTGTATTATCATTGAAATGTACAACTAATACACATTTTAAGACCTAAAAAATGTAGATACAGTTGTTCAATACATTATATTAGATTAATACTTGTTCCATAAATCATAAATACGACCTTTTGAAATGATGTGGAATTCGTCAGTTTCATAAATAGTGTCTATACATGATACTCAACATGTTAAGGTTTTTCTTCTTTTATTCATTTATTGTTTTATGTATATTTACTTGGGTTATCAAGTTTTAACCAAAAATTCACCTAAAATGTAAAAGGAGTTACCATTCAGAATTTTGTAAAACTATCTTTTTAAATACTTTTTGGCTATCTGCCAGACGTTTGATGCTACTTTTTTTAAGTGAACAAGACTTTTGTGACTATATAATTCACCCCTTTCTTTGCCAAATTTAGATTTAACTTAGAATAGTGAATATAACCGTTTCTCCTAGTGTTGTAGCTATGTACACTATTATTACTTTTGAACTGGTGATGATTGTTAATAACAAATTTCATAAGTGAAGCTGTAGTGAAGATCCCCAGAGCCTTAAATAAATGTTACAGGATGATCTTGGGTGGGCTCCAGCAATTATTCTGATTACACGCTCTTGTGAAATGAATACTTTTTACTCAATGTTGAATTGCCCCACAATATGACCCCATACGAAAGTATTGAATGAAATAGGCATAATAGGCTAATTTACTAAGATGTATACCACCAAATTTTGTAATGACCATCATAGCGTAAGTAACTGAACTCAAACCTTACAGCAGATCTTCAATGTATTTCTTCCAATCCAAACCCTCATCAATGCAAACACCTAAAAATTTTGAATATTCCACCTTAGCTACAGATTTCTGTTCAAAGTCTATATTGATTTATTAGTGGTGTCATGCCGCTTAGTGCATGAAACAGGCTGGATTTTATGAAAGGGTATGCAATTTAACCTATCTAAAAGCTGTCAGGCACCACCTACAGAAAATATTTCATGTAATACTGATAACTGTTGCATATACGACTGTGTTCATTACCATGAAACAAAACACTGAACTTTTATTTACCAGAAACGAATAAACGTAATGTACAAAATAGCCCCTTATACCAATTAATTAAACTGTACAACAAATTGCCAAAAGTGATTATCAATGAAACGATCTATCTTTTTAGAAAAAGTTAAAACAATTATCCGTTAGGCAACATATTCTATGTGTAAATGATTATTTATCCAACGCAGTATTCTGTCTCTTAGATCAGCACCTCAGTCTGGTAAGGAAACATGATGTCAACTAATAAAGTTTGTAAAGTAACAATATAAAATTATGCGTGTGCAATGAAAGCAGTGAAAACAGAATTAGGCCTAACAGTATACCACTAGCATATTATATTATTAAACAACTTATGTCAAAAACATTCCTGTACACCAGGGATAAATCGAACAACGTAGAACTGTTTTAAACAGACTGGTCTTTTATTTGGGAAACAATTTAGTCTTCTGGCCACCCCCACCAACATAGTCTTCGCCCACCTCTGCTCTGGATGTCGATAGTCCAGAATCTAAAGCGAGTGCAAGTAACGATGGAAGTGACGAGCCTCCAGACTAATTAGATGATGGGGAATGGAATTTGATGGGAGCTGCTCTTGAAAGGGAGTTTCTCTCAGGTAATCACTAATGAAGTTAAAGTGTGCCTTGATGAAGTTCCTGTTGCTGGTACGTACTGCCACATGTAATTTTATTCTTAATTTGTATGTCAAAACCAGCATACAATAGTATCCTGTTCTATACCTGTGGCTATAGAGCCAATGATGCGTCATTGCCAAGCCGTGATGAGTGGTAAGATGCTGAAGTTTGAAAGTTACTACAGTGAAAGATTTCTCATGTTAGACAAATAATTTGCAAAGACGTTACAGCAATTTTATCAATGAATTTTAGTTTGTGCTCATCTGCCAAGGACAGAGTGTACACAGCATTCCTCCTCCCTCTCCTTCTGTGTGTGTGTGTGTGTGTGTGTGTGTGTGTGTGTGTGTGTGTGTGTGTGTGTGTGTCAAGTTTCGAAACCATGAGATTTTCCTGTTGTGAGATGTGTTTTTAGAATTTTCTTGATGAAAGCGACATGGATATGACTGCACTGAACTGATATTTTCATGGACAAATATTCATTTCACAGAGAATTTTATTCTGTAATCATTTGTAAAGATTGTACAAATAATTTATTGTGCTTGTCATGAATGTTTGTACATTAGACATACATATTTTTCTAAAATAAAATTAAAAAAACACTCGAGGAGCAGGAGGTCATACCGGATCCCGTCTACGGCTGAGTTGTAAGGCCCACTATACGATCTGAAATGTAGCTAAGCAGCTTTCGACACAGTTGATTCGTCAGAATACTCCATTTATTCTGAAACACATGTAGTAAATCAGTTCCATATGGTGTGATATTCTGGTTTAATTTTGCAGTCAGCGTAAATTATAACGAACCGCCATTCCAAAACCGGGCACTCATTTTATAAGCTTTGTAGGAAAGAACTTTACGGACAGTACACCTCTCCATCCAAGACGTCGAACTCAACAATTGTATGTGCAACATTTGTCGAAGATAACGATGTTTGATAAGTACTGTAATCCATTAACGAAGATTATGCAAAATTAATGGTAGAATTTCAATTGTCGTGAGTTTTCTATTGTAAGACAGTGCGATAAAAAGTCGCACACACGAAATTAAGTGTCTCTTTAAACAGCAGTTGCACTAAATACAGTCATTGAGCGAACGCAAGACAGTATCACACGGATTACCCTAGTAACAAAGACACAAGTGTGACAGATGCAGAAAGTAACATCCGTAGTAGTCCGAAATCACTTTCTCTAAGTGTTCAAATCAGATCCTCATCGTGAGGGGAACTTATGTTTCTGTGTTACATTTATCCTTTATAGCAATACTAGCTTATATGCCCGTGCTTCGCAACGGTTGTTGAAGGAGGGCCTGTGATTATCATAGCTTTTTAGGGTTTCGGACCTCAGTCAGTAAAAACATAATCCTTGTTGGACTAATCGAAGTATGACTGTGACTGTAGTGTAGCGCTCTATTATTCATTTGTTAGCCTATCTGCATTTTCATCTTTGTCCCTCATGATCGTCGGTAAATTATGATTGAGGAAATCGCGCCGAGAAGTTAAAAACCTATATATTTGATATTATGCGTCGTTATTCTCAATTTTGTTACACATTGCAACAGCAGCGTCGAAAGCGGCTGGCAAATTACATTTCTGAAAACGAAATTGGATAAGTGAGAATATTGATTTGTAACAGTTTTCAAAAATATCTTCTTGAATAGGAATTTGGAATGAATTGTAAGACTGTGTGAATCATGAGACTCTATACAAAAGAATTTCGCGTGAAAGTGCTGGTCATAATGAGATCTGACAACAACGGATGTATCTGATTCGGTAAAATTTTACTTTCTCTCCTGGCGGCCTCTTGTTTTTATGTTGGCAACGTCAATAACACGATATAAAATCGTTGCAAAGATAACCGAACCATATAGAGTGTAGATAAATACTGCTGTTCCTGCTGTATGCTTGATTTCACGACAAAATATTTGCGTGTCACGCGATTGGCTTATGACGATGTCACATGATTCTCGTTGTTCAACATCTGTTGCCAACATTATCACAGGAGGCCGCCGGGATATGAGTAGGACTACGTCGCATAGTTTTTCTTGACCCAGCTGTCAAACGATAACACCTTTCACAGCAGAGAGTGTCACGGCTATATGTATCAGAGATCACTAATTGACACAGACCAGTGAGCTTACTGGCACAGGCATATCAATATCTACGGCCTAAGAGACATTCATTAATGTATGTCTGTGTTTCCACCACGCTTCCACGACAGTGATCAATATTCCACGAGTATTTTTATCTTTGAGTCTCTCGATTTTTATCTTTGTTTTGTGTCTCTATTCATAGTCGATAATGTGTGGTTGACGGAAACATGTGATCTATTTAAAAATTGCGTGTTTGATATTCCTTGTCGTTATTAAAGTCTGAAAGGACCGCGTTGTCTGACGATTGAAAGAATAAACAGATTTTGACTCGTACCGTAAAGTCACAGAGTATATAGCTTTTCCTAAGAGTATTTAATGCATATTTTGCGAATTTTTCCTCGTCACACTCACCCACTGCCACACACCGCGACCAAACTCCCTTACTAACACTATTAGACCAAGGGCTATCTACCACCACAACCACGAGTGGGTGGCAGTATGTGGTCATGGGGAAAAGTCTGTCAGCACGTACACACACAAGCCTTTTATATATAGATATAGATTAGTAGTAACAGCAGCAGGCCGCGGAGGAGCCGCCGAGCGCATTGAGGCGCTACGCTGCGATGCGCGAGGCCGTTCCCCGTCGGGGATTCGAAGCAACAGTAGTAATATCAGCATCGCATGTTATTTACAGTGAAAACAGTATTGGCAGCCTCATCATGGATGACCTCTCGGACACTGTATACCTACAGGCACGCGAAATTCTACTGACCTTCAGGACTTCATTCTGTACATTCAGCCGCAACGTCACAACATGAAGAAACACCGATAGTAAGCACAGTTTTGTTCCAATACTTATTTCCACGTTGCGATCAGGCACTTTCGTGTCGTTTGCACGAAACACTCCGTCTGAAGACGCTAACTAGCATTGCATCCTGAAATAGTTGCAGTGGTGGACTAAGGCTGTTGGAGGCCCGGGGCGGCGGTAAAACAAAATGAGGCCCTCCGTCCATGTATTACATGTAACTTTTTCGTTTTTGAGGCCCTCCCAGCACGAGAGGTACGGGTCAGTCAACAAAAAATAGCTTCCGAGATTCGGAGGGGTATTTGGAGGCCCCCCCCCCCCAAGACGAGAGGCCCGGGGCGAACCGCCCCCCACCCCCCATAGTCCGCCACTGAATAGTTGTCTTGTGGCTCTACCTGCTATTTACCACTTTTATCTCTTTTTACGCTAATCATCCGGCTTCGTCAACAGACTGTAGACTTCAATAATTTAAAAATTAAGTTGGACAGTCCATATCTTAGCTCACTTCGTACTTCCAGAGTACACGCAAAGAAGGGACTCAATGACATTTTTTTCCAAAACGCTGATCTTACCACATGCCGTCAGCGTGTACTTCAAGGACTATTCTTCTTGTGAGAAAAAGGGTTCCTTGCGCAGAAATGACAAAAGAAAAATACCCGTACAGGGAAAGAAGGGACCCATCGACATTATCTAGAGAAAAAAAAAACGGGGTGATTGTATTGTTCACCCCAACAATAAAATAATAAAATTTCTAAGATATGTTACATAAAGAGACATGAAAAGTTTGTAAAACACAGGTTCTACATGGACTTAAATGTTTAAATTTTTCTCCTCAAAAATTTCTGAGATGTCGATGAGCCCCTTCTAGATGTATACACTTCAAATGCTTCTCCTGAAAAATTTCTAAAACATCGCTGAGCCCCTTTCTTCCGAGTTCAAATGTTTGTTAAGCTTAAGGGACTTAACAGCGGCGTCATCAGTCCCTAAACTTACAAACTACTTATGAACTACTTTATACTAAAGACGACACATGCTGTGGATAAGATTTACCTGATTAACAAACAAAACGTTGTGTTGTGAAAATTAGTGCATTAGCTTAGTTGGATGCAAACCAAGTAATACCAATTGTAAATGTGCTCATGCGTAGAATGACAGTCACTAACGGTAGCTGATAGCAACAAAATGAACTTGTACAATCTATTATACTGTAGAAACGTCTAAGTCGATAATTGTGTAATTAAGTCAAGTAAAGATCAAAATTATTTTATTAGATGCCATAACTGACAAAGTATGGTTTCGATTGCGAGTTTAGCTATAATTATTATGGATACCGACACCTGATCTAATTTTCTTAACAAACTAATTATTGTGTTGTCAGCAAGTGGTGTAATTAATATTTGTATGAAAAGGCGCATCACACGATAGACAAGAAATGCTGGTAGCTAGCTGATAAACTAGCTGGTTACAACTTCTGCAACTGAATGTGAATGACACAACAAAGGTGAACAATATGCAGGTGGTTTAATTAGTTTGGTATGATTGGCAAGAATTATTGGTAGCTACCTGAGAAACTAGTTGCTTACGATTCTTGTTTCAAAAAATGTAAGATAAATCGGGTTACTAAGTATGTGCGAAATGTTTAAAAGAGACTCAACAATTTACCTCCCTACTTGTAATCCTAATCATAAATAAATTTAAATTCACTCACCTCTTATCCGTAGACAGCACTTAGGTATCTTGCATTACATTAATGATGAAATATAAATAAAGTTGAAACTTGTATTTATACTAACGTTAGTTTTAAAACTCAGAATATAAGGCAACTTTCTAATAATGCTGATTAAAAAAGAAAAAAAAAAGGGGGGGAGAATGAAGCTATCCTCTAAGTGAAAGCAAATTATGATTTATGTTTCTTATTATTATTACCTTTTAATCATCAGAATTACAATAATAAATTCATATAAAAAATCAAAGTTATAAATAATGTTAACTGTTTACAACACCTCTCTCAGTTCATTGCTCTCCACCAACACCTGACTCCGTCTGTCCACTTCCATTATCAGACTCCTGCCTACCACTCGCTGCCGCCGACTCAAAGTTCACAGCAACCAAACTCTCTGACCAGAGAGTAACAACGACAAAGATTGTGTTACCACCAAGGTCCGTAAAACAAATAAGGTTGAGCAGTAAGCATTCCGTGCTGCTATTGGCTGAGGCTGTGACGTCACGCAGGATCAGCGGCTGCCTCTGGAACGGCGCTACAGTATGTGCCGCGCGCATTTGAGCGGCGCGTTTGTGGGTTATTTCACTTTCTATTGAAACAATGATATGTAGATTTGCTGTTCTGCTATTATTAGAATGCTATTGCTAAATTCTGTAGCTTGCCCAGCCTTCAGACAGACACTTCTTACTTCGAAAGCTCAAGCATCTATCGAATTGAAACATACAAAAACATACTCGAAGTGTAGCCTGTTTTTGCAGTTACCTGCGAAACTAAATGTTGTAAATGAGCATTCCTTTTACTGACTTGACTCTGAGGAGAAGTTAACTAGTAAACAAGAACTACGGACACAGTCGTTTTCACTCGAGTAATACGTTACTTCTCAGTGTTTAAACCTGCATTTTCATCATCACTAAAACGTCATTTAAAATATCCGAGTTCTAACAGAAACCGCGGTTTACCCAAGATAGCAAGACTAGCGAAACAGTGAAGCACAAATTCAGTCCCTTTTGTATTTCGAAAAGTTAGATTAAGTAGTTGTATGTTTAGGGGCCGATGAACTCAGCGGTTTCGTCCCTTAGGATTACAAATATTTCAACAGTTTTTTTTTTAAATTTCGATTGTGGAAATTACAGCTAACAAGAACGATAAAAATACTTTCACAGGTAAATCACTCGCCGGCCGCGGTGGCCGAGGGGACAGAGGCGCTTCAGTCACGGTCTGCACGGCCACTGCGGTCGGGGGTTCGAATGCCCCTCGGGCATGGATATTTGTGCCGTCTTTAGTATAAGGTAGTTGCTAAGTAGTTTGTAAGTTTAGGGACTGATGACCCCGTAGTTAAGTCCCATAAGCTTAACAAACATTTGAACATTTTGTAAATCACTCACTAAACAACAGTAACTTAGCGAAATCGACAGCACTCATGAAACATGAAATCCTCGAACAGACAGGGTTGGGCGCGCGGGAAATGTTTCTTCGTGACGTCATGCGCAGAAAAACAGAAATGCGTTCGCCTCTGCGCAGTAGTTACTGCGCCCCCACCCCCCACCCCTCCCAGGTTACCCCCTTTCAGATTGTCTGGACAGCCTGCAAACGCGATAGCTTAGCTATTTGCCCTCTACAATGAAAATAAATTAAACACGGCTAAGGCAAGCGCTTGCCCGCAGCAAGAAATCCGACTTCTAATCCCAGTCCAGCACAAATTTTCAATTCCACTACTAATTTTATTTCAATGCCCTTTAACAGGCGAGATGACTGATGATTTCGAATTCTTTTATACATTTTTTGTTGACTGGTTGCATGTGGGAGTCCGAGCCTAGACTACATATATGACTAGCGTATCCTATTTCAGATAATAAGGAAATATTACGCTAAGAGTTACAGTGTAAGCAGATCGCTGTAGCATTTGGTTAAGGTTATAGGAAGAATCCGGAGTCAATGGGTACAGACATCACGATTTTTCGAAGCAAGGATCTAATACAGGTTGACATATTTTCCGATACATTATTTTAGTAAGCAACTTTAGATTGCGGAATTGGTGGTACAAAAAAAGAAAAAAACTGTTAACACCTGTTTTAGTAAACAAGACAAAATGCATTCGCACAGCTGTGATAGTTCAATATATGATATGTGGTTTTTGTTTGTTCTTTTGGATTATTCGGAGGTGTTTTGGATAATCCGGGTATGGTTAAGTGGGATTTCACTGAACAACTTAATTTTTCAATAAGTACATAGCAGGACGAGCAGCGTTATTGCAGTTAGAATTAACAGCTTGTGCTACGCTGAGACACAGATGGAGGCGGTGGCTCCAGCTTGTCATCTCCTTTAACTGTCCCTTTCAGCTCTGCCGCCTGTTCTCCAATTCAATCTCGCCAGAAGTGCTGCTTCTCTTATCACCCAGGCAGCAGCTGGAGAAGGAAAACACGAACACGAGATGCGAACGATGGCTTTCACCATGAAACTTTGGTTTGTAATCTGTACATGTTAACCATGAAAATGGTTCTGTGTTGTAGTCTATATCACTAACGTCTATCATAAGAAGAAGACTGTTTGTTAGTCACGTAAACTAAACGCAAAAAATGACGATTGGTTGGTAATTTCGTAAAGTAATAAATGTTAGTTAAGCTTATGGAAGTGAATGCGGTGTCATCAGTTCCTAAACTTACAAACTACTTATAAACTAACTTATACTAAAGAGAACAAATACATCCATGAACGAGGGAGGATTCGAGCCTCCGACGGGGAACGGCCTCGCGCATCGGATCATAGCACCTCAAAGCGCTCGGCCACTCCGCCGTGGCCGTAAACTACTACCACTAATCATTTATCACTTCCATTTAACTGGAATAATAAAGCGCTAGAGTTAAGCATATTCCGTCTGAACTGCTGGTATCGTTACGAGAGTCGGCCATGAAGAAATTGTTCCACCTGGTATGCAAGATATATGGGACAGGGGAAATACCCTCCAACTTCAAGAAGAATAACTCCAATTCCAAACGAAGCATGTGCAGACAAATGTGAAAATTACAGAACTATCAGTTTAATAAGTCATGTTTGAAAAATACTAACGGGAATTATTTACAGACGAATGGAAAAACTTGTGGAAATTTCAGTTTGGATTTAGGAGAAACGTACGAACACGGAAGGCAATACATTACGACTTATCTTAGAAGATAGGCTAAGGAAAGGGAAACCTACGTTTTTAGCATTTGTACATTTGGAGAAAGCTTTCGACAATATCGACTGGAATACACTATTTCAAATTCTGAAAGCAGCAGGGGTAAAATATAGGGAGCGAAGAGTTATATTGAACATATACAAAACCAGACAGCAGTTATCTGAATCTAAGGGCAAGAAAGGGAAGCAGAGGTTAGGAAGGGAGTGAGATAGGGATGTAGCCTTCCCCCAATGTTTTTCAATCTGTACATTGAGCAAGCAATGAAGGAATGCAAGGAGAAATTTGGAGAGGGAATTAAAGTTCAGGGAGAAGAAATAAAAACTTTGTGGTTTGTCGATGACACAGCAATTTTGTTAGAGACTGCAGAGGATCTGGAAGAGCAATTCACTGGAATGGACAATGTTTTGAAAGGAAAACATAAGATGAACATTAACAAGAGTAAAACGTGGGTAATGGAATGTAATGTCAGAAAATCAGGCGATGCTGAAGGAATTAGATTAGGTAATGAGACAATAAAAGCAGTAGATGAATTTTGTTATTTGGATAGCAAAATAACTTCTGATGGCCGAAAAAAATAAGATATAAAATGCAGAATGGCTATGGGAAGAAAAGCGTTTCTAAATCCAATATTAATTTAAATGTTAGGAAGTCCTTTCTGAAAGCATTTGTCTGGAGTGTAGCATGTTACGGGAGTGAAACGTGGACGATAAGGAGTTCGGACAAAAAGATGATAGAAGCTTTTGAAATGCGGTGCTATAGAAGAATGATGAAAATTAGATGGGTAGATCACGTAATTAATGAGGAGGTGCTTTACCGAATTGGGGAGAAAAGGAGTTTCTGGCATATCCTGACTAAGAGAAGGGATAGGATGGTAGGACACATTCTGAGACATCAAGGAATCGTCAACTTAACATTAGAAGGAAATGTGTGGGGTAAAAATCGTAGAGGGAGACTGAGGGACGAATACAGTAAGCAGATTCAAAAGGATGTAGGTTGCCGAACGTATTCTCAGATGAAGAGACTTGCATAGGACAGGGTAGCTTGGAGAGCTGCATCAAACTAGTCTGTGAACTGAAGACCACAACAACAGAGTTAAGCAGTAGGAATTGTGTATTTGCCGAATAAAAGGAAATCTTTTGTTCTGTATTTTATTTCCAAGGTTTCAATCAGACTTTCTAGAGAGAGTCATCACATGCTGAAATGTGTTTAAAATGCCTTCGCCTACGATACGGGAAAGAGCTTCATGATTCTTAATAAGAAACATTTTACGTCGGCTGCAAGCGACAATCCTGAAATCCCGTGAAAGAAACAGGATACTCTGTCTCTTGTCCTATAGAAATCGTTTCGAGCGAACGCAGATACTGAAGAGCATTCATATTTGCAACTGTTGGAAGCACAAAACAAGCGAGGGGAACACGGAAAGCCGCGGCGGAGCGACCGAGCGCATTGAGGCGCTATGCTACGATGCGCGAGGCCGTTCCTCGTCGGGGGTTCGAATCCCCCCTCGGGCATGGATTAGAAAGTTGCCTTATATTCTGAGTTTTAAAACTAACGTTAGTATAAATACAAGTTTCAACTTTATTTATATTTCATCATTAATGTAATGCAAGATACCTAAGTGCTGTCTACGGATAAGAGGTGAGTGAATTTAAATTTATTTATGATTAGGATTACAAGTAGGGAGGTAAATTGTTGAGTCTCTTTTAAACATTTCGCACATACTTAGTAACCCGATTCATCTTACATTTTTTGAAACAAGAATCGTAAGCAACTAGTTTCTCAGGTAGCTACCAATAATTCTTGCCAATCATGCCAAACTAATTAAACCACCTGCATATTGTTCACCTTTGTTGTGTCATTCACATTCAGTTGCAGAAGTTGTAACCAGCTAGTTTATCAGCTAGCTACCAGCATTTCTTGTCTATCGTGTGATGCGCCTTTTCATACAAATATTAATTACACCACTTGCTGACAACACAATAATTAGTTTGTTAAGAAAATTAGATCAGGTGTCGGTATCCATAATATTTATAGCTAAACTCGCAACCGAAACCATACTTTGTCAGTTATGGCATCTAATAAAATAATTTTGATCTTTACTTAACTTAATTACACAATTATCGACTTAGACGTTTCTACAGTATAATAGATTGTACAAGTTCATTTTGTTGCTATCAGCTACCGTTAGTGACTGTCATTCTACGCATGAGCACATTTACACTTGGTATTACTTGGTTTGCATCCAACTAAGCTAATGCACTAATTTTCACAACACAACGTTTTGTTTGTTAATCAGGTAAATTTTATCCACAGCATGTGACGGTACATATAACAAGCATTACTAAGGTTGCAATAGATGTCATGCTCAGTCTGTGTCACTGTAGTAATTTAAACTTTAATCTTTAGTTAATTAACGGATACATATTTGTCGGCTTTAGTGCTTTTATGGTGCCATACTTTTACATGTCATTCTGCTGCTATCAGTCACTGTTAGAGATTGTCTATCACTCCACCTATGATCACATTTATTTTTGGACATTAAATTTGTGACAAAGAAAGTAATGTCTGTGGGAAAGAGATTCAAACAGATTGAGTGCCAGATAGGAGGAACAAAGTTAGAACAGGTAGACAGTTTCAAGTACCTGGGATGTATTTTCTCACAAGACGGCAACATAGCGAAAGAACTGGAATCGAGGTGCAGTAAAGCTAATGCAGTGAGTGCTCAGCTAAGATCTACTCTCTTCTGCAAGAAGGAAGTAAGTACCAAAACTAAGTTAGCAGTGCACCGCCTCTATCTTTCGACCAACTTAGTTGTATGGGAGTGAAAGTTGGGTGGATACAGGTTACCTTATTCATAAGATAGAGGTTACTGATATGAAAGTAGCAAGAGTTATTGCAGGTACTAAGAGATGGGAACAAAGGCAGGAGGGTGTACATAATGAAGAATCAAAGAAAAACTGGGAATGAACACCATAGATGAAGCAGTTAGAGCGAACAGACTGAGATGGTGGGGTTATGTTACACGCATGGGAGAAGCAAGGTTACCTAAGAGACTCATGAGCTCGGCAGCGGAGGGTAAGAGGAGTCGAGGTAGACCGAGAAGAAAGTTCTTAGAGTCGGTGCAGAATGATTTTGAAGTAAAAGGCATAACATCAGAAGAGGCATCAATGTTAGTATTGATTAGGGGATCATGGAGGAATTTTATTAGAGGTACTATGCTCCAGACTGAACGCTGAAAGGCATAATCAGTCTCTAATGAAGATGATGATGAGATAGATCAGTATTTTATTTAATTTATGAACTATTTGTTTGTCTGATTAACGATTCGGACTTTGTGCTACAACTGGCCTTCTCATTCATTCTTCAACCAGACTCGTGTCCTGGATAGTTAAGTGCACTATACCTGACGTCGTGTAAGAAGGCGCTTCCGCGCATGGAGGCGGAGCGATAGGGGAAGCGAAGAGGGGAGGAACAACGGCCGAGCGCCAACACTGGAGCCTGCGGGAGAAACAGGGCGTAAGTCGCGGCACAGACAAATATATACTCTGTGCTCGCGGCCAGCCACGCGCCTGCAGAATGAACGTTATTGGCTGTCATTGTGGAAATGGGGGGGGGGGGGGGATGCGCACAACGGCTGAAAACTGGGCCGCCTTCGTAGCTGACGTCGACTATAAGAGGGCCATACACATTGATATCAGTCCATGCCATGCTGATTAATTATAATATTTACTCGTACTTTAACTGCATACATTCAGATCAGTTTTTATATTCACAGTGCTGTACCAGTTCCTTTTACCGGCCTCCCGACTCTGACGATACAATAGCAGAAAGGTTCAAAGAAAACCTGAGTCTAATTACAAAAACGTACCCGACTCACACGATAATAGTAGGCGGTGATTTTAATTTACCCTCGATCTGTTAGCGAAATTATATTTTCAAATAAGGAGGTACGCATAAAACATCGTGCGAAATTGTACTCAACGCATTCTCTGATAATTACTTCGAACAATTAGTTCATGAACCAACTAGAATTGTAAATGGATGTGAAAACACACTTGACCTCTTAGCAACAAATAATCATGAGGTCATAACGAGCATCAAAACGGATACAGGCATTAGCGAACACAGAGCTGTCGTAGCGAGATTGAATATCGAAAGTCCCCAAGTTAGCAAAAATAAACTAAAAGTATATTTGTTCAGGAATGCAGACATAAATTAAATACATTGCTTCTTGAAAGACAGCTTCCACTCGTTTCTAACACTAAACGCGGGTGTAAACCAGATATGGCTCAAATTCAAAGAAGTGGTATCGACAGCAATTGACAGTTTTATACCAAATAAATTAATAAAAGAAGGAGGCGATCCCTCTTGGTACACAAAACAGGTCAGGAGACTGATGCAAAAGCAAAAGAAAAGGCATGCTAAATTTAAATGAACAAAAAATCCCCAGGATTGGCGATCCTACACACACTTATCACAACGAAACTCTTTCTCGAAATTTGAATGAAAACCCAAAGAGATTTTGGACATATGTTAAATATACTAGGGGCAAAACCCATCAATACCCTCACTACGTGATAGTAATGGCGGTCCTGCCGATGACAGCGCTACAAAAACAGAGTCGCTAAACATCGCTTTTAGAAACTGATTCACCAAAGAAGACGAAACCAATATTCCAGATTTGGAATTACGAACAGAGGCCTTAATGAGTAACGTAGAAGTAGATATTATCGGAGTAGTGCAGCAACTAAACTAACTTAACAAGAACAAGTCTCCTGGTCCGGATTGTATACCCATTAGATTTCTATCTGATTATGCTGAAGTGATATATAACCGCTCTCTCATGGAGGGATCTGTAGCAAAAGATTGGAAAGTTGCACTGGTCACACCTATATTCAAGAAAGGCAGTAGTAGTAACCCACTAAACTACAGGCCTATTTCATTGACTTCAATTTGCAGCAGGGTTTTGGAACATATCCTGTATTCAAATATTATGAATTATCTCGAACAGAACGATCTATTGACCCAAGGTCAACACGGATTTAGAAAATAGCGTTCATGCGGGAAACTGCTACCGGACCCGGGAAGCCACCGGAAGCCGGAAAATCCAAGAAAACAGCTGTGGTGGGGACGGACAGCGATACTCACGTTGGAGGGAAGGCTCGCTAACTAGACTGTAAGCCATAGGGTTTAGAAACCTCTTTGGTAACCTCAGCAGCTATCGACTCTGAGGCAGAGAGAACGATGCAAAGCGACGTATCACTCCCCACATTCAAACAGCCATAGATGCTCGCACACACTTAAAAGTACAACTGCACGTTCTCACAGGGACAATGGTGTAGTGGGGAAGCCGTACTTATGCCACAATGATTAATATAATAATAAATAATTAACACAACAAAATAAGAAAAACCTAGCAATATTAATTAATATTTTAACACATGAAATAAAAATGCTATTCCTCAAGGCTTGAAAAGAGTGGGGTTCAAGTTTTAAGAAAATGATAATCTAACGACATTAAATAAATTATAACTTTACAGAAATATATAAAATATATATTGAAGACGACAGATGGTAGTCTTTCAAGGAACGCCTGGGCATACGAAAAATTGCATCACGATGGTTTCTGCATGAATTGACGGAAATGCAGAAATGGATGCGTTACGACAGTACTCAAACGCACTTGGAGCACTATGAGCGCTAAATAGAGGCTTTCGTACGCTGTATACCAACAGTGAATGAGTGATGGGCCACATCATATGAGCCAAAACTGAAACGCCAATCCAATGGCGCTATTAGGGTCACCTCCAAAGTCGAAAGTGCGTCACAGCCCCAGTATGGTTAAAAGTTATGGTGATTCTCGTGTACGTGATGGTATTATCCAGCGCATCCACGACAGACTGTCAGTGCATAGTATTACTGTTAGTTTTTGGAGCATCACCTGAGACCAGCTTTGCGAAAGAAGCGGCAACACTTTCTGTGCAACCCACCCATCATCTTGGACGACAATGCGTGAGCGCATACAGCGCAAGCTGTGGCTGCTCTGTTCGGCCGATGGGGCTAGGAAGTACTGTACCATCCACCATACTAACCGGACATAAGTCCTTCTGACGATGATTTGATTCCGATGATGAAGGAACCATTTCGTGGGTTCACTTCAGGACTGTTCCAGAGATTCGACAGGCAGTAGATCGCTCCATTCGCACCTTCAACAAAATAATGATTATATATATTTGACGACGTTACAGCGTTAATTAATGAAATAAATCGCAATTTGCGATCAGTTATGGCTTCACTGTACTAGGTTTAGGTGGAATACCAAAGTGCGGACACAAATTTGCATTCGCCGCACTTTGGTATTCCACCTAAACCTAGTACAGTGAAGCCACAACTGATCGCAAATTGCGATTTACTTCTTCAACAAAACAGGCTCTGTTAAGGGTATCTACGCCTTCCACATCGCTGACAACGGGTTCTGCACAACGCTACGAAGTACAGTATCAGGTGGAAATATGCAACGATTTTGTATCGGTTGTGAATAAATAGTTGCCACTATATACAGTAAGTCCTAGCCCCCGTAGAAATAAGCGAGGCTATAGGCCCAAAGCATTCAGTCGTGTCACTAATCCGTTCGTGTTTTTAACCGAAAGAAATGGCGACCTGTTGAGTTCCAGAGGAACCACGACTATACCCGGGCCGCTGAAACTTTGCACTTGACGTTTACAAATAACAAGTGAAGAACAAGAAGCGCGAGACACTAGTCGCTAGGAACGATCCAATCACAGCGCGATAAACACTTCCAGTGATCACGTGCCGTGACGTCAACGTTCCCGTTTTGCCGGATTTGTTCAGTTCTACCGTAAACAAAGTTGTGTATCATGTTTATCGCGTGTTTATGTTGTGTGTGCTTTTTTCGCTGCGATTTGTTTTACTGTGAGTGGTTTACCTTGACTCTCCGAGTTCAAGTAATTGGATAATGTCACCGAAAAGACGTTTCTCTAGTGACATTTTCTGAATAAGTTCTCAATTTCGTATGAATAAAAACTTCGAAGCTTATGCTCTGAGCAGGAAGTTCATTCTCACTTCAAACCATTGGAAAGAAGTTATGGTGCAGTGGTTACAAGAAAGAAATATTGCTGCAGATGTGTCAATGTCAAAACTTCTTTTATATTCGCTCGTGAAACAAAATAAGCGTATTACTCCCACATATGCAGTAGATGAAATCGCAAAGGAGCAGCGTCACAATAAAGTAAATCTGCCCGCTTTTCACTGCCGTTTTAACCCTATAAATTTGGTATGGTTTGACGTCAAGAATTACTTACGGAACAATAAGACTTTCATAATAAAAGCTGTTGCATGATGTTGTTGCCAATGTGGATGATCGTCTTGCCGCGGTGGACTAGCCGAGCGGTCTAAAGCGTCTTGCTGCGGAGCGCGCGGTTGCTCGCTGTGGAGGTTCGAGTCCTCCCTGGGGCATGGGTGTGTGTGTTGTCCTTAGGTTACTTTACGTAGGTTTAAGTAGTTTGTAAGCTACGGACTGATGACCACGCAGTTTGGTCCGATAGATTTACAAACATTTGAATTTTGATGCGTCTTTGGAAGGGGGGGGGGGAGGTCGAGCACGTTGAAAAAGTGATTCGGGCAGCGCAAACAATGGAAGGGATCATGAACAGTTAATGATTTGTCTTGGTGATGACGATTTGGCAGTGACGACAGCAATGAAGATGGGGAGCTGGATGTAATTGTACTATTATCGCCGTAAATGAGTGACAAGCATTCTGATTATAAAACGTAGAAAGAGCAGTTACTATCTTGATTACTGTTTATTTCGTATCTGTCAAGATCCAATGTTTATTTTCTATATTGCTTTGTTCCATTATTGAAAGCGTGTGCATTGTTGTGCTCTGGTCTTCATTAATATGCCGTTAATTAATTGCTGCTCAAGAACGAATTATTATATGCACTTTTGTTGCTCAATAGCTTACATTAATGAGATGCAACTGTAACCAATTTCGTCTGCTGTGTGTATAGAGGCTAGTGTTGCAACGTCGCTAAAGCAGTGTAGCCAACTTAAGTCGCCGTAACGCGAAACGTCAGGTGCAATGTTTCAGCGGCCCGGGTATAACGTCTGGAGATGGAGATATGTGGGCTGGCTGCCTGCTGATCTGCTTCCTATCTCTGGACTGCGGCGCGTCATCTCTGGACTGTTGCGGCAGCCACAGTGGTGTTCACCACTGCGCGGGCCGGAGTGCGAACAGTGAGTGATTGCACGCCGAGTCGGCCAGACATGACGTCATTATGACGTATACACGCTGTTTCGACGAAACGTTTAACAGTTGCCGCAGACGAATCAAGGAAGCTGTTCATTCTTCGCACTCAGAATATATTTGTATAAAGAACATTCAGCCTTACGTGGTGTGGTGTTAGGGTTTTTTTTCTGGGTTTTGTCTGTAAAGATTAAGGTGGGTGCCGCTCTGAAAATTTTACATGCCATGAAATATTATAGGAGAATGTAATTTTGGAAGTGTGAGACACTGAATGAGACATGGGGGATTCCGCACTTAATGCTTATCAGCGATAATGATTTTGCATACAGACAATACCAGAAAGCATCACCACTCAAGAAACCGGCGGAATCCGTACTTTACCTGACTTTGGACGCTTACTGCAAATTCTCTGCTCATTTCGATGTGTGGAAGCTGTGGAAATGAATTGTCTTTTATTGTGAAATGATGCTCATTTTATGAGTCTATAGAAGCGAAAAGTGTAAAACCTTGCGAAAATGGTAAGTTAATTTCGAAGCTAGCAAATTTACGTAAAATCTATGGGACTTCGTTATGACGGGAGATTTCTTGCAGGCGTTGAGATTAAGTAGATGAACATGGTTAAGAACGCATCGCCGGCCGCGGTGGCCGAGGGGACTGAGGCGCTTCAGTCACGGTCTGCACAGCCACGACGGTCGGGGGGGGGGGTTCGAATCCCCCCTCGGGCATGGATATTTGTGCCGTCCTTAGTATTAGTTAGTTCATAAGTAGTTTGTAAGTTTAGGGACTGATGATCCCGTAGTTAAGTCCCATAGACTATACAAACATTTGATTTTAAGAACACATCTAGAAATTTATATCGTGATCGACTACAGGCTTGCAACAATCACTTAAGCATCATTTCACAAGTGCTGATATTGCTGGAAAAGAATGCACCAAAATTATTTAGAATAGCTAAAGGCTCCTTTTAAATGAAAGTAGAATCTGAAATAAATCGAATTATTGTTGGCAAAAGTTAGATTATGCAAGGCTCAAGCTTACATTTATGGAACACGTCCGGTAAGTAAGACGGTAATAATAAGACAGACTATGAGCAATTACGTTGTCTCTCAAGATCAGATAAAAGATGAGCATAGAAAATAAAGAACAGTGTAAGTTATAGCTGGCAGAGAGAACGATGCTAGCGGCGAGCGTCGCATATATGGACGGTGGTATGCATCACTATTCCAAGCGCCATGTCATAACTGACATAATGGAACCTAAATTTTACATGTTCTTAAAATATATTTATTTATGAATGTTTCTCAATTTTTCGTACCAAAGAAGGGTTTGTGTTCTTTCAGTTAGTAGTGAAATCTCACTGTGAATAACTACTAAACAGCACTAATTGCGCTCACATCAGAAATATAAAGTAATGGCGCTTGGTCTTGTGATGCATAACACGGTCCATATAAGGTCCCGACTGACTGACTGACTTATCATCACCCAGCCCAAACCACTGAAGATAGCAACTTGAAATTTATAGAAGGTGTTGGTCTTACTCTGTAGGCGTCATTTAAGAAGCGATTTTTGTATATTCCGTCCGTAAGGGGGTGAAATAGGGGATGAAACGTTTTTTTGAAGATACGTTGCTATTTAGGCAATTTTGAAGCTAGAACTCCAAAATTTCGGATTTCAGTTCAGGGTTCGAATTTAAAAGACACGTAATTCGACATTTTTTGAAATTCAACCAATAAGGGGGTAAATAGGGGACGCAAAAAACTGATTTTCAAAAATATGTTGCTGTTGACTCAAATTTTAAGCTACAACTACGACACTTCGGTTATGAAATCTTGATCTGGATTAAGAAAACACGAGTTTCAGTATTTTTGGAAATTCAGCAAGTAAGAGGGTAAAATAGGGAATGAAAAATTCTTTTTGAAAACACGTTGCTATTAAGACAATTTTGAAGCTCGAACTGCGAAAATTGATATTTGTATTGTTGGTTAGAATTTAAAAAATACGTTAAACTGTAGGTCCCCCTTTAACTGGCTGGGTAAGTCAGTTCGAAGGTCGGAGGAAGGCAACGGCATACCACCTCCAACCAGGACCATGCCTAGTAAAGCACTGTGGTGTTCAAACCAATCTTCGGATTGTTGACTGCTTTACCTGTTAAGGTCTCCAGAACATCAAATGCAACTGGAAAATGATTTAGATAAGGCAAAAATGGCAATTGACCCTTAATAATGAGAAGTGTGGTGTCATCCATATGACCACTAAAAAAAGCCGGTTAAACTTCTAACTTTCAATCAGTCGAACCTTGAGGCCGTAAACTCAACTATATACCTAGGAATAACAATTACAAAAAAACACATATAAGATATTGTAGGGAAAGCGAACGAAAGACTACGTTTCGTTGGAAGAACACTTAGAAGATGCAGTTCTACCAAAGAAACTGCCTTCATTACACTTGTGCGTCCTATTTTGGAGTATTGCTGCGCATTGTGGGATCCCCACCAAGTGGGACTGACAGAGTGTCACAAAAATGATGCACGAGTTGGGGTGGAAATCATTAAAAGAGATGCCAAAGCCATGTTTTAAATGAAGCTCTGCAATCCTGGGCCTGAACAGGAGAGAGATTAGAGTCATGGTTGGATTGCTGACAGGCCATGGGAATTTCAGAAAACACCTACATACAATGGGAATAACAGAAGAGGACCCTAAATGTAGGATCTGTGATGAAACTGCATCACATCTAATCTTCGAATGCATTGCATTGGAGAGTAAAAGGCACAGAACATTTGGGACAACCAGACCCGAAGAAATTGTGTCTAATAAAGAACTGGTAAAGGGACTCCTTGCACTGTTCAAGGGCATTGGTTGGCTTTACTAGATATACAGGGAGCGATACCGCACAATAAACTTAGTTTCGGTGCGGGCAGTGGCGGGCAGTGGCTTCCCTGAGAAAATCAATCAATCAATCAATCAAGGCGTTATTTGTTGCGACGCTATCTATTTGCGAAATTTCTTTCACCAACTTTCTCTTCCGAATTTTGTTAGCACCCACTACATAGGAAGACATGATCATGAAAATAAAATAAGAGCAATCAGATCGAAATCGGAAACATTTAGGTGTTCCTTTTTCCCGCGAGCTATTAGAGAATGGAACCGTAGAAAAACATCATAAAAGCGGTTCGATGAACCCTCTGCCATGCACTTCAATGTGGCTTGCAGTGTAGATGTAGAACTAATTTTATAGCCTAACATGTGATGACTAATGGGGGAGGTAGAGGATAGTTGTTGGGAGGAGCGTGTGTCATAGAGATAAAGAAGATTTATGTGAACATAGATCTGTCATTCCCACATACATATTTTATTATTAACTGCGGACAGCTATCTGTTTATAGATCTTCTTAAGCTGCACCTAGTGAACTATACTTGGTATGCTATGATGGATACTTTATTACGTCGGCTAACTCCCTACTAACTTTCCTACTCTTAAGCTAGCTGTTAATACCGAAATATTTCGCTCTGTGGATCCATGGTCTTTGATATCATCATCCTTCAAAAATGTTCAAATGTTTGTTAAGCTTATGGGACTTAACTACGGTATCATCAGTCCCTAAACTTACAAACTACTTATCAACTACCTTATACTAAGGACGGCACAAATATCCATGACCGAGGGGGGATTCGAACCCCCGAACGCATCATCCTTCAATTTACACAATAGTATGTGACTCTGCTATGTGGTTAG
Organism: Locusta migratoria; assembly: GCA_026315105.1. Lineage (NCBI taxonomy): Eukaryota > Metazoa > Arthropoda > Insecta > Orthoptera > Acrididae > Locusta > Locusta migratoria. The sequence goes on along the minus strand of CM048746.1, from coordinate 333,633,589 downwards.
TCGCCCGGTTTATGACTCAGTTGGGCAGTTAGTATGCTGGTTTTGGATACTCAAAATTCCGTTTTCTCTTACGAATACTGCATTATATGACCTTTACATCCTATAACTTTATTCTCATTTTCTCTTTACGCCGCCTACATGGTTTAGGCAAAGATGCAAATATTAACAACTTAGTTTACAAGTTCTAGCATAGTCTCTGCACTTCATGTTCATTGTTATTACAAAATGCTCTGTGTAAACCTATAGGACACAATTAATGTAAGTAACTAAACATTTTTCGTTTATATGAACTTAATACTTTGTAAAGTTCCTTATTTTATCAATATGCAGCATAGTAGAGTATAAATATTTTACATTTTGTCACTTTTCGAGAAAGCTTTATATACAGTCTACTTTTTCCCCTTTAATTCTGTGATTCTACTGCGAATTTTACTCAATATTTGTGTTCGTATATTATTCTGTAGAAGGGCAATAATTGCTTGAAACCAGTTGTGAATAAATCTGCAACCTTGTAACTATTGGCTTTTTTTTCTTTTCTAACCTATAAAACGCAGTTGCTGCAATGGATAAGGCATTCAACTCAGCTTTGGATATAAAGAAAAGTCATTCGACAGTTAATTTGAACCACAATATATAAACTACTAAAACTATCCGGAATTCTTCAAATGTAATCACTGTTTCTCTTTAAATATTTGCTTCATACAGTAGCCAAATGTTTCAACATAAAACGTTTTAACAATGCCGTGTAAAATATTTTCTATAATTTCCCCATAAAAATATTCCCCTCTTGCTTCTTAACCTGTTTATGATTTCCTATTAAAACAAAATTACCGTCTATATTTTTCTTTTGTAATAAGGAAACAGTAAACCCCTCTTTATAAGGAACGGAACGCAAGCTACAAGCAACAGCAAACGAGAATCTTCTCTCGTGTAAACGCTGGGCCTGCGTGCGCAAATAGCATTCAGCTATTTGCTAAAGTTGCTTGCTCGCTTTCCGCCATCTGTCAGGTGTTCGTTCAGCGAATCATCAAAGGATGTTCGTGTCCTGCCCACTCTGGCGTTATTAGTATGAAAGCTTTTGTCTGCTGTTATAGCGTCGCGTATCAAAAAAGATATAAAGTGAATTACTGCAACTTTGCCGCTGTAACCATTTTTCCGTCACTTTCAATTGTGATCGTACAAGTATTGGAATTTCTGTGAACAGCGAAAAATTAAAATTCCAGTGAAGGTGTAAGAAATTTAGCTTATTAATATGATGAAATACTGATTCCAAACACCCTTTCAATAAACAAGGCATGCAGCATTAGAAGTAGGAATAAATGAAGTTTCAGGTTCAAAACCCGGTCTGACCTCGGATGTTTTAATCTACGTTTTAACCCATCTTTCACCTCTCAACGATGTGAGGATTCGCCAGAAACGACACGTGGTTCGGATTCCACGTTAAGTTGTAGGTCCCCTTTTCCTGGTTGGATAACAGGGCTGGCTATGAACACGCAAGTGCCGAAGTGGCGTCCAATTGAAAGACTTGCATCAGGCCACTGAGCCACACAAAATTATTATTATTATTATTCACTACAGAATAAAAGAAGGTATATTTATCATGAGTATTATGACTTCTGCACAGTAAAGTGAGAACTCTCACCGAATTAAAACTGTAGAAGTCACAATTATTGGGAAAATGCAATATTCGATGTTAACACGGCCGAATCGAACTTTGAGCGACATGAAAGAAGATGCAGGTTCTAGGAAAATGAATAGTAGGTGAGTTCTACCTAGTAATAGTAGCTCTCCTGGCAGAGGTAAGCCAAGTGAAAGTAGCCTGTTAAATTATTTAAGCAAGATCTCGGGCAGTTGAGATCTTCAAATGCAAGTTAAAACGCTCACTGCTGCTCTAAATTACTTTGCGAGTGGCCACTGCATTTGTGCAACGGAACTTTATATAACTGCTTACATCTTAATGGAGCAGCCAACGTTTTAACAAACACGAAATCAATGTTCAAAATAAATGAATAGATAATTAAACATGGGACGGGGAGCATGAAATTATAAGCAGAGGTTTGATACTTCAGATCATCATCTGTTCAATAAAATGAACAAGCAAATAAATTTGGGGATACCAAATTAAGCACACACCTTGTACAAAACTGAATTACATCAGACTGCCCATAATAAAATTGTTTCTGCTGCTGTTGTTGTTATTGGAGTTTTAGCGCACTCAACGCTGCAGATTGTTTCTGCCTTTTATGAATATGGAGGTAACGTGAGAGGAAATTTGAAACTACACAATGGGAAGAGGAAAGCACACTCATTAATTCACAGACATACGCTTAATGCTAGCGACACTTTACTCATGTGGGATCACTTGATAGCAGTGACAAACGACGAGATGGTGGGTGTCTTGAAGCACAAATTTAAAATCACTATGCACTAAACCAACTCATGTTCAGGCAGGCAGCGGCATACTATTCTTAAGTACCAAATGGTGTGTGACCACGAGGAATTACATAGAATTTACAACAGAGATTAATTTAGAATCAAATGTTCAAATGTTTGTAAAGCTTATGGGACTTAACTGTGGAGTCATCAGTCCCTAAACTTATAAACTACTTATGAACTAGCTTATACTAAAGTGGGCACAAACATCCATTACCGAGGAGGGATTCGAGCCTCTGATAGGGAACGGACTTGCACATTGTAGCATAGCGCCTCAATGCGCTCAGCCGCTCCGCCACAGCCTAATTTAGAATAAGCATATACAGTAGAAGGATTCTAGTATTAATAAAAGCATGGCTAAAGGCCAAAGTAATGATCGTTACGAAAGCACATGGTGCAACAATCGTTCATACAAGACAGCAATCACGGAATCACATTAGAAAATCTTATAAATATTTAGCATACTCGTGGATACAAACGTGACGCGAAAACATTAGTTGAAAAACAACTAGAAAATTTAAAAATACTAAGTTTACACAAAGGCTGAAGGCCACACACGTGTATTCTAACTTGAGAAAAACCAGACACAAAATCATCACCGGAATGAAAATGCAAATACTAAATTTACACTTAATTATTCGAGTTCTGTAAACTAACAAACACTTCGCCTTGCATAGTGGAAGAATTACTCAAGATAACTATCACTGATAAACCAAGACTGCCTGATCGCAAAGAAAGCAAAGTTCTAACAGTGTGCCTTCCCCTCTGCATGATTCGACGAAGTACTTACTTCCATGTTCGAAGCAAGAGTGAAGCACTAAGCCACGCCAAAACCTTCCCCACCACACACTGGATGTAGAGCTCGCTAAAAACCCAAAAAGAGCGCGTTCGGAGCATAGTGCCTAACAACCCTCTCTACCTGAGGAAGAAGAGGAAGCCTCTTCAACGGCTCCCAGACATTAGGTTGGCACCACACTAAGACCACGGCCACCTCGCTATCTTCCCAAGTAAGTTTGTCTCTGGCCACCCAGCAGACGCCAGCACAGACGACAAACGAAGCCATTCGTTCTTAATTAAAGTAAACGAGGGCCTAAAGCGCGAGGCGGCGACTGTAAGCCATTGTACGGCAGTCGGTCAATATTAAAAACAATTTTCCACATTCACATGAACACACAAGTTCAATCACACGGGTGGAAACATATTCAGCCGCGGTGGACTAGCCGAGCGGTCTAAAGCGTCTCGCTGCGGAGCGCGCGGTTGCTCGCCGTGGAGGTTCGAGTCCTCCCTGGGGCATGGGTGTGTGTGTTGTCCGTAGGTTAGTTTACCTAGGTTTAAGTAGTTTGTAAGCTACGGACTGATGACCACGCAGTTTGGTCCGATAGATTTATAGACGTTTGAATATTTGACTTTGAAACATATATAAACATGGGACATTGATCATTAATAAACAGAATAAAAATAATTTTTTAATGTTAAGCTTAAGGGATTTAACTGCGGGGTCATTAATCCCTAAACTTACAAACTACTTATGAACTACCTTATACTAAAGACGACACAAACATCCATGCCCGGGAGGGGGGGGGGGGAGGGGGATTCGTACCCCAGACCGCAGCGGCCGTGCAGACATGACTGGCGCGCCGCAGACCGCTCGGCCACCGCGGCAGGCTAAAAATAATTAACATTCTACTAGACAATATTAATGGTGCAGAAACACTTTAGGTTAATGAATAACGCAAAAATGGAACACGACCACACATTCAGTGGACGTGTGTCACACTGAAAGCACTACGTCGAACCAAGACCCATGGAGTAAATGACTTTCCTTCGGAGCTACTAAAATCTCTGGGAGAACCAGCCATGCCAAAACTATTTCACCTTATGTTTAATATGTATGAGATAAGCGAGATATCCTCATACTTTAGCAAAAACGTAATAATCCCCCTTTCAACGAAAATAGGCCAGACAGGTGTGAAAATTACAGAACCATCAGTTTAATAAGTCATTGTCAAAATACTAACACGAATTATTTACAGAAGGATGGAAAAGCTGGTAGAATATCAGTTTGGATTCTGGAGAAATGTTGGAACACGGGAGGCAAATTCTCACTTTACGGCTTGTCTTAGAAAATAGATTAATGAAAGGCAAACCTACGTTTCTAGCTTTTGTAGATTTGGAAAAAGTTTTTGACAGTGTTGATTGGAATATACTCTTTCAAATTTTGAAGCAAGCAGAAGTAAAATAAAGGGAACGGAAGGTTATTTACAACTTGTACAAAAACCAGACAGCGGTTGTCAGAGTTGAAGGGCATGAAAGGGTTGCAGAGGTTGAGGAAGGAGTAAGACAGGGTTATAGCCTTTCTCCAATGTTATTCAATATTTGCAGATTGAGGAAGCTATAAAGGAAAGCAAGGAGAAATTTGGAGAAGGAATTAAAGTTCAAGGTGAAGAAATAAAAACATTACGTTTTTCCGATGACATTCTAATTCTGTCACAGACAGCAAAGGACCTGAAAGAGCAGTTGAACGGATTGGACAGTGTGTTGAAAGGTGCGTATAAGATAAACGTTAACAAGAGTAAAACGAGGGTAATAGAGTGCAGTCTAAGAAAATCGGGTGATGCTGAAGGATTTAGTTTAGGTAACGAAACAATAAAGGTGGTAGATGAGTTTTGTTACTTGGGCTGTAAAATAATATATCCAAGAGAATTCCTTCAGTCTCTTCAACTAGATGGAACTTCCAGTCCCGCATTGTAAATACTGTCAAATAAATCAAATTGTACTTATTGAAATGTATTGAAAAGATTGAGGGAGAGGATTCCTGGGATGATGTTACAACAACAGAAACATTTGCCTTAAGAAATTTACTTCACAATCCACACTTTTTTTAATCCACACTTTTTTTAATCATATGAAACATATTTATATTTACTTCACAATTCACACTTTTTGTTCCTCCTAATTTTTTTATGATATGAAAAATATTGACATATATTATTTTATAGTTTTTCACTAACCTGATATCTTCTCAGGTGTTGTCCTAGTGCAGAAAGGTCGCAGATCCGTTGACTTGAAGTGACACTGTAAATCTTAACCCTGAGTTCCTATCGATACTTTAGACTATCACAACTACCATCGTAGAGTCATTAGTGACACAAACAATTATTATTTCCATTTATTTTGAATCAATTTTATGGCAAATGTTTTATATACATTAATTTAACTTAGTTACGGCCGCTTTAATCAAAAGGTAAGGTATAAAGAAACACAGTAATTCATACAAAACAAGTTTATTTCAATGTCTACATTATTTCAATTCAGAATGCAGAGGTATGATAACAGTGGAGTGGAGCCCCTCCATGCTCACACTAGCATGGTGACCAACTCAATAGTTCTACTGTCACCTGTGCATGTGTTAGTATTTCTAATGTAGGAGTCACAGGAGCGGGTACTGTGATGTGTGCCGTACGTTTGTACGGCACACATGATAACAGTAATAAATTTTTCATTTAGTAGTAACTAATCTTTTTTGCTTCATTGTCATATTGATTAAGACCAATTTAATCTCTGAAAAGGGAAATGCATGCAATTGGCGAGCAGGTCCAGTCAATCCCGGTAAATGCAGAGTATTAGGTTTTTTTCAGTCTAGAACTCCTCTGCGGATTTCGCGACCATTTGAACCTGTCGGCCAGACCAAACTATTCGGCCGATTTCCTTCATTTTTGTATCAAACGAAAGGTGTTCATCCACATATTTGTCATCAAGTATTAGAATTTATATAACTGTCGCCTTCCTTTTTCTATACTCAAACGCGATTTCCCTTTGTATATTTCTTATGGGGATGGCCTTGCTGTAAACTCAAGTCAGTCGGTCAGGCCGTTCTATCCGACCGAGCCGGCCGCGGTGGCCGAGGGGACTGAGGCGCTCCAGTCACGGTCTGCACGGCCACTACGGTCGGGGTTTCGAATCCCCCCTCGGGCATGGATATTTGTGCCGTCCTTAGTCTTAGCTAGTTCATAAGTAGTTTGTAAGCTTAGGGACTGATGACCCTGTAGTTAAGTCCCATAAGTTCTACAAACATTTGAACATTTATCCGACCGATTTCCTTCATTTTTGCTTTAAACGAAAGGCATTCATTCGCAGATTTGTCATCAAGTATCACAATTAACTGAAGTCTCCCGATACTTTATTTTTATTCAAACGCGGTATCCTTCAGTCCTTGCATTGGATATTTTAATCCGTTTGTTTTACGATATCTTCGGTTCTAATTAAGGTTATAATTAAACTGATATTTCTGTGTTGTGAGCACTGCGTCTACTTTCACAATCACTTATACGAAATAATGTTCTCCGCTATGTTCTTCTCCTGCAACTTCTTTTTCTGTGTTACCTAAATAGTCCATAACATCTTTCGCAGTCACAACATGTCCGTCGATGCGAGTAGATTTACAAAATGGAATTTAGAGAAATAATGTGCACATGTATACTATCCTGACCCCAAAATGCAATTACTCTGTAACAAATCATGTCACGACTGTCACCAACACTTTACTTTCAAGACAAAGAGTTAAACTTTGGCGCAAGAGCGGCGCCTTTCACGAGATAAATAATGTAATGCTTATGCGGAGTCAGAAATGACTCCACAATATTAACAGACAGTAATGTGACTTGTTCCATGCTTCAGGACGATCCTACCATTGCGATAGCCGAAACACAGTCTAACACACACAATCGCAACACTCACTGCGGTGAAAGCTGTTACCAACTGAGAGGTGTAACGACACTAGCGCTCCTAGTGGTGGGCAAGGCACCGTAAGAGTAATGTTTGATAATAATTATTTTTCTAAGTAATTATCCAAATAGACTCTCTAATTTTTGCGTTCCAAGCATTAGTGCATTATCGAGAGACATAAATAAATGTAAAAACAGCCGAATTTTCCTGATTCAGTGGTATAAACAATAGCTTTTTCATGAATAAATACTTACGGATATGCATGTATTTTGCAGCCTGCTCCCCTGAAAGCAAGAGAATATAAACAGAAGAGAAACATTAATTCCTATTACGGTCTGTTCTTAGATGATAGGTACTTTCTTTGATGTGTAAAAATTCGATACGGAGTCTAACGATCTGAACATTGTTCCACTTCCCTCGTCTTTGTTATAATTGCATATTTTCTTTTGAGTGTAATTACTTTTGAATATAAAACGAATGTCTTCAAGATTCTTGCCTTTTGTGGTTCAGATGTAGCAACAATTGCGGAATTGTTTTCTGCTTTGTTGGGAAATTTTCTTTTTCTTTCGATGTTTTATTGTTATGTTTGTGAGGATCTTGCTTCAGCTACATCTGTGGTGACTAAGCTGATACAGTGAATAATGTAGGTATTGCATTCCATATGTTTGTTAGGTTCGATACTTACTGATGTGACTGCAATTGTAATGAAGAAAACTTGAATTTTTGAGTAGAAATCTGACGCCTTTCTGCGAAAGGCCAGGTTTATTAATTTCTTTTTAATAGAAACTGAAATATTTCATTAAAACTGGTAGATTTCAAGAGAATCGTAAATAAACTGTCCTGCAAAGTACTTTTGTTACCTTCCAATGGTTCTAGGATTACCTAATGAAGACAAAATGATGTGGAGTTATTTTCTAGTTATTACCTATTTTTATGGCACTACATACCTTCCATGTCGTAAAAGGTACGTTAAAATTAATTTAAACGATGCTATTCCATATCGTATTCAGAAATGTACCTTGCCAGCCGCTTGAAGCGCTGCTCTCATTGCGTATAACAAAAATCGGCGAGAGTGTCGTGACTGTAGAAAGGAGTGATCTAACTCGTCGGAAGGGAGAGACTTCTATACGCGCTTTGGCAAAAAAGAATGTTCTCGAGGCGCACTCACTCATTTCGTTACCGTAAACGGGGGTGACTTTGTGCCACTTTTTCATGTTTTCTTCCAAAAACATTTTTCTACATAAATATGTTTTTAAACTGTGAACCTATATATAAGTTGAATACATGCCTCATCCAACAGAAGTATTACTAATTTCCTTAAAAAAAAATTTCTACTATAAATAATGTCATAAACTTAGCACAAAGTCGACCCATATGGGGGTTTTTCAATGTTAAACAGTGAGTGGCCCAATGACACCTTGCATGGGAAGGGCCATTTTCCGTCCAGGTATGGAGGTGCTAGTGTCCCTTCGGCATTACCACACATCATTAGAGACGTACACGTCTTAGATGTGTTGCAGATCCTTTCTGGATATTTGACACAACGTTTGGTAATAACTCTTTTCGTCCCTGGATCGTCTAACAAGTTTGTCTCGTCGTAATTTGATACGTGGAATGGAGGAATGCCTTCTAGCTCCCTTGACAAGTGATCAAAATACCCATTGATCGTCACGTCATTAACTGCTGCTCTAGCACTAGTAATGTTTTGGGCAAACCTGTTGCTAATTGTTCCACTGTGGCGTGCCAGATAAGGATTGGCCCATTCTCTGCCTGGCAAGTTATTTTGAAAAGTTAACACTCTTCGACCACATCGGTCAAGATATGATTTTACACTAAACCGCAAATCCAGAAATGAAAGTGGGAAATCATAATCACACATTGTCATAGCATGTGCAGCAAACATATCCTCCTCCTCATGACTAAACACAGTTTGTCCACCTATCTGTACATTATGTTTCCCGTGCAACTTGTTCATGAGGGAATTTCGATGAATACCATATTTATTTTCTGCTGCACGAATTGGAATTCTCTTATCACGAATTTCTGTAAGCGCACCCCAACATATCTTCAGTGTAGTTGGCGTAGGGACGACAACCAGCACCTTTTTTATAGGTTCGTGGTATTTTCTGCAACAGTATCGTATATAGCAAATCAGTATTATGAATATCAGTGCCGTATGTAATATAAAAATCATCCAAAACCTTCGTGGAAACGTGTCACAATGTCACCCCCAATTCTTTCAACATTTTACAAAGGTCGATAATGTTCAAAAACTATTAGTGATAGAACAATCATACTTTGACGGCACACTAATGAGTAAAGTAGCAAAATAATATAATAACCTGAGTTCGCGGAAATTCTTCCTTCTGTAAGTCACAATAGAAAGTTGTCAACAAACACGCTCGCACCGCGAAACACTCAAAACAATTTGCAAGATCTGGCGGGAATATCCGTAGTATGACGTAAATGACGAATACACCTACAGATGGTCCAACTATCCAGGAAGAATGAAACATCACTCTGCAGCGGAGTGTGCGCTGATATGAAACTTCCTGTCAGATTAAAATTGTGTGCCGGAACCGGGACTCGAACCTGGGACTTTTGCCTTTCGCGTACAAGGCGAGGTACTGGCAGAAGTAAAGTTGTGAGGCATCATCGTGAGTCGTGTCGGGATAGCACTTATCCAGGAAGGTTTAGAGTGCATCAGCGCTTCTGGTATGGATACCGTGAAGTGCTAGGGCGCATTTCTTCGAAAGAAAGCGCGGGTAGCACAGTCATCTGCGCGGCACAAAGTCACCCTGATTTATGGTATTGTTTTGTTTACAAAAATTAATGCTTTACAAAATTCAGAAAATGTAGGAAGGTGGGCTGTTATTGAGAGGTTTTTCTTATACCTAAACTATCTGGAAAAAATATTAATAAAGAAAGATTGGCGCCTACACTAATTCACTGACATGGCGGCAACCAATCAGATCACATCTTCCACAAAACAGGCGCACTTTACCACGGAAAGGACTTGACTCAGCCTCCTCCCACCGTCAGCTTTCCCACACTACTGCTGACGTCATGGAAAACTGCGAGAACTCTCGCCATACCGCGTCTAACAAGAAATTAAAATAGGGGCTGCAAAAGCCAGAACCATCACACTATGCTTTCCCCATTGGTTTCATGTTCTTTCTGCGATTGCGAACTTCTGTTTTGTGATAAACATAGTATATTTGACAACGACCCTTGCGAATTCGGGTTTTTCAGGGGCACGTATCTCGGGTTCTATTGATCACAAAGTTATGGGGTAAAGTGTTACGGGTAGCCCTTGGTAGGGTTACCATACGTCCTCTTTTTCCCGGACACGTCCTCTTTTTGAGGCAAGAAAATGTGTCTGCCCGGAATTTATAAAATTCTTCAAAATGTCCTCTTTTTTGGTTTCCGAGAAAGAAAATTTATTTCTGTCAATGGAGACAACGGGTTCTTTCGCACTGCAGTTCGAATCTGTTCGCAACTATCACGCGCAAATACAGAGAGAAACTGCCGTTCACAATTACGCTCTTCGCATGGGTCTGACAGTTGCAAACGAGTCTGAACGTCTCTGCAAAGGAACCCGGTTGTCTACTCTGTATCCAACCAGTGTATTCTCCCTCTGTCTTCTGCATTATATTCTTTGGTGTTGCTTTTGATATACTTTGTGGTTTAAGTTAAAGGTGTATTGTGTGTTCGAACTTAAACACAAAATGCCGAAAAGAAAGTCAGTGTAAAATGATGTATTCTTGGAGAAATACAAATCACTCAAGAGAGGAATAAACGAACATGAAGCAGAATGTTTGATTTGCCCTGCTGGAACGTATCCTACATATCCATTACTAAATAATAATAATTATAAAAAGAGTCGTATAAGTATCGTAAGGGTTAATATCGGATCATATTATTGTAAATGACCATTCAATGCAGGGAATTACGTTATATCAATTAAAGTTCTCATCAGGCTTGTTGCAAACCATATTTCGCATATTATTAATGATCAGCTAGTGTTGTTAGGTATTCTGAACTGCAGAAAATGTAGAATTCTTTTTTTTCTATATCTAGTCATAATGCCAACAAAGAGCGTACGTTTTCTCTTGTGAAAACACAGTGGACGAAAGACAGGAATAGATTTAAAATAGAGAATATAAAAGCTATTGTATGTATAGACCACGGTATAATTTCAGACATTTAAAATGCCTGAGCTCGTGAGAGAGATTTTGTTATCTGCCAAATATAATTGGTTCAAAAGTGAAAAAGACAAGAATGAGACAACTGATTTAGTGATGATGAATAAATTGTCAAGGTTCATAATATTTTGTTTTACAATAACCACACAAGGTTACCGTTTTAGTTTGTAGTAGTTTTACGTGGTTCATCAATAAAGGTATAAATTACATTATGTTAACAATAACGTGTCCTCTTTTTTATATGAACTGCCTCTTTTTTGATGATGAACATATGGTAAACCTAGCCCTTGGCCTAGTGATAATTTGTTGATTTGGGTTAAATAGTGGTTTAGGAGCCACTATCTTCTCTATGTTGTCACAGTCCAACACATACAATCCCAACATTCCAAATGAATTTTGTTATACGCCACGCTAGCGGCGCTCCAAGCGGCTGGCGCGGTACATTCATGAATACGATATCGGATGAGAGTGAATAGTGTCGTTTAAATTGACTAAAATACTTTTTACATCAGGAAAGGCATGTAGTGCCATAAAAATTGGTAATAACTAGAAAATAACTCCATATTTTAGGTATCCTAAGAATCACTGGAAGGTATGAAACGGTACTTTGCACAACAGTATATTTAAGATTATTTTGAAATCTACGACTTTTTAATCAAGCATTTTGTTTTCTATTAAGACCAAAAAATGGCTAATAAACAACAGAAGACATCTAACTTTTACAGAAATACGTCGGTTTTCCACTAAGAAACTACAAAGTTTCTTCACTTACAATTACAGTTAAATCTGTAAGTGTTGGACGTAAGAAACTTATACTGAATTCAATACATATATTATTAAATGTACCAGATCAGTCACTACAGTTGTAAATGAAGAAAAATCCTCAAAAACATTAAAATAAAACATCGAAGGAACAAAGCAGAAAATTCCAACACTTGTTACTACATTTGAACCGCAAACGGCAAGAAAATTCAAGACTTTCGTTTTATTCGAAAAAGTAATTACACTCAAAAGTTTATAACAAAGACGACTGAAATGGGAAAATGTTCGAATGATTAGACCCCATATCGAATTTTTACAAGTCATATAAGAAGAGACCACAACAGGAATTAATGTCGCTCGTCTGCTTGTATTCTCATAGTTCCAGTGGAGTAGGCTGCAAAATATACACACATTCGTTAAGTATCGCCTCATGTATGAGTTGTTGTTTAAATTACTGAATCAGGTAAATTCGGTAATTTTTACAATTACTTCACGGTTATTTATGTCTCTTAATATTTTACTAATGCTTTGAACGCAAAAATTACAGAAACTATTTGGTGAATTAAATAGGTATCGGATTCTTCAATTGACTTTACTTTCTTTATGTTTAAATACATATATTTGCAAAGAAACCTTATTTCTTTTCTGGAACCACCTGAAGATGACACAGATACGGTAGCCGAAGTCTCTGCTATGTTCATGCCTTGTTTATTTCTTTCTATACCTAAACTTCCTACTTCTTTAAAAAATACTGCAACCAGTTTTTTTGTATGAAATGATCCACAAGACTTTTTTTTCCTTCACAAAATACGATTTCTTGTTCCAATGTCCAACAATCTGGACGATCAACTAATTTTCTATCCTGCACATGTTCGTTCACAGCATTTTCACACGTAGTTTCAGCACTCAGGTTTACAGTTTCACTTTCGTCATCCACTGATGTTGAACTTCCTGGCTTTTCACTTGCACACGAATTATTGACAGTTTTTGGTTTGCTCATCTCTCACCTTCAACTTAACTTACAAGTTGCAAGTTGCACACTGTAAAACTTTGCACAACCGACAAGAACGGAATAGCAAACGCCAACAAATAAAGAAGAACACTACAAAGATGGCAATGAATAGCGAAGGAATATGGTAGCGGGACCACAGATACATATATCGGTAGCTCGGCGTTTGAGCGTACGCATATCCTAGGGGAGGACAGGCAGCGTCGGTTTGACGTCAGCTCAGGCCGCTCTGCCTGCTCACAAGGATGGAGAATGACGGTGTGCCGCGGAGAAATTCAATGCAGCGTGTTGAGTGCAGGGATTTAGGAAACACAGGGAACATATCTGGTGTGAAGAATACAGTGAAGTCTACGAAATACTAATTTTAAAACTTACTGTTTTTACTAAATAATAGAAACATATTACAGACAATTACATATCGTCTCTAAACCATGACAACATTATAATGTAGTTGTATTTAATGTGAGGATTTATAAAATGAAGAGAATGGAACATAATACCATGTCTCTACAATTTAAGGCAAAGCTATACAGTACAATTAAGTAAAAATTTACCGATATTTTCCATTTCTTTTTTCCTCGGTTAGTTTTTCTATGTCAGAATGAAATGTTTGAGATAATTTCAGCCGCGGTGGAGTACCGAGCGGTCTAAGGCGCGGTTGCTCGCCGTCGGGGGTTCGAGTCCTCCCTTGGGCATGTGTGTGTGTGTGTGTGTGTGTGTGTGTCCCCTTAGGTTAGTTTACCTTAGTTTAAGTAGTTTGTAAGCCACGGACTGATGACCACGCAGTTTGGTCCGATAGATTTACAAAGATTTGATCATTTTTGAGATATTTTTAATCGAGGACTTTATGTAAGATTGTGATCTGACAAGCTGTTTCGCTTTTGGGTCTTCGCTAATTTCATAATCGAAAAGAACTGTTGACACACATACGGCGACCGGAGATACATAATATCCGTGAAGCAACCTCGGAAATCTGAGAAACATTCTTATAAAAATTGCCAAGCCTTCATTGTGTTTAGATATGTCTTCAATAAATCGCCATATTGTAAATTTAACAGTTCCGTTTGAAACCTGATAGGAACATTGTTAACATCCACTGAAAACGCTGTTGCAAAGAGCTCAAAATGTTCACATGTTAGTTAAGCTTAAGGGACTTAACTGCGGGGTCATCAGTCCCTAAATTTACAAACTACTTATGTACTAGCTTATACTAAAGACGACACAAACATCCATGCCCGAGGGGGGATTCGAACCCCGGACCGTAGCGACCATGCAGACTGTGACTGGCGCGCCGCACACCGCTCGGCCACTGCGGCCGGCTGCAAAGAGCTGAAACATAATAGACAGTATTTCCACATTTTCAAACCTTGCTTCAAACTGGTCACGAAGAGCTTCCAGAATTTTCACATAATCTTCAGAGAGAGTAAGATGAGGAACACGCACCTGCGATAGCTTCAGTTAATGCGCAGTGCTTCCAGTCTGTAGTTGATTAACCCACAGATTGAGTGCCATTTTGAAGGCTTTAATTTTGTAGTACATATCTGTTATGAGAAGGTCTTCGCCTTGGAGTGAGGTATTTAAATCGCCGAGTTACTGTCGTGAAGAGCGCTATTGATGACTGAGCCCTCCAGCTACGTACCACAGACAAATATATACAGACGGGAAACCTCCGTAAGGGCCCGGTCTTACGCTCAGGGGTGCGGAGAGGGAGGATTTCCAGCAGTTGCGTAAGATTTCCCATGATGGCGCTGCGGTCAGAAGCAGCCCTTAAAACTGGCCAGAGCAGGCGGCAGGTAGCAGCCGTCCCCATCACCACCTCTCCTCAAACGCCAGCAAGCCAGACACTGCTGTGGCCTCGTGGCAGGCGGCACGAGCTCTCCCCTCGCCCTCCCCTCCACGCTACCCTCTATGTGCGAGAGGCACCCTAATTAGCCAGGGAACCGCCTGACACCTGCTAGCATCTTACGGAACTACGAGGGGAGCGTAGGACAGTAGTTTAGGTGGGGGGGGGGGGGCTTCTTCTCCTCTGTATATGTTACTCTGTGTCCGTACCCATGACCCCGTTTAACTAGGCAACATTGCGAACACGGCTCTCGCCTGACGACACATGGATTGACAGGCTTGCTCTTCCTGCTCACACGTCGCACCGCCTGAAGTTGGCTTCCTCTGGCATATCCGTTTAACACTACCACCGTCCGCTAGTAGCAGGCGAGGGCACTACATTCTTCACGAAGTGGCTGCCAGCGATGCAGTTGTCAAGAACAGTTGCCGCAGCTTTTCACACCAAAAAGTCCACTGGTATCGTTCGTATTGCAATCACCAACACGGAAAAATGAAATAAAAAAATCGCACTGACGTGTTTTACAGGCCACTTTTAATTTATAATTTTATAAGTTTTTGCAAACATTTTGGACCAAAATAATAATCTAAATAATAATAAATTAATTAATAAGAGTGTCTGAAACCCTTTTAGGAAAAAAATAGGTAGTGGCGTCACAGTCCAGCACCTTGCCCACTACGCTACGGCTATAAATCGAAACAGGGGTTCTTTAATCTCATACTATTGATGGCCGTTGTTAACTGATGTTAATATGGCATTTGTACACGTTAGATTATCATTTATCGTACGAAGAACGATGTGTGTTTGTTAGTTCCTCGGTGTGCCGTTGCTTTGAAATGACAACGTGTAATTTACAATAAGAAAGTCATCAAATACGCGAGGAATGTCACGTGACATCTCCGAACGGCTGGTTTTCGTTAATTCAATGGAGGGTGTCAAATCTCCGTTATTTTTGCAAATATGTCTCAAACGATACAAGATATGAAAAAAAAAAAAAACATAAGGGAGCTAAGTTGTAAAGAATTTTCTCCTCTACCAAATAGGTTATTCAATTTTCGTGTCAGATGAACGGTTCGTTTGCAATCACAATTATATTACAAACGGCTTTTTTTGGTATTATTACCGTATTTTTTGTCCGGAAAATTTGAAAAAGGGAGGTTCTGGTCTGGCGGCCTACAATTATGACTGTAAAATTTGGTGCTGATCGGTTGAACGGTTCGTCTGAAAAACGGGGAAGACGTTACGGACAGACAGACAGAAAGACACAGACATACCAAAATCGCCGTTATTTTTGCAAATATCTCAGAAACGCAACGAGATATAAAATAAATAAATAAATAAAATAAAATAAAATAAATAAAAAAACAT
Source organism: Locusta migratoria (assembly GCA_026315105.1). Classification (NCBI taxonomy): domain Eukaryota; kingdom Metazoa; phylum Arthropoda; class Insecta; order Orthoptera; family Acrididae; genus Locusta; species Locusta migratoria. The sequence goes on along the minus strand of CM048746.1, from coordinate 333,617,247 downwards.
AAGAGAGTCAAAGTTGTAGAGAATTTTCTCCTCTACAAATTCGGTTATTCAATTTCCGTGTCATTTAAATTTGAGCTGTCAAAAGACGATCGCAAAGGCCCACTTTTAGTGTTACTACCGTAACCTAAAATGGACCAAAAAATTTACATCCGTAAAATAAATCTTCGGCTTTCTTTCAAGTTCTCAATATAGTAAAAAGTTACATTGTGGACGAAGAAGTTTAGGGGTACGCGTCCCCCCAGGAAAAGAGAACTGTATAAACAAACATTACTCTTACGGCTCCTTGCTCACCACTAGGAGCGCTAGTGTCGTTGCAACTGTCAGTTGGTAACAACTTTCACAGCAATGAGTGTCGCGACAGTGGTGATGAGCACTTTTTGGTAGCGAAAGGCAGCCAGTCAGAAGCGTTGTAGAGAAAACCATTGAAATGCGTCTTTTATACCATGAAGGAATATGGCTTGTAATGTCGTAATCTGGATTATAGATATAATATATTTCTTAACATATAAAATACTGTCCATCAAACACATAAACAAACAAAAAAAAAAAAACAAAAAAACAAAAATCTGTCTCACTGATGTAATGACTTGACCTTGATGTACCGGTACGTCTCTTAAAGTCGCTGCAGAAACCTATACATCAAGAACCATTCACTACATGGTATGAAAGACGCATTTTCATTGGCTCTCTCTACGACACTTCTGATAGTCTGTTTTACGCTAACAACATGTGGACATCAAAGAGTATTTGATGGCTCCTAAACTAGGAATTAACTCAAATCAGCATGTCATCACATTTTAGAAGAATTAGGGTGTTGTAACTACCCTACCCACTCCCATGAACCACAGACATTGCCGAGGTGGGGTGGCTTGCGTGCCTCAACGATACAGATAGCCGTACCGTAGGTGCAACCACAGCGGAGGGGTATCTGTGGAGAGGCCAGACAAACGTGTGGTTCCTGAAGAGGGGCAGCAGCCTCTTCAGTAGTTACAGGGGCAACAGTCTGGATGATTGACTGAGCTGGCCTTGTAACATCAGCTAATGTGGCTTTGCCACACAGCTACTGCGAACGGCTGAAAGCAAGGGGAAACTACAGCCGTTACCTTTCCCGAGTAATGAGGAGGTACTGAACAGAATTGGGGAGAAAAGGAATTTCTGGCATACCTTGACTAAAAGAAGGGATAGATTGGTAGGACACATTCTTAGACATCAAGGAATTGTTAATTTAGCGTTGGAGGGAAGTGTGTGGGGAAAAAATCGCAGGGGAAGACCAAGAGATGGATACAGTAAGCAGATTCAGACAGATGTAGGTTGTCGTTCTTATGTGGAGATGAAGAGGCTTGCTCAGGATAGGGTATTGTGGAGAGCTGCATCAAACCAGTCTCCGGACTGAAGACCACAACAACAACAACAACAACAACTACCCTACACTACAGCCATAACGTAAAGAAATAGAAAGTGCGATTTCTCGTCTCCAACATTTTGGGCCGAGTGGGGCTAGTCCAGGAATCTCCCAGTGGGCATCGCTGCGATCCTTTTGCACGCTGTTCTGTTTATCTTTATAAACGCTATATCGTGTGCTGCATTGCTAAATTCTGAATATTTCGGATTTTACTTAAAGAATTGTACAGTACTACAGATTATTAATGGTGTTCAATATTAAATTAAACCGAAAGACGTGACTGCCAAGACGTGAATGAAATTGAAATGACGACGTCTACATGTTTTGTGCCTGGTTGCAAGTTAGGATATTGAAGTTGAAAGGAGATAATACGCTTTTTCAAACAAAATGGTCAAATGTTTGTAAATCTATGAGACTTAACGTATTTGGTTAGTAATCCCTAGGCTAATAAACTACTTAAACTAACTTAAACTATCCTAAGAACAACACACACACACACACACACCGATGCCCCAGGGAGGACTCGAACTTCCGTCGGCGAGCAACCACGCGCTACGCAGCAAGGCGCCTTGGAACGCACGCCGCCTACTCGAACGTGGCTCTTTTTCACGCCACCAAAAGATTTAGAAAATTTTAACAAATTGAAAATAAAGTTAACCCAAGAAAAGATCAAATCTAACAAGAAATTCATACATTTCTGATGCTCACTTTGCTGAAAATTTAATATTAATAACTGACAAATTGGCATAACTGAAGACCACGATACCACCAATGACGTAATATATGAGTCTCAAAAGATACACAATCAACACAATCAACACAATCAACGAATATAAACATACGGGATAATATCTCAATACTTATATATTGCAGATAATAAATAATCTTTGATTATCCTCGTAAATTACAGATTACCAGAACAAAATGTACCATCGATCACAGGTCTCAGTCCAGAAACTCACGCCTTCAGCGTTCACTTGGTATAAGAAAAATAATAATAATAAATAAATAAAATACTGTGTTAACCTATACCTCACTATCAGAGTGAAGGTACGGATCACTTTTTAAAAACAAAATCTTAATCTATTTTCTGCTTGTAAATAGCTATCATCTTCAACTCAGATATGACGTCAAAAGCCGACAGGTCGTATCGCGGACTTTGACTGACCCGACAAATTAATTGGTGATGGAAAGGAAGTAGAATTGCCCAGAATTAATTGGCACTTGAAGCCAAATTTAGTCCCTCAAATTTCCCCGGAATTCCCCAAGTATTTCTTTACCTTGTTAAACTTAAGAATATCTACGACAGTGAGAAAAATTGTGAATAAAATATCCACTAAACGTTTGAAAAATTATGACAATTATACCACTTTTGATTTAAGCTGAACCCAGTTATTTGGTAGGTCTAAATTTGTTAATCTATGTGAAGTAAGTGTATTGAAAGCAGAAATAAAAGAATTAGAAAGTAACTCGACCAGAGCAAACAATAAACTCAAGTCACATGATTCAGAAGGCTAGAGTAATTGCGCTGCTGTAGGCACACTCCTTTACAGCAACTTCTGGGCAAGCAGCATTGTTGTTCCTTGTGAGAGACAGGTGCCGATGCAGTCTTGCTTGACTACTGGCAAAGAAAAACTAAATCCTAACTCTATAGCTGGAAAGTAATAGCTGAAAACACATCATGGGACAGGATTAAAAATCGACAATTGTCTGAAATACTTATTACATTACTTATTCCAAAACTTTTCACTCTAGTTCATTCGCAGAATTACTAAAAGTGTGTTGTTAATGTACTTTATTTTGTAGTATATTTCCAGTCGTTTTGTAGTTGGTCTACAGTATTAAGTGATGAGGTAAGAATAAACATTCATTTTGCCATATAACATTCGATGATTCCATTTCTTCCCTATTCTTGCTCCTTAAACACATTGACAAAGCAAATTGTGATTAGTGTGTGAAGTCGTGGAGTTTATGCACTGCCGTGTTGAGTGTTCCCCTGTTTTCAGGACAGAACAATTTAAAAAATTATCAGTATTGAGTGTGTGCGTAAATACTCTGATGTAAGTGTATTCCCATAATATACAGGGTGTTTCACTAAGTGTGTTTGCCTCTGTAACTTATCAAATAATAGGTGACGGGAAATTTTAATGCGGTAGGTCAACACAAGAATTGTTACACTTTCTGCGGAGTTATGAACATAGCTGACTGGCTGGTGGTCATGAGACAGCGGGCCGTGACCCAGGGGATAGCCACTCGGCCAGTGAGCTACGCTATCGCAGCCTCCGCCCCCGGAACTTTGAAGGGTTGTAGCTTCCAAACTAACAATGATAGGAATGTAGTTTAAATTGATTTGGACGCAGCTGGTTTAAACGAATCCAATACATGATAGAAAAAACTATTGTTCCATTTAAAAAATTATATCTTTGTCGTGTAACTCTTTGGAAAATGATACAATAAACTATGTTCATTGCTCCGCAGAAAGTGTAACATTTCTTGTGTTAACCTACCGCATTAAAATTTCCCGTCACCTATTATTTTATAAGTTACAGAGGCAAACACACTTAGTGAAACATCCTGTATATGGGAATCGTGAGTTTATAACATGGAAAATGGAGGTAGTAATGCGAAGGTTAACTTCACTGCACGAGAAAGTAGCACGTAAATCGTAGCCAGCACCGCCAAGCGGAGAAACGGGAGATTTCGACTTTAGTTCGCCATGTAGGAAGAAGCTTGCTTCCGCGCAAAGAGGCGGTGGTGCGATATGCGAAGCGTTGAGGTGAGGAGCTACGGCCGAGCGGTAACAATGGAGCCTGCGGGAGAAACGTTGTCATAACTCTTGGCCAGCCAGAGAATGAATACTATTGGCTGCCAGTGCGGTGATGGAGGGGGATGCACAGAACAGCTGAAAACTGGGCCGTATTCCTATGTGAAGCGGACTATAGTGATCACACTTTCTACCTTCGATTCGTTATACTACAGCGTCAAAATCTACATCTTAAGATAGCCACACACGTAACTGCATGCTTAACAGCAACGCTTGCACAAGTGTGATTACACAAGCATGCACCAAACCTTGCCTAAATAATCTTCATGCCTGCTTGTACAAGCATTAGTTTGTTTACCAGAAATTGAGATGAAACGTCGATGAGCTGGGTTTGTTAGACTTTTGTTTGTTTGAGGAAGAATTGAAAATAAAAATATAAAAAGAGGAAACGTGATGGAGCTATATCGAGTGTTTGAATAAGCGGAAATATTCCCACAGTGTTGGTTTTCATGATTCAAGTAATGAAACACTGCGCCAGTTACGTATTTGTCCTTGCTTAGCAAGTCTAGTAAAAATATGTACTAACTAATTTGGCAGATGTTTACAAGTATGTTGTTCCGCCTCTTTTGCACTGTAGTTGTCTTGTTGAGGTTATAGCCGGCCGTGGCTGCCGAGGGGACTGCGGCGCGCCAGTCACGGTCTGTACGGCCACTACGGTTTGGGGTTCGAATCCCCCCTCGGGCATAGACATTTGTGCCGTCCTTAGTATTAGCTAGTTCATAAGTAGTTTGTAAGTTTAGGGACTGATGATCCCGTAGTTAAGTCCCATAAGCTCTACAAACATTTGAACATTTTGTTGAGATTATAATGCAATGGAAAAACCGCAAAAAATAAATCTTTTTGTTCACGCGTAATGAGGGAGCCACAATAGTGGTACCTGGAGGTGGGCAGACAAAAATACAATTTCTAACATTACCCAGGCTGACCAGATGTCCAGCATTTCGAAGGATTTTCCATTTTTAAGCCTTAACCATCGGGCCGCCAAGAGGTTAGAAAATCTTAAAAATATCTTGCATTTCAATATTATCCTGCGAAGTCCGATTATCGTCTTTATTCCAGGGAAATCAGTATTATACAGTAAATGAAGAATGGGACTCACGAACGCACGAGAAAGTTCCGTTGATAGTTCAGCGTCTGCCACACATGTCTTCAGTCATTGCAGACGTAAACATCCATCGCGCCGATGAAATACATGCACGTAAAGTATCCCCGTGCGAGACGCAGAATTGCCACCCCCTAAATGTTTGGGGGTACTCCAACATTAGATATAATGCAGCGAAAGTTACTTGTAACTGAAGTATGGAATACCACCCGTCGGCTTTTACCCATGACGTCATCAATATGTCGAACTAAAAAAAAAAAAGTATCGGACTCTTCAATAGACTTTACTTTCTTTATGTTTAAATATTTTTTTCTGCAAAGAAACCTTATTTATTTTCTGGAACCGCCTAAAGATGACACGGATACGGTAGCCAAAAGCTCTGCTATGTTCATGCCTTGTTTATTTACTTCTATACCTAAACTTCCTACTTCTTTGCAAATTCCGCAACAAAGTTTTTTGTATGAATCGATCCACCAATTTATTGTTCCAAAGTCCAACAATCTGGACGATCATTTAATTTTCTATCATGCATATGTTCGTTCACTGCATTTTCACACGTAGGTTCAGCACTCATGTTTACAGTTTCACTTTCGTCATCCACTGATGTTGATCTTCCTGGCTTTTCACTTGCACACGAATTATTGACAACTTTTGGTTTGCTCGTCGCTCACCTCCAACTTAACTTACAAGTTGCAACGAAAGACAGGACACACTGTAAAAAAATTTAATTCTAAAAAGTATTTGTTCTTAAACAAATATTAAACATAAATATCAACTACTCAGAAAAGTTAATCCAGTTGCAATTGAGACCTTTTTAAGCCTAATTAAGGAACAAGAATGGCAGGATGTTTATAGTGCTGATAATGCAGATGATAAATATAATGCTTTCCGAAACACATTTCTTATGCTGTCTTAAAGTTGCTTTCCGCTAACACGCTCAAAACAGGGTACTTCCAGTAACAGACAGCCAGGGTGGCTGACAAATGGAATAAGAGTATCATGTAGAACAAAGTGGGAATTCATCAAAAAGTTAGAAGCAGTCATAATGAAGATGCGGTAGCTCATTACAAACAGTACTGTAAGGTTCTGAAAAATGTCATTATGAATGCAAAAAGTATGTGGTATGCAAAAAGAATAGCAAACTCTCGGGATAAAATTAAAACTATCTGGTCAGTCGTGAAGGAAGTGTCTGGTCAGCAACAGCAGGTAGAAGATATAACGTCAGTGCGTAGTAGAAATGTTTCTGTTACTGACAAGAGAGATATATGTGCAATATTCAATAATCACTTTCTGAATATAGTAGGTGAACTAAACAAAACCCTGGTTTCTACAGGTAATCATTTAACATTTTTAGAAAATGCCTTTCCGAGGCTGTTACCTGAAATAGTCCTTCATGATATTTCCATAGGGGAGACTGAGTCAATAATTAAATCACTAAAGACTTAAGGACTCTTGTGGATATGATGGGGTATCTAGCAGAATTCTAAAGTACTGTTCTCCATATGTCAGCCCAGTACTAAGCCAAATTTGTAATTTTTCCTTTCAGAATGGTCAGTTACCTGACAGATTAAAGTACTCAGTAGTGAAACCACTTTATAAAAAAGGAGAAAGGGATAATGTAGACAACTATAGACCTATTTCTATGCCATCGGTTTTTTCTAAAGTTATTGAAAAGCCTGTATATTCAAGATTAATTGATCATTTCAGTTCACATAATTTATTATCAAACTTACAGTTTGGTTTTAGAAGTGGTTTAACGACTGAAAATGCTATATTTTCGTTTCTCTGTGAGGCATTTGATGGGTTAAATAAGAGGCTACGGACATTAGGCGTCTTCTTTGCTTTAACATAAGCCTTTGATTGTGTTGATCACAAAATATTGTTGCAGAAGTTGGAACATTATGGAATTCGAGGAGTAGCTCACAACTGGTTCACCTCTTACTTCAATAATAGACAATAGAAGGTAATTATCCGCAGTGTAGAAAATGGCTATGACGTAAAATCGCAATGGGGCACAATTAAGTGTGGGGTGCCCCAGGGGTCTGTTTTGGGACCGTTGCTGTTTCTTATTTATATAAATGATGTGCCTTCGAGTATAACAGATGACTGTAATGTATTTTTGTTTCCTGATGATACCAGCTTGGTAGTGAAGGATGTTGCTTGTAATATTGACACAGTATCAAATAATGCAGTTCAAGAGATAAGTTCATGGCTTGTAGAAAACAAGTTGATGTTAAAACACAGTAAAACTAAGTTTTTACAATTTCTAACACATAATTTGACGAAAGCTGACATTTTGATTGCACATAATGGGCATATGATAAGTGAGACTGAACAGTTCAAATTTCTAGACAATAAGCTGTCGTGGAAAGACCATTTCAGGATCTTGTTCCAAAACTAAATTCTGCTATATTTACCATTAGAACAATATCTGAATTAAGTGATTTTTCAACACGAAAAGTTGTCTGTTGCGCTTACTTTCATTCACTTGTGACGTACTGCATTATCTTTTGGGGTACCTCGCCTGATGCAAAAAGGATATTTCTGGCTCAGAAACGGCCGTTCGAGCAATATGTGGTGTAAGTTCACGAACGTCATGTCGACCCCTTTTCAGTAGTCTGGGAATTTTGACACTGGCGTCACAATACGTTTTTCTTTAATGTCGTTTGTTGTTAATAATGTCAGCTTATTCCCACGAGTTAGTAGTTTTCACTCGGTGAATACTAGACATCACACCACCTTGACACTTGTGCAGAAAGGTGTACAGTACTCTGCAGCATCCATTTTCAATAAGCTGCCACAAGAACTAAAGAATCTTAGCACTAACCCACACGCTTTCAAATCTAAATTAAAGAGTTACCTCATGGCTCACTCCTTTTATTCTGTCGAGGAACTCCTAGAAAAGTTAAACAATTTAGCTAATTCATTTTTATCTTTATTGATTCTTTTCACTTTGTCTTAAGATTATCGTGTGTATAGGACTACTTTAAAATGTTCTATTACCATTCTTGTGTAAAAATTCATGTATTGACTTGTTCCATAACCATGGAGTCTCACTCCTGAAAAGGTTCCTAGGGAACATAAAACCATAATAAAATAAATAAAACTTTGCACGACAAGAACGGAACAGCAAACGCCAACGAATAAAGAAGAACAAAACAAAGATAGCAATGAGTAGCGAATGATCATGGTAGCGAGACCACAGATATATGTATCGGGACCTCGGCGTTTGAGCGTGCGCATATCCGTTTAGCACTACCATCGGCCACTAGTAGCGGCCGAGGGCACTACATAGCCTACTTCACGAACTGGCTGCCAGCGATGCATTTGCAAGAACGGTTGCCGTAGCTTCTAAATGCTTGAAACAGTCAATGACATCACTTTTCCCACCAAAACGTTCACTGGTATCGTTAGTATTGCAATCACAAACTCGGACAAATGAATAAAAACAAAAAATACATCCGTAAAATAAATCTTTGGCTTTCTTTCAAGTTCTCAATATAGTAAAAAGTTACTTTGTGGACGAAACGGTTTAGGGGTACGTGTTCCCTAACGTTCTCCCAGAAAAAGAACACTGTTATAGACAAACATTACTCATTCTGCTCCTTGCTCACCACTAGGAGCGCTAGTGTCGTTGCAACTGTCAGTTGGTAACAACTTTCACAGTAGTGAGTGTCGCGATTGTGGTGATGTGCACTTATTGGTAGCGAAAGGCAGCCAGTCAGAAGCGTCGTAGAGATTTTCTTGTGAAGCCGTTACTGGCCTATGCAGTCCGCTGTTGTCTTTTTTAATATTACAAATATGACAAAAAATAACAAAATTAAAGGCCCTCTTCCCAAAGAAACCAAAAATGTTTCCGACAATGTATGTAAGATTTTGCAAGTGGGTTGCTTTGCGCCAATCTGTCTGGCCACCTCTCCCATTCCTATTTCCCAACGACCGCTCGTCCCATCTAGATCAAGGCATTACGCGCTTGCGCGCTCCACTTTACCATTCGGTTAGTAATACTAGAAAAAAAGCAACATATCCAAGTATTTTTTTCTTATTAGTATAAGTATGCAATATTAAACTCATTGTAGCACATCGCTTTAAATTGTTAATTAGTCCTCTAGAAGTTTTCAAAGAAAAATATTACCTCGGCACCAAGAAGGTCGTGAGCAACCAGTGATCTCTATACAAACAGGATGTATAACTCTGGTGTCTGAGCATAGAACTACAGCGTGCATGCACATTCAAATGTTTCCACATGTTTACGCGTTGTTCGCCATGTTTAAATTTGGCAAATGAATTTCCGTCAGTTATTACGTGACAAAGAATTTCTTGCATACCTCATGATTTGAAATTTATGTCAATACGCTATGTAATAGGCTAATATGGGAGCGGAATAGAAACGTATTTTCTTTTCGTTTTCTTGTATTACACCATAGAACCCATATTTCAATTTGTTAACAGTTCCTTTCATAATATAAAAATAGAAATAGTCGGTTGAAAATAGGCCCAAAAAAGTGCAACGTTTCCAAAGTCGTTCTTTGATACTATCAACAAAATCTTAAAAAAAAATTAATAGCATGATATTGCAACGATTCACGAAGAAAACAGACCAAAACCCGTTACTCTAGGTCGATCCCCTGAGCAACTCTAGCCAATTTTCTAAAAGGCCTTAAAAAATAAAATAAAAAATAAAAATAAAAAAAATTATATAAAAAATTTATATAGGTATAGCGAAATTTTATTTTTTTCGAAAAAAGTACGTTTTTAATTATTTCTTGTCATACTTACGGCAAATAATATGTTTGAAAAGGAATCTAGTTTTTAAAGGTTTTTAAGTGTTTTTTCGATATATCTCGAAAAGTTATGAAGTAATCGTTGGGTACAGAAAACCAATCGATAGACAGTCTTAAGGCCCATAACTTTCTAACTTAACATTTTCCCATGGGACTTATCGTTTTTTATTTATTTAAGAAAAGCCGATTTTTGCAACTAGGCGAATTTTTTGGTCAATTTCGCCCCCTCGACTAGAGTTACATTAAACAGAAACCCTATTTGAAATTTAATTTCCTATACGTTCATGTTTTTTGTTTCCAGGTAATAATTTTTGCACCCACATCTCTCTAATGCCGCCCCGTGCGGTCGCACGTTTAAAAAAATGTTCAAATATTTGTAGAACTTATGGGACTTAACTACGGGGTCATCAGTCCCTAAGCTTACAAACTGCTTATGAACTAGGTAAGACTATGGACGGCACAAATATCATGCCCGAGTGGGGATTCGAACCCCTGACCGTAGTGGCCGTGCAGACCGTGACTGGAGTGCCTCAGCCCCTCGGCCACCGCGGCCGGCTCGCACGTTTCGCACGTGCCTTGCGTTGGCCCTGAATAGTAATATTACCAACAGCTGTTGGCGAAAACGAAAGAAACACACATCACACAACTGATTTTCTGCTCTTTGTGTGGTATGAAAGTGGATGAAAGTCGTTAGTGCATGATCTGTCGAATAATGCATGAGTTGTAATCATGCAGAATTGCGATCTTTGTATCAATTTACTGCAAGAAATCTGTATTTTCTGAACTAGAATTACTGTGTTGGGCTAACCTGGATTATGAGATTGATTGTTAAAAGATCTTTGGATTTTGCACTTAAATACATTGTGAAGGAAATTAATGACACACAACTTTTGATAACATTTCAAATGTTTGTATGTTACTAACGCTACAGTAGAGTAATAGAAGCCACGTCATAAGCCAACTCATTTAAGATTAGATAAAGTAGTAGCAAACGTTAATGAGTTACATATTGATGTTCGTACTCAACGCTACCAAATCAGCGTTTTTGTGTTTAAATTTAGCATGTTTCCAAAAGATTTAGGATAAAACATTTACATTTAGCATGTAGCGCAGCCGCTTAATATAGGCGGAAGTGGCCGCAGCGTTACAATGCGCATACGCGACCGAGATTCAGTTACTCTTCTGAACCTCCTGGAAGCAGCGTACGGGCAGTCCCGCGGCAGGGAGGGGAGAGGAGAAACGCCGCTAATAACATAGGCGTTGGAGCTGGTGGAGACAAAGAGGTATATACACAACACAGCGAGGCTATAGATAGAGCCCAATACAGGGCTCTAGCTAAAGGCAAGCTACAGCGTTCTGGGTGGCAGCACTAGCAACATTGGGCGCCATATTTGAGAACGTCAGTTTGAAGCAGCCGAGTGGGCAGACGCTTCTGTGTGTATTCTAAACTAACTTGTAAGCACTATTATTAGTGGTAAACAATGCCCAGTGTATGTTCGGCGTACAACTACAGTAATAAAACTGTTGGAGTATCATACTTTAGGGCCGCGGCGGAGCGGCCAAGCGCCATTGAGGCGCTATGCTTACGATGCCCGAAGCCGTTCGAATCCCCCCTCGGGCATGGATGTTTGTGCCGTCTTTAATGTAAGCTAGTTAATAAGTAGTTTGTAAGTTTAGGGACTGATGACCCCACAGTTAAGTCTCATAAGCTTTACAAACATTTGAACATTTTTTCATACTTTAGGTAGGCAGATATGTAATTTTATAGGTCGTTGTGTATCGGCGTGTATTTTTTTTTTTATAAAAACTCATTATACTTAACCTTCGCATTTACCAAGTACCAAAATTATGTTTACTTCACGACCATCAAAAAGCTAGGCAGATGACGGTTGTATTTGGCGTCTTTTAATGTATTGACAGTTGTTTATATAGTGTAATAATGTAATTAACCCTTGGGTAAGTAGCTTACGTATATGAACTGTAATTAAACTATTCTTTTTACAGATTTCCTATGAAAAACAAGGAGTTGCTTAGGCAATGGGTAGCTGGTATGAGGCGTGATAAGTGGAAGCCTACAAAGTGTAGCTACGTATGCTCTTGCATTTCGAAGAAAAGTTCGTGTATGCCACTACCGATATATTTTCATTTCCTGAGTAGCTACAGAAAACAATAGCTGTAAGGAGATTACCAAGGAAACGTCAAATTGTGGAGAGCTTAATAAATATGAAATGTACTTCAAAGCATAGAACATCATTTGAACCGCAGGCAGAATAAAGGCAATTAAAGATTTTAAATAAATTCGCTTGTATTTAGGGGAAGATATGTCGGCAAATACAAACGATTATTATTATAGTGACATTAGATAATGCAGCAGTTCGACGAATATAAACATTACACTTAGGATATAATAGAAACAAGAAATGCTATTCGTAGTGGGAATTACTTTCTGAAATGCGTCGCCCAGAAATTAAGGAAAAAATGAGGCTGACAATGATTAATATAAAACCTATGATTCAGTGTTAGCATACGCCCAGTATCACCTGGCGTGACACTGACGTTCTCAAAGATGGAGGCAACCTTTCCACTTGGCTATAACTATGGCGGCGCTATGGCCAGTCTATGTTGTTTATATAGGTCTTTGGCTAGAGACATAGCTCCTGGCTACTCGAGCTATGGCGATTGCGCACGAACGGTCCCAAAGCGAAGACAATGGAGCTACTGCGCACCTCGCCTTGCGCATCGGCTAACCATCCGTTAAGGCAACATCCGCCCTTCATATTTGTTTTTGGCGCATTGAAGATTCATCAAAAACACGTTATATTTGGTAAAATATATTTTGACTATAAAGACATATTAACTGCAAAAGCCTTCAGAAGATCCGATCGTGAATAATAATAAAGTCACTACCCGCCAGTTAGTAAGAACAGCCGTGTGGTTAGCGGCGTCGAGTTGCACCGTCGAAGATAGTGGGTTCGAAATCAACATCAAGCAATTTTTTTAAACCCAATCTTCTTTTTAACATACTGGAACAACAATGACTTTTGTATTGTTACTTGCCACATATCTTTGGACGTTTTAGTAAATGTGTCGCGCTTTTGAGTGTAAATGACATGCATACTCTTCGTTGTAACAAATATTGATGGAACTGTTTGAAAAGATGTGAGGGAGAGCAGCCTTTGCGCATGTGTTTGGTTATGAGCGGGTGCTGCTTACAGTACCATGTGACCCGAAGGTAGCTTGTCTCTTCATCGTAACAAATTCATTTTGTTACAGTCACTTAGCAGTTAATCAGTTACTATGTTTTAGAGTTCACATATACAGGGTGTTACGAAAAGGTACGGCCAGACTTTCAGGAAATATTCCTCCCCCCGCCCCCCCCCCCCCCCAAAAAAAAAAAAAATGTGGACATGTGTCCGGAAACGCTTAATTTCCATGTTAGAGCTCATTTTAGTATTTCTCTTTAAATGTACATTGAAATAATTCGTGCAGACAATTGTCAAAATACCCAATTGTTTCGTTAGTATGTACCGTACTTCCTCGATTCACCGCCAGTTGGCCCAATTGAAGGAAGGTAATGTTGACTTCAGTGCTTGTGTTGACATGTGACTCATTGCTCTACAGTACTAGCATCAAGCACATCAGTACATAGCATCAACTGGTTAGTGTTCATCACGAACGTGGTTTTGCAGTCAGTGCAATGTTTACAAATGCGGAGTTGGCAGATGCCCATTTGATGTATGGATTAGCACGGGGCGGTACGTTTGTATCGAGACAGATTTCCAGAACGAAGGTGTCCCGACAGGAAGACGTTCGAAGCAATTGATCGGCGTCTTAGGGAGCACGGAACATTCCAGCCTATGACTCGCGACTGGGGAAGACCTAGAACGACGAGGAAACCTGCAATGGACGAGGCAATTATTCGTGCAGTTGCCGATAACCCTAATGTCAGCGTCAGAGAAGGGCTGCATCAGGGATTCCATGCGACGGAGGGTGGATGCATGTATCCTCGCTAATGGAGGACATTTTGAACATTTCCTATAACAAAGAGTTTGAAGTCATGCTGGTACGTTCTGTTGCTGTGTGTTTCCATTCCATAATTAATTTGATTTGAAGAGAAGTAATAAAATGAGCTCTAACATGGAAATTAAGCGTTTCAAAAAAATGTTCAAATATCTGTAAATCTATCGGACCAAACTGCGTGGTCATCAGTCCGTAGCTTACAAACTACTTAAACCTAGGTAAACTAACCTACGGACAAACACACACATCCATGCCCCAGGGAGGACTCGAACCTCCACGGCGAGCAACCGCGCGCTCCGCAGCGAGGTGCTTTAGACCGCTCAGCTACTCCACCGCGGCGAAGCGTTTCCGGACACACGTCCACATAACATATTTTCTTTCTTTGTGAGTGAGGAATGTTTCCTGAAACTTTGTTCAAATGTTTGTGTAGTCTATGGGACTTAACTACGGGGTCATCAGTCCCTAAACTTACAACTACTTATGAACTACTTACGAACTAGGACGGCACAAATATCCATGCCCGAGGGGGGGATTCGAACCCCCGACCATCTGAAACATTGGCCGTACCTTTTTGTAACACCCTGTATATTCATATGTTCTTGGTGTTTGTTATCAAAGAAAAATGAACAACGTTCAGCATCTTTTAGAAACAAATTACTCAGCTTTAAGCTTCAAACAACAGTGTGAAATAAAGAAGCTCGGTAGGCTGACACCTCAGCTCGATTTGAAGCAAATGCAAACAAGCCGAAGTACGAAGTAAGACATTCTGCAGATCTTTTAAGAAAATATATCTAAAGGTGGGGGGGGGGGGGGGGGGTAAGGCGCTTTCCCCCGGCGCCACTCGCAGAGGTGCGTCAAATTGTCTCTTTGGTCGCCGAGCGTGAAAAGGGGGGGGGGGGGGGAGCGACGCATTAAGATTCGGCACTCAAAGAAGTGAACCCCCAGTTATCTGAAGCACCAGCCGCCACTGTCAGTAAATATAGCAGACGATTATACAGTCAACAGGTAATAGTAATCTGCACACTGGTTAGTGAACATTTCAAAACCACTTCGACAAGAAATGTCCCAGTTGTTGCCATCTGCAATAGTGGGTTTTCTCTCTCTCTCTCTTCATTAGCAACTAATTCGGTTGCATAGTGGTAGAGTGCCAGACTACAAATCCAAATGTCGTGGGTTCGATCCCCGCCAGGTCCTGGAATTTTTATCTGTCACTTTCCACTTCTTTCACCTCGGGCAGTATTGCTCATATGAAAAATACCGAGTAGCACCGTGGTTCGGAACCCACGTTAAACTGTAGGTCCCCCTATAACTACTGGGTAAGTCAGTTCGAAGGTCGGACGAAGGCAATGGCATACCACCTCCAAACAGTTCCATGCACTGTGGTGTTCAAACCAATCTTCGGATTTTTGATTGCTTTACCTTTTTAACGGATAAAGGTGCTGGGGTACTGATTAGAGTCACCATCAAAATTCATGGACAGATAAATAGTTTTGTTCACTTATTTACTGATGACAATAATGATCATGACAGATAATTTATTAATTATTATTCCTTTTACAAAAAAAATGTTGAAATGTTTGTTAAGCTTATGGGACTTAACTACGGGGTCATCAGTCCCTAAACTTACAAACTACTTATGAACTACCTTATACTAAAGACGGCACAAATATCCATGCCCGAGGGGGGATTCGAACTCCCGACCGTAGTGGCCGTGCAGACCGTGACTGAAGCGCCTCAGTCTCCTCGGCCACCGCGGCTGGCTTCCTTTTACAGTTGCTATTTTTCGCTAATTAATGTAATTAATTATTTTAGCATTTTTTCACAGCATTTTCTGTAAACTTCAGCATATTTTTGGCTTTTTCTAAACATAGATTTGGCATAAAAGATTTTTTGAGAGTTGGCAGCATTGATCGTACTGCTAGTAACATTGCAGAATTTATTCGTTGCCTACCTGCTACAAATGCAACAGAACGCCTGTTTTCTGTAACGAAATATATATGGACCATGAAACATCCACACTTAAACCATTAACCTTTGATTATTAGAAAACTTAATTTTAAATTGTTAAAAGTAATTCATTGAAATGAAAGATCATAGTATTCACCACAATTGTATTTCACCATTACATTTGTTTAACTATATTTAGTGTGAAGATGTTGACTGGATGTTTATTATACTTGTTGCATGTTTCGTTAATCAGTTTCAAAAAGCAAATAAAACAGGTGACGTAAACTATTATGCTGCATAACCGGTAACTCCTACTTTCTGTGTCTGAAAATAATTATGGTCACTCTGTTATTACCATTACATATAAAAACTGCCGAAGATTTATTGTGTCCGATTTTGTAACTGTTGCTAACCTCAAAAACTCAACAGTACAAGAGAAGCCATACAAAATTAATAAAAAATACTTCTGTAAAAATTTTTAACCGACGATTACAATAACTTCTCGAAAACGCATATTGCTAGATGTGAAAAAAATGTTACGCGCTTAACACCTCCCAAAGATTTTTTAAATTTTATTGTTTGTTATTGTTTTCATTTTTTATTCTTTTCAACAGCTCGGCACCGGAAATTTGAAATAGTATTCATGTAATAAATGACAACGTAACTATAATTCGCCAAGCACAAATGAACGTGACAATGGGCCTGTAACGATACAAAATAAATAAATTACGCCTTTTTCGCAACCAGTGCTCGTCCCCTCTGGTCAGTGGAATAATTTATTTAAAGCCCTCATATGCATATCGCTGGCCAGAGCGGAGGCGACAAAATCGAAATTGGAATTCAGCTTCTGTTTCGAGAGAACATCATCTTATCATGTAAGTGTGGCCCATCAATTATTATTATTATTCACAAATTAATTTCAGTTTACCCATTGTATTTTTTTCTTTTATAACTACCTCCCTTTTGTTTAAATATTTTATTAAATTCAGTTGCTTTCTTTAATAAATTGACAGTTAATGTGTACAATGTCGGCCCGCCTTTACAGTCTAAAATCAATGATTCATGTTTAATTACCTATCCATCGGGACCCATCATAAAGAACCTAAAGCTTTTTCACATTTCTTTCGAAGTCCGATGCTTTGATACATGTAAATTTAGCGCCACGCGCCCCGTTGAAATATTATCACGTATAACAAAATCCGGCCCCGACTTTACTACGTACTGTTGGTTACCAATTCTTATTACAGCACCAAGTGTACTTACTTGTAAACATCTTAACAATTTCAGAGCCTACAAGAGTTATAAAATTCCTGCCATGCTGAATTTTCGTAAGTACCTGTGTGTCGTAAGTTTTTTATAACATTGCTGCAAGGACCCCCATTTATTTCAAATTCTACCAGTCATATTATTAGTATTTCATTTCCGTTACATTCTTCACATTCAAGGTTCATTTCCCCTCGATCAATATTTATTTTGTATTTTTATTTTCACGAAACCCACCAGTATCTCACTTCGGTTTATTCATCTTTATTTTGCTGTCTCGGCAGTTTACGTAACCCGCAGGTAGCGTTATAGGCCGTCAACGAGATGCCGCCACTGAAAACGTCTGCTGCTGTCACAGTGAGCATTTTTTAATGTCGCCACGACCAGTTTTGATGCTGCCGGCTATGCTGAAGTTATGAGCCGATTGTTCATAGGCGGCAATCCCCTGCTTAGCAGGTCAGCGACGTCATCGAGTGGAATCTTATGAGCAACGGTGTTATTTTAGTTGAATATTTACAGTTGGAATCTCATGTTAATTAAACTGTAAAGACCTTTCTCTTTGGCTAGTAACATAGACGCTGCTTAATTATTTTACGAGCTGATTATATACTTCCACCACGTGCTCCTTTTCCACCTTCAAATGCGAGCCTACTCAGTTTATTTCTTGTGCAATTGTTTTCTTAGTATAATTGGTTAAATTATAAGAAGAATGAAAGTAAGTCATAGATTAATAAATTCAATAGGCTTTATTTTTAAAAAAATTTACCCCCCCCCCCTCCCAGAACGAAATCCTGTCTGCACCACTGGATGAAATAATTGTTTTTCTTCTTTTTCGCATGCAGTATTGTATTGTTTGATTTGCCCCTACATGACAGTTCAATATTTGAACAGAATGTAATTTAACAGTGGCAAATGAAAACCATATAAATCAAATCATTTACACGTGCTTGTACAAGCATCTCGGATCTTAGCGCACACACTTGAGCATACATATGCTTGAACTCTTGCATAAACACGCCGTTTAAGTGCAGTTTATGCGGCAGCGGCTAGCCGTCGCGCTCGCTAGGTTAGGAACGCCAGAGCAGCCAATCAAGAGTCGAGTTATGCCAGCCAATAAGATTGCGTGTTTTATAACGAGTAAATTTGACGTCAATTTCAAAGTTTATTGACGGATTTCGGTGCTGCGTTTGTGTGATTGTAATTGATTTTTCATTTATAAGAGATTTTTAGGTAATTGTCGTATTATTGGGGGGGGGGGGGATAGATTTGCTTGACGAGCAAAATTTTAGTCAGTTTCCAGACAGACTACCATCTACCACTCCCGTTGAAGAAACTAATTCACTCCCATCCAATTAAAGATTATGGTAAAACACCCCAAGTTTTCAATCTTTACCTTTACCAAATTGCTGTTACGATCTAGCATCAAGATGCTTATACTAGCCTGATGCTTAAAAAACTTTTATCATACACACGCTAAAATTATTGCGCAAGTGTTGCTGTCAAACATGCAGTTACGAGTGCGGCCACCAATACACGCCTCGTGAAGCCCATCCATATTGAAAAAATCGTTCGCTTTTCATACCGTACATTATGTGTGGTCTATGGCGGGCCTTGCGGCTTACAAAAGCACCATTTATTAATGGGCAGTTCATGAGAAAGTTACGAAAAATAATTGTTTGCTCACGGTACCTTCCAAAACCACGAATTTTGGAGATGGTCACTTTGATACTTTCTATTCACTACAAATCGTAGAATTTTTTACCATATTTTCTTAAAAATACATTCTCAAAATACTTTTTTTTTTTTTTATATCTTTACCAGTTAATGAGATCCAGAGGTTGAACCTTATCCTGCATTGCCCAGAACAACAAAATCTAACATTTAGCCGTTTTTGCACTGTGAGGCGCAAATATCTAAATAACAAACGACAGCAAATTGTCGAAATATTTGCAATGTATCCTGCAAACATTTATCTAGAAACACGATTTTTCCGCTTTCGAAAATCTTTGTCCATTAACAAGGTAAACCGAAAAACTTTCCAAAAGTGTATATTGAGCTGAAAGACAGCATTCAGGCTGCCCTTAAAAATTACCATCTAATTTGAAAAAAATTTATCCAGCGAAAAAATTTGATTTAATATTATTATTATTATTTTTACAAATTGTTATCTTTGCTCAATGTAGTGGTGATTTTATTTTTGTTATTCATCACAGTTTATGTCTTACATAGCTACGTATGAAATGTAGATAAAGACATTTTATTTAAAGTTGAGAGCAGAATGGTATCTTATTTAGTTCTCGAGATATCAGTCTGTACCGTACACGATACCACTCAATGTTGATATGTTCAAAAACGCTGCATGCGAAAATGCAATTTTTAAGAGTCGTATCCTGGGGAGTTGCAAATTATTCAATTATATCTGTACATTGTTTAGATGCTTATCAAGAAACTGTTTCCCATTTCTTTGTTATCACTATACGCCAGAAAAATCATACTTTTGGACTATCAAAAGTACCATTTGTGTGGATTGGCACATCTACACTACACTTCCTGGGAAATTGTTGAAATTTCTTTGATATTTTCTTAAAGAGTGTTGTGTTGCTTATGATCTTGATAAACAGAACAAAAAAAATTGCTTCAGGTTCATCTGTTGTTCTCCATTTATGTCACAGTAGAAAATGTGAAGGACACAAGCTATACTATAGCAATTACTTCCCTTCTTCTCATCTTCTTCAAGTACTAAGAAATACAAACTTTTTTGGTTCTGCAACAATTTTTGCAAACAGGTTTTTTGTTTCTCCTACAAATGACAGTGATTTCAGAAAGAAGGTTAAAATTTTGTTGGAAAAGGATAGGAAGAAACTGTTGAGCAATGGGATAAATCATCAAGATCATATGTAAAAATCATATGTCTGCAAACTGATAAACTCTGCAGCCAAGCAATGGGTGGAGTACATTTGTTTGATCAGCTGGTTGGAGGTATATATTTTTATTGGATCCAAAAAATGTACTCTTAAAATGCTGATGCTAGCTATTGATTTCAAATTATTTGACAGCTGGCTAGATATATATATATATATAAATATAAAATACTGTCACTAAATAAAATTCAAGATAACAAAGTCCTGCATATTTGAATGAGTGTAGCAGAAAATCTTGTGATGGAGCTGACAAATGCAAAAAGAAAAAGAGGTGGGATTAGATGTGTGAAAATCAAAAATTGCAATGCAGTTTAATTCTGTGGAGATAAAAGGCACTTACAAAGATGTAATTCCAGGACAATTTTTTTTATCAAAAATATTATTTTCTAAATCTAAATTCATTTCATTACACTTGTGTGTTTCATTAGATGAATATAATTCATATATGGGGTTATAGATGTTTCCCTTTTAAAATTACCCAACTCTTTTCAATGAATTCTACACATATGCTAGTTCATTATATTTATGGGTAAATGAGAGCTTAAGTAGTATCTTTAACATGAAAGAATGCTTATATTTTACATGCATTAAATGCAGGAGAATTTTGGCATCCAATGTGTAGCTGTTAACAGAGCTAATGATATTTTTGAACCATATTTTAGTAATAACACTGAACAAAAACTGTTGAAAAACATGCCTTTTATTTTCAAAAAATAGCATAATTCTAAGACAGGGTGTCAAATAATTCATACACAATAAATGGATTCTAAATGAGATACGGTAACATCGTGTTTAATTTTAGGATTTACCACAACAGCAAATGTAATACTGGAATACATAATACAATATATGGTTGTTCTTGAAAATGAGTATGAACAATTAAAGGAGGCATTTTATTGAAAGAGTTATTCTGGTCACTGCACAAATATGTAACTAAAATGTTCTTGATGTGATTTTAAATGGACCACAATTGCATGCTATGATTTCAAAGATTTCTTACAAATACTGTATAAATGTTATCTCATAGCCACGAAGAAAATTAAGAAGAGGTGGAAGGACATCAAAAATTACTAAATCAGATTCTGGAGGAATTTACAGTATTATAAAAGCAAACATCACAGGTCATGTTCCTGTATACTGCATTACAATGAGATGAATATTAACACACTTAACATTTCCTCCAGTTATGTTTTACATATAAAATGATAAGTCCTCATTATATCAGACAAAGTTTCCCATAAAGCTTTAAAGTTGAGAAAGGAAAAATAATTGTAGACTAAATTTTGAAGTATGGTGGATGATAAGTTCACACTCTTTGTATGCAGCAAAAATTTGAAGTAATATTTTATTGGTCAATCTGCTTTATATTTCTCAAAATAAAATTTTATTGTGTTTTCATAACGTTTAGCCTGTACACTGGTCTTTTGGACTGGGGCAGCCCCCTTCTCCCCCCTTCCCTTCTCTTTGAATGAACACTCTGTCCACCACAGTAGCCTCAAGAGCATTGAAGAGGAAATTGATGTAAATTTTTTCTTTGTTATGCATCTGTTTGAAGTTCTGTAATTAACGAATTGCACTCTCTGGTCCTGGTCAAAAAGTCCAAGGTATACATGGAATGTCTTTATTTTCTCCAGTCTAAAGTACCCCGTGCAAACTCAAGTTGTGTGTTTTTCCTTTCACAGTCAGCTGCTGGTCTGCAAAATTGGGAAAAAACCTACATGACAAATGTGTGAAAATACTATTGGAGGGGGAAGGGGGGTATGGTGGGGAGTGGGGAGAACAAATGGTGCATTAAATGGATTTTAAGACAATTAGATGGTAAAAATGCCAAAAGAAACTGAGAGGAATGGCAGTCTGGTCTTAAAGACTGAGTGTTCACTTTGCGTAACGTAAGGGGGTGTATGGACTGAAGGATAATACTGTGTGTGCATTATCCACAAATCTAACATTTCCTGACAGGATTGTCTCCTCTAAGCTCTTTGATTTTTATTATCTCTTTCACTAGAAAACTTTTCTTGGAAGAAGAAAAGTAATTTCTGGTATAAAATGTTCATTATGCAACAACATTCAAAGAGTGTATAATTTCATCTACCACCACATATGAAATTTAACGAAGGTTATAAATGAAAATAATGTAGGTCCATTGAAATATTTAGATTACCAAAAGTCAATACATCTAGTAACATTGTAAAAGTGTAATCAAAATACTAACAAAGAAGAAAGTATGATTAAACTGAGAAACACAAACAATTGGTCCAGTACCAAGATGTTAAAGGTCTAATTTACCACAAAAATAATAAATAACAGAAAGTACTTATTTATCTGCATCATGAAAACATATGCAGTTATTATACATTCACAAGATTTTTGCACTTTAAACAGGAGGCACAACATTGAAGATATTATTAACTGCAAAGCAGTACATCACCATTTGTGTACATATATAGATACAAGTAACAGTTCATATTTATTTTTATTTACAACACAAAATGAGGAAGCACCTCACACAGTACATTCAGAATGTTATCTGGAATGATATGGAACACCTTACTTAAGTACAAATGGATGTAACAAATAATAAAGCATCAGTGCTAGAAACGTAGAAAATTACAATCTGTCTTAAAACTACAAAAAATATTTCCTAATATGTTATATACATATTTACAAATCAAACTACTTGAATTCTCAAGGACACACTACAGTTCCGAAGATGGTTCTTACATATTTTCCAATACACACATTTCTACAAAAACTCTAAATTTAATACAAATATAACATTGTCTTGAGTTTCTTTATGGACATACACATTTTCTGTAACAATTGCAGGCACATATTACAATATCAATAGTATTTGAAAACATTGTGTTGGTGTGAGGATGAATAGCTTCACAAAACAATATTTGCTGTAAATGTAGGTTTCTTAAGAAACCTGATGATTAAAATGTGGTGCAAACTAAGTATCTGCATTTGAAGCAGATGGAACACCCATGGTAATGTTAGACATATATTGATTGTTCAGCAGTCATTCTGTCATATAAGGGGAATATTATTTCACTGACTGACAGCTGCAAGAGAAGTATAAGACACATGTAATACACCACCAAATTAAAAATTTGAACAAAGAGACATCCTGTACACATAATATACAAGAAGCTGTAAGATTAATGTCTGCTGTTAATGTGAAGAAAATGTTTATGGCATGATGGTACAAAATAAATGATGAAATTTTTTAAAATATATTACTGTAACAAGAAGCATCCCAGTAAAGACAAGTTATTTCTTTCAGAATGTATGCACAGCCCCATATTGCACTTAACAATTACAATTTTATGATAAACATATTTCATAAAACAAATAATTTACGGATTTTCTGTTATGCATAATTTGAAATATGAAGAGCTGTCGACTATTTGCAAAATACAATAAAAATTGTACTTACTACTTCCATAAGTAATTGATCTCAGAAATATTTTTATTTCATGAAAGTTGCTGCATTTGGTTTTCCCAGATTTACAACAAGTTCTGATGGTTTGACATTTACTGTTAATTATAGTTGCAGATAAAAGTACTGATGTCATTAGAGTCCTATTTTTAAAGCCCAATAATTCTTAATTGATTTAAGTTCTTCATAACTTTCTTCTACAGCACCTGGTTAGTTAGTATGATTGTTGTTGAACTAGATGCTTCAGATTAAAGTACAGGGAGTAGATGAAAATCTGAGAAAAATAAACTACTGATTTTTCAGAAAATATTATTGTTTGGATCTGCCCTTATTAGGGAAGTAATTTTCGTAGGGATAGTTCAATCAAATAACAATACAAATAAAATATTTACCTCATCATGTAGCAACAAATATGTACAGGCACAAAAACAACATAAGTCTAACTTGATAAAATATGGTATATGCCATGCACTGATTTTTTTCTGCATTCTGTTTTCTGTATCTCACTTGACTAAGAATCCTTGGTAATTGACCCTTCTAATCCCTGCATATTCTCATTTCCTACAACTACATTTTCTTTTTTGGGAATGCTGAAAGGTATTATTAATGCAACTTCATGTGTATTTTATATTAGCTACATTTTACTTATGAACGGAGCCTCTTTCCCATTTGTGTCTCAAGACAGAAGAATCTGGTGAACAATAATATTATGAAATGATAGATTATTGCTACTCACTGTAAACTCAACATGCTGAGCCATAGGCAGGCACTATGAGAAGTAATCACACAACTTGGCTTTCAGCCAAAGTCTTCCTAAGAAACACACAGACAACATGCAAACTATCATACAGGCACAACAACTCACATACAACTGACCACTATCTCTAGGCAATGCAGACAAAATGCCATTGTTGCAGCAGGTGGAGATATCAGTCATGTGTGCATGAGCTGTGCTGTTTGATTGTGTGTCTTCTTCTGAGGAAGGATTTGGTCAAGACTTCCGGTTGCGCGATAGTTTTTTGTCTTGCTTCTCTGCAGCTCAGCATGTCATCCTTGCAGTAATTAGCAGTCTATTCTTTCCATAATATAGTTGATATCCAAACCTGGACTTTCCTTTGTTTGAATATTGTGAATGGTTTTAAGGAAAACAATGTAGGGCAAACGATATTACAATACTAAAAGTTATTACCACCAAGTCTGAAGAAACTTACAAAGAACAGGCATATGTATAAAGAAATTATCGGTTCCATGTTTTTATATATTCGTTAATAATAGGCAGCTTCCAAAAATTAAAACACACCTATAACCACCAGACGTCCATTCTTTCTCAACAGTGAAATGCGGTTATTGCTTTTAATTGTAATTATTGTAAAAATTCTGGAAAAACTTTCTTTATATGACCCAACAATTATAATGATTCATATTATATTTCTGAGAAAGAAAATTATGGCTATAATATTCAACACACAGATCTATATATTACATTATAGTTCAATTACAACCAGATATACAAACCTTAAAATTTAGTGAATGACAACATTGTATTTACAAAAATTAATATCACTATAAGTCACAGTATATTACAAAACCGTGCAAATTGTCTGATATAAAATTTCATTTGCTGTGTTTATTCATAAACAAGAGTGTTTAATATTTAACTTGCATTTATGCAATACCACAAGTATTTTATTGCCTTATCATATCTTCAAAATCATGCCAAAATAATTATTTCATATTTGGAATATTTCATTTCACCACAGCTATCCACAGAACTTGTTATTAGATACTGTCTTACATATATTACTGATACAAAATAAATTTTTTGTCAGAAAATTACCACAGACCTCAAAATTGTGAATAGTACACTGAGTAAGTACTCAAACAAAAAATTCAAATGTACAGCTTTGACATTGTATTAATTTTGTATTTACCTATCAATTGCTTGTACATTTCAATGGTTTTGGTTACACCAGACTGACTCTTGCAAATAGCAAAATACTACCCACAATTATTTATTTATTTTAATTTGTCATGTCCCAAGAAACAGAATTTGACTTTGGAGGCCCTTCCAGTGTAATAATTCTTGGTAGTCTTTTCAGGTTTGCTGCCAGATAGCAGGATCAATGTGACCAAATATTTCAGTGACCCATCTGTCTGCCATCTTTAACAGAATTCTGCTGCTGAGCTGCACAAAAAATTGATGCCAAACACTTCCTATTTAGAGGAAAACCCTTGTCTTTATTAATCAAAATGTCCATCAATCTAATTTCAAGTGTCTCCTTATAGATACTGTTCCATTCAGCCAGACCAACTATTTAAAGATAGTCTGGAAGTGCGATATATCATTCCCACGGGTGTTCTACAAAGGACAGTGTCACCAGCACAGTCTTGGAGGTAGCTACTTCGATGGTGGTGCAAATGTGCCATGTATGGTATGGAGTGCTATATATGACAATGATCTGCAGTTATGGCATTAGTTTTTAGTGGGACTCAGCATTAGAAGCAGCGTTCTCCTGAAGATATCAGAGAAATGGGTCACCAAAACATTGAATCACATTGATTTTGTGGTCTGACAACCAACCTGAAATGACTAACTTAAAGAATATGATTCAAATAGCCTAATTTAAAATCAAGATATCCATTATGTATGAACCTTAAAGAAACGACATATGTACCATAATGGGACTACATAACATACTATTACATTTTGTGTAATATTTGTTGTTACTTGGTAATATTTTAAAAACATCAACCCTATTTATCTCATAACTTTTTTGTAAAAGTTGCAAGTCAGTGTTAAATTACCTATGGAGAGAGACCCAAATGACAAAAATGTAACTGAAATGAGAAATTACATTTGTTCAAGAACACGAGTCCCAAAGTAAACCAAAACATTAAGAAGCATATTTAAATAAGAAGCAGTTTCTTTGCAAAAGAGCTAGTGTTTGACATAATATGACATACACGAAGATAACAAGGTAGTGAGAACACAACATTTTTAGCAATTTAATA
Organism: Locusta migratoria; assembly: GCA_026315105.1. Classification (NCBI taxonomy): domain Eukaryota; kingdom Metazoa; phylum Arthropoda; class Insecta; order Orthoptera; family Acrididae; genus Locusta; species Locusta migratoria. Next base: position 333,590,530 of record CM048746.1, on the reverse strand, counting down.
GACTAAATCAATTTCTGTAACTAATTTTCCATACTCAGAACATTCATAGTTAAAAACTTCATTCTGCATAATCTGAATATTTCATAGAAAATTCTTCATATTCTGAATTTTTTGTTTGTTTTACTAAAATTTCAATATTAAATTGTCAAGATGTACAGTAATGTAACAAAATGCCTAATTTTGAAATCAATAAGAAATTGAGGTAGGAAGGAAATTTTAGTGAAGATGTTGTGGAGAATGTGATGACTGTTGAGCTGAAGCAGACCCTCCATCTCCTTGGCTTTGCTGCAAATGCCTGTGTTCTTGTCCTGCAGCCACATATGAGAAAACACACAGCACCGAGTAGCAAATCTGATCGGACTGAAAGAAGAAAAAAAGCCGAAGGTTACTCCAATTCTGCTGTTATCAAGAAAGAAGGTTTGTCATTTATAATGCCTACAACAACAATAACAATGGAAACAAAGAATAGGAAAATGATATTGTTTCATGCGCACAAATCATAACAGGATTGAATGTATAGCACATAAAACCTACAATTCACTTGAATTAATTATTGTGTTGCCATCTGAATATGCATTCAAAAGGAGAAAATTATTCATAAATAGACAACAGAATATTCAAACACTAATTTAAAATAAATGTATCTCTCGCGATACTTATACTATTACTTGTTGTCTGTTTAAAATGTCTTGAACACAGTTTTAATAATATAGCAAGGACAGTTTGCAACTCACCGCAAAGATGAGGCAACGAACTGCGACAGGCACATACAAAAGACACATACATACAACACTTTCAGCTATTGGCCATGGCCTTCTTCAGAAAATAGAACACTCACGCAATCACACAGGCGGACAACACAGTCATACAACCATCACTTCCAAGTGCTGCAGCCGGAGGTGATGGTTGTATGACTGTGTTGTGTGCCTGTGTGATTGCATGAGTGTTCTATTTTCTGAAGAAGGTCATGGCCAATAGTTGAAAGTGTTGTATGTGTGTGTCTTTTGTATGTGCCTGTTGCAGCTCGTCGCCACGTCTTCGCAGTGAGTTGCAAACTGTCATTACTATATTATCAATTCCAACCTGGACTTTCCATTATTATAATTTGAACACAGTTTTGTTATTTGTGCCTTTTGTGTTTTATTTGTGGCATTTTCATAGGCCCCAATTACAACAAACTTTTAATCAGTACACTATTAAAAATATTCAGATGCACCACATTAGGTAAATGTGACAAAAAAACAACACAAGGATAAGGACAGATTAGATTAGATTAGTTGGTTCGTTCCATAGATCCAAGCTGAGGTGATCCTCATGGATATGGAACATGTCAGAACTATTACATATGGTTTGTTTTATTGCCATATGTCATTAACAGTTAAAAAAGATCCTCATTTAATGTTTAATACCTAGTTAAGTGTCTTTTACACTGGTAAATGCGAAATGACCTCCACCATAACCAACTAACTAACTTGTGGAGCATGCAGCCAGGTGGCATTAGGCTTGTACCTTAGTTTTACAATTTTTGATTCATTAAATACAGAATTACAAAGTATTACATCAGTTGCACATGGTATAAAACTTCACATACATTCCAATTACATCTTGATACCAATAACATAACCCAAAGCAACTTCAACCTTGCTACTCATGCTACCATGATAAGCGCAATGGGCAGAAGATGTCATACTCATACAGTGAAAGATTGGTTATGATAATGGAACTTCATACCATAAGTGGTGAGGTCTCTGGGAATTGCATGTTAAAAGAATGATTTAAGGAGCAAATCATTTGAAAATTTCTGTTTAAGTTACATAACATTTCTTACTGTTATTTAAGTGTTGTTTAAAAACTCAATGATTTCATTGCATTGCTGATACATAAAGCTAGCAGTAATTTTTCTATAAAGGGTAGTCACAAAGGGAGTTTTTTTAAAGATGAATGATGGGTTCTAAACTATTATACTGACTATGGAACAAATAAATTTCAGAGTTTAACCATTTGGAGTCAATAGGTACAGAAAGAAAGGCTGCAAAACAGATACACAGTATTGGTGTATACATTATTATCAATTAGAATATATTACTATTAAATAAAACTTTATGTATTATTTAAACACTGACAAAATGAATATTATGAAAATTTTTCTATTTACTGAAGACACTGATGTTTCACACCTAAAGTTCCGAAACACAATTTATAAACAATGTTTGGAGAACTCAAAACATATAGGAATCTTGTACCTTTTACACAGGAACATTGTTTTCCTTTCTTTTTTTGGATCTCAAAGTTTACAAGTCTTCTTGTCAAGACAGGTCTGCTGTGTCCACTTGTTCAGTTCCTGTACTCACTCCCAGAACTCTCCCAAAACAAGCTCTCAGTTCATGTGAAAGGTGGATATTTTGAATTCTTCTTTCTATGTGAGGAGTAATAAGGTCATTTGCAAGTTTCTTCTTGAAGTTCAGCCAGTTTACAAGTTCATTATCTTGGTAGCTGTTGTACAGTACATAGGTGCTGACACAACAAATATCCACAATTCTGTAGAATATTGCTGTGGGTCATCAATGAGTTCTCCTACCTGAACTGTAAACAGAACACTTTTCATGGAGGCTGTCTACTCCCCCTTTAGTTTCATTTAAAACAATAATTTCTTGCTTCTGTTTTTCCTCATTTCTGTCCAGCACAAGATGCATACTGGACAGCAGCACAACAGCCTTTTTTTTCTTAGGAATGTACAAAAGTAGTGTTATGTTTTTGTGTATCCAAATATACTGCAGCCTACAACAAGTATTCTGTTGGGATGAAGGTCCTTGGGTATTTCTGTTTTGGATTACCTCGATGTACCTTCCATCAGTATTCTTACCTGTGTAAATATAGCCATTGGAAAAAATAATGTGTTTTGGTCTATCTAGGCTCAGAATTTTTATTCTATACCTACAAGGTTTCTTTGGCATATAGATGTTGAATCTACACTTTGGCATATAGATGTTGAATCTACACTTCCCGCAGAAGGGCACCTACATTTCATCAATGGTAGCACGCACACCTAAAGTGTAAGCATTCTGGCAATTTTCTACAAATTTTGCAAAAATCCCCGATATGGCTGCTGACGGTTAACTGCCATTCATTCTGCACTGTCTAGATTATCATCGAAACAAAAGCAGGATGTCAAATCTGTTTCAGCTCATGACACAAGGAAAAATATCCCTTCCTGTTCCATGTGTTCCTCAAATAGCAGAAGTATCTGCATGGTTTTGTGAACATAGATGTAGATAAGACCAAATAATGCTTTGAGTTCACTCATATCCACATCTCTTATGTCTGTGTCATTTGTGTTTTCCACCTTCACTTGTTCACCTAGAAGTTTGAGGTTTGTGTATCAAAGTATTCAGTCCAACATTGTGTCATCAATTGGTAAGTTCAAGATTTTTTCAGACTCCACATGAAGCCCAAGAGCTCTGGCTGCAGGATGAAGACCAAGTAGCTGGAAGACAATACTGTGCCTTGGCGTTCTTTAAAATCAATTTTGCAAAGCATCACTTGACCATCTGAAACCATTTTGCCATAGTAAAATTCTTTCTGTGTAGCTGATCTTGACTCTTCTAAGTCACAAGAAACAAAAAGATTCCAATCACCATGTTCCTGACATTCTTCCTCTGAATTAATATCTTGTCCACTGGCAGAGCAGTGATCACTGGCGACTGCGAAATCATTGTCTATTTCTTTGTTTATATTGTGAACATCTTCCTCCAGTCACTGACTAACAATTTTATCAAAATTATGATTGTTAAAATTGACACTTTCCTGCCAAGGCGTTTTGCAGAAAAAAGGTACGTAGTTCACGAGAGAGTCTGGGAGACCGCAACACGAGTTTACAACAAACAATGAAAGGAATAATGCAACTGACCATAAAACATTGTTTGATTCATGATTTAATGAGGGTAGGAGGGGCACAGCAGCATTCAGCAAAAACTAACAATTGAAAAGTGAGTCAAAAATTCACGCGCAGTCTCAGAGACAGCACATCATAGAGTTAAGCGTTATATGTCTTGCTTTGTATAATTTATTTGATACAATGGGCATTGTGTGGCCTCAGCATGGGTCACTTAGTAATGATGTAGTTTTCACAGAACCATCCTTCCACTAAAAGAGTATTACCACTACCTGCATTGGAGTTATTAACATGATTAGCAAAGTTAAAATTACTTGTGATTATGTTATTGGTTTAATTTAAAATTGTATAAAGTGTTGCAGAGCATATGACTCTTGATATTCTTTGTATTTAATTATTTTGTTAGTGAAAGATAGTAAAAATAAAGTATGACCCTAATGCTACCTTGCAGTGGACTCCACATATTAGCTGGTTTGTCTGCTGGAAGTCAGTTTGCATTTAGCCCTGTAGTGGAATGTAACTATGGCTTATTTATCAATGAGGAACAACTTTCAAACATGTTTAATAACATTGTAAGAGTTGGCCTTATTATTCCATAGTCACATTTATCCATTGTGATGCAACAAAATATTTTAATGCTGGTTGGTTATCTTTGTAGCCATTGAAAATAATGTGGGTTAAAATGCAGAAGGTGTAAATAATGAGACTGTGATAAAGATATTTGAGTGTATTTTTCAAGCTATTTGCTACCTTCAAGAAGCTATCTAAATTTAATAATGAAACTTCCTGGCAGATTAAAATTGTGTGCCGGAACCGGACTCGAAGCTGGGACCTTTGCCTTTCGCGGGCAAGCGCTCTACCACTGAGCTACCCCGACACGACTCACGATGCCGCCTCACAACTTTACTTCCGCCAGTACCTCGCCTCCTACTTTCCAAACTTCACAGAAGCTCTCTTGCGAAACTTGCAAGACTAGCACTCCTGGAAGAAAGGATATGGTGGAGACATGGCTTAGCCACAGCCTAAGGGATGTTTCCAGAATGAAACTTTCACTCTGCAGTGGAGTGTGCGCTGATATGAAACTTCCTGGCAGATTAAAATTCTGTGCCGGAACCGGGACTCGAACCTGGGACCTTTGCCTTTCGCGGGCAAGCGCTCTACCACTGAGCTACCCCGACACGACTCACGATGCCGCCTCACAACTTTACTTCCGCCAGTACCTCGCCTCCTACTTTCCAAACTTCACAGAAGCTCTCTTGCGAAACTTGCAAGACTAGCACTCCTGGAAGAAAGGATATGGTGGAGACATGGCTTAGCCACAGCCTAAGGGATGTTTCCAGAATGAAACTTTCACTCTGCAGCGGAGTGTGCGCTGATATGAAACTTCCTGGCAGATTAAAATTCTGTGCCGGAACCGGGACTCGAACCTGGGACCTTTGCCTTTCGCGGGCAAGCGCTCTACCACTGAGCTACCCCGACACGACTCACGATGCCGCCTCACAACTTTACTTCCGCCAGTACCTCGCCTCCTACTTTCCAAACTTCACAGAAGCTCTCTTGCGAAACTTGCAAGACTAGCACTCCTGGAAGAAAGGATATGGTGGAGACATGGCTTAGCCACAGCCTAAGGGATGTTTCCAGAATGAAACTTTCACTCTGCAGCGGAGTGTGCGCTGATATGAAGTGGTAGAGCGCTTGCCCGCGAAAAGGCAAAGGTCCCAGGTTCGAGTCCCGGTTCCGGCACACAATTTTAATCTGCCAGGAAGTTTCATATCAGCGCACACTCCGCTGCAGGGTGAAAGTTTCATTCTGGAAACATCCCTTAGGCTGTGGCTAAGCCATGTTTCCACCATATCCTTTCTTCCAGGAGTGCTAGTCTTGCAAGTTTCGCAACAGAGCTTCTGTGAAGTTTGGAAAGTAGGAGGCGAGGTACTGGCGGAAGTAAAGTTGTGAGGCGGCATCGTGAGTCGTGTCGGGGTAGCTCAGTGGTAGAGCGCTTGCCCGCGAAAGGCAAAGGTCCCAGGTTCGAGTCCCGGTTCCGGCACACAATTTTAATCTGCCAGGAAGTTTCATATCAGCGCACACTCCGCTGCAGAGTGAAAGTTTAATTCTAAATTTAATAATGCTCTGAAGTACATATACTTAGAATGTTCAATTGCCCAATTGGTTATCAAGATCATGTAAAAAGCCTTATATCTAAACTATATCTGTATATATGGATTTATTTCAATTTCATACTCTCTCTAACTGCCCCTCCCTGTCTGCACTGTATATTTTTCTCTCATGTGTTTCTGAATGCACCACTGTTTTGTCATTTCATCTTAATTGTACTCTGCCGCTTGAGTGAACTTAGCGCTTTATTTAAATTACAAGTCTTTCAACATGTTTTTATGTCCTTACTCCTATTTCTTAAAGGAATGTTGTAAAGGCATTTAGAACATTCTGTATGCCTACAAACAAATCATAGGTACAACTATAAAAGTGTATTCTGTCTTTTTTATTTAATGATATACATTTTACTCAGTGCAAGAGATGCATATACATATTTCATATTGTTATTAAAAATTTGTCATATTTTTATCAAAAGCTTTATGAAAGAACTTAGGTATTTCTGGATTATGTATGAAGAAACTTTTTACTGTTTTTCTTGAATCTCTGCATTTATCAAACTTGGATTATTCTCCTTTACACATGTTTGTTATTGTTGTCGTAATATCTAAGCAGACTAATCTGATGAATAAATAATTTATTCATCAAATTAGTCTGCTTAGATATTACCACAACAATAACAAACATGTGTAAAACAGTATAGTCCAATTTTGATAAATGCAGAGATTCAAGAAAAACAGTAAAAAGCAAGACTTCCATGAAAAGTATTAACAAGAGTGCTCTTGACTTTACTGCACTGGGGTGACTCTCTTATTGTTTGATCTTTTAACTTACAAGCAATATACATGTGAATTGAATCATCCCTCAAAACCATATTTCTTGTTGAACATTATAATTTAAATTACCTACTTGCCATTGAATGTTATGGATGGATTCAAATATAGCTGAACAATCCATTTTTATTCCAACTATATCCCACCTTAAAAAATGAGTTATTTTGTCTCAGTGTCTTTCAATTCCAATGGAAATACATATCGTCAAGATGATTTTAGAGAATCTGTACGTATCCAAATACTGTACTGACAAAGTTATTGCAACAAGTAGACATAGGAGAAACAATACCAGTAAATGGATTAGTAGTTCCTTGCAATGGCATTTTAGTGCTCTCATCGGAAATATTTTTGTCAACAGATGAATGTGCCTCAGCTGGGGACCAGAACTGAGAACATTATTCTACAATTCCTAGAATGAAACAGAAACCATCAATATTCATTTGATTTCTTTGTTGTGAATTATATTATATGATAGAAACTGCAGTTTGTCTTACAAATAAACAAACTTTCTTCATTAATTAATCTTTATAAGCAGCATTAGAATAAACATTATATCTAATGATGAAGTATAACTTCAAGGTCTGTTCTCCTGCTTCTACTGTTAACACCACTACTACTACTATTACATATTTCTACTACTACTACTACTACTAACAATAATAATAATTCGACAACAACAAAAATAGCAGTATAATGGTGATAGTCAAAACTGCCTATTTACTTGAGATACCATTTGCAGAACAAAAGCAGCAAAATAATTAACACTGGAGTCAGATTAAAGAAAGGTGTAAAGAGAAATGTTCAAAACAGATGAAAACACTACAGTACCAAAAGATGGTACCACAGAATATATCAAGGGGAAGGGATAAAATGTCACAGATGAAATCAATATCAACTACTAAAAGAAGCTGTGGTACCACAGAATATATCAAGGGGAAGGGATAAAATGTCATAGATGAAATCAATATCAACTACTAAAAGAAGCTGAGATGAATGTTACTATAAGTATAATTCTTTCATTCATTGCAGACCAATAACTCCAAGAGATATTCACACGATTTCTTTTATTACTATGTTGCATTCGTTTCCCTAAGTAGAGTTTACTTCAAGGATGCATTTTAGTAGCTGTTTTGTGTTGATTTACTGCAGTGCAAAAACACAGTGAGAGAATTGGTTTAATTCACTAAATGAAATAGGCCAGTCTAACAAGCCAGTAATGATCATGTAAGTACCCGCCTAAGCAAGATGTGCCAGACATTGTTGAAAAATATCTCTGGATTAGAAACTATGTGATCTATGAAGCATATGTTTAAAGTTTGAAGACACCAAACTGTTTAGTATTTGTTTGGCAGCCATCAACAATGAACACTGAGAGTGAACTTGTGAAAATGGAGAAAATTCATCATTGTTATGTGATACAGTATTTCTTTTGAAAGGCTGCAGTGCAAACAATATTAAAGCTGAGTGACATTCTACTTTGGGAGAATCGACTCCTTCATTTACAACAGAAAAATATTGAATTTATGAGCTGCCAAGACAAGAATCACTGTGGCCAACCAAATGAGATGATGAATCCAGAAATGGTGAAGAAAATCCATAAAGTTATACTACTTGATCATCGACTGAAAGTGCAGGAGTTAGCAGACATAGCAGGCATTTCAAAAAGTGTAGTGTATTGCATATTATCAGAAAATTCGAACATGAGAAAAATGTGTGCAAGGTTTGTGCTGTGTTTGCTCGCACTTCAGCAAAAAGAAAGTTGTGAAGAAGTTTCGATTAAATGCTTAGCAAAATTTTGCAGCAAGAAAGCTAATTTTTGCACCATTTCATAACCATGGATGAAACATGAGCCCACCACTTCACTCCTGAGACAAAAGAATAATAAAAAATGGGCACAAACTTGGAGAACATACTCCAAATAAGGCAAAGACCTTTTCATGTGCAGGCAAGGTTATGGCATACGTTTTATGGATGCTTGTGGGATAATTTTCATTGACTACCTTGGAAAAGTAAAAACTATCAACAGTGAGTATTATCTGAACTTATTACAGTGTTTGGGCAAAGAAATCAAGCAAAATGGCAGCAATTTACCAAGAAGAAAGTGTTGTTTCTTCAGGACAATGCCCAGCTCACAAGCCCATTACTGCAATGGCCAAAATTCATGAATTAAAGTTTGAATTGCTACCTCATGCACCCTTTACAAGAAGGGTATCAAAATTACTGTATATCACTTGGAAAAAGTATATAGAGCTGCAATGTGATAATGTTGAAAAATAAATACATTTTTTACAAAATGTTTGTGGTATCTATGTTGGGGCCACTCTCGTAGAGCACCAAAAGACTGATGGTCTATATTATATGCCTCTGTACATCAAGTTCTACATTCAAGATATACTCTGTAAGCCACTCCACTGTGTGGAATGGAGGGTACTTTAAGTATGCCTGAATTGAATACAATTTATGGGAAAATTGTGTGCAGGTAAGCCTCCATGTGGTCTTTAATCTCTATAATGCTATCTTAATGGTATTTTTGAGAGAGATATGTAAGAGGAAGCAATATAATATTGCTTGGTTCTTCCAGAAACTTACACTCTTGGAACTTTGACAATAGCCTATGCCTCAATGTACAACACCTCTCTTGCAGCATCTTCAACTGGAGTTGAGGGATTATCACCACAATGATTTCATGCTAACTAAATAAAACCAGTAATGTAGTGTGCTGCTGTCCTTTGAATTTGCTCCTTTTTTAATCCCTAACTGATGAGAAATATTCAAGCATTCATTGAACAAGTGTTTTTAAGTGATGGACTACACTTTGTGAGGATTCTTTGATCGAATATTGATCTGGGTTCTGCCTTACCTGCAATTAATTTTATGTGGTAGTTCCACTTGAAATTGCCCATTATGCCAACTCCAAAATATTTTATGGATATAACATCTTCCAGCAATTTTTCTGAAATGTTTTAGTCATACCGTAAAGGATCTTTCTTTCTAAATACTCCAAATAAATTATATTTGTTTATGTTGAGGATCAACTGCCTCTCACTGGACCTAGTATTGATTCACTGCAGATCCTTCTAAAATTCTGCTACAGTTTTTCAGCATTGTGACTTCTTTGTATACCACTTTGTATCCACGAAAAGTCTCATTGAACTTTTGACATTACCTACTGGGTCATATATGTGAAAAATAATGATCAATAATGCTCCCTCAGTATATAAAATTAGACATTACTTTTGCATTGCATATATACATGCTCTCTGTGTATTCTGTTTGTCATCCAAGTTTCAGAACCCATATTGATTGGTAGAGAGAAGATTTTCGGTCTCCAGAAATGTCATAGAATACATAAGCATAAAACATGTTCCAGAACTATACAACACACTGACATATGAGATACAGGCTAATAGTTTTGAACATATGTTTCACAATTCTTCTTCATAATGGAAAATAACTTTCACTATTTTCCAATCATTAGAAATGCTTCACTCCTATAGAGACTTACTGCTCATAAAATGGGGCAAGTTTCTTTACAAACTCTGTGTAGAGCTGAATTGGTATCCTGTCAGTTTCAGTGGCATTTCCTCTATTTAGTGATTTCAGTTAATAAGAATGCAAGAATGAGTTGCCTGAAAGAAATTAAGTAAAAAATACCAAGAGACTAAAGACAGCAGATGCACGCATCTGATAATCCTCCTCCTACACTCCATTTCCAGGAAATTAGTGCTAGTGAGTTGTAGCTCATTGTTCAAGTCAACAGAAATAATAAAAAGAATAAGTTAGTAACAAATCATTCTCTTCAACCAATAAAAAAGTAAAAAAAAAAAAGAAGATACAACACATTGAAAATTAACAGTGTTAAGGAAATGTAGACTAAGCCAAAAATAGAATACTCTAATAATTTGTATATGGCTTGTGTTGAAGCAAAAACACAATGTCAAAAAGATCTATAAACAATGCTGCAACAACTATTATGAATGGCACATTCATAACTTGCACCTCAATAACAGTGGCATATATATTCCTTGTAACCAGCATAAGTATGATCCTAATTTACAAATTTACTCATTATTTGAGCATTTGGATTCTGTTTATATCTTGTGGATATTTAACAACTAATGAAAACAAAACCAGGTGTTATTTTAGAGTGCAAAATTAAAAATTCTGTGTATTAATGAGAAAAATTTTCATCAGGCTAAAGTTTGCAATGTTTGTGGTTTAGAGAGGTAAATCAAGTTAGCAAGAAATGTATGAGTGTTGTAAAAATAATGAGGCTCTAAGTACACCTGAGTGGTTGAGAAAATATAGCATGAGGAAAATTAATTATAATATTCTTCTTATATATATTTTTGATGTGAATAAAAAAGTGAGTCAGTAAACAAAGTACATATACTGGTTCAAATGTATTATAATAGCTTCATAAGTAAACAAACCAAGATGAAAACTATAGAACAAAATAATTGCATTACAAGACTATGCCTTAGACATATCTTTGCAAATTGGAGCTTTAGTTGCCCCTGTTTTGGGCCTGTAAGGGCACTACTGAATGTGTTCTAGCAAAATCAGAACGAAGAGCCAAAGAAACTCCTATAGGCATTAGTTCGGTTACTGCTGCTACAAAGCTAGTTTATCATATTTAAGTGAGTTTGAATGTGGTGTTATAGTTGTCACACAAGAGATGGAACACAGCATCTCAGAAGTAGCAATGAGGTTGGAATTTTCCCTCACAACCATTTCACTAGTGCACCTTGAGTATCATGAATCTTGTAAAACATCAAAACTTTGGCATCTTACAAGAATGACTGAAGAGAATCATTCAGTGTGACAGAAGTCCAATCTTCAGCAAATTGTTGGATATTTCAATGCTGGGCCATCAACAAGTTGGCATGCAAACCAGACAACAAAACATCAACATGGGCATTTGGAGTTGAAGGACCACATATACGCTTGCTGATTGCATGACACAAAGCTTTACATATTGCCTGGGAAAAGTGGGAGAGATTAAAGGTTGACCATTTCAATTAAGGCAAGATGAGGGTTGGAAAAGACTTTTTGTTTCTTGTGAAAATTAAAAATTAAAAAGTCTTGATATCGTGGCACACAGCCTGAAGGTGGCACTGGATGTCACTGGAGGGCCACATTATCAGCGAAGATGTACTTGCTTACAAGTGGCGAGTTGGGAAATCTGCCGTGTAGAGGGCGTACAGAATCGGTCCCAGGACCAAGCCCTGGGGCATGCCAGCATGTGGAGAGCGCATCATCAACAACTTTTCATTATGTCATCCAGGATCACAATGAAGAGAAGGAGTGAAAATGCTTGCTTCAGCCTCCACATTTGTCTGAACCATTAAGATCTTCCCTATCCACTTTCGAACAACTCAAGCTTCCACATTACATCTCCTTCAACCTGTTTACAGTCTCTTTTCCACTCTCTTAATTTCAATTGCTTCCCAAACCTCTTTCCTAGACACATTATCTAATCTATCATACATATTTTCTAAGACTAGAAAGGCCATCAACAGGTCCTCCCCATATTCATAATGCTGTTCTTTGACTTGCCTTGCTGCAAATATTGTTATGATATTCATTTTAATGAATACAGCAATTACTTTGTCATTAACTCAACACTCTGCACTTGTCCTGTAACTCTCATAAGTAATCTGTTACCCAAATACTCATGCTTTCACTTACATTCATCAAATTTTCTGTCACCAGTATTGCTTCTTCCTGGAATATATCATCCCTGGCATAGTGCAGGTTAGACTTCTATAAGAGTTTTGCAAATTCCTCCGTTATGCCTTTTATTACCTTCCTAAAGCCTATTCACTAGCATATATATGTTATAAATGTGCCCACTATTAGTATAAAATGACACGTAGTTTCATCCACTGTTCCTTCTCTATAAGAACTGCCTGAAAAAAGTATTACCTTATATACTTGAGTAATCCGCGCACATTTTTTTCCCGAATTTATGAATGAAAAACTGGGGTGTACGGATTACTCGAATTTAGGTTGGTATTACTCCATCTGCAACAACAAAACACACCAGGCGGGGATTATTCCCCTTTAAAAAAACATCGGTATTACACGATAATAATTTCGAACAAATCTTTGACAAAGAAATATTATCAAATATTCGTAATATTTCTTATACATAAATCTTCATTGTGGTGTTAAAAAGGGGTATTATTGTTGTCATATTTCAAGATAGCGGATAATAATAACTTTTTATTGAGCACTGCCTTAGACGGTCACAAATGTAGCAGAGTAGTGTATCTTTCCGGCAGCTTCTTTGCCAGCGCAGCTAACGTGTATGAACAGTTGCATTGTTGATGTAAGAATGAGTAGTTTATGGTACCATATTCATTTCAGTACCACCAATTACCCACATCAGTATCGGGACTTGACAACGATTATATCTGGAGAAGACATGGTTACAGCGATTTCTTGCTACTGCGTTTAAACGCTAATTACAGCGCGACGTTGCAGTTATGTTCAAATGCATGCACACTTCGATTAGCAACAGCGATGCTAGTGCTCAGAGTGGATACATTTGCAGCGGAGAGAAGACAAGCAACTTTTATAATCAAATATATGGCGGGGCGTTACATTTGATGACATTCATTTGATGAAAAATACATGTATGTTGAAGCTCCTTATTACACTATCAAATATCTTTGATGTAAATACATGACATATAGACTTTTATAAAGATATATGACCGTGTAATACCAGTCTCAGCTGGTTAAGATTCTTTAAGTATTCATTTTAATGTGTTACTGTGAGTACGTTTTCACAGTAATACATTACAAATGAAATGTTTTTCAGTTTGTATGAGAATGTTTAGTAGGTAAAATATGAGAATTTTATGGGGTTGGTGCGAGATTCGCACACTCTGGATATGACAACATTGAGCCCCCCCCCCTAGCTCTCTCTCTCTCTCTCGATCTCTCTCTCTCTTTCAATCAGTGTGGTGTCAATTGTTTTGATATTTACGTGTCGTTTTGAAATTTAATAGATATGACATCCCAAATGGCTGCCCTCACATACTTGTTAAAATCTGATGGGTGGTATCCTGATCTACACAAATCCGTGAATTATCCTGGTGGGATAAACAAATATAAAAAATAGAAAACGGATGACTTACCCAAAAGGACCGGCTCGTCGATAGACACAAATAAAAATAAAAAACACACTTACTAGCTTTCTCCACCACTGGCAGCTTCTTCAGGAAAAAGAGGAAAAAAGGGGAGGAGAAAGGGAAGGATATGGGTTTTAAGGAAGTGGAAAAGGAGTCATTCCAATCCCAGGAGTGGAAGGACTTACCTTAGAGGACAAAAAGGAAGGTAGACAAATACACACACACTCACACATATCCATATATTCACAAACATTCGAGCTTTAGCCACCAGTGGTGGCTTCTTCGGGAAAAAGAGGAAGGAAGGAGAGGAGAAAGGGAAGGATACGGGTTTTAAGGAAGTGGAAAAGGAGCCATTCCAATCCCAGGAGTGGAAGGACTTACCTTAGGGGACAAAAAGGGAGGTAAACAAATACACACACACTCACACATATCCACATCCATGGTATAAGTCAAAAATCTTTATTTTATACCTATTTTCCCACCTGGAAAGTCTCCATATATATATATTAAGACGAAAAATTCCTAGCAGGAAAAATAAAATATAAAAAATAGACGAAGATTACTCACCAGGCGAAGGAGCACAGGTGTGACAGCATCACAAATAAATAAATGAATACACACACACACACACACACACACACAATCGCAAGCTTTCGCAACCCAGTTGCGTCTTCAGGCAGTAGGGAAGGAGAGGGAAAAGGAAATGATGAGGGTTTTAAGGAAGGGGGTAAGGAGCCATTCCAATCCCGGGAGAGGAAAGACTTACCTTGGGGGAAAAAATGGAGGGTAAACAAATGCACACATGCCCACACATTCACACAGACACAAGTACACCTAGGCAGACATACTCTGCCTAGGTGTACTTGTGTCTGTGTGAATGTGTGGGCATGTGTGCATTTGTTTACCCTCCATTTTTTCCCCCAAGGTAAGTCTTTCCTCTCCCGGGATTGGAATGGCTCCTTACCCCCTTCCTTAAAACCCTCATCATTTCCTTTTCCCTCTCCTTCCCTACTGCCTGAAGACGCAACTGGGTTGCGAAAGCTTGCGATTGTGTGTGTGTGTGTGTGTGTGTGTGTGTGTGTGTGTATTCATTTATTTATTTGTGATGCTGTCACACCTGTGCTCCTTCGCCTGGTGAGTAATCTTCGTCTATTTTATATATATATATATATATATATATATATATATATATATATATATGTGTGTGTGTGTGTGTGTGTGTGTGTGTGTGTGTGTGTGTGGGTGTGGGTGTTTTTGTTTACCCTCTTTTTTTCCCCCCAAGGTAAGTCTTTCCTGTCCTGGGATTAGAATGACTCCTTATCCACTCCCTTGAAACCCTCATCATTTCCTTTTCCCTCTCCTTCCCTTCTGCCTGACGAAGCAGCTAGGCTGCGAAAGCTTGTATGTGTGTTTGTGTGTGATTTTATTTATTTTATTTGTTTCTATCGATGAGCCGGTCCTTTTGGTAAGTCATCTGTTTTCTATTTTTATTTTTTATTTTTGTTTATATATATATATAGAGGGAAACTTTCCTGGTGGGATAAACAAAAATAAAAATAGAAAAGAGATAACTTACCAAAAGGACCGGCTCGTCGAGAGAAACAAATAAAATCACACACAAACACACATACAAGCTTTCGCCACCACTGGCAGCTTCTTCAGGAAAAAGAGGAAAAAAGGGAAGGATATGGGTTTTAAGGAAGTGGAAAAGGAGTCATTCCAATCCCAGGAGTGGAAGGACTTACCTTAGGGGGAAAAAAGGAAGGTAAACAAATACACACACACTCAGACATATCGAAACGCAAACACACCTAGACAGACATTTGTGAAAAGCCAATGTCAGACAAATGTCTGTCTAGGTGTGTTTGCGTTTCGATATGTCTGAGTGTGTGTGTATTTGTTTACCTTCCTTTTTTCCCCCTAAGGTAAGTCCTTCCACTCCTGGGATTGGAATGACTCCTTTTCCACTTCCTTAAAACCCATATCCTTCCCTTTTCCTCCCCTTTTTTCCTCTTTTTCCTGAAGAAGCTGCCAGTGGTGGCGAAAGCTTGTATGTGTGTTTGTGTGTGATTTTATTTGTTTCTCTCGACGAGCCGGTCCTTTTGGTAAGTCATCTCTTTTCTAATATATATATATATATATATATATATACACGATGAAAATTCTCCTCAGAGATGATAAATACTGTTGAAACGAGATAGAATGGCTGGCCAGTACTTACCTTTGTGCTGTACCGCCGATAGTAACACAAATGAAGAAACAGAAAAAAGGGGACAAAATGGACAAGCTTTCGGAACACAGTTCCTTCATCAGGTGGGAGAGAAGGGAAGAAGAAAGGATGGGAACAGAAGGGAAAGGTAGTTCACGACCTAGGTCATGAAGGTGGTGTTTCTGGAGTGTGGACGTCAGAGATACTGCATGTATGTACTGAGCCAAGCCAGAGGATAAATATAACCAAAGATGAAAGATCAAGTAGAAAAGAGAAGAGGAGTGAAATGAATGATGCAGAAGGGTTCAGGAGGGGCGGGGGGTTGTCTAAAACGTTTTTCATTAACAGGGAAAGATGGATGGACACACACACACACACACACACACACACAGAGAGAGAGAGAGAGAGAGAGAGAGAGAGAGAGAGAGAGAGAGAGAGAGAGAATGACAGAGCGAGAGGGCGGGAGGGAGAGGGAGAGACAGAGAGAGGTAAGGAAGGGATAATGAATAGGTGAGCTGAGGATGGAGGAAAGGGTGGGGTTAGCGTAGATTTAGGCCAGGGGGAAGGCGGGAGGAGAGGACATGTTGGAGGGCAAGTTCCCACCTCCGTACCTCTGAGGGACTGGTGTTTGTTGGTACTATCCAAATGGCACGTGTGGTGTAACACGTGCCCAGGTCCCTGGAGTTATGCTGGAGGGCATGTTCTACCACAAGATATTGGGTTTCCCCCAGGCGAACAGTCTGTCTGTGCCCATTCATCCACTCAGCCAATTTGTTAGTAGTCATACCAACATAAAAGGCTGAACAGTGGACACATGTCAGCTGGTATATGACGTGTTGTCTCGCATGTGGCCCTGCCTTGAATCGGGTAGGTTATTCTTGTGGTGGGGCTGAAGTATGTGGTAGTGGGAGGATGCATTGGACAGGTTTTGCAGCGGGATCGGTTGCAGGGGTAGGAACCATTAGGTAGGGAGGGTGGTTTTGGGATGTTGTAAGGTTGGACAAGGATGTTGCGGAGGTTGGAAGGACGGCGGAAGGCTACTCTGGGTGGTGTGGGAAGAACAGTTTGGAGTGATGGTCTCATCTCAGGGCATGACTTGAGAAAGTCATAGCCCTGTTTGAGGAATTTGTTGAGACATTCCAGGCCAGGATGGTACTGGGTGACTAAGGGGATGCTTCTGGGTGGTCTGGGGTTAGGAACATTGTTGTTGGAGGGAGAGAAATGGACAGCCGGGAGGTCTGTTTGTGGACGAGGTCTTTAGGGTAGTTGCGGGAGAGGAAAGCATTGGATAGATTGTTGTTGTAGCTGGTGAGAGGTTCGACACTGGAATAGATACGTTTCCCACGGATGCCCAGGCTGTAGGGAAGGGATCGTTTAATTTGAAAGGGATGGCAACTGTCAAATTTGAGGTACTGTTGTTTGTTAGTGGGTTTAATATGTACTGAGGTGTGGATGTGAGACTCAGTAAGGAGAAGGTCAACATCAAGGAAGGTGGTTTGAGTTTTGGAGAAGGACCAGGTGAATTTAAGGTTGGAGAAGGAGTTAAGGTCGTGGAGTAAGTTCAGAAGGGTTTCTTCACCATGAGTCCAGACCACAAAGATATCATCTATGAATCTATACCATACCTGGGGAGGCAACATCTGTGTCTTAAGGAATGCCTCTTCCATGCGGCCCATGAAGAGGTTCGCATAGGAAGGGGCCATCCTGGTACCCATAGCTGTCCCCTGATTTGTTTGTAGGTCTGGCCCTCAAAGGTGAAGTAATTATTGCTGAGTATGAAATTAGCAAGTGTGACAAGGAATGAGGTTTTTGGGAGGCTTTCAGGTGGGCGTTGGGAAAGATAGTGTTCCAGAGCTGATAGACCATGGGTGTGAGGGATATTGGTGTACAGGGATGTAGCATCAATGGTGACAAGGAAGCTATCACGTGGGAGGGGCATAGGGATGGATTTGAGGCATTACAGAAAGTGGTTTGTATCTTTGATATAGGATGGGAGCCTGCAGGTTATAGGTTGGAGGTGTTGGTCTACCAGAGCTGAGACATGTTCTGTTGGAGCTTTGAAACCTGCTACTATGGGACGGCCAGGATGATTCTCTTTATGAATTTTAGGGAGTAGGTAAAAGGTAGGGGTGCGAGGTTCAGGTGGAGAGAGAAGTTCTAAGGAGGCAGTGGTGAGACCTTGTAACGGACCTAGGGTTTTAAGAATTTTCTGTAGTTCAGCCTGGACTGAGGGAATGGGGTCATAAGGAATAGGTTTGTAGGTATAGGTGTCCAAGAGTTGACGCAGCCCTTCTGCCACATACACCCCTCGATCAAGTACCACAGTTGTGGAACCCTTGTCTGCTGGGAGAATTACAATGGAGCGGTCCGCTTTCAGCTCTCAGATGGCTTTGGATTCAGCTGGGTTGATGTTAGGAATGGTTGGTATGTTGTTCAGGAAGGATTGGGAAGCAATGCTGGATGTGAGGAATTCCTGGAATGCCTACAAGGGATGGTTTTGAGGAAGAGCAAGAGGATCTTTTTGGGAGGAGGTCGGAATTGTTCAAGACAGGGTTCAACAGCGGCTCTGCTGCCTGGGGGTTGTGACTGGGTGCTGAAGTGGTATTTCCAGTTGAGGTTACGGGTGAATGAGAGGAGATCCTTGACCAGGGCAGTGTGATTAAATTTAGATGTAGGACAGAAGGTTAAGCCTTTAGACAGGACAGATATTTCTGGAATGGAGAGGGATTTGGATGAGAGGTTTAGGACTGAATTGGAATTGGCATTGGGTGGTGTCTGCATGTGGTGACGGTTGTGATAGGTTCTGGGAGGGATGTGTGTTGGGATTGGAAGATTCAGTAGGGAAGCCAGGCTTGGTTTGTTGCCAATGAGTGGGGGGTTTTGAGGGTGGTGTTGTGGTGGGTGGCTGTGGATTATGGAAAGAGGGATACCACTTCTGAGATGATGAGCCAGTAGGTTGGATAGTTTTCTAAGGTGTTGTGTGGCATACAGTTCAAGTTTACAGTTGGCTTGTTGTATTATGGGTCCAAGTGTGTTATTTGAGCCAGGTGCTGAGAGGAGAAGTATTTTAGAGAGAGGAGTAGTTGGGAGTGGTGGTTACACGAGGCAACATACTGTTGGAGGATAAGACGGGTGAGAGCTAAGGACTGCTGAATTTGAAACTGTAGGAGCAACTGATGGAAACAAGGATTACACCCAGAGATGGGAACTTTTAAAGTGAATCCTTTGGGGATTGTTCCAAATGACAAACAGGACTGGAGGAAACGAATGTGGGATTGCAGTTTGGCTATAGCAAATGCATGTTTGCGGAATGACTGAAGGTACTGTGGTATAGGGTTGGGATACATGGTCGATAATTGGTTTGAAAAAATAATAATATATTATACACATACACACACAAGCACACACAAAGGGGTGGTGGTTGAGATCTTGTGTGTGAAGAGGGGCGGAATGTAAGAACATTTAAATTTAATATTGTTTGGATGAATAATAGGGTGAAAATTTATCAAAAAATTGTCTTCTCTTCTCTTTACTACTTGATCTTGGCTGTTTGGTTATATTTATCCTCTCTGGCTTGGCTCAGTACATACATGCAGTATCTCTGACGTCCACACTCCTGAAACACAACCTTCATGACCTAGGTCGTGAACTACCTTTCACTTCTGTTCCCATCCTTTCTTCTTCCCTTCTCTCCCACCTGATGCACGAACTGTGTTCCGAAAGCTTGTCCTTTTTGTCCCCTTTTTTCTGTTTCTTCATTTGTGTTACTATCGGTGGTACAGCACAAAGGTAAGTACTGGCCAGCCATTCTATCTCGTTTCATATACATATATACTTACCAGGCGAAGGAGCACAGTAGTGATAGTAAGATAAATAAAACACACACACACAAACACACACACACACACACACACACATAAACACTAGCTTTCACAACCCAGTTGTTTCTTCAGGCAGAAGGGAAGAGGAGGGAAAAGGAAATGATGAGGGTTTTAAGGGAGTGGGTAAGGAGCCATTCCAATCCCGGGAGAGGAAAGACTTACCTTGGGGGAAAAAAGTAAGGTAAACAAATACACACCCACACATATACTCAAAGGCAAACACACCTAGGCAAACATACTGTAGAAAGCAAAGAAGTTGGACAGAGATACCACTTGAGGCAGAGAATCTGTCCAGAGAACCAAGGCAAAGATGTTACAGATGGGGGGGGGGGGGGGGGTGATAGGTGGATGGGTAAATTTAACTTGATCTGTGATATTGTAAAAAGTAATGACACATTCAATACCATCACCACGTAATATTATTTCATTCAACTGTATCCATTCAGTCAATTGGCCTGCCATAACAATGTGAAAATAAAATAGACTCACAAACAACAAAAGCAACCAGACAGTCGATTTAAATACAGTGGTATAAATTCATTCCATCATTTTCCATTGGTTATGTTGAAATGTAAAACCTTGCCTACTCTTTTCTCTTAGTAGCATGGATCGATAACCATAAAATTATAACTAAGATGGCCAATTAGTCCTCAATATTATTATTATTGTTTCATTTATGACTGTACACATAACCATTCTCATGTTCTATAATGAAGAGGTAACTGTTCCTGACAAATGCAAATTTGAATAGATGGTAAATTCTTAACTTTATTTCAGAACCTCACACACAAAAGGCGTAAACTTCATTATACAAAATAAAATATGGGCAATTGTGTGCAATTACTGATTAATATCTATCCTACCAACCTGCAAGTTCTCAGCTCTAATACATCAGAACCACCTTGTTCAACTGCTACTACAAGACTGCTCCTCTCGACAGCTACACTGCTACTTGTGCTGCACGCCAGCAACAGTCAAATTGTTCAGAAAAGATAATGCGCACCTCACACACAACACACCAAAGAGGTCATAATTACAGACTAAGTAGTTGGTATCTTAAAATGGTATGCCTTTGGTTATACAAAATGTGATGCGTTGCCAACCTAAGCATTCTACAGAAGTGCCACAACTGCTTTCCTTGACCACAATGCCGACTTAAGCCATTTTTATTTTCAAGGGCCTAATAAATATATACAAAAATAAAACTCTCTGAAGTTAATGCTAAGTAAAACTGCAAGTATGCAAAATAATAAAAAAACATAAGACATTCAAACAAAATGTGGCAGTGCATATAAACAACAAAAACAGAAAAGCTTACGACAATGAGAGAGCAGTTTCATATATCATGCGAGGGGTCGTTCGGAGAGCAGCATGCTTTGTGCAACCTTTACAGATATCACACGATGGACAGCCAGGTTCAATTCACTATCCTAGAATCAGAATGAAAAGTCTAAAATGAAAACTGAACACAAATAAGGAAATCAACTTCTGTAAGTCAGATAATAAAAGATACTAAATCAAAGTATACATGTTGTTGCAATGGAAGTGTTTTTCTCACTTACCATTGAAGACTTGTACCTCCTCTGTATCACCTGTCTTGTCTTGGGGTCTGTGAATTGAATAGAGCAAACAAATGACTTCTTATGTACACAATTACAACATATTATTTTAAAAAAATATTTAAAAAAATAAAAAAAAATATTTTTATCAACAAAATCAGCACATACTGCCCCCACAGAGAAAACTGTCATGATAAATAGCCATAACACCCATTAAATAAGATTCTCTGTTAAATAAAATTAACATTCCAAACACACAGTTGGTTTTGAAAGACATGCAGAGAGAGGAACAGCAATTTATCATGATATGGCAGAAACAGTAATGGAAACATGTTTTTGAAACGATAAGAAAAGCCAGTCTTTTGGATGTTTCTACAACTTAATGCACTTACTATATTCTTCCAAGACGAAGATTCCACCTTTCTGGGTGAAGCATTTGCGAATGTGATCCAACCGTACAAAGAACTGGACAAGAGAAAAAGAGAAAAAGATCAGATTATTGCAAGAGACAGTTTTAATCAATAGCTGCTTGT
This sequence comes from Locusta migratoria, assembly GCA_026315105.1. Lineage (NCBI taxonomy): Eukaryota > Metazoa > Arthropoda > Insecta > Orthoptera > Acrididae > Locusta > Locusta migratoria. Next base: position 333,568,373 of record CM048746.1, on the reverse strand, counting down.
GCAAGCAAAGAGAAATTAATAGTTCACAGTATGAAAAATGAAGTGTTTATTGAACTACATAGCTAACTAAGTGTGTACAGTTTCATTGCAATAAACTGAAGAGCATTTAGCCATGTGATCTAACATTTTTCTGTTGTTGCGCATTGATTTATATGTATACTGGCTTCTGTCTTGGGTTCTTTGGATGACACTTGTTTGATGATTTTTCTGATGATCCATCAGCACAAATTGCTGACATCATCAAGGCTTCCCCCTCCACTCCTGGTCCACAACCAGCTGGTGGCAGGCCAGCAGTGGTAGGTGAAGCTTTGACAACACCAGGCACAAATTCTGCTGAAACATCAGAAAAATCAAACTACAAATGTCAGCCAAAGAACCCAAGACAGAAGCCAACAGACAGTTTCTCAACAAATGGCCATGAAAGTCTCTCTGTTGGCCTTCTAAAGTCAGATACTTTGAAGAGTGTAATAAATGCAGAGTACTGTGCTTAAGATTTTCTCCAGTTATGTAGATCTAAGTAATTCAGTAAAGAATAATTACAAATATTTTTGTGGGTTTTAGTTTTTTCAGCAATGTTCAAAATTCCGTTTTTATGGACAATGAAATATTTTATTGAAATATGGAAACATCAGCCCAAATAGAAGCCTAAAAACATATTAGCACTCATGTATGCCACAAAATGGAAAAGCTCAGTTCAAATAATTTATTATTTATGCTTTTTCCTATATGCTGAATGGATATATTTAAATTTACACTGCGGGAGTTCAGACTGTAGAGAATATTGAAGAAATTAAGAATAATGACTAAGATGTTATACTTCTGTTTCTTCTGAGAAAACTGTTCTGTTTTCCAAGCTCTTGTTGGGCCTTTGATACATACTGCTTCTTTTTGCAATGGATAGTTTATTTTCATATTATAACCCTTTCACATTAGTGTAATCAACTGTATTAATAAATAGTCATTAAAATTCTCCAGGCAGGAGATTCAAATCAAACATTTTTGTTGCTACATGGTACTGTTTATCCATTTCAGAACATGACAAATACCGGTTCATCATAGAAATAATATTATAAGTGGTGTAAAGGGATGAGGAGAGGAGAGGAGAAAGAGAGTTAGAGAGAGAGAGAGAGAGAGAGAGAGAGAGAGAGAGAGAGAGAGAGAGAGAGAGAGAGAGAGATAAATTCTATGGAAGTAAAAGCCATTATTAAGCTATTTTTATGAATGCCAACTGAGGCTATCCTTGAAACTGGTTTTGAAACAGATTAGTAGAATGAAATCTTTGCTTTACTGCAGAGTGTGTGCTCATATGAAACTTCTATGCAGATGAAAACCATATGGCATTTGGGACTCAAACCTGGGATCTAAAGGTGTTTTCAGATGCAAGGGGGCCTAAGGAACTGCCCCCCACCCCCTCACAAAGTTCCTGGTATTTTGCTTTTTCCATTAATGAATCCCATCTTCAACTAAGTATAGGCTCTCTATAAGTACCTGAATTTCAGCTCAACTAGGTCAAGTACCTCCAAGACCAAAACCCTGGATATGTCACCTCTAAGAACTGTGCCTTTCACAGGTAACCCTGAGCTATCCTAAAACTCACTGTCCAGCTCACTGAGAGATAGGAGATAAGGTTCCAGTGGATTTAAAAGTTTAAGGATGAGTCATGCTTGGGTAGCTAAGATGGTAGAGCTGGGTTCATCACACAGTTTGAGTCTGCCATGAAGTTTCTGTTATATTTCATTTATTATATAATTGCATGCCAGGGTCTGTTACAAATATGTCCTTTTCCATATTTCCCTTCTCAATTTGTCTCATATTTTTTTACTCTCTTCCTCTTCATCTACTTCATATTTTTGTTCTTTCTACTTTTCCTCCCTTCTTCCATCTGTTTCAGTCATTTCTCCAAACAATCTTTTTTTTCTTCTCTGTTTCCATGTTATATTTTTATTGTGCTACTCCTCTCTTATTGTATCCATGAAAGTAGAGATATTAATTTTTCAATATGTGAAGGTGACTATAATTTGTCAACCAGCCTTTTCACACAAGTTAAGAAATTGGTACCAGTAAGTTTACTAATAAGCCATGATCAGTTGTCAGGGGTGAAACTAATAATGTGTGTGTATTTCCTTAAACACCAGTAAAACTGACAAATGAAGCAGGAAATGTATTCAAATTTTAGTTAACATAGTTGTCATTTTATTCTTACTTACCTTCATAAAGTACACTGAACTAACTGTATCCTCTTATATCTACAAAGATAGATCAGAAAGTCTAATGATGAAATTAAATGAAACAGAATACAGTTGATGTAGTATAGTTTATGAAGATAAGCACAGACAGATGGATAAATATATTGACTGTTGATTGCTTGTTTGCATCTTCACTAAGAAGTGTTTTTCACATTATGAACTCAATCAGTGCAAACTCATCTCAATTCTATACATGCACAATATAATAGTATACATCTCACTCTAATTTGGAAAAAATACCTGCTCTTCTATTTTCCCATCTCTTTGTGGGCTTTCAAAACATACCATTTCCATTTGCTGTTTCAACAGCAGCAGATAGTTTATTTTCATGTTACAATCATTGGACACTAACTGACAATGGAAACTCCAGGTTTGAATGCAAATATTGCATTAGGCACTGCAACCTACAAATCTCAATTTCACAAACTGATGTATGGATTTAAATGAAAAAATGAATAATAAATATGAACATTCACTTACTTGAGGCATAGTAACAATCTTTAAGGTGTACCAGTTTCTGGCAATGGAACATAATAAAGATAGTTCTCACAAGGTGGAATTTGACTGCCTCACTACATAGTTGATTATTATGTACATTAAAAACAAATGAATCATGTATTTCCAGTTATGAATTTCTAAAACAAGATAAGAAGATGAAAAAGACAATGGAGAATGTAAGAAAGTTACAAAATTATTAGATGTAAGACTTTGCCAGAGTCATACGTTGGACAGCCTGTATCAGGATGAGATGTATATAAGGAAATCCTATGAACTTAAGCAGACAGTCGTTAAAGTCTATAACTTCTCTTTTCTGAATGTTTAAAGCAACAATAATTAATTTCACTACGAGCATATTTTCCACTGTACCGATTGTTGTACTACGGCCAGAAATGTACTAACTGATGAGTCACATAACAGCTAGGAACAAACAGTTCCATTTTTTATGTATGTTTATTGAATATCTGTAGAAAACTACTCATGTAATGTAGACAGAATGCTCATTTTGTTGTATAACTTCAAAATCCAAATCAAGAAGATAAGCAATCAAGGAGATAAGCAACTGACAATAAAAATAGGTTTTGCCCGTGACAGAGCAAGGTGGGGAAATATTGTCTTCATAAAATGTATGAAGAAGTGGAAATTTATTTACTTGAGACAGGTGAAATTGAATAACTATGAAATTAAGAAAAGGAAAATGAATGAAAGAAGTAATTGAACTCTGTTAGGAAGACAATGAAAAACAAAATTCTGTTATTTGGAATAAGTGTATAAACAATTTGATGTTATGTAGTAAATAATGATCAAAATAGTTCCTCATGTGTAACTCATTTGCACACTTATTCCTACGAAGAATCTGCTAACAGTTTTACAATTATAGTTCACTGGAACATGTTTTTCTGAAATACTTCTTGCATACTGCTACAAGGGTGATATTTTGCCATCCACTTAATGTCGAACTTACTGATCTTCTATAAAATTCTCTCAAAACATTCTCACTGGTTAACAATCTTTATTTCCTTGTATCATAGCTGATGAAGTTGCTAGTATGACTACTGTCACCAATACAATACAAATTTTAATTGTTTAAGTGTCTGTGGAAGTATGACAGACTTTATAGGACAGTCAGGATCTTGACACAGAATCTGTGTTGCATTGTGCATTTTTTTTTCAGCTCGAAGTTCATTCAGTTATTCCCCTGATAAATGACTCATGTTGGGACCACCTTCTGGGTGACTTTTTCTCATGAATTGTTTGCATTGCTGTGTCAGCACCTGCATATTTTTTTCAGATGTTGTTTTTCATAAAATAGTTTCCTACACCTCTTGTAGATGTCTGCAGTGCACTGCAACAACCCAAGAGGTCAAGTTAAACGTTTTCAAATCACTGGCTTTCATATTGATATTACTGAAAAAATTTCTTCCTTGCCTTGTCCTTTTCAGAATACAAATTCCTTCTGTTACAGAACAGTTCTATTTCTACATTAACATTTGTGGGCTTTGGTACTGCAGTATTCTTTCCATAATGTTCTCATCAAACATTTTAGCCTTTGAGGAATTGACTGCAGGCTGTTGCCAACTGTTAAACTGTAAGAAATTTAAGGTAATATTTATTGGTGTTAATGTTCAATAGTGTTTCCATGATTTGAAGGAGGATTCACTGGCTGGAAGGTCTTGACTACATCTATATTTATGTTTGCACATGCCTTATTCTTGTGGCACTGAAGGCTGGCACTTAAAACAGTCACCATTTCTGCAAAGATTCCACAGTCGTATGCAAACTTTAATGTAAACTAGGCACATCTCATTCCCTGTACCCCAGCTAGTTCTCCAATAGCTGGTCATGAATGTATATTAAAAGTAAATAATATCCTTAAATTTGTGAAGTTTTAACAGTCTGCAATAGTGTGCAGCCAGTTTCCTGGAGAAAGCTTCAGTAAGATGGCCAAACATTCAAGAAGAAGATTCAAGAAAGAAAGAAAAACTGTTAAAATTGATGAACATATAAACTTCATCAGCAATAATGACAAAATATTACTTTTTATGTGGAGTTTGATTTCAAACTGCATTTCTCTAAATGTTGTCATTTAAGACTAATCCGATGCAGTGAATCTTTAATTAATATTTTCTTCATTTCATATATTCCCATCCAATATTACTGCAGGCATATTAATTATTTATCTGCAAAAAAGTTTCACCTCACAGGATTCTTCATAAAATACAGCTTTTATATGCTGAATACCTATCTTCAGCCAGAGAAAGTTTATGTAAAATATCAGTTTTGTCTAGTGTGGTGTGTTTTCTTTGGAGTAGATGTCTTTTGAGACTGTTTGCAAATATTTTCTACTAATATGAACTGGCCAGTGGTTAGAATGTGAATTTGTATCATGCCTTCATTTCTTTGAGAAAAATAAACAGAAATGACTATTGGCTCTAGGAGAAAATGAAAGCAACTTAAGAAACAAAAAGTATAAATGAAATTAAAATATACTGATGAAATAAGTTAGTCATACTTATACAAAAATAATAATAACTCTGCAATTAAAATAAGTATGTTTTTCAAAAGTAACATGCAAAGAATTAAAAAGTCTGTACATTTCCAAAATTATCAAAACATACTTATTTGTTACATAGCACATGCATCAAAATCATTGGATAACTGGAAACATGCTTACATACAGCGTTACAGTCATTTACTCATTTAATAAATGAACAGATACTATTCTAAGTGCAACAAAAACTAGTCTCAGTTGTAAAACAGGAGGTGACATTGGTAACAACCATATACACAAATGACAACTATGCTCATTATGGACTTGTTTCAATGACTGTGTCTAATATACTTATTACTTGTTTTGAAGATTGCTAACCATTTTTGTAATGAATTATTTTAACAATTTTTAGTCCTTTTAGCATCTTCCTAGGTACTTTTTCTCTTTGTGATTTGTACATTTTACCAATAGTCAAATAATATTGTTTCCTGGTGTCATTGCAATATAAAAGCAACATGATGAGTATTACTTGTTTTGGGATCTTCACTGGCCTCAAAATGCCTTTCTGAACAAGAAGTGGTCCCTGGATGTGAGTTAAATATTAAGTTCAGAATGAGATTGGATGTAAACAGGATTTCCAACAATGAAGCTGATATCTGTGAAATAATTTTGTGAAGTAAGAATAGCTTTCTGTATTAGAAATTGGGCCTTGAAAGTTGTCTAATTCATCCTACCATTTTTAATAAATTTAAGTTGTTCAAGAAATAATATCATCCACTACACTGTCAAATCCGTTGCACAAAGAATGCAGATCAATATGAGGGGATTGGATGATTTAAAAGAAGAGAGCATTTTGTCATTGGCATCAATAAAAATAGTCAGAAAAAAGATTTTTATAAATTGAAAAAGGTGAACAGTTACACATAATGAACATGACTTTTCCTAAGAAAGGATACATAGCAACCAAAGAAATGAAAACAAATGCAATCATGAAGCTCAAAAAGTATAAAGTAAAATTAAGTGAATCAACTTACTGCTTGACATAGAGAAGTTTAAATTCACTACAAAGGCAGTGTACAAGAGTAAACTGCACATCCATCAAACCCTCATAGTTTGGTAATGAGAAGAACTTTTGACAACTATTTCGAAGTTAATGAACCTCAACAAATAAAATATTTATGAAATATTTAAGTTAACTAAAAGAAAAGTAAAAGGAATTTTCAGATTCTGTTACCTACATATAATGACATAGAGCAAAGGATTACACCACATGGCTAGATGAACCATATACTTGGGCATTAGATTTATAAAAGAAGAGAGGAATAACTGCCAGGATATTTCACTTAGCCTAATGTGTAGATACATTAGTGCCATCACATTCCACTCTCTAAAGCTTCCATATTTAAAAACAGTGGTAAATTACTTGCAACCTTTATTAACATTTTGTTCTGCAAAAAAAAAGATGTTGTTGCCCAAAATAAGAGTAACATTTTTCATGGTGTAGAAACATACACTACTATAAGGCAAGCTGAACACTGTTTTACTCATTTTATACTCTCCCAAATATTCGTGACATAACAAAATCTTTCACAGCTACAAACACCTGGTTCCAAGAGGTTTTTCAGTTCATTATAATAGTGTCTTAATAAATCTCTCTTCAAATGGAATTTAATAGCTAAATCTCTCTTGAAATGGAATTTAATGGCTTTCTGTAATAACTTGTGAAAACAAGTCTGTTTGTATTTTACTTTCATATTTTGGATCAAAAGAACAAATTTTTGTGTTCCATTTCAAAATTATCAATCATTCAATGTTGATATATCTAACATATAAATATTTTTTAGTGCAAGACTTCATAGTCATAAAGTACTGTTACTTCTGCCACTCTGCAAAAAAAAGTTACCCGCTTTTATGTAATGCATAATGCAATAATCACATGAGCAGGTTCAAGACATAGTCCAACACACAACTTAAATTTGCACATTACATTTTACTGGATATTGTTATTAATGTACAAATAAAATCAATGATTCTCTGCCAACTGTCATTCACTGACAATTTTCTTGTTAGCTGTCTCTATTTTGGTCTAAATATACTTCTATCACAAACATTAGTGATTTTCACAGAATAGTACTGATTTTAATTTTTATTTATTTATTTATTCTTTTTTTTATTTTATTTTTATTTTCTTGTCAAATCTGAGGTATTTATTTTGTTTTAGAGATCTTTTAGTTTATTCAGCAGCTTATGACATACATCTATGGAACTTGTCCAGGTACATAAAGAAATTTTGATTATGTTCACACTGCTTAGATAACTAACTCAGTTGTGACCTCAATATTATGTATACATAAAAGATACACAATTGTAGACATAGCAAGACATACTCTAGTAGTGTAAATAAGGAATATTTCATAACACATCCTAACTGAATTAATTATATACATGTCAGAAAAAAATCTGCTTGAATATAAAAAAGACTCTAATAGAAGATATTTAGTCAAAATTTTGCAATTTATCTTTTGATTAGGCACAATGATGTTAGGAGGTAAACAGTTGTACAACTTAATTGCCACATAACCACTGTGTCATTAAAACTATGTTTCTGCTGGGGGATTCTAAATTGCTTCCAATTCCTAGTTTGGTGGTGGTGTACTTATTTATTTTTCACAAATTTATGATAATAAAAACCCAAGCAAGAAGTGTGTATGAACAAACTGTATGCAGTTTGATTTTTTTTTCACTCTCTTGATCTTACACTTCCTAATTACTCTCATCTGTAATTTTACAATTTTATTTGCCTCTATAGAGGTCCCCAGATTTCAATACCATAACTCATTACAGCACTGAAATATTCAAAATGCACATATCCTCTCCAGTTATTACAATCCTAATTTATATGAGAGTAAACACAGCACTACTAAGTCTACTGCTTGTGTGGTCAATTTGCTCTTTCTCTAATTTTTTTCTTCTTCTGACTACTAGAATGTAATCATGCCAACTATTTTATTACTTACTGTATTTGAAGGTAAATCATTTAAATATATCAGGAAAATTAGGGATCTAGAATGTTGCCCTATGGCACACCATGTTTTATATCTTTTAGTTCTGACCACTGATTCCCTCATTTATATGACACATACACTGTTTGTCCATTGTTCTTCAGAAATGACTTTGACATTTTAGGTTATTCCTCTAATTCCATAGTGTTGTAGCTTTTTGGTTAAAATTTGGTAGTTAAGCAGTTTGAAAGCTTTAGATAAGGCACAAGAAATAGAATCAGGGCTTTGACCTTTAACTAAGCCTCAATAAGTTCAAATGTAGCTGAAATGTTGATTCTCCTGTCTGGAATCCAAACTGCCCACAGTTTATGCTACCAATTTTATCAATAAATGCTATTAACCTAGCATATATTATTCTTTCTGGGACCTTTGACAAAATGGGCAAAAGATTAACAGGTCTGTAATTATCATCTTTTTTGAAGAGCAGTAATAGTCTGGCAATCTTCATTCTATATGGGAAAATTCATTTTTCCAGACAAACACTATCTGACAAAGAGTTTCAGTAATTTCCTTATTGGTTACCATCAAATTTTTGTTTTGGGGGTCATTTATGTCTGTAGAGGTATTTAAAGTTATACTCCTATTTTGCTTCTACATCAGTTGCAGGCAACATGAATTACTGGGCGAGGGTTGTGCATTCACAAGTCAGTTTTGAGCCTTCAGAGGATCACTATTGTTACCTTGCTCTTGGCAGATGCTAGTAAAGTATTGTTTGCAAGTGTTCCTAATAATTACTGGATCTTCAATGACAGCAATATAATATATATGTATTGCTATTCTTTATTAATTTTGTTCTGTGTGCTCCTTATTTTATTTGGAGTTAGTTTCTTGTGGCTATTAGATTTTTCCTGTAAATCTTTTTATAAGCTCTATAATATTCCACAAAATGAGTGGATTTATCTGGAGCTATCCCTAATCCCTTTCTTTTTAAGTTTGAACAGAAGAATCTTAACTTTTTGATTTGTTCACTTAATTTCTCAAATCAAACAAGAGTACCCAGCAGATTAAATCTTATAGGTATATTATCACTATTATGCTTCTGAAAGCCAGTAACTGCACTAAAATGCCAATTTTTAAGAATGTATTGGTTTTATTGTAGTAAACATTGTTTGACCATCTGTGAGAATGATGCAGTTACTATTAATGGAAATGGCACATTTCTTTTCTGTATTGCAAATCCCATTTTGCACTTCACCCCAGGCTTGACAACAGATGATACTCAGAAACTCTTTAATAGAGAGTTTGTTACAAAGTTTGAAATATTTCATACATGGCTGTCTCCTAATATTTTGAATTTCATCTCATTATGCAATTGTTTTATCATAAACAGGAACATGAAAGAGTTACTTAATAAACTTGAATCCTAATTGTGAGTGTAAATATAGGCAAAACTACTAACAATGTAAAGTCCATGTTGGAATTCAACATATATGACATCTTTCATATAAATGGCAATATAAAAATGTCAACAGCGGATAACATGTTTCTTCAGTTTCAGTTTTTCATCTGTTTTACCCACATATGCAGATATTGCTACTGGTCTTCTTCACCAAACTCTTTCAGTTGGATATTTTTCTTCTTAGATATTATTTTCTTTGTATCCCTTCTGTTTGTCTTTACTCAGTTTATTCTTTGAATTAGTTCATTGTTACTGGCAACGACGTCTTCAGTTTCTTTTCACTCTTTCCATCATGACTCCTGCAGTCAGCTCCTTTAGGAACTAGATTGGTCTTAGTTAGCATATGGTTTCACTCTCTGTTCAAGATATTTTCATGATACCATATTACTTGTTACTTAAATTGCTGTCCACATACTGAAGAAGATAGTCATGACATGTCATTGGCATTTCAGCAAACAAACTTTTTCTATTAACATTCCTCACATAGTGAAAGACATTATTTACAAAACTTCAAATATCATTCTCCCACTCCTTTATATTTATGAAATTACTAGTAAACCCTTACAATGCTTTGCAGTTGCTAATATGTATGGGAATTGGATTTACACCCTAATCTCCATCTCCTTCCACCTAGCTCTGTCCATCTCCTTAATGCCACTCACAGTACATCTCTTATCCCACTCTCTATCCATTTCCTCCTCGTTCTCTCTCTCTCTCTCTCTCTCTCTCTCTCTCTCTCTCTCTCTCTCTCTCTCTCTGTGTGTGTGTCAATATCCTCTCTCCCTTTAATTAGTCCTCCTTTTCTCTCTGTTCCTCCTCCCTATATACCTCTGTTTCCTTTTCTTCCACCTCCTCTCTTTTCACATCCCGCCAATCATTCTCCTGTCTATGTCATTATCTTCTCCCTATTCTCTGCCAAGCTCCTCCCTCCTCTGTAAATGAAAAAGTACACACATCTGCCAATTGTTATGGTGAATGGTCAAACAGTGATGAAGCCTGATGTAAGGTATCCTTTACCATGTGCCACACAAACATTATGCGGATAATGAAGTTTTTCATGTTTTGAAGATCAAGTGCAAAAATTTTAACTAAAACCAGAAAAAAATCTCTAGATTTCTCAGTCTTTCATACTCTCTTTCATACCCTCTACTATGTTCTATTCATATTATGTGGACAGTGCCATTCCTCTTTTCAAGGTCAAATGTGCAAAATTTTTTGATAATCAGATAAACAGTATTGATGGAGATCTGTTGACTAAGTCATTTATATCATCAATTATAATAAAGATTGTCAGTTGCATAAACTAAACACTATCTCAGTCACAAGTATGTCACTGGCACAAAAATAGATAAAACCATCTTTCAAGCAAGCTGTTATGCACAATCTAATAATGGAAAGATGTAACAACAAGCTGGGACAGGCATATAAAAAAGACACACACATACAATACTTAAGCTATCAGCCATGGCCTTCTCCAGGAGAGAACATTCACACAAACACACAGATACACTTCACAGTCACATAACCATCATATCTGGCTGCTGCAACCAGAGTGCGGATTGCAGGAATGTTCTTTTTCTGAAGGAGACCATGGCCGATTGCGTAAGTGTTGTATGTATATGTCTTTTTATGTGCCTGTTGCAGTTTGTCATTATATGCATTTGCAGTGAGTTGTAAACTATCCTTATTATGTTATTTTTTTAAGCAATTTGTATATTGTGTCAAACTTTGGGGTCATATTACGTGCAATATGGAACAATAATTATTCTTTGAAGCTACTATTTACTATTTCCATTTTTAATTTTACCATATATTTGAAAATATATTATATTCAAGTAATCTGATGGAAATTCTCCGCTGAGATGCAGAAACATTATTCAAAAGAGATTGAGAAGTTGGCCAGTACTTACCTCAGCTTGCTACTGCCGATAGTCACACAAAAAAGATGCAAATGAAGACAGAAAAAATGGGAACACAAGCTTTTGAAAATCTTTTCTTTTTCCAGGTAGGAAAGAGGAGGGAAGAGAAAAGGGGACAGAAGGGAAGGGTTATTCACAACCTAGGCTGTGAGAAAAGGATGAGCGATATGTGGAAGTCAGATCGCTCTCTGACTGAAAGACTCTTGGTTTATGAGTGTTGAGTTCAATATCCCTCTATGTGTTAACTCTATGATCTCAAGTGGGCCATTATCATCATTTAAGACTGATTATTCCTTTCGGTGTTCAGTCTTGAGCACATATCCCATATAAAACTCCTGCACAATTGCCTATATTGATGCCTCATCTGATGTTAAGGCTGTTATTTCAAACTCATTTTTGACAAATCCAAGTACTTTCTCCATGGTCTACCTTGACACCTCCTACAATCGACTGCTTTATCCATGAGTCTCTTAAGTATCCTTGCATCTCCGATGTCTGTAACATGACCTACAATCTAAGCCTGTTCACGCTAATTACTTCATCTATGGTGTTCATCCCCAATTTTGCTTTGATTTCCTCATTATGGACTCTCTCCTGCCATTGTTACCACCTATTGGTACCTACAATAATTCTTACTACTTTCCTATCTGTAGCCTCAGTTTATTAATAAGGTAACGTGTATCCACCGAGGTTTTACTCCCATACTACAAAGTTGGTCAAAAGACTGAATGGTGCACTGATAATTTAATTTAGTCTTGGTATCGACTTTCTTCTTGCAGAAAAGTATATATTGAAGCTGAGCAGTCACTGCATTAACTTTGTTACACCTTGATCCCAGTTCATTCACATGTTGTGTGAGTAAATACAGTACATACCATGCACTTGAAACTGTCCACTGTTTCTAGATTTGTTCCTCCAATTTGGCACTCAATCCATTTAAATCTCTTTCCTACATATCTGATCTAGCTCTGAAATAGTGTACCATACCTTGAAAAATATTTTCATTAATTTTATTCTTCTGTGTAATAATTATCAAGTAATTAAACAGAATTAAATAAACTGATGTGAAAATATCAAGCCAATGGCTTGTTACATTTTTTTTTAATGAATGTAATTCAACAACCAAAAATAGCTCAGTCCAGAAAAGCAGGCATATGCATAAAAACTTAGTCTTCAAAAGTTTAATTGAAATAATAAGTTTGTGAAAATTCACAGATGATTTAAATTGTACAATACAAGCTGACAGATCATTCTTTCATCTTGACATTAAATTTCAGAGTATATTAAGTGATTTAGTAATATTTGCCAATCAACAACAAGTACTTTGTAGCAATACCAGTATCACTTTGAAACCTGTCCAATTCTATGAAGTTGATCTGCTACATATTTAACTAACTGTATGGAAACTGTATATACCTATATCCATATATCTGTATACAGGAGTTTGTTACTTCATCTTTGTTACAGATATGGGCTATTTGATAGTTACATGATTATTTTACTTATGAAACTATTCCCCATTTACAGGCCTGGTATAATATTTTAAATGCATGTTGAACTACTTGGCTTCAGACATACAGTTATGATCATTCATTAGTTCTTAGAATTTTCATTATATTATTACTAAACACCCAATAAACTTTACTGTATTGTGATTTTTGATACACATGTACGGTTACATAAAGACCCCTAAGAATACACCACTACAGAAAAAAAAAAAAAAAAAATTCTTTCAATTTGAACTATGCAGTTATATATTAAAGTGCCAAAGCCTGCACACTTTTTACCAGTGATCATTCATATCTCTGGATTACTTTTGATACATATTATGCAAAACAGTACTCTGCTTTTATGTCAATTTAACTGATAAACATTGAAATGACAATGGTAAGTGATGTAAGAGAGCTCTTGTATTCAGAGATGGTAACATTTTAATTCAACACAATTTAATGATGAAATGTAATGTCTACAAGCCACTACAAGTCCAAGTAAGCCAAACAAAGCACAAAATTGAACATGACAGGTCATGCAACACTTTCATGCAAGCAATACTTATACAAGGGCATGCATCTAGAAGAAAAGCAACTGTGAAATAAATCAAACAACTGGTGATCCAAGATAAAGTACAGCATATAAAAATAATTTTAGAACACCCAATTTAAGAGCACACTGCTACAGAATTCTAAACATATCTGCATAGGTAACTTAAGAGATGGTCGGTCTACAAAGTATCATTATATTTTAGAAATATTCACTATCAGATTAGTACATATATGGTGTACAGCTAACAGTGCATACCTATGTAGTTTCATTATTTTGCTAGAAATATAATATATAAGTGTGCCATGCTGTGAAACTGAATGTGTTCAGTTACTTAATAATCACATGTGTTCATAAAGTAAAAAAAAATGTAAATCATAGTTTAGGATATGCTTTCTATAAGTTGACACAAAAAGAATATATGAACACAGGAACACCAATTCTACTAATAATGTTTGCTGTTACTGATTTATAAACAATGATAATATACTAAACAGATCTATAGCAAACTAGAGAGTAGGTGAAGCAGTGAGAATGAACACAACTGTGTGATTTTATATTTTCTTTTTTCAAAATACCTCGAAATCCTGGCATCATGTATGGATGCGTGTAAAGATGAGATAAGAAAAAATATATAATTAAAAGGAAACAAAAATACATATCACATAAATGTATTTTGTACCCACCAAAGTAGATTTTCAATTAGTAGGCAGAAGAAAATAAATAATATGTTTTCTTCTTCTCTTTTTATGAATAACAACAACATGGGCAAACTGTTACTGCTACTGCTTTCTTGTATTCAAGGACCATCTCAAAAGTTCCTAAGCTGTCTTTTTATGATAGTAATATATATAATAAATATATATATATATATATAAAATACGTTTCCCACTCAATAAAGAGAAACAGACAGAGAGAGACAGGCAGAGAGATAGATAGATAGATAGATGACAGATAGACAGAGACAGGAAATACGGCATTCAAAAGAGAGGATTAAAGAAAATTTATGTGTTAACTCAAAAGTAAGTGGATGACCTTATTATATTTAAATGTCATACTAAAGAGAAAGAATGAAAAGGTGGAAATGAAATAATAGCTTAATTTACAGACTGTTTTCATGACATGGAGCTTAGAAAAAGTTCATTAGTGAAAATATCATGCAGATACAAAACCATCAAGTAAAATAATCAAAAGTGAACTGAAATGAATGATATGAAATAAATTTTTCTATAAAAATAAAGAGTGTAATAATTATATGAATTAATGAAAAATTACTACCTTCCCTTAAAAATGGGCTGAGAATTTTTCATTGTTCCCAGTAAACTGTAAAATTTCTGTCTGTTTTAAGACGATATATGTTATGTGATGAAATCAAATAAATCAACAAATTCATAAGAAAGTTGGAATTTAGGTCTGGATTATGGATCCTGGATGAGGTATGAGCATAATTTAATGTTATATATAACATTCAGTCAATGCTAGTAGCAGTAGTAGTACACACAATAATGTTAGTATAGCGAGTAGCAGGAATGTTTTGAGAGGTCCTTGCAATTATCTGTGACATCCAGTAGAGAAACATCCAACAGTCCAGGCCAGCACATGTATGAGGCAATTAAAAAATTTATAATAAAAAGAGATAGACAGAAAGACAGAGACAGAATAAGCTTCAACTGAGCCTTTTGACAAAATGTGTTTGCTCCTATTGAACACACTGCACAAATACCCCAAGCCTAAGAGTCTTCAGTCAGTATGTAACAAAGTATGGATAGTAACACAGTTTCTTTTTCTTTTTTTCTTTTTCTTTTTTTTTAAATCACAAAACGAATGTTCAGTGCAGGCCCTTTTGTGAAACACTATGTATCCATGCTGTAATACAACAACATTCTCAGTACCACATCTGTGTTTCATTTTCCATAAAATGTAACAAAGTATTTTTAATGAAGTACTTCTTAACCCCACAAGACTGGATGTTAATCTCAAATTTCCTAAGCTCCTGGTAAACTTTGACAAGAGTGTAACAAAAATCAAAATATTGACTGAAGACATTAATTATCACCATTAGTCACACATATTACACAACAAAATACTATAACCAGTTATGTATTAGTATTTATTATAACAGAGAAAACAGAATGAATGTTCCTCAAGACGCATATATTTAAATAGCTTTCCTGTTCCCCATCAAAATTTTATGCATGTTATCTTCTTTTTTTCTTTTTCAAGCATATACTTTAAACTTACTGATAACAAACTCAAAGAACCATAAAGAATGTTCTTGGTTTGTATACACAGTGAAAAAAAATCATGGCATATGATCAATGCCTTTAATTGTTTTTATAATATCATTATAAATATCAACAACCATAACCTTTATACCAGTCGAACTATGTGCAATCAATTTTCTTTTCACTACACATATTTATTAACAACTGCAAAAATACACCGAAAACCCCAAAAGGATTAAAAACTTTTGCACCACATACAACAATTAATTGGTCACTGAACATACAGTAAAATAGTAGTTTTAGCACAATTAATATGAATGTATAGTTGAAGAGTTGAAGGTACATTTATGAGATAAAATCAATGTCACTCTTAATATTACTCTCAAACTGCACATAAGTCATTAAAAAACTTTAAATTTGTCCATTAAAATCTAAAGTATTGTGTCCACTGATCATTATACAGTTGCAATAACACTTGACTTCAGTTCAGTTACTAACAAATAAAACACAGCCCACACAGACATGTACATAGACAAACTGTAATTATAAATTTCAAATTTAAAGGAGAATGGAAGAAAAAAGTCCAAAGCTTAGCATTCATCATTGAAATTTTATGTTTGTTTTCACACCAGAAGTGATGATAAGTAAAGTCAAAGTACCATAAATCTGTCTGTATTAGAATTAGTCTTTTAAATACTGCACAGTGGAAAGTCGTGGTTGGAACTAAACAACTCACTACTCATGAAGGCTGCAGGCAAAAACCATAAGTTGCATGTCTGTGTTTTTGTGTGTGTAATTGTGTTGTTTAAGTGCCTGTCTGCGGCTTGACAATAGTCTTTATGATGGATTGTGCGCTGTTCTCATTTTATTGTTGTTTTAAGTATTGATTTCTTTTAGTTAATACAAATTGTCACAATTTTATCACAGTTTCCTTAACAAGAGTGCATTTGATTCATCTCTTACTAACAATAACAGTAACACCTGTCACTGCATCTAAAATCATCCATTTCTTTTTCAGGACAAACAAGAAAAGATTCAGTGAGTGGAAAGTTTCTTATAACTATTATGGAGACGCAGTGCCACAGATGAGACACATGGCAAGTATCTACTTAACTAGATATATCTGTATAATTTCTGTGCATGTTTTTGTAATTATTCAAAGTGTTCATGAGTACTACAGCAACTGATTGTTACCAAATAACTGTCTTCCAACGTTAGCAAGATGTGGATGTCACTGGGTTCTAACTAACATGTTGCAACAGTATTGCATTAGAAGAAAATGTCTGAAGCCAAGCCTCCCCCCCCCCCTCCCGAGTTGCTGTGTGTTATACTAATTATTGTAACAATTAAAATGAAATGTTTGAAAAATGAAATACTGCATTGTAATTCCATTTTGTTTTAACTACACCTGAAAATATGAGTTCACTCCTGACTCTAAATGAAGCTATAAGTTTTGTGAAATATGTCACAGTAATGATAATTTTGTTTTGGGTTTAAAAGAAATATGAAACGTTCATTTTATTATAAAGAGTTTTTAATGATTTTCTTGGAAAGGAAGTGTTTACCTAATCCTGACTAGAAGTGATGTACCTTCAATAATTTATATGTTCAAGCATAAAGTTAACAATGATATATAAGATTATCTCTGAGTTTGTAATAATATGAAAAAGTGTTAAGAATACTGTTTATTGAGAAATATTTAGAAATCAAAATGTGATAGACTGTGAATGAATATTGAATTTTCAAGTTATCACAGTGTTAGAAAGACTATATCTGCAACATTTTGGTCACACTGGTAGAATTATGGCACCTGACAAAAAAAAGTTAATTTATCTCCGGTTCAGATTAAGAGATTGAATACTGATTTTGTCAGTCAGTAATAGAACTGAACTGAACATAAAGTTAACAGACTTGAAATACTTCACATTTTCAAACCATAATCAGATCAACAATTTTAATAATTTCAAATGCAAAAGTGCTATTTTAAATATCAGGTTTATGTGAATATTTCACCAGCAGACCAGATATTAATAATTGTGCGGCACTGCAAGATTTTCCTTGTTTAATGTAGCAGCAGGGACAAAACAAGTTATCGCTGACTTCAATATGATCTAATTTGGAGACTGATTAAACTAAAATATGTATTAGTGCTAATAACTGAAACATTGAAGCAGAAAAGGTACCTGCAACATTATCAGATACTGCATAGATATGGTGATACAACAGACATGTCAGATCTGATATTTGTGAGAAAGTAGAGAACCTCTGCTTTGTTTAGTGTTCTAATGCCTTTATTGTGAAGCCAGAACTGTGTCCTCAATGAATTATTAAATACTTGGCTGTTGATTATATTCAATTTAAAATATTTTTAACATCACTTTAACCTTTGTTTGATATATTTAATTTGTTATACATCTCCTCTCGCTGTAATATTTAATCTAATAACATAATGTGCAGTGTCCATGTTTTTTAATGTAATGAACTGTAGTGTTTTGTGACATACTCTAATGTGGTTATAGCTGCTAAGAATACAGCAAATGTGCTCACAATTGTGAATATGACTGTACTTTAACTGTTCAATTTATTAATAACATATTAAAATCTGTGCCACACCTGGACGTGAACCTACAAGAAAAAACAGTCCGTTTTTCCCAGTAAAAAAAAAAAAAAAAAAAAAAAAAAAAAAAACTTATGAACAAAGATTTAGAATAGTATTCCTTGTTGACAATGATGTCTCTACAAGTCCTAGTTCAGGACCATGATTTTGAAATGTATCACTCTAGGAAGGAAATTATTGAAACAATAATTTTCCAAAAAGTCATGTGTATGTATTTGCTCCCCCATTAAAGTCATTCATGATGCTATGAAAATAAATGAAGTGTAATGTGCTTATTTTCACAGTTCATATTGATGCAGTCAATAGATTCAAGTTTTTGACAGCTTAAAATTGCACTACTCACTCAGTTTCAGAATGTCGAAAGCTGTCAGATTTTACTATACAGGAAAGAATGCTCTGATGCACAGTAATATAAAAAGTATACAGTGGAAACTTTGCAACTCACCATAAAGATGATCAATGAACTGCACACAGACGATACCATCACACTAACACTCACTCACTTTTACATTATTGCCTTTGTCAGGAATAGATACAATCATACAGTCACAACTCATGAACAGATGTATGTCATCTCCAGCTGCTACATCAAAAGTGAAGGGTGAGGTGTAATGTACAGGATACCGTAAGGGTAGAAACATCCACACTGTCTGATGGAATTTGCAGGTACTGAACAGGCAAAAATGTGAGATGCAGCTCTGGAATACAGACAAGGCAGGAGGGGTGGGAGACAAGTGGAAAGGAAAGTAGCAGATAGTAGGAGATATTAACCCTCTGACCATGTAATTTTTCCCGAGCATCGCGGCATGTCATGCTTTGCTTAGTAATATGACATGTTTCAGCGTGCTTTTCTGCAATTGCACATTGCTAATAGTTGTATGCTATTGGCAGCAAAAATGTGTACTATGAAAACAAGCAAATGAAAAATAAATAAATAAAATTTCACATGGTAGTTTCAAAAACTTTACAAGAGCGGTAAATGCATACACATTACTTGTACTAAAATCAACTTTCCAAGTATTTCTTTCCTTTAGTAATTTCAAAATCTTGTTCCAGAAATACTTCTTGCAGGAAGGACATTTTCAACAGGGAATACATTCTTCATCATTAATGGTTACTATCATCAAAAAATACATTTGGTATATGCCTCCTAAATGTTGATGACTGCTGACCTGAACTCAGCTCTTCAAGCATGGTCAATGGGTTACTTCGGAAAGAGGTATAGGACTGGCGGCCACGGGAAGTGGGAGAAAAGGGGAGGGGGGCAGGAACTGTTGTGTTTGGAGCTTAGAGACAGTGAGTTACCTCACCCCTTCCCTCCCGGTGGTGATTTGTGGCTGTGATTGTGTGAGTGCTGTCTTTCCTGATGAAGGATGTGGTCAAGATGAAGGATGTGGCCAAAATTCATGTTATCTAAGAGTATGAAGGACTTCATGCTGAATTACCACTATCCTCATTATATTATTGACATTCCAACCTGGATTCTCCATTGTTTGGGGCATAGTGATAATTACACAGTCAAGGGGTTAAGTTCTAAATGAGAGTCAAATGCTCAGTGATTAAAGAAATTCATCACACATAATATAATTCATCTGGTGTAAAAAGTACAAAAACACTACTCTCAATATTTTACCACAACTTTTATAAACATAAAAGCCTTTGAAATTTTTTTGCTTTTGGCACATGCTTATGTATTCACTGTTTTTATTGTTATTATTTTATTTTTTACATGATGAATTTTTCATTTCAACTAAGTTTTATTTTTGTGTAAGTTGCAGTGCTGCAGTATTATTTTGTAGCTGTAGTCTAAAGTAAAATCTTATATGTATAAAAAATAGAGATCGTTTACTTACCCAAAGCACAGGCTCGTTGACAGATACAGAAACACAAATAAAAACACACACATACACAAAGATTCAAGCTTTCGCAACCGTTGGCCACTTCATCAGGAAAAGAGGAAGGAAGGAGGGGGAAAAAGGGAAGGCTGTGGGTTTTAAGGGAGTGGATGAGGAGTCATTCCAATCCCGGGAGTGGAAGGACATGTAACCGTTCCCGTTGTAAAACCTGCGCTATGCACCCTTCCACCACCACTTACTCCAGTCCAGTAATCCGGAAGGTGTACACAATCAAGGGCAGAGCCACTTGTGATAGCAACTAAGTGATTTACCAACTGACATACCTGCACTGTGAAGCGTTCTATGTGGGAATGACCAACAACAAACTGTCCATTCACATGAATGGTCACAGGCAAACAGTGTTTGTTGGTAATGAGAATCAACCTGTTACTAAACATGCTTTGGTGCACGGCCAGCACATCTTGGCACAGTGTTACACCATCCGGGTTATCTGGATACTTCCCACCGACACAGTACCCATGTAACCATTCTTTCAGAACTCTGGAGATGGAAACTTGCCCTTCAGCGTATTCTCTCTTCCCGTTGCCCCGTTGCCCACCAGGTCTCAACCTCTGCTAAATTCAAATTCCCGCCCACCATTCTTTAACATCTTTGCCTCGGTTCTCTGGACAGAGTCTCTGCCTCAACTGTTATCTCTGTCCAACTTCTGTGCTTTCTACAAATGTCTGCCTTGGGTGTGTTTGCATGTGTATGTGTGTGGGTGTGTGTGTGTGTGCTTGTTTACCTTTCCTTTTTTCTCCTAAGGTAAGTCCTTCCACTCCTGGGATTGGAATGACTCCTCTTCCACTCCCTTAAAACCCACATCCTTTCCTTTTTCCCCTCCTCCTTCCTCTTTTCCTGATGAAGCGGCCAACAGTTGCGAAAGCTTGAATCTTTGTGTGTGTGTGTGTTTATTTATGTTTTTGTGGCTGTCAACGAGCCTGTACTTTGGGTAAGTTAAACAATCTCTATTTCTTATACATATTTTGGCCACTGGGAATATATTAAAATAGATGAAGATTACTCACCAGGCGAAGGAGCACAGGTGTGACAGCAGCACAAATAAATAGAACACACACACACACACACACACACACACACACAAATGCAAGCTTTCGCAACCCAGCTGCTTCTTCAGGCAGAAGGGAAGGAGGGGGAAAAGGAAATGATGAAGGTTTTAAGGAAGGGGGTAAGGAGCCATTCCAATCCCGGGAGAGGAAAGACTTACATTGGGGGAAGAAAAGGAAGGTGTACACAATCAAGGGCAGAGCCGCTCCCACTCTTTCCTCTCCCAGGATTGGAATGGCTCCTAACCCCCTTCCTTAAAACCCTCATCATTTCCTTTTCCCTCTCCTTCCCTTCTGCCTGAAGAAGCAACTGGGTTGCGAAAGCTTGCGTTTATGTGTGTGTTCTATTTATTTGTGCTGCTGTCACACCTGTGCCCCCTTACCTGGTGAGTAATCTTCGTCTATTTTTTATACATAATTTATCCTGCTAGGAATTTTTTGTGCGTGCTTGCGCGCGCGCGTGAGTGTGTGTGTGTGTGTGTGTGTGTGTGTGTGTGTGTGAAATAATAATAATACTGCAAACTGGAGCAATGAAAAATTCATGGAATTCTAAAAAATCCCAGGTTTTCTTGGATAGAAAAAGTTCCTCCATTTTTCCCAAGATTTCCCAGTTGTCCCAGGGTGTATCATGCTTGATTGGTTACATCATGAAGAAGTAAAAAGAGATGATAGCTGAGCTGCAGTCAGGCACAAAGAATACAAAATCACATTCATGCAACTTTAAATTTTTGACCACAGGCTTCATCAGAAAAAGATACACATACATTTACACAATCACTCTTGACATTACTCAAGCTGACATGACCACCCTCTATCTCTGACTGCTCCAGAGTGAGGAGGGGGAAAGGATGCCAGGCCAGGGTGGGGATAGAACATTCCACATTGCATGGTGGAGTGTAAAGTCTCTGATAGGAGGGAATGTGAAATGCAGCATGTAGTAAAGAAAAGGGGTGGGGGAAGATAAAAAAGAAAATAAATAAAAGAGAAATATAATTATTTTAATATTTCATGATACGAATATAAAGACGAAAAATTCCTAGCAGGAAAAATAAAATATAAAAAATAGACGAGGATTACTCACCAGGCGAAGGAGCACAGGTGTGACAGCATCACAAATAAATAAATGAATACACACACACACACACACACACAATCGCAAGCTTTCGCAACCCAGTTGCGTCTTCAGGCAGTAGGGAAGGAGAGGGAAAAGGAAATGATGAGGGTTTTAAGGAAGGGGGTAAGGAGCCATTCCAATCCCGGGAGAGGAAAGACTTACCTTGGGGGAAAAAATGGAGGGTAAACAAATGCACACATGCCCACACATTCACACAGACACAGGTGTACTTGTGTCTGTGTGAATGTGTGGGCATGTGTGCATTTGTTTACCCTCCATTTTTTCCCCCAAGGTAAGTCTTTCCTCTCCCGGGATTGGAATGGCTCCTTACCCCCTTCCTTAAAACCCTCATCATTTCCTTTTCCCTCTCCTTCCCTACTGCCTGAAGACGCAACTGGGTTGCGAAAGCTTGCGATTGTGTGTGTGTGTGTGTGTATTCATTTATTTATTTGTGATGCTGTCACACCTGTGCTCCTTCGCCTGGTGAGTAATCCTCGTCTATTTTTTATATTTTATTTTAATATTTCAATATTCACTTAATTGATTTTTATTTTTATCGTTTTACACTCTTTCACTCAATCACACAAACTTCCACTCCCTCCCTCCCTCCCTCTCTCTCTCTCTCCTCTCTCTCTCTCTCTCTCTCTCTCACACACATACACACAACACACTACGACACCTCCACTTTTTCACTCTGCTGCCCATTGCTTTTAGTGCATTCCAAACTGCATCTCACATTCCCATCTATCAGAGCCACTATGCAACAAGTTATGTTCTATCCCCACCGTTGCCTGGCATCCTTCCCCCTCCACTCCCATCCTTACTCAATATCAAGATGGTAGTTGCACCGCAGCAGCCAGAGATGTCTGTCATATATTTTTATTCCTGAGTGATTGTGTGAATGTATGTGTATTCTTTTCTAATAAATAAAACCTGTTGAAGAAATGACATTATGTTATTTTAGTAATATAAAAAGAAAAATCATTAATAGTCCCAAACACAGCCTTCAAGGACATGAACATTGAGCCACTACAATTATAATTTCAAAAAGCGATGGAAAATGGAATGTAAGTACAGTATTTCCCTGTGAGTTTTTCAGTTAGTTGTGTTAGTTTGACTAGGGTGTTTACATGCTGTGTCTGGATCCAGAAATTTGCTACAGTTCATGAACAGCTTAAGGTACATTTGATTATGGTCAGCCTTCTTCAGGCCTTGAGATGTGGTGATTTAGGGAAATCATAGAAAAACCTAAATCTGGATGGCTTGAGGTAGGTTTGAACCACTGTACTCCTGAATGGGAGACAAGTTTGTAACGTCACATGGTGGGTCACCTCTGGTATCACTTGCAGCTAATAAGGCACCTTCCAGTGTACCTGGAATAGTGGTGCCCTCACAGCAATGTCAGTGGTAGTTTGTGATGCATTTATAATGATCAAAGTGGATGGTCAATGTGGTGGTTTGCCATCTGGCCTTGTCCCATCACCATGGTAGTTGACTGGTGGTCATTCCTTGCATAGGGTTCAAGCATGCACACTGGTAGGGCAGTTTAATATGTAATGTACCCTGCTATTTCTGGCCAGTGAATCTCATCTGAGATGTGAGAGAGGTGTTATGTTAGAGGTGTTATGTGACTATCAAGCATACTTGCTGAAGTCATCTACAAGTTGTGACTCATGTCGACACCAATGATGGACTGTCACTTGTGTTCAGAGGACATTCTCAGTTTATATTGGTGGCTGGTGTGACTGGAAAAGAGTGCTGGCTTCATATGTTGGGTGGAAGAAGAGGGCACAATTTTCCCAAACTTTATTGGAATCCTTTGGTTTGGAGCCAAGTGAAGTGTCTCAAGTAGAAGCTTCACTGAGTCTGTGAAAATACTGATTATATAGTTTCAGGGGTTCTGGTGACCTTGCCACGAAACCCTTACATGTAGTTCTCGTAGTTAATACTTGGCAGATTAAATTCACAGCACCTGCTACTAAGATATGCTAAGAAGTTTACATTAGCTTCACATAACTCCATGACTGACATGTCTCAATCTGACAGTCAGCAGAAACACTTTACTATTAACCCTTTCATTTCCACATTATGAATTCAACTTTGGGAAAAATTAAAATTCAATGTTTTCTGTATTAATATAGCACACTAAACATTTTTTGGATCAAACCATTGTTTTTTATGTCATGTATTTCAAGTGTAACATAGACATTTGTATTAAAGTATTTTATTAATTAGGATGTTATTTTGTTGATAGTTAACACTGCCAGATCAATAAAGCTAGCAAAATCTTTGCCACAGCACAAAAGACAATTCACTGCTGAATTAAAATAACTTGAACCACAGTCATGCTCACACTCTCAGCCACATACAGAGGGCAACACAACACAACCTTCAAGATGGATAATTTAATGCCTCAGAAGTGGCTACATGCAGTACCAAGCGGCGAAATGTCACACTAGAAGCCTGTTGTTCATCAACAACAATGCGACTGTAAAGACTGATACACAAAATATGGTATTCTTCAGCTTATATTACGTTGTTGTTCAGGAACGACATTGGGAATGAAAGGGTTAATCTATGAGTTCACCAAACCTGATTAAAAACCACTTAGCTGTTATATAACTGTCAAAGGGACTTACAGATAACATCATTTTTCACCCTGATATTGCAAATATGAAACATGATATTATATTCTTTTGTTACAGATAATACCCAATAATACTAGTGTTAGCAACAGAGTGTAATAGCTTGACCATTGTGTTCTGTGTACAGAGTAGACCACAGAGCTTGTTTTTAATGTATAGTTTATTTAATGCAATATTTTGGAAGGTATAAATTGCCACTCATCACACAGATGTCCTTGTGAGTTTCAGAGAACCACACATAAAAAGCTAGTCTTTCTTTCTTTCTTTCTTTTCTTCTTCAACTTATGGCCTTTAACAGCCTACAAGTATACTTTCATCTGTGCCTTTCTATGATTCGTTGGGACAGATGGTTGGTGACTAGCAATCTATCCCTTTCAAAATATTGTTGTAATAATTATTGGACTTTAAATTATTTATTTATTGGTTTTTTATTATTTCCATTCTTTGTTTCTCAACAAATAGCTTAATGGTGGCTGTAGCAGCAAAGTCACACTCTTTTTAACATATTAATATAACCTCCAATACTCTCATTTTCTTGTTGGAAAGTGTGTACTTAGGCAATGTAAGTAATAAGGTCAATTTTCTAGTAGCTTTCATTTTGGCTTTTAAGAACTTACATTCCACAAACTCATGCCTAAAAGACAACAGAGATTGTTTCTTATTTCTTTCTTTCATTGGGGTTTGAATATTATGTTGGTTCCCAAGCACTGTCATTCATTAAGGAGAAGGCATTTAGCAAACACAACAAGCTGTTGGCCAGCATATATGCATTGCTTAAACCAAGTTTGCCCAGCCTGGGCATTCTGCCTGTTGTTATCAGCGAATCACTGATGCAATTGCCTCTTCAGCGACCAACATTTTCTTGGGTGGTGAAAACACACAGAACACACCACAGTGGTAGCAGATTTTAGTCACCCATGTGACCTCAAGAGATAACTTTGTCAGCACAACTAACAATGGCAACAGAAATGTTCACTGAAATATTAGGCCCACTGGATACTATGGGACAGCCGTATGACAGTGTTCTATACAACCAATGCAGCAGTAGTAAATGAAGAATCACATCATCAAATGATTTTACTGGTCAGCTAACTTCACTGATAGAACAGTCAAAGACACCCTATGGGGGACTGATGACCTGTGTATTTTTGTCCCCCTAAAATAAAACAAAGCAACCAACCAATCAAAGACACCCTAGATAACACTGTTCTGATACCTAGGTGTGTTAAAAGAGGGCCCTTTTCTGTGCAAATGCCCTTCTAGATCCAAACTACAGCAGCACTGTCTGAAGTTACAAGCAGTGGGGAAATGTATAATCAGAGCATTACACTGATAATATGTGATAGACAGGGGTATGGACTGGGTAAGAGGTTTCTCAGTATAGTTTGTGCAGGTGTGCAAAACTGCAGTGCCTGTGTGGTCTAAATGGTTAATGTAAACTGCCTAGTAAGCAGGAGAATCCCAGCACAACCAAACATTTTTGTGTGCTGTCATTGATCATTAAATGCCTGATAGCAGCTGACATCAAACCATGTCACTGGCAACCTCACTGTCAGTCCTCATATGTAGAAGGATGGGGAAAGGCAGACCAACTTGGAGAGGCCCAATAGTGGTTCACAGGTAAGGCTGTGTGCAGGGCCAGATTATGGGAGGAGCTTATGGGGACTGCAGCCGTGACCCGTCAACTGGACAATGAGCTTCCACTCTAAAGCTGTAATAGGTATAATATCATCTTAGTGCATGGCACAAAAACTAAGGGTATTTCCTTAACTTTCTTACTACTATTTCACATATATGTGTTAGGCCTAAATGATGGCAGCAGTGACTATATGGACTTGTCTCCAATTGAGCACATATGGGGGTATGATGAGACAACTGACATGTGCAACTCATCAACCCACAACTCCTGCACAACTATGTGAATAGGTTGAACAGGTGTGAAATAATGTATAACAAAACTTTTATTCACCATCTGTACAATCAAATGTATGCCAGAATCAGTGCCTGCATTGCTGCCCATGGAGACTACATGAGTGCCACTTGAGCTATTGATCTGTAAATGTAGTCATTTCCTACACTTAACGTGTACTGTTTCTACAAGAAAACTCGAGTAAATAAGAACACACCAATTTTTACTTCTGACATCTGTGGCAACAAATGCCAATGTACTTTCATTCCAGTTATTTTTTGGGCCCCCCTTGCATAAGCCCATCTTATCTCTATCTAGTCCCTGCACATTCCATCAGGTAGTACAGATTAGATTAGATTAATACTTGTTCCATAGATCATACATACGACATTTCGTAATGATGTGGAACATGTCAGTTTAGTAAATGTTGTCTGCTGCTATTCCTCACCT
The DNA here is from genome assembly GCA_026315105.1 of Locusta migratoria. Taxonomy (NCBI): domain Eukaryota; kingdom Metazoa; phylum Arthropoda; class Insecta; order Orthoptera; family Acrididae; genus Locusta; species Locusta migratoria. The sequence continues at coordinate 333,540,796 of CM048746.1, read as the reverse complement.
CCTCTTGCCCAATACATGCCAACTTGTCATGCCACCAGTGACTGCTATTCACAATAAGTGTGCAGTGACATTACTGCCACAACCTGCCACAACTACAGACAGTTATGTGAGTATGAGTCATGAATGAGTGTGTGTACTTTTATTTATAGTGCCAAAAGCTAAATTGTCAAGCAGTATTCAGTCTGACCCTCTATGACTCATTGCATCAGCTAACTGGTATTACTCTATCCTTTTCATTATATTATCAGTTCATTATCTTATCTGATATTGCTTCTCAAGGAAGTGACTGTGTCAAATAGTTCACTAATAATCATTTATTCAAACATTACATACTACATTATCCTACTCAACTACTTCAACTTACACATTTTTCACACATTTAGAGGAAGCAGATTACAGTTGTGTGACTGTGTTGTGTGCTTGTGTGGTTGCGTGAATGTTCTATACTCAGAAAAAGACTATGGCCGATAGCTTAAGTGTTATATGTGTGTGCCTTTCGTATGTGCCTGTCACAGCTCATCATCACATCTTTGTAGTGAGTTGTAAGTTGTCCTTATTACATTGTTTGATACCAAATCTTCATTCTTTCAAACTTAAAGAAACTGCCAGTGGGACTTCATAAGATTTAACATTAATCAGCTAATTAAGTCCAACAGGTCTTATGATAAACCTCACTTCATACATATGTCTCATGTTAATAAACAAACAGCGGAGAGCCCAGACTGGAATAGGAACAGTCATGAAAAAAGGACAGATTGCTACTCTCCTAACGTGTGCTTATCCTCCCCGTCAAAGGCTGGGGAACTTATGAAAGCAACCATGTCATTTAACAGCATTGCTGTGATTATTTCACAGCCTTTTCTACTGGTATGACTTCCAACCAGCTGTTGACCAGGATGAATGGCGACTGGAAAACTGTGACCAAGAGAAAACTAGAGCTCTCTGTAGCACAACATGCAGCTGAACATAACATGCTTCATTTCATGGCTGCTTCTCAGCTGGGCCCCCAGCAACGTTTCTAATCTACATATATGGAAGTTATCCTTACAATACATTCTCCAATCCCAGAATCATCCGTGCCTCAATTTACGTGACCCACTCAAATATTGTATCCACTCTTGCCAATTCATATCCGTTCACACTCATCATTTGCAACAATTTTCCATTCCACTCCAATTCCTCCCCCCGGTCCAAAAGCCTAATATGCTGCATTTTGCTTTATTCAGTCATCTAGTTCATCCACAGTCACTAGGCAACAATGATGTCTCTACTGCCACCCATGTCCTGCTTCAGGACCAGAGATCACTAATTCTGTTTGCTGAAGCACACTGACAATCTGGCTGCAAGAGCTGGAGACAGTGGTCATGTGTGTGCAATTTGCATCTGTATGACTGTATAGATTTATGTGTGTTTTCATCTTCCAAGGAAAGCTTTGAGCAAAAATTAACTTGTGTGATTGAGATTTTTTTCCATTGTGCTTGTCTGTGTCTCAGTGTGTTGTCTTCATGGTGAGTTACAGTCTGTTACTGAGGATAATAGACAATTGACTGAATTGTAATTCTCTTGTGTGTTGACAATTAACATTTGCAAATATTCCAACATCATAATCATTTAGATTTATTTTCATGTGTTTTTGATGAAAAATATTTTCAGGTACAAGATTTCTCAGTGCACAAAAAAATCTTTGGTAAACATAAACACAAAACAGTTATTCAAGTATCATGTTCCAATGTTCAGATCAGACCACTGACATTAATAAAATAAACATTGTTTCACTTTAACACCCCAGATAGGAACCAAAGATTTGAAAGTCCTTCATATTTTCTGCATTTAATTTCGTAATCTTATTTCCTCAGGACTCAGGATCACCTAATTAAATGTGACAACATGCAATAAACCTGTTTTACTTTTGTTGCCATTCGTCATAAAATCTACTTTTCACAACACTATCCAATCTTCTCAATTGATCCTCCAAGCCTAAATATATCACTGACAGTATTACAATAACTTCAGAGGCCCTTTGAGATTTCATTTATCTACAAACTATAATTAAATATTCAAATGTATCACTGGCTTCCTTTACTGTTTGCTCAGTATACAGATCAAGGTAAACACACACAGTCAGAAATATGCTAAAACACTGTGTGCTGTGAGTTACAGCATCCCTTTCATATAGAGGGTCTCTGTCTCTGGGAAGAAAGGACAAATTTGAATTTTGACATTTGACAATGGTGGCCATGGTTTTTTTACATGTTTGTTATCTGTGACCCTTCAAATTCGTAGCCTTAAAGTTGATATGTGGTGAACATTTTTGTTTGATATTTATTGTCATTATGGAGCAAATGTTTGTTCCATAGATCCATATTGAGAAGAATCTCATGGATATGAAACATGTGACATATCCAAGTGATAAAAAGCTATCAGTGAAAGTTCCATGACAACCATTTGTCAACTGCATGTGACACTCAGATGAAATGCTGTTCCATTCAAAATATCAGTTCAGAAGTTGATCTGAAAGTCTGAGACCATAGGTTCTGTTTCAAATGTTAAGAAAATAGGACAACTGCATTCAGTTTGAACACAAGAAAACATTGCTGACATGTTTAGTTTTCTGATGAGCTCAACAGTTGAATTTATTACCAAGTTTACTGCATGAATTCCTTTCAAAAGATGTGAAAATGTATGTGTGTAAGATTCAACTTACACAAAAACTGTCTACAGATCATGAAAAGAGACACTGACTAGGAGAGTGAATGTTGAAAAGCAGAGGACAATAACTTAACAAAAATAATAATAGTCACAGATGAACTGCATTTCCAACTCAGAGGGTCTATCAATAAGCAGAAATGCAGAGTTTGGGGTAACAAAAATCCAAAAGTGATAGTGGAAAATGAGATGCACTGACTGGGTGGTCTGGGTTCTGTGCATCAGGAGTGATTGGCTCGTACTTTTATTAAAATGATGACAGAGTTGCTGACACTGTGAACAATGGCCAATAGCAAGAATTCTGCTTCTATTTCAAAATTTCTTCTTGGTTTCCCTCATAACTTGATTATTGCACAGAATGAAAAACATCAGGGATAGAAGGAGCATTGTCTCATTCTCTTCTCAGTTGTTGCATTGCCTTCAAGAGTTGCAATTGCAGTCTACATCTATATTTGCATCTTCATTGTTACCTTGCAAATGTCATTGAAATGCCAGGCTGAGGTTTCGTGTACCTTCAAAAGGGATGATTTCAGACACCGGAGTGATATCAGATGATACAGTTTATCTTCTCTTTCCTGCTGCATAGCAACAAATTAGTGCTATTTTCCACCTCTGCATGCTGCTTTTCTTATGCACGAGACTAATACCTGCATCCCGCACTCCTGCATTTGGATCAACTGTTTATTGATGCAATAATAAGTCTGACAGTCTCACTGTTGAAAATTATCACTGTATTATGGGGCAGAAACTTTCTGTTGTGACTGGTGGAAAAAATTGTAGAATCAGTTGGCAACAAAATCAGTAGGTTGCGGCACTGTGAGAAGTTTTATATCAGTTTGCCACAAGTTTTGTGTAAAGTTTCAAAGTAACAGAGGTTTTTTCAAAATTGTGTACTTTGTGGGGTGATTTCGGACAATTCTGAGAAGGGATAAAAGTAAGAAAGGTGTTCAATATTGATGTACCGTAATTATGACCCGAAAATTTTAAAGAGAGCAGTTCAAGAAATTCATTGTGACAAATTAATGTATAGAAAAGCTTTTAATAAATAAAATTCCTTATCTCAGTCCTTATCCCTTATATTAATTATGGATGTCCTTAAAATATGTTAAAAGTCACTAAAATCAAACAGAAACAAAGCTGAATAAAAAAGGCAATTTGTGTCCAAAATTACCTCATACTCTTTGAATAGAGATTCGTCTGTCTCAGGCAAAAGTGGATTCACATGGATGTTCTATTTCTAGGATATTTTATTGGTTATATATATACACCACCAGTTCAGTAAAAAAAAAAAAATGAAATCTGAAAAAAACTATGAAACTTGTAGTAAATAATCTCAAATCTGTCCGAAATCATCCGATTTGATGGTACCACTTTCATACTATTTATCTACCATTCTATTTCGAAGAGCACAAGGACAGAAAGAACATCCAAATCTTTCCATTAGAGCTGTGCACTCTCTTATTTTGTTTTATGACCATTTTCCCCTGTAGGGGTTAACAATGTATTTTTGCATTCAGAGGAGAAAGTTGGTTATTGAAATTTCATAAGGACATCTTTCCTTCACTCTGCAGTGGAGTGTGTGCTGAAATGAAACTTCCTGACAGACTAAAATTTTGTGCCAGAACCGGGACTCAAACCTGGAACCTTAGAATTTCATGGGAAATTTTCTAGCACACAATTTTAATCTGCCAGGAAGTTTCAAAAATGTTGTTGTTTAATCCTTTCCACACCATTTCTGTGACACTCTCTCCCCTGTAACATGAGAGTAAAAAACAAACTGCCCTTTCAAAGTCCTCCATCAATTGCACCTGATAATGAACCAATACAGCACAGAAATACTCGTAAATAGGACAAAAATATAGTGTAGGCAGAATATTTAATAAAATTGATGTATCTACTAAGTGTTCTACCAGTAAAATGCAGTCTTTAGTTCACCTATCCCACAACATTGACAATGTGTTCTTTCACATTCAAGTCAAGCAAAAGTGTAATTTAAAGATATTTAGTTAAAATTAAGGTCTACAGATTTGATTGATTTATCTTATAAGCAAAGCTTCCTTTTAATACTCATTTGGAGGACTTTGCACTTTTCCATTTTTTTTGGTTCAGTTTTCAGACTTCATGTCTCTAAGACATTCTGCAATTGTTTTTGACCTCCTGATGATTTAACTACTCAATAAATAACAGAATCATCTGGAAACAACATGAGAGGACTGCTCATACTTACTCCCAAATCATTTCTAAGATACAGAATAGTGGAAGACCAATAGCACTATCCTTAGGAAAGCCCAATATCAACTCTAATAATGGAAAGACCAGTTTGGCACTCAGCGATATCGTGAAGATAGTTTACGACTCACCACAAAGACATATGTTGAGCTGTAAAAGCAACATCGCCAAGAGAGAAGGCTGTGGCGCTCTCGTGTTACATCAGACAGAGTAGGTTACGTGCACATAGCTGACTGGGTTGCCGCTGGGGCACGGCCCACTATGCCGAAGTAGTGAGCCAGTCAGCTATGAACGCGCAACATACTCTGCCTGATGTCACACAAGAGCACCGTGGCGTTCTCTCTAGTTGGTGGTGGTAATAGGCACATAAAAAGACACACATATACATAAAATTCAAGGTTTCAGCCATTAGCCTACAAAACACCTGCAAGTTGTGCCTCAATGATCCATCCACAAACTCCAACAAGATCAAATCCAAACCCCATAACTCATTCCTCATGATCTTCAGCAACTTTATCCTAACAAACAATAACTTTTCCTTCAAGGGGAACGTATCAAATCAAATATATGGCATGACCTTTGGCAGCCGCATGCCAACCAATTTATGGGCCACCTAGAGGAAACCTTCTTATTATCCCAAAACCGAAAAGCACTGGTCTCGTCCACATTTATTGACTCTGGGTCAGGACAGCTTATTCTCCCTCCTTCACAACCTCATCTCCTTCTCCCCCATTGGTCCAACTCCACATTTCTGGATGTTAACGTCCATCTCACTGATGGCTCCATCACATTAAACCTGTCGAACACCAACAGTACCTACACATTGACAGTTGCTATCCTTTCCACATCAAAGAATCCCCACTTCAACCTAGGCAGCCACAGATGGTGTATTGGTAGTGACAAGAACTCCATTTCTCAATATGCTGAACGTCTCACAAGTGCCTTCACAGTCAGAAACTACACACCCCCCCCCCCTGGACCTACTCCACAAACAGATTTACTGTGCCATATCTCCACAAACCCCAAATCCTCCCTCCACCACCAGGAACCAGCCACAAAACAACACTCCCCTCATCATCCAATACCATCCTGTATTGGAGCAACTAAATCACACCCTTCACCAATATTTTGATTTTCTGTCATTAAGCCCATAAATGAGAGACATCATGCCCAAGATCCTCCCTAACCCTGATAAATAGTGTTCCATCAACCACCCAAATTCCATAACACCCTAGTCCATTACTATGACATCCCAAACCCCATGGGACCATGACCCTGTGAATGACCCTACTAGAGGATCTGCCCAATCCATCCACAAAGCACTTCCAGCCCCAACACAGGCTTATCCTATCCAATCAAAGGCTGGGCCACCTGTGAAAGCATCCATTTTATTTACTAACTGTGCTGTAATCACTAACCTGCTGTCCATTACATTAATGGTCACTGCCAACCATGGTCAAAAACAAGGTAAATCACCCCTGTGACACAGCATGCAGCTGAACATATGCTGGATTGTCATCTTGCACAATTGGTTATTCTGCTGGTTATTCATTCTTTTCTTGCACAATATTTCAACTGCATACCTTGAAGTCTTCTTCAGGAGCTTCAGTATCAGGAAGCACCTGAAAAAGACTGTGAGGTACGCAGTTGAAATATCATGCAAGAAAAGACGCGAATAAACGGCAGAATACCCGATTGTAAGATGACAATGCCTCATCAGGAAAACCTGAAGAATATGCTTGATTTCAATGGCTGCTGCACAACAAAACCATTATGGATGCCCCCGTCCAATTCAAGCTTTCATGGACTACATAGAGAGGAGTTACCCTTATAGTACATTTTCCAATCCTGAAATTATCCATCCCTCCCCTCCCTACTCCATTCCTAAGTTGCATTTTTTCCATCCCATTAGTATTTCCATTCCCAGTATGACCATGTTATATCCATCCCCAACACTGCCTTGCAACCTTCCTGTTCCCTCCTTCCTTCCTCTCTCCTCCCATTCCCTCAATGCAGAACGTGGTACGCAGTGCAGGGACTGAAGATGACAATATCTCCTCTGTTTTATGTGTCACCTTTCCCTCTCTGAGGAGAAAGTTCCAATCTAATCACATTTAAAAGACAACATTCCATAAGCACACAATTTGATTAAAAGCTGTTAGTAAGGTATGGTGTCAAAAACGCTTTGGGAAATCTAGAAATATGGAATCAATCTGAGTTTCCTTGTCTATAGCACTCATCATTTCAAGGAGGTAAAGAGCTACCTGTGTTCCAGAAGAATTATAATTTCAGATTCTGTGTCAACTAAGGGTCAATAGATCATTCTGTTTCAGGTACTTAATAAAGTTCGAACTCAGCATATATTCCCAAACCATGCTGCAAATTGATGTCAACATTGTATGTCTGTAATTCACTGGATTGCTCCTTTGCCTTTATAGAAGAGCAATGTGACCTGTGCAACTATCCAATTTTTTGGGTACAGAACATTCATTCAGTGTGTGGTTTTATATGACTATTAGATATGGATCTACTGCTTCAGCAAACTCTGACAGGAATGTAATAGATCGACAATCTTCACTCAAAGTCTTATTCTTGCCAAATGATGTAAGCTGCTTCACTACTCTGATAATATCTACTTTTATTTTACTTAATTCTAAAACTGGTATATTGATTTCATCTTCTTTGGTGAAGGAATTATGAAAAGTTGTGTTTAGCAACATTTTTTTTTTTTTAGCAGCAGTGTCATTGGTAGCATTACTGTTACCATGTCATAATGACAGTATTGTATGGGACTTGTCCCTAGTATAATAAAATAGTGGAGCTAATAAAATAGTGATCCATTATTACAAATATCAGGATTGTTATATGAAGTATGTAGGGCAAATGGCAAGAAATTTTGAAGTTTGATTTAAAGAGCACAATAATACAGAGAATGAGTAATCAGCTCTAGCAAAGCACCTCAAGATCAAACATTTATTGCGTAACATCACTGACAGGAAGAAGGTAAATCACTTTGAGGACATAGGATGTTTGCCATCCAGTCCAGAGGAAATTGAGATCTTTTGTGCTTTAAGGGACAATACCAACAATTTATTCAATGAGAAATTTGAACTGTCTAAAGGCCATTACTAAGAGCTGTTATCCAATAGTTATCAACTGTGCATCATCAGAGAAGCATGTTATCTGCCAATCGATGACCTTATCTGCTGCTTATATTTTATTAATGATGTCACCAAACAGCAGATGAATTTCGTAAGTATGTTAGTTTTGTGATTTGCATATCTGATACATGAGTCATCGTAATCATGCACCCCATTTTAATATATGCTTCCTTGTTTTCAGTACTTGGAAGTGAAATATAATACCAAAACATGTACTGTTTAGCACAGTTTTGGATGATGTTTTGTATGTAAACCCAATTTTTTTAAAAAATATATATATTTACCAGAATATCAAGGGTGAATTGTTGTCACTAATGACTAAAAAAGCATTAGACAAACACATGTTTGAAATTAGTCTCAACTTTTCTTTGAACCTTTCTGCTATTGTCATCTGAGTTGGGAGACCAGTAAAAGGCACCAATTATTACTTTAATTCATTCCCTGGGTGTGACTTCTACCCATGTTACTTCACAGGAACTATCAACTTACATTTCACTACATGATAGATTACTTTTGACAGTGCCAAACTTGTCACCACCTATTGTATTTCATCTATTTTTTTCCAAACAGCATTAGATCTTTTTCAAATATTTGTGATGAACTTAGCTAGCTTTCACTACATAAAATGATTTGTGGTTTCACGCTTTCTTTCTGATTGCAGAAACAGTGCACATCAGCAGATATCTGATGCTGCTGCCTTGTGCTAGCTGTCTGCTGCTCGTCGTTCAAGTGTTTCTGCAGTAAGGCAGTGAGGCTTCTACAGTACCAATGTTTGCTACCAACAGCAAGCAGAGTGCACATTGGTTTACTTCCCATCCTTAATAGCTGCATCCTTGAGGTCCCGTACATGCCCAACATTGGAAATTCCAACTACAAACAATCCCACCCTCTGTGTGTGTCCAGATCTTTCAGTCTGAAAGCACAAATGGCACCATCTGGCTAATAACATAGTCCATTTTCACAGGTAGGACCTCAAACCTGTTGGAAAGACAAACTAGGAAAGCCTTTTGATTGGTCCCCCAAAAAAGCTTTTGTTGGAAGCCATGCCTTGAGGCAATGTCCCACAGCCTCAAATAGTGTAAATGAAGCTATCACCACTTGAATCTAGGGCAAACTGTCACCAACTCAGCCTGCATCTGTACACAACAGTCATAGTCCCTATCCATAATAAGATGGAAAGCTAGAAATTCACAGATAAATAGAAGCCTATTGATGTGTGCTGCCTTACTCTACAGTATAAACCAAGAAAAACATGACTAAAATGTACCTCAAGCTATTGTAGCTCCATGAACAACTAAAACAGACTGTTCACAAGAGTATACAATAAAATAAGAAATTGAGGGGAAAAGCACACATAAAAATCAGTATATGTTGCTTCCAATAAGAAGCTGACTACTCTTATGACAAGAGAGCACTATGTGCTATGGTCTATTCTCAGTGGTGGTCACTTAGTGAGTCTGCTGTTTGTAAAACTTTCTCTATATCCTCTGTCAGACCCCTTGGTGAGGATTCTACAATGCACAGCAATACTCCAAAATAGGATGGACAAGTGCAATGTAGGCAGTTTATCGTTTTGCAGTTGCTTTTGATCTTCTTCTGACTTTACTAACCAATAAATGACAGCATTATCTGTAACAGACTAGGAGAACTGCTCGGATTATCTCATAAATTGAATATAAAGACTAGGGACAGTAGGGGCACACTGTAACACTTGCCTGGGGAACACAAGGTATCACTTGTTTTACTCTGCAACTCTCCACCAGTTACTCCATATTGTGCTCTTTCTGGCAGAAATCACAAATACAGCTGCACAATGAGACAATATTCCATAAGGAAGCAGTTTGACTATAACCCACTTTTTAGGGGCAGTGTCAAAAGCATTCTGGAACTTTATAAATATGAAACTGATTTGGGATCCCTTGTTGATAGAACTCATCAGTTCATCTGAGTAAAAGTAGTGGTGGTTTAGGGTGCTCAACATCGAGGTCATCAGCAGTGTGAGCAAAAAGCTAGTCGTGCTTCATAAGAAAGATACTCTTTGAATCCATGTTGACTAAGGGTCAATTGGTAGTTCATAATGTTGCAAAATACTGCTGCAAACTGACATCAGTGATATAGGCCTCTAATTTTCCAGATTACTCCTGTTGTGTTTCTTGAATATTGGAGGGACCTGTAAAAAAGTATTATCATTATGCTATGAGTCCAAAGGCTAGAATCTTCAAGTCTCTCCCAAGTACACAACCTCCTTTCATGATTCTTAAACAAAGTCTTTGATGTAAATTCTTCCCATTCCATTTCTGTGTGGGGTGGTACAGTAACCGTGTTAAGTCAAACTCTTGAATAAAAGATTGTCTTGGTTCCAAAACCTTTTATTGAAATGACGCATTTTGCCCAGTTAGAGCATCTTCAGATTTCTGACCATAGATTACATTGTTATTGTCTTGGTAAGACATCCTATGGCTGCATTTTAACCTATACACCCTCTATCACAGAGTAAGTAAAACATCAGTACCTAAAGTATTACAATCCCTTAGTACTGATTTCAACATTGTTTTGTAGCTAACAAAATTAAATTTTTTTGAAATATTGCCATGTAAAATTTGTAAGATGTGAATCATTTTTTTTTCTTCTTTATCAGAAATATGAAGATGCTCTACCTGGGTGAAACATGTCATTTCAATAAAAGTTTTGCAACCAAGACAATAAGAAGTCTTTGGTGTGATTAAATTGTACTTCATGCAAAATGTACGAGCTGCCTTCCTCTTCTATTTTTCCCTCCAGTCAATATTACCAAGCTACTTTTTCCTTCACTTGATTTTCCTTCTATTGTATTCCATTAAATTTTTGTCTTCCTCGATTACTTAAATCATTTCTCTTTTCTCTTTAGACATTATTTTAATCCCATCATCATCAGAGGAATTAATATACATGTATGCTAGACTCTTTATCCTCCATCCACACTATAATAGTTTTTTGATATGTCATTCCTGGTAGATTAACTGCATTTCTGTTGACTTATATTGGACCTATTCTGTATTATCCCAATTTCAATTTGCATTTATCCCACTGTAATCACCAGATCAAGCAGTCTTCTGTGTCTTACCACTGCACTTCATAAACCCCACCTTGTCTAACTTCAACATATTCCTTCCTCTTTTTGAATTCTCTGGCTGAAATTGCTGGTCATTGTTTTATTGAAAGTCACAGTCTCAAAACTTATGATTCTTTTGTCCTAATAAAATCTTGTGTTATTAATTAAATCTTATCTTTCTGCAATTTCTTCATATTTAATTTACAGTTCAGGCCAGAGTCCACATCTGTAGAGCTATATATGACTGTACTTCTTATAAACCTCTGGAAAAATGAGAAGCAGTCATGTGAACTCAAGATCACTGACAGTAAACCAATAATTTACTAAAAATTAAGTTACTAGGGGAAAGGAACAGATAGAAGGCATACCGTATATATCCGCAGTTAAGACGACCTTCAAATAAGACGAGGTACGAATTTTCATCAAAATTTTATAGTTTAAACATATATCTGGCCTATAAGACGACCTCCAAGTAACCATACTTATCTGAATGCATGCCGTACTTTTTTTCCAATTTTGGGATCTACACCTGCCAATTAGATTCAGAGGAAAAGTTTCAGGGAGTTCCAAAAAATGTCGTTAGAAGCCGCCATAAGTAGTTTTTGTGATTGGTATACCTGGATTTCACCATTTGTTGCTGTGTTAGCGGTCTGCTTTTGAACTTTCGTGCGTGTAGTGCTGTGTTGTGTCCAAACGTGAAGAACCATGTTCTTTTTACACCGGGAAGTTTAAAAGAAAAAGTAATTTCTTTCATGGAGACGACATTTAATCGCGCAGATGCATGTATTATGTGGGTGAAAACATATTAAACTGCCATAGAACAGAAGATAAAGGATTTCAAAGGAAGCTGCTATTGTTGTGTATAGCTCCGAAATATTTTAACCCTTTCACTGCTCAGAACGTAAATGTACTCTAACTGTTTCAGTGCGACCCTGAAACGGTTAGAGTATATTGAGAATTTGGCAAGCGACATTGTAAAATCAAGCTGCATTGTAAATAATTAATCCTATTCCTGCTTTATGGCATATAGGTATTGTTTGTACCCTTGTCCACTCTGTAAATTAATAAAGCTCAAAAAGCGAATTTTTTTTTTTTTTTTTCAAAAAAAGTTGCACAAAACTTTGTTTTCATAAATATTTCCTCCACGTTGTAAATTTCATCAGGGTAGTATCGCAGATGTGCTGCATAGCCATAAGCGAATGTTTCTGAACCAGTGATTCGCGTACTCTGTGCCTTCACATACAAAAAATTCTTATTTGTCCTACACATAAGCTAACTTTCTTTTTTAAGTATGTGAGGGTGTGTAGTGTCCAAATATACGGTAAAGATATATATATATATATATATATATATATATATATATATATATATATATATATATATATATATAATATATATGACGCCCTCGGAATTTGGGAACTATTTTTATGATTCAGCCATTGTCTTATCTGCGGAAATATACGATATGTTATTGTTGTGATCTACAGTCCAGAGACTGGTTTGATGTAGGACTCCTCCCTCTCTATCCTTGCCAATCTAATCAGTAATGTAAATCATTATAGCTGAATTTGTTGTTGTTTTGACCTTCAGTCTGGAGACTGGTTTGATGCAGCTTTCCACCATACTCTATCCTAAGCAAGCCTCTTCATTTTCTCATAAGAACCTGCTTACTGTATACGCCTCTTAGACTCCCTCTGCAATTTTTATCCTCACACTTCCATCCAATGCTAAACTCATGATTCCTTGATGTCTACGAATGTGTCATACCAATCGATCACTTCTTTTAGTCAATGTATGCCACAAATTCCTCTTCTCCCCAATTCTATTTAGTACCTCCTTATAAGTAGCATGACCTGCATACCTAATTTTCAGCACTGATCTGTAACCCCACATTTCAAAAGCTTCTGACCTCTTCCTGTCTGAACTATTTATCATCCATGTTTCACTACAATAGTACAGCAACCATCAAAATTATTTATTTTGCTGCCCTAGTAAAGAAACTCATCTACCATCTTTATTGTTTCATTACCTAATTCATTTCCTTCAGCATCAGCTAATGTTCTTAGAAATGCATTCAGTTACCATTGTTTTGCTCTTGTTACTGTTCATCTTATAAGCTCATTTCAACACATTGCCCATTCTGTTCAAGTGCTCTTCCATGTCCTTTGCTATCTCTCACAGATTTAGAATGTCATCAGCAAAACACAATGTCTATATTTTTCACCCTGAACTTTAATTCCTTCTCCAAATACATTTCAAAACAGATTTCCTACACTTAAATTAATATTTGAGGTAACAAACTTCTCTTTTCCAAAAACACTTTACTATCCATTGCCATTCTGCATTTTAAGTTTCCCAGTGACCATGAACATAATCTATTATGAAATTAGATGCTTTTGAGACTGTGAATACTCCACTGTATGGATACAGATGTTATCGTGACAAGATCTAAAGGGCATAATCTTCACAGAGGCATGTTACAAGCAGTGTTGCAATTGTTAATCAAAATAGATACACTTGTGTCCAAAATTAAAGCAACAAACAAATTTTGCACAGTTGCATTTATTTTGTCACAAAACAGTTTATACAGGAAATACCAAAATGGAAATAAGGTAAAGAATACCAAATGGTAACAACTGCAACATGCATGAAAGTAGACAACAATGTTTTCTTCTTTTTTTTCACATTAGCATATTTGCACACTTATTCTGACAACTGATTAAGGTGCACAGCATGAGGCATTCTTATGATAGCAGCAATACATTCACGAGAATTATGGGGAATGCTGTGAATGATATCATCAAACTCATTTGACACACTAATGCCCATTTGTCTTGCAGAGCTGCTTGCAAGTCTCGGAGAGTGGTTGTAGGATACTGAACCGATGCAACCAGAATCCCTATTGAATCTCTCAGTTGTTCTACGGGATTGAAATCAGGAGAGTAAGCAAGTTAAACCATTCATTCAATATCTTCAATTTCATCAACCACCTATGCTCTATGAGGACAAACATTATCGTCCATCACTAGAAAGACTTGGCACATGGCACCTTGCAATAACTGCACATTAATTCACAAGATCTTATTGAGTTACCTGACAGCAACTAATGGTAAGCCTTGGTGATTCATCTGTACAATTTCATGTGTTCAAGTGATAAATGTAATCCCTGCCCACACCATAAGGGATCTTTCTCAATATCAGTCCCTTTTCACAATGTTTGGATCCCAAAATTGTGTTCTGTGCTCCCAACAAACACAAATCCATCAAGAATCACTCTACAGATGAAACTGCGATTCATCTGTGAAAAGAAAATAGATCTACTGTTCAACAATCCAGGTGGCATTGTGATGATTCAACTTGATTAGATTAGATCTGATTAATACATGTTCCATAGATCATGAATATGACACTTTGTAATGACGTGGAATGTGTCAGGTTAACGAAGGGTGTTCGTAGAAGATGTTACATTACACAGAATATTACATGGCACTCCCCCCCCCCCCCCCCAAATTTAATAATTTATATTAAAAACTCATCCAATGAGTGGAAGAAGTTGGCATTCAGAAATTCTTTTAATTTATTTTTAAATGCTAGTTGGCTATCTGTCAGGCTCCTGATGCTGCTTGGCAGGTGACCAAAGACTTTTGTGGCAGCATAATTTACCCCTTTCTGTGCCAAACTCAGGTTTACCCCAACATAGTGAAGATCATCCTTTCTTCTGGTGTTATAGCTGTGCACACTGTTATTACTTTTGAACTGGGTTGGATTATTAACAACAAATTTCATAAGTGAATATATATACTGTGAAGTTACTGAACACAAAAACCCTAAATTTGGCAATCTTTTACAGAAACTATAACTTTAGTGCCTACTTCAATGTGAGCAGCTTGTGATAGTTTCCACATTGAAATCCTGTCTCGTGATTTGGTAGTTAATCATCAACACCTTCCCTGTGTGATGCTACAGCTGTCAGTGATGATAAAGCAGAAGTACTAAAGACATTCCTTTCCAACATTCCTTCACCAAAGAAGATGTAGTAAATACTCCAGAATTTGAATCATGAACAACTGCCAACATGTACAACTTACAAGTAGATACCCTCGGACTAGTAAAACAACTTAAATCGCTTAATAAAAGTAAGTCTTCTGGTCAATATTGTATACAAATTAGGTTCCTTTTAGAGTATGGAGATGCAATAGTCTCATACCTGGATATAATATTCAACCACTCTTTCAGTGAAAGAACCATACCCAAACACTGAAAAGTTGCACAGGTTACTTCAGTATTCAAGAGAAGTAGTAAAAGTAATCCATAAAATAACTTATGTTGATCTGCGGACGGATTTTCAACCATATACTTTGTCTGAACATGATGAACTACCTTGAAGAGAAAGACCAATTGACCCCTAGTGAACACAGATTCAGAAAGTATTGTTATTTTGAAATACAACTAGCTCTTTACTCACACAAAGTGATGAGTGCTACTGGCAAGAGATTTCAAATCAATTCCATATTTTTAGATATCCAGAAGGCTTTTGACTCTGTACCTCACAAGGATCTTCTAATTGTATTGCATGATTATGAAATTACATCTAAGTTATGTGATTTAGTTTGTGATTCCCAGTCAGAAAGAACACAGTTCGTAGTGATTTATAGAAAGTCCTCAAGTAACACAGAAGCAATATCTGATGTTTCGCAGGAAGGTGCTATAGGACCCCTATTGTTCCCCATCTTCATAAACAATTTTGCAGACAAACTGAGCAGCTGTCTTCTACATCTACATCTACATGTATACTCCGCAATTCACTATAAGGTGTGTGGTGGAGGGTACACTGTACCACTACTAGGCATTTTCTTTCCTATTCCACTCCCAAATAGAACGAGGAAAAAAAGAATGCCTATATGCCTCCATATGAGCCCTAATTTCTCTTATCTTGTCCTTGTGATCATTACATGAAATGTAAGTAGGCGGCAGCAAGATCGTACTACACTCAGCTTCAAATTCCAGCCCTCAAAATTTCCTCAACAGAAATTCTCGAAAAGAACGTTGTCTTTCCTCCAGGCATTTCCGTGACACTCGCGCATTGGTTGAACCTACCAGTAACAAACCTAGCTGCTCGCCTCTGAACTGCTTCTATGTCTTCCTTTAAACTGATCTGCTGCGGGTCCCAAACACTTGAGCAATACTCAAGACATGGTCGTTCAAGCATTTTATACGCGGTCTCCTTTACAGGTGAAGAACATCTTCTCAAAATTCTCCCAATAAACCGAAGTTGGCTGCCCGCCTTACTCACAACTGTCCTTACATGTTCGTTCCATTTCATATCACTCTGCAATGTTACACCTAGATATTTGAACGACGTGACAACAACAAGAAGCTCACTACTAATGCTGTATTCGAACATTAAGGGAGTTTTTCCTACTCATGCGCATCACCTTACAGTTTTCTACATTAAGAGCTAGCTGCAATTCTTCGCACCAACTAGAAATTTTGTCTAAGTCATCCTGTATGCTATTACAGACATTTAAAGACGACACCCTCCCATACACCACAGCATCATCATCAAACAGCCACAAATTACAACTTACTCTGTCCATCAAATCATTTATATAGATAGAAAATAATAGCGGTCCTATCACACTCCCCTTGGGCACGCCTGACGATACACTTGTCTCTGATGAACACTCGCTGTCGAGAACAACATACTGTGTTCTATTACTTAGGAAGTCTTCCAGCAAGTCACAAATCTGTGACCTATTCCATAAGCTCGTATCTTCGTTAGCAGTCTGCAGTGTGGCACCACATTGAATGCCTTTTTGAAGTCACGAAAAACACAATCCGCCTGTTGCCCTTCATCCATGGCTCGCAAGATGTCATGTGAGAAAAGGGCAAGCTGAGTTTCACATGAACGATGTTTCCTAAACCCGTGCTGATTCATAGAAAGAAGCTTTTCCGTTTCAAGGAAATTTACTGTTGTGGTCACGGAAAACAACTCTCTCACTGCTACACAGAACACTGGCGTGCACTGGCTGTACGAGTACCCGCGAAGTGAGCTCGTACCTCGTAAACAACACACTGCACGCAGAGCACAACTCCGCGCTGTTTGGGTCATTGACCCGCCCGTGGCGTGCTCTGGCGTTTGCCGCATTTTCCCGCGGCGCACTCTCGCGGCCGACTTCCGACGTATGTTATCGGCTGTGTGTGTGCCTTACATCATTTACTATATTCGAACTGAGAATATGCTCAAAAATTCTACATGAAACTGATGTCAATGATATTGGCCTGTAATTGTGTGGGTCAGTTCTTTCCTTTATTATAAACGAGAGTCACCTGCGCTTTTTTCCAATCTCTAGATTGTTGTTTGTGGATCATGATGTTATAAAACATCTAATAAAGTCACCTGAGGACCAAAAATAACTACAGAACAATTTAGATGAGATATCTGTATGTTGCAAAAATTGGGCAATTAAGCCTAAATAATGAAAAGTGTAAGGTCATCCATTTAAACACTGAAGGATAGCCATTAAACTTCAATTACACAATAAATCAGTCAAATGAAAGTGCTGTAATCCAACTAAATACCTATGAATTATGATCACAAACAACTTAAATTGGAAAGAACACAAGGAAAATGTTGTGAGGAAGGAGAATCAAAGGCTGTGTACACTACATTTGTGTGTCCTCTTTTAGAGTATTGCTACACAGTGTGGGATCCTATCCAGGTGGACTGACAGAGAACATAGAAAATGGTCAGAGATGGAATGTTCATTTGGTACTATCATGTTGCAGGGGGCAGTGTGTCGGAAATTATCTATGAGTTGTGGTTAAAATTATTAAAAGAAAGAGATCACTCATTGTGGCAAGATCTATTCCTGAAATTTCTTTGTCCTCTTTTTCCTCCAAATGCAAATATACACCTACATAGCAAGACATAATAAAATTAGAGTAATCAGATATAATATGGAATGATTTAGGTGTCCTTCCCCCCTCCCCAGGTGCTATTTGAGATTGGAACACTGAATGTGGTTCAGTTATTCCTTTGTCAGGCTTTGAGATTGGAATGCTAAATGTGGTTCAATTAACCCTTTATCAGGCTTTTCAATGTGAACTGCAGATTAGATATGTAGATCTAAATGTGTAGAATAAGGTTTTATGATTTCCTGTCTGTGCTTAATTTCGTGTCCTTGTTTGATCAAGTAGATAGTTATGCATATGCTTTATGAAGCTTTTTATTTGTTGGTAAAAATAAGACATATGGTATGGAGGGATTCCAAGGCTCAATCTTTTGGCTCTAGATAGTCAATCGACAATGCTGCAAATTGGGCAATGCTGAACATGAAAATTTTGTCTTTACTACAACTACACTTAATGAAGTTTGAAAAACTAACTGATCCAACAAAAGATCATAGTACTTTCTGAAGAAATAATATAGAAAATATCAATGGGAAGTCTAGGTTGAAAAAAAGCAATAATACCAGCCTGAACATGCTACTGTTGAAGCATATATGAATATGTTTAAAATACTCTGAAAGAAAGGTGAGGAACTAGTTGCCCAGTCTTCATTCTGCCTTCCACACCAAAACGTTTGACGTGGGAACATATTCACACTGTTTTAAGAAGAACTTGCTTGTACCCAGTCTCTCTTTGTCGTGCAACCTTCACACTAGCATCTCCCTCTCAGTGCCACTGTTTATGAAATGTCTCTTTCACACTGCCACTATCAATCAACATTACTGAAACTGTCTCTTTCCCTCCATGACTGACTATTGTCTCCAGGGCAATCTCCTCTCTCTTCCACCATCACTGTTTGTCATTCAAATACTTCTCTTAAAATGGAATGATACATATTTCAAAATATCTGCCAAGTCTGCATGAACATAGTACAAAATATTATGCACTTCAATTTGTTGGATGTAAAAGGAAACATCTCAAGAACAAAATGAAATATCATAGTGTTCTCAGTTTTAAATAACATTTTGGTATCTTCCCTACATTTCATACACTGCTGTGTACATGCTACAATCAACCATACAAAACTATATGCAAAACATTAGTGTTTTTGGTGGTCAAACTCCTAATTTGATGCTTCACAGTAACTGTAATGAACTACTAGTAAAGATATAAAATTCTAAAATATGAAAAAAAAAAAAAAATTACTAAGTAATTTTCTTGAAATCTAAATATATATAAATGAATTGCTAAAACTCTAGAACGGCTGAACAGATTTGGCTAATTTTAGTCTTGAAATATTCGTGTAAGTCCAGGGAATGTTTAAATTGTGATAAAATATGGAAAAGTTGTCCAGAAAAGAGGAAAATCTGGAAAAAACTGAAACAATTTTTTTTCCAGTGAGCTATCAATACTGTTCGTCCAACTGCGATAAAATTTTGTACATTTCATGTTGAAAGCAAGAGGAAGGTTCGTATCAAATAAAAATTTGTAAAAGTCATCCGAAAAGTAGGAAAATTTAGGAAAAACTGTAGGCGAATTTTTTTTATGAATAAAAATCAATTGCCACATGGTTGTAAGAGCATCACTTGAGTACGGCTTGACAGGACATGGTTTGTATGAAAGAAAATTTTTGGAAAACTAGAAAATTGAGAAAAACTGAAAGTGCATTTCTCATTATGTTTTTGATTGAATTCAGCATTATAACTGACTATTAGCACGATGGAGGGTTTTATTTTATTTTATTTTTATTTATTTATTTATTTATTTATTTTATATTATTATTGTTATTATCTTGGAAAAGTTTTCAGCAAACAAAATAGGGACAGGTAAAACAGAAAGTTGCAAAATTCTAATGAAATTCATTTTTCAGTATGTTTCTAAATGTACTCAACATTATAAGCTGAAAACTGGTTCATCCGATTGCGATAAAATTTGGATCATTTGACGTTCAACGAAAGATGAACGTTCTTATGAACTAAAAATTTGGGAAAGTTACCCAGAAAATTTGAAAATTCGTGAGAAACTGAAAGTGCTTTTTTCAATGGGATACCAATATCATTCATCTGATTTTGCATATTTGACGCTCAAAGCAAGAGTTAACGTTCTTATCCAAGTTTCCCGGAAAATTGGAAAATTCAGAAAAAATAGAAAGAGATTTCTCTACGAAATAGCAATATCATTCATCTGATTGCAATAAAAGTTTGCACATTTGATGCTGAAGTAAAAGATTGGAATAGTTGGCCAGAAAATAGGAAAATTTGCGGAAAACTGAAAGAGTTGTTTTCTTTGGGATATCAATATCATTCGTACAATTGCGACAAAATTTTGCACATTTGATGTTCACTGATACTTAGCCTGTCTGATGATGCCTTTATAAAGGTACAGAGTGTAAAATAGATATGATAAATTAATATGGTTTATATTAAGAGGTAACTGATACGAAGTTCACTGGGTCATCTAGTAAGATGATAAGTTTTATTGTGACCAGGACACTGTCTCCCTGCACTGCCGATCAGGACTCTTAGCATAGAATTAAGAGAATATGTCTAAGGCAGTGAAAGGGATAAGCTTGGTTACTTTGAACCTCTGTAAATTGTTTATGGATAGTTATAACAGAAAAAAAACTCTCTGTCAATGAACAAATAAAGTTTTTATAAAGACCACCCTAGATCACACTCATTGTACACAAACCACTTGTAGATAATTAGAATCATTTGTTATAATAATTAAATGTAATTGACAGCCACTCGTGAGGCACAGTGTCATAAGACTTCCGGAAATCTAAAAATAAGGAAATGATTTGAGATCCCGTGTCAACAGCACTCATCACGTTGTGTGAATAAAAATGATACTTTATGTTGACTATGGGTCATTATGTTCGATTAATGATGAAAATTCTCCTCAGAGATAATAAATATTGTTGAAATGAGATAGAATGGCTGGCCAGTACTTACCATTGTGCTGTACCGCCGATAGTAACACAAAATGAAAAAAAAAAAAAAAAAAACAGAGAAAAAGGGGACAAAGGGACAAGCTTTCGGAACAGAGTTCCTTCGTCAGGTGGGAAAGAAGGGAAGAATAAAGGATGGGAATAGAAGGGAAAGGTGGTTCACGACCTAGGTAATGAAGGTGGTGTTTCGGAAGTGACATTATGTCAATCTTTTCAACATAGTTCATACTGTTTGAAAAAAGTATATGTTTCAAAATCACACTTCTAATCAACATATGATATGGGTCTGTATTTTTGTGGATCTATTGCAATTCTTGAATATTGGGGTGACCTGTATAACTTTCCAGTCTTTTGGTACAGATCTTTCATTGAGTGCATGGTTGCATATGATAGCAAGATATGGAGCTACTGCACCAGCATACTCTGAACAGAACCTAATTGGTATACAATCTGGACTGGGAAGAGTTGCTTTTGTTGAGTGATTTCAGTTGCCTTACTTCTCCAAGGGTATCTCATTCTAAGTCGTCCAAGCTGGTAGCTGTTCTTGATTCAAATTCAGGAGTATTTACTTCATCTTCTTTGATGAAGAAATTTTAGAAAACTGGGTTTAGCAACTTGGCTTTAGCAGTGCTGTCATCAGTAGCATCACCATTGCTATCACTTTGTGAAGGTATTGATTGTGTTTTACTACTAGAGTACTTTACATATGATGGGAATTTGTTTGGATTTCTGTAAGTGGGGTCTATCACTTCTACCACATTTGTCTTCCAAAGCTGACACACTATGATCACCAAAAACCCTAATGTCCATCCTGTACACACAGCCACATAAGCTACATAATTAACTTGTAAAACATCTCTTTTGATTTTCTTGTAATTTCCAGTGTAGTGTGTCTTCCCACTTGCACATTAGGTTGTTTTAATGGGCTCCTAAAGGTGGACTAACTTTAAGGTGCAATAAATCCATGATATGAAAGTTGTGGCCTTCCCTTGTAGGTAGTTTGTGTTTTAATTATCAATTATCATTAATACATGTTCAATTTAGTTAAACCTTTATGGGAAGATGTTACTGATGTTCTTGATAGGCATAACTCATCAGTGATAGCAATATTTTTATTCATCTATGGACTACTTTCACAACAATAATGGACATCTGCTATCACAACTTAAGAATGCATATTCAAGGAGTTGGCCAAAGACTTGTAAAAGGAACATTTCCAGTATTTGTCTGTAATAATTTTGTGAAACCTTGGAAAATCTAAATCATGATGGCTATATACACAAACTGGAGACTACATCCTTCCAAACACTGTGTTTAAAACTATGCAATGTCATCTGGTTTATTGCTAGTGAACAACAGTGTTGTGATTATATCTTCTTTAAAAGTAGTTATTTATTTAACAATGTGAAAACCTATTGTTACATTCTTCAGTCATTTTTTCAATAGGCTAGTGATCACTGCACACATTATACACACAAAACTTCAAAATGTAACACCATACCCACTATAAGGCATGAGGACCATGGTAATCACTTTTGATTTCCAATTTAGTGTACTGTACCCATTGGCGGACTAAGGCTGTTGGAGGCCTCGGGTGGCGCAAAACAAAATGAGGCCCCCAAGACAAGAGGCCCGAGGCGGTTGTGCCCCCCTCCACCCCCCTCCCCTATCGTCTGCCACTGCCTGTACCACAATTCTCCATCAAATTGTCTGAAGGAATTGATTCAGAAAAATCACTACTTTTTGGATGAATCATTCTTTAGAACTACAGTGTGCAGAAACAGACATACATCAAATAGGCTTGTATGGCTATGTTGTCCAATTGAAAACATAGTAAGGTGGTGTGTCAAGTGGAGTGAGTTAGAGAAGAAAGGAGTCTGTGAGTAGGAGGGAGGATATGAGAAGGGTGTCTGATGTATGGGAGTGATAAGTAACATTTGCACAGAATGTGAATAAGGCCAAGATATCATAGGCAGGAGTGTATTGCAATGGAGGGAGAGAGAGAGAGAGAGACTTTGGAGAAGTAAATGTGAGCGCAGAATAAGTAAAGTTTGCACAAAGATGAATGGCCGGGGGGGGGGGGGGGGGCAGTGCCACAGAAAATCAATGTACCTTGATTCCACAGGACTATGGGATTGGAGTATGTCTTACAAGAACAACTCCTATCTATGCAATTATCAGAGGAGATTGTGCTGAGGGTGACGATGCAGAAGGTAAATGATTGTGAAGAAGCCACTTTAATCAAGTATGCTGTATAAAGCAGTGTGTTTTGCCATTGGCTGGTGTATGTAGATGTATGCTATAGCTGTGGATGAGGATCCATCCAACAGTTATCATCTTTCTTAGTCTTGCTTATGTACCTAAGGACAATTCAGTGTCTGAACTACTCAGTGAGTTGTGATCTTTATATCTTAAATAAGATTTCGCAAAGGATTTTATACTCACATATTTATTTATTTATTTGTATAACAAAATGATGTTTACAGCTGTGCAGGCTGAGTTCAAGAGACAAAATATAAACATGTCAAACTTTTTTTTTTCACATTACATGGTCACAATTCAATTTTTTTTGAAATTCCAATACCCTGTTACCTTCTCTAGTGGCGTTGGAACGTAAGAAAAAATAATTTAAAAATAAATAAATAAAAACTATTTTCTGTGTTTTTCTCTTCAACTCTTCATTACATTCATATGTATCAGTAGTTGAAATCTCAAAATACAGATGTTCATATTTATGCACATACCTTGCTGTTCGCAAAAAGCAGACCAACTCCCTCAAGACAGACTTGCAATAAGCCACCTTCACCAGTTCGCATATCTTGTACTGGGAACTCTCCTCCAAGTTCTACTCCCGCAAGGGCACCACTACCTCTTGCGGCTGCTCGCTCCATCGCTTCTTTTATGCAGTAGTAGAGATCTTTACACTATGGAAAGAAAACATACACTTCATTATATGATTCAATTTTTACTAAAAATATATTTCAATAGAAAACCAAGCAAGGGAAAGTGAAACACAACACTTCAAACATAGTCTCTGAGAGCAAAACGATGAGCTGCAACAGGCACATAAACAAGACACTCATAGACACAACACAGGCTATTGGTCATTAGCTTTCGGCAGTAAAGAGGAAATTCACAGAATCACACAGTCACACTTCACAGTCGTCATCTCGAGCTGCTGAACTCTAAATCACACTCTGCGGTGAGGGGGTAGGAGGAGAAGGAAGGGGAGGGAGAGACAGGTAGGTTGCATGGTAGTGGTGTGGATGGATACAGCAAAGCGTTACAGAGCATGTACAAACTAAATGGGTGGAACAAAATGTAGCTTAGGAACGGAGTGGGAGCTGGGGCAGGGGAGGGAAGCAAAACAAGCATGCTGGCGCACACACACACACACACACACACACACACACACACACACACACCACACACATACACAGAATGGGAGAGGTGTAGGATAGAAGGGGCAGGAACTGTTAGGTGCGAAGAAAAGAGGTTTATGAAGGTTGAGGCCTGGATAATTTCATGAGTGGAGAATGTAGTATAACAATAACTCCCATCTGTGTAAAGCTGGTGGTTATTGAGAGGTTACAGATGGCCCAGGGTATGAAGTATCAGATGAAATCGAGCATATAATCTACTGCATGTTGTACCACAGGGTGGTCTACCTTGTTATTGACGCAAGGAAGCTTCTCTCTGCATGGACCATAAACAGGTTGGCACAGGAGGGTGACATGGAGGTGCCCATTGCTGTGCTAAATATTTGATTGTAAACTTTCCCACTTGAAAGTTATGAGGAATGAAGTATTGGATTTAATTCAGAGGAACATTGTAATGGACAAGTAAGGCTCCACCATCTCCATCAGTTTATTTCCTGGATCCTTACTTGTCAGAGTGGATACCACTTTCCTATACACCAGCATTCCACACATTCCACGTGCCCATGCTCTTGCCCATCTCAACAACCTCTTCCAATTTCCCTCTGAATTGAAACACAATACCTCATTCCTCACAACCCTGATCAAATTTATGATTTGGACTCAGGTTCAGGACACCCTATCCTCATTCCTTCACAACCTCAACTCCTTCTCCACCATCAGTTTCACTTGGTGCTTCTCAACCCAAAAAAGTAACCATCCTGGATGTCAACCTCCATCTCCACTGACGGCTCCATCCAAACCTCTGTCCACATTAAACCTACTAATTACCAACAGTACCTATACTTTGACAGCTGCCATCCATTCCACATCATAAAATCCCTGCCATACGTCATTGCCACATGTGGAAAGTGAATTTGCAGTGATGAGAAGTCAACTTACCCATTATGGCGAAGGCCTCACAAAGGCCTTCACAGAGAGGCATTACCCATCTGATTTGTAAACAGATTTCCTGTGCCATATCCCCACACACTACCAATCCTCCCTCCAACCCCAGTAACCAGTCACAAAAGAGTGTCCTTCTTGTCACCTAATATCACCCCATACGGGAACAACTAAATCCACATCTTACATCATAGCTTTGATTATCTGTTATCATGCATGTTTTTGTTAGGAACAGCCAATAAGGATCACACTTAGGAAATGAATGGAAATCATTTAGTTCTAGTACAGTGGATGTAGAAGAATTGTGGACTAAATTTAAATGCATTGTAAATAAAGGGTTATAGAAATATGTGTCTGTAAAGCTGATTAAGGATGGAAAAGATCCACTGTGGTATAATAATAATGTTGAAAAAGTGCTGAGAAAACAAAGGCTGTTGCAATCTCGGTTAAAAAAAAAACAACCATGAAAATGATGACAGACAAAAGCTAGTAGAGATTTGTGCGGCTATAAAAAGCTCAATGCACAAAGCATACAATAATTACCACAGCCATACCTTAGTAAAATATCTTTCTGAGAACCTGAAAAATTTCTGGTCCTACGTAAAATCGATAAGCAGGTCAAAGGCCACCATCCAGTCACTCATTGACCATTCCGGGGCAAAAATAAAAGAAATCAAATGGAAAGCTGATGTTCTAAATTTAACTTTTAAGAAATCTTTCATGCAGGAGGACTGCACATATGTACCATTATTTGACCAATGTACAAACTCCAAAATGGAGGACATAGTAATAGGTATTGCCAGTGTAGACAGCAGCTGAGAGTGCTAAAAACAAAAAAGTCTTCTGGTTCGGATGGAATATCAGTTTGGTTTTACAAAGAGTATTCTGCAGCATTGGCCCCTTACTTAGCTTGCATTTATCGCAAATATTTAATTCAGCACAAATTTCCTTGTGATTGGAGAAAAGTTCAGGTGACTTCCATTTATAAGAAAGGAAAGAGAACTGACTCACATAATTACAGGCCAATATCGTTGACATCAGTTTCCTGTAGGATTTTGGAGCATATTCTCAGTTCGAATATAGTAAATTTTTTTTCTTGAGATGGAAAAGCTTCTTTCTATGAATCAGTGTGGATTTAGGAAACATCGTTCATGTGAAACTCAGCTTGCCCTTTTCTCACATGACATCTTGCGAACCATGGATGACGGGCAACAGGCAGATTGTGTTTTTCTCAATTTCAATAAGGTATTTGATGCGGTCCCACATTGCAGACTGCAAACGCAGATACAAGCTTATGGAATAGGTTTACAGATTTGTGACTGGCTGGAAGACTTTCTGAGTAATAGAATGCAGTATATTGTTCTTGACGACGAGTGTTCATCAGAGATGAGTGTATTGTCAGGCGTACCCCAGGACCGCTATTATTTTCTATATATATAAATGATCTGATGGACAGACTAACTAGTAATCTGCGGCTGTTTGCTGATGGTGCTGTGGTGTATGGGAGTGTGTCATCTTCAACTGACAGTAGTAGCATACAGGATTACTTAATCAAAATTTGTAGTAGGTGTGAAAAAAGGCAATTAGCTCTAAATGTAGAAAAATGTAGCGTTTGAATACAGCATTAGTAGTAAGCTTCTTGATGCAGTCACATTGTTCAAATATCTAGGCAAAACA
The DNA here is from genome assembly GCA_026315105.1 of Locusta migratoria. Lineage (NCBI taxonomy): Eukaryota > Metazoa > Arthropoda > Insecta > Orthoptera > Acrididae > Locusta > Locusta migratoria. Next base: position 333,513,709 of record CM048746.1, on the reverse strand, counting down.
TGGCAGAGCGATATCAAATGGAACGAACATTTAAGGACTGTTGTAAGTAAGGCGAACAGCCGACTTCAGTTTATTAGGAGAATTTTGGGAAGATGTACTTCATCTGTAAGGGAGACCACATATAAAATGCTTGTATGACCACATCTTGAGTATTGCTCATGTGTTTGGGATTCACAGCAGATCAGCTTAAAGGAAGACATAGAAGCAGTTCAGAGTCAATTAGCTATATTTGTTACTGGTAGGTTTGACCAATGCGCGATTGTCATTGAAATGTTCCGGGAACTCAAATGGGGAACGCTAGAGGAAATACGACATTATATTCAGGAAATTCTGTTTATGAAATTTAGAGGGTGGAATTTGAAACTGAGTGTAGAACGATTTTCCTGCCGCCTTCTCACATTTCGCGTAATGATTACAAGGACAAGTATTGTTTCACAGGATATGTCGCTAAGCCAGCTGTCTCAACTTTCAATCCTGCCACTACAACTCCAAGCCTCCCCCTCTTCTAGTGAGAGTACCAATGAACACACACACACACTGCACAAGTTTGTGCCACCCTTAAGGACAATTATTGTTTCACAGTATATGTCACTGAGCCAGCTGTCTCTCAACTTTCAATCCTGCCACTGCAACTCCAAGCCTCCCCCTCTTCTAGTAAGGGTACCAATGAACCCTCACACACACTGCACAAGTTTGTGCTACCACCCAGCACCGATACCAGCACCATGTCAGCTCACCTCCTAACTACCAGTGAGCTACACAGCACAGCGTCCATGCACCACCTATCTCTGATTACACAACCTCCGGACTTGACACACTCATACGCAATTCATCCCTTTGTGTCCACCCATGCATTTGCATGACATGACTACATTGTTTCTTATTGAACAAGCTATGCATCCTGGAGGCGGTAGTGGGGGGCTCTGTTGTGGATCAAGCTATCAACAGTGATAAAAACTCACCTATGTTATGAAGCTCTTTGCTCAAGCTAGCCAGTATGAATATGTGCACTTTGATGTAAACAACGTTTTCTTGTATCTTCCTTTATCAACAGTAAGCCTCGATTATCATAGCTACAACCGCCTAAGTACTACAAAATAATAAAGGTAGTTAAGAAAACCTTTATTATTTGTGCCAGGGAAAATTGTAAAATTTCACAAAAAATTGCTGCTAGCTATGCAAATTAATACTTGCTGATAAAAACTTCAGAAATAATGTTACAACTTTGAAAAGATAAAGATAAAACGTTTCAGGAAACATTTTGTCTAAATGTAAGAAATACAACATATCATAGGAACATTTGATGTGCCCTGAATGGTTCTTGAAATCAAATACAGCTCAGCCAAAGAAGCTATGTGACAGGACTTACCACCTGGAGTGGATTATTGACACAGATACTTGATAGAAGACTGGCAAAGGGATTTGAAGGAAACAACCAGAAATGCAGAAAAGAAATACCCCCTTTGTCAAAAAGTTCCAGGAAAAGAACATTTTATTTTTTATTTTTTTTTATTATTTTTTTTTACTTATATATATATATGTGTGTCCTTGAAATGCCCATGGCAGTGTTTCAGCACACTCACCAGGTGATGGGACATGATTAGCAACACACTGTTTGGGTCCTTGGCAGATTAGTAACAGTGATATAATGGATGCTACAATAAATTTGGGAAAACATTAATGAATCATGGACAGTGATTAAGCAAGCGTATGGTGGTAAGGCATTTTATAGAAGTCATCTTTTCAAATGGAAAAATAAGGTTTTGTGAAGGCAGAGATTTAGCATAAGTGCTGGAATTCAATTGATAATCTGTTCTTGTACAAAATGTGAATTCTTTGTGCTTAGGACAACTTCTCATTATGAACAGCCTTGACAGGTAGGGCCATGAAGTACACATATATGTGTGTGCCAGTTTACAGTAGATACTTTGTCTTAGCGTACCATCAAATCTCTGTCTGATAAGCACATCCAGATATGGAAACTGGTTGTTTTTTTCTACCTACTCTGATGCTACTCTTGGTACTCTGATGCAGTGAATTCAGGTGTAGTAGGAAGTCTTGTAGGTGATGTCATTCATGTGAACAAATTATGTATACATTGTTACATATCACCACTGGTGATAGTGGATAGCCCATCACTACTTCATTTGTTTGTTTGTAGTAAATTCTGTTGTTTAGAAAGTATGTAGCTGTAAGATGGAATTCGTACAGGCTTGTTAGTAATTAGTTCAAGCTTTTCTCATATAAGACTTAATGAGTCTCTTAGAGGCAAACTTGTAAAGAGAGAGACCAAGTCAAAGTTCATTTTCAGCTCTTACTGGCACAGTCAAATGTACTGTAGCTGCTGGATGAATGTGCTGAATTTTGTGTGTTGTAATGACATTTGGCCACAAAGAAAATTGATGTCAGGTAGTTTGCTAATTTATATGTGGAAGCACCAATGTTACTGAGGGCTGGGTGGAGAAGCATTCATATCTTGTGGACTTTAATTAGGCCATAAAGAATAGCCCATAAAAATGGATAGTATGTGTTTTAGTGGCCTGGCTATCATCATCGGAGTTTGGTTGCATAAGGCAAGTCTTTTTATTGACACCAATTTGGCAATATGTATGTGGATGATAATGAAAATGATGAAGAGGGAAAACACACGACTGCCAGCCCCCTACAAGAAATTGAACCCAGCTCTCTTGCATAGTGGTCAGAAATACTGTCACTGAGCTAAGGAGGCGAACAGCTGCTCATGTATGAAGTTTATTCACCCTCTGCTTAACTGGTAATGTGTACTGGTGATGTTCAATGGTCTTACTTTTCACACAGCTAGAACACCTCAGTTCTTCTTTATGTGATTTCATGTAATAGACTACAATTTTTACACCTTATACTTCACATTTTACCAGGAATGAAGTTTCCATGTATGCTTGGTACAGTCTTAGCTGCTTTTCCAAGCTGCTTAAGTGATTTCCAGTCTCCTTTGCAAGCCTTTTGGCTTCAGTGCAGCTGCCCTGGTAATTATAGAGCATGTTTCCTGTAGTATTTCCTTTGTGGCTTCTTGTTGAAAAGTAAGAGTGGTCTGTTCCATTACCCTGATAAATTTTACTGTTGGTATTTCTGTCAGTGTTGGTGTGAAGTTTAGCCATTTTTCCAAGTTCAGGTAAAGGTAGCATTATGAATTCTTTTCTCAGTACAGCTGATGACAGGTCTCTGTGGTTCTTTCAGTGATTTGAATGCAAGGTGTTCAAATTTAGCAGTTTCCTGGCAGAGTCCATATCCCATTAGCTCATGACAAACTAAATGCATCTATTCAGGAAAGAGTATTAAGGCTAACTTTGGGTGACGTGAGACGAGCTCTCATGAGGTCTCATAAGTCTACATTGAGTGTACTAGATCCTCTCTCTGACCACACAGACTGGCTCTTCTGGTGATCTACTGTAGTTCATGTATGATGAAGGACCTTTGCAAAGTCACATCAGCATCTCAACAAAAAGAAAAGGAGACTAAAGAAACACTTTCCTCCATGCTGGATTCATTTTCAAGCTTCTTGAAACCTTTCTAACCTTAGAGAAATCTTAAATATTTCTTCGCTATTTAGCTGAATGGTATCATCCTAAAGGTAGATCCAAAAAGCATGAGATTTTAGCAAGGCCTCGTCTTGCCATTTGAGGCACTGTTGAATTTGGCTGATCTCTGCTAGATGCTGTGTATACATCCTCTCTTTCCCCCATCCCACAAGTGATAGAAACACTGCCTCAGGAGTCGAGCTTACATCTCCAGTAGTACTTAAGCTGCATCCAAGTGCATATCTCTGCAACTGTGATGACAATGCATCTTTGTCTACTTCAGGTGTGATGCATCACAAGAATGTACATCAATTTAGACTGCCACTTTGCTTTGATCATACTCATTGTTAAATCCCATGTTTGCTTAATCAAAAGCCAATATCTATAAACACTAGTCCATAATGAGTCAGATCTGCACAGCCTCTTTGAGAATACAATCTTAGAAGGTGTTGGACTGCTGCAACAACTATTCTAGAGTGATTGGGACACCTTGTTGAGAAGGGGCATGGACGCTGGAGACACACAAGTACAAAAGTGTATGTGTTAGTTTACAGTAGACACTGTGTTCTAAAGTGAGTTTAAGCAGCTCCAAGAAGATGATGAGATTGTCATCCTGGGACTGTTTCTTATTGCTTCAACCACCAACTTCAGAACATTGTACTGTGCCAAGAAGATCTCACGATGAGCTTTAATATTGTGTCTCTCTTTAGAAGGGTACCTCTAAGAGACTCATTAAATGTCAAAAGAAAAAAAAATGGACTAACACTAATGTGTATGAATTTATACTGACATCTAGGTATGTTTATGGAAACAACGGAAAAATAAACTCAGTAGTCAACAGTTTACAAACCCTGTGGCATTTCAATATGTAGACCATAAATACACAATCTGACAACATGGACAGTGGCTTCCAAATTAAGTAAAGCCTGGGAGCTATTCCCGAGTAGGGGGGGGGGGGGCAGAGCTGGCCATATATAAGCTTGAGCGTTACTGCAGTAATCCGCAGTTGATTTTCACGGTCAACGGTTCTTGACCTGCCCACAATTGGCTATCATGGGTATAACATTTCACATTGTTATTATTTTACTGTTAATTACCATAATATCATCTTCTGTACATCCTTCTTAATATTTGTAAAATTCTTGTATTGCAGTCGGCCTGAAGATGGTCTCACAAGCAGACTGAAACCTGTTGCCTAACAATAATAAAACTTATCTTGCAATTGAGACTGTGTTTTTAAAAATGTAATTTCATTAATGATTGTGGTTTCTCCAGAAATGTATTATAAAATTGTAAACTTAAGAAATCATCGTACAACTTTCACACTATATCTAGTATATAAAAATGAATATTTGTTTGTAATTTAAGCAGTGCCATTTTGTTCATCTGACTGTGGTGAAACTTTATCAATATCTTACTTGCAATCTTGCAAAGGCTATAGGCATAATTATATCATTGCATAACACATAGTTAGGGAGATATGATCTCATGAGCACTGAGATGTGTGTAAAATTGCTGCATACAGACTTCAGCAAAGCTGCAGTTTTATTCCGATCTTGATGAAACAATAAGACATCACTGCCTCCCTCTTTCTCCCGAAGAAGCCACCACTGGTGGCGAAAGCTCGAATGGTTGTGTGTTTTTGTGTGTGTTTCGTGTTTCTATCGACGATCCTGTACTTTAGGTAAGTCAAAAATTTTATACCATATATATATATATATCCCAAACCCATTTTCCTTTCTATTCCCTCTCTCCTCCCTTCTCTCTCCTACCTGATGAAGGAATTTTGATTTCTGAAAGTTCATGCCATGTTGTCACTATTGGCAGTACTGATCTTCTGGTAAGTACTGATCAGCCACTCTATCACTATTGAATAACTTTTTGGTCTACATTTACAAATTTATTCTATCATAATGGTTGGTTTAACTAAAAATGGGCTGACAGTTCCATAAATGCTGCACATTGTTGAAATTTTAAGACTTTTTTGCAATAAAATCCTCATAATATTCATTTTTACAGTGAAATATACATACTTACAACATAGTACACTCTAATAGAATAAAACAAGTAAGGGAAGAAACTAACTTATACTTTATCTGCTATTTAATAGATAAAAAGATGCCCCCTCCCTCCTATTCTGCATTTTGTTTTTCATGAGAGGCTGTAAAACAATAATAATACAGAACAACTGCAGTATGTCAGTAGTACATAGCTCCCTTGTGATCAATGTGATATCCTGCAATTGTCTTGCAGTTTCTTCTCACTAATGATCTCTAATGCAAGAACTTGCATTTAAAACTAAACAACAGTATTGTTTGAATTTCTACTAACCTTTTTTGTATAATATTTATGCAACTGTGTCTGACCACCATTTCTTCTCCAAAGGCAGAGCACTTTGTTTTTTGGGCTGTATGTCATGTTAACAAGACGTTCAAACCACCACCGCTCAACAATCGTGCCATTCACAGAACGCAAGACAAGCCCATCCTCACGAACTTCAAGGAACAGTAAATCACCAGTAGGATCTACACCTGCGTGGACTGTAAAGCTTTGACGGTGCATCTGCCTTGAGCCCAGTGGCTTCAGATCAATGTCATTGCCATGCTGCAAAAAGAACATCAACCATACACAGTTTCAGACAAATTTTTCAATTGTTATTAAAGTTATATTTATTCATAAGACTTAATAATTTCATTATTATACTTACTACACTTTCCTTCTAGAGACTACAATAATTTGCCAGGCAGACAGAATTTTAATCTGTTCTTGTTACTGATTCAACTATGTGGGGCCCAGAATAAACTATACAGATTCTGCAAAGTTACCTCAAGTTTTAGGGAATAATAACAATAATAATAATTATTATTTTTTTTACTGATGTCCCTATAAAGAGGTTTTGTTGTTTCTTTAACATGATAATTGGGCTACTGTACAATGAAACTTTTGACATTAAACTATAAATGGTAATTCTGATATAATATTCATCTCAAACATTTATAATTCCCAGTTCATGTCAATGACAGCTTCACAGCCTGGTACCATCTGGATCCTTCCCACTAACATTTGAAGTGTGCAGGTGGGAGCTCTCTCTACTGTATACCATATGTTCCTGTAACTCCCAAACCTCAACCTTCCATAGTTCTGGTGCACCATTCCATGACTGTAATCCAGTCTCTCTCCAGCCCCCTTCCCTCCCACAGGTTCGTGACCATAATGGCACCTAGTGGCATGCCATGTGTAGTCCATGCACACTTCAACTCAACAGACAGCAGTAGTATATTCCCCCGCCCATACCTCACATCCCTCATCTCCTGTTCCTCAACCCCACCCCTTATCCCTAAGCTACCTCCTCATCCCCATCACCGCCTGCTGCTTCAACAGGGCAGTTGTGTGTCAGTCTCGGCACAGTGGCTGATACTGTGGTCAAGTGTGGGCAAGTAGTACTAGTATGAAAAGGTGTGTATTTAATTTATATTTCAGAAGAAAGACTCTTTGGGTCAACAGACAAATTATCAGTAAGCCTTTTAAGTGTGCCTGACTGTTAGTCATTGTATGTCTGTGTGGTGAAAGCAATTCTATCCTTTTCAAAATAGTGTTATTAATTCTTCATGGACTTTCAATTGTTTGATTTTGCCTACATGATTCCAAGACATTTTTCATCTAAAAATCTATGTTTTATTTATGCAGACTGAAGCATAACTAGACAGACTTACCCTGACATGCTCCCTTCCTCTGTCCAAATTCTTATCTCTCCTTCAGCCTACACGAGGCTGAGATGGGAATTTAGACTGAGGAGAGAAGCATACCTGAGTAAGACTACTGTGGCATAGTGGTTAGTGTAACTGACTAGTGTCAGGAAAAAGTTTGAATCTTGTCATTCTTCAAAGTTTTATTTGAACCTCCAGTATGCATAAATTCACCTTGTCAGACTGTATGATTGACTGCATGAGATGTAAGCATGTACACTGTACTTTCTTATTTATTGGTATTTTTGTGAAATATATGCTCCATTCTTCAATGTGCACTGAATATTGTGTTTTATGTGTAAAAATAGATAAACGTTTAAGCTTTTATTTTATTTTGTTTTTGTTTGCATCTGTAAAATGAGGTTTTACTCATGACACAGTTACAGAGCTTTGGCAGATGAGATATTACCTAACTAAACTTCAGTTCTAGTTTTTGTTAAAGAGCACATTTAAATTCTTGCAATCATTTTATCTTTAATGATTTTCTCTCTAGAATACTCTGTTAATGAAGAATGGTGCAATAAAATGCACTTTTCCATCAAAGCTTAATGACATTCAATTCCAAAGAAATTGTTAATTCTTTTAAAGAAAATTGATTCTTTTGTGAAACCTGTCATCCTCAAAATTTATGACTGTGCCATGTGGCCAATGTACTGTGTCCTTACTACTCACAGCAAATGCAAATCTCAGTAAATTACATCATCTGGCTGATGGGACTCTCTACATAATGAAAGATGATACCCAGAAAAAAATGGTTCTAAAATACAAAAAGTTTTGTAAATTATAATAGCAGTATGGAGGAATTGGCACCTGACTCTCAAGCTAAAGTTATCTAATGCCCATAACCAGGCAACATTATCATGAGCAGCATGTTCAGCTACTAGATGATCCAGCTGTCTCTTGGCCACAGTTTTGTGATGGTCAATCATGGGAATGGTCAACTTGTTAGTAGTCATGCACACATAGAAAATGGCACAGGCATTGCAGTTTGGTTTGTAGAAAACATGGCTGCTTTCACAGGTAGTTTGCCTTTGAGGGGATAGGAGATGCCTCTGACAGGACTACTGTAGGCGGTAGTGTGGGTATGTATGTCAATTGCACAGATATGAGACATAGGAAGACGTTGGAAGTAGGGTGGAGTGGAGATGGACAAGGATTCTCCCTAGGTTTGATGGCCATCAAAATAATAGTTAATTGAATAGAGGAGAAATAGTTTTCATTTCAACTCTCAATGAGAATGATCTAAACCATGATGGAGAATTTGATCCAGTCTGGGTATAACGAGCCAAGTGCTCCTTTGTGACAAGAGTCGGGGTGTGATTGAGGCAGTGGTGACTGGAGAGACATGGCTCAGGGCATCAGACTTTGGGGCAATTTTTGTCTATGAAAGTCCTCTGGAGACATTTGGCATACCTGGAGAGTGACTGTCCTTCACTACAGATATGATGACCATATGTAGCTAGACTGTATGGAAAGGGCTTCTCAGTATGTAACAGGTGTCAGCTGTCAAAGTGAAGGTATTTTTTGGGATTGGTAGGTTTGATGTGGTAGGAGGTATTGATGTAGACAACCTTGATGTAAAGGTCAACATCAAGGAAGGTGGCTTGCTGGGTTGAGGAGAATCAGACAGTGTGAATGAGTGAAGGCAATGAGGTTTTGGAATAACATAAAGTTGTTTTAATTTTTTTAAATCTAAAAACAGTATAGAGTGCAAAATTGACATTTTATCATCAATTAGTTTTGACCCAATCTTGGGACATCTTCAGGATGTTTCTTCGAGATGGTGTGGAGGAGAACAGGAGCTGTTAGTTACTTAGATGCTGTCACAGCTCTTGTTTCGCTCCATACTATCTCAGAGCAACATCCTGAAGATGGCCCAAGATTGGGACAAAACTAGTTGCTAATTAAGTCAATTAATGGAAAGCTGTTTGCCATTTTTCAAGAGTTCTGTGACAGTTTTGATCCACAAGAGCAAGTCAGGCCAGTTGAAGTTTAAACACCAAATTAACAGTAGCAGCCATCAACCAGTCACCAGAGAGTATATTTATTTTATTTTATATACTCATTTATTTCACCTGGTAGGATTATGGCCTTCAGGCCCTCTCTTACACCTAACCAGGCAATCTGCATATTTCACATTGCCAATATTGCAGTGTTTATGCTAAATATAAAGTAATTAAAAGTTTCAAACAGTATGGGTAACAAATGACATACACAGAGTTTAAATTCATTCTGAACAATGGAAATTCCAGGAAGGATTCAACAATATTTTTGACTAGGATAAGTTGCTACTCATGACTGATATGTCATAATGAGCTGCAGAAAGACACACTTAACATATTACAACTTACTAAAATGATTTTGACCATTACGACCTACATCAAGCAGAGAAACACACACACTCACACACATTCACACAAACATGACTGCCAGACTGTGGCCAGCCAAGGTGAAAGAAACCAATGGTGGGGGTGATGAGGCAGCATGGAGAGGGAAGCAGGAGGGGAGGGGATGGATGCATGCCAAGGGTGGATACATACACCAGTGCTGTCTGATGGATACGTAGGAAGGGAAGTGGGAAGGCTGGAGCGTGTAGCAGAAAGGAATATGGATTAGTGTGTCCTCACCATCTGTCCATATTACGAAGATGTCATCAATGAATCTAAACCAGATGTTTGGTGCCTAGCTCTTGGTATCCCCTCAAAGTGGCTTAACCATCACATTACCACACCCTCCGGCTGCAATGCCTCCCTCCAAAATAACCTAAACCTGTTCAAATTTCTTCAGTCCATAGCCCCCAACCACCCTAATCCTGTAAAACTGTGAAAAGCAGGCCTAAACAGTCTTTCAGCACCTCACCAATATCTGAAAAATTCTCTTGCAAGCCCAAAATACCTGTAAGTTATATCCCAGACTGATACCCTTGCCCTTCAAGTATTGGAGCAGCATGCACAATTCCAGCTAAGAAAAACCTCTCAAAGCATTTCACCTCCCATTCTTGCCTTGGGTTACTATTATCCACCTCTTCAAAGACAGCCTTCAACCATCAACCCACAAAGCTGAAAAACCCTGCCAGCAGACCTTTTACATTTACCACACCCTAAGAAACTCCTCCACACCACCACACACAATCCACAACCTTGAACAGGCCAGAAACACCATTTTATTAGCAACCCCACCATTCATACACATTCCAATACCAATATTGAATACTGTCTGACTGATTTACTGCTCCATCCAGCTGAGATCCACCCCCAGTGACCCCCAGATTCACACTTTAACTTTTCAGAATTTCCTAACTTCTAACCTGGCCTCAACATCATTCCCTAAATTCCTTAAAATGGATACTTACCTAACATCCACAGAAAGAAATGCAATCCACCACCTACAAACTGGTCCCAACCTTATTGATCCTACCCGCTGACAAAGCTCCACCACTGTGGTTCTAGACCACAAGGACTATGGATAGAGGGTCTCTGTCAACTGTCAGATTCTTCCACTTACATTCTCTGTCACAAAGATCCCAATCCAAAAATCCGACAGGATCTCCAGTCCATCATCAAACGTTTAGGTCCATTCCATGACCTCTCCTCAGAGTCTATCTCTCTCCTCACCTCTTCTACTATCTCCACCAGCACTAGATTGTCCACAAACGTTCACAAACCCAACACCCTGGACATCCCATAGTGCCCTTTTATGATATCCCACTGAGAATATTTCTGGTATAGTGGCCCACAATGTACAAGCTATTACCTGCAATGTACCCTCCTATATAAAAGACACCAACCATTGCCTCCATCGACTCTCCACAGTTCATGATTCTTTACCATCTGGTACCATGCTCGTCATGGTTCATACCACCACATTCCTAACCCATGCATATGGCCTTGCTGTTGTTGAACACTAAATTGCCCAACAGACTCCAAGCCCATAACCAACCAGGACTGGAGCAGTAAAATCACATTCTCTGGCAGGGTTTCGATTGTCTTACATCCTGCCCTGACATGATAAATTTCCTACTCAATAATCTCCCCACCCCTCCTACAGTGGTATTCTGCTGTCCGCCAAATGTAAATAATATTGTTGTCCATCCTTACTCCAACCTTGCCCCAAAACCCTTGCGCATGGCTCATATCCCTTCTATAGACCTAGATGCAAAACTGTGCTATCCACCATCCCACTACCACCTACTCTAGTCCTGTCACACACATTTCCTATTCCATAAAAGAAAGCGGAACCTGTGAAACCAGTCATGTGATCTACAAACTGAGCTGCAACCACTGTGCAACTTTCTATGTGGGCATGACCAGTAATAAGTTGCCTGTCAGCATGAATGGCTGTCATCAAACAGTGGCCAGGAGACAGCTGGAGCATCATGTTGCATAATGTGACTCACTTCAAGGACTGCCACACAGCCTGTGCCATATGGATCCTCCCCACAAAACCAGTCTTTATGAATAGTGCAGACGTAAGTTGTAAATTGTTAAGTGTGCCTTTTTGCGATTCACTGAAATGTCTCTGTGGTGAGTACTAGTAATATATCAGTCTCAAAAATATTTTATTCATATTGGTTTTATAACAAACACACATTTCAGGTATATAAAATGGTAGGATTTTAATTATGGCTGCTAGAAGCAACTGGCAGGAAGGGGCAGAAGAGGGAGGGAAAAGTGAGTGTAATAACACACATATAAGGAAATGTAATGGAAGAGCAGATGCTGTGATTTATGGTTAAAGAGAGAGGAGAAGAGGAATAACAGAGAGAAGAGCACTGGTTTTACTATTAGACATAAAGGAATTTGACTGTATATGTAAGTTTTGGGGAACATTTTAAAGAGGATGACAAGAGGAATTGTTTCAACTTTCCCTTAAACAAAGCTGAAGACTGAATTGTGTGAAGCAAGCAGGACAGCTTGTTCCAGAGGCGAACAGCAGCAATATTGAAGGAGAATGAAAATGTTTTCATTTTATGAACATTCACAGCTAGGGTACTACATAAGTGAGAAATTATGTTAATATTATGATGGCACAAAAGAGGTTTAAATTCTGATGTGTGGTACTAGGGTGCTTCCTCATTGAGCAGTCAATGAAGAAGACCCAGAGTAACCACAATCACCCTAACTGGGTTTATCAGGCACTACTATGGCAATACTGATTAATGTTGCATATGTAGAATACATATACATTCATGGTTAACTTAACTGTTTTGTATTTTCTCTACTTGTACGACGCTGAATCATATCACAATAATGAAGGTTCAGTAGAATGAGTGCTTGCACCAGTTTGCATTTACATCTTGTGGAAAGATGTTACAATACTTTCTGAGGGCACAGAGGCAAGTGGAGGCCTTCCTGCATAGGATGACGGTATTATCTGCCCAAATGAAATGTTTGTCAGTAATTTTTGAAAACATAATGGAGCAAATCAGCAATCTTGATATAACGTTCAAATTTAAAATTAAAAACAGTTCCGATCACAAAATTCTTGTTTTTATTTCACGACCAGTTTCAGTCTAGAAAGATCAACTTTACATGAATACCACCATGATGGTAGGCAGAGGTGGTAGATGCAGCAGGCCACAAAAACATGAACTGCTTTGATTTCAGATCAAAACTGTTTTTAATTTTAAATGTTCATCAATAATTACACCCAAATTTTTAACTGTTTTCTGATTTGCTATTAGGATAGCATTAAGCTGAATGGGATCTAATTGGTCATGTGATTCTGAACTTGGTAATTTCTTATGGCTGACTAAGATTGCTTGTAACTTTGCATTTAATTTTTATTTTATTTATTTATTTTATTTTTTCCATGAAGATAGATCATCATTCATCTGGGCAACCTCAGTATTTATATCTTCAGGTCTGGTACTTTGGTAGAGCTGCAGGTTGGCTGCATAGAGCTGATATATACAGAAAGTCAAATCCGATGAAACATCATTAACATACAAGGAGAACAACAGTTGGCCTAAGACTGATCCTTGTGGTACTCCACAAAGAATATTTATCCAGTAGGATATTTAATTCCTATAGACAACACTATGCTGTCTATTTTTTAAATGACTTTCAAACAACTTCAGTGCACTATTAGTGAATTTTAGTTGTTGCATTTTATTCAGCAGGACGTCAAAACTGACTGTATCAAAAGTTTTACTTAAATCTAGTAACATAAATGTACTGACTTCAGATCACCAGTTAACTAGTGCAGTGTTTATGGTATCATGTTTACAAAATATGGACTGATATTTGTCAAATAAGCTGAATTTTCACAACTATTAGGCTACACGTGTAGAGGGCACTGTGTGGGGTGGACTGGGCAGTTTTCTACAGTACAGGGCTTTGCAGAAACACTAAATGGACTGTCGCAAAGGGTGCAGGTCAATCACAGGAGAAATATAAATCTAAGAACTATCGGTATAACTGTTGTAAATTGTCATAGCTGTATCAGGAAAGTACCAGAACTCCAAGCATGAATAGAAGGCACCGAAACACATATCATTATGGGTAGCGAAAGTTGGCTTAAGCCTGAAACAAGTTCAGTAGAAGTTTTTGCAAAAGATTTAATTGTGTTCAGAAAGGATAGATTAAACAAAATAGGTGGAGGTGTGTTTGTGACTATCAAAAGTAGTCTATCGTGTAGTGAAGTTGAAGTTGATAGTTCCTGTGAGTTGGTGTGGGTAGAGGTAGTACTCGAAAATTGTAAAGAGTTAATAATTGGTTCCTTTTACTGCCCCCCCCCCCCCCACTCTGATGAAACAATAGCAGAAAGATCACAGAAAACCTGTGTCTAATTGCAAACATGTACCCAACTCACACAATAATAGTAAGTGGTGATTTTAATTTGCCCTCAATCTGTTGCTGAAATTATATTTTCAAATCAGGAGGTATGCTTAAAACATAATGCGAAATTGTACTCAACACATTTTCTGAGAATTACTTTGAACGATTAGTTTATGAGCCAGAATTGTAAATGGGTGTCAAAACACACTTGATTTCTTAGCAAAAAACAATCCTGAGCTCGTAACAAGCATGAAAACGGATACAGGTATTAGTGAATACAGAGCTGTTGTAGTAAGATTGAATATCGAAAGTCCTAAAGTTACCAAAAATAGATGAAAAGCATATTTGTTCGGGAAAGCAGATAGTAATACAAAACATTGCTTCTTGAAAGACAGTTTCCACTTGTTCCTAACACTAAACTTAAGTGTAGACCAGATGTGTCTCAAATTCAAAGCAGTGGTATCGGCAGCAACTGACAGTTTTATACCAAATAAATTAATAAAAGAAGGTGATCCCCTTCGGTACACAAAACAGGTCAGGGCACTGTTGCAAAACCATGCCAAATTTAAACGCACACAAAAACCCCAGGATTGATGGTCCTACACAGAAGCTCGAAATTTAGCGAGGACTTCAGTGCGAGATGCCTACAATATTTTTCACAATGAAACTAAATCTCAATATTTGACTGAAACCCAAAGAGATTTTGGTCATATTTTAAATATACTAGGGGCAAAACACAAACAATACGTTCACTACGTGATAGTAATGACAATTCTGGTGATGATAGCACTTCTAAAGCAGAGTTACTAAACATAGCTTTCAGAAACACATTCACCAAAGAAGACGAAACCAATATTCTAGATTTCTAATTTACAAACAGAGACCAGAATGAGTAAAATTGAAGAAGATATCCTCAGAGTAGTGCAGCAACTCAAATTACTTAATAGGAACAAGTCTTCTGGTCCGGACTGTATACCCATTAGATTCTTATCTGACCATGCTGAAGCCATAGCTCCTTACTTGACAGCCATATACAATGACTCTCTTAAAGGAGGATCTTACCAAAAGATTGGAAAGTTGCACAGGTCACACCTATATTCATAAAAGGCAATAGTAGTAACGCACTAAACTACAGGCCTATTTCATTGACGTCAATTTGCAGCAGGGTTTTGGAACATATCCTGTATTCAAATCTTATGAATTATCTCGAACAGAATGATCTATTGACCCAAGGTCAACACGGATTTAGAAAATATCGTTCATGCAAAACACAACTAGCTCCATACTCACATGAACTTTTGAGTGCTGACGACAAGGGTTCTCAAATTGATTCCGTATTTCTTCATTTTCAGAAGGCTTTTGACACTGTACCTCACAAACAGCTTTTAATCAAATTGCATGGTTATGGTATATCGCCCAAAATTTGTCACTGGATAGGGGATTTCCTGTCAGAGAGGACACAATTTGTAGTAATCGATGGTAAGGCATCGACTAAAACAGAGGTGATATCCGGCGTTCCATAAGGTAGTGTTATTGGTCTTCTACTGATCCTTATTTACATAAACAATTTGTGAAAAAATCTAAGCAGCTTTCTTAGGTTGTTTACAGGTGATGCCGTCAGTTAGTGTCTAGTAAAATCATCTGAAGATCAAAACCAACTGCAGAACAATCTGAATAAGATATCAGAATGGTGCAAAAATTGGCAATTGATTCTAAATAATGAAAGGTGTAAAGTTATCCACATGAGTATGAAAAGAAATCCATTAAACTTTGTTTACAAGATAAATCAATCAAAAGTGAAGGCCGTAAACTACACAAAATACCTAGGAATTACTATTACTTCAGACTTAAACTGGAAAGATCATGTAGATAACGTCATGGGAAAGGTGAACCAGAGACTGTGTTTTATTGGAAGAACCCTTAAAAGATGCAACAGAACTACTAAAGAGACTGCATACACTATGCTTTGATGTCGTTTCTTGAAGTATTGCTGCCCAGTGTGGGATCCTTATCAAGTGGGTTTAACAGAGGACACCGAAAGAGTCCAAAGGAGGGCAGCTCGTTTTGTATTGTCACGATACAGGAGAGACAGGGTTACGGAAATGATACAGGATCTGGGATGGGAATCATTACAACAACAGCACTCATCACTGTGGCATTGGCTACTTATGAAAATCCAATAGCCTACAGTCTCCTCCAAATGCGAAAATATATTGCTGCCTGCCACTTACATAGGTAGAAAAGATCATCAAAATAAAATACAAAAATCAGAGCTTGAACGGAGAGATTCAGGTGTTCTTTCTTCCCGTGCGCTATTCGAGGATGGAATGGGAGATAAATAATATAAAGGTGGTTCGGTGAACCTTCTGACAGACACTTAAATGCGATTTGTAGAGTATCCCGTGTAGATGTAGAATATACTAATTGGTCAAAAATAACAATGTAATTTTGGGTTTTTTATTTCAAGGATAGGTCAGACTGTGCTTCTTTTCCAAGAGGTAGGATAAGTGCAATTCACAAGAGAGAAATTATATAAAAGATTCTTATTATTGCTATTCTTGTTGCGTTTATTGTTATGTGTTTTAGATGGAATTTGTCATGGCTAGTTATGAGGCTAGGGGATTCTTCAGGGCAACTGTTTATTTGCTCATGGCAGTTGACTGCCATAAGAAAAAATTCATTCAGTTCATCACCTGAGATCTAAAAAATGGTTCTGGTGTAGCCGTTCCAACAATCAAGCTACACAGATTGTTTGACAGAGGCACTGTGGTAGTGATGCTGAATACAAAAGAATGAGTGTACCTAATTATTGCATTTAAAATGCACTGTTCCAGCGCTTTCTGCATTTTTCATAATGTTTGGGTTTTTGGACTTGTCTTGCATCATCTATGAACGGCATTCCTATTATTCATTCTTTGACATAATTCTTTTTTCAACTACGGAGGAGGGGATTTTCTTATAAAGATTGTACATAGGGGCATGCATGTCATATGGGGACGCAGGTTTATTCATAAGTTCATATATTTTATCATCAGTTATGGGTTGTCTGGTTATTTGATTTCATGAGATTTCTGAGCAATCGGCAATTTCTGCAAGTGTCAGCAACAAAACTTCAAATAATGAATGAAGAAGTAGAGAAAGCTACGAAGAATAACATCATTCAACCACCATCTCAGATCCCATTGTCATCATCTGTCGCCTCCCCCCCCCCCTTTCCCCTTGTACCAATACAGGATGGAATAGTCTTAATCCACACATGAATTATGAAATAAATAGAACATAGAAATATTACATCAAATAAAACAAAATGCCACTAAAACACATTTGAAGCATGAGGCAAAGAAGGTAGACAGAGAAAAATAAATCAATAGAAAGTTAATCTGCCAGGTAGTTTGATATCAGCACACATTCCACTGCAGAGTTCAAAATATCATTCTGGAAACATCCCCTAGGCTGTGGCTAAGCCGTGTCTCCACCATATTCTTTCTCCCAGGAGTGTTAGTCCTGCAAGTAGTTCAGTGAAGTACAAATAGCTTTGGAGGAATTAATGGAATTCATAACTACTTAGTTATGGAAGCCATCTTATTTTTAAGGTTTCTCTTGTTTTCTTTGGAAAAACAATTAAAAACAAACTTCGCACGGCAAACAATTTAGACCTAATA
The DNA here is from genome assembly GCA_026315105.1 of Locusta migratoria. Taxonomy (NCBI): domain Eukaryota; kingdom Metazoa; phylum Arthropoda; class Insecta; order Orthoptera; family Acrididae; genus Locusta; species Locusta migratoria. Next base: position 333,495,965 of record CM048746.1, on the reverse strand, counting down.
ACTTTCATTACTGACAGGAGAATCAACAACATGAAGTCTGAACAGTGCCACAGACCTCATTGAGTTACCATTTAATTTGTATGAAATAATATTTTTATAGAAAAAATTACTGTTTTTAATAAATGTACCCTTTGCAGTTTTGAAAGTCTTACTACACAAGGAATTTGCATATACCTTCAGTTTTGTATGACATATAAATGTTATAGTACTATTAATTGTCATCAAGTCAGTGTACACTGGGTAATGAAAATTATTCGCAAAAATTGTGGGTCCCATTTAAGATAACTGGGAATCACTGCTTTATAGTATTCTCTGATACTTTTAACGGATACACAAAAATACTGACAACTGTTCTTAAGTGTCTCAGCCAAGGTGGCCTAAAACCTAATCCAAGAAAGTGCCTGTTGGGTGCAAAGGAAATCAGAATACTTGGCCATCTTGTGCCAAACAAAATTGTGCAAACTGATCCAGGAAGTGTGACATCTATAACAGAATTTCGAAATCATAAAACAATAGTAATGTGAAATCTTCCTGGGATGACATTCGTATTACCACTGTTTTATTACACAGTTCTGTATGAAAGCCAGACAACTGCAACAGTTATACAAAGCTGATGCTATATTTACTTGGGGCAAATTTCAATAAGATTCATCACCACATGTCCTTGCCTGAGATCACATTGGGGTCACCAATTAAGTGGACGTATATCGTCGTCACTTACAACTATTGTTCCTTGTAGGCAATAGTGACAGGAACGATAAACAACAACATTTACTGTATTATGAGGAATTATTTGTAACAATGAGTGGTACAACAAAAACATTCAGTAGCAAATCTTTTCCTGTTCGACCACTGGTCCCAGAGGGTACTCACTCCCTCATGACCGAAGTTGTTGTCTGGTCGCATGAGTGCAGGCAGTGAACAATGTACATATGTCCACTGGTAATGCACATCTGCTGTTGTTGTTGTTGTTTTTGAGGGGACTAAACAGCTAGGTCATCAGTCCCTGCACATCTGCAAGCAGCACAAAAAATACCGCATGTCTTGATGATGAGACAGCAATCAAAATAGTGTTAGTTTGTCCCATGTGGTTAGAACAGATGAGGCCAGAAAATGTCCGTTCAGTTCAGTCGTACAGCGTGCACTGGTTTTCTGGTTTGAATCTTGAGAGAGTGCACGCTTCTGTGCCATTACCAAAATTCCACATAATGGGAATTGACGGATGTGCCAGAGGTAGTGGCTCTGCTCAGATACCACTTAGATCCTCCCCCTGGAGAGCGGAGCTGAGTGGTGATGAACTTGCAGCCTGCGTGTTTGAGCCTCATGGGCTGCTCAGGTGTCGATGGCTGCAGTCTAAGGCATGTGGATTAGGCAGTGGGCAGTGACGACACTGCTCGCAGCTGATGGTGTGCAGTTGGTGGAGTGCAGGGTTGGCATGTCCACATGTGGGCAACTAGTGACAGTGTCAACAGGCTGGGCTGTCTGTGCACTCTGTGGAGCACTGTGATCATTGGTGCAGAGTAAAAGAAGTGTAGTGCCATGCACTGCATTTATAGACTGTTACATTCAAGCATTGGTGAGGTGCACTGTTCATTGTTTACTGCATCAGACACATGCCAGCACAGTGTAAAACGCTATCTGCCCCCAACGCTTGCAACAGCAGAGGCACAGAGAGAGTACATTAAGTCAACATGCAAGCCAATGTTGTGGCGACTTGACACATGGGGCCTCTAACTGTGACAGATTAGTCCGGTGATGTTGGGTGATGTCCAGAGTTCAAAAGGGGTGCGCACACAGTAACCGGCACACTAGTTGTTCTGGCCTCGATGGCGGTGGCACGGAGAAGAGAACGGAGGAGTCTAGGAACTGCTGGTGTGGGAGGTGAAGTGCTCTCGCAACACACAAGAGAGCAGTGCCAGGCTGTGCTGTGCAATAGCATTGCTGCAGTGAGGAGTGGCTGCAGATCTGGTGCATAGGTATCAGCTTGGGGACAACTAACACTCATAAAATAATAATAATAATAAAAAAACAACAATAAAACCATGGTTCATTAGCACACAAAGTCTATGCAGCTGTTTGAATGCAGTATTCTTGATGATGCATTATTCATGTGGTAATAAATAGAAGCACAACACGACACAAAACAAAATGTTTGTTGAGGCATAGTTGATGCCGTAAAATTTTCAAATGCAGAAAAAAACAAAAAACAAAACACAAGAAAATGTCTGTGGCTACTCTTTGTTCATAGTTTACAGTTTTTAACAGATTTCACTGATATCCAATGTGGAAGTGTGACTCGATCTGGTCTCAACGCTAGTGTTTAGCAGAGCTTACAGAAAGTGTGCACGAACTTGTAATGGGTGGGCAGTACCTGGCGCAGATGCGATACGTAAAAGTGATGTGCACGTCGACCCGGGCTCAAAGCTTGCAGCAGCAGAGCTCCGGAGAGTGTATAGGACGCTCATGTGTGGTGCTGTAGGCGCTTGACAGTATGGATGGCAGAAATGCGACGTGAAAGTATGACGCAGTACTCTGTCCAGACTCAATGGTCATAGTAGCGGGGCTCTGGAAATTGTAACATACGTGAATGTGGCGTTGTCCAGGTTCAAACGCAACCCTTGAAGCTGAAAGGAATGAGCTGCTTATATAAGGAGGCTTGCCAGACACTGCATTTCAATGGTAGGCAGCTTGCTGATTAAGTACAGGCTGATGAGACAGCGAACAGTGTGGTATTAATATTCACATGCTTGTGGGGAGCTTGCATTTAGCTTGATCCACGTGGTCAATAGAAAAGTGGCGGCCAGGAGACATCTGTTTGGCTCAGGCCTACAGTACACCCTGGTTTTCCACTTTGAATCTTGGAAGAGCATGCGTTTCCACACTGTGTAATTGGTACTGATGTAAAGAAAGTAATGTATGTATCTACAAATATTTGAAAGGCTGCTACATTTGTAGATGAGCAGTTGTTGTTGTTGTTGTGATCTTCAGTGTGGAGACAGGATGCAGCTCTCCACACTACTCTATCCTAAGCAACCCTCTTCATCTCCTCACAAGACATGCAACCTACATCATTTCAGTCTGCCTACTGTATTCATCTCTTGGTTTCCCTCTGCTATTTTTACCCCACACACTTCTCTCCAACACTAAATTCACTATTCCTTCACATCTAAGAATGTTTCCTACCAATGGATCCCTTCTTTTAGTCATGGTATGCCAGAACTTCCTTTTCTTCCCAATACTGTTGAGTACCTCTTCATTATTTACGCGATCCACCCACATAATTTTCAGCATTCTTCTGTGACACCACATTTCAAAAGCCTCTATCCTCTTCCTCTCCACACTGTTTATCGTCCATGTTTCGCTCCCATACAAGGCCACACTCCACACAAATGCCTTCAGAAAGGACTTCCTTACACTTAAATTAATATTTGTTGTTAACAATTTCTTAGACTGCACTCCATTAACCTCATTTTGCTCTTGTTAATGTTCATTTTATATGCATCTTTCAACAGACTGTCCATTCTGTTCAACTGCTCTTCCAGGTCTTTTACTATATCTGAGGTAATTACAATGTCATTGGCAAAACACCATGTTTTTATTTCTTCACCCTGAACTTTAATTCCTTCTCCAAATTTCTCCTTGCTTTCCTGTATAGCTTTCTCAATGTACAAATTGAATAGCATTGGAGAAAGGCTACAACCCTGTGTTACTCCCTTCCCAATCTCTGCATCCCTTTCATGCCCTTCAACTCTGATAACCGCTGTCTGGTTTTTGTACAAGTTGTAAATATTCTTCCGTTCCGTATATTTTACTCCTGCTGGTTTCAGAATTTGAAAGAGAGTATTCAAATTAACATTGTCAAAAGCTTTCTCCAAATCTACAAAAGCTAGGAATGTAGGTTTCCCTTTCCTTAATCTATCTTCTCTAAGATTAGCCGTAAAATGAGTATTGCCTCCCATGTTCCTACATTTCTCATGAATCCAAACTTATCTTCCGCAAGGTCAGCTTCTGCCAGCTTTTCCATCCTTCTGTAAATAATTCTTGTTAAAATTTTGAAACCATGACTTATCAAACTGATGGTTCTGTAATTTACACACCTCTCTGCACCTGCTTTCTTTGGAATGGGGATTATTACATTTTTCTTATAGTCCAAGGGTATGTCGCCTGTCTCATATATATTACACACCAGGTGAAATAGTTCTGTCATGGCTGGCTCTCCCAGAGACTTTAGGAGTTCTGAGGGAATGTCATCTACTCCAGGGGCCTTGTTTTGACTTAGGTCTTTCGGAACTCTGTCAAATTTTTCTCTCAGTATAGTATCTCCTATTTCATCTTCATCTGTTTCCTCATTCCTTATTCCAATATTGTCTGTAAGTTCATTTCCTTTGTAGAGCCCCTGTATATACTCTTTGCACCTTTCAGCTTTCCCTTCTTTGCTGGGAACTGGTTTTCCATATGAGCTCTTTATAGTCATGCAGCTGCTTTTATTGTCTCCAAATATCTCTTTTATTTTCCTATAGGCGGTATCTATTTTTCCCCTATTTATACAATCTTCTACTGACTTGCATTTGTCTTCTAGCCACTCCTGCTTAGCTATTTTGCACTTCCTGTCAATCTCATTTCTTAGTCATCTGTACTCCATTTTGCCTGTCTCATTTACTGAATTTTTATATTTTCTCCTTTCATCATTTAAATTTAGTAATTCCTGTAATATCCAAGGATTTTTGCGGGTCTTGCCTTTCTGTTTATTTTGTTCTCTGCTGCCTTCACTATTTCATCTCTCAATGCTACTCATTCCTCTTCTACTGTTTTATCCCCCTCCCCCTTCCCCGTTTCTGTTAATTGTTGCCTGAAGTTACCTCTGAAATTCTTAAGAACTTCACGTTCCCCCAATATAACTAAGTCCCACCTCCTTATTTTCCTACCTTTCTGCAGTTTTTTTCAGATTCAGCCTACAGTTCATGACCAATAAGTTATGGTCAAAGTCTATATCTGCCCCTGAGTATGCCTTACAATTTAAAACCTGGTTTCGAAATCTATGTCTTGCCATTATAAAATCTATCTGGTACCTTCCGGTGTCTCCTGGTCTCTTTGACATACTGTATGTAACTTTCTTTCGTGATCCTTAAACCAGGTGTTTGTTATGATTAAATAATGTTCTGTGCAAAATTCTACTAGGCAGATTCCTCTTTCATTCCTTTTACCCAGTCCATATTCACCTATTATCTTCCCTTCCCTCCCTGTTCTTACTACTGAATTCCAGTCTCTCATAACAATTAAGTTTTCCTCTCCCTTAATTGTCTGAATAATTTTGCTTTACCTCCTCATACATTTCTTCGATCACCTCTTCATCAGCAGAGCTAGTTGACATATAAACCTGTACTATTGTGGTTGGTGTTGGCTTGGTGTCTATCATGACAACGATAATGCAATCACTGTGTTGCTCATAGTAGTTTACCTGCATTCCTATTTTCTTATTCATTATCAGACCTACTCATGTAATAGCCCAAACTGATTTTGTATTTATAACCCTGTACTCACCTGACCAGAAATAGTATTTGTCTTTCCACCGGACTTCACTAATCCCCACTATATATAACTTCAACCTATCCATTTCTCTTTTTAAATTTTCTAACTTCCCTACCCGATTAAGGGAGCTAACATTCCACACTCCGATCCGTAGAATGCAAGTGTTGTTTTTCCTGATGATCACATCCTCCTGAGTAGTCTCCATCTGGAGATCTGAATGGGGGACTATTTTACCTCCAGAATATTTTACCCGAGAGGATGCCATCATCATATATTCATACAGTAGAGATGCATGTCCTCAGGAAAAGTAACGACTGTAGTTTCCCCTTGCTTTCAGCCGTTCGCAGTAACTGATGTTACAAGGCCAGCTCAGTCAATCATCCAGACTGTTGCCCCTGTAACTACTGAAATGTTTGCTGCCCCTCTTCAGTAACCACATTGTTGTCTGGCCTCTCCACAGATACCCCTCCACTATGGTTGCACCTACAGTACCTCTATCTCTATCGTTGAGGCATGTAAGCCACCCCACCTCAGCAATGTCTGTGGTTCATAGGGGTGGGGATGAGCAGTACCTAATTTATATTTTCTTTTTTGGATGATGTACTTAAATTTGATGGTCAAAACCTGAAGGAGTGGAGGGAAAAATGGCATTCTTATCTTTTTTGGTGCTGCTTGTGTTCAACAGTGAAAGTTAGTAGTGGTGGTTTCTAGCACCATTATTTTAAAAACTTACAGTTTTCTTTGCACCTTACACAGCTCACTAATACACAATCACACATTTCCTACCAATATTATTCAATGATACCTTGATGTGCCAGAACATAAACTATCAGCCAACATACTTCAATATTTTTACTTACCAGGTTGTTTATTTGGTCGAGTAATTGATTAACTTCTTGACTATAGACTAACCCAATATGGCTCTTTCCAAGGAGTCTGCGTACTTTTCGCTTTATATCTAACTTATTGACATTCATCATGACCATGATTGCTACCAGATTATACAACATTGTGGAAAGAAGTCGATCTTCATCATGTTCAAGCCTTTTCCTTTCCGTGTCACTGAGAGAATTGTACCTGAAATAGAATTTTTAAAAAATTCATTCACTGTAAAATCACAACATTATGTTTCACATATTGCTATCTGTAGAGATGTCAAAATTTGTAAGGATGCCCGTGTCTCAGGACTGTAGACATATTCACTCATACTTCACAGTCATCCACATACTGCTGCAGGTGTATTATGTGCATTACCGTTTAGTTCATACACACACACACACACACACACACACACACACACACACACACACACACACACACTTGTCTACCAACTAACAATGGCAGAGATTCAACACAGACTAAAGTAAGTTATGGACTAAATGTATGTTGAAAACTGTGACAAGCAATACTGTTGCTTCATGATAAATTGCCATATTGCAAATTTCATGTAAAAGCTACCCCAACTCAAGTAGTAAACATTCAAGCCCCCAGCCTACAGTTCTGATCCCTGTCAATATGAGTAGATGAAACTGGGGTGTCAACAGGATGATTAATTCAAAGCTAATCATAATTTTGTCTGATTGGCATTCTGCACTGCATGGTTTTGAAATGGAAACTTTTTGATCACCATTTCCAAATAAATTAATATAAAGGGTTAGATTTGAAAGAGCTTTAGAACTATGAGAAAGAACTTATAATACATCTTGATTATGAGAAGCCAAACAGAGAAAAGCATACATGCTAACAGAACTTGAAACCCAAGCAGACTATAATTTAATGAACACCCTCAAATAATGTTTCATACAATTGCAAATCAAAATACTCCAGACTACATTATGGGCGCAGGAGGAGAGGAAACAGAAGAATCACAAAAACTTGCAATATATGAAGAAACAGAGAAGGAAGCAGAAGCAAAAGACAGGAAAAGATAAGGAAAGGAGAATTAAATAAGAGAGATGATAGAGTAGATGAGAGAGAGAGAGAGAGAGAGAGAGAGAGAGAGAGAGAGAGAGAGAGAGGAGGAGGGAGGAAGAAGCTTAGGGTTCACCGACCTGTCAACAGCGTGGTCATTAGAGACAGAGCTAATGGCCGGATTTTTGGGTAAGGATGTGGAAGAAAATCGGCCATGCCCTGCAAAAGGAACCATCCTGTCATTTGCCTGGAGTGATTTAGGGAAATCATGGAAAACATAAATCTGGATGACCAGAGGTGGATTTGAACCACTGTCCTCCCGAATGCGAGTCCAGTGTGTCACCACTGTGCCACCTCACTCGGCAGAGAGAGAAAGAGAGAGAGAGGGGGGGGAGGGGGAGTGTGTGTGTGTGTGTCTGTGTGATAGAGAGAGAGAGAGAGAGAGAGAGAGAGAGAGAGAGAGAGAGAGAGAGAGAGAGAGAATGAAAGCCAAAAAAGAAAGAGGGAGTGGAAACACAGGAAAAGGCTTGAATACATCACACTGTAGAATAAAATCTTGAGATTAGTGAAAGAGATTTTCTATACACAATGGCCTTACAATGTTTATATTCCAGACTGGTATTTGATTGTATAACCAACAGTCAGTGGCATCTGATACAGAAGAAACTGTTACATGTTCATTGATATCTACACCATAACCATTTTATACATAGCAGTGGTACTGTGGCAGCCCTTAACCACACAATGTGAACTTTAAGAATGGTGTGTGCCAATTAGCTGTGTTGGTCTGCTAAAGGAGGCATTCCCCCCTCCCCAGTACCTGATCACCCAGCACCAGCTGCAATAATAGAGTAATATTGTGTTTTTAATCAGTTCTTATTAGTGTTTTTAAGTGGAAGAGGATCCCCTTTGTCCTCATTGGTCACCCTCATCAATTTTAAATGTAAACATGAATTCCACTACCAGCTCAACTGATGCCTCTGGCCCCCTTCAAGACAGTATTGATGAGTTCATGAAATAATTCATAGAATTGGAGTGCTGTAACACCATCTAGTATGCTCAACTCATGGCAACATTACCACAGGTGAACCAAATCAGTGTGCTGACTTCTACTCCCTCTGCAGCCACAACCGCTGGCAACCTTCATCACCCTCAGCGCTCCGAAACCTGGCTCACTTCCCACTACTGAATCTCTGCCTGGCACCTTTGGTTGACTTCTACTGATACAATTCTTGGCTGCAGAATTACCCATGATGCCCCGGAATTCATGATGGTACACTGATGTACACAGTGGAGATACATAACCTCATCTTGTGCCCCCCCCCCCCCCCCCCGTACTAATCAGTACTCACATCCTCCAGTGTGTCCGAGTGTACCTTTCCCTCAAGCAAGGTAGGGACTGGCTACCCTCACAAATGCTGCACCTTCTCTGAAGCTTGAAGGAAACCCACTTGGTGTCTGATGGCTCCCTCTAAAATGTCTGGCTGGATTGCCTATCAGCACCAATTCAGACAGCAGTGACATTGCCAACTGACCTCTCCGTCACAGACATCGCCTATAGATCATGGCACATTGGCCACCCTGCCCACAACTGCCACCATATTGCATCAACTGCACCCCCAGCTGGTGCCAACAGCTGGAAGGCACACCACTGGCCACCCTTTCATAACCTACTGCTCCCTGTTCCTCAAGCTGGTAATGACCGCAACAGCCTTACCGACCTCTCGGCCTACTCGCAACAGAGCATTGAGCTGTGAGAACTGAATGAAATTATCACCCACCTCATCACCAACATAGTAACACTGCAGCCCTCTGTGGCTCCACTTGATTATGACTGCTGCCGCCTACAAAATCCCAGCTACTTACTACTGCTGCAGCCATGTTGAGCGGCACCTTTCACTATCTGCACCATCACCTGGTGTCACAACAGTCTTTCTGGTGCCACAGTTGCACAAAAGACTGCAGCAGATACTAAAAGGTGATAGTTATTTTCAACACCTTCTCAGTGTAAACTTAGATAAGAAAGTAGTTTTGGGTTCATAATCAGTGCTTATTAACGGCTTTAAATGGATGAGGACCCTCTTGGACCACAGTATCAATTTTAGGATATTCCACTTGATGTTATTGTAAAATGCAAACAGACATTTGAGTACTTACAAACCAAATGCAACCATGGCTCTGTTAATATGAAAGGATGTCAAAGCAGTTGAAGCTTACAGTACATAGATGTTTCGTAAATTAGTGTTATTAGAGCTTAGACTGTGACATTTTTTCTCATATTCGACTATAACTGTTGTGATATTAAGCTGCAGTTAGAGCTAAATCAAATAGTCTATACTACATTTATTTTGTTATTTCTGAGATATGTAAGTGTATTTGTTGTGCATTCATATACATAAAAAAATAAACCACATAAGAGGGGTGGGGAGAGAGGAGGGAGAGAGAGAGAGATTTTCAATCTGAACAGTGCAATTAATGCTTACTTTGGTTTCAAATATTATGGACAGGATCAATTTTTAAGAAGTGAAATACACTTACAAATTTTCAAAAAATGTTTTACAGTGGCTTTCTTCTGTTATATCTGCTAGCAAAAAATGTGATGTGAGAAACAGTAACAATGCATTATAAGTGTTAGTTCAGTGCACTATTGGCCAACACCTTGCTTAAAGTCTACCTAATATGTCATATATGGCACAGAACCTTTTGTCTTTACCATTTACTGATTCATTTAACAGAGCCAAAAATATTCATTACTGTCATACCACTGTAGAGCCTATTACATAAGTTACAGTAATGATTGCAACAACAGTACTCTGTCCTATGATCAGTTTCTTATATGCGAGTTCTTCAAGCATTTCCATGAGTTTTTCATGCTTTCCCAATTTCCCAAGGTGTTATAACAAGTTTCTATGTATCTGTCATGAATTTATTACGAAATTTTAGCAGTATCTCTACACTTACAGCATTCACAACGCCACCTCCAAAATCTCACCTCATACCCTTATTTTTGGTTACCACTATCCACCTCCTAAATGACAGCCACTCCACAACCCCTCATAAATGACAACCCTACATTGCAGACATTTTATATTTACTACACTCTTGGATATTCCCCACACCACCACACATTGCTACTTGTTAAGGATCTCTCGTTCTCTTGGTCCTTACAATTTTTTGCTAACAACTCCACTATTCAGACTCAATCAAATACCAATATTGAATTCTGCCTAACCCATTTCACTCCTCTAGCCATTTGAGATCCACCTCCATTGACCCAAATCAATTATCTAACTTCTAACCTGGCCCTCACTATCATTCCCCAAATTCTTCAATATGAAATCCAACATTGCACCTGCAGAAGGAAATGCAATCCACCACCAAAAAACTGATTCTGACCTTATGTTTCTAGCTGCTGACAAAGGCTCCACCACTGTGGTTCTAGACCACAAGGTCTATGTGACAGAGAGTCTCCGCCAACTTAGATTCTTCCACTTAGATAGCCTCTGACAATGATCCCACTCCAAAAAACCAACAGCATCTCCAGTCCCTCCTCAAATATCTTAGGCCCACCCAAGGACCTCTCCTTCAACTACATCTCTCTCCTCACCCTTCCTACACCACACACCCCTAACTTTTACATGCTCCCTGAAGTCTACAAAATTAACCACCTGTACATCTCATTGTGGCTGAGAGAATCTCTGCTATCGTGGACCAACACCTTCAACCTATTACACACAACGTACCCTCCTCTACAAAACACCCAAACCATCCCCCCATGACTCTCCACAGTTCCTGTTCCATTACCACCTGGTACCACACTCATCACATTTCCATTGTTGTGCCACCTGCATCTACACCAACATTCCCAAAACTCATGGCTTTGCCACTGTTGAACACTACCTATCACAATGCTCGACTGACTCCCAAGCCCACAACATCCTTCTTTGTCACCATGACCAACTACATCCTCACGCACAATTACTTCTCCTTTGAAGAAATCACCAAGAAACAAATTTGTAGTACAGCCACAGGCACCCATTCACACCTTATTATGCCACCCTGTTCATGGGCCATATAGAGGAATCCTTCCTAACTACCAAGAATCTTGCACCCCTTATTTGGTTCAGATTCCTTGATGACATTTTCATAATCTAAAGTGAAGGTGAGAACACACTACCCACATTCCTCCAAAACCTCAAAACATTCTTCCCCATTAACTTCACCCGATTCTACTCAACCCAATGGGCCATCTTCCTTGACTTTGACCTCCACCTCAAGAATGGCCTCATCAGTCCACATCAAACCTACCAATCATCAATACATCCAAACCCCTTTCCATACAGCCTAGGCACCTGGGGTTGTCACATCTGCAATGACGAGCTGTCCCTCTCCAAAGATGCCAAAGGTCTCACCGAGGGCTTCATTGGCCATAATTACCCTCCAAACCTTGTCCAGAAACAGATATCACATGCTCTATTTGTCCAGTCAGTCACCACCTCCCTTACACACACTGTCCAGCTACGAAGACATACCCCTCTTTTGACCCACTACCACCGAGGAGGAGAGCAATTAAATCACATCTCTGTCAGGATTTCGACTACCTTTTTTCATCTTGCCCTGAAAATAGAAATACCAGACTCACTATCCTCTCCACTCCTCCTATAGTAGTATTCCACCACCCACCAAACATACATAGTATTGCTGTCCATCGCTGCTGCCAACCATTTGCCCCATGGCTCATAATCCAGCAATATACCTAGATGCAAAACATGTGCTATCCACCATACCACCCCCACCTACTCCAGTCCAGTCAGAGGCATTTGTTACACATAAAAGAAAGGGAATCCTATGAAAGCGGTCATGTGATCTGCATACTGAGCTACCATCACTGTGCAGCTTTCTACATGGGCATGACCAGTAACAAGCTGTCTGTTTGCGTGAATAGCCATTGTCAAACTGTGGTCAGGAGGCAGCTGGACCATCCTGTTACAAAGCATGCAGCCCCTGCATGATGTGGTCACTTTAATGACTGCTACACAGCCTGTGCCATTTGTATCCTCCCCACTGTGCACATGAGACCTCTCTCTTTAATATGTCCAATACTGCAACAATCCCCCAGGCCTAAACCTACACTAGGTTCTGCCCCCACCACCCTCCTTCTCCCCTACCTTGCCTACACTCTAGCACACTCTGTCAGACAGCAATGGTGTATTCCCCCACACCCATCTTGCATTCTTCACCTCCCCTCCTGCTTCATTTTTCCATTCTCCTTCTCATCTACACCACTGGTTGCTTCCACTTTAGGCCATCCAGGTTCTGCAGTCTAGCCACAGCAGCATGAAACAGCAGTCATGTGTGCAAGTGTGTGTTTCTCATGCTGATGAAGGCTGTAAGCTTTATTTAACTTGTAATCTTTTATTTCTGCCTTTCTGTGACTCATCGAGACGTCTATGTGGTGAATAGCAACCTATTGTTGTTGTGGTCTTCAGTCCGGAGACTGGTTTGATCCAGCTCTCCACCCTACACTATCCTGAGCAAGCCTCTTCATCTCCTCACAAGACCTACAACCTACATCCATTTGAATCTCCTTACTGTATTCATCTCTTGGTCTCTCTCTGCCATTTTTACCCCAAACACTTCCCTCCAACGCTAAATTCACGATTCCTTGATGTCTATGAATGTGTCCTACCAATCGATTCCTTCTTTCAGTCAAGGTATGCCAGAAACTCCTTTTCTCTTCATTAGTTGTGCGATCCACACACCTAATCTTCAGCATTCTTCTGTAGCACCACATTTCAAAAGCCTCTATCCTCTTCCTGTCCACACTGTTTATTGTCCATGTTTCACTCCCATACAAGGCAACACTCCACACAAATGCCTTCAGAAATGACTTCCTTACACTAAATTTAATATCTGCTGTTAACAAATTTCTCTTTTCCAAAAACGCTTTTCTTCCCATTGCCATTATGCATTTTATATCCTCTGTACTGCAACCATCACATGTTATTTTACTTCCCAAGTAACAAAACTCATCTACCACCTTTATTGTTTCATTACTTAATCTAATTCCATCAGCATCGCCTGATAGGGTAGGGAAGTTAGAAAATTTAAAAAGAGAAATGGATAGGTTGAAGTTAGATGTAGTGGGGATTAATGAAGTTCGGTGGAAAGAGGAACAGGATTTCTGGTCAGGTGAGTACAGGATTATAAATACAAAATCAGTTTGGGCTATTATAGGAGTAGGTCTGATAACGAATAAGAAAATAGGGACATGGGTAAACTATTATGTGCAGCACATAGTAGTCAAGATAGACACCAAGCCAACACCAACCGCATTAGTACAGGTTTACATGCCAACTAGCTCTGCCGATGATGAGGAGATCAAAGAAATGTATGAGGAGGTAAAGGAAATTATTCAGACAATTAAGGGAGAGGAAAACTTAATTGTTATGGGAGATTGGAATTTAGTAGTAGGAAAAGGAAGTGTAGGGAAGACAGTAGGTGAATATGGACTGCATAAAAGAACTGAAAGAGGAAGCCACCTGGTAGAATTTTGCATGGAACATAATTTGGTTATAACAAACACTTGGTTTAAGAATCACGAAAGAAAGTTGTATACGTGGAAGAGACCAGGAGACACCAAAAGATACGAGATATATTTTATAATGGTAAGACATAGATTTCAGAACTAGGTTTTATACTGTAAGACATACCCAGGGCAGATATAGATTCTGACCATAACTTATTGGTCATGAACTGTAGGCTGAAACTGAAAAAACTGCAGAAAGGAAGGAAAATAAGGAGGTGGGACTTGGATAAATTGAGGGAACCTGAAGTTCTTAAGAATTTCAGAGGGAGCTTTAGGGAAAAATTGACAGAAACAGGGAGAAATAAAACATAGAAGAGGAATGGGTAGCATTGAGAGATGAAATAGTGAAGGCAGCAGAGGACAAAATAGATAGAAATGTAAGACCCACAAAAAATTCTTGGATATTACAGGAAGTACTAAATTTAATTGATGAAAGGAGAAACTATAAAAAGTCAGTAAATGAGACAGGCAAAATGGAGTACAGATGACTAAGAAATGAGATTGACAGGAAGTGCAAAATAGCTAAGCAGGAGTGGCTAAAAGGCAAATGCAAGTCAGAAGAATGACGGTGTTGTCTTTCCTGATGATCGCATCCTCCTGAGTAGTCCCTGCCCAGAGATCCGAATGGGGGACTATTTTACCTCCGGAATATTTTACACAATAGGATGCTATCATCATATGTTCATACAGTAGAGCTGCATCATCCTCAGGAAAGGTAACGACTGTAGTTTCCCCTTGCTTTCAGCCGTTTGCAGTAACTATGTGGCAAAGACAATTTAGCTGATGTTACAAGGCCAGCTCAGTCCATCATCCAGTCTGTTACCCCTGTAACTACTGAAAAGGCTTCTGCCCCTCTTCAGGAACCACATTATTGTCTGGCCTCTCCACAGATACCCCTCTGCTATGGTTGCACCTACAGTACCTCTATCTGTATCATTGAGGCACATAAGCCACCCCACCTCAGGGTTCATAGGTGTACTTTCAAAATATTGTTGCACACGTCCAAATGCAGTAACTTTCACAATCACATCTCATTAAACAAATGTCCTGAGCTAAATTCCAAACACCTCTGAAATGCCTTATGCAGTGAGGATAAATGACACTACTGTTGTTGATCCATCTGCCAAATGAGTTATTAAATTCAGTGGATCATTGATTAGTCTTTGCAGGGAGTATGAACAATATACTGCACTGTCATCAGAGTCCTCCCCACAATGAAGTAGCAAGCTTGACAGTTCGTAATACTCAGAAGGAAACATTGCAGTTCATCTTGACTAAGATCTTGCCCACAATAACAATATGATTATCCCCACATCTGTCCTTGATACTTGTTTCATATTAGAATTACTTTTGAATGAATAACTGTTGAAGAGCAACAAAAATAGACATTGCAGTGTAACTTGTACTTTCAAACTCAAAGGGTTACAACACATCAAGGACTGACTGGAACTCTGACAGAAAACACACTATGTTGAACATCTGTTTCAATTTGAAATTGCAACATGGGTTATGACTTGAATCTAGATATTTGCCAACACAAAAACCTCACACAATGCCGAGAAAGTAGTAGAAGGTAATAATGAACAATAGCTTTGTACATATTATTATTCAGCTGCTGGTAACCAATAAATACAGAAAATAAGCTAATATGAAAGAAAAGGAAAACAATTATGGGTACAGTAGGAAGTAAAAGCTATAGAAAGTTATAAAAGATAATTTAAATACACAGGAAGAAAAATAGTGGAATATCTGAGACACAAATAGTAACATAAGGCTAATGGCTGCAAGGAGAAGAAGAATATACATGCCAATAATTTCTGATTGTGTCTGCAGAATTACTTTTCCACTTAAGATATAATCAATCTAAATTGCAATATTATACAAGGTGATTATAATTAAACTTTCAAAATGCTGTAAAAATACCACTGATCAGAATGACATGAAACTGCAATGGAATATTATCGGGGAAGGGGAAAAATGTATTGGAGAAGAAAAATAAATAGTATGAAAGTTTTGTATTCTTCTGGGCTAGCAGTATCATGTATGTCATTTAGAGACATTTAAAAAAATGATGTATAGCAAGGATGCTGCAGCAAATAAGTTATTTATTTTGACGGGCCTGTTTCAGTGCGATTTCCAATGTCAGGATAAATTGGTTGGTCTCCTCCTTGTAAAAATCAATCTGTCACTGTTTATCTGTTTTGTTTGGCTGTCATGTTAACATATACTGTATATAAGAACTATTATTTCTGTAGTTTTTCATCAAAACTTTACTTAATACAGTTGCAATTTGACATCATACTGGCCAGTGGTATTATTTTATAGAGTTTTGTATATTTAACTTTTATTATAATTACCCTACAATTTAAATGTAATTAATTTCAATAAGATCAGATACCAAATGCTCCATTAGCTACTGTGTTTTTGACATATTTTAATGATTTGCTCAAAGTGTCTGAACACCTTGTATGGAATCATGAGCTGATGAGGATCAATAATGAATAAACTTGGTTAATGTTAAATGTACATTATTTCCTGTGGTGTCAACTTTCCTCATTATAAGAATCTCTCTCTCTCTCTCTCTCTCTCTCTCTCTCTCTCTCTCTCTCTCTCTCTCTCTGTGTGTGTGTGTGTGTGTGTGTGTGTGTGTGTGTGTCTTCTTTTAAGTTTTGAATAATCAGAAACATGGAAACAAATAATATTTTCTATGCTATTTCACTGATACTTCAGATGTGTCTGGTAAGTTCACCTTGTTCAGCTTCTAAAATATCAACATAATTTCCAAGACACCAAATTACCTTTCCATCATCTCTCCTGGTCCTTGATCCATTCCAACCATATCTCTTTCTTGTGAAACTGCATCAAGGAAGGCATCCTCCCAAAACTGCATCTGGTCCCATAGGCTGGAGCGTTCCTTACCAATAAGCCCTGTGACACAAAAACAATATAAACCAATATCTATTACTATGATACAAATTGCATTGAGCAGGTAAATGGACATTATGAAATATCTAATTGACCATTAATTAATAGTGGAAGACATTTACGTACCTTCAAAGAGATATGTTCTTCCTGTATCAGGACTTGGTGTTGTTGAAGTGTTTATCATATTTCCACCATGGTATCGAAATCCGGTACTAAGAGATGATTTACTAGACCAGACACTAGGCGTTCGTTGCTTTGCTTGACGTGGGAACTAAATTGAAATAAATATCCAACTTTAGACAGTTTCAACTAAACAATATATTTATGAAATAAATATGCAACATGTATGTGTATCAGGGGGAAGTATTTGTGTGTATGTGTATGTGTGTGTGTGTGTGTGTGTGTGTGTGTGTGTGTGTACTAGAGAATGCAAGAAGATTATAAGAGATTAGGTGTTCGTGTTCTGTATATCTATGTTACGAAAATCCCTGTGGATGTGAAACATGTCTCTCTCTCTCTATCTGCCTAGGTGTACTTGCGTCTGTGTAAATGTGTGGGTGTGTGTGTATTTGTTTACCCTCCTTTTTTCCCCCCAAGGTGTACTTGTGTCTGTGTGGGTGTGCGTGCATTTGTTTACCCTCCATTTTTCCCCCAAGGTAAGTCTTTCCTCTCCCGGGATTGGAATGGCTCCTTACCCCCTTCCTTAAAACCCTCATCATTTCCTTTTCCCTCTCTTTCCTTCTGCCTGATGAAGCAGCTAGGCTGCGAAAGCTAGCGTTTGTGTGTGTGTGTGTGTGTGATTCATTTATTTATTTGTGATGCTGTTACACCTGTGTTCCTTCGCCTGGTGAGTAATCTTCGTCTATTTTTTATATTTAATTTTTCCTACTAGGAATTTTTCGTCTTAATATTCGTATCAATATATATAGAGGAAAAATTCCTAACCGGAAAAATTTACGTAAAAAATAGATGAAATCCACTTACCAGGCGAAGGAGCACAGGCAGCAATAGCAACAAATAAACACACAGACAGACACACACACACAAACGCTAGCTTTCGCAGCCTAGCTGCTTCATCAGGCAGAAGGGAAGGAGAGGGAAAAGGAAATGATGAGGGTTTTAAGGGAGTGGGTAAGGAGTCAATCCAATCCCGGGACAGGAAAGACTTACCTTGGGGGGGAAAAAGGAGGGTAAACAAATACACACACACACACACACATTTACTCAGACGCAAGTCACACACACAGACAGACACACACACATACACAAACACTAGCTTTTGCAGCCTAGCTGCTTCTTCAGGCAGAAGGGGAGGAGAGGGAAAAGGAAATGATGGGGTTTTAAGGGCATGGGTAAGGAGTCATTCCAATCTCGGGACAGAAAAGACTTACTTTGGGGGAAAAAAGGAGGGTAAACAAATACACCCACACCCACACATATACACAAATGCAAGCACTCCTAGGCAGACATACTGTAGAAACCAAAGAAGTTGGACAGAAATACCACTTGAGGCAGAGGCTCTGTCCAGAGTATCGAGGCAAAGATGTTCAAGATGGTGGGCGGGAATTTGAATTTAGCGGAGATTGAGACCAAGTGGGCAACGGAAAGAGAGAATATGCTGAAGAGCAAGTTCCCATCTCTGGAGTTCTGAAAGACTGGTGTCCAGGTAACCCGGACGATGTAACATTGTGCCAAGATAATTGTGCCGCCAATGAACACACCTGTCAACTTCTATCCCTAATCAAAATCCTCAACCTTTCCTCTCGCACATCCAGACTTGCAGTTCAGAACATCCTACTTCAGGTCAGCCGCAAATTAGAACAACATGCCACCCACCACCTCAAAAAACTATCCAATCTCCTGGTCACCCACCTCTGGAAAGGCAATACTCTCTCCCTCAATAACCTCTCCAGTAAACCTCAACCTCCTCTTATTGCACACAAATCGAGTGTCTCCCATCTACTCAATCTCCCACTCCCAACTCCTTTCCCCCCCAAACCTCAAAACTCTAATCCACACAATCCGGAACCACAACATTCCAATTCAGTAGTCAACCTCTCCTCCAAACCTGACTACCAATCTGAAACCTCTGTCCTATCCAAAGGCCTCACCTTTAGCCCCACTCCCAAATTCAACCAAACAGCACTTGTCAAAGATTTACTTTCTATACTCATAGTCTTTGGTGGAGATACCACTTTGCCATGAAGAAAAATAATCCTACTCCTAATGCTCGAGCTCCCCAAGACATCATTCAAATTGATCGCTGCCTAGAACAGTTCCGTCCTCCGTCACAGCAAGACCCACCTGCTCTTCCTCAAAATCACCCTCTTCAAACCTTCCAGGAATTCCTTACTTCCAACCTTGCCTCTCACTCTTTCCTGAGAAACCTTAATCCTACTCCCAAAATTACCGCAGCTGAATCCCGAGCTATCCGTGATCTGAAGGCTGACCATTCCATTGTCATTCTCCCAGCTGACAAGGGATCCACGACCGTGCTACTTGATCAGCGGGAGTATGTGGCTGAGGGACTGCGTCAGCTTTCAGATAGCACCACATAAACCGACAACCCACGCGCAATGGAAATATTCTAGACCTTATAGCCACAAACAGGCCTGACCTTATTAACGATGTCTATGTAGAGACAGGAATTAGTGATCATGATATCGTCATAGCGTTGATGGTGACCAAAGTTCATAAACCAGTCAAGAGGGCTAGGAGCGTGTTTTTGTTGGGAAGAGCCGACAAGCAAATGTTACGATCGCACTTAGAAAATGAATGGGCATCGTTTAATTCTGGGACTATGGATGTAGAGGAATTGTGGACTAAATTTAAGTGCATTGTTAATAAAGGGTTAGAGAAATATGTGCCAGTAAAGATGATTAAGGGTGGAAAAGATCCACCGTGGTATAATAATAATGTTAGAAAGCTGCTGAGAAAGCAAAGGCTGTTGCACTCTCGATTCAAAAAAAAAAAAACACGCAAAAGTTAGTAGAGATTCGTGCGTCTATAAAAAGATCGATGCGTGAAGCATACAATAATTATCACAGCCATACCTTAGCAAAAGATCTTTCCGAGAACCCGAAAAAATTCTGGTCCTATGTAAAATCGATAAGCGGATCAAAGCCCACTGTCCAGTCACTAGTTGATCATTCCGGGGCAGTAATAGAAGAAAGCAAACGGAAAGCTGAAGTTCTAAATTTAACCTTTAAGAAATCTTTCACACAGGAGGACCGCACAAATATACCATCATTTGATCAACGTACTAATTCCGAAATTGGGGACATAGCAATAGGTATTTCCGGTGTAGAGAAGCAGCTGAGAGAGCTAAATACGAAAAAGTCTGCTGGTCCGGATGGAATACCAGTTCGGTTTTACAAAGACTATACTGCGGCATTGGCCCCCTACTTAGCTTGCATTTATATTGAATCTTTAATTCAGCACAAAGTTCCTAGTGATTGGAAAAAAGCGCAGGTGACTCCCGTGTATAAGAAAGAAAAAAAAAAAAAAAACTGACCCATACAATTACAGGCCAATATCATTGACATCGGTTTCATGTAGAATTTTGGAGCATATTCTCAGTTCGAATATAGTAAATTTCCTTGAAACGGAAAAGCTTCTTTCCATGAATCAGCACGGGTTTAGAAAACATCGTTCATGTGAAACTCAGCTTGCCCTTTTCTCACATGACTTCTTGCGAGCCATGGATGAAGGGCAACAGGCGGATTGTGTTTTTCTCGTCTTCAAAAAGGCATTCGACGCGGTGCCACACTGCAGACTGCTAACGAAAATACGAGCTTATGGAATAGGTTCACAGATTTGTGACTGGCTGGAAGACTTCCTAAGTAATAGAACGCAGTACGTTGTTCTCGACGGCGAGTGTTCATTAGAGATGAGTGTATCGTCAGACGTGCCCCAGGGGAGTGTGATAGGACCGCTATTATTTTCTATCTATATAAATGATCTGATGGACAGAGTAAGTTGTAATTTGCGGCTGTTTGCTGATGATGCTGTGGTGTATGGGAGGGTGTCGTCTGTAACTGACTGTAATAGCATACAGGATGACTTAGACAAAATTTCTAGTTGGTGCGAAGAATGGCAGCTAGCTCTCAATATAGAAAAATGTAAGGTGATGCGCATGAGTAGAAAAAAACAATCCTATCATGTTCGAATACAGCATTAGTAATGAGCTTCTTGATGCTGTCGCATCGTTCAAATATCTAGGCGTAACATTGCAGAGCGATATGAAATGGAACGCGCATGTAAGGACAGTTGTGAGTAAGGCAGACAGCCGACTTCGGTTTATTGGGAGAATTTTGGGAAGATGTACTTCACCTGTAAAGGAGACCGCGTATAAAACGCTTGTACGACCACGTCTTGAGTATTGCTCAAGTATTTGGGACCCGCAGCAGATCGGTTTGAAGGAAGACATAGAGGCGGTTCAGAGGCGAGCAGCTAGATTTGTTACCGGTAGGTTCGACCAATGCGCGAGTGTCACGGAAATGCTCCGGCAACTCAATTGGGGATCACTGGAAGAAAGACGATGTTCTTTTCGTGAATTTCTGTTAAGTAAATTTAGAGGGCCGGAATTTGAAGCTCAGTGTAGTACGATCTTGCTGCCGCCTACTTACATTTCGCGTAAAGATCACAAAGACAAGATAAGAGAAATTAGGGCTTGTACGGAGACATATAGGCATTCTTTTTTTCCTCATTCAATTTGGGAGTGGAATAGGAAAGGAAATGCCTAGTAGTGGTAGAGTGTACCCTCCGCCACGCACCTTACAGTGAATTGCGGAGTATGTATGTAGATGTAGATGAAGTCTGTCAAGACAACCCCATTCCTGATGTCCAGGCAGAGCTTCAAGGAATCCTCAAAATATTAGGCCCCCTACAAAACCTTTCACCTAACTCCATTAACCTCATGACCCCACCGACACCCCGCACCCCCACCTTCTACCTACTTCCCAAGATTCACAAACCCAATCATCCCCGACGCCCCATTGTGGCCGGCTACCAAGCCCCTACAGAACGAATCTCTGCCTACATAGACCAACCCCTTCAACCCATCATGTGCAGTCTCCCATCCTTCATCAAAGACACCAACCACTTCCTCAATCGCCTGAAATCCTTACCCAGCCTGTTACCTCCAGAAACCATCCTTGTAACCATTGATGCCACTTCCTTATACACAAATATCCAACATGCCCAGGGCCTCGCTGTAATGGAGTATTTCCTTTCACGCCGACCGCCCATTTCCCCACCTAAAACCTCTTTCCTTAATACCCTAGCCAGCTTCATCCTAACCCACAACTTCTTCACTTTTGACGGCCAGACACACCAACAACTAAAGGGAACAGCCATGGGAACCAGGATGGCCCCCTCATACGCAAACTTATTCATGGGACGCTTAGAGGAAGCCTTCCTGGATACCCAAACCTGTCAACCCAAAGTTTGGTACAGATTCATTGATGACATCTTCATGATCTGGATTCACAGTGAAGAAGAACTCCAGAATTTCCTCTTGAACCTCAACTCCTTTGGTCCCATCAAATTCACCTGGTCCTATTCCAAATCCCATGCCACTTTCCTTGATGTCGACCTCCTTCTGTCCAACGGCCAACTTCACACATCTGTCTACATCAAACCTACCAATAAACAACAGTACCTGCATCATGACAGCTGCCATCCATTCCACATCAAACGTTCCCTTCCCTACAGATTAGGTCTTCGTGGCAAACAAGTCTGCTCCAGTCCCGAATTTCTGAACCAGTACACCAATAACCTAATAACAGCTATCACATCCATCAGCTATCCTCCTGATCTGGTTCAGAAGCAAATCACCAGAGCCACCTCCTCATCCCCCCAAATCCAGAACCTTCCACCGAAGAACCCCAGAATTGCCCCTCTTGTCACCAGATACTTTCTGGGACTGGAGCGGACTCTGAATGTGGCTCTCCAGCAAGGATACGACTTCCTTAAATCCTGCCCCGAAATGAGATCCATCCTTCATGACATCCTTCCTAGTCCATCCCTATGAAATCCCCAAACCACCTTCCCTACCTTCTGGCTCCTACCCTTTTAACCACCCTCGTTGTAAAACCTGCCCTATGCACCCTTCCACCACCACTTACTCCAGTCCCGTAACCCGGAAGGTATACACAATCAAGGGCAGAGCCACTTGCGATAGTACCCACGTGATTTACCAACTGACATGCCTGCACTGTGAAGCGTTCTATGTGGAAATGACCAGCAACAAACTGTCCATTCGCATGAACGGTCACAGGCAGACAGTGTTTGTTGGTAATGAGGATTACCCTGTGGCTAAACACGCCTTGGTGCATGGCCAGCACATCTTGGCACAATGTTACACCATCCGGGTTATCTGGATACTTCCCACCAACACCAGTCTTTCAGAACTCCGGAGATGGGAACTTGCCCTTCAGCATATTCTCACTTCCCGTTGCCCACCTGGTCTCAACCTCTGCTAAATTCAAATTCCTGCCCACCATCTTGAACATCTTTGCCTCGATTCTCTGGACAGAGCCTCTGCCTCAAGTGGTATCTCTGTCCAACTTCTTTGGTTTCTACAGTATGTCTGCCTAGGGGTGCTTGCATTTGTGTATATCTGTGGGTGTGTGTGTATTTGTTTACCCTCCTTTTTTGCCCCCAAGGTAAGTCTTTCCTGTCCCGGTATTGGAATGACTCCTTGCTCACTCCCTTAAAACCCTCATCATTTCCTTTTCCCTCTCCTTCCCTTCTGCCTGAAGAAGCAGCTAGGCTGTCTAGGTGCGTTTGCATTTCGATATGTCTGAGTGTGTGTGTATTTGTTTACCTTCCTTTTTTTCCCCTAGGGTAAGTCCTTCCACTCCTGGGATTGGAATGACTCCTTTTCCACTTCCTTAAAACCAATATCCTTCCCTTTTTCCTCCCCTTTTTTCCTCTTTTTCCTGAAGAAGCTGCCAGTGGTGGCGAAAGCTTGTATGTGTGTTTGTGTGTGATTTTATTTATTTATTTGTTTCTATCGACGAGCCGGTCCTTTTGGTAAGTCATCTCTTTTCTATTTTTTATTTTTGTTTATCCCACGGGGAAAGTTTCCCTCTATAATTTTCATTTCACCAATTTGTATATATATATATAGATAGATAGATAGATAGAGAGAGAGAGAGAGAGAGAGAGAGAGAATAACTTACCCAAAGTGCAGGCTCGTAGATAGACACAAAAAGACGAATAAAAACACACACAAACACAAGATTCTAGCATCTGCAACCATTGGCTGCTTCTTCAGAAAAAGAGGAAGAAAGGAGGGGGAAAAGGGAAGGATGTGGGTTTTAAGGGAGTGGATGAGGAGTCATTTCTGCTTGTTATAAATGTCTGCCTTGGTGTGTTAGCGTGTATATGTGTATGGGTGTCTTTGTTTACCTTTCCTTTTTTTCCCCTAAGGTAAGTCCTTCCACTCCCGGAATTGGAATGACTCCTCATCCATAGCCTTAAAATCCGCATCCTTCCTTTTTCCCCTTCTTCCTTCCTCTTTTACTGATGAAGCAACAAATAGTTGGGAAAGCTTGAATTTTAGTGTTTGTGTTTATTTGTGTATCTGTCTATGAGACTGTGGTTTTGGTAAGTTAAACAATCTCAATTTTTATACATATTTTTCCTATCAGGAATGTTTCCCCATTTCTACTAGCTGAATTAATAATACTAATAGCATGAATATATACATCATTTGGTTTTATTCAAAAATTTGTCAATGGAGTAGGAGTTGGCCACTCAAAAGTCTTTTAGGCTAAAAAAACTGATATTTATTTGTAGCTATTTTTTATGGTTGCTGGCAATGTATTGAAAATATGTATGAACTGAGCTGTTTGTTGGGAAAAGGGGTATATTATTTACGAGTTGTTTGAAGAGGCTTCTACAGGAAGTCTGCTGCTAATTAATTAAGTACATTCTACTGTAGGTGTAAATAGCCTTTTCAATATCTGAATCATTCAGATATCGAACTGTGTTCTGGACAATATTTTATTTGTGGACAGCTGGAGAAGCTGCTTGTACATTATCTTTCGTAGAATTTTTGACTATGCTGGCAAAAGTGAAATCGTTCTGTAGTTGTGGTATCCTTTTATCCTCTTTCTTGAAAAGATACTTAATATCTGCATTTATTAACTAATCCGGATATGTCCTGGTTATAATAGACTGATTACACAAATAACTTATAATTATACTAAACTCACAAGAATGCACCTTAATTAACTTTGTTGATAATTCATTTTAACTACTAGAACGCTTTGTTTTTAAATATTTTATTATTTAAGTTATTTCTTGTGATGAAGTGAGCGATAATAATATGTAGATAGGAAACAACTCACAGCGAAGATGAATGTTAAGCTGGCGACACACACACATAGAAGACACGCACACAATTCTAAATTTTTGCACGTGGCCTTCCTCAGAAAGAGAACACTCACCCATACAATCACTCAGGCACACTCATCCACACATGCCAGCCATCTCTGGCCACCCAACATTGTCTATGTGTTGGGCGGTGAGAGATGGCTGACCTGTATGGATGAGAGTGCCTGTCTATGGATGACTGTTCTCTTTGTGAGGAAGGCCGCGGGTAAAAATTTAGAATTGTGTGTGTGTCTTTTATATGTGCCTCTCGGCGGCTCAACGTTTGTCTTTACGGTGAGTCATTCCCTATCTACATATTATTATTATTAACACTCCTTACTGGACCTTCCATTGATGAAATGAGTGACATGTTCATGTATATGAAGTGATTTGTAAAGGCTACATTAATATATTTAAGGGTATCATTTACTGGCCCTGACAATCCCATACTACCAGTAAGATATACAAAGTACTTGTTAAATGGATTTTCCACATTAGGCCCATCAGTTACTAATGTGCTCTTAATGCTATCTTCTCCTGTTCCTTTCTGGTTCTACCAGTCACCTCTTCCACTAGATCCCATATTGTAGAAAGATAAGTTTTTGCAGTAAGGTAACAAAAGTGTAATATTAAAATGCTTAAATATATTGGTTTAGATGCATCGTAGTTTCTGTATATATCACACAAACCACAAATAACTTTTCATTGCTCCTAAGAGATAGCTGAGAAAGTAAGTAATACATGTAATTACTGTATTATAATGCAAAAGAGACTACAGCAATAACAAACTTCATAAAAGAAATATTTCATTTTTACTTTGTATACAACACTGTTTCAGCTGTGGTGCCTACATATTCAAAAAATGTAAATACAATAAAAGGAAGAAGGCATGTCTGTTCCTATAGTCAAGAGATTGAAAATGAAATAAAAATACTACTAACAATGTTTAACTCACTAAATACATATGTTTTGAGTTGTCATCATATAATTTCATAGTTTGTGCATAATTGTCATGACATATAATAAAGTATGATAGAATAATATATACGTTTGTTGTTACGAATGAAAAAGTAAAAAGATTATTTGAGCTGTGCAATGAATTTTAGAAACTAATGATAAATACTCTGTTCAAAATCAGAAGAGGAGCCTCCTGGCATGGAAGAGTCTTGGAGACACAAGTAGATTCCACCTGGAGTAGGTCATAGTCAGATATAATTCTGTTATCAGATAGTAGAGTATCTCCTTGAACAGATATAGACTCAGATTAAAAGTTTAAGCTAATCATATGGAAGAACCATTGAGGAAGGAATTGAAATACTCATATACTGAGGAAGGATGAAATGCTTTTGTAGTTTGATAAATCTATGGATACTGTGGTAAGGTATACCATGATAAGAAGAACAATCACAGAAGAACAATCACTGGAAAGACAAACATAAGTATTAGGAAAGTAACTCTGAGGAAATCATGGGTATTGAGAGAAATACTTCAACTGATCAATGAAAGAAAGAAGTTCAAGAATGTTCTGGTAAAGGTAGTGTCGCATTGAAATGGAAGCAGGCTTGACTTTGCAGGCAGGATTGTCAACTGAACACAGCACTTATAATGAAAGCAGGTTTAAATACAATGAAAGGATCCCTGAGACGGATTTTCGTCTCAAATATGTCAAAGACATTATTGATAGAGCTGAAGCATTGAATTAAAATTTGTGGTGCGGCCGGGAATCGAACCCGGACCTCCATGCTTACTAGGCAGACGTCTTAACCGTTAGACTACCACACCACTAACGATTAAGGCGCCTCGGAATAGTCTATGTACGATTTCCCTCCACAACACAAACTTTAATTCAGCTTCTTTGTTCCAAAGATTATTGCCACTACTGCCAAGGCTCTCCATGCAGCGGAATAGCACCTCAGCAATGGACATGGTGGAACAATCCTTTTTTATGGTGATATAAATATCAATTAAATACAATGAAAGAATCCCTGAGACGGATTTTCGTCTCAAATATGTCAAAGACATTATTGATAGAGCTGAAGCATTGAATTAAAATTTGTGGTGCGGCCGGGAATCGAACCCGGACCTCCATGCTTACTAGGCAGACGTCTTAACCGTTAGACTAACACACCACTAACGATTAAGGCGCCTCGGAATAGTCAATGTACGATTTCCCTCCACAACACAAACTTTAATTCAGCTTCTTTGTTCCAAAGATTATTGCCACTACTGCCAAGGCTCTCCATGCAGCGGAATAGCACCTCAGCAATGGACATGGTGGAACAATCCTTTTTTATGGTGATATAAATATCAATTAAATACAATGAAAGAATCCCTGAGACGGATTTTCGTCTCAAATATGTCAAAGACATTATTGATAGAGCTGAAGCATTGAATTAAAATTTGTGGTGCGGCCGGGAATCGAACCCGGATCTTCATGCTCACTAGGCAGATGTCTTAACCGTTAGACTACCACACCACTAACGATTAAGGCGCCTCGGAATAGTCTATGTACGATTTCCCTCCACAACACAAACTTTAATTCAGCTTCTTTGTTCCAAAGATTATTGCCACTACTGCCAAGGCTCTCCATGCAGCGGAATAGCACCTCAGCAATGGACATGGTGGAACAATCCTTTTTTATGGTGATATAAATATCAATTAAATACAATGAAAGAATCCCTGAGACGGATTTTCGTCTCAAATATGTCAAAGACATTATTGATAGAGCTGAAGCATTGAATTAAAATTTGTGGTGCGGCCGGGAATCGAACCCGGACCTCCATGCTTACTAGGCAGACGTCTTAACCGTTAGACTACCACACCACTAACGATTAAGGCGCCTCGGAATAGTCTATGTACGATTTCCCTCGACTTGCGCCAAAGGGTGGTGGTTTTCGGGTTCCGCTAAGTAGGTCAGGAGTCCACTACACGCAGGAAGCGGCTACACGGGTAGCGGGGGCTGTGTGGTGTGGAGTGGGCGGTTTTTTTTAGGACAGAGGGCTTCGGCGGTGTTTTTTAGGACAGAGGGCTTCGAGGAAAAACAAAATGGGCTGTCTAAAAGGGTGCAGGTGGATCACAGGAGATATATAAATCTAGGAACTATCAGTATGTTGTAAATTGTCGTAGCTGTATCGGGCAAGTACGTTAATAGAAAGGGAAATCGTACATAGACTATTCCGAGGCGCCTTAATCGTTAGTGGTGTGGTAGTCTAACGGTTCGCATTCCGCTGTCGGCGGGCGAGCAGTAAGGACGTGTTGTGTTTACGTCGCAGCTGCGGCTGGCCGAGCGCTGTGTTGGTGAGTTTAACGCCGTAGAGCGTTTCCTCATGTATTCAACTTAGACCAACCATGGCAGAACCCGTAAGAGTTGACACGTTGAAGTTTATGTTCGACAAAAGCTTTGCTAGACCTAGTTCGTTTGAAGTAGAGAATTTCATGGAGGAGGTTGTAAAGATAGCAGAGGATGACATGATTGGAATTTGCCCATCGATCTGTAGTAGCACAGTCTTCATTAAGTTGAAAAATGCCAAGATGTGTGATGATATTGTTGTTAGATGCGGAGGTAAATTGAAATTTAAACACTCAGACGGTAATATCGGCGAAGTTAGAGTGAGTCATGCTGGGTTTGGCATTAGAACACTACGCATTTTCGAACTGCCGTTCGAAATTACCGCTGACGATATAAATGATGTTCTGAAACCCTATGGAACCGTTCTCAGTAATGTCGCAGAGAGATGGACAGGTGCTCACAAATTTAAGGTTCTTAATGGTGTCAGGCAGGTCAAAATCGATATGATCAAACATATACCTTCTTATATTAGTGTCCGTGGCCATAGAGCTATTGTGATATATGAAGGACAACCTAGAACGTGTGCAGGATGTGGTGGTACAGGACACGTTCGTGCTGATTGTATGCAAAGGAGAGTGGCGCAGCTGCCAACAGGCGAAGCAGTGTTTCAGAACACGATGACACAGCTACCGCTGACTTACGTAGCGGCAGCTCGTGCGTCCGCACCTGAAGCTACGACCGCAGAGCTGGAGGTACCTAATATCGAAGAAAAAATTGAGGAACTCGGAATGGATACCGACATCCCAAAATATAATGACGGGCAAATGGCTGTAGAACTGCCAGCAGAAAACGAAGACCGTCCATCTGCGGCTCTTGAGCACGACACTTCGAATACAGAACTCCCGAATGAGGCCTTAACCAATGAGCAGGAGACGGAGCACGACTCCCAAGTAGTTACGTCCGGTGAAACGTCGACGGATAAACAATCTACGGACAATAAAAAACGTCGGATTGCCCACCAGGGAGCTGAAAAAACTGCACCGGCACTGCGAGAGAAAGCAAAACAGTTGCGACAGAAGTCGAACGACATAACAGGGAAAACGCGTGACAGCAACCAGAAAACCATCAAAAAGTCACGAACGGAAGACTCTTACGACGGCGTCACGGAAACGTCTGGAAACTCTGTGAAGATGAAAACGACGACAAAAACGAAAGCGGACTGTGAAGAACAACCTCATGACCTCACAGAGTGGAAAAAGGAAAAACGTAAAGGTAACCTTCCTCAAAACTGGGCTGACGACCATGAAGATGCCAACCTAGACCAAGAATTGATGGAGACGAATGATGAAATGACACAGAAGACTGACGAACATAGAACCAACGACAATAGACCTTCACCGGCGAAGAACACAGCAGTAACTGATGACCCAGACTTCTATTAAACTGAAATTTGTTAGTAGTAAGACAGACGGAAAGATAGAAAGAATGATCGCAAAGTTTAGAATTTCAAACAAAAATAGATCATTACCAATATAATATGACTGAACTACAAGCGTATCGGTTAGCCACAATAAACATCAACAAGATAAGGAGCGCACTCAAACTGCGACTTCTCCAGGACGTGATATATGCCGCAGATATAGACATCGTTATGTTACAAGAAGTGACAGATGCAATTGATCTGGATCGGATAACAGGATATAACGTTATAGCCAACCCTGGCTATACTACTGAACTCGGAACAGCCATTTTAACAAAAGAAGGTATTATAGTCAGACAAATAGAGAAACTACCTAACAGCAGAGGAATAGCATGTACAATAAACAACACCAGAATAGTCAATGTCTACGCGCCCTCAGGAACTGGAAAAAGACGACAACGAGAAGAATTTTTCAAAGACGGAATAGTACCACTCTTTGGGACCGGATATGATCATGTAATATTTGCCGGGGACTTTAATTGTGTCATACACCCGAAGGATCAGACGCCAAATTATAATAAATCAGTTGAGCTTGAAAGCATTGTAAATCAGTTAGGACTTGTTGACACCTGGGAGTATACGCATGGTAACATGCCTGGCTTCACGCACGTCACTAATCACTCGGCAAGTCGTTTAGATCGGATGTACGCATCAGCTGATCTTAAGGAATGTATCCTACATTCGGAAATATGGCCCACCGTCTTCTCCGATCACGCAGCTTTTATGTGTACCATTAATTTGGAGAAACAAGGGACCTATAAGGCACGAGGTCAGTGGAAACTTAACGTTAGCCACTTGTCAGATCCAGGATGTCGTGCAGCTTTTGACACTACGTGGGAAGCATGCGAAAAACGGTTCCCTCAGTACAGCTCACCGATCACTTGGTGGATTAAATGCGCTAAGCCTGCAATAACGAGAACCATGAAAAATTACTCACGGGAGAAGAATGAGTGGCAGAAGAAAACAGTAGAATTTTATTTTCAGTGTCTGCGAGAATTGTATAAACGGGATGCAGCAATAATTCATAATTATGTACAGATTAAGAGAATTCAAGCTAAAATAATCAATTTAAAGAGGAAACAACTAGAAGGCTGCAAAATACGGTCACGGCAGCATAATACAGTCCAAGACGAAACAACTTCCGTATATCACTTCATACACGAACATAAAAGGAAAAGCAGAAAAATTCTTACAGAGCTGAGGGCCAGTGATGGACAATTATTGACCAATCAACGCGACATAAAGGAAGAGATACAGGAGCATTTTTCACAGCTCCTATCCACGAAACCTACAGACGAAACGGCACAAAAGGACTTCACGACACGGGTACCTGGAAGACTTAGTCCGGAAGAAGCAAACAGCCTCACTGCCGAAATCACAGAAGAGGAAGTAGAAGACGCGATACTTAGAAGTCCAAAAAATAGATCACCTGGATCTGACGGTATCCCGGCAGAATTGTATCAAATGTTCCGACAAAAACTGCTCAGTAAACTAACGAGCATATGTAATGAACTTATGAACCACAGTACACACATCCCCAAAGAATTCTGCGAGGGAACCGTGGTTCTCGTTCCCAAAACCACAGCAGGCAAGTCCATCAGCAATCTCAGGCCTATAACGCTTCTGAACAGCGACTACAAGATCTTCATGCGAATTCTGATGCAACGTCTCCGTGCAATAATAAACACTGTCACAGGATCGTACCAAACAAGTGTAGGCAAAGACAGAAGAATTTTTCACGCGCTAAGTGATTACAGGGACATAATTGCGATAGCTGAGACATGTAAAATTAGATGAGCAATAGTGTCACTTGATTTCGAACAAGCATTCGACAGAGTAAATCACGATTATCTTTACAACACCATGAGAGCGATGAATTTTCCTCCACAATTCATCGAGATGATCGGGCATTTATTAAAGAATGGCACATCAAAAGTTAATGTAAATGGACAATTAACCGGTGCAATACAGATTAATAGCTCTGTTAGGCAAGGATGCCCCTTGTCCGTGTTATTATTTGCTATAGCCATCGAGCCTCTCCTATGTACACTAACGCAAGAGTTGCGGGGATTGCAGATACATGGACAAAATATTGTCTGCAAATCATATGCTGACGACATAGGACTTGTAGTAAGAAGTGAACGGGAGCTCCAAACCGCTCTTGACATTATTAAAAAGTACGAACTTGCATCTGCTGCCAAACTCAGCAATGTAAAGTCAAGAATTATGACCATTGGAAGTAGCAATAACAACAGAGCGGAAGGACAACTGACGGAAACGGACAGATTAAAATGTCTAGGTATAGTTTACACACGGAACATACGACAAACGGCTGCCCTCAATTACAAAAGAATATTGACGAGTATGAGAGCCGGAATACAACTTCACAGCCTGCGAAACCTCGATGAAATACAAAAGGTTCGGCTAGTTAATACATACATAACGGCCAAAGTGAACTATGTAGCTCAAATTCTGCCATTACCCAAAGAGATGGGAAAGAGAATGCTCGCAGCGCTCGGCCACTTCGTTAGTAAAGGTCAGATTTTTAAAGTCAAATATGAAACCCTTACACTAATGCACAAAGATGGCGGCCTTAATCTCACAGATGTTTACAGTAAGGCACAGGCGCTTTACATCTGCAAGACCTACCAACAGTGGAAAGTTTCGGCCAACAATTTGGTGGCTCATCTTCTGGATGAGATAGCCCCAATCAGCATGGACCCGCCAGTAGATGTGCACCACATCCCGAACGAGCTGTATCACCTCAAACATTTTCTCGTCGAGTACAGCTATATTCGCAGGGCAGTTCCCCAGAAACACATGCAACGAGTACGAGAAGTCTACAAAAGCTTCATAGACAGAAAACCAAGAAACGTGATAGAACAGAAGCATAATCATTTTAACTGGAAGAAGATATGGGAAAATATTCACGATCGAAATTTACCCACAAACGTAAGATCTACTTGGTATTTAGCAGTAAACAGGAAGATCCCGACGGCTTTACGGCTACATACCATACACATGGCGGAATCACCAAATTGCAGCACGTGTAACTTAATAGACACAGACGAGCACAAATTTACATGTGACAAAATCAGGGATATTTGGGGTTATGTTCGGCGTGTTCTCTCCCTTATGCTACGAACATCAGATAATTCTATAACACCAACGAAACTATTACACCCTGAAGAAGTGCCATACCCAAATGCCAAAAGGAATGCTGTCAACTGGATCATGGGACATACGGTATTCTACATTCTTAGAAATGAAGAAAAAAGCAAAGAAGACTTTTTGATGTATTTGACAATACAACACCACCAGTTAGAACAGATAAAAGATTATAGAAAACTATATGCGAATTTTCTAAAGAAAACATTGACGTCTACCTAAATATCTACACAATCTTATTTAATTACTTTTTTTACTAAAGTGACTGCCTCTTAAATTGCTTATATATAATTACGAGGAAAAGTTTTGTGTTTATAAACAGATTTTAGTTTTCTTTGAATTTTCTGTGCAGAAAAGCCGAAATAATTTATAACTTGAACTATTCAACATAGAAGCTCATTGGAAAAAAGTACAGCTTTCAGTTCCTCTTTTATCAAATGCAAAATGAAGTGCAACACTGAGTTCTGGTATATACCATGGAAGACATATTTCAGTTAACAAAAATGAAGAATAGAAAAGATTTTGATTTCACAGAAAGGCAATTAAGCCTAGCCGAAGAAGGCATATTTGGAGAGTGAAAGGACGGGCTAGAAGGGGAGATGGGAGGCCCGAAAAAAAAAAACAAAAAAAAAAAAAAAAAACAAAAAGGTTAAGACGTCTGACTAGTAAGCATGGAGGTCCGGGTTCGATTCCCGGCCGCACCACAAATTTTAATTCAATGCTTCAGCTCTATCAATAATGTCTTTGACATATTTGAGACGAAAATCCGTCTCAGGGATTCTTTCATTGTATTTAATTGATATTTATATCACCATAAAAAAGGATTGTTCCACCATGTCCATTGCTGAGGTGCTATTCCGCTGCATGGAGAGCCTTGGCAGTAGTGGCAATAATCTTTGGAACAAAGAAGCTGAATTAAAGTTTGTGTTGTGGAGGGAAATCGTACATTGACTATTCCGAGGCGCCTTAATCGTTAGTGGTGTGGTAGTCTAACGGTTAAGACGTCTGCCTAGTAAGCATGGAGGTCCGGGTTCGATTCCCGGCCGCACCACAAATTTTAATTCAATGCTTCAGCTCTATCAATAATGTCTTTGACATATTTGAGACGAAAATCCGTCTCAGGGATTCTTTCATTGTATTTAATTGATATTTATATCACCATAAAAAAGGATTGTTCCACCATGTCCATTGCTGAGGTGCTATTCCGCTGCATGGAGAGCCTTGGCAGTAGTGGCAATAATCTTTGGAACAAAGAAGCTGAATTAAAGTTTGTGTTGTGGAGGGAAATCGTACATAGACTATTCCGAGGCGGCTTAATCGTTAGTGGTGTGGTAGTCTAACGGTTAAGACGTCTGCCTAGTAAGCATGGAGGTCCGGGTTCGATTCCCGGCCGCACCACAAATTTTAATTCAATGCTTCAGCTCTATCAAGAAAGCAGGTTTATTGCGAATGGAAACACACACGCAGCACTGAATGACTCTCGGGCAGAGTGCTCTGCTATTTATACACTGACAGAATGTACCAGAAATTAGAAGAATAGTTAACAAAAAAGACATGTAGAAATTACAAGTGAACATAAGAAACATGTAGAACATTCTGGAAATAATAAATACAAAGAAATAAATTTTTGCACGTGAACGGGATTGAAATGGCGACTTCAGCACCGCCATTGTTGACACTATCCATTGCGCCACACCGGCAGTCATATAACTTTTGGTGTAGTCTTGCGGTGGTGTTCCCCCTCCTGAAAAAAAAACAGCGACCTGCTGTTAGGTTCCCTTTGGACCCAGCTGCAATGTCCTGGATCTTGATATTGTGATGGGTCCTCTGTATGGCAGTTCTGGAGAATCCTTCCCTTCTACACGATTACCGATGACAGACGTTCCTGTCTTGGTTTCATCAGTATCATTAGCATCCTTAGAGTCCTTGAACAAGAAGCCATTTTCACCTATCTCCTCTTCAGGATCATAGTAAGGCTTCATGCCGATGATGTGAACAATGTCTATTTGTTTTTTCCATTCCAACGATGGCTCATAATTCTTGACTTTGTATGTGACATCTGACAGGTGGCATATGGCACGATATGGACGAAAGTATCACTTTAACAACTGTTCTGACAACCCAACATTCCATACAGGGGTAAAAATCCATACCAAATCTGGGCTGTACACAACAGGTCGGTGCTTGTTATACCGCTGATGGACCTTCTCCTGCACGTCAAGGGTCCGTATGCAAGCCAGCTGTCTTGCTTCTTTGACCATGGTGAAGAAATGTTTCACATAGTCATCTGAAGTGTCGTCCGGCTGAGACGGAAACACTGTATCCATTGTCGTCTCAGCTTCATGGTCACAGATCAAGAAAAACGACATGAAGCCTGTGGTGTCATGTCTTGCGGTATTATAAGCAAATGTCATAACTGGCAGTATTGTATCCCAATCCTTCTGCTCAAGATCGATGAAATTGACAGCATATCTGCTAACGTCTGGTTAAAACATTCTGTAAGACCATTTGTCTGAGGATGGTATCCTGTTTATAAGTTGTAACTCTCC
Organism: Locusta migratoria; assembly: GCA_026315105.1. NCBI lineage: Eukaryota > Metazoa > Arthropoda > Insecta > Orthoptera > Acrididae > Locusta > Locusta migratoria. Next base: position 333,460,140 of record CM048746.1, on the reverse strand, counting down.
ATTGGTCAGTTCTGCTTTCTCCAAGGCCTCTATGATTTTTAATAGTGCTGGATCTTCCCTCTGTTAGGCTGTAAAGTCGTAATTCAGTGAGGGCTGAAATTTCATTCAGGCTGTTGTGTTGAAAGGCAGTCGGCATCCTTGTGTTCATGCCCATTGTTGAATACCACTGTGACATCGTACTCTTGGAGTCTTAGTGCCCATCTTGCTAGTTGACCTGATGGATCCTTCAAGCTAGTCAGCCAACACAGATGATGATGGTCTTGGTGGTCTGTCATGACTGTGAATGGTTTACCAAATAAATATGTCCGGAACTTGTTGATAGCCCAGATAAATGCGAGACATTCTTTCTCAGTTGTAGAGTAGTTTATCTCAGACTTTGGAGTCCTCTTGATGCATAGGCTATCACTTTTTCAGCACCTTCTTGAAATTGCACAAGCACTGAACCAATCCCATACCCACTAGCATCAGCGTGAAGTTTGGTTTCCGCATTCTCATTGTATAAGGTTAGAACTGGTGTTGAAGTTAGAGCCTCTTTAAGTGCCCGGTAAGCTCTTTCTTTTGTCTCATCCCAGTAAAACTTGGTGACTCCCTGCAGAAGTTCTTGCAATGGACATACCATGTTACAAAATCCTTTTATGAAATGTCAGTAGTATGAGTACAGACTGAGAAAACTTCTCACATCACGAATGTGCTGAGGAGTAGGAAATTATGTTACTGCCCTTACTTTATCTGGATCAGGATAGACACCATCTCTGTTGACTAGGTGCCCCAGTATTTTTATCTCTTTGGCGATGAAGAGGCACTTCTTTGAATTGAGGTGGAGTCCTGCAGTCTGAAAACACTTCAACATAGTTGACAGGCAACTCATATGTTCTCCAATGTTTTCAAGAAAACGACAATGTCATCTAAGTAGCAAAGACACGTCATCCATTTAAGGTGTTGAAGCAAGTTGTCTATCATGTATTTGAATGTGGCCGGATAATTACATAATCCAAATGCCATTACTTTGAATTCATAGAGGCCGTCAGGTGCTAATGTCGAAAATACCTCTTCCTCAGTGGTGTCGGCTTTCTCATGATTTACAGGCCTTACATCCATGTCCATAATCTGATGCTTACTTGGTCCAACAGTCCCAGCTGCCATATACTGTTGCAATTATTCTCTCACAATTTGTCGTAAAAGAGAAGCAAAGTCATGTTGGTCTTCCACAATGGTCATAGGGACTGCATTGGGGAGTCTGTAATACTTCTTTCATCCAACCCTCTTCTGTTGCATCTCTTCAATCTGCTGGCACCACTTGATGAACTCTTCTGTCGTAGCAACGTCTTTTATAAGAAGAGCTTGGTACATGTCTTCTGCAATGCCCTTTATCAGGTGTGTTATTTTGTCGGCCTCAGTCATATCCGGGTTAACTATGTTACATAGGGCCAAAATATTATGTATGTATGAATGTGTCAACTCACTATGTCGTTGGGCCTGGTTCTTCATTTGTTCTTCCGCCAAGCAGATTTGTTGCTGGTGGTCTCCAAACATCTTAAGTTCCATCTGGAACATTTCCCAGTCATTCAGCTTCTCTCTGTTGTTTTCAAACCATTGCTGCACTGTTCCGTCCAGATAGAAATAAAAGTTGGCCAAGGACATTGCATGATCCCACCTGTTATACTTGGTGACTTGGTCTAACCCTTTTAGCTACTTGTTTTGCTCCTGTCCAGCGTTTCCAGAGAACACCAACGGGTATCTGATGTGCAGCTGGCTTATAGCTGGTTTTGTGTCCATGGATCTTCTGATGATACAGACTTTCGGAAGGATGTACTGGGTATATCCCTTGTATTGTTGTTCTTGTCCGTGTAAGCAACAGCTTTTATGTTGCCTAATCGGAGCCATAGTAATGCAGCTGTTGCACAGGATACTCGGCGCCCCCACCACGCAATGTCATGTTGAAATGAAAGCAGGTTTGACTTCGAAGGCAGGGTTGTCAACTGAACACAGCACTTATACTGAAAGCAGGTTTATTGTGAACTGAAACATACACACAGCACTGACTGCCTCTCGGCATTGTGCTCTGCTATTTATACACTGACAGAGTGTACCAGAAATTAGAAGATAGTTAACATAAGAAACATGTAGAAATTACAAGTTAACATAATGTAGAAAATTCTGGAAATGATAAATACAAAGAAATAATTTTTTTCCGGTGGACGGGATTGAACCAGCAACCTTCAGGAGCACAGTTGGTGATGCTATCCATTGTGCCACACTGGTAGTTGGATAACTTGTGGTCTTCCTTCGGTAAAAAACCGTCTTGATTGCAAATTGTTTTATTCTTTAATTAATGATGCATTTCGCCCTTTAGCAGGGCATCTTCAGATGATAATGCGCTCTCCATGGTGTGCACTGTAAGTTGTTTTGTGGTGTTCTGTTTCTATGTTCAAGTTGGTGGAGCAGCACACCATGCCTGCCCAGCGCCTGTGAGTGCAATTGTAAACATGGACTTATCTTGTATCATCGGAGACCACAGCTTCTATTAAGGGCTACAAGGAAATCCAAAATTCCAGAAACATACAAACATCGCAAAACAACTTACAGTATCACACCACGGAGGGCGCATTATAATCTGAAGATGCCCTGCTAAAGGGTGAAACATGTCATTAATTAAAGAATAAAACAATTTGCAATCAAGACAGTTTTTTACTGAAGAAATATTTATTCTCAGTGATTACTGTACACATTGGACTGGAAATCATTTTAACTTGTGGTCTTGTGGTAATAGGTCAGGAATAAAATAAACATGAAAAAAAAAGCAGCAGCAAGATCACAACAACAAATTAACATCAGAGGTACTGACTCAGTGTACTGAAAAGTCAAAACAACATTCGGTGAAATTAAAAGCAAGAGTGGCAACATTCAAAACGTACAGGCAATTCCACTATGTGAGTTGTATCTGTGCGATTGTGTGACTGTGGGTGCATTCTATTTTTCCAACAAAGGTTATGCCAGAAAGATCTTAGTTGTGTGAGTGTGACTGTCTTTTCTATGTCCCTCTCTATGACACAGCAATCATTTTTACAGTGAGTTGCACACTATCCATATTATAAACTTGTGTTCAGAAAAAAGCTGAATACCTTGAAAGACTAGACATAGGAAGCTCACATTCACAGAACATGTTCAGTGCTATGTTCTGAAGAAATAATTAATATTTTAGTCACCTCAGTTCAGCATGTGTCCTATTGCCTAGCAGACACAGGGTCTGCTATGAGCTGTGATAACTTGCACCATGAGTGATAGCTTCGACAAGTAGAAGACATGAATGGTGACCTGTAATTATTGGCATTTGATAACAGAAATGCACCTGCCAATCATGTCCCACACATTTCCATTTGACAACAAATCTGGTTATCTGGAGGACCAAGTGAAAAAGCTGACATCCTGTGACAACTAGAAAGCACATGTTTGTGCATAAACATGTGAGTGAGCATTATCTTGCTGAAAAATACAATCAGTGGTGATGTGCAGAAAGGGTATGGCTACAGGTCACATGATGTCATTGACATAGGTCAAACTGGTCACAGTCCCCTAGACAAACACCAATTGTAATTTGTGTTTGCAGTCAATAGTACTCTACACCACAAGGCTTTGAGAGGGCACTGTATATCTTGTGTGAATGCAATCATTCTCATGCGAACTAAAATGTGACCATTATTTTCAAACAAACAGAAAAAGGATTCATCCCAAAACATTTTCTGAAGCTATTCCTGTCCCCTAGTGACATCACTCCACACATCATTGCCATCTACCATGTTTCTACGCATTAGTCAAAGGTATTTGGACAAGAGCACAATGTGCACATAACCCAACCTGTAGTAGTTAGTGATGGACTGTCAACCATGATAATATACAATTTATTGTGTCAGAACCAAAGAGGTCATAGGTGTGCCCCTGCAATGCCATCTGTATGAGGTGTCAGTTTTCTTGGGTGGTGATGTAATCTGAACTGTCTCATCATGAACCATTCTGCACACACCCAATGCAATGCTGAAACACATTATCCCACATAAGCAGCAATTTCCCACATGGATGCATCACATACTCTCATGATAATAATGCACCCTTTTTGAAAATCACTGATTTGATAGCACAGTTTGCACATACGTATGTGAGGCATGCTGCAGATCTGCTCAAGTGATGTGAATTCATTACCTTTGGTTTATAATAACATGAGAGGTACGGGCACAATTTACCATATATACTTGAGTAATCTGTGCCCTCGAGTATTCTGTGCACCACCAAATTTTGGCGAAGGGGAGGGGGGGGGGAGTGGGGAAGGAAACCACACCGATTTGTATAGATGAGGATACCACCCATCGGCTTTGAACAAGCATGCGAGATCAGCCATCTTGGGATGTCAAGTCTATTAAATTTCAAAACAACATGTAAATATCAAAACAAGTGACACCTCACTGATTGAGAGAGAGCGAGAGCCGCACAGAGTTGTCATATCCAGAGCGTGCCAATCTCACACTAACCCCCTAACATTCTTGTATTTTACATACTAAACGTAGTCATACAAATTGCAAAATATTTCATTTGTAATGTATTACTGTGAAAACGTACTCACAGTAACACACACTGAAATGAACACTTATAGAATCTGAACCATTAATAAATAAATGAAGGTGAGACTGGTATTACACAGTCATATATCTTTATAAAAGTCGATATGTCATGCATTTACATCAAAGCTATTTGATACTACAATAGGATGTATTTTTCATCAAAGAAATATCATCAAATGTTAGCACCTCGCCATATATTTGATTATAAAAGTTGCTTGTCTTCTCTCCACTGCAATGCAAAATGTAGCCCCTCAGAACGCAAGCATTGCTGTTGCTTATCAACGTGTGCATGTGTTTGAACATAGCTGCAATGCCAGTTGCACCCAGTTGCAGCTGGTCCTTTAGAGGACAGGGAGTTAACTCCAAACAGACATTTTGGCGTACCTCTGTGAGTGGCACTGGGAGGAAGCGCCTCGGTTTTCCCTGTCCACCTTTACAAATCGTTTCATTAAAAGATCTGCACAATGTCTTGTTTGCACTTGCTTCAACTAGACCTGGGGTATCAGTCTACCAAGCTTCTTTATTTCACACTTTTGTTCCAAGCTTACGGCTGAGTAATTTATTTCTAAAATAAACTAAATGTTGTTCATATTTCTTTGATAATAAACACCAAGGGCATATGAATATGCACATGAACAGTAAAACACAGTAAGTAACTGTAATAAAATGAATCTGTTTCGATGAAGAGACAAGCTAACTTCAGATCATGTGACACTATAAGCAGCACACCTTCCTAACCTTAAGCATGCGCAAAGGCTATTCCCCTCACAACTTTTCTAACAGTTAAATATTTGCTACAACGAAGAGTATAAATGTCATTTTTTCTCAAAATCGCAGCACATTTGCTAAAACATCCAAAGATATGTGGCAAGTAACAATACAAAAGTCATTGTTGCTTCCGTTTCTGTTAAAAAGAAAATTGGGTTTAAAAAAATTGCTTGCAGTCAGTCTCAAACCCACTACCTATGTCAGCAAAATGTGATGCCACTAATCACACGGCTATTTCTGCTAGGTGGGAAGTAGTGGCTTTAATATTATCCATGGTCGGATCTTATGAAGGCTTTTACAGTTGATACATCTTTAATTTATAGTTATAAGATATTTTACCAAATATGACATCTTTTTGATGAATCTTCAACGTGCCAAAAACAATTATGAAGGTCAGATGTTGCTTTAATGGAGGATTTGATGATGCACAAGGCGAGGTGGGCAATCTCTGCTTCAGGACCATTCATGTGTAACCGCCAGAGCTTGAGTAGCCAGGAGCTGGCGTCTCTACCAGTTCCAACGCCAATGTTAAAGCTGGTGTTTCCCCTCACCCCTCTCCCTGCTGCAGGAGTGCCCATATGCTCCCTCCAGCGGGTTTAGAAGGGTATTTCAACCTCATCTGCACATGTGCATTGCAACGCAGCAGACACTACCGCCTATGTTACGTGAGCAAGCTACAACTCGAATATAAGCTGTCTCAGCGACGATAAAAGTTTCTCATGCGATAAAAATACTCTGAATGCTGATACAAAATGATGTGATAGAAGAACGGAAAGGTGAATGACAGTTTAAAAACGCTTTTTATTTTATTTATGTTATTACTTTTTTTTCTTCATAACAAGCTTTCTTCTGGGGCTTCATTGGACCAGTGAACATATAGGACACGCTGCTACTGGTTGCAGTATGATAATGATGCTGACCAGGAACCCAGGGGCTGACATGGTTAAAATGCTAATCATTTCTGTAGAACATACTAACACATATGTGTTGTGATGATGAACTTCCTATCTCTAATCTTTCAAGGTGTTCTGCTTTAGCTCAACATTGAGCATTATTAAACAATGGAAAGTCCAGTTTAGCATTCAACAATATAATGAAACTATTTTGCAACTCAGCACAAACATGTTCACAAAGCTGTGACAGACACATAAAAATATACACACACAACTTAGCTTTTGACCACAGCCTTCATAAAAAAAAAAAAAAAAAAAAGGACAAACACTTTCACTCATAGAATCACACAGGCACACTTCACAGACCATCTTTGGCTGGTGCATTCCAAGTAACACTTTGTGATGATGAGCAGGGAACGAAGAGAGAACAGGAAGGATGCAAGATACTGTTCAAGTGAATATTGTGCTGCCTAATGGAAAATGTAAGTAGGCTACTAGATGGGTGGAAAGAGATGTGGCATAGAAATGCAGGGGAGACAAGGAAGCAAAACTGAGAGGAGTTGAGGGGCATGGGGAGAAGAGGAAGGGGGAGGGAACATCTATATAGCATTTTATAACTCTACAGAGACTAAAATTGAAAGAAGTGTAGGTTAGAGGCAATAGGAAGTGTTAGGTGTGGGGTGTCTGTGGACAATAGGTTACCACAGGTTAATGCCTGGATAACATCATGACTGGAGAATGTACTGTGAAGATGATTGCAATCTGTGCATTTCAGAAAAGGCAGTGATGACATGGACATGGAGGATCCAGATTGCCCAGGTTGTGAAGCAGCTGTTGAAATAATACATGTTATACTAAGATGCACAATGTGCCAGAGTTTAGTGGTGCCCTTTCATTCTAATGGGCACCTGACTGGTAGTCATACCGATACAAAAATGTGTGTGGTGACTGTATCACAGTTGATAAACCACATGGCACTTTCATAGGTGACCTGGCCTTTGATGGGATAGGGTAAGCCTGTGACAGGACTGGAATGGGAAGTGCTGGGTGGATGGATTAGAAAGGTCTTTTTGTAATATGTCTCCCACAGCAATACGATCCTTGTGCGAAGGGGCTGTCATGGGGGGGGGGGGGGGGTTGCATAGGAAAGGATTAGGATGTTTTGGAAGTTGGAAGGCTGGGTGACAAGGGAGGTGCTCTTTTGTAACACGTTATTGAGGCTGGAGGGCAGATTTGGTGTGTGAGGGCACGTGGCATGGAAAAATCTGTTCGTGGATTAGAGCACATTTGCATAGGGGTAAATACACCACGTGCAGTAGCTTGGCTGTAAGGTGGGTATTTTTTGCAGTGGAACTGTTGGCAGTCAAACAGTAGGCACTGTTGGTGCTGGATGAGTTTAATTAGTAGACAATTATGGATTGAGCAATCAGTGAGGTGGAGATTAATAGCTAGGAATGTAGCATAGTGGGTTCAGGAAGACCAGCTGAAGTGGTTGGGAAAGAAAGAGCTGAGATTGTGAAGGAAGAAAGAAAGGGTGTTCTGGCCCTGAGTACAAATCATGAAAATATCATCAATGAACCTGTACCAGATGAGAAGTTTGGGGATTCGGAAGGTTGGGAAGGTTTTCTCCAAAAGGAAGATAAACAGGTAGGCATCAGAGAGAGCCATATGGGTTCCCATGGCTTTGACACAGATTTGATGTATACCTTTCCCACAAATGAAAAGTAGTTATTTGTTAGGTTAAAGTCATTTAGGGGTATCAGGTATCAGGTTTGCATTATGCGGTCTGTTGGGAGAAGCAGTGTCCAAGAAAAGCAAGGTCATTGGTATTGGTGTATAGGGAAGTGGTGAGTAATGATCCAGGAGGTAAAGGGGTGGGAATGGTGGAGAGTCAGTGAAGGAACTGGTTTGTATCCTTGATATGGGAGGATAGATTTCAGACAATTGATTGAAGGTGTTAGAAAATGAGGTCTGAAATTGGGAGACAGCACCTAGGAGGAGTTTTGATTTCTACAGGGACTGGAGAACTTGTTGGACGTTTGGGATGGGGTCATTCTGGTACAACTTATAGGTGGAAGAGTTAGAAAGCTGGTGGAGGCCTTCAGCCAGTAAGTCACTGTGATTCTTAACAACAATGATGAAACCTTCGTCTGCAGGGAGAATGATTATGTCAGTATTTGTTTTAAGGTTGTGGAGGGTTCTCCTTTCTTCTGCCAAAAGGTTTGTGTCCTTAAGAAGGGGCATGGAGAAGCGTGGTAAGCCCAAGTTCAAGGTGAAGTATTCCTGGAGGGTGACTACATGGTGGTTAGGTGAGAATGCAGGGGAAGCTCTTGGTGAATGATAGTATAAACTGCAAGATGCAGGGTTCAGTGTTGGGTCTGGGTTGGCTTTGGTCAGAGGGATTGGTGGCAAAGTGTTTCCATCATTAAGATCAGAACAAGAAGACTAGGTCTTAGAGAAGTCTGGCATAAAAGAATTAGCATGTGGGGCTGAAAGTTATACCTTTGGATAGGACAGAAACTGCTGTGGGGTTGAGGTTATTGATAAACAAATAAACCAAATTGTTTTCAGCTTGTTTGGGCTATGAAGTGTTCCTCCAGGAGCAGCAGGGCAGGGGATTTGATCTGAGTGATGGGATATAAGTAGTTTGGATTACACAAGAGTAGTATCTTGCAGAGGGACCAGAGGTGGTTCAGGGACTAATGGTCCATTGAGAGGAATTTTTGTAGAACCAGATTTTTAAGAGAAAAGGGCTGGTAGAACTTGAAAAGGTGGAGGTCACTGTGAAAGGAGGGGTGGGATACAGAGAAGGAAATTTTCATGGTTAAGTCAATGGAACAGATTACATTAAAGAAATAGAATGTGTGATTGGTTCTTAGATAGAGAAAAAGATACTTTTCCAAACTGCTGTGAAAGATGGAGCAGGTGTCCATTGGAACAGGGATGGTGTGAAGAAAATGTAAAATGATTTGGGATATATTAATGGATGGTATTAGGATGTTATAAGGAACTAAAAACCATAAAAAAGTATATCTCTATATGCAACAATATACACAAGATAAATAAAAATATGCCACATGTATGCAAAATCATACAGAAGTACAAAAAATCATGCAAAGGCACACAAAATTATGCAAAACTGCTTAGTTACAAAAAATAATGTACAAATACTCAAATCAATATTTAAATTTAAAATTAATGAATAGTCCAGATTCCCTGCCCCAACCAACCAAAAGGGCAGATTTCAAAATTCATGTTTTTATTTTATGACCAGTTTTGGTCTATAAAGACCATTTTCAGATGAATACCACCATGATGACAGGTGGTGGTAGATGCAGAAGATCACACAAACATCAGGGCCTAAAGCATTTACTGTCCCCACCTGACATCATGGTGGTGCTCATCTGAAGATGGTCACCAGTCATTTTGTGATCTGGACTGTTTTTAATTTCAATTTTAACCATTACAACAACATTGCTGTTATTCTCCAGTATGCTTTTAAAAGAGTTTTCAAGTCCATGTACTGGTAGGCACATTCATTCACAGATATGAAACAACAAAAGATAATGTACAGCCACATCAAGACCACACAAAAAGACACATAAAAATATGTAAATCTCATACCAAGACATGTGATAGGGAAAAGCATTTTGAAGGGATTGGAATGGATGAGTTATGGGAGTATGGACAAGACACAGGGGGGTTTCATCAGTTAGCTCACTGTTGTCTGGCAAAGGTAAGTTTGTAAAGAAATAAATACCACATGTAAAAATATGGGAGGAAATTAGAGGAAATGTGTATATTGAAATAACTAATGGTGTGAAGAATTAATGCTGCATTAATCCACACAGTTACCCAGACATGGCCAGAACCGTTAATGAAGTGCAGCTTTGGTGAAGGAGCACGATTGGTAACAAAGGTGATGCGGGGGGAAAAAAGACGACAAGAAATGCGCATGCGCACGTACACATGCGCGCTCACGCGCACAAACAAACACACACACACACACACACACACACGTGTGTGTGTGTGTGTGTGCGCACACACACACACTCAAGATGGATGGAAATGATGTAAATAACAGTTTTAAAGAACAAAGACAAAGAAAACTCACAATGTTATGGGACAGAAACGAGGCCATTAAGCAATATTTAACAATGGAAAGCCTATGTTGGAATTCAACAATATAATGAGGATAGTCTTCAATTCACCACATAGACATTATTTAAGCCAGGACAGGCACATGGGAAAGACACTCATACAAACACAGCCACAGTCTTATCAGAAAAAGTACACACACTCTCATTCATACAATCACATAAGAACACTTCACAGACACAGAACCAACATCTTCAGCTGCTGCATTCTGAGTAATGCTCTGCAGTTATAGGAGGAGAGAGGAGGTAGGATGCAGGGTCTTCTCAAGTAAGAGAGAGCATTGACATTTTCAAGGTTTCTTTCATGAAAGGATTCACAGAAAACAATGTATTGACAATTCTGCCATATACAAACACATATTTCTGTTTATCTTCATCACACTTCAGAGCTGTGACTCTATTTCCAAATAATATAGGAATTGTAGCCCCAAACGTCATTGAATTAAACACAAATATAAACTACTAAAACTGAAGATAAAATATTTTAAGAATGGAAAATCTGATTGGAATATCAATAATGAAGGATAGATAACAATTCACCATAAAGACATGTGCTGAGCCACTGACAGGCACGAAAAACAGACAATAGCATTAACACGACTTAGATTTTTGACCATGACCTTTATCAGAAAAAGAAACACATACATTCATATAATCACTCAGACAACTGTACACTCACAACTACCATCTCTAGTAGTGCAGTGTGGTAGCTCTGAAGTGGCCAGAGATGTATCTGAGTGATTACATGACAGTATCTGTTTCTTTTGGCCCCTTTAGGTTGTGGTAGTAACACTAAAAGTGGGCCTTTGCAATCGTCTTTTGACATCTCAAAATTTAAATGAAAATAACAGCTTAACTATTCATTTGACATGAAAATTGAATAACCGAATTTGTAGAGGAGAAAATTCTCTACAACTTTGCTCTCTTATGTTTTTTTCATATCTCCTATCATTTCAGAGATATTTGCAAAAATAACGATGATTTTGGGATGTCTATCTGTTTGTCTGTCTGTCCGTAACATGTTCCCACTTTTTAAGATGAACCGTTCAACTGATCAGCACCAAATTTTACAGGCATAATTGTAGGCTGCCAGAGACCAGATCCACCATTAAAAAAAAAAATTAAAAAAAATAAAAAAAATAATAAAATAAAATAAAATAAAATAAAAAAAAATCGGACAAAAAATACGGTAGTAATACCAAGAAAAGCCGTTTATAATATAATTGTAATTGCAAATGAACCGTTCATCAGACACGAATATTAAATAACCTAATTGGTAGTGGGGAAAATTCTCTACAACTTCGCTCTCTTATGTTTTTTTTTCATATCCTGCATCGTTTCAGAGATATTTGCAAAAATAATGGGAATTTGACAATGTCTATCTGTCTGTAAAGTGTTCCCACTTTTTAGGTCGAACCATTCAACCGATCGGCAAAAATTTTAGTCATAATTGTCGGCTACCAGAGACCAGAACCTCGCTTTTTCAAATATTTCAGGCAAGAAATACGTTAGTAATAACAATAAAAAAAGCCGTTTGTAATGTAATTTTAAATGCAAATAAACCGTTCATCTGACGTGAAAATTGAATAACCGAATTTATAAAGGAGAAAATTCTCTAACGCTTTGCTCCCTTATGGTTTTTTTTTCTTTTCCTCCCCCCCCCTCGCCCCCCCCCCCCCGCCCATATCTCTTATCGTTTCATAGAGATTTGCAAAAATAATGGAGATTTTACATCCTCCATTGAATTAACAAAAACCAGCCATTCACGTGACATTCCTTGTCCAGAACTCTCTCTGGCATATGCCATCTTGAGTAGCGTATTTGATGATTTTCTTATTGTAACTTGCACGTTATCATTTCAAAGCAATGGCGCACTGAAGAATTAACAAAAACACATCATTCTTTGTACGATAAATGATAATCTAAATGCCATAATAGCATCAGTTAACAACTGCCATCAATAGTATGAGATTAAAGAACGCAACTTGTGATTATTAGCCAGAGTGTAGTGGGCAATGTGTCTGTGATGCTGATGTCATAAAATGAAACAATGTTCCTTTGAATAGTTCTGATTAGACTTTTCCCAGGAAAAAAAGAAAAGTTACTTTCAAATATAAGTAGCAACGTAAATACCAACAATACATAAGGCTTTAGGATTCTTGCATGAGTTGTCTCATTCTGATTTAACGTAAGCTAAACTCAAACATCATATAATTTTGGCTGTTTGTTAAAATATGGTCAGAAAGAATATTACGTGTTGGGTGCATAGATATTACCACAATAGTAGAGTTGTAATCTTATCACCATAATTTTTTATTATTAAGATTATTATTTTGGGCTAAAATGTTTGCAAAAACTTATAAAACTACAAATCTAAAGTGGGCCGTAAAACATGTCACTGTGAGTTTTTCTTATGAAGGCCACGACTGAAAATTTAAGTTGCATGAACGTGATTGTCCAGTTTTCGTCTCAGTGAACACCTTTACAGTGAGTTGTTATATATCCTCCATTATTGAAGATGAAATATTCTTGACTTATATGCTACCTTCACAAATGGCTCTTGCCTGACAATAATATATTATTCACAGAATATATGACATCAACTGCGATTGGGCAAAGCTGAAAATGTGTACCCAGCCAGGATTCGAACCCAGGTCTCCTGCTTTCTAGGCAGTTGCGCTGACCCCTACACCACTGGGGACACAGTGATCACCGCACCTGCAAGGACTACCTAAGCACGCCTCCCGTCAGATACAAATTCCCAGCTTCGCCCTGCCCACAGTACTCAAACTCGTAGTTATGAAACTAATTCCCATAAGAGTAAGGGCTTCAAAGTTGCCCACCCCTCCCCACTAACGATAGGATCATTACCCGTCACCGGCATATTATATATATACATGTGGCGTCTGTTCTTTCGGATGGGTCAATCCATATGATGTGGTACAGGGATGGTTGCTTGACCATTTTTAAATATTTTAATTTTTTTATATGTGACTGCCCTATGTTTGAGAAGTTCAAAACAGTTTTTTAAAGTAATTTATCTTGCACCTTTACTGAATGGCGGCCATTTTTATTTGTCGGCTTGCGGCGATTTTTCAGTCTGGAGACATTAGCGAAAATTTGAATATCTCGGCACTGGGTTAAGTTACAACATTGCAATTGACATGATTGTTTTTAGAAAAGTGTCCTCTACAACAGTGTTTATTACACAAAATATCCTAAATTCAAAAATAACCAGTCAAAATGACCTCCAAAGTTTGGTATCCAAATTTTCAAAAATCCACTTTTTAGGCCCAATAATAACATACAAGGAGTGACTTATGAGTGTCTATTTTTTTCCTGTAGTTAGATATCATACACTACTAGCCTCATATAGAGCAAGAACACTTACAAATGTTTCCTTAATTTTTTATGAATTTCTGAAATTTGAAAATTTTCATTTTTTGTAAAGTTTGAGGCTAGTTATCTCGGATGGGACAGAATATAAAAATATGATTTTTGCACAATTTGTACACCTTTATGATAGCAATGTACTGTAAAAATTTCAACATTGGTATCTGAGTGTTAACAAAGATATGATTTTTGAAAATGAGGAAATAATTCATATGACACTACAACAGTTATTATGACTGTTGCCTATTTAAATGGTTTATTGTTTCATTGTAATAAAATTTAATTGTGACATGGTGTTAACTAAATATATCACACAATATTCATTTCGTTTATTTATTTTTAATAATACAATATTAAACAACAGGAGCATTCAGTTGTGTTCTATTGTAATAAAACTGCCCATTTATGTTTAGGTTTATTGACAATAAAGAAACATTATTGCTGGGTGTGACATTGTAGAAGTACATTACTGCTGGGCGTGGCATTGTTGTAGTCAGTCTGTTCTGAAGCCTCTGTTAGAGTGGATGTACATACTTCGTCGAGAGTGTAGAATGTGTTATGTGCTTTGTTTTGTGTGTAATTTGTAATTAATTTTGAGAGATTAACTGGAATGCAATAACATGGATGATCAGTGCTCTGTTGGACAGATAATAAGTGAAGTGTGTCAAAAAGCAGTTTATGGTTCAGTTATAAAAAACCTGAAAAAATGCTATGTAACATCAGAAACGGAAATTTATGAGGATCATTGTGTCAGTAAAATTACATCTCTCTCTTTAACGTTGAATGACATAGTAGCATGTGTGTATGATGGACAGTGGTGGCTTGCCGAGGTTTAAACAATAAGTTTGGAAAACAATGGCGTTTTTGTGCATTTTTAGCACCCTGCTGGCCCAAGAACATCATTCAAGAAATCTAATAGTGACAAAGTTTGGATACTAATGAAAAATATTTTAAGGAAACTTTCAGTGCTTGAACTTACCACAACAACTGGGAGGTCTTATTCTACATTACAGAAGCTGTCAGAAGAAATAAGTGTTCTTAACATTCCCCACCAGCTTCAGGAATAGTCACACCACGAAGGATGTTAATTTCTCAATTAATTTATTTTAAATACTGTATGTCAAAATAACATAAATGTTAATTTCAGTGATGTTTCCACTTTTTGTATATAATTCAGTAGCTTGCTTCAATAATAATTGATTATATTCCACCAATATCACACATGAATAGGTAACAGCCATAAGACCAGTTGTATAATAATGTGAATTATTTCCTCATTTTCAAAAATTCATATCTTTGTTCACACTCAGCTATCAATGTTGAAATTTTTACAGTGCATTGCTATCATATAGGTGTACAAATTGTGCAAAAATCATATTTTTATATTCAGTCCCATCCGAGATAACTAGCCTCAAACTTTACAAAAATTTTCAAATTTCAAAAATTCATAAAAAATGAAGGAAACATTTGTAAGTGTTCTTGCTCTATATGAGGCTAGTAGTGTATGATATCTAACTACAGGAAAAAAATAGACTCTCATTAGTTACTCCTTCTATGTTATTATTGGGCCTAAAAAGTGGATTTTTGAAAATTTGGATACCAAATTTTGGAGGTCACTTTGACTGGTTATTTTTGAATTTAGGGTATTTTGTGTAATAGACAATGTTGTAGAGGACACTTTTCTAAAAACAATCATGTCAACTGCAATGTTGTAACTTAACCCAGTGCAGAGATATTCAAATTTTCGCTAATGTCTCCAGACTGAAAAATCGGCGCGTGCTGATTATAAAAAATGGCCACCATTCAGTAAAGGTGCAAGATAAATTACTTTAAAAAACTTTTTTGAACTTCTCAAATATAGGGCAATTACATATAAAAAATTAAAAAATTTAAAAATGGTCAAGCAACCAACTTAATATTTATTGTACCACTTCATTTGGATTGACCCTAATATGCCGGTGACGGGTAATGATCCTATCGTTAGTGGGGAGGGGTGGGCAACTTTGAAGCCCTTACTCTTACGGGAATTAGTTTCATAACTACGAGTTTGAGTACTGTGGGCAGGGCGAAGCTGGGAATTTGTATCTGACGGGAGGCGTGCTTAGGTAGTCCTTGCAGGTGCGGTGATCACTGTGTCCCCAGTGGTGTAGGGGTCTGCGAAACTGCCTAGAAAGCAGGAGATCTGGGTTCGAATCCCGGCTGGGTACACATTTTCAGCTTTGCCCAATCGCAGTTGATGTCACATATTCTGTGAATATTAAATAATAACAACTGCAGGATCAGAAGTGACGTCTGTTCTTTCGGAACAGACGCCACATGTATATAAATAATATATTAAATACTATAACTGTAAAGAGAAAGTGAGAGTGCCTTCAACCTATAACTTATCATAAGTAGCTTCATAGACAGGAACAGTACTGGACCTACTCAGCAACATACTCTCCATAATTTTGCACAAAGTTAAAATTAACCCACACTTTCTCTGATGTCTTCATGCATCAGAGGCAAGATTTGTATTAGACATCGAATGAAATGATGAACAGTTCTCCAAAAAAAGTGAAGAATTACAATGTATGGACAAGCCAGTACTACATAAAGTGAATTTCATAAGTAGATTAAACTCTTGCAAGGAGATTTTCTAAAAACTATAATGAGAATTTTTTTATATTTGTCACACCATTAAAACTCTTCTTCAAGACATGAATGTAGGAAAGTATAAAACAAATAAACAGTGTAAATATATTTTAGTTCATGTGGCCTACAACTCACTCTCACACTGCAATAAACAGCTAATAAAAAACAACCGTAATGCCATCAAAATGGTCAATTTCCAAGATATTGCTTTATTGTTAACAGTACCATAAAATAATTCAGTGCCCAATTTGTACATATAATAAATATATAGTCATATAAGTGTATAATGTTAATATTATTTATATGAAATTATTAAATCCTAAAAGATAATTATGCAATGAGTGCGGGAAAAAAGGTAGCTTGCATTTCAAAAGGTGTGGCTCTGTAATATTCAGTGCAATATTTAACTATTTTTGTAAATGATATGTGTGTAAAATATTAATATTAAACAAATAAAAGAAAACAACAACTGTAGTAAATACCAGCTCACACTAAATAAGATAAATGAAGAAGTGCTTCGAATATAACATAGGAGTGAAGATAAGGAAGAAAAAGTAATTTAGAATCACTGTTTCACTAGAAAACAGACTACGGATTCATCTATTATTAAAGTACCTATTAATCACATAACCAACTGTGACAAATTTAGTTATGGTGTCAAGACTGATGTTATTTAGCTCTCAGGATACTGACTCAAAAATTAAATATTTCTACAAATTATAGTTCCACCCACAAATGACTGCAGGCTGTGCAAGACTAGACAAGGATGTGAAATGCACTTTTGCCATTTTCAAGTGACAGTTGAAGTGCATATATATACATGCTTTGTGCCTGAAGAAACCTTGTAGGTTGCAAATAATGTCTCTCACTTGATTAGGTAAAATTTGTTGCATGCCAGCCACTGAGCTCAAAAATAATCTGGAGTTAGCACTATGTATTTGGAAGTCGCAATGCTCGACACCCTACTGGTGAACGAATATCTGACATACACTAACCAGTTGACAGCATTATGTGCTTACAAAGGATTTAACATTGTGAAATTTCTATTCATTTCTACTACTTGCTTTCGTAGAAACTAACTTATATACAAAGGACACTACCTGTTCTGAAAATCTGAATACTATTTACAAAATATTCTAACATGTAATTAACTGTACTCCTGCAACGAAACAAAAGAAAAAGACATGAGTTGTGTAAAACCTATACTAGAGTTATATTTTGATTCATAACTAGTGTCTCTGCCACATAGCATTTAATTAACAAATTACACTGCTGAAGAGAAGCAAATAAAGAGTAATAATGGCAGATTTGAGGCATGTTATATAAGTATGATTTTCCATGCAGCATGTATATCCAGACCCTGAATTCAAACGGAAATCAGTGTAGACAAGAGGCAATAATACTGAACACAAGATATACTGTCTACAGCAATGCAATTTATTCATTAAATGAAATGTGATAGAAACACTAGTTCTGAATAAAAATGTAACTCACATGTAGATCTGAACTCTAATTTCCTTCCTTTGACTTATCTACAACCACAACCAACACAAACTTCATCATTATGTATTTATTAAAGTAATAAATCATTCACAACTAATTTTTTGAGGAGACAAGGTTAAAAACGACTACATGGCCTATATGTAAAGTTGCCAACATAACTATAATAACCATTACGATTTTCAGAGATCAAAACCACTACAGTTGTGTATCCAGTGTTAATAATGGAGATCACTGATGCCAGCACAATCAGCAATGATGCCTTGCAACAAATACAATAAAATCCAATGAACAACTCGGTACAATCAAGTTTTATTTTGTCAATGCCTGCAACTGTTGCAGCAGAGCATTCAGAACAATACTGAATGCTGAATTGACTGTTTAAAAATGCATGACGCAGATGTGCAGACTAAGTCTAAATTCGGCTGCTGTCATTCCTGTTTACAACTATACTTCTTTAAAGCTGTTTATGCAGGTGTAATACCAAGTGTAGCAGCCTAATGCTTATAAAAAGGTGTACAGAATTCAGCACATGCACACACTATGTTTTACATGGGGCTACAAAACTTGATTTTGCAAACTAGTTTTCATGGAACCATAAACTGGAAATGATATTTTCCAGACACTGTATTTGAATGAGCTAGAAATCTGCTTCAGAATTTGACAAAGTATGAAATTTTGTTTTTCTACTGTAGAAGATGTATAGTGTGCAAATTTGTTTGGCAACTTAAGAGATGACTTAATATATAAACATAACTTTCCTGTTTGAAAATGTTTTGTGATTAAGAACCTACCAACATAATACCTTTCTGCTCCAGCTCTTTACTTACAAGTAACAGTTTTTTGCTTTACAAAACAAGGTAGTTAAGTTGCTATTGTGTGTTCTTTTGTGTTCTTATTTGTTCTTATATAAGTGTGGGATGCCAAATTTGAATGTCATTTACTCCCCCTCCCATCTCTCTCTCTCTCTCTCTCTCTCTCTCTCTCTCTCTCTCTCTCTCTCTGTCTGTGTGTGTGTGTGTAAAGTGTTGAAGTGTGATACAATAGAATATCAAATGACAGAATCCTAAATACTCTGTCTTATTAAGTTAAAGAGTTTTACTAGTGGGGGCAGTTCCAAAATAACTATTTCAAAATAGTTAAACAAATAAATAACTGTATAAGGGGGCTGTTCCAAAAACACCAATTCCAAATATTTAAACAAATAAATAACTGTATAATACAGTAGAACCTCGTTTTTACGCTTTTCAGGGGACTTCAGTGGAATGGTGTAAAATGCAGGAAAATGTAAAATGCAGGAAATAATGTTTTAAATGGTACAATATGCTTACTGGATCAGCCTTGCATTTTCGTAGTTTATGTGTGATATATGTACATAATAGACATTTAAATACTCGCCAGGGAGTTGATTATACAATGAAGGTTATCCAAATTTTTACTATTTTAAGCTCCAGGCAGAACTGGTAATTGTATGGGAAGTGGAAATTACTGACGTAATTTCAGTCATTATAATCGAGGATGCCGCTATTTTAAGCGCCAGGCAAACTGGTAATTTTATGGGAAGTAGAAATTTTTGATGTAAGTTCATTCATTATAATCGAGGACGCCGCTATTTTAAGCGCCAGGCAGAACTGGTAATTTTATGGGAAGTGGAAATTTTTGACGTAATTTCAGTCATCATAATCGAGGATGTCACTATTTTAAGCGCCAGGCAAACTGGTAATTTTATGGGAAGTAGACATTTTTTATGTAATTTCATTCATTACAATCGAGGACGCCACTGCTGGGCTATAACACATCTTCAAAATTAGCTGAACCGCTTCGATAGATATCGTTTGGACGCCGCTGCCAGGCTATGTAACGTATCTTCAAAATTACTGCCTTTTACCGGAATTAATTATTTACCTAGTAAAACTCCTACAGTTCCGTTCGTTTTGTATTTTTCGATATTTCACACGACAATATCCGAGAATTTATTCGCGTTCTCGAGTACAAACATATCCACAAGTATTTTTTTTTACATTTGCATAGGATCGGCATCTCTCACTATTATCGCTTTTTTTTGAGGTTGTGGGTATTATGATACCCAACTGTGACAGATAAAGTTCTTTATTAATCAGAAATATGTATAACAAAAACAACGCAACTATTTATTCTCACTTCAACAAAGCAACTGGTTGTGATTGTTTGAGTACTCGCCAGCCGCGCTGGCAAAGAAGTTAGTGGAAAGACAAACTACACCACCACAAATCAGCATTATTCTGTCATTAACAAACCATTCTGTTTGTATGAGTATATGCCAGGCGCTCTGCCAAAGAAGCTGGTGAAAAGAAGAACTACATTGCCACAAAGTGGCTCGTCTTTAAGTCAACAACGAAACGCGAAATATACTTTTGAATAAACGCAAAGTGTCAAGAAACTCGAATGCGAATAATTTTTAAGCGCTATACTTTAAGGGGAAAACCATGCTAGTGTCAATTTATGTACATTACATCATTTTTCTTCACAAACATGCTTTCAAAAAGTGTAAAACACGGGAAAAGCGTAAATATGTTAATGCAAAAACGAGGGCGAATTAACTTTGTAAACATAGGAAATTTGACGGGACCGACAAAAAATGGTGTAAATGGCGGGAAAACGTAAAAACCGAGAATGTAAAAACGAGGTTTTACTGTAGTTCCAAAAAAGTTGTATTGGGTTTGTGTATGCATTTCAAAAACAGATGAGAAATGATATTTTAAACTAATGATAAATAATCAGAAACTGTAGCCACAAAAATACTTTTGCAAAAGCAAAATTACATTTGTGTAAAACCTATTTGTTACCTTGCTTACGAAACTAACAAACATCAGTTAAATTACAGATAACAAGCTACCACTACATGGTACTGTACAAAGTGTCCTACACAATCCTACAATGAAGAAAGGATAAAGATAAATGACAACAGACCAGAATTGTTTCTGGGCCCAATTTTGTCATTATATAAACAAACAACACAAAAAATTTTACTATTAATTATACAAGAAGCTAATGAAGCTTATATTACATGAAAGGGGCTTTGCCATAGATGTGCATGAAACAAAAATCATGAGTACATGCATCCATTAAAATGGGTTAAAGAAAGTAGAATTTTCACATGTAAAGGGTAAAGGTATTATATGATGACCTGCCACAATAGGTACAGGTATAGCCAGAGATTAATCTGGTGGTATAGTAGAACAGTTGGAATTACAAGGTCAACCATTCTGTCTGCAATGGGAAACAAAATATGAACTACACGATCTCTAAGACTTCCAAAGCGGCTTACATGACGGTGCACAGCTGTGACTAAACTGGCTGCACTGTTTAACTTTTCACTAGCAACACTGTCCTTGGTAATGACAGTGTGCACAAAGCATGGTAAAACATCACTGGCCAAGAAGAAGAACCCATAGTTAACTGGCAAGCACTAAGAATTATTGTGGCCAGACAATATAAAACTACTATGGCAAAATGGACTGCAAACCCAATAATACCATTTCAATAAAAACAATGCGGCTTGTGTTTAACATTCATGGAAAAGCTTCAGTTGCTAAACCCTTAATAATGGAAGCTAATGCAAAGCTATGTAGGAAATGGCACCACTATCATAAAACCTGCACATTTGATAACTGGAAATATGTGTTAGGGTCCTATGAATCATTTGTAGATTTTTTTAAATATTTATTGTTATTACTTTTGATAATTGTTTTACAAGCTTAATTTTAATACTAACAGGATGAATACATATATCATTTGGTTCTATTCAAATATCTGTCAGTAGAGTAAAAAGAGTTGGTCACTTCCTCTTAAACTGATCTCTATTTTGAGGTTTGATTCCATTTTTTGGAATGGTGTGCTCAGCGACCACAAAACAATGAATACAATAACTATAGTATGCAACATTGATTGTTTTTTATTAATGTTTTTGCAGATCGATTTCGATCACATAGTGATCATCCTCAATGCACCAGTCATCGTAATATCAGTTATGCATAATTGTATGTCAAATTAGCTGAATGAAACAAATTTTTTTAAACATATCAATGTAGTGTCCAACCATGAAATGTCATTTCATAGTTGGACACTACATTGATAAGTTCAAAAAATAAAAAATATCTGTTACATTCAGCTAATTTGACATACGATTATGCGTAGCTGATATTACGATGACTGGTGCATTCAGGATGATCACTATGTGATCGAAATCAATCTGCAAAAACATTAATAAACCAATGCTGCATACTATAGTTATTGTATTCATTGATCTTTATTTGTAACGAAATTTTTTATGGTTGATGGAAAATGATTGACAATGTATGTTCCTGAGAAGCGGCCCCTTTTCAAACTAACATAAGTGCTTTTAAGTCTGTTTTTGTTTCTACAGCTGTATGTATGAACTGAGCCATTTGTTGGAAAAGGGATATATGATTTACAACAAATTAGTTTTTTGAAGAGGCTTCTACAGGATGTCCGTGAATTTAGTCCAGAAGTGATACATATTACATGCTTTTGTTGGACTCTAAAAAATTTTGTTCGACTTGAAGAGTTACTCCAAAATGTTATACCATATGACATTTTGGGGTAACTCTCAAAAGAAGCTTATGATACAGCATGACTGGTTCCTACAGCAAAAAATGGTGAAGGTTCTGTTACAATTTGGTTATCTATATCACGGTATTCAACTTTTGCAAGTATTATCTTCACTCTTAGGATAACTGTAATGAATATCTCACCATCTTGGTCAACAAACTACTTGCTATGACTTACATATTGCTAACAGATAATACCATATTCCAAAATGATAATACGCTGACAAGCAAGCACCAAAAAATATTCAAGCATGCTATGTAAAGCATCAGAAAATTATCAAACATGTCCTCTGGACAGCAAAATCACCCCATGTCTCAAAGTGATTGAACTGTTATGAGGAGTTTTAAAGCAAAAAGTGAGAATCAAATTTACACATCCAACACTGATGAAGTAATTGCTAGAGGTTTTGGTACAAAAATGGATAACATTCTTTGGAAATAAAAACAGATACTTTACTAAGCTGTTCCTTAAAGAGATGCAGATGTAATCAATGTGGATGGTGGGCTAACTCCTTACTACCTACTAAATAAACATTTACTATATGTTAGATGTCCATCATATTTTATCCATCAACTATATCTTCTCACGTAATACCAACAATGAAGCCCAGTGTAGTGACTGCAGCAGCCTACCATCTGTTTGCGTATGTTGTGTGTGAGTGCTTCAGTGAACGCAAGTGTTAAACTTTAAATGTGTGCCTGTGTTCCGCCAGGGGCACTGTGTTTCATGTGTCGTGTGGCGCATTTATTCCTTGTTTTTGTATTTTCATATGTTTCATATGTCTATTATTGCTGATTTATAGATGTTTCATTGCCTAATTATGTGTCAAGAAGCTTTACTAATGACTGGCTTTCTGTTTCTGGTTCATGACTAATGTTATGCTGCTTGATAATGTAATGTACATTACAAAAATAAATTACTTATCATTACACCAAGATTCGGATGTAAGTTTTCTTCCAACTGCTGGCTGTATAGAGTTATGGGTCCTGATAAAAGTACCTCAGCGACCACACTGGTGATTTGCCTGTCTGTATACATAACATATGTAACGAACGAGAATCAAGTGACTATCAACCCTGTCATATCCTGGCTGGCTGTGAGGCTGCAGCTGTTCTGACTGAACAAACCGGCTCTCTAGTTTGCACAGGTAGAAGCAATTTTTTTCTATTCTGGCATAACTGCTGACACAACAAAATTCGCACTGGTCGTGAGCCAGTTAGTGCAGCAATACACAGCAGAAGTACAAGAGATCATTGTCACACTTTTAGAAGTGAACACTTATGACTTGTTAAAAATGAATTGATCCACCATGTATTCATGTCCCAGGAAGAGCGTATCTGCCAGGTACTTACTCAAGAGGACATCGGAGACCAACGATCCTCACAGTACTTGCGGCACTTAAGGAGCAAGATCAATTTGTGCACCGTACTGAATAAATTACTGAGGAGAATCTAGAACAAACGCTTGCCACCATCTGTCAAGGCAATTATTACATCACAGTTGGAGATGTCATTGGACACCGTGGCTGAATTAGCTGACAAGGTACTGGACGCCATTTCGCCTACACCTTTCACAGTATCGGCTGCTCAGTGTGTGCACTCTTCTAAAGCAGTGATGCACACTGATCACGACACTTTAGTGGCAACAGTCGATCAACTGACACAACAGATTAGCAAGCGGGTAGCATGCAGCAGCGTCAGTGGAGATCGCGGACAGCAGAAGTATAGGCGATGCTATCGCAGTAAAGCTACTTCCAACTTGACTGTACGGTCACCTGGAGCACAGAAAGACATTTGTTGTTGCCATTTGTGTTTTGGGGAATGGGTGCAATGCTGCACCAAACTTTTCACATTCTCAAACGCCAGCAGTGATCATCTGATTGCTGGCCAGTATCACAGCAGCTGTTTAATAGTGATAGACGCATCAGCCGTACGTACCTAATTGACACCGGCTCTGACTTGTGCATTTTCCATGTACTTTATTACATAAGTGCTGCCAGGTACTCGTTCTACCTGGCAGCTGCAAATAACTTTTCCATCCCAACATATGGAACACCTAGGGTAGAATTAGACTTGGGCCTCTGCCGCGCATTTCCTTAGACCTTCACTGTGGCAGACATGGCCGAGCCGATTATAAGTGCAGATTCTTGGCATACTACAATCTCCTGCCAGATATGTCTACCACCCGCCTAGTGGATCAGATCACAGGCCTGACAACCTCAGGATTTCGATGCTAAACCACTGTCCATTCTGCTCGATTGATTAGTGCCACAGACAGTAAGTACTCTGACCTACTGGGAGACTTTCTGACGCTGACAAAATGCCCCAGTGTTCCAAAGGAAGTCAACACAATATTGTACATTACATTAAGACCACTGAGGGGTCGCCAATCTTCTGCATACCACATAGGTAGGCAACAGACTGTTTGAAGATCGCCAAGGCTGAATTCGACAACATGATCAAGGAAGGCACAAAGCGACCGTCTTCTAGCCTCTGGTCCTTGCCGTTACATCTCGTCCCAAAGAAGTGTGGTGTGCGGCGACCTAGCAGTGATTACAGGCCGCTAAACAGCTGAACAATATCTGATTGGTACCCAGCGCCATCGCTTCATGATTTCAATTATGCTCTGAGAGGTGCTTGTGAGTACAGTGTACTGGATTGTGCAAAGGCCTACATGCAAATTCTGGTGGCCAAGGAGGACATTCTGAAGATGGCAATTATAATGCCATTCAGATTATTTGAGAGCAAGTTCATGATTTTGGGCCTCCAGAATGTGGCGAAAATGTGGAAGAGATTTATTGATATGGTGCTGCAAGGTCTACTGTTTTGCTTCACCTATCTAGATGATATTTTAGTGTTCTCAACATCACCTCAAGAACACCGGCAGCATCTCATCAAAGTTTTCTGCTAGAAGACTATGGAATTGTACTAAACGTGGCAAAGTGCATTTTCGGACAACCGCAAATCAACTTCCTGGGCCATTGTATTATACTGTCAGGCTCTCTTCCACTGCCAGACAAAGTAGAAGTGATTCTTCAGCTGTCCCGTCCAGCCCCATTTAAAGAATTAAGATGCTATGTGGGCATGCTGAACTTTTATTGCTGTCAGATACCACACACAGCTGAGAGTCAAGAGCCGCTGACAGCAGTCCTGTCAGTCCCAAAAGCAAAAGGTAACAAACCAATTGTCAGGATGGATGACATGATTGCAGCATAAACAAAACAAGTGATGGCATATGATGCATTGTTGGTGTATCCTGAATCTAGTGCACTATTGGCTGAAGTTGTGGATGTGAGCCATATGGCTACAACAATGTGTTGAAGAGACCTGGCAGTGTTTAGCTTTTATTTTCTAAAAAGATGACTCTCTCACAGAGGAAATGGAGTGCTTAATATCAGGAGCTACTGGTAATATATGAGGCTATCAAATACTTTCGGCCCCACATAGAAGCTCAAACCTTTACCATATTTACAGACCACAAGCCACTGACACTTGTCTTTCGACAAAACAACCTGAACTGCTCTCCAATGCAATGTAATCAACAGCTACACATCACGCTGATATCCAGCACATCTCTGGGATCGAGAATGTGGTAGCAGATTGTCTCTCCCGGGTCAAAAGCATCTCCATTGTTAACAGCATCTCCACTATAGACTATGTGGCTCTTGTAGCAGCCCAGAGTTAAGACTCAGAGCTGCAATGGCTGTTACATGGGGGCAAGTCATCATTGAAACTGCAACTTTTGGACCTTCCTGGCACCAACGTACAGCTGTACTGTGATGTGTCCCCAGCCAAACCACATCCATATCTGCCTCAAAGCTTTTGGAAGCAAGCATTTGAATTTCTACACAACCTAAGCCAGCCTGGTCCCAAACCCACACTCCAACTTGTTCTGGATTGTTATGTGTGGTCAGGAGTGAAGAAAGATTGCAGAGTCTGGACAAAGTGTTGCTTCCAGTGCCAATGTTGTAAAGTTAGCAGGCATGTACATGGTCAATAGGTGACTTCCCTGATGTCACAGCTTGTTTTGCCCATGTACATGTCAACATCATTGGGCCTTTGCCACCTGCTCACTATTGTCGATAGGTTCATTTGTTGGCCAGAAGCAGTGCCTGTAGATAATATCTCAGCTCTGAAACCTTGGCACAGTCATTCATGTCACACTGGATAGCATAGTTTGGCTGCCCACTCCACATTATGACTGATAGAGGCAAGCAATTTGAGTCCAAGTTATTTACAAAACTAACAGCACTGTGTGGAATAAACTACCATAGGATCATAAGCTACCACCCAGCTAGTAATGGAATAGTGGAGCGATGACATCGCACCCTTAGCTTCCTCAGTCCCTGAGTCCCCTGTAGGGGACATAAAACAAAATAAATCTGGCAACAATATTCAAATATTGGTTGCAGTTATAGGCATCTCAACACATAAATGTAAGGCGGGAGCACATTTTGGAACTGAAAAAGACACACTACCTTGCTACTTGTTCACTCTGCAGCAGTGCTAAAGTGGCTGAAAGAATGGAATGTCAGTCTGTGGCTATGACAGCATGCAAATTTACATGGACCTCTTTAGTTAATGTAAAATCGGCCTATACTATTAATAACATAAAAATAATAAATAAATAAAAGCATATTAACATAAACTGCATAGTGAAATGTCACAGCACATACTGACAGTTGTGGTACATAGTGTCCTGATGTCCTCTATAAGGGTCATGAGTTTTTGTAGTTAATAAAGAGTCAGGATTTTTAAAAATATTTTAGAGACCTTTTTAGAATATTATTAATCATAAAATACAAACTAAATTCAAAAAATTGAAGAAAAAATTCACAGGACTGAGGAGGTTAAAGTAGCTCTGATTTGCAATGAAGCCAGGTTGACAGAAGTCCAGTTGTCTTGCTTGGTTTACGTAACACCTACAGACCTGACCTGAGCAGTTCCTCAGCCAAACTAGTATACAGGGAGATGCTAATACTACCAGGTGACTTCATAGAAGCAGCTTCTTGACAAGAGTTAGACCCTTCTATGTTCGTTGAGTGTCTCAGGGACCACATACAGAAGATATGGGCTCCACAACCATCCTGACTTGGATCCAGCCCACTCTTCATGCAAGAAGACCTCAGCTTGTGCTCGCACGTAATACTATGTACAGATGGACTTAGACCAACTCTCCAGCCACCCTACACTGGACCACATCCGGTAGTCAATAGAGGGGACCACACACTGACATCCTCCTGCATGGAAAATGCTCCACTGTCACAATCGACTGAGTCAAGCCAGCCTACATTTTCCGTGAGGCACCACCAGCAACCAGACAAGCACTGCCCCGCCCAGCTCCTGATCCAGCACCACCTTGAGCCCCAGAGAAGCCTTAACCTTCTGCACTGACTACATAAGAATCCACTGCAACCTAGCACACTACATGATCTGGCAGACACATGAACTTCCTGGTGAGCTTCCTGGAGGATGCTCCACTCCTGCAGAGGGGGCTGATGTAGTGACTGCAGTAGGCTACCATCTGTTTGCATGTGTTGTGTGTGAGTGCTTCAGTGAACACGAGTGTTAAATTTTAGATGCAAGCCTGTGTGCCACCAGGGGCACTGTGTTTCATGTGTCACATGGTGCATTTATTCCTTCTTTTTGTATATCAGTTATTCTATATTTTCATATGTTTATTATTGCTGATTTATAGATGTTGCTTTGCCTAGTTACATGTCAAGAAGCTTTACTAATGAGTGGCTTTCTTTCTGCTGCATGCCCAGTGTTGTGCTGCTTGATAATGTAATGTACATAGCAAAATAAAAAATAAAAACTTATCATTACACCAAGATTTGGATGTATGTTTCCTCACAACTGCAGCCTGTATAGAGTTGCAGGGCCTGATAAAATCACCTCAGTGACCACAACAGTTTTTAAATGAGAAACCCACTGCATAACCTTTCTGTACACCAATATACAGAATGTGAGTATTGTTATTTGCACCTACTTTGTGTGGCTGCAATGAAATTATAATTATTTGTGTACCAAATCATACTGTACACTTTATGCCAACTTGACATAAATTACATGCTGCCTTGGTGAAAGAATTGTAATGACCAACAGTATGTGTAAAATATCCCCTCAATAAATAGCAATTACAGAAATCAGTGAGCTGAGTATTTCTACACAAATATGCAAGCAGTAATCCCTTTTTGTGTTATCCAACAATGATAAAATGTTTCTTTTATTTTAATCAAATCTAAAGTACTCCAAACCATAAAGTCCAGTTACACAATCATAAAAACTCATCCAACTATGAAGTTCCCAATCTGTAACCATCAGAACCTTTGGTTTCTTGTAAGGTAAAAGAAAGTAACTTGTCTACCAATTTGGTAATAAAAAATCTGTGCCTCCAATTTCCCTCAGGCAACCTTAGGACTCTTACAAAGAAAGGAAATGTGACTTTTTTTATATATCTACAAGTGGAAGGCCAATATTCTATATATTTATGACTATTTCTGATTAACATTCTATAACAGTGTTGATTTTTAACAACTGTTAAAAGTTCAGAGTGGTTGTGGTGCAAGTGATCAGAGGTTCTATGGCTGAAGATTGGGAACGAGCGATGAAAATTATTTATAGAAAGCTATATGGGTCAACAGTTACTTTGGTATCACAGAAATAGCCTTTTGGAGGAAGGAAAATCATGCCACATGCAGCAGAACTAAAGGCTGAACTGCGAAAATATGTACCACTCAGCAGATAAATAATGAAAAAAGCAGAGGCAAATGTGGCTATAAAAACACAAAAACTCACATTGCCTTGTTCTATCTCACTATCAGAAACAGTACTACGGAACGAAGCTTGGTGACCGGCCCTTTGTCTTGTGAATGCCGGATTTGTGATGATACTGCCAGCATCGGATGCATTGCAAGAAGCCACACCCTCAGTTGAGCCATGTAAAGTGTTCTCAGTCCCACCCTAAAAAACAAAACAACAAAACAAAAAGGAAGTTTTGAAGAAAGTAATAAAAACAATAATGCAAAAGGCAATAAAATTCGCACAAGTTCATCTGGAGACTCTTTTTTCCATTCTTCCATCAAATGTCAGAAACACTGAATGTTATTCTTGACATGAATTGCATCTGAGTGCTTAAAAATTCTTCATTCTAAATGCATACATAAATAAGGCAGGTAACATTTCTCAACATTTCAAAATCATCATACTATGTATGTATTTACATTTCTCTCTCTCTCTCTATCTCTTTCCTTTAATCACACCACTTCATAGTGTTATTTCTTTGACAGCAGCTTATTTAATGTATATTTGTTTTCAACACGCAACCTTTCATGATATTTCTCATATATAAGCATATCATCTATTCGAAAGTAGACTAACATGTTAGTTATAACATGTTTTCCAGGTATCGAGTATTCATTTATCTTTACGACTGCTTAAAATAAGCATTATGAATGCATTTTCTGTAAATTTATAATGTTTTCATAGAATGTGAGAAAGTGGTCCTCAGCTACAAATTGCTTTCCATATGTTTGATGTATTGTTACTTTTCTGTGAATTCCAGTGTGCTAATCAGTATAATATGTAAACTTAGGTACGAATCACAACTTTTTAATGGCAAATAATTCTGTTATTCCCAAGCTCAACTACAATCCTCAGTATCAGATCTATCTGTTTTTCATAATTGTAGACAGGCACTGAGTTTCTTATGGGTACTGTTACTTCATTTTATTTCAGACAAATCATAATAAACCATGGAAATCATATTCAGTAAAGGTATTAATTCTCAACTATTTTGGTGTAATATAAATTATTTTGAGTTGCTGATATTCTTTATTAATTAACACAGTTCCTTTTTATCTAATTTTTGTTTGCCTTAGTCATTCATTTAGGAAATGTAATGAGATTCCACTGGTTAAGATTATTATCATACTTTTCTTCATGTAACAGTACACTTTCTCACTGAATTACATTGTGTTGATGCCAGGTAGCAATATTTTAGTTAAGGCAAGAATTTACTTCTTTTTGACTACAGTGTCATCACATCACATGGACTTCCCAGCTCATAAAGGATATTTCCAGTAACTGTACATTCAAACAAATGTATGTTATTTTCCTTTTAATTGCTCATTACTGATTTGCATGACGTATTTCATGTCATAGCAAGTTTTTGTGGTGATATCTAATGACTCATATGTTTTAAACATTTATCAATATGTAACCACCATATGTTTACAGTGAAAAATGTTCATATTATGCACTGTTATGAAAACCAAATAGCAAAACCACAAGCCACTGAAGAAATCAGGCAAGTTCTTTTCTCTTTATTTTCATTGGTACTGAAATTAAATTTATAAAAGAACTAAAAATTACAGAAATACCTTCAGAAACTGTAAAATTGTTCTAATTATATGGAGATCCTTAATGAAACATAAGAAAGAGCACCCCAACAATGCAGCACAAAATAAATGTAATGTATCAACACAGACATAGACAGCATAAAAATAATCACATAGCAAGCATGCAGTAACCTGGCTCAATGATTATCTGGAATTAAGACAGAGAGACAACAATCAAAACAAAACAAAAAGAAATGAAAAAGGTTTCTTTTATCAGAGGCCATCCAGAACTCTGTATGCGTGTTTAGCTTGAAACAGTAAAAACAGCTCACAACATGCTTTTCAGTCAATTTAAAATAGTTTCACGATTATGCATGAATAAGTAATAGCACAATGAAATCAAATTTTATAAAATCAATTGAAACATGTAAGAACACTATGTCCTGTAACTCTATGATTATTACATTGTAAAAACTTGACTGTTAAATAGATATTCAATACACATGTTTGGAAGTTTTCCTTCTGGACAAGAGAATGTTAAATTACATTTGAATGTTCCACAATCCAGAAAAAGACATTAGAATTAGTGGCACACGCCACACCTTATCACTATCCTCTCCCACCCTCTGCCCAACCAAAAGACATCTACCCAAGAGTGTCCCATACGCTCCATATCATTGCAAAATATTTTAGTAATCATTTATTAGAAATAAATTTTATTAATATGGAAAAAGTTTTTATTGTGTACAAGGTGCACTAAAATTTCCATTTAGAAAATTAATATGAACCCATTAAAGTTTCTGAGAATTTTCAGAATTTACTTTTCAGAAAGGATATGCCTAGTAATGGTACAGTGTACCCTCCGCTATGCACCTTATGGTGGATTGTGGAGTATGTATGTAGGTGTAGGCGTACTGGAATATTAGAGTGTCTTGCTTAAAATGACATTTTACTTAGATATAACAATCTGTTCTCAAACATAAAAATAAATAATAATATTTTAATATTATAGCTCTATGTCTTCTACTGTAGGTCAAAGATATATGAAAAACATGAATATCCAAGTAATGAGAAGGAAAGTATTAATGTAAGATAGTATAACTTTGTTGCACTGGTTTCCAAATATATATAGGAAGGGAGTAAAATAGAGCTGTAGCCTTTCACCAGTTTTATTCAATTTGTACATTGAGCAAGCTGTGAAGGAATGCAAGGAGAGATTTTGAGAAGGAATTAAAGTTCAAGGAGAAGAAATAAAAACTTTATGCTTTGTCATTGACATTTGATTCTGTCATATATAGCAAAGGACCTGGAAGAGCAATCGAACTGAATCGACACTGTCTTGAAAAGAGGATATAAGATGAACATTAACAAGAGCAAAACAAGGGTAATGGAGGGTAGTCTAAATAAATCAAGTGATGCTGAAGGAATTAGTTTAGATAAAGTGACAAATGAGTTTTGTTATTTGGGTAGCAAAATAACTTCTGGTGGCTATAAATGTTAAAAAATCCATTCTATACATTAAAAGAATTTCTTGAAATGCCCGATATCAACTTAAATATTTAAGAATATTATGTAAAACTTAAATATGTAAATATATTATGTAAAACTTTTAGGTTAAGTGAACTGATGAAGTCTATTGCATGTAATATTGCTGAATGACGAATAAAGAATCTGAATCTGAAGATATAAAATGCAGAATGGCTATGGAGAGAAAAACATATCTGAAAATAGAAATTTGTAGACATCCAAAATTAATTTAAATGTTAGAAAGTCTTAAGTGTAGCACTGTACAAGATTGAAATGTGGATGATAAAGAGGTCAGATAGGAAAATAAAAGCATTTGAAATGTGGTGCTACAAGTAAATGCTGAAGATTAGGTGGGTAGATAATGCAGATAATGCTGAACAGAATGGAGGAGAAAAGAAATTTCCAGCTCTTCTTGACTAGGAAAAGGGATCGATTGGTGGGAAACATTCTGAGACATTAAGCATTGGCATTGAGGAGAAATGTGTTGAGTAAAAATCACAGAGAGGGCATGATAGATGAATACAGTAAGCAGATTCAAAAGGATGTAGGTTGTAGTTCTTATTCAGAGGTGAAGAGGTTTGTACAGGGTAGGGTAGTGTCAAGAGCTGCATGAAACCAGCCTCAGGGCTGAAGACTACAACAACACATATGATAAGTTTCAAAACAAGTTTCCCATGGTAATTTCATCATTTTAATCTTAACTTGCCTCTGAGTCCATGGAGGTTAATTTGGATAAAAGCAAATGTCTTTTCTGATTAAGCAAATCACGGAGCATATCAGTGGTGGACTGCCCGTCACCACTTTCTTCTGTTCCTTGTTGAGGATCCTGAATCAACCGCACTGATGGAGGTGAATCTGAAGATTAAATTCTTCATATTACCTTATTTGCATGGCTTGGTGATTTGACAGTCATAAATATGTAAAGCACAGTGAAATATCACTATAGTTACATCTTCTGAACAAAATGACAATTGATATTTCTAAACATTATTAAACCTGGCCTATAGATTAAAAGAAAATTATTTTCCTGACAACAGTTACTATAATATTTAACTGTCACACCCATAAGCAAAAAAGCAATTTTCCAGTAAAGGTGAACAAATTTATTGATATCTGATATATTTTCATGTTACTATGTTTTCAGGTTCCTTAGAATCATTAAAATAACTCTAAATATGCCAAGAGAGAATTACTAGCAAAAACTGTGTGCTGAAACAGAGTAGTTTGTTGAATCTTCAACAGGGTCACAAATGAAGAAAACACAACAGTTAATTAATATTGTAATAGGGTTTAGACATTTTTTACATTACTCAGAGGAAACTCTGAAGTTACATGAACAATAGTGCAACATAGAGAAGTATGCTATTTTAAATTTTGCTACATGATTCATATGAATATTGTTGTCATTATTTATTCGCTGAGTCTCTACTACATCCTTCTCTCTAAAAAAATTTCTACTGTTAGTTTTTACATTATTATTTATTCTTTTTTTGTGAAAATTTAACTACAAACTCAAAATGAAATAACAAAACCACAGATTTCTTCAAACATTTTGGTTTTCATCTTGCTCCTGTATATACTTTTTTTAAGTGATCTAACTTTAAGCTTTGTTTATTCAGATTTCCTCTCATTACTTATTCCACCACTCAGTTTTCCTAAAGTGAGTTTGATTAAATTGGCAAGCCTACTAAGTATGTTACCATCTCCATTATTTATTGCTTCATGTTCATCTAGCACTTGAAAAGATTTTTATTTTTATTTAATCATGTCAGAGACATACATACAATTGGAGTTATACACAACAGGAAAACAAGGCAGTAAAAATACAAAACTAAGTAAAAATAAAAACATTGGTACTGTAAGCATTATTATTTCTGTTCATAATTACAGCTAACACAAAATAATTAAATATGCCACAACCAGTAGGACACAGTTTGGATTTGAGAAGATCGCTCATTGTCTGTTCTTTGTCACATTCATATATGGCCGAGTTGCAGGGAAATCCCCATCTTCTCATTTTGATCTTTGTTCTTCCAGGATGACCAGCTTTCCTCGTGACCTGGAGGGAGGCTTTCTGAGGGCACCATCAATCCAGAGAGGTAGCTAGATCTAGAGCACCATGAGTTAACTCTGAAGTCTGATGGTGGTTCATTGAGTCTTTCTGTTGAATGAAGAGAGCTTTTTTTTTTACCTGAGCCTTTGGTGTGCTGGCTGGTATCCATATAGAGTGTGGGTCCCAAGGTTTAGTGTTTTTCTTCAGTCTAGATGTGCACTCACGAAGGGTATCTGGATGTGGGATACCTGCTAAACAGTAAACTTTATTGGTTGGGGTGGATCTCAGACATACTGTTATGAGTCTGCAGGTGTCATTTAAGGTGACATCCACTTCTTTGGCATGACAAGATCTGCACCAGATAGGACAAAGCATATTCTGCATCTGAAAAGCAAAGGGCTGCAGTTGATGTTCTTAAGGTATGGGGATGTGTTCCCCAGGTTGTATCTTGAAGTGATGAGCAACTACTACTATTTTTGTCCTCTTTCTCAGCTTACTTTTCAATTTTCAAACTTATCTGATCATACAATGAACTTACTATGATCCGAATTGAAAATAGTAACCTCACCATCAATATTTTTGGTTTTCTCTGTGGTACTGTTGACTATGATCTGAATGTGGTTCACATTCCAAAACAATATTTGAAAGCATTTCTCACAAATACTTGATTGATAATGGTTTCCACATCTTCCATCATCAGGTAGCATAACTGCCAGACATTTGGGTGTACTGTGTATTTGGGAATGTTTACAGCCATAAGGATCAGTGTAATGTCAGTGTGTGTGCTTCCTGCAGCCAGACAAGTGAGATTGAAAAGTGTCAAATTGTGGCCTTCCGAGTGACAGGGTTGACCTTTTGCAAAATTCCCACACAATTTGTACCTGCTGCATCAGTAGTGCAATGATGCTAGTTTTCAATGGTCACTTCAACATTCTCACAACCACAGATGAGGTTCTGGACATCTATGCAGCACAGACATCTGCCAAGATCATTATATTGGAAAGGCAGCAGTGGCAGATTGCACAGCTACCACAGAACAGGTACAAGGTTATGTGAGCCCAGAAGTGTCAACTAGTTATTAGTTATTATCTCTAGCCAATCTTCGATTCACGCCATAGCATCAACATTTGTGGCTCAACTAGTGCCATAGGATTACTTATAAGGTGGAATGGACGGCCTTGGTCATCAGTGATGAAAGTAAATTTGGCCTGCATACAAGTGATCATTTTGCACATACAGCATATACTTGTCGAGTGCATTTCTCCAGGACACTCTGGCACCACGCCAGGCCTTATGGTCTGGTATGCGATACGTTTGACCTCTTGCTCATCTTTGGTGTTTGTGGATGGAACACTGATTAGCAGAATGTTGTAAGCACCATTATTTTCCCATTCTAGCAATACACCAAAGTTCACCCATACACTTCATGTGAAACTCAGTGTGCTATGCAAAAAATTCAGAAACTTCCCTAGGAAGAACACTCTCTGGACTTCTCTCCAATTGAGCATGTGTGGATATGATGGGACAACAACTGACACACATGACTTGTCAACACACAACTCTTGTAGAACTAACAAAACAGGTACAGCAAGCATGGAATAATTTATTCCAAAATAGCATTTGAAATTTGTATCACCAAATAGATGCCAGAATCAACACCTGCATTACCACCTGTGGAGGCAACACCACGTACTAATATGGTGTTTCTGCACAGATCAACACCTGGTACATCAGTACCGCTTGGGCTATTGATCTGTAAATGTAATCATTTCATGTACTCCATATGCACTGTTTTGACAATAAATCTGAAGTGAATTGGAAAACTCTAAGAAGGTGTACTAAGTTTTATTTCCAGCAGTGTATATTAGGATGCTCATGGAACCACAGCCCACAAGGCTCTACATTGCACAGGTTACCATTCCTCTCAGTTTTAGACTGAATCTGTCAGTTTCAGTTGTGTTCATGAGAGACATTCTGACTATAGTGCAGTTTTCATCAATTTCTTTGGGAACTATGTTTGTCCTTCCAATGCAGGTTGGTTATGTGCTGTGATGCAATACACACCAATTGGCAAATTGCGTAAATTGCCATCCTTGAACAAAAAGCCCCAATAGACGTGGTTGCATGGTTTGCTTTAATGGATAATCTTCTGAACATCCATCCTGTCTGATGTCTTTTTTATCGTTTCCGTTGTATCTAACCTCCATGACTACACTGACCTCATCAGCGATCTCCTACAGTCACCCCCACATCATGTGTACAAGATTTGCAAACAAAACAATTTCAAAGCGCCTTTCAAGACAACCTGCAGGGGCTTTATGGCTTTAACTTCACAAGAAACAGCTGTGTAGTAGAACCCCATCTCAAGTTTTCTCCACATTTATATGGATTCTGAAATTTGTCAACATTATGGCTCATCAAACTGTGCTATGAACTGTAGTTATATCTACTGCTGTTTGCTGCAGATCCAACTGATATTAAACTAAACCTCCCATAACAAGCATACAACATCATCTGTCACCGCCAACAGTTACTGTAAGGTCAAAATGACTATATGACTATTACATCAAGGTTGGCAACACATCAGTGCTCCTCCATCTGTTAGACCATCCTCATTGACCTTATGTCAGTTTGTGCATTACAGTATGCAGCATAGGCAAGAACCTTCTGCAGTGCTCAAATTACTTAACACTTAAATTGACTTTTTATGTGGAAGATGCTGAGGAACAAGTTCTAGGTTCTAGGTATAAGTTTCCTGACTTAATACAGTCTCCCTCTGAAATGCACTAATATTACATCATGACACCAATAATAAAGTTCCTGCTCAGTTCTGTTCACAACACTCCAATCACACACAGTTTGATGACTCTGCACTCTCAGCTTGCTTGAGTGCTTTTCACTCTCCACCTGTCAAGCACATTGAGGTACCTACACTGTGTTCCAGCTGTGGTGACTTTCGACAATGCATACATGAAGCAGAGAAAGACCTCACAAACATGGCATTCCCTGCAGTGCCTGGCCTATGACTTGTGGGCCAACTTCAAGGTCAGTACAGTTGCACATGGTGCAATGTCCTCACCCAAACATGCTACCTCTATTGACAGTTGTCACTTCATGTTACACCCACTAACAACTCACATTGATGTCATTAGTAACAGCTTCAGTTACAGAATTCACGAAAAAAGGGATCCCCAGTCACAAACCTCACAAACTGCAGCACATATAGCTTAAATTCAAGACATTATCCAAGCCACAAGGTACCCAAAAAGGTGGTTCGTTCTGCCACAAATTTAATATGTGTACAACAATGGACAACTATTCCCTCCCACACATTCAGAGCTTTGCACAATTACTTCATGACTTTCATGTGTTCATTGTTTCTGATTGCCATAAGGTGTGCCATCAAATTTCCTTGTTCATTGAGCACACAAATAACACTATCCATATCATGCCTTTTGCCATTATGCATTTTATTTCATGCCCTATGGCCTCAAAAGCACAGCTCAGGCCTGACAGTGATTTAGTGACTATTTTACTTCAACTACCACATTGTTATGTCTACCTCAATGACATCTTCATTTCTTTCAGTATTTAGCAGTGGATCATGAATGCCAACTCACACAAGTTGAAGCAAATGATGTAGAGTTTAACCATGGCAAAGCTCTGTAAACTCTTCCTTGAACACACAGTTTTGTCAGATGGCATAGCTTCTATATAGGCCACCTGAAGTGGCAAGATTACCTCGGGACAATGCTAGGCCACTTAATCAATGCTCTTTTTGGTTTTGTGCAATACTATTACTCACATGTAACCATGCACAGAAGCACTTCTGTCAATCACAGCTGACACCAGTGACAGCTCTATGGGCACCTTTCTCCAGCATTATGTAGAGATGATGTTCAACCACTCAAATGCTTCTTCAGGAACACTCAGCTACCTAACATAAAAATTCCACCTTCGATCATAATCTTTTTGCCCTGTGCAGTACTTTCATCATTAAGTAGGTCACATATTCACAATATTTACTGACCATAAACCCCTGACTGAGTGTATTTGCGTAACTGAGCCACAGATTTACCCCCTGGTTGGTTATGATGGATGGATTTAATTTGTCAATACTCCACATACATTTGTAACATTTTTGAGGTAGGTAATTTGATAGCAGACTGTCTCTCTCACATTAGTAGCTTCCACGCTTCTGTTGACTCTGAAGAGATTTGCAGGCTACAGAATGACGATGCCAAATTCCAGACAGTAGTTACAATAACAGTTGATTGAAACCTATCCCGTCCCTGGTTTGATTACCTCAATCCTTTGCAATATATTCATGGGAACCCCATGTCTCATAGTTCCCAACACAATGTGCTGAACTGTTTTCATCATGATTCATAATCTCAGTCACTGAGATCTCGTAGTACCCCTCTCCCCCTTGAGTGGGTAGCAGTATAAATTCTTTTTGACTGACTGTGTCACTAGATGGATAGAAGCAGATCCCCAACATGACATCAAAGCACTCTGTAGCTTAAGCTTTTGTGTCTGGTTCCAAGCATTACAATGGGTACTTATCAGAATATGCTTGGTATACAAGGAAGACTTTAGGCATCTCTTGTTGACATTTTATACAATGACTGAGCTGCCAGCTGAATTCATACAAAATTCAACCATGTTTTCTTCAGGTCACCTCTCTTCCTTGGTTGAACAGATCCATTCATACAGTGCTCCTGTACTAAACTCGCCTCCAATATCACATTACGCAGCCATAATTTATGACTTAAAAATGAAAGAGAAACAAAAAAGTTTTACATTCAGCACCACTCACCATAGATACCAGCCTGAGATGACTTCCGAGAACTGTCTGGAGGATAAAAATCTGAGTGAGGGGGAAGTTGGAAGCCATGTGGACTCTGAGGAGACTTCAGATTTTCATGACTTCCATATGGACTTGATGCCTGAAACACAGTAGTCAGCTGTTAGTCATAAGGAAACACTACTGATTCACAAAATAATAGTTCTGAGTGCAGTTGCAGTTTTCTTGATTATGTATAAAGTGTTTATTAATTTATTTCATATTGAGGAGAATGCATACATTAGTAAAGTTGTTTTATAATAGATGTTACCTGAAATAATCTGTATACTGTAACAGAAGGCACAGAAAGAAATTTTCAAGCCCCTACTAGATAACACTGCAACAAACTCCCCTTCTACAGAAATCATATCTCTTTGGAAGATCCTATTGCAAGACTTGTCCAGTCCACCCACCCAGCACTTTCTATTCCAGTCCTGTCCCACACTTTTCCTACCCCATCAACTGCTGAACCTCCTGTGAAAGCAGACACTTTATTTGCCAACTCTACTATAATCAATGTACAGCTTTTTATATTAATATGACTACAAACAGTTGTCCATTAGGTTGAATGACCATTG
Source organism: Locusta migratoria (assembly GCA_026315105.1). Taxonomy (NCBI): domain Eukaryota; kingdom Metazoa; phylum Arthropoda; class Insecta; order Orthoptera; family Acrididae; genus Locusta; species Locusta migratoria. The sequence continues at coordinate 333,420,226 of CM048746.1, read as the reverse complement.
CCAAACTGTGGCCAAAAACAAGGTAGACCACCTTGTGGCAAAACATGCAGCTGAGCATATGTTTGATTTCAAAAGCAGCTTCACAACACAGGCCCACTGCCAGCCCAAGCTTTTCTGAAATTATCCTTACTGTACATTCTTCAGTCCTGAAATTATTCATACCTGAGCCTATGGAACCTATTTACCCCACACAACAGTTCCTGCCATTCCCTCTTACCTACATTCTTCATAAAGCCATGCTGTATCTATCTCCACTACCACATTGCAACATTCCTGTCCCCTCCCCTCCAATCCCATCACTGCGGAGTATTACTCAGAATGCAGCAGTTCGAAATGATGGCTGGCTAGTTATGTGTCTCTGAAGTGTGCCTGTGTGATTGTATGGATGATAGTACGTGTTTCTATTATGATAATAATAATAATAATTTCGTGTGGCTTATTGGCCTGGTGCAAGTCTTTCAATTAGACGCCACTTCGGTGACTTGCGTGTTATCCAACTGGGGAAAGGGGACATACAGCAAACCACGTGTTGTTCCTGGCGACTCCTCATATCATTGAGAGGTGAAGGATGAGTTAATGTGCAGACTGAAAAAACCCACGGTCCAACCGGGTTTTGAACCCGTGACCCTTCGGTTTCCAGGCAAGTACTTTACCCCAAGACCACCAGGCCATTTCTTTTATGATGAAGGGTACTCACTGGAAACTAAGTCATAAACACATGAGTGCTTTTTTTTTTTTTTTTTTTTTTTTTTTTTTTTTTTTTTTTAAATGTGCCTGTCATGATTCGACATACATCTTTGTGGTGAGTAGCATACTATCCTCATTATATTCTTGAATTTTTATTTTACTTTTATCATTGCTTCTTTGATATACATATTCAACACTGGGGAGCAATCATTCATCCAAGCTTAGATCTTTTTTAGTCTGAAAATGTCTCTTTTTACCTTTCACTTTCTGTCCTCCTTGGTTTTCTAAATGCTGTATTTAATGTTTTTCTCACAGCTTACACTTATGTTTCTGAGTATTTCTACTATCTCACACCAATTTACTGTGTTGGACATCTTTTTCTAAGTTGTAAAATCCATTGCAAATGCTGTGTCTCCATGATCAGGAGCCACAACTGAACAGTAACTCTGATGACTTTACCTTTTGTAAAGTCAAACTGATTGTCACTTAACATATTCTAATGTTTCTTTTCCTATCATCCATATCTTACTCTTGGCAGTAGCTTGAATTTATTAGCTGTTAATTTGACTGTGGTTTAGTTCTAAGATTTATTTTTGGAGATTGGGTATTTGCAAGGGTATGCACACTGAATTCAGTAGGCCTCATTGCTGCTTCCTTAAATGATTTTAAGAATGCAGAAGGAATGTTTTGTATGACTTTGCCTTATTTTGGATAGAAAACATCCACATTACAGATACGTTTAATGAGTTCTATCAACAGCAACAATATTCCAGAGTTCTTTTTCAGACAGTTAAAGAATACTTTACGTACAAGCTATGACATTATGTACATTTAGATTTTTGTACTTATAATCTAGCTATATATGAGCCCATTTCTTTATTATATATATATATATAAAGTAGATGAAGTTTACTGTGATTTTTGTAACAATGTTTCCCCATTATAAAATTTATATATAACACAAATTAAAAAGTTTGTTTATAAAATCCAGTGTGTATTCTAATGCAACATCGTGTCAAAATTTCAAAGGGTTTAATCAAGACCTTTCCGAGACACAAATGAATGTTTCTTTGTTCAAAATCTCTAATCTGCTAAAGTTCTTCACCAATTGCTTTCGATTTTTGACACATTCTTGAATTCTAATACACATAACTTTTGATGGACCTACTAGAACTCCATCTGGTATACACATAATACATGTGAGACATTATAAAAATGTAAATTTTCATCTGTTCAAAATCATTTGAAAGTTTGAGATAACATTGTATTCTAATACAGTAGTATTTTTATGCACTGATTTATTTTAAATCTGATATATAACAGGACTCTTTCTGGTTTTTCATTACATATTTATTTACATTCATAAATGATGAATGTCAAATAATCAGGTACATACAAACATGCATGTATTCAAATGCAACTTTGTGACAAAATTTCAAAGATTTCAGTCAAAAAGTTATGTATATATAAGATTTTGAACATAACACACTCATTGGATAGTTGTGTAAGAGGAGATGGAGGAGGTGGCCGACTTAATACAGATAAGGACATGTAGAGATGAACAGTTAAAGCGTGACAAGGAGATGGATGGGTAGAAGTAGGAGACAGAGATAGGATGAGAAGAGGGGTAAAGGGCTGGGAAGAGTGAGAAAAGGAGATGGACATGGAGAGAAGAGGAGGGGGAGATGAATGCACAGAGACATAAGAGAGGAGGAGTAGATGGCCACAGAGAAGGGAAGAAAGAGATGGGCAGACAGAGGAGGCCAGAAACAGGGAGCAGGGATTGTACGATGTATATCTAAATACAATTCATAAAACATTGTGAAATTATTCATATTAGAAATGTGTACTTTCTTTTTTTTTTTTTTCAATTTAATCCGAATGATGTCACAGCAACATATGGGTGGGTACATTTCGTTTGTGAAACGAAAATGATAAGTGAAACAGAAGAAAATAAATTGCAAAGTTTATTGTACCTAATACTATCATAGATCAAGCTGTTGTGATGAGCTGTACATATGTGGCTTCAGATAGCTTTAGGTTCCAAATTGGTTACATAGGAGTCTGTTTAAAATTGTCACTTATTTATCATCCCAGAAACTTCTAATCTCATAAAAGACAATAATGTTTGTGTATGGAGTCAGACTTCATGTAATGTGGCCCATTACAGTTGTGATGAAAATTCAATTAAAGAGCATGTGATGTGGCCCATTACAGTTGTGAGGAGAATTCAATTAAAGAGCATTCAACCAAATAACTGGTCTCAATTAAGGTCATTATCCATACTATCCTTTTCGGCTGAAAAGATAGTGATACAGCACCATAACAGAAATAGTAAACCCACAGAAGAGAAAAATAATGCAGACTGAGATTATGGACTGGACCGTATTACGAGTTCAGTTTGAAGAGTGCAACCGACGAAACACAGAGATTTGAATTTGATTCTTCAAAGTACCATAGAGAAAAACCAAATTTGTTTGATTTTTTAGTGTGATTATACATTGTTTCAAATGTATTTTAATCACTACACAAATAAAACAATGATGTAGTTTATGTAGTGTTTGTATATAAATCATACACTTAACAGTGTCAGTGTTATACACAATTTAAAATAGTTCTTAAAGAGAATGGAAAATTTCAATTACCTGTGACATAGCTGCAGTACTGCTGGCAGCTAGGTCCATGCCCGGAGCTTCCGATAAATCTTTTGTCCAATAATGTGTATGTGCAATCTCCAGCACTTGAAATGCTGAAGCCATGCCACCCAAACCATAGTTTGAATATGTTTGTTCCAAACCATATATCACAGCTTGCAGTGTTTTCAACATGCCTTTCCAGACAGCTCTGCTGACGCACTGTGGGAGAATTAAATACAAAAACAAATCTTTTAACACTTTTCTCTTGCCACTAAAAATATAATGATATATTAACACAATCACACAGACAACTATACACACATAACCATGATGTCCAGCCACTCAAGCACCGCAAGCAACTTGATAGTCAAGATGCTTGTGACATGACTGGCCAGACTTGGTGGCTGTGTGTGTGTGTGTGTGTGTGTGTGTGTGTGTGTGTGTGTGTGTGTAGTTGTCTGAGACATTGTGTTAATGTATGTGTCTCTTTTTCTTATGAAAGCCATGGTTGAAAATTGAAGTTGTTAGAATGTGATTGTCTATTTTTCATGCCTCTCAGCAGCTCAGCAAGTCTCTTTCCGGAGAGCTATCCTCTATCCTCCATTATTGACATTTCAATTGGATTTTCCATTGTTAAGATTGTGAATGAAGTTGAACATAATACATACATGGAAATGAAGAGGAAGGCAAACAGAAGAAGGGAAGACACTCTGTTGCAAACCAACCTCCAGGTTGAGCACTAAAGAGGAAGAGTTATGTGATGTGGTTGTCTTTTCTACGTGCCTCTCAACAGCTCAGTAACATCTTTATGGTGAATTGCAGCTCATTCTCATTATATTATACATGATATAATAGTTTAATGAAGAATATTTCAGTATGGACACAACATTTGTGAGAAGTTCATAGGAGATAACAATCAGCATATTTAGCAATGAGTATGGAAAAATGTCACTTTTGTTCAGAAGAAGTAATGTTTGGGATTTGAAACATGTGATTAGCAGTGTGAATAATGGTTTGTGAAAAAAAAGTACAGTAATTTCCAATTCTTAGCAATAGTAATCAGTTACTGTCTTTCTTTGGTTTAGTGAATTAGTACGGAACAAAAGGTCCAAAAGGGTGGAGGAATGTCAAGGCCCAGTTAAAGGGAGCTTTGACATCAAGTGCACCACAAATTTTTCACAACTAAGAGAATGAATTTGTTTTGTCTTGCAGTATTTTTAATCAATCTGCAAAGAATGTTCTCAGTCAAATTTTAAACAAAGAGGAGCATCTGGTAGCATATGCCTCTGGGTAACTGAATACAGTGGAGAGAAACAGTTCCACAGCAGAAAAAAAAAGAGATGTTTAAGTGTGATACATTCAGTAATATATTCCCAATGTTATTTTTTTGGAAATAAGCTAAAAGTAGCAACTGACTATACACCTCTTGCATGGTTGATTGAACTTAAAGACACTTCTAATAGAGTGAGAACTAAGATTGAGTGAGTTGAGTACAAAATCATACAAAAACCTGGCATGAAACTTACCAGGTGGTTATACAACAGCAAGTAGTGTGACATGATGATGCACAATGTAAAGTGTATTATCACAGGCATATATTACAGTTTTGTATAATACAGTGGGGTTGGGGTCATGGGTAGTAGTTACAGCAGTGCTAAAAGAAGAAGTTGTGAAAGAAGACACAATGAGGAGTTGGTGGGGCAAGAGGGTTGTAGAACAGCAAAAAGGAAAACAGCAGAAATGCTAGTAATGAAAGTCAAGGAAGAAAGACAAGTTGTTATATATAATGTGCACAACAGATAGATATTAATCATAAGTTAATAACTTTGAAGAGGTTATGAGAAATGATGAGCTTTTTTCAACAGCATTAGACATCCTTGGAACATTTAACTAGAGTCCATCAGGGGAACAATTTGTGTTGACTAGTACTGCCAATTTTTCTCGATATGTGGAAATGGCAGCAATTCCTAAGCAAAGGACTGATATGGAGGCATTGGTCATCAGATGGGTGCTCAAATTTGAAATTGGAGATATGATAAACATGGATTCAGAAACAAAGTTTATGTTCAATTTCTTAAATCTGCTGTGTAATTAGTTAAAGGTTATAAATTTAAGAAACAGTCCACTGTGCTGTCAGACTTATGGATTAGATCGAGAGAGCATATTGAACTGTTAACAAGAAGTTGATTCATTTGGTGAACTTAAAAATCATGATTGGCACACACATCTGTCATTTGTTATGGTGTGTACAGTCCAAAAAACAATTCCAGAATAAGGCTGTCACCATTTGACAAGGCCAAATGTTGTCAAGATCAGGAGTTTGCAATCAATTATGTAAAAACATACAAAATATGGAAGCATGGCCAGGGAGCAAAAGACATAGCTCGGAATGCAAAGATCAGTTCGAGAATAATGCTTGGAGATTACCACAGTACAGAACAATATAATGAAGGTAGTTTGCAATGCACTGCAAAGATGTATATCAAGCAGTGACCGATGGCAGGCACATTAAAAAGATGCTCATACACAGGTAACTTTGTTTTTGGTGATTAGCCTTCATCAGAAAAAAGACACAGACTATAATTCATACATTCACTCAGGCACACTTCACAGACACACACTCATCATCTTCAGCTGATGTATTACGGAACACATTTAAAGACAATTAGCAACTTGTACAATGAAACTTCCTGATGAATTAAAATGGTGTACCAGATTGAGAATTGAGCCAGGGACCTTTGCCTTTCACACAATTTGCTCTACTTATTGAGCTACCCTAGTAAGACAGCACTAGTATATCACTTCACAAATGAGCCTGATTACCTTTGCAGACTAGACTGTTCAATTTTGGAGATGTTAGAAAAAAGCATTGTATCGACATCCTGGCCTGAGGTGAGTTTCCACACAAATGGGTCACCTAGCACTGTTATGTGCTGTGTGGCACCATCTTCTATGACAAAAGAACCACACAAGTGTCAAACATATAATGGACCAGGAAGCACCCAATATCAGTCTGGGCAGCTATGTCGACCAAGGGGTTAAGGCCATACCCATGGACTTGGAGCTCATTCCAATGCAGCCCATTTCCATTTTGAAGGGTGACTGTTCATGACAATGTAATACCGTATCTGCATTTGGGCAAGCTTGTCTTCTATTAGCAATGGACCTGTATGAGAATTCAGGCTGCTGTTTATGCTGCTGGCATTCCTTGCTCATGGATTCACAGTGCTAACTGGGACACACACTCCTGAGTGAGGCAAATGATAATGGACATATAAATTATCCGCCGACAGCAAGGAATTTAAAAGGTTTATGGTATTTTACAAATGAAATTGAGATTCAATATGTGTATATTAAGAAGATGAATAATGACGGGGAAAAAAGGAATTTATACCCAGGTGCATCTACCTTTCTGATAACTCCTGTGTTTTAAAGAGTCATTAATTATCATATTAGCATGTTGAAAATTTGTAAAACGCCGCCTTTGTTTCTTAGAGGTACTTTCACATAAGTAATGAACTGGACTCATAGATCGCTATTAGACAAAGACTTATGAGATATCTGTGGGTACAGTGACAACACAACTAAAAAGTACATTAAAACTGTTCTGTATTTTATATTTAATATAAACAATCACAGAAAAAAATTGGAAATAGAATTAACATGAACTGTTGATTCTCCAAATTCCTTTGATACAACTTTTGACAACAACTTGCATGCATAAGCATACAATTTGAGTATATTAGTAACAAATAACATGAAAGAAATGTCTGACAAAACTGTAAATATTAAAGAAGTGAATATGTGCTTACAACATCATCAATGTGATCATCTGGGCTGATTTTTCTCTCCAGAGTACGATTTAGCTTGCTTACTACAAAGTTTCTGTAGCTCTCATCCTCCATAAGCTTTTTCAGGCGATTTAATTTTAACCAGCCAACACCTTCACCATCTAATACTTGATTTACAACCTGAAACATACTTCATAAGTCAGTAATAGACAAACTACTGTTATCTACATTTTTCAGACAATACAAAAATGCTCATCAAAATTTGTTGTGACCACTTATCAAATAATATTTTGATTATTTACTGTTTTCTGCAATCATCTTGTGTTTACAAGACAGAATGGTAAAAATAGCTGATTAATCAAGTATACACATTTGTACAAGTACAATCTGTAATTTTCTTATATGCAACCCATAGTAGCAAAAATATGGTGACTGGAGTATAATGTGAAGTAAAACTATGTTGATTAACATTTGTTAAGATGAATATAACAGCCAACTTGCAGTGAAAATGTGTTTACTAGCCCCTGACAATGATTCTGACAAATATAAATGTGTTATCCTCAGAAGGACATAGGATGTTCCAAAACTATTATATGACAAACATAATACAGTAGATCCCCATTTTTACATTTTCAAGGCACTTAAAGAAAATGGTGTAAAATGTAGGGAAAACGTAAAATGTGGGAAATAATGTTTTAAAGGGTAAAATATGCTTACTGGATCACCCTTGCATTTTCATAGTTTAGTTGTGATTTATGCATGTAATAAGCATCAAAATACTCGCCAGGAACTTTATTTATTATGTAATAAAGGTTACCCAAATTCTGCACTACTTTAAGCGTCAGGCAAAACTGGAACTGGTAACTTTATAGGAAGTAGAAATTTTTGACATAATTTCATTCATCATAATCAACTTTATCAGCAAGTCTTTAACTGACATTCATTATTTATGTAGTGAAACTGTCCAAGTTCCATACTTTTTGTATTTTTAGATGTTTCACATGACGATATTTAAAAATTTATTCGCTTTCTCAAGTGCAAATATATGCACAAATATTTTTGTGACATTTGCACAGGGTCGGCATATATCAAACTATAATTGCATATTTGAGGTTACAATATAATGTGCCCCCTTCAATGTGCAGAAAAACATACAAAAGCAAACCATAAATCTCACCGTTTATAAAATGTCACAAAAATAGTTGGATAAATATTTGCATTTTACAATAAGAAAAAATTCTTGAAACACTTCATACAAAGCATGAAAAATTATCAGTTGCGTAAACAAAGCTAAGCTATTAGCTGACAATCAGCGCGGGGCTGATGGGACAGGGATACTCCCATCAGCCACTGCGTTGTGTGTAAACTTGGCACTTATTGCAAACAACGAAACGCAAAATATTTGTTTTAATAAATGAAAAGTGTTATGAAACTTGACTGCGTAACATTTATAAACACTTATATATCTTTTTGACAACTTTACAGCGTTCATTGAATGAAATAGATTGCAAATTGTGATTTATTTCATTTTTAAACACTATACTTGAAGGCGAAAGCCATGCCAACATTAATTTATGTCAATTACGTCATTAATTCTTCACGAACATGTTTTCAAAAAGCGTAAAACGTGGGGAAAGTGTAAATATGTTAATGCAAAAACGAGTGACAATTAGCATTGTGAACACAGGGAATTTGACAGAACTGACAAAAAATGGTGTAAATGGCACGAAAATGAAAAATCTGGGAACGTAAAAGTGGGGTTTTAATGTATATGCCCTTGCTGTATGTGGCCCTTGCTGAGTCCTAATGTGCTACTGTGGCTCACCTGTCTAATATATTTAGGGAAAAAAATTGATAGTAAAAACATTACAGAAACAATATACTCACTCATAGATTCATGTTTAAACAGCACCAGAAAAAATAGCCAAAAACCTCACATCAATTCTTAGTGCATATCAGACATTGGTTTCATCGATTTATGTACATAATTAAATGTAATTACTGTCATTACTTTAGGCCTTAATCCTTTAACTGCTTTGGACCTGTAAATCCATCTTACCCTGCTGTTTCCCAGGTGCTGTGTATGTGTAAAAGTGTGGCCTCCAGGTCTTCTTGATGTGCTGTTAATATGGGTAAATGTCCTGTACCCTTGTTGCTCTCACTGTTGCGGATGGAATAGACGAACTGAGTCACTGTTGCCTGTATATTGTGGTTGTTTATACTCAGAGATCTACATATCTGGATAATTTTACCAGTATCTGTTCAGTGAGTTGCCTCCATAGTTCAAGTGAATGTCTGTGTTTGCTGTTGTGGTCCTTCATTTTAAAATTCTAGTTCACTTTTCAATGTTTTTGGCCATTTTAACTTTGCTTTCTTCTGTTCTGTGAGAGAAATGTCATGTTACTGTAGATGGACTGATAAAGAGACCCTACAGCTACTAATTAGGAGTGATACAAGTGTGACTTAGAGGATGGATGTAGTAGGGATAAATCTGCAATTGAATCAAGAAATAGTTATCCTCAATCCTCTAAAACAACTGTTAGAGCACACCAGTTTAATGATTTTACAAGAGGTGCAGTCAGTAAGTTTTCAGAATCTGAATATTCAGGAAGTGATACTGAAATGATTCTGAAAAGAGCATAATTTGTTACACTTTTGTTTCAGAACAAAGAGATTTTCCACCATTAAGGTATACCTTTGATGTCTTGGCCCCAGTGCACAAATGTCATCCAGTTAATGACTCTCACTTTTTATGGTCTTTTTTCTGTCAGAAGACTTATTGCAGTTTATACCAGATGAAGCAAATTGAATTTATGCTTCCACCAAGGCAAATACTTCAGAATCTGCATTATAGTCTATCAACCCCGAAAGATACTGCATGTGAGGTAATTTGTTGCTTCCTTTGTATTTCTATTCTGATGATTTATGTTAAAATAATGATAATAAAAATAATAAATAAAATAAAATATGAAAATAATAATTAATGGTCTAGGGCTGCACTTAAAACATTCCAACTTTCATAAAATTTATGTCCCACAATCATTTTATTTTACTTTTGAGAATACTGTATTTAGTGCAACAAGCACAGGAGCTAACAGTTTGTTTAAAATTAAGAGTATTACTGATAAAGCTCATGCAGCATTTTGTGGTCCATTTAGTCCCCATAAGAAGCTTTGCATTGATGCCTCTTGTTGTTCAAAGGTTGATTATCTTCTAAGCAAAATGTTCCATCCAAATAAAGCAGATTCGGAATACATTTGTAGTGTGTGACTGTCAGGTTGGATACATGGGGTGCAATGAAAGAGCTTCTCTGAAGATTGTGGCAGCAAGTTACAATCGAGAACTGCAATTGGGTGCACACCAAGCAACATTGATTTATCTGCAGCTAATCTTCAACAACTGGTACATATTACCGAAAAAATAAGACCGATATAATTCCTCCCAAATAGTATTCCCCAAGGCCACTCGTGACGATATCAAAGGAATATCAGGTGACAATGACTTGTGTAAAGAGTACCAATGTGATTTCCTCCTGATTCAAGAAACTTTTCAGGGTAGTACAAGACGTACAGCCGAAATAGATGGAATTAAGGTGAACTTGGAGAAAACACATGTACAATATGCTAGTTCCATCTTAGCAGGCCAGGAACTAACATCATTTCCACATTACTGACAGACTCGGAAGACACTGAGATTTTAATTGTTTGAACCGAGCAGTACAGTGTTACCTTTGAGTATAAACCTCTAGAATCAGATTTTGTCTTCACTGAGCCTGGTAATTTCAGTTACCAAGTCATTTCGCACAAGAGAAACTAGGGCTCATACAGAGGTGTATCTTTCTTTTTTCCCTCGTTCTGTTTGGGAGTGGAATAGGAAAGCAAATGCCTAGTACTGGTACAGTAGTGTATGCTCCACCATGCACTTTATGGTGGAATGCAGAGTATATATGTAGCTGTAGATCATTATATAAATACGCTAACACGAAAATTGTGGTACAGATTTCTATTTTACTCATACAAGAAGGCCAATGAAAGTTACATAATTCGAAAGATTGTTTGTCGTAGATTTCACAAATATAAATATTATGTGTGCATTTAGCCATTAAAAGTGGTAAAAGGAAGTAGAAATTTTCCTATCTACAGCTTGGATCAACTTCTACATTCTCCAACAATCAGCTCACTGATTGGCTATTCGCCTCAACCAAAAACGCTGTAATGCAGCGTATCTGCAGTATTAAAATAAGTGAATATCGAAACATAGAGTGCTCCCAACTCACTTTCTTGTGCCGTTCAAATGCTTCATTTTCGCAGTGATTAAGAGTGGTTAATGGAGATGGATGTTTTCATATGAATGCCGATATAAAGGATGATGCGTCGGGAGAGGCATGTAGCGGTACGCGCGTGGAACTACGAAGTCGACATGTTGTCAGCTCTGGAATTCTGAATATCACAGTATCGAAATATTATTATTTCTTGGCTTTGTATAAATATACGAACACCAAAATTGTAGTTCCATTTCAAATATTAGGCTAATGAAAGTTATATAATTCGAAAATGGTATGAGAAGTATATACTTCCATTTTTATTTGTTGTTATTGTGTCAGGCATTTTCCTTAACACATAAAAGATACCGTTTCATACCTCCCAGTTGTGAGATTACCACCCATTAGAAATATTGGTAATTAATAGCATTTTATAATTAAACAGTATGAAGTTCACTGCAAACATTGACCATGCCAATGCACAAAATGTTACACAATTTTAATCTTATTAATTATGGTAGCAATGTATGTACTCAGTTGGGTGACAACATTTATAGTTAGGCCATAGGTAGAAATTCTCCATATTGAGATTTGCTGTGCGCTTGTAGCTGAGGGGAGGCCGGCGAGCAGGCCGGCGTTTGTGGCTTGTTCCAGCTTAGGATTTTCCAGGTTCGTTTCTGATGACGGGAGCGAGTGGTGTAGCTAGCTGGGCGCGGCGTTGCTCTGAACGGTCAGCGTGTGGCTCTCCAAGTGAAGACTATAGCATTTTGTGTGGCAAGCGTCAGGTGTGGTTGCTCGTCGTAGACTCCACCAAGTATATTGGAGTGCCTACATTCTGTTTCTCTTGTTGGAAGAAGTGTGATAGCTGACAGAAGTACTTTGTTGTACAGAAAGTTTAAGCCTGTTCACTTGTAACAGTTTTAATCAGCACCAAGTTGAATTGAGTGCTACTGTGTGTTGTGAATATTTAGCCGGTGGAACAAGGTGTGCATCGTATTGAATTAAAGTGATTGTGTTTTGTTAATGTAACTCGTGTCATCGCATAGGCATGAACATAAACGGTGTTTGAGAGAGGCACATGGTGTGAAAACAGTTTGCGACAAATATTCATTTTGTCTGGGGGCTCACGAGCTATAACTTTATCAAATAAATGTGTCGATGTACAGACGTATCAGCCACAGGGTTTTAATATGGTGTAATAAACAACATAAAGTGAACTTTCATGTGTTTTCAAAAATAGTAGTTAGTACACCCTTTTCTCACATGAACTTGACTTTATTATGAATTTTGTTGCTGTTAATCATATGCAGGGAAGAAAAGCTGCAAACGTGTGATATCATTCCCTAGAAAACGAGTCAAACAGTAGCAATCACAGTTCCAGTGTTTTTGCATGTTTAGGAATTTGGTTCGCAGTTGGTGGTTGTGAATTTTAAAAAATTAATCTTTCCCTATTTAAACTCTCACCCTGATCTTTCACCTCGCACAGTGCCGGTTAAATTTTACCAAATATCCCAGTGGCCTCCTATGATAATGTTGGCAACAGATGCTGAATAGTGAGAATCCTGTGAGTCTTCATTTTAGCCAATCGCTTGACAATGCTGATGTTTTTACATGGAATGTTTGCTTTACAAGGGCAATTTTTTTACTGAGCAGACGAGGGTACATACAAGAACCTGTCAACCATAAAGCAGAAACAGCATTATTTGTTTACTTCATGGTCTGTACGATACACTAATCGAGTCATTCTATGTGGTTCGAACAAATGGGCAAAGATTTTCTATCGTGTTGTTGATGTTACCAAGATAATCACATGAGGCTGCCGACGTGATACGTAAAATTTTACCCCAGTGACCACTATAAACACAATTGGTCGATTTTTGACCACAGGCAATACTAGTTAACTTTATATTGGGTGATTTCAACTATCAGAGCACTACATATACCGTATTTGCTCGAATATAGGCCGCATTTTCTTTCCCAAATTTTGGCATACAAAATCGTGGTGCGGCTTATAATCGAGATACAGTCTTTCCCCCCACCCCCCCCAACCGCTCCTTTTCCCAAAGTCGTTAGTTTCAAAAATTGAATGCTCACTTTTTTTTTTTTTTTTGGTTTGAGAAACGTAATAAACCAGATAATTTTCAAAAATGCTACAGTAACAGTTTCGCAGAACTACATATATATTTTTGTACATGTTCACGGAAACGGCGCGGGAATTCGTGGAAGTCGATATTTCGATATAAATCGAATGGTGTCATTCTGTACCGCAGCCAACAAAAGCTGACGACTGTGTTTTTTTTTTTTTTTTTTTTTTTTTTTTTTTTTTTTTTTTTTTTTTTTTTAACACGTACGCGTTGCGTTAAAACAAAAAATAGTACGTAATACACACTTCCAAAGCACACAAATGATTTTAATTTGATGTAGTCGATGAAGCTAGTCTTCGCGATAAAAGTTTAGTGTGTGTCGCGAGAGATTTTACCGTGACGTTTACGTTGGTACGGTAACGCCTACCGTGAGCGGTAATGGGAGGTTAAAATAGCGGAAACAACTGATTTGTGTAGCTAATGCTGATGTTGAGTTCCAACGCTACGTTTTAAAATAACGTACTTTACTACAACCAGATTCACTGGTTTCACATTCATTGTGTGTTATTTCCATGAAACGATGTACATGGATCTCGGGGCTATTTTGCAGCCTTGCAGCTCAATCATTTTTGTTGTAACAGCAAAACCACAGTTCCTGTTTAGAATTATGAAGTCAAGCAAACATTGGTATATTTACATTTTAGCCCTTGAAATGCACGACAATTCTTCGAACATTTTAATAGTTTATCCTCACTTACATACCAGCGTCGAACGTTTTTTCATCAGCATAAAATTTACGTCAAACTTCCCATTTTCCATGTCCGTTACTGTGACTAGGCAACCTGCAGCTTACATTCAGCAGTGTAACCCGTACGTTCGTTTCCCGCTATAAACTTACAAGCCAAAGCATCGTCACTCTCTCTCTCTCTCTCTCACTCACACACACACACACACACACACACACACACACACACACACACACACACCGAAAAATACTATATTTTCGCAGCACACGCCAAGTCTCCACATTCCAAATGTTTGGAGGAAAGCTCGAGTGGTTGCACTTCTGAAAGTAGGAAAGGGCTCAGATGACCCAAAAAACCTTAGGCCTGTGTCTCTTTTGTGACACTGTTTTAAGATCTAGGAATGCCTAATGCTAAGACACAAAGAAAATGTCTTGGAACAACAGATCATCCCAAAGCAGACAGGTTTCCAACCAGGCAAATTGTACTGCGGTCAAGTCCTCAACCTGGCTCAAGACCACGAGGAAAGAAATCATGGGAGTGGCATTCATAGACCTCACAGCTGCATAGCTGTGTAAAGCATTGGAGCCTCCTTAGGAAAGTATACAATGTAACAAGTGACTATCATTGGTACTTTCCTACACAATGGGAGATTTTTGTCTGTCTCCAGGGCAAAAAGAGCAGGTGGTTGAATCAGAGGAATGGCCGGCCTCAGAAAAGTATCCTCGCCACACTATGTATAATAAATATACAAATGACCAACCAGTGCCAAACACCATGCATCAATTTATATATGCCGATGACACTGCAGTTGCAGCCCAAAGGAAGAATTTTATGGATGTAGAGAGGAAATTATAGAGCACCTCAGAAACCCTCTCCCAATATTATGAGGCAAAACACCACAAGGGAAAAGGTCTCACTGAGAAACATCATCATCAGGAAACTAACCAGCAGATCCTGGTGTGCAGACAAAAATTTCCTGAGAACCTCATATCTCACACTCAGTGTGTCAGCCATGGAATAAATGTTGCTCCAGTATGGTGAGTGACAATGCACATGAAAAAAGTTGCATCGTTGTGAATGAAATGGCACAGATTGTGACCTGAAGTCTGAAACCAACCCCAGTGCACAAGATGTATGTAATCATGTCAATCACACCACACAACATACAACATGATATACCTACTGATGTCAAAAAACTAAGCCAGAAAAAGACTTGTCACTCTTTTAATATGGACACCAGCCTGCTGACTGATGGCTTTGTTCAAGGAACAGCTTCCTGTCATGCACCCGAGCCTGAAATGGTTGGCTGCAGAGGAGCATATAGCAAGGTGAGAAATTGACTTGAGAAACCCCAATAAAGCTGTAAAAGAAGAACTGGTACGCAGAGGAGACCTGGCATACACAGCCTGAACCCTGAACTGTGGGTTGAAGTGCCAAAGTGCAAGACAAACCTGCAGCAATGGGGATTCCTAAAAGAGGATGCCCAATATTATGCTTAGCTGCCCATATTTAGACCAGTCCTGTACAATGCAAGACTTTTGGGAGACAAATGACCATGCTGACTGCTAATTTTTGGAAGTTAGAAGTCTAGTTCCAGCCACAAAAAGTAAGTAAGTTCTTGATTTTTTTTAAAAACTTCATACATGCACAACAACGAAAAACAGGTTCAACAATTTAGACAAAAAATGGGGACACAGTGACAAAATTTAAGAGATCATATTTGGAACAGGAGCATACTATGTATGTAGACAAGTGGTATTCTAGCTCAGATATATTTCTCTGGTTTCAAGACTGCTAAACAACCTTGTGGCACTGTTCATAAGCATAGGTGCCACATCTCACCACTGCAGAATTACTGAAATGAGGATGAATGTGGAGTTTACATCAACTGACAAGATGCTTGCTATCAAATGATATGACAAAAGAGACATGTGCACATTGACCACGGTATATACATTTGATGAGGTGCTGTGAAGGATGTTGAGTGGATGTCAAAGGTAGTGCATGGGTATCAAAGATACTGCATGATAAATACTGTGTCAGGCCAACTGCAAACCCAAGCAGATATATCAAGATGGGAAGAGAGGTAGGGTATCTGAAGTGAACCAAACAATGGTGAGTGGGAGGGGAACAAATTATAATTTTTAGAAGTGACTGATAGAAAAATCACACGCACACACACACACTTACACACACACACACACACACACACACATACACACACACACACACACACCACACAAACACACACACACACACACACACAAACACAACACACAAACATACACACACCAATATGTAAGATGCGTAGGGGAGAGGTGCTAATCAGGTTGAGGCCTGTAGGATGGCAGAAAGAAAGGATGTTTTGGAGGGCAAGTTCCCATCTGTTACAAGAGTCCTTCATAATTTCATTTGTATGTGATTTTTCTATTGACCACTTCCTACAATCATAATTTCTTCCCATCCCACTCAGCTTTCTTCACCTCCCACACAGCATTATTTGATTCACTTCAGATATACTTCTTACTTCATTTCTTGATCTATCCTCTATGGTTTGCAGCTGGCCTGGTACAGTATTTACGCAGTATCTTTGACGTCCAATCAGCACCCTTCACTCCACCTCATCAAAGGAATAATATACCGTTTGTGTTGTGATACATGTGGTCAATGTACATGTGTCTCTTTTGTCATATGATAGCAAGCAACTTGTCTGTTCACTTAAGCACCATTTGTCCTCATGGCCTAGGTTGAACGTAAAGTAATCCATTACTCAGCTCCTTTCTATTCCCTTTGTCTTCCTTCCTCTCTCTGCTGTGCACCTTCCATATA